>OY728133.1:651896808-653209360 GCA_963277665.1 Viscum album | reverse complement strand
TATTCAACTATATTCTTTGACTAGCTAAACATTTTCTTACAAGATCTTTTGTGGGCTTCATATCATAGTTGATAAGGAAATATTTGAAGTCTTCCTCCATCTTGACACACTTGTCCATTACCATGGACACTGAATCCGGTTTTTGGTTCAAAGTATGTTGAAGCATCTGGAATCTGGAATCTATGATTGGGAAAATCAGAATGGTTCCAATAAGTTTCTTCAAGGATTGGGCTATGAAATCATGTCCTAGAGAAGATTATTCTGAATCCGAGACTTTTCTTGGTGACGGCTATTTCTCTAGCTCAACAATCTTCCTCTTCCAATATCCACCAGCTGAATTTTTCCTTAAAACAACTTTAATAGGTCTATCCTCAGCCACTTGTTTCCCTTTATCAGTTATCGGAACACCTTCCTCATCTGGACAATCTTGTTCACTATCAGATAGATGAACAATATTATCTTTATCTAGTTTCTCCTTCTTAGGTGCTGCCTCAGCATCTTCAGAATGAATGAAATGTTTATTAAAATTTTCTTCCTTAGATAACTTGTTCACCTCATCTTCAGCCTTGTCATCTAATTCAGGAGTAGCAAGCGTCGAGGATTTGGCTTGTGATATTTGGATTGCCAATTTTTCGGATGGACATTCCTTCTTATGGAAGTCCTCTACTTGCTTAATCAAATCTTATGTATCCCCACAACTTTAATCTTCCTCTTCTACTTCTTTGAAAACTTCCTTTTCAACATCCTTCTCTTGTGATTTTTCAAGAGTCATGAACTTCTTCCCTAGAGTCTTGAGTAAGGGTTCTACCAGGAATGATTTTGGTACTGGGATATTCTAAGATGCTATTTCAGTATCCCTCATAAGGGATTGAACTATCTCAGTCTCAAAAAAGTTTTTACTTTTCTTTTTTCCCTGTCTTTCTTCTCAACCTCATCAACTATCTTTTCATTCAAATCCATGGCCTTAGTAAGATCCAAACCAAACTGTGGCTCTCCTTCCTTCCGATTCTTTTTTCCTTCCCTCCACTTGGTTACAACCTCATCTGGATAAGATTTTTGTTTCTTAGGTTTTGGAGGTGTGGATTGAGCTTCCTTAGCTTTAAGGGTTTTCTATTCTTCTTCCATTTCCTTCAACATCCTCTTCCTTCCTCCCTTTTTCAAAGGTTCAAAAACATCTTGTTCCTTTATAACTGATTCAGCCTTTTCCTCTGGTAAGTCATATAATTCTCCTGATACCATATAAAATCCAACTTTCATCCTTTTCAGGGTATCATCACTAATCATCATGACTTTGGAATTCCTCGGCATTGAACTCCAATGGATTTTTAAATACTCTAAGCATCTAACAATTAACATAGAGATGATGGCAGGGTACATGATTATTTGATCTTTCAAGTTCCCATTCTTAATATTCTCTATCGTAATGAGAATATGCTTCTTCAAGTTAGTCTTCCCCAGATTCACCAGAAAATATAGAATGAACATGTCACTCTACTTTACGGTGTCCTTATCTCCTTTTCTCAGAACGATAAAACCTTGAACCCACAATTCAAGGATGTAATTATTTTTAATCAAATGAGAAATCTTTTCAGTCTTGATATCTGAAAGTCCAAGACACTCTATAGATTTTACTTTGAAAAAACTTCCTAGTACATCCAGAAATTTATGGGAACAGAACTCAGCATCTCCATAAAATGTAACTCCAACCAAACTAGCTGCTTTGTGTATGTTAGAGCGTATGTATTACTATAAAATTTAAAGGAAAAATTCTCTCTTCCTTCTTTCTTAATGAAACATACTGATTCATATAACTCAATAAGAAAATACAGATACACCAAATCTTGAGCTCCTGGATTTGATATGAAAATTGTTTCCCATCCATTCAAAATGATGTTCTTGGATATAATGGAATCGTACTTGGTAATGAAAATTGGATGCACCAACCTCTCTCTGTAAATATGCCACTCTGAAATGTACTTGATAATTGACATCTCTTGATAATGAAATACACCATAAATTCAGATTTGAGCAAGATTTGAGAGGTTCGAAACAAGCTTTTGAAAGGGGGGGCAGAGCTTCGGCACACAAAGGCTTGAAATCTGATGTGGGACAACCCTTCGGGGGTCCTTTATATAGGTTTTAGAAGTGACATTTGAACTCCCAAAGACAATCCAATAGTTGATAAATCTTCTTATTAGATCTGACGGTTGAAATGATAGTCACAAGGAAAATTTGGTAGGATTTGATCTTTTGTGGGGTTTAAAGGAAAACAATCGGATTTAAGGAAACTAGAATCTGAAAAATTTAAAACACAAAAGAAAATACCAGCAAGTAAATGATGACTGCAAAAACTTAAGAAAGAAAACATACCTTTCAGATTGCCAGGAATGTTATTCATAATAGGTAATAGTCTTAATTAATGTCTTTATATTCCAAAAAATACTATGAAAACTATCATTATGAAAATTTTAAGTACGAAAATCATCATTACGAAAATTTTCTTTAAGAAATATTTTGAAAACATAATTAAGAAAAATTTTGAAAACTCCATTATGAAATTTTTTGAAAACTTCATTACGAAATTTTTTTAAAACTTCATTACAAAAAATTTTGAAAACTCTATTACGAGAAATTTTGAACACTTAATGATGAAAATTTTGGAATACTTCATTACAAAAAATTATGAAAAATTCATTATGAAATTTTTTGAAAACATCAATACAAAATATTTTGAAAAATTCACTATGAATTTTTTATGTTTTTATTTTTATATTTGAAAACATCATTACGAATTTTATAGAAAAACTAACAAACAAATGTACTCTCCCTGTGAAAATGAGTTTATTACTGTAAGGAGATTGGTTTCAACAGAAAATTAATGAGGAGGATTACCTTACGGTTATCATTCCTAAACTTTCTTTAATGTATTCAAATCTATCCAAGGGAATGGATTTTTTAAAAACATTAGCAAGTTGATCTTGCGTTCCGATAAATTGAAGAATGATATTCCCTTTGTGTGTGTGATACCTATGAAAGTGATGCCTAATATCTATGTGTTTTTCATGAGAGTGATGTGAAGTGTTTTTACTCAGGGAAATGGCACTTGCATTAACAAACAAAATATGTGTTTTGGTAAAACTCATACCATAGTCTCTGAGTGTGTGTTGCATCCACAACACTTGACCACAACAACTTCCAGCTCCTACATATTTTGATTTCGCAATGGAAAGTGCTACTGAGTGTTGCTTCATCCATGGCTAAGAAACTAATGAATCTATTATGAAATGAAAAGACCCAGATGTAATGTTTCTATCCATTCTACATCCATCAATGTCAGATCTGAATAACTTTTCAAAACTAAATCATTTCTAGAAGTATAAAGAATCATAAATCCATGGTTCCCTTTAAATAGTGAATTTTCTTCACTTCCTTTAAATGATATTCCTTAGGATTGGATTGATATATTACACATAAGCATACTGAAAACATTAAATATGGACAACTAGCTGTCAAGTAAAGTAAACGTCCTATCATACCACTAAAAGATGTTTGATCTACTAGTTTCTTAACTTCATCAAGATCACATGTTTTTTGGGTACCAATGGGAGTACTTATACTCTTAGTGTTGTCCTATTCATAATTTTTAAGGAGATCTTTAATATACTTATTTGGGGATATATAGATTCCTTCTGGTTTTTGAGAAATTTGAAAACCATGGAAAAATGTTAACTCACCCAATATACACATTTCAAACTCAGATTTCATTAGATCCATAAAAGAATCTATTAAATATTACTGAGTTGAACAGTATATAATGTCATCAACATAAATTTGAACAATAAAAACATTTTTCTTATCTTTATTTATAAAATGGGTTGGATCTGCATTTCCCTTAACATAATTATTTTGAAGAAAAAATCTTTTAAGTCTACAATACAAGGATCGAGGGGCTTGCTTAAGTCCATACAAATCTTTGGTAAGTCTAAAAACACGATCAGGGTGATTTTTATTTTCAAAACCAGGAGGTTGATCAAAAGAAACTTCTTCTTGAACATAAACATTAAAGAAAGCACATTTCACATCCATTTGAAAAAGTTTGAAATTGAAAAATGCTCTAAAGCCAAGTAAGATACGAATAGATTCATGTCCAGCTACTGGCTAATAGGTTTTTTAATAGTCTACTCCCTCTTGTTGAATATAGCCTTTAGCAAATAATCTTACTTTATTTTAAACTATGATTCCATTTTTATCACACTTATTTCTGAAGACCCATTTTACTCCAATAACAGAAGTTTCCTTAAGTCTTTTAACCAACATCCAGACTTTATTCCTTCAAATTCATTTAGCTCGTCTTGCATAGATTTTATCCAATCATCATCACCTAAAGCTTCATCAGTGTTTTTTGTTTCTAATTGGGAATGAAATTCTAGATTTTATACTTCATTTCATAAGGAAATTCTAGTCCTTTTAGGTTGATTTACATCACCGGTGATACTATCACTGGGATGATTCTTTAGAAACAATTGATTTCAGTTTTGTAAAACCTCTTCATCAACATAGGGTAGAAGGTCTTCTGGGGTAAATGCTTCAGAAACATTTTCTTTGAAATTTTTATTACCAAAAGGATCCTTTATCAATGGTTGATAATTAGTTTTTGAAAACACATCCAAAGATGTAGGATGGGGTTTTTTAAAAACAAAAGAATCAGTTTCATCAAATTTCAAATGTAATATCTCTTCAACAGTACAAGTATTTTTATTGAAAACTATATAAGCCTTAAAAGTTGTGGAGTAGCCTAAGAAAATTCCTTCATCAGATTTTGGTGTGAATTTATGAAGCTTATCTTTACTATTCAGAATGAATACCTTGGAACCAAAAACCTTGTATTAGGGATGTCTTGATTTTATACCATTCCATAACTCATAAGGGGTTTTATTAATAAATGGCCTAATTAAAACTCGATTTATAGTATAAAAATCATTTCTTACAACTTCATCCCAAAAGTGTTTTTCTATATAATATTTACTCAACATGGTTCTTGTTATCTATTGAAAAATTCTATTTCTTCTTTCAACAACACTATTCTGTTGAGGGGTTCTAGGTGCTGAGAAATTTTGAGTAATGCCTTTTCTACTAAAAAAAGTTTCAAAATCAGAATTTTGAAATTCTCCTCCATGATCACTATGAATAGTTATCAAAGGAATGTTTTTCTAATTTTTAACTTGGGCTCTAAAACATTTAAAATATAAAAAAGCTTCATAATTCTTTTTAATTAAATAGACCCACGTAAATCTAGTATAATAATCAACTAAAACAAATACATAATACTTTCCTCCAATGCTTCCATTTTGTGTAGGAAAAAAAAGATCCATATATACTAACTGTAATGCATCAACAGATGAGACTTCACCGATTGTTTTAAAACATTATTTATGTTCCTTTCCATATTAAAAATGATCAAAAACTTTTGAAGAATAAAATCTAGGCTCCGGTAGATCCTTAACTAATTTTTTCTTTGAGAGTTTGCGTAGGTTCTTAAGGTTACAGTGACCTAACCTTATATGCCACAAAAAAAGAATGTTCTTCTATTACACTACGTCAAGGTATATCTTGACTCCTTTGGTGTTCTAAGCTTAGTGTGTATACATTCACTTTCCTGTGGGTAGAATGAATAAACACTTACTTGGAAATGTTTACTAATCACTTGTCTTTCCTAAAATTCACAGGGTGGCCTTCATCACATAATTGGATTATGCTAATGAGGTTGTGCTTAAGACCCCTAACAAATGAATCATTTGAAATCAAAGTTATTTCCATGAATAAAGATGTTATATATACCAATAATTTCTCCCTGAGCATTATCTCTGAAAGTTACTTTCCCTCCGTTCGTCTTGATAATATTTTCAAAGTAGTTTTTGTTACCTATCATATGTCGGGAACATCCACTATCCATGTACCAAGTACTGTTTTTAGTACTATATCTATATTATTGAAAAAAGAGTTATACTTTCGGAATCCAAACTTTCCTGGATACAAAAATTTTAGAATTAAAAATATTGTGCACCCAAATTTTCATAGAAAAATTGGATTTATGAAATCCTAAAGACTGTGTTTGGTTTAAGGAACAATTTGTTTCCCAATGCCCACCGCTATGACACTTAGCACAGAATGGAGCACTTTGAGGAACAAACTAATTGTTGTTAAAAATTGGTTTGAACTCATATAACCAAAACCAGATCTATTCCTTAGAGGCCATATTTGGGAATACATCTTATAAAAATTTCCTTACCTAAGGTGAAGTTTTAAAAACACTTCCTCAACGAAAAAATTTCGGATTTCAGTTTGATAACCAGGTTCTTGTCTTATAAAACATTTAATTTTGAACTAGAGTTAGGCTCGAAAACATTTTTCTTAGAAATTACGTTTTTTAGATCCTTAGAACGTTTTTTCTTTTCAGAATTTACTTCCTCATTAATTTTTTAAATACCTTTAAAATCAGAAATTTCTTATCAAGATCTTTAGAACGATCTGATATTTCCTTAGTAAGAATAGTATTCCTAGAATTTTTCCTATCAAGATTTTTCATGAGTTTTGAATTCTCATTCTTAAGGAGCTTAACAAACCAAGAAACTTCTTCATAGGTAGGTAAAATATTATCTTCATATGAAGAAAACTCTTCATCCGAAGATTTATAGTATTTACTATTACTATAATTTGCATTCAATGAAACAATGGTCATTGATTCATCATCGTGTACCTTATCCATCAAACAGTGATTTTCAATAGTTATTCTGGATATTAGACCAAGATTATTCTATCCAAAAGATTCTTAATCTGATGATTCATCTGAAGAGTCACCAACACTGGCACTCCAGGTGTCATTAGATTTCAAGACACTCTTATCTTTATCTTTGTAGTACTTCTTTATGTTTCTCTCATAATTCTTTTCCATTATATATTTTCTCTTAATCATATGACAATTAGGTCGTATATGTCCAGCTCTCTTGCATTCATAATAAGTAACTTTTGAATCTTTCTTATCTTGCATTTCCTTCTTCTTATATCTGGATTGAAAGTTCTTATGTATAAAAATATTGTTCATCCTTTGAGCAAGATTGGAAAATTCATTCTCTGAAGATTCACTTCCACTAGATTCAGATTGAATAACAATATTATTAGATTTCGATCTAGTAACTCTCTCAATAATATTGGCTTTCATATGATTTGAAGTTGTAGTAAAAGAAACACTACCATTTCCATTCTTTTTATTTATGTTATCAGCATCTCTCTTCATTCTAGTATCGTGTTGAAGAAGTGTTCCAAAAAGTTCAACAAGACAAATATGAGAAACCTTATTCTTCTCATAAATATTTGTTCACTTGGATTCCCACTCATTGGGAATGATATCTGTGATCATGTCAACAACAACTTCATCATCTAATCCTTTCTCACCCATGGATTGTAAACTACTCACAATAGTCATAAATATTTGTTGAACTATACATATGGGTTCTCCAAAAGGAAATCAGACACTGTGATATTCAGATCGTTGCATGGCTCTTCTAGTTTAAATAAAATTGGAACTTCCAAAATGAGTAACTTAATGTTTCCTCCAAATACAATTTTTTGCTTCACAAGATGAAATTTGGATATATATATTTCTAGACATGGAATAAAGCAACGTATTTCGTACCTTATAATTCAGTTGATACTCATGATTTTCTTGATTGGTGAAGGTACTTACTTCCTTGTCAGGAATTTTATATCCTCCAATAATCATAACAAAATTATGAATTCCAGCATTGATAATAAAAAACTTCATGTGATCTCTCCAATATTCATAATCATTACCATAAAAAATATATTGTTTAATTGGACTGAGACTATCTATGGAACTTACTTTGATTCCTGCCATCTTAAAGAAATATCTTTCCATAAAAACTTGTTAATAGAAAATGTTTGTAAACAATGAAAATATTCCATAGAAAGAAAAAAGATAGAACAAGAGTATCTCTAAGAAAAATCAGAATCTGTACTTTATGAGTCCGAAAAACCGATTTCGAGAATAAGAATAGGATGAATTCTCTTATGAATATAATTGTTAGATTAATTCAGATTGAACCAATCCTATGATAAAAATTATTGAGATGGTAAGTGTGTATGATATACTCTATAATAGCAAATGTAGGATCGAAATAATATAGATACTGAATAATGTATCTAATGGTGCTCAAAATACAAGAGGGGGGTGAATTGTATACATTAAAAATTCCATTGGAAATTTTAAAGATGGTTATGTTTAATAAGGTAAAACAAGGTAATTCAAAAAACCTCTAGTTCTATACTCCTGCTTGATTCTGGAAATATGATTCTGAGAAAGTGAATCTGAAAAGAGGGTTTCTAAAAAAATGAAACTTAATGAATGTTTATAAAGATAATGAATCTACCGTAACGTGTATAGAATATCACTAAATAAAAGTAGATGTATAAGGTTGTATAAGATAGTTATACATTCCTCAACAAATAAAATGCAGCAGAAGACTTGTAACAAAACATGTAACAAGTAGTAAATATTTTAACCCAAAGATAAGGGTATCCAACAACCTTGGATAAAGGTCCTTTGATTTATATTTTCAAGAATGTTTTTCTTACCCACACCAGGGTAAGCCCTCGATACGAATATCGGAGTCTTTCTTGCTATTCCTACAAGCCCTCAACTTTAAGGTAGTCAGCACCTCGGTCTTCCTTAGCTAGGAAGCCCTCAACTTCAAGTTAGTCGGCACCTCTGTCTACCTATCCCCGGAAGCCCTTGATTTTACACAGCAACAATTGGAGTCGCATAAAAAAATATGAACAAGAAGTTCAGTACACACTAAGCATGAGAGTATATATCTCTAGAAATCATTTTAGATCAAATGTTGTCCAAAAGTTCTGAGCTCATTCAAATGATCTCTTATTTTAGGTACAGCTCCAACGGTTGGCTCCCTCTACCAACAGTCATATTTTTCCTTGAATTTTAGAGGGACCTATACACATTTCACTCAAACAACTATTAGTTTGTAACTGAATGGACGACATAATTTTATAACAAAAACAAGTGTATACAAAATAATATGGTTACATACCCAAAATCCAATATTCATAATGTAAGAAAATAAATGTTCGGATTCTATTGAAAAATGAATTTGGAGTCTATAATACAAGGATATTCTGATTCTGTTTTCTATGGAATTAAGAACCTTAACACTATAGAATTCTGGTGTCTGACTTACAAGGAAACTTGGAATCTGGATTCACAAGAATTCGGAACCTGAACTTACAATGTTCAGAGTCAGAGTTCATAAGAATTTGGAGTTAGAACTTACAATGTTCGGATTCAGAATTCATGAGAATTCAGAGTCTAAACTTACAATGTTCGAAGTCTGAACTCATTATAATTATGAGTTAGAATTAATAGTAATTATTAACATAATTTCGGTGTGAGAACTCAGATGAATTTGTAACAAGAATTCAGAGTCAGTATTCATAATAGTTCATAATCAGAATTCAAAATCAGAACTCAGAAGAGTTCGGAGTCTGAATTCAGAGAACTCAGAGTCAAAACATAGAAGAGTCCGTAACTAGAATTCTGAGAATTCGAATCCAAAAACAAAATGATTCATATCTAGGTAATTATAGGATTCTGAGTTTTTGGCTACAAACTGAATTTCACACTTAGACAAATTATGATATGAACAATGACAACATGGTAAGGATACATTTCCTTGGGGAAGGAAATTATTCCATATTGAAGTAAACCACCGGGTAAAAAGATATTTTCCTTGAGATAAGGTGTTTTTGATTTTCAAATAAAAAAGAATGGTAAAGTTATAAGGAATCCTTTTTGACTCAACAATCTCCCTTAAGTATGAAGGAATGGAAAATTCATATGGAAAACCTTATTGACTCAACATTAATTTGGTTAATCCTATTACTATTATTTAATTCAATGAATTAGTAATAATGGTCATATTTAAATAATAATATTTTTTGGTTTGTCTATGATTTACGTTTCATGTCACGTATTCTATAAAACATTACATTACTTTAAACTCATGAGATATTACACTATATTAATGGGGAAGTGGATGTAGGGTAAAATTATTATTATATTTCTTTTTTTTATTTTGTAACATAAAATTCTATCTAATATATAGTTTTATGATCTTTTATGAAGATGTGAATATAGTTAACTTTATATTTAAAATGAGTTTGTTTTATTATTTTTCAATAAATATTTTGAATAATTCTTCAATATTTTAATGACATTTTGTTGAGGATACCACTATGAATACATATAATCTCACCCTTATATATGTAGTTATATCTCTTTTAAGAGTTATATTTTATTTATGAAACCATATTAATTTTGGTTTTTGGTTTATCTATCACATTACAGAGTTGAATGGTGCTTATTCAATATATTCCACGGATTATAAGGGTTATCCCTTTAATTTGAGTTTTTATTCCCTATGTTCCTGTCACCATACCATGTCCAATTTAAGGGAGTATTAATGTATTATATTCATCTTAACCATGATCCTTGGAGGAGATATTATAGGGCTCGGTCATAAAAATGTGGTACGATTTTTTCGAGAGATATGATATATTTATAGGTTAGGAATTTGTGCTGACTGTATGGGTTTGGTAGCGAAACTATATCAATTAAAAACTATATTTAATATAAGAAAGGGTGACCATCTAGAAAACATGAAATCCAGCCCCTAGTCATCCAATGAAAGGGTCGTAAGATTACCATACATTATATGTGATTTTACATCAATTTTAAGGTTTATACCATGGTATGGTTCATGTATTATACTAGATAAAGCATGATATTTAATCGATACGAATATTGGTGTTAATCAATCTTGAAAATGATGTGGAATCTGTTTTTAATATATATTGAAGAGTAATTTGATATAATTTGAGAATAAGTTTGTTCCATTGGAAATTACCTGAGGAATCATGGAGTCATTTGAGACACATTGAAATAGTGTTAAGAATTCTAAGTACAAGGATGAAATTATGAAACATAATTATTTTAAAAGGGATGTATGATGTTTTTTAAGAGTTATTAAAATTATAAAATTTAAAATAAAAAAAACTAGAATAACATAAGGATAACTATAATGTTTATAAGGGTCTGTAGTTATCAAATTTTTTTAAATTATGAATCTCACAAAGGCATGTAAGGGTGATCCAAAATTTCATAAAGATTAAATTACCCTTACGAATAATTTTTTATGTGTAATATATTTTTGTAATGGTAATTGGATGAGTTCATAATGGTCATATAAATTTCATAAGGGATGTCATGATCATTTATTAAGGGTTATTTAATTTTTTAAAATATCATTTGAGGTTGAAAAAAGTCATGAAACAGTAAATAAAAATAAGAGTAATTTAATCTTTTGAAATTAATAATGTCTATAATTTTCGTAATGTTTCAACAGATAAGGCTGAATTTTAATATCATTAATTACCAAATAATAAATCATGTTTGAAATGAATTATTATTATGGAAGATAAAATAAATGAATGAAATGATATATTAATAAAGTCATTGAAAATCACAATGAAGAGAGTTCTTATTCAAACTGAATTTTGATAATAGACATACCATTTTCCCATGGTGGAGAAGAACATGTTGAGTAAGTATTCCAAGTTGAACAAATATTTGATGGTTATTATGAGTAATACGAAGAAGATTCACACTAATAGAAGTTCTTTGATGAAAAGGAATCTACATTTCAACATTCATGCCACTATGGAATCAAATAACCATTTATTTTTTTGAAGAAAACAGTTTTGAGAAATGTTTTGATATGTTATGGAAATTTAAAGCCTGATTCTCTTAGATTATCAAAGATTTATCATTGAATTTGATATAAATGAGTTGAAAACATAATGGAAAAAATAAGAATATCACACAACATTAATACAATGAAGATTTATATATATTCAATAAATGGAAATATATTAATGTTATAAAATATATAAAATAGATGTTCGAGAAAGATAATAAAAATTTAGAGACATATGATCTCATTCAAGAAGAAGCTAAAGTGTACTAATAATTGAATATAAAATACATGAGAACAGATTTCAGTTGAATTAAAAACGAATAAAATAACAAACACTTGATATTTTTTATACGTGCATTTAATTTTGATTTTTATAAAAACATTTAATATTTTTTTATCTTGGTTAGTTGGTTCTTGTGTTAGTTTTTTATTGGTGCCTTTATTTTTATTTATTCAAGGTCATGCCCTTGTGTGTTTCCATTTTGGATAACTAAAGGTGAAATATGTGTAACAAACTATGTAATGTTGAAATAAATCTTTTTCTTGTCTTATTAATATTCATCAATTATATTTTATGTAGTTATATTCAATATAAAATATTTTTGTAACTTTTCCATAACAAGGAAATAGATTTATTTCTAACCAACTTGGTTTTTGAAGAATTATAAGATTTTATTTAGAAGTAATTTTGTATATTTTAGAAATTTAATTTAATGAAAAGTTAATAATGTATTAATTAAACAGGGAATTTTTTTAAAGAATAATTTTATAGAATTTTATAAAATTTTTTATTTTTTGCTTAAATAAAAAAGAATACATATTTTTATAGAAAAAATAATTTAATATTAAAGTATTTAAAAAGGATTTTTTTTTCAAATTTGTTTCAAATTATTTTTTTCATTTATTTTATTAATAATTCAGTTATTTTTTTAGAATTAATTTTATTTTTTCCTATAAAATAATTTTGTATACTTAAGATGCTTTTTTTATTGGAAAACCATTTTTCCTTATGTTTTGTGAGTACAATTTTATATTAAATTACAAAAAAATTATGAATTTAACTTTATAATGTTAATTCCATATTTTGAATAAAATAATTATTATACTATAATTTGGTTACATTAATTATTTCTCATTGTGAATAGAAACTACTTTAAATATTTTTCACCTTAGTAATAGAGGTAAAATAAGGTTAAAACAATGGGGTAAATCTTTATAATCACACTAAAAGATTACATTTACTAATTATTATGATTTTGTTTTTGACTAGAGGTAATTTTATATAGTTAAATAATTTATTATAAAACATGATCTTGAAATTGGTTACCCATGATTAACTTTTGTGAAGATAGGTTATATTTAATTCAAATTCAAAATAATATTTGGTTCTTACCATTTAATAGTATTATTGTTGGATTCCAATTAGTTTGGGATTGATCCAAAAGTATAATGAAATTATTATGAATTTTATTTATCCAAAAAAATCATGGAATCCAATTTATTGCATGATTGAAAGGAATAATATTTTTTACGCCTAAATTTACTTTTTTCTTAAAAATGTTTTTCACATTCGTTGTATTACTATGTTTAAAGTAATTTATTACAACTATATAAATAGAACCTGAAAAAATTGAATCCATATTTGGAATCATAATGTGATTTTATTTTTACAGGTATACTTTTAATTTTTTTAATATTATTAGGTTATCATGGAAAAACGTTGTGCTATCAGGATTAAGGTTAAATTGAGTTTAATGTGGTGAAAGTAGGAGATAAGGCCTAAAATGCATCCAAAACTTTTATAAATGTTTTTGGATTCGTTTATTTTGATCATAAAACACCTTATAATTTAATATGGAATTCCTCAGTGTCACTTTTCAAAATTATTATAAATTCATTGATATTTTGATCTTTTAAAAAATTCCAATTGTCTTTACTCCCCCACATATGAAAGGAAAGCCCTTCCTCTCCCCTACACACTTCAATATCTTTTTTTGTTGATAAATTCATGAATATGTACTTTATCTAAATTTCTATCCTTATCCCAGTGGTATTATATTGGACATAATACCAATATAATAGGTCCTATGTTGTTGAGAAAAAGGTGATTTTTAAAAGAAGAGGTATATCTTTTAACCAAATGTTTTAATTTTTTTTCTTCTACCTACATAAAAAATATTATAGAGATTATGAAATAATAATATAGATATATAACATATTATGATATTTTTTTTATGTATTCTATTTAATCCTTCTTCTTCTTCAACTAATGGGAAATGAAGTTATCCTATGTCTGTATGATAGACAACTACCCCATGATCCGATGTTAATTATTTTACATCACCTCCTCTCATGGGGGTAATAATGATAGATTTAAAGTATATATATGATACGAAAAGAAAATTTAAATTTTTTTAATTATAATATGTCTTCTATTTTCTTACCAAACCATCCATTAAAAAATGATTAAATCGTTTTTGCGTATATGCAGATTACCACATCCACAAAGAGATGTGATTAATTTTTCATCACCACCTATCATGGAATGAATATATAATATTATTTAAATTTTTGTTATGATATTTATTATATAATAACATTTATATAAAGATAAAATGATATTCACCATATTTCCCTCATGTTTTTTGAAAATAGATACGTTACTCATGCCTAATTCGACCAACCATATCCATGATTGCAAGATAATTAATTTTTCATAAACATATTACATATTTGTTTATAAAAGTAAAAAAAATAACAAAATTATTATTATTCCATGATTATTAGTCTAGATATGATGAAATAACAACATATTTGACCATAACCGATATAAGAAACTTGTTTGAAATTATTAACTAAACATCTTAAAACACCTTAAAAGACTTAAAGATTACATAATTAAATTATTACTATAAATAAATTAAATAAATTATTGAATTATAATTTATTAATACTAGAAAACATTATAATTAATGTTAATAATTGATAAAATTGTACTATATATGAGATAAATAAAATCTTTTACAATTCAAGCCCAATGTAAGTGAAACTTCACCAAAATATCATGTTTTTAAATGCATTAAAGATTTATTATCTAAATCATTTTATCCCATGGCCATAAAAATAAAATTATTTTATGAATTTGTTTATATGAACAAAAATTGATTATAAATACTATTTTTTCTATCTTTTTAATTTCAACAAATGGTTTTCTTAAATATTTTTTATATAATTTATACAGAATATTTTGACCAAAAGTTAATAGAAATGTCATATTTTAACGTATAAGCCATCAATTTTTTCCCACTAATCTAATAGTTTAATGGTGTATTCATTCCATTACAATATGTTATTATTTTGTAAAAAACCCCTCCTTCCATTTGTTTTGGGAATTTTCATAATGGGTTTTAAATAGAATAGATATTTTGAAATCCCAAAATGTTTTTTATCTAGGGATAAGATTATTTGATTGATTGATAATGGAAATTAAATATGTCATGTGTTATGATTATTTTAGGGTTCATTGTAATTGTTTATAATGAATGGTGAGACCAATATAGATCAAGATAAATTGTGATCTTGATATATCTCAAGAATATGGGGTTGCCTTACATAGTTCAACAATGTGTTGGGAAAAGATAAGGAATTATCTAGTTCCGTTTCTCCTATGGGATTATTGGAATTTTCTGGACATGTTATTCCATTTGAAAGAATTATTTTAATAGTTACATAAAAATGATGTCCCATTTTATGAACATGATTTATATATAAAAAATATGGGTTAATTTTTTTAACGATTTTAAAATTAAAGATAAATAGATTTAGTATAAAGTAATGTTTATGATTCTTCTTAATGGTGAAATGAATAACTTTGTGATAAAGTTTTAAAGATCTTTTCATAATTATAAAATAAAAATTAAATTTTTTTATATAATATATATTGTGGAATATTTATTTAAAACCAATGATTTTTTAATGGGAACATCAAATTAAATAACATATATTTCACAAAACATCAATAATATATGGGAATATAACACCCCAATACATTAAGATATATTTATTTATAGGTAAATTCAATCTATTTGATAGTTTTCAATTCACGCAATACTACTTTTCAACAATACCTAATAATCTTTTAAAATATTATTATTTAAATATGACCATTATAACGTAGAGATTAAGTTGGCGTATATAAATAATAATAACTGAATTATAAAAATTACATTGTTTAACAATGTATAAAATTAATTTAATTGTTATATATTTATTATAAATAAATTAATAACCAGTTCAAAGAAAAAGACTTAGTTTTTGAGAATTAGTTTCTTTCTGAATAACGCCCTACTCACGGTTTTGACACATAATTTAAAAATAATCTTTTTCAATTTTAGAAAATTTATTGGATAAAAAAAATTAATTTTTTAAATATACATGAAAAAGTTTACATTACATGAAGAGGTCCCCAAAGGGATGGAAAGGCTGACACAGAGTGAAGCGAAAAGCTAGACTCTTGGTGAGCGAAACCCTAACTAAGATATGAGATCATTCACGGATTTGGTCTCCGAAATATTGATTGAGAGCATTGGGCCTTGCTCAAATGAGTTCGTGACTCATGATTTATTGATTAATCTGAATAATTTTTATCCTAGTGAATAACTGGTGATTTCGTTCTAATTTAATGTGGTATTGCTTATGGCATTAGAACTACGTTTTTTTCTTGTTGGGATGTTTTTAAATCGACGATCGTCACTAAAATTCCTAATAACTTATCACGAAACCATCAGCTTATCGGGTGTCAATAATGGCCTTCTAATTTCCTCAAATGTGATTTTATGCCTCTCTTCTGAGGAAGACTATTACCACCGTTGGGAAAAGTCATCACGGTCTTTTGGGGGTTGTTCCATGAAATTTATTAAACCGACACCTAGTTTTGATCCCTTCTCTGATTCCCCCATTATTACTATTTGGATTGGTTTCCCTAGGCTTCCGTTGTAGTTGGTTAAACAATCTGCTATGTTTTCGATCTCCTTTCACGTTGGTAATCCTTTAAAGATGGAATTGGAAACCATGACTCTTCCAATACTATATGATTCTAGAATATGTGTTGAAATTGATGTCTCTTGGGTTGTTCACTCTCATATATGGATCCCGAATAGTAATTCTGGATTATATTAGGTGGTTTTTTATGAAAGGATCCCAGATTAATGTCTTTCTTTCCCCAAGCTCGGACATGCTATGAGAGAATGTGGTCATAAAACTGAACATCCTGAGGCCAAAAATGTCACATGGGTAGAAAAAATTAAGAAAACGAGTGAACTGGATAGGGCTAATGTCAAGGTTAAGGTTGGCCCTTGGGATTCATAATGGAGATAAAATGACTGATGTGAATAAGGATATTTTGTGTATTCTTGAATAGCCTTCTAAACGTAAAGGATTGTCAGACCATGTTGAGGTCATGCCCACTGGTAATCTTGTGGAGTATTAGGAGACACAATATGAATCACATGATACACATGACAAGCAGTAAGATAGACTCTCTGATTTTAGTGATTTTCTAAAGATGGACGAATACCAATCTATCCAAATTGAGGAAGCATATCTCAAATGTAGTGTTAATAAAGGAAAAAAATCAATTGTGTATACTGATGGTAAAATCACTCCAAATCCAAAAAAACAAGGAAACGTCGGGACATCTCTATCCCTGACAGAACAATTGTTATAAGATCACTTGATGTCTCTAAGAAGGCAACAAAATGAGTCCCCAACATAGTCGATAGTTGTTGAACCTTTTTCGTCCCCCCCCCCCACATTAGAAGAGTATGAATATAATCCAAATAATGATCCTTTGAACAATGATAACTATAATATTATGGATAATTTGATAGATTATGTTGATGCGTAGATGGATTAATAGGATGAAATAACATTCCGTAAATATAACAATGGTGACATTTCAGCTGTGATGTATCCTTAAATCATGAAGATTATGTTCTTTAGGATGGTTTATGAATAGAAGAAGATCCCAAATGTTAATTTTAGATAAATTCCTTGGTAATGATCCATACCATCTTAATGTTTTTTTTCTGGTGTTTTTTTGTTCTTACATCTACTGCTTGATGTTTCTCCTTTTTTATGACCTTTGAAGTTGTCTTGGTCCCAGCCAGATCTTGGAGGCTTACTAGACTAACTTAAAAGTGCGACCATAGTTTTGTGGGTGAAATGATTCACTTTTGAATAGATGATCAGTGCCACCTTTCCTTGCATTTCTTAAATCTATAGATTCAATTGGACTTGTTAGGCATTTATTATAATTTGGCCTATTTGTGTCACCTAACTGTTTATAGAGTCAATCTATCTAAACAATTATCTATAGTACAATATATCTTTGCTTTCTTCAACTGTGTGATGTATTGAATCCTTATGTAGTGGAGTTGAGGGGATCACTTACCATGTAAATTCACTTTTATAGATCAGGGACTGGTTGATGTTGGGACGTCTAGATCATTGTTGCTGCTTGAGATTTTTCTTATTTTCTTCTTGAAATCTCAGCTTGTATCATTCTAAACCCATGTTGATGTAATTCCATTACACCTAATATTTGTATTGATATTTTTTAATTAAATTAAATTCTTAGTGGAATGAATTGGATGACCAAATCATGTCACCAATTTTATAAAAAAAATTACTGGAATTTTTAGAATTTTCTAAGTAGACTAATTTTTTGATGAATATTGAAAAATGCTGATATTTATTGAAAACTACATTTCTCTTATATTATTTTTATTATAAAATCATATTTTTAAACCTATTTAAATATAAAATAAGTACAATAATATTAATATTTTTCTAATTTACTTAATATGAATCAAATTAATATTGAGTTTTGATATTAAAACATTCTATACTTATGTGAGTTTTCTATTTGGAATGCTGCATTTTCCTTACATTAGTGGTTTAATTTTAAATTGAATTTTTCCACTTATTTTTATTGAATTTGTGAAAATGGATTCCATATTTAAAATAATAATAATTTATATTATCTAATAAGATCAACATTATTTTTTACCATGGTGATTAGTGAAAATATAAAAAACTAATTACCATGGTTATGGTAATGATGGGTTTAACAAGGGGTTATGCTAAGATGTTAAGGGTTAAAATGGAAAAAACCTATTCGTAAAACATTTTATGGAAATATTTATATATTATCACCACTACAGTTTGATAATGACTCATTTTGGAGTCTTTTTTGTTGATTAAAATAGAGGAATCACTATATCGTTTCATAAATTCCATGAGTGTCCTCTCTCCCACTTATAATGGCCACCACCACCCCTCCCATATTTACACCATAGAAACACATTGGATTCCCAAATACCTACCAAAATAGAATCCTTAATTATCTCCTCATATCCTATAGGACTTTCTTTAGTTTGGAATCCCTCCGAATATAGCTTTAGGTATAAACCTAAAGAGCATCTCTTAATAAGAGGTAAAATTCTTAAACATGCATAATTGTTTTATATCTTATTCAACCCCATTATTACCTTTTTAAAATATGATAATATAATTAAAATATTATCATATATATCCTATTAATTTATTATCTTAATTTAATAATCTAGATCCATTTCCACTTTCGTCAAATGGGAAGTAGATCTATCCATCGTGTGTTTGGTGGACTACCACCTCATGAACCGATTAAATGCATCATCCATTACCACCTTTAATGGATTGATATAATAATTTATTTAAAATATTTATATTATATTTTTTAAATTTTCATACTTCTATAATTATTACAACAAAAGTACCTTTTTATTTTCCTTTTTGGGCGGCATGATAATATCACTCATCTGTACGTTAGAGTACTGCCTCATGAAGTGATGCGATTCCTTTTTTCATTAAATTTTTACATGAAAGGTATTAAGGTTAATTTTAATTAATATATGTTACATTTCTGAAATAGCAATTTTTATGAAAGTATAATATTTCAACTAAATCCTAACCTTTCAATCTGTTAGAAAATTATATCATTTTTCGTGCGTACGTGTAAACTAACACATCCATGTGTTTTTTATTTTATTTTTACATGCATGATAATAAATATGTATTTAATTAATATAAATTATATATATGAAATAAAAATTATTTGGTAATGATAAATTAATATTTATTTTCATTTCCTTTCATACTACGAGAAAAAGGGAAATATCATTCATGCTTAAGTATGTCTTATCGTCTCCTTAAATGGTGTAATCAATAATCTATATTTAACATTAATAAAATATATAAATACATATTTACATGATATATGTGATATTTATATCAAGATTAAACTTCTATATATTATATAACAATGATAAAATTAAATGAAATAGAATTACAAAACTAAAACATACAAAACAAATCAGGCAATTATCTCGTGGAATATTGAATTTTAAAAAGAATTGAAAATATATAGGTGATAAAATACTAAATTTAAATCACATATGGTATGATATATATGATAATGCTTCTTTCATGACCCGTCCTTCGAGGCCCGCAATGTGACTACCCCATGCCCGCCTTCCATGGGCTAGGGGCTAGCGATTAGCACCAAAGGCGTAATTCCCTAGAACTGGGAAGGCACTTACTTTATAAAAAGTAAACACACAACACCAGAGTACATGAGGAAACAAAAACAAAGAAAATATGTATAACAAGTGTGCTGAAAATACAAATGGGTTTGAAATACAAGCGAAACAAAAACGTAAAAGTACAACTGCAGAATGTACAACTGAAAAAGACAAACAGCTGTAAGATGAAAGCAGCACCTGGATCGTCCAACGGGATCATCCTCCAGGTTCCTACCCGAAGGCTAGGTATAGATGTCCTCCTCGACACTCTATGTATATCAGTCCTCTCCGTGTGTCGTCATGCTGAGTGTCCACCTCTAAGTATCGTACAGTCCTAGCGCTCTCGGCCTTTGTCAGTGTTTTTCGCCGTCTGCATCCAACACAATGAGGTCCGGGCATAGCCTGGGCAGGGTTGAGTATAACGATACTCAGTAGGGACCCCAAGACCCTCAAGGTATCACAAAAAACCAACAAGGATAAACCACAATGTATTATTTCAATGGATAACCATTACTTATGTATATGCCCATACATATACCTAACTTATCTAGTAACCCATCTCAATCCTGAAAAAAACACAAAGTTCATTGACTCAGCTCAAAACCAGATTTTTATTCATGAAGTCAAAACCATGGATACTGGATAACTCCTCTTCTGTCGAGTATAGTGGGTCTGGAAGTACAACCAAGCGCTTCCCACTAACCTTGGACTGCTGAAGTACTCCACCTGTCATGTACTGTGGGCATGCTGCAACAACCAAGCGCTTCCCATCATGGTTCTACCGTTACAACCAAGAACTACCCCTCATAGCCTACAAATGTACTCCTTCTGTCAAGTACCGTGGTTCTTCTGCTATAACCAAGTACTCATCCGCCAGGGTTTGTTACTACAACCAAACGCTCCCCACTGGGCTATCTGAATCACTCATAGTTGATCGATAAGTAGTCGTTAAGTCTCAGATAGCAACTAGGTCTCTACTATCTTCCCGCTCATCACCGGGAGCATCCTCTCCACATGTCAGAATTCGATACTCCAAGTGTCACGAAGTCTCATGTAGAAGTATCAAAAAGGACGGCCTCGTCATAAGGGGCTCAATGCAATAGACGGCGTGGCAAACAGACGCCTGGTCTGTGAGTTATTGGATTTTCCATTCAAGGGGCCCTGTTGTTTTTTAAGTTAAAACCAACCCGACCATAATCCAATATTATCTGAATCCCACTTTGAGTATTCCAAATAAACTGTCTCATCAAAAGGAAACCAACATATTTGACGGCACGTCAATCGGATGTCCGGTCCTTAAGTAATAAGCGTTTCCGCTCCGATGGCCCGGTTGGTTTCGGTTTTGAACCAACCTGCCTATTTTTTCAAAGTCAACCAAAACTATCTTAGATTATGGAAAAAGTACTGCCTTGTCATAAGGGTCCCAGTGCCGTAGACGGCGCGTTGATCGGACGGACGGTCATGAAGTTATTCACATTTAAGTGAAGCAGGCCCGGCTTGTCAAGCCCAGTGGGTTGGTGGGTCGACCTGACCCGGTTCGACGGGTCCAACATGGTAGTGTGTCGGACCGGCCATGTGATGTACATGAACTAGATTGGTGGGGTGCGACCCGACTCGAGAGGGTGCGGCCCGGCGGGCCGCGACACGACCCGGTTGCCAAGCGCTGCAGCGGGGGCCTCGGTCTCCCAAACCGGCTGCGCCAAGCAGCGTCACCCTCCTATCCGGTGGGCCGAAGCCGGCCGGTCCTCCCTAAATGAGTGGCCCATAGCTGCGAGCCGCTTTCCCTCCACCGCAACACCATTTTGCGTCACGGCTTCTTCTGCCCGACCGGCCAATGAGCCGACCTGTTCTTCCGTCGGAGTGGCTCGCCCTGTGCTGGCCACGGTTCTCCGTAGAACGGCGCCCTGGGGTGCCGCAGTTCCTCCATCTCGGCCAGCTTTGGCTAGCCGGTTCTTCATTGGCCGAGGGGCCCGCAGTTGCGGGCCGTGGCTCTTCCACACACGGCTGGCACGCAGCCACTGCCTTCAATCATCACCGCTTCCCGTTATGAATTAGAAATAAAGAAACAACGGAGGGTCGTCGGATCGTGTTCATTCGGCTCGCGCCCTCCGCGTTAGGCGGTAACAATTGGCTGTAGACAATCATTCACATTAAACAACGACAAGAGTATAATTTTATCAAAATAAAATTATATAATTCCCCTACCTCGAATTAAGGTTATCTCATAGACGGAGTCGCGGGGAGGAGGTGTCAACTCGTTGATGTCGGGGAAGAAGGAGTCATGGATGGTGCATTGTCGGCGTTCCTTGCGGGTGGCTCGTTCCCCTTTAGCTTGGCCGATGATTTAAAGAGATGATCGACATTCTTCGGTGGTGCTTCGTCGAAAGAAGAACCATATTCTTTTATTTCTCAAGAGTTCTTTCCAAAATATTTTCCTACCCAAAATAATAATAAGGCCCTCCCATAATATAACAATGCCATGTACTTTAAAATCAATTCAAAATTTAAAGTGAATTCATTAAGGCATTAGGGTTGGCAACATTAATGGATGAGAGATGGACAGGCTCCACATTTAAGTGGAAGTCCAAAGGTTTAAAGTGGGTTGTCATAAAATTAAATAAATGGGAGTGTTAATGGGGATTTAAAGGAAGATGAAAGGATTAGGGCTTGTGTGGGCCCCACCACACTAATTCCTCTCATGGGAGGTTATGTGGGTGTGGGACCCACCACTAAAATCCCATTGTAGGAATTAAACAACAACTTTAAATAAAATTGTGTGCTACAATTTTATTTATTTCATTCTAAATCCCCTAAAATTAACTCTCAACCTGCATAAAACGCAACTGCGGTAAAGATCCCCTTAAGCGAATACCAGCACCGTGATTTCATCGGTGTCCTCGGTTTTCAATTCCGAGCACAGGTTCAAAAGCTAGAAAAACCTGCATGTACGTTTACTGAAGGTACCCGAACAAAAATTCAGAAATTGGTTCTGGGAACACTGGGCCTCGGAATCAGGTGCTGTCAGAAACCTTGGACTCATAAAATTCCAAAGAATTACGAAAAAAAATTCCATGAAA
This sequence comes from Viscum album, assembly GCA_963277665.1. Taxonomy (NCBI): domain Eukaryota; kingdom Viridiplantae; phylum Streptophyta; class Magnoliopsida; order Santalales; family Viscaceae; genus Viscum; species Viscum album. Next base: position 653,185,816 of record OY728133.1, on the reverse strand, counting down.
TTTATGGTTCTTTATATTACTCCCACCTCAGAGATTTACGTCCCTGTAAAGCTATAACACACACTAGGGAATCAAATGGGGTTATTGAACACGCATCTGAGCCTCCTGCTCCCAAGTGCTCTCCTGGAGGTTCCCATGCTGCCAGAGAATGCACACCAGAAGAATCAACCACCCACATAGGACCCGCTCCTATCGATCCTTGATCTCCACCGGGACCTCCGTGAATGTCGCCTCATCATCGATGTCCAGCTCCCCATGGTCGATGATGTGGGACTGTTCGTGCACGTATCTCCTCATCTGAGATACATGGAAGACGTCATGCACCTGGTGCAGCTAAGGTGGAAGGGCCAAGCAGTTAGCCACCTCGCCTACTCTGCTAAAGAATTGGAGGAGTGACTGCAGATAGGCTTCACCATCACTATTTACTAAGGATATCAGTAATGTGGCCAGCTACACTATCACCTCTCCTAGCAACTGAATTCCTGAACTCTTGCTGAGAGCATCCGCTACTACATTCCCCTTCCTATGAGTATAGACTATCTCATAGTCATAGTCCTCGAGGAACTCAAGCTGTCATTGTTGTCGCAGGTTCCGGTCTTTCTGGGAGAAGATACACCTAAGACTATTGAGATTAGAGTAAATTGTAAACCATTCGCTCGACGAGCTATGGGTGAGAATAGACAATTTAAAAGATCCCATTTACACCCTTCTTTTTCTACGAGTTACAAGAGCTTCTATGATTTCTCCTATGTCGAAAAGGGAAATTCATTCTCATCCCCTTGATAAACCACATCCTTTTCTAATATAGTGAATATTGAGATGATCGGTACTAATTCATGCCATGGACGATGTAGTAAGGCCTCGACGCTACTAGTTAGAGATCCAATCGTTACTCTCGCCTCTAAGGGTTAAGTCACACTGTCGGAATCAGTGTGTGGTCACTGGGTCTCCTCCAGTATAAATCTCAAAAGTGGGGGTCAATTCAATAGTTTTAACCAGATCCTCTTAGTATTAACCACAAAAAGGAAGGAAACAAAACGTCACAAAGAATAGTACCTTTTATTACTACAACTCAAAGTAAAAAAGACACATAATAACCACAAACAATAACAACAAGGAAGCTAGAAGCACCAAGAATAAAGGCCACCATGCCTTGAACTAGTCCCGCACCCGTACACCTTATTCTGAAGCTCCATAGTAATATGTTTCAGCTTCCTAAAGATGTGATGTCCCATGTCCACTCGTTCCCTACGGTCAGGGTGGACCTCCTGGTGGTGGTGGTGGAAACACCTCGAAGCGTCGTCCACCACCAGCAGCATGACCAGATCCTCTGCCTCGGTCTCCTACTCCTTGCGGTCCTCCTCGATTGAACCGTTGCCTCTGCCTAGGAGGTCCCTCATCTATCTGCTAATCATCAGTATGGCGGGTCGGACAGTCACGTGCCATGTGACCAAGCCCACCGTAGGAGTAAAACTGTCCACTCCTGTTAAGTCGTTCTCCGCCTTGGGTGGCTCGCACACATGATCTTGAGTCATGCGGTCGACCACCTATGGGTCTGGTCCTCTTGTACCCCTACGATATATGTCTACTGCCAGCTGCAGAAGACTCCACTACCTGTCAACTGGTGGTGGGTTCCACTGCTGGAGATTTAGCAGCAAGGAAACTCTCCACTAGGAGGGCTCGCTCCAACACCCCTGTCTGCATCGGGATGCTATATGAAACAACTGAAGCTATAATATCTCACCTAAGCCCTGCTCGAAGGTTCGGGCCCTGAAGAATGGTTCCTGTACCATATCTTTAGAGTAGAACGAGAGGTCTGTGAACCCCACTGAGTACTATGATACTGTCATGCTGCCCTACTGCAGATTCCATAGCTCCTATATACGCACCGCTCGAAGGATGGCTGGTAAAAACTCCACTCGAAACAGGCTCTCAAGGTCTGCCCATAGATGTGTCACCTCATCCTGCATCTGGAGCATCAGGCTCCACCATCTGCCTACTGCTGCCTGAAGGAGGCTGACATCCAGGATCCCCATAAAGTCAGCTGTTTTCCCTACCAGCCTGAAGACTCTCACCACAACCTCCATCCAATATTCTGCCGCCTGTGGGTCTGTCTCTCCCCAGAACCTAGGTGGCCTATGGTGCTGGAACTCGTGCAGCATGCTCAAGTGGCGTGCATCACCTACTATTGGGTATGGTGGCATCGGTGGACCAACGGGAAGTGGTACCGCTGGTGCCTCTGCTGGTGCCTCAACTGGAAGAGGGCCCTATACTGAGGCCTCATCGCTCGATGACCTGTCAGTATGTACAACTCTCGGGGCCCTAGCTGGTCATTCGTAGGGAGGCATCCTGAAAGAAAAAATGTGACACGATCAAAATTCTATACCTAGTGAGCTGACCTGGTTTGAGCTAACTTAAAAGAAACTTTTGAAAACACACACACAATAAGTGTTTTCGTGCACTGATTCAGAAATCAGAAGTCATGGTCCTGGTGTATGGATACGTCGGCTGGCCGTACCAACACTGGACTCCCTGAACTGAAAACCAAACTTAGTACCATTAACACTATTTCTTAACAGAAAGAAAATATCAGAGTCCTAAGTTCTGCGATAGAACCGACATCCTCTGATACCAATTTGTCACGACCCTTCCCCCGGGGCCCGCATCGTGACTACCCCAAGCCCGCCTTCCATAGGCCAGGGGCTGGCGACTAGCACCAAAGGCCTAATTCCCTAGAACTGGGAAGGAATTATCGTTATAAAATGTAAACACACACAACCAGAGTACAAGTAGAAACAAACACTAAGAAAACTTTTATAACAATTTTTCTGAAAATAGAAAGGGGCCGGAAATACAAGCCCAATAAAAAGGTACAACTACAACTGAAGAAAGTACAAATGAAAAATAAAAACAACTGTAAGGTGAAAGCAACTCTTAGATCATCCTCCAAGATCGTCGTATGGGTTCCTACCTGAAGGGTAGGTACAAATGTCCTCCTCGGCACTCCGATTCTATCTATCTGTTCTGTGTTCCCTCACACCGAGTGTCCACCTCCGGGTACCGTCCAGTCCTGGCGCTCTCAGCCTTCGTCAGCGTTATCTGTCGTCTGTATCCAACACAACAAGGTGCGGGCATAGCCAGTGAAGGGGTGAGTATAAAGATACTCTGTAGGGACCCCAAGACCCTCAAGGTCTCATAAAAAACCATCAAGGATAAACCACAAAGTATGATTTAAACAGATAACCATTACCTAGGTATATTCCCATACATATACCAAATATATCATGTAACCTATCTCAATCATGAGGAAAACCCAATGGTAATTAACTCAGCTCAAACCAGGATTTTTATTCATGAAGTTGAAACCACGGCTGCTGAAGAACTCCTCCTCTGTCGAGTATAGTGGGTCTGCTGCTACAACTAAGCGCTTCCCACTAACCTTGGACTGCTGAAGTACTCCACCTGTCGTGTATTGTGGGCATGCTGCTACAACTAAGCGCTTCCTGTCACGACCCGTCCTCGGGGGCCGTGCCGTGACTACCCCATGCCCGCCTTCCATAGGCCAGAGGCTGGGGACTAGCACCAAAGTGTGATTCCTGATAAAAAGGGAAGGAATTACCTTTGTAAAGTTAACAAACACACAGATTAAGCAAGCAGAAGTAAACACTAAGTAAAATCTGTATACAATAGTAAGTGCGGAAAAGTAAGTGGGCCAGAATACAAACCCAAACTGAAAGTAAAGTAAAACTGAAAAAGGGAATACAACAACTGAAAATTATAGCCGTAACAGCAAGCCGTCCACTGGAATTCCCACCTAAAGGGTGGGTACAGATAGCCTCCATAGCTCCTCAAGTCCAGTCATCCGCTCCGACTACGTCCCTGTAATGACCCATATTTTACATACATTGTTAATACTTCAAAATTGAAGCATACTTATTACAACATATAACAAAACCACGAAAGGACCGTATAGGTATAGTGTCTTTAGAAACTGGGAAACATAAACAACTGGTTCATAAAGCGTCTACATTGTCTCTCATTTATTTCATCATATCTATAGTCCCTTCTGGCATATCTTACTTAATAACCTTCTTCATGACCTGGGGAAAGAAAACATACAAAAGGGTGAGCTCAAATGCTCAGTAAGGGTGAACAAAAGAAATATCAATCACATCATATTCATAAGAACATAACATTTTGGAAATCTTAACCTGCAAAAGAGAGCATAATTTCATAACATGGGATAAATCATAGCAGTGAAATGAAATCACAATAATCATAACTTAAAACATGAAGCTTTGTGGCATACATACATAATCATAGAGAATCATTTCTTGTTAGTCAAGACTCATTTCCAAGACTATCTTAGTGGACAAAGTCCCTTTCTGAGCCGAGTCACCCTCGTTTCAGTCCTGTTTCACTGAACCGGTATAACCTACCGTTCCAGCCATGTCTATCTCATGATATATAAAATCTTTACCCAATGCATTGGAGGGAGATATAGGTCTCAGCCATCTCGTAATGATACCATTCTTATGTGTGCCACAAAATCATAAATCATACACCATTGCATAACCCATGTAATAAAAATGGAATTCTTAAACATCATGACATCATAAAACAATTCATATAAGATAAAGGAATTAATAAAATTAATTCCATCACAACATAATCAAATCAATGAAAGAATAGGTATAGAAATAGAACCCTTTATTATCTTAGATGGAAAATAATTTTGATAAAACACTTGAACTCCATTCTTGAGGAAAATATCCTTTCTACTTCAAAAACATTTTCCTTTCTTAACATGTCTTACAATTTTAAACTAAAAGAAGTTGATTAAAAATAAACTTGAAAACTTGTAAAGGAAGCTTCTTGGAAATATTGTTTTAAAAATCCATTCATGCCGTATAAGTTAAAAAACATTCTTCTCGTACTTTTGTCAGAAAAGTCAAAAAGTACATCGTACGAAAAACGACAAAAGATTCCTTTCATATCTTTTACTAAAAACTCACCGAAGTGTAAAATTGGATTTAAACAATTTTATGCGGATGGAAATAATATTAAATATTGAGTATGCATGGATGTGGATGATAAAATACACCCCAGTAAATACCAAAGTATAAAAAATCTCAGATAAAAATGAGATTGTGATATTTCCCTTACCTTAGGTCCGATTTGCTTCGTAAGTGTCTGAACCTCCTATATAATGATTTAAATAATTTCATTGACTTATTAAAGAATCATATTCATTGTTATTATATCATATATGGTTCACTTATGACTTTATATTACCCGTTCTTTTGTAAATTCATGTTAATGTAGCGTTTTGGGTAAAATCATCTCATTTGTCGTTCGTGTTTTAACTTGTAATTATTCATATGATTACTTAGATAATGATTACTTAATTCCAGAATATAAAAAATTATTTATATATAATATATATTCAGAATATATATATATATATATATATAATATCAGTAAATGGAACGAAATACATCGTTCATGGAGACGGTAGACCGTTCGTACGCATGATCGCTGTTTTCATTTCCTTATTGAGTTGAATGGAATTAAGTAGATGAAATACATATGTATACACACAAATATTGTAGCTTTATAATGTCATATATTTCATTATTATTTCTTATATATACTTTATAATCATTCTTAAATGGTTAACATGGAGAATGAATCTCATCGCGTCGTGGAGACGGTAGTCCGTACGTACGCACGAGCGATGATATCATTTCCATAATTATTGAATTGAATTGGAGTGGATGATACAATATATCAGAATCATTATTATTTTATAATAACTATGTATAGTTATTCTTTACACCATAATACCCATCCATGTAAGGTGTTGGTGGAAAAACAGATTACACCACGGCGTGGAGACGGTATTCCGTACGTACGCACGCGCAGTGATTTCGTTTTTCGTAGGATGGATAGATGGTGAAATAAGGTTTTTTCATACTTATAATAACATATCAGTATATGAGTGATACTGATGTTATTACTTCATAATGAAACAATCTTATAAGAAGAACTGGAAGAAGAAATAAAGGTGAAAGAATTGGTAACGGAAATTACCTCTTCTTTGAAGCGCCTCTTTGAGACCTCCTCTTAGGGCACCAAAATTGGTCTTTGAGGAAGACCAGAACCTCTAGGATGTTTCTAGGGAAGTGGAGAAGAGAATTTGGCAGAGTTTGGATGAGCTTGAATGCTCAAAGTTGTGTGAGGAAGAGAGGGAGGAGGTGCCTTTTTATAAGGGAGGAGAGGGGTACCTTTGAAATAACTAAAACTATTATTTTATTATAAAGTCAAATTCGGTTTTAAATAGCTCCAAATTGATTTATTTCGAAGCTTAAGTGGGGTTGGGTCGAAATCCTCCCATCCAATAGAATTTAGACAAGTTTATGTTCCTATTTTAACCTTATCATTTAGATTTAACATCAAGTTAAATAATTTTACTTTTATTGTGTCTTCTTGTGTTCTTACACTATAAGGTTAATAAACATACTATAACAAGAAACACGAACCCCAAGTTGTTAATTATTAATATATATAACCATATCTAAGTCATTTTTCCAAACCTTGGATTTTTATGAATAAAATAACAATTAATAATATAATATTTATTTAAAAAACTATTTTATGTCAATTTTGACACTATTTAGTAATTGATTTTTGTGAAAATCATAACAGAATGGTAAGTTCGAAAAAAGATTATTAAATCAATACTAACATGACATATTAACCTATATAATTAGTGTAATTCATAAAAAGTCTCAAATTATATTTATTTGGGTATTTATAACATCAATTATGTCAATATTTCATTAATAAGATAATTATTGCATCATCGTTGCGTCATAAATAAATTAAGTTATTTAATGTCTAAAAATTACAAATAAAATACCATTATGTAGGAAATATTTTTAGCTTTCTAATGAATATTTACAGTCGAATTTATCATATGTATAACCCTATATTAAAAATGATTTACTTATTAAACTTTGATTTTAATTATTTTAACCCTTCTTTAAATAAATTAATAGTAAATGTCCTAATCTAATCCAAGTGGGCCTAAATGGTCATATTTTATTACTAAGGTTGTTTTTGGTCGCATTAAACATGTCCAATAGAATTATAACATGTGTTAGGGTAATAATAATATCATTTTTACCATTAATTACCCTATATACTTTTAACCGTGGTAAATAAAAGTAAAAAGTTACTATTCTCCAAAAATTATTTTCATCTCATTGAACCACATTTTACTTACTGACATCAACCGTGTCTCTCGGATTTTTGAAATTACACTCACAGAAGCAGTAAAATTAAGTTTTATGAACAATTCAGTTTTTTTAACTACCACTTAGTGGTTTCACTATTCATCAAAAATTGAAAGTTTTCAGAAAAATACCAAAATTTCACCCTAGGATAATTTCGATACTCCGAATCCAAAAATGAAGTCCATTTTGAGAGATAATATTTCTAAAATTTTATAATGTGGTTATTACTATTCATAACGGCTAGTTTTAATAATATTTTAATAGCATATCGTTGTTTAGTGAAACTTGGTATTGCGTACTACACACGCTATCGAGGAAGGTCGTGATTGCATGTAATGCAAGGCAAGTCAAGTATGAGTGTTGTGAAAGCTTCTTTTGGTGTATCGTACAACACAAGACATTAATGAAATTAACAAGAATATTTTTCATAAAATCTCGGGGTGTTACATTCTACCCCCCTTAAAATGAATTTCGCCCTTGAAATTCATCAGGGTTATAAATGGTTTACTATTTGAACGTTTCTTTAATAGAAACCCACATTGTAAAAAAGAATACCAAAACCAATCTTTAAAAACAAAATTAAGAAAAGTAATGGTTACCCAAATAAACTAATCACTGGGTTTCTACATAGGTGAAAATATGGATATGAAAGAGAAATATAACCATCATGTTCTGATGGAGAGTGGTAGAGAACATGGCTATGGAAAATATAGCAATCACAAATCCATAAATTTGTGACGATCGAAGGTACCATATGATTCATCAGATATAAGAGCACTAAGACAACATTTTTGGATTTCAAGATCATTTCCCTAAAGTTGATGAAATTGGAATTAGAAGAAATACTTTCGTGATTTTGGTATAGTCTCACCGTTTGTCGTTCTTTGGACAATTTCCACTTCATCTCTTAAAGAAATGAAGTTGAATTTGTCATTCGTGATGTGTTAGAAGATCATGTGATAGAATTATGGGTCATTCAATCTATTTCAAACAAAAGGTTAGCAAAAGTTATAAGTCCATCTTATGGTTAATCGTATATGGTTCGAAAAATGAACTTATACTTCATATATCATACCGCTTAATAAAATAAAACTAGTTTATACTAACCAGGGACTTCCTGTAGGCCAGTGGTAGGCGATAAAGGCCAGTCTCACTTCGGTTGTGAGTTCGATTCCCACAGCCTTGTCCGAAGCGATGGGCTGTCACCCATCCTGCAGGTTGTCCTTTTTCTAAAACTATACTACTACAATATCCCATCAATAATATCGAAAAAAAATCTATCCTTAAACAATACTAACTTATGTCCAACATAATCCATTCCAATCTTTAGGCTTATCCATAATACTGCAGTCCACTCTCATAATATAGTGAAAATGATTACCAGAGATTTAATACCATCGTTGATCCCCATATATCATAAGATATGTCTTTTTGGTCACATTCCAATCATTCAAAGGCCTTAATAATGTATTCTCTTGAATAACCATTGAACCTTAGTGAAAACATGAATGTAGTTAAAAGTTAACACCTTCCACATACCAAAATCCTCAAAATTCTATATACTCAAACTATGATATCACTTAGTCCTTATATCAATCACGAGCTCATGAATACAATCAAACATCTCATTATCTTCTTGTACCTTCATTATGCGCATATCATTTACTTTACAAAAATATTTCAATCACATTCCATGGTTACCAGTACCATTAAAAACCACAATATACCAATACATAAATATTCCAATATTCCACGATACTATATACAACATTATTTTGGAATCCCATTACATAAACACTTAATCATTCCACCATATTGTTGTCATATTCAACATCGCCAATAGTGATCACATGTGACTTCCCTTTGTCCTTTTCCTTAAGTGGTTGCTCATGTCGATCATCACTAACCCTTGTTTTAGGGCATTTATTAGCATAATGCCCCATTTCCTTGCACTTGAAGCATTGAAGTGTTGGTGGTGCGTTCTCTGCAATCTTTTCTTTATTCCCATCATTAGAAACCCTTTTTCCATTACATAGACACTCAGCTGCTTGATGACCTTCTTTTCCACACTTAAAACATTTTCTAGTCCCTTTAAGTCAATCTCCACCATGATTCTTTCCACACTTTGAGCATAAGGAAACATTAATCTTCTTTTCACCATTATTCTGAGATTTCTCCTTGAACTCCATCTTTTGTTTCTTGTCAAAACTATGAGATGGATAAGTAATACCAACTTCCATTTCTACCTTGAGTGCACAACGCACAATTTCTTCATAGCTACTGAAGTCTCTTATAGCTAATTCCCTTCGAATATTTGATTTTAAGCCACTGAAGAATCGATCAACTTTACTTTCAGGTTGGATGATAAATCCAGATGCGTACCTTGCAAGCCTTGTAAAATTCGCTTCGTAAATACCAACGGATTCATCATCCTTTTGCTTTAGTTCGATAAACTCCTTCTCCATATTTTTCATAAGAATACGAGGGAAGTACTTATTGAAAAATAAGTTCTGGAACTCGCCCCATTCCATGGACTCAATTTCATCTCTTGGCCTCGTATTCTTGATAAGAATCCACCATTTATCAGCATCACCTTCCATACGATATACTGCTAAGATGACTTTATCATGTTCAGAACATTGAAGAACTGAAAATATCTTTTCAGGGGTAATGATCCATTGTTCAGCAACAAGTGGATCAGATGACCCACTGAAAGAAGGTGGACGTTTCCTTATGAAGGACTCAATAGAATATTGTTCCCTTCTCTGCTCATTTGGAAATCCACAGTGATTCATAGCTTGTGTAAATATAGAAATAAGATTTTTCACTCCATCTCCCATAACATTTTCTTATTTAAGAGGACAATCATTGCATTGTCCATTGCATTGATCAACATGGTTCCTTCGGGTTCCAGCCATCGTCTAAAACCCAAAAAGAATAGTGTGAGAGGAAAAAATCATGCTAGGGAAAACAACATAATAAAATAGGTAGTAACCTTAATATATGACATATTAGGTTAAATTCTAATATCTTTAGCGCAATTCTAGTACTATAACCTATACGTATACTTAACCTTAGAGACATCCCTAGACATACCTTAGAAATATCTCTAGGGATCTCACTAACATTTTCGCATCCTAGTTTCAAAAGGTTGACTAAACCTTTCCTCTGATACCAACTGTAACGACCCATACTTTACATACATTGTTAATACTTCAAAATTGAATCATACTTATTACAACATATAACAAAACCACGAAAGGACCGTATAGGTATAGTGTCTTTAGAAACTGGGAAACATAAACAACTGGTTCATAAAGCGTCTACACTGTCCCCATTTATTTCATCATATCTATAGTCCCTTTTGGCATATCTTACTTAATAACCTTATTCCTGACCTGGGGAAAGAAAAAATACAAAAGGGTGATCTCAAATGCTCAGTAAGGGTAAAAAAAAGAAATATCAATCACATCATAATCATAAGAACATAACATTTTGGAAATCTTAACCTGCAAAAGAGAGCATAATTTCATAACATGGGATAAATCATAGTAGTGAAATGAAATCACAATAATCATAACTTAAAACATAAAGCTTTGTGGCATACATACATAATCATAGATAATAATTTCTTGTTAGTCAAGACTCATTGCCAAGACTATCTTAGTGGACAAAGTCCCTTTCTGAACCGAGTCACCCTCATTTCAGTCCTGTTTCACTGAACCGGTATAACCTACCGTTCCGGCCATGTCTATCTCATGAGATATAAAATCTTTACCCAATGTATTGGAGGGAGATATAGGTCCCACCCATCTCGTAATGATAACATTCTTATGTGTGCCACAAAATCATAAATCATACATCATTGCATAACCCATGTAATAAAAATGGGATTCTTAAACATCATGACCTCATAAAACTATTAATATAAGATAAAAAAATTCATAAAAGTAATTTCATCACAACATAATCAAATCAATGTAAGAATAAGTATAGAAACAAAACCGTTTATTATCTTAGATGGAAAATAATTTTGATAAAACACTTGAACTCCATTCTTGAGGAAAATATCCTTTCTACTTCAAAAACATTTTCCTTTCTTAACATGTCTTAAAATTTTAAACTAAAAGAAGTTGATTACAAATAAAATTGAAAACTTGTAAAGGAAGCTTCTTGGAAATAATTTTTTAAAAATCCATTCATGTCGTATAATTTAAAAAACATTCTTCTCATACTTTTGTCGGAAAAGTCAAAAAGTACCTCGTACAAAAAACGACAACAGATTCCTTTCATATCTTTTACTAAAATCTAACCGAAGGGTAGAATTGGATTTAAACAATTGTAGGTGGATGGAAATAATATTACATATTGAGGAAACATGGATGTGGATGATAAAATACAACCCTTTAAATACCAAAGTATAAACAATCTCAGATAAAAATGAGATTGTGATATTTCCCTTACCTTAGGTCCGATTTGCTTCGTAAGTGTCCAAACCTCCTTTATAATGATTTAAATAATGTCATTGACTTATTACAGATTCATATTCATTGTTATTATATCATATATGGTTCACTTATGACTTTATATTACCCGTTCTTTTGTAAATTCATGTTAATGTAGCGTTTTGGGTAAAATCATCTCATTTGTCGTTTGTGTTTTAACTTGTAATTATTCATATGATTACTTAGATAATTATTACATAATTCCAGAATATAAAACATGATTTATATATAATATATATTCAGAATATACATATATATATATATAATATATCAGTAAATGGAAAGAAATACACCGTTCATGGAGACGGTAGACCGTTCGTACGCATGAACGTTGTTTTCTTTTCCATATTGAGTTGAATGGAATTAAGTAGATGACATAAATATATATACACATAAATCTAGTAGCTTTATAATGTCATATATTTCATTATTATTTCTTATATATACTTTATAATCATTCTTAAATGGTTAACATGGAGAATGAATCTCATCGCATCGTGGAGACGGTAGTCCGGACGTACGCACGAGCGATGATATCATTTCCATAATTATTGAATTGAATTGGAGTGGATGATACAATATATCAGAATCATTATTATTGTATAATAACTATGTATAGTTATTCTTTACACCATAATACCCATCCATGTAAGGTGTTGGTGGAAAAACAGATTACACCACGGCGTGGAGACGGAATTCCGTACGTACGCACGTGCAATGATTTCGTTTTCCGTAGGATGGATAGATGGTGAAATAGGGTTGTTTAATACTTATAATAACATATCAGTATATGAGTGATACTGATGTTATTTATTCATAATGAAACAACCTTATAAGAAGAAGTGGAAGAAGAAATAAAGGTGAAAGAATTGGTAACGGAAATTACCTCTTCTTTGAAGCACCTCTTTGAGACCTCCTCTTAGGGTACAAAAATTGGTCTTTGAGGAAGACCAGAACCTCTAGGATGTTTCTAGGGAAGTGGAGAAGAGAATTTTTCAGAGTTTGGACGATCCTGAATGCTCAAAGTTGTGTGAGGAAGAGAGGGAGGAGGTGCCCTTTTATAAGGTAGGAGAGGGGTGCCTTTGGAATAACTAAAACTATTATTTTATTATAAAGTCAAATTCGGTTTTAAATAGCTCCAAATTGATTTATTTCAAAGATAAAGTGGGGATGGGTCAAAATCCTCTCATCCAATAGAATTTAGACATGTTTATGTTCCTATTTTAACCTTATCATTAAGATTTACCATTAAGTTAAATAATTTTACTTTTACCGTGTCTTCTTGTATTCTTACACTATAAGGTTAATAAACACACTATAACAAGACAAACGAACCCCAAGTTGTTAATTATTAATATATATAACCTTATCTAAGTCATTTGGACTATCCTTAGATTTTTATGAATAAAATAAAAATTTATAATATAATATTTGATTTAAAAACTATTTTATGTCAATTTTGACACTATTTAGTAATGGATTTTTGTGAAAATCATAACAGAATGATAAGTTCGAACAAAGTTAATTAAATCAATACTAACATGTCATATTAACCTATAAAATTAGTGTAATTCATAAAAAGTCTCAAATTATATTTATTTGGGTATTTATAACATCAATTATGTCAATATTTCATTAATATGATAATTACTGCATCATTGTTGTGTCATTAATAAATTAAATTATTTAATGTCTAAAAATTACAAATAAAATACCATTATGTAGGAAATCGTTTTATCTTTCTAATTAATTTTTATAGTCGAATTTATCTTATGTATAACCCTATATTAAAAATGATTTACTTATTAAACTTTGAATTTAACTATTTTAACCCTTCTTTAAATAAATTAATAGTAAATGTCGTAATCTAATCCAAGTTGGCCTAAATGGTCATATTGTATTCCTAATGTTGTTTTTGGTCGCATTACACTTGTCAAATAGTATTATAACATGTGTTAGGGTAATAATAATATCATTTTTACTCTTAATTACCCTATTTACTTTTAACCGTGGTAAATAAAAGTAAAAAGTTACTATTCACAAAAAAATATTTTCATCTCATTGAACCACATTTTACTTACTGAAATCAACCGTGTCTCTCGGATTTTTTAAATTCCACTCACAGAAGCGGTAAAATTATGTTTTATGAACAATTCAGTTTTTTTAACTACCACTTAGTGGTTTCACTATTCATCAAAAATTTAAAGTTTTCAGAAAAATACCAAAATTTAACCCTAGGATAATTTCGATACTCCGAATCCAAAAATGAAGTCCATTTTGAGAGGTAAAATTTCTAAAATTTTAAAATGTGGTTATTACTATTCAAAAAAGCTAGTTTTAATAATATTTTAATAGCATATCGTTGTTTAGTGAAACTTGGTATTGCGTACTACAGACACTATCGAGGAAGGTCGTGATTGCGTGTAATGCAAGGCAAGTAAAGTATGTGTGTTGTGGAAGCTTATTTTGTTGTAGCGTACAACACAAGAAATTAATGAAATTAAAAAGAATGTTTTTCATAAAATCTCAGGGTGTTACATTCTACCCCTCTTAAAATGAATTTCTCCCTCGAAATTCATCGGGGTTATAAATGGTTTACTATTTGAAAGTTTCTTTAATAGAAACCCACATCGTAAAAAATAATACCAAAACCAATCTTTAAAAACAAAATTATGAAAAGTAATGGTTACCCAAATAAACTAATCACTGGGTTTCCACATAGGTGAAAATATGGATATGGAAGAGACATATAACCATCATGTTCTGATGGAGAGTGGTAGAGAACATGGCTATGGAAAAGCTAGCAATCATAGAGCCATAAATTTGTGACGATCTAAGGTACCATCTGATTCATCAGATATAAGAGCACTAAGAAAACATTTTTGGTTTTCAAGATCATTTCCCTAAAGTTGATGAAATTGGAATTAGAATAAATACTTTCATGATTTTGGTATAGTCTCACCGTTTTTCGTTCTTTGGAGAATTTCCACTTCATCTCTTAAAGAAATGAAGTTGAATTTGTCATTCATGATGTGTTAGCAGATCATGTGATAGAATTATGGGTCATTCAATCTCTTTCAAACAAAAGGTTAGCAAATGTTATAAGTCCATCTTATGGTTAATCGTATATGATTCGAAAAATGAACTTATACTTCATATATAATACCGCTTAATAAAATAAAACAAGTTTCTACTAACCAGGGACTTCCTGTAGGCCAGTGGTAGGCGATGAAGGCCAGTCGCACTTCGGTTGTGGGTTCGATTCCCACAGCCTTGTCCGAAGCGATGGGCTGTCGCCCGGCCTGTAGGTTGTCCTTTTTCTAAAACTATACTACTACAATATCCCATCAATAATATCGAAAAAAATCTATCCTTAAACAATACTAACTTATGTCCAACATAATCCATTCCAATCTTTAGGCTTATCCATAATACTACAGTCCACTCTCATAATATAGTAAAAACGATTACCAGAGATTTATTACCATCGTGGATCCCCATATATCATAAGATATGTCTTGTTGGTCACATTCCAAACATTCAAAGGCCTTAATCATGTATTCTCTTGAATACCCATTGAACCTTAGTGAAAACATGAATGCAGTTAAAAGTTAACACCTTCCACATACCAAAATCCTTAAAATTCTATATACTCAAACTATGATATCACTTAGTCCTTATATCAATCATGAGCTCATGAATATAATCAAACATATCATTATCATCTTGTCCCTTCATTATGCGCATATCATTTAACTTTCCAAAAATATCTCATTCACATTCCATGGTTACCGGTACCATTGAAAACCACAATATACCAATACATAAATATTCCAATATTCCACGATACTATATACAACATTATTTTGGAATCCCATTACATAAACACTTAATCATTCCACCACATTGTTGTCATATTCAACATCGCCAATAGTGATCGCATGTGACTTCCCATTGTCCTTTGCCTTAAGTGGTTGCTCATGTCGATCATTACTAACCCTTGGATTATGGCATTTATTAGCATAATTCCCCATTTCCTTACAATTGAAGCATTGAAGTGTTGGTGGTTCGTTCTCTGTAGTCTTTTCTTTATTCCCATCATTATAAACCCTTTTTCCATTACTTCGACACTCAGCTGCTCGATGACCTTCTTTTCCACACTTAAAAAATTTTCTAGTCCCTTTAAGACAATCTCCACCATGCTTCTTTCTACACTTTGAGCATAAGGAAACATTCATATTCTTTTCACCATTATTCTGATATTTATCCTTAAACTACATCTTTCGTTTCGTGTCAAAACTATGAGATGAATAAGTAATACCAACTTCCATTTCTACCTTGAGAACACAACACACAATTTCTTCATAGCTACTGAAGTCTCTTATAGCTAATTCCCTTCGAAGATTTGGTTTTAAGCCACTGAAGAATCGATCAAATTTACTTTTAGGTTGGTTGATAAATCTAGATGCATACCTTTCAAGCCTTGTAAAATTCGCTTCGTAAATACCAACAGATTCATCATCCTTTTGCTTTAGTTAGAGAAACTCCTTCTCCATCTTTGTCCGAAGAATACGAGGGAAGTACTTATTGAAAAATAAGTTCTTGAACTCGTCCCATTCCATGGAATCAATTTCATCTCTTCGCCTCGTATTCTTGATAAGAATCCACCATTGATCAGCATCACCTTCCAAACGATATACTGCTAAGCTGACTTTATCATGTTCAGAACATTGAAGAACTGAAAATATATTTTCAGTGGTAATGATCCATTGTTCAGCAACAAGTGGATCAGAAGACCCACTGAAAGAAGGTGGACGTTGCCTCATGAAGGACTCAATATAATATTGTTCCCTTCTCTGCTCATTTGGAAATACAAAATTATTCATAGCTTGTGTAAGTATAGAAATAAGATTTTTCACTCCATCTCCCATAACATTTGTTTGTTCAGGAGGACAATCATTGCATTGTTCATTGCACTAATCAACACAGTTCCTTCGGGTTCTAGCCATCGTCTAAAACCCAACAAGAATAGTGTGAGAGGAAAAATCATTCTAGGGAAAACAACATAATAAAAGAGGGAGTAACCTTAATATATAACATCTTAGTTTAAATTCTAATATCTTTAGAGAAATTCTAGGACTATAACCTATATGTATACTTAACCTTAGAGACATCCCTAGATATACCTTATAAATATCTCTAGGGATCTCACTAACATTTTCGCATCCTAGTTTCCAAAGGTTCACTAAACCTTTCCTCTGATACCAACTGTAACTACCCATACTTTACATACATTGTTAATACTTCAAAATTGAAGCATACTTATTACAACATATAATAAAACCACAAAAGAACCGTATAGGTATAGTGTCTTTAGAAACTGGGAAACATAAACAACTGGTTCATAAAGCGTCTACACTGTCCCCATTTATTTCATCATATCTATAGTCCCTTTTGGAAAATCTTACTTAATAACCTTATTCCTGACCTAGGGAAAGAAAACATACAAAAGGGTGAGCTCAAATGCTCAGTAAGGGTAAACAAAAGAAATATCAATCACATCATATTCATAAGAACATAACATTTTGGAAAACTTAACCTGCAAAAGAGAGCATAATTTCATAACATGGGATAAATCATATTAGTGAAATGAAATCACAATAATCATAACTTAAAATATGAAGATTTGTGGCATACATACATAATCATAGAGAATCATTTCTTGTTAGTAAAGACTCATTTCCAAGACTATCTTAGTGTACAATGTCCCTTTCTGAACCGAGTCACCCTCATTTCAGTCCTGTTTCACCGAACCGGTATAACCTACCGTTCCAACCATTTCTATGTCATGAGATATAAAATCTTTACCCAATGAATTGGAGGGAGATATAGGTCTCACCCATCTCGTAATGATACCATTCTTATGTGTGCCACAAAATCATAAATCATACATCATTGCATAACCCATGTAATAAAAATGGGATTCTTAAACATCATGACATCATAAAACAATTCATATAAGATAAAGGAATTCATAAAAGTAATTCCATCACAACATAATCAAATCAATGTAAGAATAGGTATAGAAACAGAACCCTTTATTATCTTATATGGAAAATAATTTTGATAAAACACTTGAACTCCATTCTTGAGGAAAATATCATTTCTACTTCAAAAACATTTTACTTTCTTAACAGGTCGTACAATTTTAAACTAAAAGAAGTTGATTAAAAATAAACTTGAAAACTTGTAAAGGAATATTCTTGGAAATAATGTTTTAAAAATCCATTCATGCCATATAAGTTAAAAAAACATTCTTCTCGTACTTTTTTCGGAAAAGTCAAAAAGTACCTCGTACGAAAGATGACAAAAGATTCCTTTCATATCTTTTACTAAAAACTCACCGAAGGGTAAAATTGGATTTAAAAAATTGTAGGTGGATGGAAATAATATTACATATTTAGGAAACATGGATGTGGATGATAAAATACACCCCAGTAAATACCAAAGTACAAACAATCTCAGATAAAAATGAGATTGTGATATTTCCCTTACCTTAGGTCTGATTTGCTTCGTAAGTGTCCGAACCTCCTGTATAATGTTTTAAATAATGTCATTGACTTATTAAAGAATCATAATCATTGTTATTATATCATATATGGTTCACTTATGACTTTATATTACCCATTCTTTTGTAAATTCATGTTAAAGTAGCGTTTTGGGTAAAATCATCTCATTTGTCGTTCGTGTTTTAACTTGTAATTATTCATATGATTACTTAGATAATGATTACTTAATTCCAGAATATAAAACATGATTTATATATAATATATATTCATAATATATATATATATATATATATAATAGATCAGTAAATGGAAAGAAATACACCGTTCATAGAGACGGTAGACCGTTCGTACGCATGAACGCTGTTTTCGTTTCCTTATTGAGTTGAATGGAATTAAGTAGATGACATACATATATATAAACATAAATCCAGTAGCTTCATAATTTTATATATTTAATTATTATTGCTTATATATACTTTATAATCATTCTTAAAAGGTTAAGATGGAGAATGAATCTAATCGTGTCGTGGAGACGGTAGTCCGTACGTACGCACGAGCGATGATATCATTTCCATAATTATTGAATTGAATTGGAGTGGATGATACAATATATCAGAATCATTATTATGTTATAATAACTATGTATAGTTATTATTTACACCATAATACCCATCCATGTAAGGTGTTGGTGGAAAAACAGATTACACCACGGCGTGGAGACGGTATTCCGTACGTACGCACACGCGGTGATTGCATTTTCTATAGGATGGATAGATGGTGAAATAGGGTTATTTCAAACTTATAATAACATATCAGTATATTAGTGATACTGATGTAATTACTTCATAATGAAACAACCTTATAAGAAGAAGTGGAAGAAGAAATAAAGGTGAAAGAATTGGTAACGGTAATTACCTCTTCTTTGAAGCGCCTCTTTGAGACCTCCTCTTTGGGCACCAAAATTGGTCTTTGAGGAAGACCAGAACCTCTAGGATGTTTCTAGGGAAGTGGAGAAGAGAATTTGGCAGAGGTTGGCCGAGCTTGAAGGCTCAAAGTTGTGTGAGGAATAGAGGGAGGAGGTTCCCTTTTATAAGGGAGGAGAGAGGTACCTTCGGAATAACTAAAACTATTATTTTTTTATAAAGTCAAATTCGGTTTTAAATAGCTCCAAATTGATTTATTTAGAAGCTAAAGTGGTGATGGGTCGAAATCCTCTCATCCAATAGAATTTAGACAAGTTTATGTTCCTATTTTAACCTTATCATTTAGATTTAACATTAAGTTATATAATTTTACTTTTACCGTGTCTTCTTGTGTTCTTACACTACAAGGTTAATAAACATACTATAACAAGCCAAACGAACCCCAAGTTGTTAATTATTAATATATATAACCTTATCTAAGTCATTTGGAAGAACCTTAGTTTTTTAGGAATAAAATAACAATTAATAATCTAATATTTGTTTTAAAAACTATTTTATTTCAAGTTTGACACTATTTAGTAATTGATTTTTGTGAAAATAATAACAGAATGATAAGTTCGAAAAAAGTTAATTAAATCAATACTAACATGTAATATTAACCTAGAAAATTAGTGTAATTCATAAAAAGTCTCAAATTATATTTATTTGGGTATTTATAACATCAATTATGTCAATATTTCATTAATAAGATAATTACTGCATCATCGTTGTGTCATAAATAAATTAAATTTTTTAATGTTAAAAAATTACAAATAAAATACCATTATGTAGGAAATATTTTTCTATTTCTAATGAATATTTATAGTCGAATTTATCTTATGTATAACCCTATATTAAAAATGATTTACTTATTAAACTTTGATTTTAACTATTTTAACCCTTCTTTAAATAAATTAATAGTAAATGTCCTAATCTAATCCAAGTGAACCTAAATGGTAATATTTTATTTATAAGGTTGTTTTTGGTCAAATTACACTTGTCCAATAGAATTAGGACATGTGGTAGGGTAATAATAATATCATTTTTACCCTTAATTACCCTATTTACTTTTAACCGTGGTAAATAAAAGTAAAAAGTTACTATTCACCAAAAATTATTTTCATCTCATTGAACCACATTTTACTTACTAACATCAACCGTGTCTCTAGGATTTTTGGAATTCCACTCACAGAAGCGGTAAAATTAAGTTTTATGAACAATTCAGTTTTTTTAACTACCACTTAGTGGTTTCACTATTCATCAAAAATTGAAAGTTTTCAGAAAAATACCAAAATTTCACCCTAGGATAATTTCGATACTCCGAATCCAAAAATGAAGTCCATTTTGAGAGATAATATTTCTAAAATTTTATAATGTGGTTATTACTATTCATAACGGCTAGTTTTAATAATATTTTAATAGCATATCGTTGTTTAGTGAAACTTGGTATTGCGTACTACACAAGCTATCGAGGAAGGTCGTGATTGCGTGTAATGCAAGGAAAGTCAAGTATGTGTGTTGTGAAAGCTTCTTTTGGTGTAGCGTACAACACAAGACATTAATTAAATTAAAGAGAATATTTTTTATAAAATCTCGGGGTGTTATAGTCCCACCCAGTGGTCCACCTCCAGGTACCGACCTGCTCCGCAAGCCTCAACCACGATCAGTGTTGTCCATCGTCTGCAACCAACAAAATGTAGTAGGGGCATAGCCAGTGCAGGGGTGAGTATAAGTTACTCAGTAGGGACCCTGATACCCCCGAAGGTCTCCCAGAATCCACAAAGGATAATCCACAAAGGAAATATACAATCACAATGTAACATCTGACACTACTTAGTTATATGCCCATACATATACCTAAGTCATCAATTCCAGTTCACCTCCAACATCCGAGCCCAGGTTCGATCACGTCCACACAGGACAGCACAACACAATCCACATAGGAAAGCAAGTCAATATTCAGCTCACACAGCTATACTTCTTCGTATGACGATAGAGATGATCAGATGTAGCCACTGATTCATCTAAGCCGTCGGACCCACAGAGGATCGATAGGTACTAACCCCCGCAATGACCCACAAAGGATTGATAGGTACTAACCCCCGCAATGACCCATACAGGATCGAACCCACACATGATCTGTAGCACCGATCGACGTAGGATCGCTGAGTATTGTTGTCGTCGCCTTCGAATCCACGGAGGATTTCTGTACAGTCGCCATCGTCGTCGCAGTCGCAGCCAGCTCTAGGGTTCCCGCACACAGAAAGCTCGTTCGGGAGGGTCTGCTCCACGAGCCGAGGGTCTGATACATCAACTGACACGAATTACGGAGTTGATGTATCCCAAAGTTCTGTATCGTCAACAGCAACTCAACGACACAGATAACGCCTCAATCGGACGCCCGGTCTGAGAGTTATTGGCTTTTTCGTCCCAGGAGCCCGGTTTGTTTTTAAGTCAAAACCAACCTGATAGTACTCCAACTATGTACAAACCTCGAGCAGAGTAAGACAAAAGTTCTATCTCACTAAGAGGAATCCATCAAAGTCGACAATACGTCAATCAGATGTCCGGAGATCAAGTTATAAGCATTTCTGCTTCGAAGGCCAGGTTGGTTTTGTGTACGAACCAACCCGGGCAAACCCAAAGTACTCCAAAACCTTGAGTTTAATATACCAAAACGACCATCTCGATCCAAGGATCACATCGCAGCTGACGGTGCGTCGATCGGAGGTCAGCAACCCATGTTATGGGGAAAAGACCGAAAGAGGTCCGGGTATGGGGGTTTCGGGCCCGGACCGACCCAGCCCGAGACCCCTGGGGTCGGCCCGAACTGGGTCAACCCAACCCGGGTCTGGGTCCGGCCTGCTTGGGCACAGCCCGGCCCGGCTGGCGTGGCCCAGCCTGGCGGCTCGGCCAGGGGGATCGGCCGTAACGACCAAGCCATAAGGGGGGGGGGGGGGGGGCGGGGCGGGGGAGCGCTGCCCCCCGCGTTGTGAAACCACGTCCCCTATGTGGGGGGCCGCTCCTACTGGCCAGCTGGGGGTTATGACCCCCAGCGCTTCCCCCTGACCGACCGGCCCGCACCGGCTGGTCGGCTACTGCCGCTAGGGGACCTGGGCGGTCCCGTCCCCCTGCTCCAATGTCGGCAGCCGGAAACCGGCCGCCGTTCCCTGCTCCAGCGAGGCCTATGGCCGCGGCCTTGATCCGTCCGGTGTGGCGCGACGGCGCCGCACCCCTCTGCCGTGACCCCGATCTGACCGCGGTGCCTTTGTGGTTCTCCATCACGGTGCGACGGCGCCGCGGTTTGGTTCATCTTCACGGCACGACACGACGGCGCTGCGCTTCTCCTCCCTTTCTTTAATATTTCCCGCGCGGTGCTTCGGCACCGCGTTGCCTTGATCATGCCGCAAACAATATCAAACAACCAAAGGGGAGAGGAGGGTCAGTCGTGTTCGTGTGGTCTGATCTCCTCCCGTTATTGCGATAACAGGCGGCCCAAAAAGACGATAAGTTATTTATGAAATTAGTCAGGAACAAATGAAATAATAATCCCCCTACCTCGAGCGTAGTCATCGAACAAGGTTTGTTGTGGAAAGGGATGTCGTGGAAATGATCTTCGCGGAAGAAGGTTCCACACACTTGACGGAGATCATCCGAGGATGAACAGTGTCTCCCTTCCTTTGATGCGGGAAGGAGGAACAAAAGGGTGAGCGTCGGATCGTCGATCTCCGAGGAAGGCGTCTCTCACCGTCATCCGTCGTCGGAGGTCGGCGTTCTTCGCGTTCATTGCATTCTTCGTCGAGGAAGAAGAACTTCAAGAACTTGAGAAAATTCTCCCCAAGCTTTCACGCACAACGAACCTCTTAACAAAATAATACTTGCCTTATTTTATTAACACAAAAGCCAACTCCTTTGAAATTCAAAATTGAAACAATAAATTAATTTAATTAATAGAAACGTTTAAACCGACGAATTAGAAGTGGTGTTTCATAAACAGATAAACGCAAGGGTTGACTTCCAATTAATCGGGGTGTGGGTGCGGTACCTTATTAAAGGAGGGAGTTTAGGAAGAAAAGAAATGGTGGGGATATTGTGGGTCTCACCTCACAATTATCCTACCTAGTGCATACGATACTATGGGTCCCACTTCATCCACTTAGCATAGGTTAATCAAAATAAAATAAAATTGGTTTCACCACTTTTATTTTATTCCTTTACATAACCTCAAAATTTAAAAACCACACCCAAGCAAACGCAACTATGGAAAAGGTGTTTCTATGCAATTACCGGCGCTGCGATTCCATCGATGTCCTCAGATTTCGATTCTGAGCACCTGTTCCAATGTTTGGAAAACCCGCTCGTTCGTTCACTGAATGTACCCGAGCTAAACTTTGGAAAATGATTCCCGGCACACCGGGCCTCGGAATCCGGGGCCTTCAGAAACAGTGTTCTTGTAAAATTCCCAAGAAAATTAATAAAAAAAAATTCCTTGATTTTTATGGGTCTTTACATCACTCCCACCTCAGGGCTTTACGTCCCCGTAAATATACATCATAAACTAGGGAAAAAATGAGGGTACTGAGAACGCATCTGAGCCTCCCGCTCCTAGGTGCTCTCCTAGAGGTTCTCATGCTGCCATCTGATGCGAACTAGAAGAATCGATCGTCCACATAAGACCCGCTCTTGTTGATCCTCGATCTCTACTGGGGCCTCCGCAAAAGTCCCCCCTTCATCAACGTCCAGCTCCCCATGTTCAATGATATGCGTCGGTTCATGCACGTATCTCCTCAGCGGAGACACGTGAAAGACGTCGTGTACCCGGTGCAACTGAGGTGGTAGAGCTAGGAGATAAGCCACCTCACAAATTCTGCTGAGGACCTGGAATGGTCCGATGATGCGTGGAGACAACTTGTCGCCTCAGCCAAATCTCCGTAATCCATGTCGAGGTGAGACCCGCAAGAAGACGTGGTCGCCATCCTCGAACTCTAGTGGCCTCCTCCTCTTGTCAGCATAAGACTTCTGCCGGCATTGAGCTATCCTCATCTGCTCCTGGATGACCTGGACCTTCTATGTCATGGTCTGGACCATCTCCGGTCCCACAAGTGCTGACTTCCCAGGGTGTGTCCAGCACTGCGGCGATCTACAAGGTCGTCCGTACAACGCCTTGTATGGTGCCATCCCGATGGTGGAGTGGTAGTTGTTGTTGTACGTGAACTCCACCAAGGGTAGGTGGTCCTCCCAGCTATGACCAAAGTTGAGGACACATGCAAAGAGCATGTCCTCGAGAGTCTGAATGGTCCTCTCCATCAGACCATCTGTCTGGTGGTGAAAGGCGGTGCTCAGATGTAGCTACGTCCCGAACGCCTCCTGCAACCCCTTCCAAAGCTGGGAAGTAATGTGAGCATCTTGATCGGAGACGATAGATGATGGCACACCATGAAGCCGTACAATATTATGAACGTAGAGACGTCCAAATCTCTCCACTGAGGCCTACTCTCTAATGGGTAAGATGTGAGCCGACTTGGTGAGTCGGTCGAAAATCACCCAAATGGAGTCGTGACCTCTGGAAGTGCGTGGATTTCCAGTCAAAAAGTCCATATATATGCCATCCCACTTACACTCTGGGACCTCCAGGGGTTGTACCAAGCCTGCTGGTACCTGGTGATCTGCCTTCACCTACTGGCAGGTGAGGCATCGAGAAACGAACTCTGCCACAACCTTCTTCATGCCCAACCACCAGTGCAGGCATCTGAGATCCCGGTACATCTTCGCCACTCTAGGATGCACCGCCAAAGGGGAAGTGTGAAACTCTCTCCACACCTCCTCCCTTAAAGCAACTGGTACCAAGGTACGCCCTCTGAAAAGGATGTCATGATATCCTCTAAAAGAGAGTCCATCAGGTGCCTGTCCTGAGGATATCTGCGCACTCCACGTCTCACAGTCGGCATCCCCACGCTGTGCCTCTTTGAGCCACTGCAGTAATAGAGGAGTGACATTGAGTGACTGAAGAAAGGCTAATCCATCTCTATCCATGAAGGATATCTGCAAAGCGGCTATATACTCTGTCACCTCCCCAAGTAGTTGAATGCTCGTCCTCCGGCTGAGATCATCAGCTACTAAGTTCCCCTTTCCAAAATTATAGACTATCTCAAAGTCATAATCCTGGAGGAACTCGAGCCATCGCCGGTGTCTCAGGTTCAGGTCCTTATACAAGAAGATGTACCTGAGACTCTGATGGTCAGAATAGACTGTAAAGCGCTCTCCCATCAGATAGTGTCGCCACATCTTCAGAGCGAAGACCACTGCTTCTAACTCCAGGTCATTGGTAGCGTAGTTCTGCTCATTCTTCCCTAACTGTCATGATTTAAAGGCGATCACAGACCGCTCCTGCATCAAGACACATCTGAGTCCGGTCCCTGATGCATCGCAGTAAACTACGTACCCAAATCCCTCCTCCGGTAGCCTCAAGATAGGCGCGCTGGTCAATCTCTGTCTCAACTTATGGAATCTCTGCTGACATCTGTATGACCACACAAAGGGTTTCCCCTTCTTCGTCAAAGATGAGAGTGGTGCTGCAACTCTGGATAAGTCTGGCACAAATCTCCGGTAGTACCCAGCTAGTCCCAAGAAACTCTGCACCTCTGTCACGCTCCTGGGTGGCTCCCAAGCTAGCACTACCTCGATCTTCACAGGATCCACAGCAAATCCTACCTCAGAGATGACGTGTACCAAGAAGTGGACCTCACATATCCAGAACTGACACTTTGAGAGCTTACCATAATGTTGGTGCTCTCGGAGTGTGTCCAGTACAACACCAAGTGGTAGGAGTGCTCCTCCTTAGTCTTCAAGTAAATCAAAATGTCGTCAATGAAGACCATGACAAAACGATTGAGGTATGGCTGAAAGATCCTGTTCATGAGGCCCATGAAAACTGCTGGAGCATTGGTTATGCCGATTGGCATAACCAATAACTCATAGTGGCCATACCGACATCTGAAGGTCGTCTTCTGCACGTCCTCGTCCCGAACTCTGAGCTGATGATAGCTTGACCTGAGGTCTATCTTCGAGAACCACATTGCTCCCTTGAGCTGGTCGAAGAGGTCATCAATCCTCTGTAGTGGATACTTGTTCCTCACGGTCACCTGGTTCAGGCAACGATAGTCGACACAAAGTCGCAAGCTCCCATCTGCCTTCTTGGCGAACAATATCGGGGAAGCCCAGGGTGAAACACTGGGTCGGATGAATCTCTTGCCCTACAAGTCCTCCAACTGTACCCGTAGCTCTCGAAGCTCAGTGGGAGCCATCCGATATGCTGTGGTGGATATCGGGGCCGTCCTAGGGTACATGTCCATATAAAAGTCTACCTCTCTACGAGGAGGTAGTCCTGGAACGTCGTTGGGGAAAACATCTGCATACTGATCCACCACTGCAAGAAAACTAGTACTCCGCACATCAACTGCTCCTAGGATGAGGCTAGCCAACTGATGAGTGATGGGTTGTCCTCTATTCATCGAGAGTCCATCCTGTGCTGCGAAGTCTCCCTTCTCGCCGGTGAAGGTGAACCTGCTCCCGTCGGTGCGTACACACCTCACCTTGCGCCTAATACAGTCAATCTAAGCATGGATTGTAGATATCCAATCCATTCACAAGATGATGTCATAAGGCCTCGACGCCGCTACAAGAAGTTCCCAGCTTAAGATCTCAAATAATAGAGTAAGCTCACACTACTGGCACCAGTTCATAATCGTCGAGTCTGCTCCCGTAGAAGTCTCTAGCCGTAAGGATCGAGCCAACGACCCTGTTAGAATCTCCGAGCTCTGAACAGGGGAGAAACTATGAAAGAATGACTCTATCTTGTGTCTATAAGAACTACATCAAGGGTGGAATAGACACAGATAGTACCTCGAATAATCTCGGGCATGCCGTGGTCATAGGCCTCCACTGCCTGAAGTTGTGCCTGTCTATGCCCGCCAGTTCCCTGTGGTCGGGGTGGGCCTCCTGGTGGTGGTGGTGGTAGAGACTCAAAGCGTCTCCCACAACTTGTTGCTCGGAAAGCTCTTCTGCCTCGTCCTCCTACTCCCTACGGACTGCCATGGTCCACCCTCTGCCTCTGCCTGGGTGGTCCCTCAACCGTCTGCTGCTCCTCAGCACGACGGGTCGGGCAGTCATGAGCAATGTGGCCCTGCCCGCCGCATGCGTAGCAATGTCTGCCTCTCGAAAGGCTGGCTTCTTGCTGAGTGCCCCGCACCTCTGAGCCAGTGTCCTGAGGTCGTCTTCCAGAGGGTCTGGTCTTCCTGGACCCATGAGTCATCCGTCGAGTGCCTGCTGCAGAAGAATCAGCTACATGCTGCCCTGCGGTAGGTCTTGTTACTGATTTAGGCTCAGCAAAGAAGCTCTCGATGAGAAGGGCTCTCTCCAGTACCCATTATTGTGTCTGAATGCTGAGGGAGATCAGAGATGCCCTGATCTCATGCCTCAATCCATTCTCAAAGGTCCAGGCCCAGAAGAATGGGTTTTTACCATGTCCGTCGAATATCGTGGGAGGTCGGTAAATCTCGCCGAGTACTGGGCGACCAGCAAGCTACCCTGCCGTAACTGTAGTAGCTCCTGGATGCACACTGCACAGAGGGTGGATGGGACGAACTCTGAGCGGAAGAGGCTCTCAAAATAAATCGAGAGTAGAGACGCCTCGTCGTGTCCCTGGAGCATCAAGCTCCACCATTTGCCTACTTCCGCATGCAGGAGACTCGCTGCAAGGATCATCATGAGGTCTGCTAGTGTCCCAACCAAACATGAAAACTCATACAATTGCCTCCAGCCAATCCTCGGCTGCCTGAGGGTCTGTCTCCCCGTGGAACCTGGGCGGTCGCTGACGCTGAAACTCATGCAGTGCACTAAGGCGACGTGCACCATCAGCGACTAGGGATGGTAGAATCGGTGGCTCGGTGGGTAGAGGTACCGCCAGTGCCTATGCTGTCAAAGGGCCTTGTACCGAGGCCTCGTCACTCAGTGGGTTGTCGTCCCACACAACGCTCAGAACCCTAGCTGGATTCCATCGTGGGGCCATCCTGAAAAGAGACAGGTGCGCCACGGTCAAAACAGTATACCTGGTGAGATGACACAAAGTAATCACAAAGAAAACATGAAACACACGTGAAATCAATGCATTCGTGCATTAATCCAGAAATCAGAAGTCAGGGTCCTGGTGTACGGATACGTCGGCCGCCGCACCAACACTGGACTCCCTGTACTGATAACCACACTCAATACTCTTAACACTATTGCTTCACATAGAAAAAGATCAGAGTCCTGAGTTCTGCAGTAGAACCGAACTCCTCTGATTCCAATTTGTCACAACCCGTCCTCGAGGCCCGTGCCATGACTACCCCAAGCCCGCCTTCCATAGGCCAGGGGCTGGCGACTAGCACCAAGGCGTGATTCCCGATAAAAATTGAAGGCACTGCCTTTGTAAAGCGAACAAACACACAGAGTAAGAAAGAATAATTAAACACTAAGTAAAATATGTATACAATAGTAAGTGCGGAAAAGTAGGTGGGCCAGAATACAAACCCAAACAGAAAGTAAAGTACAACTGAAAAAGGGAGAACATCAACTGAAAAGTAAAGCCACAACGGCGATCTATCCACTAGAAGTCCCACCTGAAGGGTGGGTAAAGATAGCCTCCACAACTCCTCGAGTCCAGTCATCCACTCCGAGTACGTCCCGCCCAGTGGTCCAACTCCAGGTACCGACCTGCTCTACAAGCCTCTACCACGATCAACGCTGTCCATTGTCTGCAACCAACGCAACGTAGTGCGGGCATAGCCCGTGCAGGGGTGAGTATAAGCTACTCAGTAGGGACCCCGAGACCTCAAATGGTCTCCCGGAATCCACAAAGGATAATCCACAAAGGAAAGATACAATCACAAAGTAACATCCAACACTACTTAGTTATATGCCCATAAATATACCTAAGTCATCAATTCCAGTTTGGCTCCAACATCTGAGCCCAAGTTTGATCACGTCCACACAGGATAGCACAACACAATCCACATAGGAAATCAAGTCAAGATTCAGCTCACACAGGTATACTTCTTCGTATGACGATAGAGATGACCATATGTAGCCTCTGATTCATCTAAGCCGTCGGACCCACATAGGATCGATAGGTACTAACCCCCGCAATGACCCACAAAGGATCGATAGGTACTAACCCCCGCAATGACCCACACAGGATCGTACCCACACAGTATCTGTAGCACTGATCCACGTAGGATCGCCGAGTGCTGTAGTCGTCTCCGTCGAATCCACAGAAGATTTCTGTACAGTCGCCATCGTCATCGCAATTGCAGCCAACTCTAGGGTTCCCACACACAGCAAGCTCATTCGGGAGGGTCCGCTCCATGAGCCGAGGGGATGATATGTCAACTGACACGATGTTCAGAGTTGATTTATCCAAATTTTTCGTATCATCAACAAGAACTCAATGACACAGACGGCGCATCAATCTGACGCCCGGTCTGAGAGTTATTGGCCTTTTCATCCCAGGGGCCCAGTTGGTTTTTAAGTCAAAACCAACCTGACCGTACTCCAACTGCATCCAAACCTCGAGTGGAGTAAGCCAAAAGGTCTGTCTCACTAAGAGGAATCCATCAATGTCGACAGCACGTCAATCGGACGTCCGGAGCTCAAGTTATAAGCGTTTTCGCTCCGAAGTCCTGGTTGGATTCATGTGTGAATCAACCCAGACGAACCCAAAGTTCTCTGAAACCTTGAGTGTAATATACTGAAATTCCCTTTTGGATCCAAGGATCGCATCGTAGCTGACGGTTCGTCGATCAGAGGTCCGCAACCCATGTTATGGTCAAAAGACCGAAAGAGGTCCGGGTATGGGGTTTTCGGGTCCGGACCAACCCAGCCCGAGAACCCTTGGGTCGGCCCAAACCGGGTCGACCCGACCCGGGTCCGGGTGGCTCGGTCATAACCGCCGAGCGATGAGGGGAGGGGGTGGGGTGCTGCCCCCCGCGTTGTGAAACCGCGGCCCCCATGTGGGGGGCCGCTCCTGCTGGCCAGCCAGGGGTTACGACCCCCGGTGCTTCCCCCTGACCAACCGGCCTGCACAAGCTGGCAGGCGGCTACCGCTATGGGACCGGGGCAGTCTCGTCCCCCTGCTCCGACGCCAGTGGCCAAAAACCGGCCGCCGTACCCTACTCTGCCACGGCCTTTATCCACGACCTTGATCCGTCCGGCGCCGCACCCTCTGCCACGACCCCGCTCCGTCCGCGATACCTTTGTGGTTCTCTGGCATGGTGCGACAGCGCCACGGTTTGGTCCGGCTTCACAGTGCGGCCGGAGGGCGCTGCAATTATCCACACTTTCTTTAATATTTCCCGCGTGGTGCTTTGGCACCGCGTTTCCTCGCTTGTGCCGCAAACAATATAAAACAACCAATGGGGAGATGAGGGTCGGTCGGGTTCGTGTGGTCCGACCTCCTCCCGTTATTGCGATACAGGCGGCCCAAAATGACGATAAGTCAACGGTGAAATTAATCAGGA
Source organism: Viscum album (assembly GCA_963277665.1). NCBI lineage: Eukaryota > Viridiplantae > Streptophyta > Magnoliopsida > Santalales > Viscaceae > Viscum > Viscum album. The sequence goes on along the minus strand of OY728133.1, from coordinate 653,154,927 downwards.
ACAAATGAAATAATAATCCCCCTACCTCGAGCGTAGTCAACGAACGAGGTTTGTTGCGGAAAGGGACGTCGCGGAAATGATCGTCGCGGAAGAAGGTTCCACACACTTGACTGAGATCGTCCATGGAAGAACGGTGTCTCCCTTCCTTTGACGCAGGAAGGAGGAACGAAAGAGTGAGCGTCGGATCGTCGATCTCTGAGGAAGGCGTCTCTCACCGTCGTCCATCGTCGGAGGTCGGAATTCTTCGCGTTCTTCATCGAGGAAGAAGAACTTCAAGAACTTGAGAAAATTCACCCCAATCCTTCACACACAACGAACATCTTAATAAAATAAGACTTGTCTTATTTTATTAACAGACAATCCAACGCCTTTGAAATTCAAAATTGAAACAATAAATTAATTTAATTCATAGTAACATTTAAACCGCCGAATTAAAAGAGGTGTTTCATAAACAGATAAACACAAAGGTTGACTTCCAATTAATGGGGGTGCGGGTGCGTTACCTTATTAAAGGAGGAGGTTTAGGAAAAAAAGAAGCGGTGGGGCTCGTGTGGGTCCCACCTCTCAATTATCCTACCTAGTTGGTAGGATATTGTGGGTCCCACTTCATCCACTTAGCTTAGGTTAATCAAGATAAAATAAAATTGGTTGCACCACTTTTATTTCATTCCTTTACTTAACCCCAAAATTTAAAAACCACACCCGAGCAAAAGCAACTCTGGAAAAGGTGTTTCTAAGCAATTACTGGCGCTGCGATTCAATCAGTGTCCTCGGAGTTTGATTCCGAGCACCGGTTCAAAAGTTAGGAAAACCCACTCATTCGTTCACTGAACGTACCCGAGCTATACTTCAGAAAATGATTCCCGGCACACCGGGCCTCAGAATCAGGTGCCTTCAGAAACTGTGTTCTTGTAAAATTCCCAAGAAAATTAAGAAAAAAAATTTCCTTGAATTTTATGGCTCTTTACATCACTCCCACCTCCGTGCTTTACATCCCCATAAAGATACATCATAAACTAGAGAAACAAATGTGGGTACTGAGCACGGATCTGAGCCTTCCACTCCCAGGTGCTCTCTTGGAGGTTCCCGTGCTACCATCTGATGCGCACTAGAGGAATCGATCCTCCACGTATGACATGCTCATGTCGATCATCGATCTCCACTGGGACCTCTTCAAAAGTCTCCCATCATCAACGTCCAACTCCCCATGGTCAATGATATGCGTCGAGTCATGCACGTATCTCCTCAGCGGAGACACGTGAAAGACGTCGTGTACCCGGTGCAACTGAGGTGGTAGAGCCAGGCGATAAGCCACCTCACCAATCCTGCTGAGGACCTGGAATGGTCCGATGATGCGTGGAGACAACTTGTCGCCTTAGCCAAATCTCCGTAATCCATGTCGAGGTGAGACCCACAAGAAGATGTGGTCGCCATCCTCGAACTCTAGTGGCCTCCACCTCCTGTCAACATAAGACTTCTGCCGGCTCTGAGTTGTGATCATCCGCTCCACGATGACCTGGACCTTCTCTATCGTGGCCTGGACCATCTCTGGTCCCACAAGTGCTGACTCCCAAGGGTCTTTCCATCACAGCGGTGATCTGCAAGGTCAGCCGTACAACGCCTCGTATGGTGCCATCCCGATGGTGGAGTGGTAGCTGTTGTTGTCCGTAAACTCCACCAAGGGTAGGTGGTCCTCCCAGCTATGACCAAAGTCGAGGAAACATGCGTGGAGAATGTTATCGAGAGTCTGAATGGTCCTCTCCATCTGACCATCTGTCTAGGGGTGAAAGGCGGTTCTCAGACATAGCTGCGTCCCGAACACCTCCTGCAACCCCTTCCAAAGCCGGGAAGTAAAGCGAGCATCTCAATCGGAGATGATAGATAATGGAACATCATTAAGCCGTACTATAAGGCCCCAACCTTAAACATTATTTAATATTGAATTAAATGAATAATTCACATTGATGATCTTTTCAGGTTTAGAGTTTTAGAGAATTAGATCATAAAACATGCATTACATTCCACATTTAAACAAAGTGGTTACATAAAAGATAGTATTCATTTTTACCATCAGTGGAACATATTTAAAATAAAACATGGATTCTTTCATGACACATCCACGACACTATCATCATATCATGTACCATTCCCTTGACTTGTGAAAAAAATTTCAAAAACTTGGGATGAGCATAAAAAGCTCAGTAAGGGATATAAAAATATTGAATGGAAACATGGGTACATATATACATAAGAATGAAATCATACTTTACCCATAAAACATAAGCACTTTAAAATACCTCATAAAATCATGAATAAATCATAGAAATCATATGATATAAAGGTAACTTGAGGCATTCATAACATTCATACGTAGGGAGTAACCCTCTTGGTTACGTTTGGAATACCCATCACAGTATATTCCCTAAATCTCTTCAGAAAAACCATAATGTTTCACTCCTTCGCATTAACCAATGCATTGAAGAGCTATATCGGGCTCACCAACCCTTAGTTTATCACGGAACCACCCGTCTTTATAATAATTCCCAAGAACCATAACATAATCATATCACATAAAACATGCATAAAGGAAACATAACATTTCCACATTTCAATCACAAGATATCAATACAACACATTGATATAATAAAAACATTATGAAAACCATTTTCAATACCATAATAAAAGAAAAGTAAAACATGGTATTTATTTTTCTTTTAAATAGAAGGTATGGCTTGTGGAGGAAGCCGAAGCTCAAATAATGGTCATGGCAGTGGAGAAGTCATTGTCGCCGCATACGTATGACAAAAACATTCCCTTTTTTCGTTTAGTAAACGCTTCGTAAAAAAAATTCCTTTTGAATAAATGTAAAAGTCAAAGGGGTTTATACACCATATAAAAGATGTTTGTGTATAAAACAAAATATGACTCAATGAAAGGAGATTGAGACGAAGTCCCATACCTCGGGTCCGACTTGACTCAGTCATTCTTTAATCTCCTGAATAAAAAACTTGAGTTAATTTATACTTGTTTAAGAACCTTTTTCAAGTTTATTATTCCTTTTATATCACTTATTTCCATGTCATGAACACTATGTAATTATTTAAGTTAATAACGGTCATTTTAACGATCAATGGTACTTGAGTCAAAAATAAACCCTTTATAATTACAAGTTTTTCATGTTTCCATTATATCCAGAATTATAATCATGATTTATATATCATATATATAATATATATCCAGTATATACATGCATTTATAATATTACATAATCATTTAGAGTTAATAAATGAAATGCACCGTTCATGGAGACGGTAAGCCGTACGTACGCATGAACGCTACTTTCATTTCTATTTCATATTTTATAGAATGGAATCATAATGATATAAAATTATATTATAATTCCAGTGTAATATAATATATAATATCATAACTCCATCCTTTATACGTCCCACATATGGTATTAACGAATCAAATCACTTTGAGGGGGCGGTAGTCCGCATTTCCTTAAATGAAGATATCGCGTTTACCCATAATGGAAACCATAAAGGTATGCCCAAAATGAAAAATACAAAAGCTTAAGGAAAACATAAACATATTATACATCATATATAAATATAGTTTCATCTTAATGTCCACCTTTGAAGGTGTTAAAAGAATGTTGGACAATCATCGTTTCGGGAGGCAGAAATTCGCCATCCACGGAAACAGTATGTTCTTTAACCATTAGATGTAGGTGTGTGTAAGTGTAGCTCGAATCCTTATTATAACAACATCCTAGTATATGGAATATACTGGTGTTGTTACAAAATAAATGAATGAAAAGAGTTTAGGGGTTTGGAGAAGCTAAATAAAACTAAAGGACTCAAGTGAAGACATTACCTTAAAATCGGGTAACTCCCTTTGGTTTGAGCTCAAAGGCTTCCTTGGGAAGACTTCTGCCCAAAGTGTGGATTCAAGGAGTAAGAGAGAGAAGGGTAGAGACAAAATGGGCAGGGGTTGGCCGAGCCAAAGGCTTTGGAAGTGTGGGTAAGGAGGTAGAGGTGGGGGCCTTTTATAAGAGGAGAGGAGGGACACTCTTGGAAAGTAAAAAAATGTTACTTTATTTTAAATTGCGTTTCGGATTAAAAGGTCCCACATTAATATAATTCAAGTCTAAGGTGATAAGGGTTAAAAATATACCAATCCAATAGGTTTTGGACATGTGTAGGTCATAGATTTTACATTATCATTTCATTTTATTTAAATCTTTTATTAATGAGTTAATCGCTGCATCATCCTGATGTCATAAATAATTTAATTTATTTAATGTCTAAAAATTATTAAAAAAATATCATGATGTAGGAAATCTTTTTTTATTTCTAATGAAAATTAATAGTCAAAAATATTACTTGTATAACCCCATGTACAAATTTTTGTAGTAAAACATCTCATGTTTGTGTCATTTTTACTTTTACATTATATAAAAAGTTATTTATGTCATTTCCCAACCAAAGTGGCTCCATGGGGTCCCCAAGTTGACGCATGGATTTTCGTGGTCGGCCATGACACATCCAATGAGGCTAGGACATGTTTCAAGCTCATCTCATATTATTAAAACATTATTTTTACCTTAGACTACACTAATTCCTCTAATCGCGATTAAAAACATAAAAGTTACTCTTCACCAAAAAATTATTTTAATCTCATTGAACCACATTTTACTTCTTAATGAAAACCATGTATGTCATATTTGTGAAAATCAAATCACAGAAGTGGCAAAGTTTCATTTAAACGAAAAATCAGTTTCTTTAACTACCAATTAGTGGTTTCACAATTCATCAAAAATTGATGTTTTTCAGGAAAATACCAAAACATCACCCTAAGATATATTTGATATTCTGAATTCAAAAATGATGTCTATTTTACAAAATTCAAATCATATAATTTACATTAATTAATTTAATAATTAATTCCCGCTGTCATGACAAATAGCGTGTTTTTATGAAACAATAAGTATCAAAAGATTGACACCAGTTTAAGTCCAATTTCAAAGTGAAATTAATTAAAATGACCAATATTGGATTAAATAGTAAAAATATATTCTAATTTCACTTTAAAACCAATTCAAAAGATAATATAATCATATAAATAAATTAGATTAAAAAGCAGTTTTGATGTAAAATGCAGTATTTTTCACTATTCATTAAAAAATGAACATTGTCAGAAAAATACCAAAAATTCACACAAAGTAAATTTTGATGTCCCAATCATAAAGAATAAGTTTATTTTGACAAACATAGCTTATATAATTTTCAAAATATATATTTAAAAATGGTTTTCCATCAAAAGGCAGTAAAACAATCTTTTAAAAATATTAGTATATTCCATGCTTAAGATTGGATTTATTTTCATTTTAAGCCTCTAAAACACTATCTAATTCATTAATAGACATAGATAAAAATATATATTATTCATTACTTACTTGGGATGTTACATCCTTCCCCCCTTTATAAAATTGCATCCCCGCAATTTATTTACTTATTGAATAAATGGGGGGTACTTATCCCTCATTGAATTTTCAGATTCCCATGTTGCCTCTTCCATAATGTGGTTTTCCAACAAATACTTTACCTGATTAATCACCTTATTCCGTAACACTTGCTCCCGGTGGTCAAGAATCTGAACCAGTTGTTCCTCATAAGATAGGTTCTCTTCCAGCTGAACTACCTCTGGACTCAAAACATGAGATGGATCTGGCATGTACTTTCTCAGCATCGAAACATGAAAAACATTGTGTACCTGAGATAAACTCAGAGGTAAAGCCACCCGGTATGCAACTGATCCAACTCTCTCCAGAATTTCATATGGTCTAATGAACCTTGGACTCAGCTTTCCTTTCTTACCAAATCGCATCACACTTTTCCATGGTGAGACTTTGAGAAAAACATGATCACCTACCTCAAAAGATAGATCCCTCCTCCTGTTGTCCGCATAAATCTTCTGCCTACTCTGAGCTGTTCTCATGTGTTTCTGAATCAGCTGAACTTTTTCTTCCATCTCTTCTACCAATTTTGGTCCCATCAACTTCCTTTCACCCACTTCATCCCAGAAAGCTGGAGTTCGACACCGCTTCCCATATAACGCCTCAAATGGTGCCATCAGTATACTGGAATGAAAACTGTTATTATATGAAAACTCAACCAAAGAAAGATGTTGGTCCCAACTTCCCTGATAATCAATCGAACAAGCACGTATCATATCTTCCAAAGTCTGAATTGTTCGTTCTGACTGTCCATCTGATTGAGGATGAAATGTTGTACCAAAATTTAATTCAGTACCCAACAACTTCTGAAGGCCCTTCCAAAAGTTAGAAGTGAACCTGGGATCACGGTCAGATAAAATGGAGAGAGGAACTCCATGTAACCTGACTATCTCTTTAAGATACAAACAGGAAAGTTTATCTAGGGAAAAATTATCTCGTATAGCAAGGAAATGAGCAGATTTAGTCAAGCGATCAACAATAACCCATATTGCATTATTACCTCGAGATGTCATCGGTAATCCCACAACAAAGTCTATGGATATATTCTCCCATTTCTACTCTAGCACTGGTAGGGGCTGAAGCATCCCTTTCGGTATCTGCCGCTCTACTTTAACATGATGACAATTCAAACATTTCACAGTAAAATCAGCAATATATCTTTTCATTCCATCCCACCAGTAATAATCCCGCAGATCTCTGAACATCTTAGTACTGCGAGGATGAATTGAAAACGAAGAACTATGAGCTTCACATAACAACTCTCTCTTCAACTGTGAATCACAAGGCACACACAATCTCTTCCCAAATATCAAAACGCAATCATTATCAATGTTGAATTCAGGCAACTTACCTTTCTGAACCAGCTCTACCTTTTTCTGCAACTCACTATCTTGCTTCTGTGCTTGCTTGATTCTGTCTGATGGATAAGATTTCAATGATACCTGAAACAAAACAAAAGAACTTCCTACACCAACAACTTCTATTCCAAAGTTCATCAAATCCTTAACCAACGGATCACATTCCAAATGCAACATTGCTAATGAAACATTATTTTTTTCGACTCAAAGCATCAGCCACTTTATTTTCTTTTCCCGGATGGTAATGAATTGTACAATCATAATCCTTGATTAAATCCACCCATCTCCTCTATCTCATGATTAACTCTTTCTGAGTGAATATATACTTTAAAATTTTGTGATCGGTATATATTTCACCCTTTACTCCATACAAATGATGCCTCCAAATTTTTAAAGCGAAAACAACAGCAAATAATTCCAAATCATGTGTAGGGTAATTTACCTCATGAGTTTTTAACTGTCGTGAAGCATAAGCAATTACCTGATCATTCTGCATTAGGACGCAACCAAGTCCTTTCAATGAAGCATCACTATATATAACAAACTCACCATTCCTGGAAGGAAGTTCCAAAACTGGAGCATTCACCAATCTTCTTTTCAACTCCTGAAAACAATCATCACATTCTATTGTCCAGATAAACATAACACCCTTCCGAGTTAGCTTAGTCATTGGACTAGATAACCGTGAAAAATTTCTAACAAACCTTCGGTAATAGCCTGCCAAACCAAGGAAACTAGGAATCTCTATTACATTTGTGGGTCTTGGCCATTCTTCAACAACCTTTGTTTTTGCAGGATCAACAGTTATCCCATCTTTTGAAACAATGTGACCAAGGAAAGAAATTTGTTGCAACCAAACCTCACACTTGCTGAATTTACCATACAATTTCATTTATTTTATGGTTTGAAAAATAACCCTTAAATGTCTTTCATGTTCTCCTTACTTTTAGAAAACACCAAAATATCATCAATGAAAACCACCACAAACTTATCTATGAACTCATGGAAAATTATATTCATTAAGTCCATGAATACAGCAGGTGAATTGGTTAGCCCAAAAGGCATTACTACAAATTCATAATGGCCATATCTTGTACGGAACGCGGTCTTCGGAACATCTTCTTCCTTTACCTTCATCTGATGGTACCCCAATCTCAGGTCAATCTTTGAAAAATACTGAGCTCCCTGGAGATGATCAAACAAATCATCGATATGAGTCAAAGGATATTTGTTCTTAACAGTGATATAATCAGGGCTCTATAATCAATGCAAAGTCTCATAGAACCATCTTTGTTTTTAACAAATAAAACAGGAGCACCCCATGGTGACGTGCTAGGTCGAATGAAACCTTTCTCTAATAAATCTTGCAATTGCTCTTTCAACTCTAAAAGTTCAATTTGATCCATTCGATAAGGGGGTTTTGAAATCGGCTTAGCATCAGGAACTAAGTCAACAGTAAATTCAACATCCCGATCTGGTATTATTCTAGGCAACTCATCTGGAAAAACATCAGGATACTCATTTACCACTGGCACATCATTAATCGGAACAGTTCCTTTATTTTCAACGATGTGTGCAAGGTAACATTCATTTCCATCTTTTACAAGTTTCTCAACAACTTAATATGTTATCAACAGTAAGGGTTCATTCTTGTACACAAACTGAAATTCTTTCTGAAAATAAACTTCTTTAGCTCTACAGTCAATCTTAGCATGGTAAATAGAGAGCCAATCCATACCCAGGATAACATTAAACTCTACTAGAGGTAGAACAATAAGGTTTTCAAGTAGGTTCTTTCCACAGATAAGGATAGGAAGATTCTTATAAATTCTTTTTGCCTCAACATTTCCCACAGGTGTTTTTACCAAAAGTTCAGAATTCATTTATTGAGATGGTATTCCCATTTTACTAGAAAAGTTTTCAGAGATGAAAGAATGTGTAGACCCCGAATCAAACAACACACTGGCATAATCTGAAAAAACAAACAAATTACCTGATACAACTTCATTTGATGGACCTAAATCTGCTGAATTAGTTGCTAAGGATTTCACCACCCCTTTCTTCTTGTAGTCTAACTGCTTCCCATCACTCAAGCTCTTTGTCGGACACTCGTTCGTATAGTGAACCATCTCATTGCACTTAATACATTTCACTAACTGTAAATAAAATTTGAAATTACCATCACCTTGATATTTTTCAGTGCAATCCCGAGCATTATGTCCCATCTTACCACATCGGTAGCACTTTCAAGAATTTAGAAGACATTCCCCAGCATGCCTTTTGCCACATTTATCACAAACTAGAAACTTTGTTTTCTTACCATCAGACTTTTTTGAAGAATTCATCCCTTTCTCCTGCCACCTCGGTCTCTTCTTTTGTTGGTTGTTAGAGAACACTTGATCCTCAGAAAACTCCATTTCCACCTTCTCAGCACATCAAAAATTCTTTTCATAACTTTTAAACTCACGAGAAGCTAATTCACTTCGATATTTTGGCTTTAATCATGAGTAAAAATGATTGATTTTACTATCAAGGTCTCGGATAAAATTTGGAGCATACCTTGCCAATCGAGTGAACCTCTCTTCATAGGCAGCCACTAAGTCTTCCTCTTGCCTCAATTCCAAGAATTTTTTTCCATCCTAAGTTGAACAGCCTTAAGAAAATACTTTTCAAGAAACATACATTTGAATTCATCTCAGTCGAGAGCATCAATCTCATCAGCGTCCCTAATATTTTTAACCATTGACCACCACTGATCTGCTTCACCCTCCAAACGGTAAATAGCAAGACTAACCTTTTGATTGTCTGAACACCCCATGACATCGAAAATATTCTCCAGTGCTTTAATCCACACTTCAGCTAACACATGGTCATATGATCCTCTGAATGATGGGGGATGTTGCCTCATGAAATGTTCCACCACTGACATGTTCCTCTGCGGTTGGTCTGGCTGATCTCATGCATGGATACCACCTCCATTTGTCTCTTGAGTCAACTGCGTCATTTCTGCAACAAACTCTTCAGTTCCAATTCTGACCATTTCAGGATGCTGATTCGGAATGTTATTTCCTTCTGTATGCCTTCCTAGCACTGCTTCCCTGTTCCCTCTGCGGAAAACCATTCTGAACAAACATGTCTTAGATGAAGCAACATGGTAATCTTCAAATGCTATATCATTTAAAAAATATATTTTTGGATAATCATTTAATAGAATTCTAACTCCTAAAGTTATCTAAACTGACCTATGATAACAACTATAAGGCCCCAGCCTTAAGCGTTACTTAATATTGAATTAAATGAATAATTCACCTTGAGGATCTTTTCAGGTTTATAGTTTTAGAGAATTAGATCATGAAACATGAATTACATTCCACATTTAAACAAAGTGGTTACATAAAAGATAGTATTCATTTTTCCCATCAATGGAAACATATTTAAAATAAAACATGGATTATTTCTTGACACTTCCTCGACACTATCATCATATCATGTACCTTTCCCTTGACCTGTGAAAAACATTTCAAAAACATGGGATGAGCAAAAAAATCCCAGTAAGGGATATAAAAATATGGAAAGGAAACATGGGTACATATATACATAAGAATGAAATCATACTTTAACCATAAAACATAATCACTTTAACATACCTCATAAAATCATGAATAAATCATAGAAATCATAAGACATAAAGGTAACTTGAGGCATTCATAACATTCTTACGTAGGGAGTAACCCTCTTGGTTATGTTTGGAATACCCATCACAGTATATTCCCTAAATCTCTTCGGAGAAACCTTAACGTTTCACTCCTTCGCGTTACCCAATGCATTGGAGAGCTATATCAGGCTCACCTGCCCATAGTTTATCACGGAACAACATGTCTTCATAATAATGACCAAGAACCATAACATAATCGTATCACATAAAACATGCATAAAGGAAACATAAAATTTCCACATTTCAATCACAAGATATCAATACAACACATTGATATAATAACAACATTATGAAAACCATTTTTCAATACCAAAATAAAAGAAAAGTAAAACATGTTATTTATTTTTCTTTTAAAAAGAAGGTATGGCTTGTTGAGGAAGCCGAAACTCAAATAATGGTCACGGCGGCAGAGAAGTCGTTGTCGCCGCATACGTACGACAAAAACATTCCCTTTTGTCATTTAGTAAATGCTTCGTATAATAAAAATTCCTTTTGAATAAACGTAAAAGTAAAAGGGTTTTATACACCGTATAAAAAAAGGTTGTGTATAAAACAAAATATGCCTCAATGAAAGGAGATTGAGACGAAGTCCCATACCTCGGGTCCAACATGACTCGGTCGTTATTTAATCTCCTGAATAATAAACTTGAGTTAATTTATACTTGTTTAAGAACATTTTTCAAGTTCATTATTCCTTTTATATCAATTATTGCCATGTCATGAACACTATGTAATTATTTAAGTTAATAACGGTCGTTTTAACGATCATTGTTACTTGAGTCAAAAATAACCCCTTTATAATTACAAGTTGTTCATGTTTCCATTATATCTAGAATTATAATCATGATGTATATATCATATATACCATATATATCCAGTATATACATGAATTTATAATATTACATAATCATTTAGAGGTAAGAAATGAAATGCACCGTTCATGGAGACGGTAAGTCGTACGACGCATGAACGCTACTTTCATTTCTATTTCATATTTTATAGAATGGAATAATAATGATATAAAGGTATATTATAATACCAGTGTAATATCATATATAATATCATAACTCCATCCTTTATACGTCCCACATATGGTATTAACGAATCAAATCACTTTGAGGGGGCGGTAGTCCGCACTTCCTTAAATGAAGATATCGCGTTTACCCATAATGGAAACTATAAAGGTATGACCAAAATGAAAAATACAGAATCTTAAAGAAAACATAAACATATTATATATCATATTTAAATATACTGTCATTTTAATGGACACCTTTGAAGGTGTTAAAATAATGTTGAATAATCACCGTTTTGGGAGGCAGAAATTCACCATCCACGGAAAGAGTATGTTCTTTAACCATTAGATGTAGGTGTGTGTAAGTGTATCACAAATTCTTATTATAACAACATCCTAGTATATGGAAGATACTGGTGTTGTTACAAAATAAATGAAAGAAAATAGTTTAGGGGTTTGGAGAAGCAAAATAAAACAAAAGGACTCAAGTCAAGACATTACCTTAAAATCGGGTAACTCCCTTTGGTTTGAGCTCAAAGGTTTCCTTGGGAAGACTTATGCCCAAAGTGAGGATTCAAGGAGTAATAGAGGGAAGTTTAGAGAAAAAATAGGCAGGGTTTGGCTGAGCCAAAGGATTTGGAAGTGTGGGTAAGGAGGTAGAGGTGGGGGCCTTTTATAAGAGGAGAGGAGGGGAACTCTTGGGAAGTAAAGAAATGTTACTTTATTTTAAAATGGTTTTCGGATTAAAAAGGTCCCACATTGATATAATTAGAGGCTAAGGTGATAAGGTTTAGAAATATACCCATCAAATATCTTTTGGATATGTGTAGGTCATAGATTTTACATTATCATTTCATTTTATTTAAATCCTTTATTAATGAGGTAATCGCTGCATCATCATGATTTCATAAATAATTTAATTTATTTAATGACTAAAAATTATAAAAAAAATATCATGATGTAGGAAATCTTTTTATATTTCTAATGAATATTTATAGTCAAAAATCTTACTTGTATAACCCCATGTAAAAATTGTTATAGTAAAACATCTCATGTTTGTGTCATTTTTACTTTTACATTAAATAAAAAGTTATTTATGTCATTTCCCAACCAAAGTGGCTCCATGGGGTACCCAAGTTGACCCATGGATTTTCTTGGTCGGAAATGACACATCAAATGAGGGTAGGACATGTGTCAAGCTCATATCATATTATTAAAACATTATTTTTACCTTAAACTACACTAATTACCTCTAATCGCGATTAAAAACATAAAAGTTACTATTCACCAACAAATTATTTTAATCTCATTGAACCAAATTTTACTTATTTATGACAACCATGTATGTAGGATTTTTGAAAATCAAATCACAGAAGTGGAAAAGTTTCATTTAAACGACAAATCAGTTTCTTTAACTACCACTTATTGGTTTCACTATTCATCAAAAATTAAAGTTTTTTCAGAAAAATACCAAAACTTCACCCTAAGATATATTTGATATTCTGATTTCAAAAATGATGTCTATTTAAAAAAAATAAAATCATATAAGTTACATTAATTAATTTAATAATTAATTCCCACTATCCTGACAAATAGCGTGTTTTTATTAAACAATAAGTATCAAAAGATTGACACCAGTTTAAGTCCAATTTAAAAGTGAAATTAATTCCAATGACCACTTTTGGATTAAATGATAAAAATATATTATAATTTTACTTTAAAAACAATTGAAAAGATAATCTAATCATATAAGTAAATTATATTAAAAAGCAGTTTTGATGTAAAATGCAGTATTTTTCACTATTCGTTAAAAAATGAACATTGTCAGAAAAATACCAAAAATTCACACAAAGTAAATTTTGATGTCCCAATCATAAATAATAAGTTTATTTTGACAAAAATATCTTATAAAATTGTAAAAAGATAGATTTAAAAATGGTTTTCCATCAAAAGGCAGTAAAACAATCTTTTAAAAATATTAGTGTATTCCATGCTTAAGATTGGATTTATTTTCATTTAATGCCTCTAAAACACTATATAATTTATTAATAGACATAGATAAAAATATCTATTATTCATTACTTACTTGGGATGTTACACGTACAATCTCTTGAACGTAAAGACGTCCCAAGATCTCCACTGAGCCCTGCACTCTGTGGGGTAAGAAGTGATCCGACTTGGTGAGTCGGTCGATAATCACCCAAATGGAGTCGTGAACTTTGGAAGTGAGTGGAAGTCCAGTCATGAATTCCATAGATATGCCATCCCACTTCCACTCCGGGACCTCCAAGGGTTGTACCAAGCCTGCTGGTACCTAGTGCTCCGCCTTCACCTGCTGGCAGGTGAGGCATCGAGAAACGAACTCCGCCACAACCTTCTTCATGCCCGGCCACCAGTGCAGTCATCTGAGATCCTAGTAAATCTTCACCACTTCATGATGTACCACCAAAGGGGATGTGTGATACTCTCTCAACACCTCCTCCCTTAAAGGAACTGGTACCATGGTATGTCCTCTAAAAAGGATGTTGTGCTCTCCTGCTAAAGAGAATCTATCAGGTGCTTGTCCTGAGGATATCTGCGCATGCCGCGTCTCACTGTCAGCGTACCCATGTTGTGCCTCATTGACCCACTACAGTAATGGAGGAGTGACTGTGAGTTACTGAAGAAAGGATGCTCCATATCTATCCATGAAGTATATCTGCAAAGCGGCTAGCTGCTCTATCGCCTCCCCAAGTAGCTGAATTCCCGTCCTCCTGATGAGAGCATCGGCTAATACGTTTCCCTTTCCAAGAGTATAGATTATCTCAAATTCATAGTCTTGGAGGAACTCGAGCCATCACCGCTGTCTCAGGTTCAGGTCCTTCATCATGAATATGTACCTGAGACTCTGGTGGTCATAATAGACTGTAAAGCGCTCTCCCATCAGATAGTGTCGCCACATATTCAGAGCGAAGACCACTGCTGCTAACTCCAGTTCATGGGTAGCGTAGTTCTGCTCATGCTGCCTCAACTATCGTGATCCAATGGAAATCACGGCCCACTCCTACATCAAGACACATCCGAGTCTGGTCTCTGATGCATCGCAGTAAACTACGTACCCAACTCCCTCCTCCGGTAGCCTCAAGATAGGCGCGCTGGTCAATCTCTGTCTCAGCTCCTGGAAGCTCTACTGACATTTGTCTAACCACAAAAAGGTTTTCCCCTTATTTGTCGAAGTTGAGAGTGGTGCCACAACTCTGGAGAAGTCTGGCACAAATCTCCAGTAGTACCTAGCTAGTCCCAAGAAACTCCGCACCTCCATCACGCTCCTGGGTGGCTCCCAAGCTAGCACTGCCTCGATCTTCGCATGATCCACCGCAACTCCCGCCTTAGAGATGACGTGTCCTAAGAAGTGGACCTTGCGTATCCAGAAATGACACTTTGGGAGCTTATCATAAAGTTGGTTCTCTTGGAGTGTGTCCAGTACAACTGCAAGTGGTAGGTGTGCTCCTCCTCATTCGTTGAGTAAATCAAAATGTCATCAATGAAGACCACGACAAAACGATCGAGATATGGCTGAAAGATCCTACTCATGAGGCCCATGAACACTGCTGGATCATTGTTCATGCCGAATGTCATAACTAAGAACTCATTGTGGCCATATCGACATCTGAAGGTCGTCTTCTGCACGTCCTCGTCCCAAACTCTTAGCTGATGATAGCCTGACCTGAGGTATATCTTCCAGAACCACCATTCTCCCTTGAGCTGATCAAATAGGTCGTCAATCCTCGATAGCGGATACTTGTTCCTCACGGTCACCTGGTTTAGGCGACGATAGTCGACAAAATGTCGCAAGCTAGTGTCCGACTTCTTGGCGAACAATATCGGGGAAGCCCAGGGTGAAACACTGGGTCGGATAAATCCCTTTCCCAGGAAGTCCTTCAACTGTACCCGTTGTTCTCGAAGCTCGGTGGGAGCCATCTGATATGCTGGGGTGGATATCGGGGTCATCCCGGGGTACAGGTCAATATAAAATTATACCTCTCTGCGAGGAGGTAGTCCTGGAACGTCGTCGGGGAAAACTTCCGCATACTGATCCACCACTACAGGAAAACTAGGACTCCACATGTCAACTGCTCCTAGGATGAGGATAGCCAACTGACGAGTGATGGGCTGTCCTCTCCTCTGTGAGAGTCCATCATGTGCTGTGAAGGCTCCCTTCTTGCCGGTGAAGGTGAACCTTGTCCCGTCGGTGCGTACACACCTCACCTTGCGCCTAATATAGTCAATCTGAACATGGACTGTAGATAACCAACCCATGCCCAAGATGACGTCGTAAGGCCTCGACGCCGCTTCAAGAAGATCTTAGCCAAAGCTCTCGCCTCCTAGAGTAATCTCAGACTGCTGGCACCAATGCTTAATCATCGAGTCTACTTCTGTAAGAGTCTCTAGCCGTAAGGATCGAGCCAACGGCTCTGTCGGAATCTCCATGCTCCGAACAAGGGAAGCGACTATGAAAGAATGACTCGCTCATGTGTCTATAAGAACTACAGCAAGGGTGGAATAGACACAGATAGTACATCGAATCATATCAATCACACCGTGGTCGTAGGCCTCCGCTGCCTGAAGCAGTTCATGTCTCTTCCCGCTAGCTCCCTGTGGTCAGGGTGGGCCTCCTGGTGGTGGTGGTGGTAGAGCCTCAAAGCGTCGCCCACCACCTACTGCTCGGCCAGCTCCTCTGCCTCATCCGCATGCTCCCTGCGGACCGCCATAGTCTACCCTGTGCCTCTTCCTGGGTGGTCCCTCAATCGTCTGCTGCTCCTCGGCACGACGGGTCGGGCAGTCACGTGCCATGTGGCCCTACCCGCCGCATGCGTAGTACTGTCTGCCCCTCGAATGACTGGCTCTGCGCTGAGTGCCCCTCACCTCTGAGCCAGTGTCCTGAGGTCGTCTTCCTAAGGGTCTGGTCTTCCTGGACCCATGAGTCATCCGTCGACTGCCTGTTGTAGAAGACTCTACTATGTGCCATCCTGCGGTAGGTCTCGCTGCTGATGTAGGCTCAAAAAAGAATCTCTCGATGAGAAGGGCTCGCTCTAGAACCCATTCCTGTGTCGGAATGATGAGGGAGATCAGCGATGCCCTGATCTCATGCCTCAATCCATGCTCGAAGGTCTGGGCCCGGATGAATGGTTCTCGTACCATGTATGTCGAATAACGCGAGAGGTCCGTAAATCTCGCCGAGTACTGGGCGACCTTCAAGCTTCCCTGTCGCAACTATAGTAGCTCCTGGATGCACACCAAACAGAGGGTGGCTAGGACGAACTCCGAGCGGAAGAGGCTCTCAAAGTCCGTCCAGAGTAGAGACGCCTCGTCGTGCACCTGGAGCATCAAGCTCCACCATCTGCCTGCTGCCACGTACAGGAGACTCGCTGCAAGGATCATCATGAGGTCTGAAAGTGTCCCAACCAAATGGAAAACTCATACAACTGCCTCCAGCCAATCCTCGGATGCCTGAGTGTCCATCTCCCAACGGAACCTGGGCAGTCGCTAACGCTGAAACTCGTGCAGTGCACTTAGGCGACGTGCACCGTCAGCGGCTGGGGCTGGTAGCATCGGTGGCTCGGTGGGTAGAGGTACCGTCGGTGCCTCTGCTGTCAAAGGGCCCTGTACCGAGGCCTCGTCGCTCGGTGGGTTGTCATCCCACACAACACTCGGAACCCTAGCTGGCTATCATCGTGGGGCCATCCTGAAAAGAGACAGGTGCGCCACAGTCAAAACAGTATACCTGGTGAGCTGACACAAAGTAATCACAAAGAAAACTTGAAACACACATGCAATCAATGTTTTTGTGCATTATGTCAGAAATCAGAAGTCAGGGTCCTGGTGTATGGATACGTCAGTCTCTGCACCAACACTGGACTCCCTGGACTGATAACCACACTCAATACTCATAATACTATTTCTTCACATAGAAAAATATTAGAGTACTGAGTTCTGTGGTAGAACCAAACTCCTCTGATACCAAGTTGTCACGAACCGTCCTCGGGGCCCGTGCCGTAACTACCCCAAGATCGCCTTCCATTGGCCAGGGGCTGGAGAATAGCACCAAGGCGTGATTCCCAATAAAAAGGGAAGGCATTGCCTTTGTAAAGTGAAAAAAAAACACATAGAAAGCAAGAATAAGTAAACACTAAGTAAAATCTGTATAAAATAGTAAGTGCGGAAAAGTAAGTGGGCCAGAATAAAACCCAAACTGAAAGTAAAGTACAACTGAAAAAGGGAGTACAACATCTGAAAAGTAAAGTTGCAATGGCGAGCCGTCCACTGGAGGTCCCACCTGAAGGGTGGGAACAGATAGCCTCCACAGCTCCTCGAGTCTAGTCGTCCGCTCCGAGTACGTCCCGCCCAGTGGTCCACCTCCAGGTACTGACCTGCTCCGCAATCCTCAACCACGATCAGCGATGTCCATCGTCTGCAACCGACACAATGTAGTGCGGGAATAGCCCGTGCAAGGGTGAGTATAAGCTACTCAGTAGGGACCCCGAAACCCCCGAAGGTCTCACAGAATCCACAAAGGATAATCCACAAAGGAATGATACAATCACAAAGTAACAACCGACACTACTTAGGTATATGCCCATACATATACCTAAGTCATAAATTCCAGTTCATCTCCAACATCCGAGCCCATGTTCGATCACGTCCACATAGGATAACACAACACAATCCACATAGGAAAGCAATTCATGATTCAGCTCACACAGGTATACTTCTTTGTATGATGATAGAGATGATCAGATGTAGCCACTGATTCATCTAAGCCGTCGGACCCACACATGATCGATAGGTAATAACCCCCTCAATGACCCACAAAGGATCGATAGGTACTAACCCCTGCAATGACCCACAAAAGATCGATAAGTACTAACCCCCGCAATGACCCACACAGGATCTATAGCACTAATCCACGTAGGATCGCTGAGTGCTGTAGTCATCACCGTCGAATCCACAGAGGATTTCTGTACAGTCGCCATCGTCGTCACAGTCGCAGCTAGCTCTAGGGTTCCCACACACAGCAATATCGTTTGGGAGGGTCCGCTCCATGAGCTGACGGGCTGATACATCAACTGACACGAAGTGGAGAGTTGAGGTATCCAATAGTTCCATATCATCAACAGGAACTCAACGACAAAGATGGTGCGTCAATCGGACGCCCGGTATGAGAGTTATTGGCTTTTTTGTCCCAGGGTTCCGGTTGGCTTTTAAGTTAAAACCAACCCGACCATACTCCAAGTACATCCAAACCTCGATTGAAGTAATCCAAAAGGTCCATCTCACTAAGACGAATCCATGAAAGTTGATGGCATGTGAATCAGACGTCCGGAGCTCAAGTTATAAGTGTTTCCGCTCCGACGGCCCGGTTGGTTTTGTGTACGAACCAACCCGGCCGAACCCAAAGTTCTTCGAAACCTTGAGTGTAATATATCGAAACGACCGACTTGATCCAAATATCACATCGCAGCTGGCGGTGCGTCGATCGGAGGTCGGAAACCCATGTTCTGGGCAAAAGACCGAAAGAGGTCCGGGTATTGGGGTTTCGGGCCCGGACCGACCCGTCCCGAGACCCCTGGGGTCGGCCCGAACCGGGCGACCCGACCCAGGTCCGGGTTCGGCCCACCCCAGCTGGCGCGGCCCAGCCCAGCCTGGGCGCGGGCCGGCCTGGCGGCTCGGCCGTAATGGCCGAGCGATGAGGAGGGGTGGGGGGGGGGGGTGAGGGGGTTCCCCCTGCGTTGTGAAACCGCGGCCCCCTTGTGGGGGGCCGCTCCTGCTGGCCAGCCAGGGGTAACGACCCCCAGCGCGTCCCCCTGAACGGCCTGCCCACACCGTCCGGCCGGCTGCTGCCACCATGGGACCTGGGTGGTCACGTCCCCTTTCTCTGACGTAGGTGGCCAGAAACCGGCCACCGTTCCCTGAATCGTCATGGCTAATGGTCACAGCCTTGTTCCGTCCGGCGTGACACGACAGCTCCGCGCCCCTCCGCCGTGGCCCCGATCCGGCCGCGGTGCCTTTGTGGTTCTCTGTCGCGGCACGACAGTGCCACGGTTTGGTTCGTGTTCACAGCGCGGCGCGACGGTGCTGTGCTTCTCCGCCCTTTCTTTAATATTTCTCACGCAGTGCTTCGGCACCGCGTTGCCATGCTCTTGCCACAAACAATATCAAAAACAACCAAAGGGGAGAGGAGGGTCGGTCGTGTTCATGCGGTCCGACCTCCTCCCATTATTCCGATAATAGGCAGCCCAAAATGGCGATAAGTCAATGATAAAAGTAATCAGGAACAAATGAAATAATAAACCCATTCCTCGAGTGTAGTCATCGAACGAGGTTTGTTGCGGAAAGGGACATCACGGAAATGATCGTCGCAGAAGAAGGTTACGCACACTTGACGAAGATCGTCCGTGGGGGAATGGTGTCTCCCTTCCTTTGACGGGGGAAGGAGGAACGAAAGGGTGAGCGTCAGATCGTCGATCTCCGAGGAAGGCGTCTCTCACCGTCGTCTGTTGTCAGAGGTCGGCGTTCTTCGTGTTTTTCGCGTTCTTCGTCGCGGAAGATGAACTTCAAGAACATGAGAAAATTCTCCCCAAGCCTTCATGCACAACGAACCTCTTAATAAAATAAAACTTGTCTTATTTTATTTACACACAAGATGACGCCTTTGAAATTCAAAATTGAAACAATCAATTAATTGAATAAATAGAATCATTTAAACCGCCGAACTAAACGAGGTGTTTCATAAACAGATAAACGCAAGGGTTGACTTCCAATTAATGGGGATGTGGGTGCATTACCTTATTAAAGGAGGGGGTTTAGGAAGAAAAGAAATGGTGGGGCTCGTGTGGGTCCCACCTCACAATTATCCTACCTAGTGGGAAGGATATTGTGGGTCCCACTTCATCCACGTAGCTTAGGTTAATCAAAATAAAATAAAATTGGTTGCACCACTTTTATTTTATTCCTCTACTTAACCCCAAAATTTTAAAACCACACCCATGAAAACGCAACACCAAAAAAGGTGTTTCTAAGCAATTATAGGCATTGCGATTCCATCGGAGTCCTCAGATTTCGATTCTGAGCACCGGTTCAAAAGTTAGGAAAACCGTCTCGTTCGTTCACTGAACGTACCTGAGCTAAACTTTGGAAAATGTTTCCCGGCACACCGGGTCTTAGAATCAGGTGCCGTCAGAAATTGAATTCTTGTAAAATTTCAAAGAAAATTAAGAAAAAAAAATTTCCTTGAATTTTATGGGTCTTTACACTTCCCACAATTGGTCTGCAGCTACAACCAAGCACTCCCCCTCATAGCCTACATAGGTACTTCATCTGTCGAGTACCGCGAGTTTTCTGCTACAACCAAGTGCTCCTCTGTCGTGGGTCTGCTACTACAATATAGCGCTCCACACTGGGCCATCCTAATCACTTCGAGTTGATCAATCAGCAGTCGTCAAGTCTCAGCCAGCTACTAGGTCTCTGTTATCTGCTCGCTCGTCACCTGGAGGGTCCGCTCCATGTGTCACAAGACAATACTCCAAGTGTCACAAAGTCTACCATAGAAGTATCACAAAGGGCCGTCTCGTCATAGGGATGTCAACGCAATAGATGGGGCATTAAACGGACGCTCGGTCTGTGAGTTATTGGCTTTTCCGTTCCAGGGGCCTGATTGGTTTTTAAGCTAAAACCAACCCAACTATACTTCAATCTAATATGAATACCATTGGGAGTATTCCAAAAGAACCATCTCATCAAAAGGAAACCAACGTAGTTGAGGACACTTCAATCGGACGTCCAGTCCTTAAGTTATAAGCGTTTCCGCTCCAAGGGCTTGGTATGTTTCAGTTTCAAACCAACCCGACCATTTTATCAAAGTCATCCAAAACTCACTTAGAGTATCACAAAAGGACTTCCTCATCGTAAGGTTCCCAATGTCGCAGATGGCGCGTCGATCGGACACACAATCATGAATTTATTTATATCTAAGTGAAATGGGCCCGGCCCGTCAAGCCCAGTGGCCTGGCGGGTCGGCCCGACCCGGTTCGGCGGGCCCGACACGGTAGAGGGTCAGACCGGCCCGGTGAAGCATACGACCTGGCCCGGCCCGAGAGGGCACGGCGTGGCGCGGCGTGGCCCGATGGTCGAATGCTGCGGGGTGGGGGGGATGTGGCTCCTCTGTCACCCAAACAAGTTGTGTTAAGCAGCGCCACCTTCATATCTAGCCGGCTGAAGCCAGTTGGTCCTTTTGCACGAGTATCCCATGGCTGTGGGCCATGATCCCTCCAATACAGCACTGTTTTACACCTCGGATTCTTCCACCCGACTGGCCAACAAGCCAGCCGGTTCTTCCGCTGGAGCGGACCACCCGGTGCGGGCTGCGGTTCTCCGCAGCACATCACAGTGGGGCACTGCGGTTCCTCCAGCCCATCCGGCTTCGGCCGGCCGGTTCTTCTTTGGCCGAGCAGCCTGCGGTTGTGGTTTGTGGTTATTCCGCACATGGCAGGTGCTCAACTGCTGCCTTCGATCATTGCCACTTCCTGTTACAAATTAGAAATCAAGAAACAATATAGGGTCATCAGGCTATGTTCGTTCGGCCCGCGCCCTCCGCGTTAGTTGGTAACAATTGGCCATAGACAATCACTCACATTTAACAACGACAAGAGTATAATTTTATCAAACTAAAATTATAAAATTCTCCTACATCAAATTATGGATCGCTCATAGACGGATTCGTGGGGAGGTGGCATCATCTTGTTGGTGTCGGGGAAGAAGTAGTCGAGGATGGCGCATCGTCGACTTTCCTTGACTGTGGCTCATTCCCCTTTGGCTTGGCCGAAGATTGAAGGAGATGATCGTCGTATTTTGATGGTTATTTGTCAAAAGAAGAACCATATTCTTTTATTTCTCAATAGTTCTTCCCAAAATATTTTCCAACCCAAAATAATAATAAGGCCCTCCCATAATATAACATTGCCATGTACTTTCAAATTAATTCAAAATGTAAATTGAATTAATTAAGTCATTAGGGTTGGCAACATTAATGAATGGGAGATGGAGAGGCTCCAAATTTAAGTGGAAGCCCAAAGGTATAATGTGGTTTGTCAAAAAATTAAATAAAGGGGAGTGTTAATGGGGAGTTAGAGGAAGATGAAAGGATTAGGGTTGGTGTGGGTCCCACCACACTAATTCCTCTCATGGGAGGTTATGTGGGTGTGGGCCCCACCCCTAAAATCCCATTGTAGGAACTAACCAACATTTTTAAATAAATGTTTGTGCTACAATTTTATTTATGTTATTCTAAATCTCCTAAAATTAACCCTCAACCCGCATAAAACGCAACTGTGGTAAACATCACCTTAAGCGAATAGAGGCACTACGAGTTCATCGGTGTCCTCAGTTTTCAATTCGAAGCACCAGTTCAAAAGATAGAAAAACCCGCACGTACGTTTACTGAAAGTACCCGAATAAAACTTCAGAAATTGATTCCGGACACACCGAGCCATGGAATCAGGTGCCGTCAGAAACCACAGACTCGTAAAATTACAAAGAATTAAGAAAAAAATTTCCTTGAAATTTCCAGGTCTTTACATTACTCCCTCGTCATTGCTTTATGTCCTCGTACAGTTACAACACATACTAGGGAAACAAATGGGGGTATTGAACATGCATATGAGCCTCCCTCTCCCAAGTGCTCTCCTGGAGGATCCCGTGCTACTAGACAATGCGCACTAGAGGAATCGACTGCCCACGTAGGACCCACTCCTGTCGATCCTCGATCACCACCTAGACCTCCATGAATTTCGCCCATTCATCGATATCCAGCTCACCGTGGTAGATGTTGTGGGATGGGTCATGCACGTATCTCCTCAGCAGAGATACATAGAAGACTTCATGCCCCCGGTGGAACTGAGGTGGAAGGGCCAGGCGGTAAGCCACCTCACATACTCTGCTAAAGAATTGGAGGAGTGACTGCAGATAGGCTACACCATCCTTATTTACTAAGGATATCAGCAACCCGGATAGCTACTCTGTCACCTCTCCAAGCAGCTGAATTCCTGAACTCCTACTGAGAGCATCCATTACTATGTTCCCCTTCCCAGGAGTATAGACTATCTATAAGTCATAGTCCTGGAGGAACTCAAACTATCATCGCTATCTTAGGTTCATGTCTTTCTGAGAGAATATACACATGATACTATTGAGATTAGAGTAAACCGTAAACTGTTCGCTTGACAAACTATTGGTGAGACTAGCCAATTTAAAAGATCTCGTCTACACCCTTCTTTATCAATGATTTACAAGAGTTGCTATGATTTCTCCTCTTCCAAAAAAAGATATTCATTCTCATCCCCTGGATGAACCGCGCCATTTTCCTAATACAGTCAATCTTGACATGAATGGTACTAATTCATGCAATGGATGACGTCGTAAGGCCTCGACGATACTACTTAGAGATCCAACCGTTACTCTCGACTCCGAGGTTTGAGTCACACTGTCAACGTCAGTGTGTGGTCACTAGGTCTCCTCCAGTAGAAATCTCGAATGTGAGGGTTAATTCAACAGTTCTAACCAGATCCTCTTAGTATTAACCACACAAAAGGCTGGAAAGAAAACGTCACAAAGATAAGTGTATTTTATTATTACAGCTCAAAGTACAAAGACACATAACAACCACAAAAAACAACAACAAGGAAACTAGATGCACTATGAACAAAGGCCTTCATGACTTGAACTAGTCCTGATCTTGTCCACCTACTTCCTGAGCTCCATAGTCATATTCTTCAGCTACCTGAAGCTGTGCTCTCCCTTTTCCACCTGTTCCCTGCGGTCGGGGTGGACCTCCTGGTGTTGGTGGAAACACCTCAAAGCGTCATCCACCACTAGGTGCACGACCAGATCCTCTGCCTCGGTCTCCTACTCCTTGCAGTCCGCCTCGATCGAACCTCCGCCTCTACCAGGGAGGTCCCTCATCTATCTGTTGATCGTCTGTATGGAGGGTAGGACAGTCAAGTGCCATGTAACCAAGCCCGCTGCAAGAGTAACACTGTCCGCTCCTGGTAAGTCATTCTCTGCCCTGGGTGCCTCGCACACACGATCCTAAGTCATGTGGTCGACCACCCGTGGGTATGGTCCTCTTATACCCCTGCGTCATCTATCTATTGCCAGCTGTAGAATACTTCGTTGCATGTCGACTAGTGGTGGGTTCCACTGCCAGAGATTTCTCAGCAACGAAACTCTCCACTAGGAGGGATCGCTCTAACACCACTCTCTGCGTCAGGATTCTATGAGAAACAACTAAAGATCTAATATCTTTTCTAATCCCCTGCTCGAAGGTCCAGGACCTGAAGAATGGGTCTCGTACCATATCTTTAGAGTAACACGAGAGTTCTATGAACCCCGATGAGTATTGTGCTACTGTCATGCTTCCCTGCTGCAGAAGCAATAGCTCCTGTATATGCACCGCTCGAAGGGTGGCTGGTACAAACTACGCCCAGAACAGGCTCTCAAAGTCTGCCCATTGAAGTGTCGCCTCGTCATGCATCTGGAGAATCAGGCTCCACTATCTACCCAATGCTGCCTGAAGGAGGCTGACAGTAAGGATCACCATAATGTATGTTGGTGTCCCTACCAGTCTGAAGACTCTCACCACAGCCTCCAGCCAATACTCAGCGGCCAGTGGGTCTGTCACTCCCCAGAACCTGGATGGCCTCTAGCACTGTAACTCGTGCAGCGTGCTCAAGCGGCGTGCATTGCCTACTGCTGGGGTTGGTGGCATCAGTGGCACAACGGGAAGTTGTACCACTGGTGCCTCTGCTGGTGCCTCAACTGGAAGAGGGCCATCTACTGAGGCCTCGTCGCTCGTTGGCCTTTCAGTACGAACAACTCTCGGGGCCCTAGCTGGTCATCCGCGGGGAGGCATCCTGAAAGAATAGACGTGACACGGTCAAAAGACTTTACCTAGTGAGATGACCAGGTTTGAGATGACATAAAATATAATTTTGAAAACACACATGCAATCAGTGTTTTCGTGCACTGAGTCAGAAATCAGAAGTTAGTGTCCTAGTGTATGGATACGTCAGTCGCCCGCACCAACATCGGACTCCCTGAACTGAAAACCACATGTAGTACCATTAACACTATTTGTTAACAGAAAGAAAATATCAGAGTCCTAAGTTCTGTGGAAGAACCGACGTCCTCTGATACCAATTTGTCACTACCCTTCCCCCGGGGCCCGCATCGTGACTACCCCAAGGCCGTCTTCCATAGGCCAGGGGCTGGCAATAGCACCAAAGGCGCAATTACTTATAACTGGGAAGGCATTACCTTTATAAAATATAAAAACACACAACCAGAGTACAAGAGGAAACAAACACAAAGAAAAGTTGTATAACAAGTGTGATGAAAATACAAAGGGGACGTAAATATAAGCCCGATAAAAAGGTACAACTACAACTGAAGAAAGTAAAACTGAAAAAGACAAATAGCTGTAAGGTGAAAGAAACTCCTGGATCGTCCTCCAGGATCGTCCTCCAGGTTCCTACCTGAAGGGTAGGTACATATATCCTCCTTGGCACTCCGAGTCTATCGGTCCGCTCCGTGTGCCATCACACCGAGTGTCCACCTCCGGGTACCATCCAGCCCTGGTGCTCTCGACCTTCTTCAGCACTGTCTGTCGTCTGCATCCAACACAACGAGGTGCGGGCATAGCCCGTGCAGAGCTGAGTATAATGATACTCAGCAGGGACCCCGAGACCCTCAAGGTCTCACAAAAATACAACAAGGATAAACCACAAAGTATGATTTAAATAGATAACCATTTCTTAGGTATATGCCCATACGTACACCTAAGTTATCATGTAACTCATCTCAATAATGAGGAAAACACTAAGGTCATTGAATCAGCTCAAACCAGGATTTTTATTCATGAAGCTGAAACCACAGCTGCTGGAGAACTCCTCCTCTGTCCAGTACATCGGACCTGTCGCTACAACCAAGCACTTCCCACTAACCTTCGACTTCTGAAGTACTCCACGTGTCGAGTACTGTGGGCTTGCTGGTACAACCAAGCGCTTCCTACCATGGGTCTGCCACTACAACCAAGAACACCCCCTCATAGCCAACAGAGGTACTCCTTAGGTCAAGTACCGCGAGTCTGCCTCTACAACCAAGCACTCCTCCACCGTGGGTTTGTTTCGACAACCAAGCATTCCCCTCTGGGCCATCGAAATCACTCCGAGTCGATCGATCAACAATCGTCAAGTCTCAGCCAGCTACTAGGTCTCTACTATCTACTCCTTCGTCACCGGGAGGGTCCGCTCCACATGTCAAAATCTGATACTCCATGTATCACGAAGTATCACATAGAAGAATAAAAAAGGACTGCCTCGTCATAGGGGTCTCAACACAATAGACGGCGTGTCAAATGGATGCCCGGTCGGTGAGTTATTGGCTTTTCCGTTTCCAGGGGTCCGGTTGGGTTTTAAGCTAAAACCAACCTTGCCATACTCCAATATCATCTGAATCCCAAGTGGAGTGTGCCAAAAGAACCGTCTCATCAAATGTAAACCAATTTAGTTGACGACACATCAATCAGACGTCCCATCCTTTAGTTATAAGTGTTTCCGCTCTGAGGGCCCGGTTGGTTTCGGTTTCGAAACAACCCGACCATTTTTCCAAATTTGTCCAAAACTCACTTAGCGTATTGAAAAAGTAACTCCTCATCATAAGGGTCCTAGTGCCGCAGACGGCGTGTCGATCGGACACACGGTCGTGAAGTTATTTACATTTAAGTGAAACATGCCCGGCCCGTCAAGCCCAGTGGGTTGGCATGTCGGCCCGACCCGGTTCGGTGGGTCCGACATGGCAGAGGGTCAGACTGGCCCGGTGAAGTGTATAACCCAGCCCAGTGGGGCGCGGCCCAGCCCGAGAGGGCACAACCTGGCCTGATAGGGCGCGGCCCAGCCCGACGGGGCGCGGCCCAGCCGGGCGCGGTCCGACACGGCGCGGCGCGGTCCGACACGGCGCGGCGCGGCCCGTCCTGGCACGGCACGGCCCGGCTGGCTTGGATGGTCGTGGCTTGATCTGGCTGGCAGAGCAGCTCAGCACGGTGGCCGAGCACTGCGGGGGGGGGGGGGGGGGCATCCCCCTGGTCTCCCGAACCGGCGTCACCAAGCAGTGCCACCATCCTCTCTGGTCATCCGAAGCCTGCCGGTCTTCCTGGAACGAGCGGCCCATGGCTGCGGGCCGTGACCCCTCCACCGCGGCGCCATTGTGTGCTACAGATTCTTCCACCCGGTCGGCCAATGAGTCGGCTGGTTCTTTCACCGTATCGGGCCGCCATGTGTGGGCCGCTGTTCTCTGCAGCATGGTGTCGTGGGGCGCCGCGGTTCCTCCAGTACTGCCAGCTTTGACCAGCCGATTCTTCTTGGGCCGAGCGTCCCACAGTTGTGGGCCATAGTTCTTCCACACACGGTCAGCGTAAGACCTCCGCCTTTGATTTTCACTGCTTCCCATTGCGAATTAGAAATCAAGAAACAACGGAGGGTCGTTGGCATGTGTTCATTCGGCCTGCACCCTCCGCATTAGGCGGTAACAATTGGCCATAGACAATCATTCACATTCAACAACGACAAGATTATAATTTTATCAAACTAAAATTATACAATTACCCTTCCTCTAATTAAGGTTCGTTCGTAGACGGAGTCGCTGGGAGGCGGCGTTAACTCGTTGACTTCAGGGAAGAAGGAGCCGAGGATGGTGTGTTGTCAGCATTCCTTGTGGGTAGCTCCTTCCCCATTGGCTTGGCCAAATATTGATGGAGATGATCATCATTCTTCGGTGGTTTATTTTCAAAAGAAGAACCCTATTATTTTATTTCTCAAGAGTTCTCCCAAAAAAATTTTTCCAACCCAAAATAATAATAAGGCCCTCCCATAATATAACTTTTCCTTGTTCCTTCAAATTAATTAAAAATGTAAATTGAATTAACTAAGGCATTAGGGTTGGCAACATTAATGGATGGGAGATGGAGAGGCTCCAAATTTAAGTGGATGTCCAAGGGTTTAATGTGGGTTGTCAAAAAATAAAACAAAGGGGAGTTTTAATGGTGAGTGAAAGGAAAATGAAAGGATTAGGGCTCGTGTAGGCCCCACCACACTAATTACTCTCATGGGATGTTATGTGGGTCTGGGCCCCACCCCTATCTTCCCATTGTAGGAATTAACCAACGACATTAAATATAATTGTGTGCTATAATTTTATTTATTTTATTCTAAATCCCTTAAAATTAACTCTCAACCCACATAAAATAAAACTGCTGTAAGGATCCCCTTAAGCGAATACCGACGCTGCGAGTTCATCGGTGTCCCCAGTTTTCAATTCTGAGCACTAGGTTCAAAAGATAGATAAAATAGCATGTACGTTTATTGAACGTACCTGAACAAAAGTTCAGAAATTGATTCGAGGCACACCGGGCCTCAGAATCAGGTGCCGTTAGAAACCGCCGACTCGTAAAATTTCAAAGAATTAAGAAAAATGTTCCTTAAAATTTTTGAGTCTTTACAGTTTCAGTAATAGATTTATAATAAACTTATATTTATTATATATGAGGTTTGGAAACATATGGAGTAATTAAAACCTGAGTTAAGGGTTTTCTCATCTCACTTTTACTTCATTAAGATATATTTCATATTCATCATTTATTAATTTTTGTGTTGTACATAATGAACATTTTGATATTTTATATCATTAATATATTTACATTTATGGTAATTAATGTATTATTTAATTTTATTTGTTTAATGGGTCTTATTTCTCATATGTTTCCAAATAAACAATGGTTTATTTCAAAATCTCATCACTATTCAGGATTATTTATGTTTAAGTCTCCTATGAAAAAATTTCATAATATTTATTTCGTATAATCTATCTATTTTATACTCCTATGGGTATTCATGATAATTTTAAACATATTGTACTATTTTTTATCTCATTTATACCTAAAATTATTGAGAAAATGTTTTTAAGAAAACCTCAGTTTAAATATCTCTTTAAACTAAAATCCTTTTTTCATCCAAAACCTTTCTTTTTAAAATGATTTTCAAAAATTATTTTAACATTAACCAAATAATTATTAAAAAAAATTAACCAGGATTTAATTTTTAAAAAATATATTGAAATTAATCTATATATCATTTTCCAAACAATGTCAATTTGAATTTTTCAAAAAATGTGAAAGGAATCATGGTTTTAATGGGAACGACAAGGAAAACACTTACCTCCATCATGATCACTCAATGTTATGAATATTATTTACATGTTTCAAAGGTTATTTTCAAATAAATGAATTATAAAAATACATTTTGATCTTTTAGTTAAAAAATATATTTTCAAATTGATATATATTTTAAATTTTTTTATTAACAACAGTTTTTTGTTATTCATATTATTCAATGAAATTATCCCATTATTGTACTAATAATACACTTGATATATTTTGAATTGATATCATGCTTATTTTTTGTTTAGATGGTTTATGATCAGTTTGACTGAGGTTATACAATTTTATTACCCTTTAGAATATAACTGTGGATGGTTTATGATTATGCATATTTTATTGAGATAAGTATTAAAATATAATATATTACTTTTTAAATAAAAATTATTATGTTGATTTTGCTTCACCACATTGAAATTATGGATGAATTAGACTTAGTATGTTACGAGTGAGGCATGATTATAGATATCCCATCGATGGATTGACTAGTCACATGTGTGAAATCTTTTAGGGAAATAAGTAACCACAGATTGAAACACTCTTGGGAAATGTCTTCGAAATATGATTCATATGTTAGAAATTATGAATTCCCTCATTATGAGTTCTGTTGTTATTTTTATTTGATTATTCAATTACTAAGAAAATCCATGGATAATTTTTAAAATTTTGTAATCATTTTTATGTATTTTTTATTATAATTTATTTCTGACATATAATGATCAGTTTTGTGATTAAATGGAACATTCTTTATTTATTTACCTTTCCATATTGACTATACATTTTTATTCATGATTTGTTTTTATATTATTACCCATAATATGCATATGATCTCAAAACATTCCGATGTCTTATTTATCCTATTATACCAAGAAGTGTTTTTCCAATTGATATGTGTGGATACACAATGAGGGATACCAACAATCTCAAATAAAACACTTTTTGTGATTGATATTTAAAATTATAATGTAAATTTAAAGTATGTGTTTAGTTTAAAAAGACTATGAAACTATTATATCATTCGATATGTGATTCCTTGTATCTAATATTAATATAATAAAGTAACCACCGACTCTGAGTTGCTATTGTTGGGGTCTTTATAGTTTTTATGAGTGGATTTTCAATATAAAACATTGTAACTAGATTTATGAAAGCATAGATTAGGGAACACAAATCTATGATATAATTTGAGGATAATTCTTCAATATTATCTTAATTTTCTAGTGCCAAATATATATATATGGTTTTCTTAGTAATGTATTTCTATCTGGATAATAAAACTGGATGTGGTTCATGAATAGTTATATCTAGGGGTAATAAAATTGAAAATGGATCATTGGGATTTGACTCGATCATCACCTAGTACATGAAAACATGCCTTTCTAAACACCTCAGTTGACACTCATAGGGGATATGTTATGATAATTCAAATTTTAATTATAATCCATTCTGAAGATTTGAAAATATTTTTATGATTAGAAAATTTTCCCCAATGAAAGCATGTTATTGATTACTCAAATAGCCATGTATAACATTTTCAATTCATATTCTGTATTTCAATCATTTTGGGACTATACATTTTGAAACACAATGTTATTATATAAAATAGTACATTCCTTTTTTCAAAAATGTCTCTGAGAATATTGAATTCATACCATATCAATAAAAATAATTCATAGATTAATAATAATAATTTATTTTAGCGGAGTATGGAAATATTTTATACGGAACTACTTTACCAAAAAAGTTCTTCATACAAAGACTAAATATAATGGGTTTTCAAGAAATGTACTGAATTATATAACTATTATGTCTTGAAAGAGAAGAAATAAATGAATAGGACAATAATCAAATAAATGAATAAGGGGAAGAAAAGAATGAAGTATTTTCCCACATATTCTAGATGGTGAGTTTATGAATATAAAGGGGTTTTTATGAGTTAATATTGGTGACCATAAAATTGGTTACTAATTAATGTTTTATGTTATATTTTCCAGAGTTTATTTCCTGTTTGGTATTATGGAATACATTCGACCATTTTTAATGTAATTTTGGAAGAATTCTAGTTTTATTTATGTTCTTATGGTGATAATGGTATTCACATATTTTGAAGGTGAAATCCAGTGTCACATTATATTGTTTGAGGTATAAAATATTGATTTAGTAACATTACTTATAAATATGGTCAGACATATTTTGGATGAGTCTTATGGTTAAATATTTATGGAATATATTAAGTTTATCTTTGGGTGTTATTGGATAACTTTTCCTAACTGTTTTTGTTTTACTAATGATAAATAGAATAACGTATTACTCATTTATGGATCATATGTTCTCTTAAAAGTTAATTTTAGTACTTCATGAATTAAAAATTAATATTTTGAAATTCATTTATCAGAGAATGAGATCAAGGGGTAGTTAATTGAAGCGTAACCAAAGGATGGAATTATTCTTATGACACATAATGATATCAAGTAATTATATTTACTTATATTATTTGGGAGTAAAATAGTTCCTCAACCAGGGAAAAAGATATTGAAAAAATGTTATCCTAATAACATTATTTTAATTGAACTGATCATCTCTACACCCTTTAATGATTTTTGGTCTTTTTGTCACTAACCATGTGACGATCACCAAAATTCTAGTGATAAATAATCTATTTCATTCTGTATATTTTTTTTTGTTTTTCTTTCTTTTCCATATCATCAATTCCCACCCATGTTCTCATACATGGAATCCTTGTTATGTGATTGTTCCAAATTACTTTCTTAATTAACTTTCTATTTTATAAAGAGTATTTCTTCTTAACCCTTATTAGGATATGTGACATGAAGAAATGTATCTTCAAATTTTAAAACTGTGATTACCGAGATCAATTTCATGATACGAGGACAAAATTTTTTTAAGGGGGAAAATGTATCACCCTGACATTGTAAAAGGGGACCATCTAATTTGACAGTGTATATCTCATAGAACCCCAGGAGTAGAATATAATGTATCACCCTACGACTTTATGATATATTTATTTTTAATTAAATTCAATCTCTTTGATATATTTCAATTAATGCAACACCGAGTTTGAACAAAACATAATACTCTATCAAAATAATATTATTTAAACATGACTGTAATAACCTTGTTGTTAAGTTGGAAAGTATGAATAGTAATATGTAACTTATGAAAATTTTATGTTTTATACATGTATAAAATAAAATAAATTCTTTTCTGTCGACTAAAAATAAAATATGATCCATTTGAATGAAAAATAACTATTTTTTTAAAAAATGTATTTTCTTAAAAGAAGGCTAAGTTGTACATTGCGTACATAATTTAATATTAAATTGCAGCAGTTTAAAAAAATTTAGCTAAAAAAATAATTTTAAAAAAATATTTGGGTGAATTTTTTTATAATTTTATAAAGGATTTATATTAGAGGAATAGTTAAAATACTATTTGTATTTAAATGTGCATTTTTTTAATTTATTTACAAAAAAAATTAAATTTTTAATTAATTTTGAAGTAAAATTTGTTCAATTTTACTTAAATTGGATTAATTTTGGTTACTGGAATAAATTTCACATTGAAAGATGATATTAAAACATTCTATACATATGAGAATTTTCTCATTGGAAATTATTGTTCCCCGTCTTGTGAGGTTTAATTTTATATTGAATTTTTTACTATTGTCAATTACATTATTAAGAGTTGATTAAATATTTTTAATTAGAAGAAGTTGTACCATCTAATAAATTAACATAATTTTTCGACCATAACAAATTTTAAAAACATTAAAACTTAGCTATTATAGTCAAGGTAAAAATTGGTTTATTGAGGGATTAAATTAAGAATATAAAGGATAAAAATGAAATAAAATGTATCAAAATATCATTGTATGGATATATTTAGACCGTATCACCTATAATTGTATTTATAATTACTATTTTAAGGAATTATTCATGATAATAACATGGATATCACTTTATATTTTAAAAATCATATCAATTACCTCTCCCCCACATAAAATAGGCCACCCCATATACTCCCCTATTTACACTTCAAAAACACTTTGTTTCAACCAATAACTTCCCAAATACCTTCCTTAGTACCCAAATGACATCTAGAGGCCTGATTGATTCTAGGAGATCCTCTTATGATGTATTTAGGTATAAAACTATTTTTTCTCTCCAAAGAAGAGGTAAAAATATTAAATGTGCGAATTCGTCTTACTTATTCTTACACCTCCTGGAAAAATTATTAATATATTATAATATAATTACAGAAGTATATACTATATAATAATATTTTATTATGATAATTTCATAACCCATATCTTTTTTCACATCCATCAAATAAGAATCAAAACCATCACTCATTTTTACGTATGGACTACCACCTCCACATGGAGATGAAAAATGTTTTTCATTTGAATATTATATGGATTTTAATAAGAATATATTTTATTAATATAATTTATATATAAAAAATAATTATTATTATGAAATAATTATTTTTTCCCTACCTTTCCATCCTATGAAAAAATTGAAACAACCTTCATGCGTATGTATGACCTACCCTCTTATTGAATGGTGTAATCAATTTTTTATCTCTTACATTAATATATTAATATAATTACATATATAATTAATTTATATTATTTTTATATCATGTTAAATTTTATTTATATTTTTTAACCATGATCAAATTAAAAGGAACAAAATTACCAGACTAAAACATAGATGAGAAATGAAGCAATTATCACAAAAAACAATGATATTAATAGATAATTGATAATAAACAGGTGATAGAAGACTATTAATAAATCATATATGATTAAATATATTTGTGTGTGGTTATTTAATATATTTGTAATATAAAAATATATTTATTATAAATATTGTTTAGAAACATATTATGGAATTAAAATCTGATGTAAGGGTCTTCTAATCTCACTTTTACTTCCATGAGACATATTCTATTTTCACAACTTATTTCTTTGTGCAGTGTATATGCTACCCATTTTGATAGTTTATATCATGAATCAATTGATATTTATTAAATTTAATGTTTTATTTTATGTTATTTATTTCATGGGTCTCATGACTCTAAAGTTATTGAAGTGTTAAGAGTTTATTTTAGAATCTCATTAATATTCGTCATTGTTTATAATTAAGTATACCTAGGGGTAATTACATGATATTTATATATTAAAATAACTCTATTTTATTATTTTATATAAATTCATGAAATTGTAAAACTATTTTCACCATTTTACCTCTCTTTGTTACTTAAAATGACTAATACAATGTTTTTTTTTTCTTAAAATTCGAAGTTTTTCACATTAGCCTAAAATAAAATTTTATTCTACACCCATGTTTTATAAAAAAAATGAAAAACGTTTTTTACAGTATCAAAATGATTTATTACATAAATATTTTACCATTTTTTTATTTGTTAACTTTTTTTAATGGAGTCTTTATGTTATTTTACATACAATTCCAATCCATGTTTTACCAAAAAATGTGAAAGATATCATTGTATAAATGTTCATGACAAGAGATGAGTTTTTTATGTCATTACCGCTCAATTTTTAAAATATAAATATATATTTTTCAATAGTTATTTTCAAATACTTTTAGTTAATGTTTTGTAGAACTTTTAGTTTAAAAAAATAATTTCAATGTTAAATGGCTATCTTCCTAAGAAAATGTTTTTAATTACATTATTACGTTCTTTATAATCATAAAAATATCAATGATTTATTGAAATTATGATAAAATGTGGATATTTTATTATGATATCATCCTTATTATTTCTTTGGATGTTTTATGATCAGTTTTACTGAGGGTGTTCTATTTTATTTCCCTCCACTATATTAATGTGGATGGTTAATGATTATATTTATTTAAATGGGGTAGGTGTTAAAGTTTAGTATGTAAGTTCTTAAATATGAATATTTTTTTATTACATATCACTCTGTGTATATAAGTAATGAGTTGGAATTAGTATGTGATGGGTGTCCTTACTATAGATTTCCTTCTATTCATCGATTAGTCTGACAAGACAAATAATTTCTCAAAATTATGTAGGTTTATAACAACCTATAATTTTAAAAAATTGATATTACACATCTAAATAGAATAATATTAATTAAATAATATGAAAAAACCACTCCATAATCCTATTGTTTTAGTGTCTTTGTAAATATGGAAACAAATACATAGGTGATTATAAAATATATACATTGTATCAAGAACATTTCTTCATAACTAGAACCACTTTTCAAAATTCAAACATAATATCCTTATTCAAATCATAGGTGAAATAATCATATGAAAAGGGTGATATCTGATTCATAGTAAGGGTAGAAAACTGTAATATGAAAGAAAACATAAACATAAAAGTATAATTATTTGAACGTAATATTTGAAAATTAATCCTTGTATATCAAATATCATAATCTTGATTCAAATCATTAAATTGTATAAGACCTGAATCATAAAAGTATTAAATTGGCATAAAACAAGGAATTTTTTAGAACACATAATAATATAAAATAATTTCATTAGTATTCACTCTCAAGAGTATTATGGTGGAAAAAGTCCTTTAAAAAAGAAATTTTAATTTTTGTTCCAGCCCTATATCTCTCATGAGATTTAATATCATTACCCAATCCATTGAGAGAGATATAGGTACAAAAAATCACATAATGAAAACCATACAAGCATGTTCCATATGAACATAAATCATTCATCATATAAGAAAACATGAAATGAAATAAGCACAATAAACATTTCATCATAACACTATCCATAGAAAAGAAATGTGTGTCAAAAATTTCTATCCATCATAAACATAAAACAACCATAAATGTAATTAGTATAATTTCATTTGATAATACCCCAAGAAAATAATATGTTTCATCGCATAATTTTATCATAGATGGAAAATAATTTTGAGAGATCACTCGAAATAATTCATGAGTAAAATATCGTATTTTTTTATTTTTTTTTAGAAAACCATAAAATTATAAAATATAATATTTTATTTTAAAATAATTTTGTAATAATGTAATGTATTTTTAAAATCAATAAATAATTATGGTGGCGGGAAAATCATCTTAGTCCGTATCAGGTAAAAAATATTCCTTTCGTATTTTTTTCAAAAGGTCAAAAGGAACCACATTTAAAAGTTAATATAAATTATCCCTTAAATCCATTTTTTAAAATGAAAACATGAGTAAAAAGGAATTTAAAAAATCATAATATAATTTTATAAAACTATTTTGAAACAATTTTAGGAAACATAGACATGTAATAACAACAGAGTTTTAAAATAAATTTTAGAAACATAATTTTAAAAAGAAAATTCCTCATTAATATCATATCATTGATGTGAGAATTAATAAGAATAATATTTTATATTTATTTTTTGTATATTGGCATTAAAATGTGTCTATTAAACATTTTATAATTTAAACTCATCCCACACATAGTAATATCATGCCAAAATTAATGAAATAAAAGCTTAACCCAAGGAATATAAATTGGGTTATGAATTTCCTTACCACATCGGAATACTTCAAATCATATTCCCCATAAATGTAATAATAATAAAATTAAAAATTTAATAACATAAATATAAAGATAATGATGTTATAATATGTTATAGGGAAGTATATACACCACATTCAAGAAATAAGTGGTGAATAATGCATATATCTCACAGAAGAAACTGTGAGACGAGAAACCCTTACCGCATGCTTACCTTAATTTTTCCATATTTTAACCTCATATATAAAGGATTAAATAATTTTATTAATTGATTAATGAACTATAATAATATTTGTAATACCTTATATGATACCTTTATAAAATATTACCACCAATTCATTAATAATATTTCATTATTTTAATTGTTTTGGGTTGATTTTTTTCATAGATTCATGATGGGTTAATTTGTGTATAATTATGAATTTTCTAATGAAATGGAAATAAAAAACTAAAATATTAATAAAATGGTATAAATGCACATAAATAATTTTAAATGGTACCAAATATTTTTTTAGTTTTTACATTATGATTATTCACATCATAAAATGTTAATGAAAAATATTCTGTTTAATTTATCTATTTTTCTGACCACCACAAAGTAGTTCTGTTTTATTTAATATTATGACTATATATTAGTTCAGGAACATAAAATATGATTTAATATACATATCTAATTTTCATTAAACATAATTATATTATTCTGACCCTCCATGAATGTATTCATGGAAAATTAATAAAATCATTATTCACAGAGGGGAGTAATCGATATAATTTGGACAGTTTTTTCATTTGATTGAATAAGAGGATATGAGAAGTGAAATGGTTATGAGATATTCCATTTGAAAAATAAAAATATGAAGTTCCCAGTCAGGATCCCAGTATCACTAAGAGGAGGAGGGTTGAATCACTGATACCCTTTTTATTTTGTTGTTTCCTTCTTTTAGAAACATCCTTGGACTCCTGTTAAAGCGTTTATTACCTAATGAACAAACACAACCCTAGGAACCCAAGATTTACAAGGTTCACTACTCAACAAGAGTATCTACATCCTCAGTATGGTATATAAACAATCTAGTACCACACAATCCACTAGAAAACAACCCTTCTATGTGGAATACAATGAGTAGGATATTCCCCTACACGCATGTAATAATTTTAAAAAAAACCAATAGTGCATGTACTCCATCTTAAAAAAAAGGTAAAACAATGTTTCTATGATTCTTGATGAACTTTCAAAAATAAAATCTTTCAAAACAATTCATCACTTTCCTACTAAATACCTGGTATGAATCTCCTGGTCAAAACATCTTTTGTGTCACTCCCTAATTGCGTTCTCCCTAGCTTGTGCACCTTTCTGTTTGTGCCCCTTTCATCTTTCATTCCAAAAACTAAATGTGTTCCACTATCATTCACAACTCACAAATTTTGTGCCACATTTGGCTTCTACACAACACACCTATTTCACACAACTCCCTTCCTGCGCACCTCTTAAAACATGTGTGCCACTTCTACTTGTGTATCACATTACTTGCACACCACTCTACGTGCGCACCTCCCTACATACACACCTTATTAATAAATCCCAACGTTCCCAACAATTCATCTAGTGCACCCTATCTACTACATGCACAATCATAGCTCAAATTTTCTCTTAAGTGTTACAATTATGTAAATGATGTGAGAATCCATCTATTTTTATGAATTCTGGTGACCCTGCATGTGAGACATGAAACTCACATTGCGTTCATTTCCTCAACATGTACGTCGCTTCATTACTTGCACGCCGCTTCACCACTTGAACGACCCTCCACCACCTACGTGCCACTTTCTTTCCTTTGTCTTATTTTGATGTATTGATGTTAAAATATGACTTTCCCACAACAAACATTTGCATTCCACTTATACATTTACTCCACACTTCCACGACATACATAATTTCACACCACTTTCTTTCCTTTGACAAAAACACTTATTTACTCCCCGTATCATTTATAATGATTTCATCAGAAGTTCTCCAAACATATGAAATCTGTGAAATCAAAAATCAGAAATTCAACATCATAGTAACCATGGGAAGTATTATAAATTCCATATCTTCCATAAGCCATATATACAGAGTGATGTTATTTACATTATTCTCAAATTTTATAGAAAAAAAATTCAATAGCTGAAAATAATATTATACATAATCATCATGGTCCTAAAAATACCCCCCTTTGGATTTTGTTTTCATCCATGATTAATAAATCACTTGAACTTTGTAATATCGAGAAATGGATTACTCATTAAAAATTCTAATCCTACGTGAGATAAATCATTATAGGAAACAATTATTATTGATAGAAAAACCTTTCTATGCAAAATTTGTGATAATGAATCATCTCAAACATTCTTCTCCAGACTTCTACAAAACATACACATATTATTTTTCATCCAATCCTTCTTCCAAAGCTTCAAATCCTAGTATTCAAAAACAATTTGTGTAATACAACCACTATAATAAGCTGATTGCACTATTATTATCACATACCATGAGTAAGGTTAGCTTCACTTCAACTCGTCGGTCATCTATCTAAGTGTTCATCCACATATGTTGGGTAGCTTCTTGAGTGGAAACAACATACTTAGTTTCATCCGTTCTAAGAGTTACAAAATTCTATTTCTATTTATGCCAACAAACACATATTTTCCCCGAATAGAAAACTCCACAAGAGGTGGATATTCTACCATCAATATTTCCTACCCAATTGAAATTTTAATACCCGAACAAATAAATAGTTATTGATCCATCATACATGATTCCAAAATTTTTTTTGCCTTTGATATATCTGAGAATCCATTTTTTAGAAATAAAATTTGATTCTTTTGGAGTACTCTAAAACCATGCCCGTAAGGTAAGAACATAGAAAATGTGGGGTCCTGAGGAAGTAAAATATAATAAAATTCCAATATGATTATAAAAATATTTTTTGATCAACTTTTCTTCCTTGTCCATATTTAGAAAACATTGTTACAAATTAAATTAGTATGGAAACTCGTTTCAAATTTTCCATTCCAAACTTCATGAGGAGATCCTTATCATGCATCTCTTGAGAAAGAAAATTGTGGTACTTATTTTGTATGATTTTTAACCCAAAAAACTATGTCATTTATCCAAGTATGGACATCCCAAACAACTTCTTCATGTATTCATAAATCCATTCACATGATATTTCATCATTTCCAGTAAAGATGATGTCATCAACATAAACAATTATAATGAGAGGAGACTCATGAAATTCATTTATATAAATATTTCTTCCAACTCTTCCTTTCATAAAACTCATCATCCTTTAGAATGTCTCTTGTTTAGAATACCATGCCCTTAGACCTTGTTTTATCCCATGAAAGGCTTTATTTAGATTACAAACATAAATTTCAATTTTCTCGAAAACAAATCCTCAAATATGTTCAAAGAAAACTTCTTCATCAAGATTCCCATTATGGAATGTGGACTTCACAAACATTTGAAATATTTTGTAACATTGTTGTGAAAAAATAGAATGAAATATTTTGATTATTTCCAATCAAGCCACTGGAGAAAAAGTGTTATACACTTCAACATTTTCAATTTGTGAGTATCTTTTCACATTAATATTGCCTTGTTATTTATCACTTTTCCTTATTTATTCATCTTGTTCTAGAAATCCCATTTTGTACCAATAAAGTTTTTGTCATCCAGCTTGGGTACGAGCTCCCAAGTATAGTTCTTATATATCTAACCAATCTCTTCATTCATTTCTTAAATATATTCATGATCATCAAAAGATTCATTCACATTATTTGTCTCCACTTTGGAATACAATGAATTATTTGTAACATCATTTGTTGTTATTCTTGTTTGAACCCTCTGATGATGATCACCGATAATGTTCTAAGACTCCACATTCATCCTCAGCCTAGGATGAGATGTTTGAATTTCATGATCATCACTTGAAATAGCTGAGTATGATTCTTCTCTTTCAGTAGGATTACCACCGTTGGTAGCATTATCAGAATCATTAACAAGTCTTTCTTTATCCTGATTAACTTCTATATTCGAAAATTTTCTCTTTTAATTCTAAATATTTTCAACAACGTTCACATCAGCAGAATTAAAGATTGTTCCTGTTTCTATATTGAATCATATGTATCCCCTTACTTCTAGAGTATAGTGAAGAAATATTCCATCATATCCTCTCTGTTCAAACATTCCAAGGTTTCCATCCTTTTTCTTTTTGATGCCTGGAATCACAGAATGTCTCATCTGTTTCAAACTATGATTTGGTTCATAAAACAGTTCATATGGAGTCATATGTAATATATCCTATAGAAAGATCAGTTTTGAATATACCATACAATACTCATGGATTGACTTTAATAATAATAAGAGATACAATGTTCATGTAACATAGTTTTCCTAATTTTATACAGACTTCATTTCTTCCTTTTAGTGTCCCCATTTTGGTTGGAGTGTATGGTGAACTAAACTCATACAGAATTCTATTCTTCTTAAGGTAACTATCAAAATATTAATTTTTATACTCTCCAATATAATCAGTTATCAACTTCTACATAGAATACACACATTCCTTCTCTGTTTTCCTCCTAATACTCGTCGAAATTTTTAGAGAATCTGACTTGTGTCTCATCTACATAACACACATATTGTGATTAATGTCATCAATGAAAGAAATGAAGTACTTATCTCAATTTTTTTATTGTTTTCTCATTAGTCCACTTATAATAGAATGTATAAGATCCAAGGGTCATATTTAGCTAATGTCAACTCCCTTATGAATAGACTTTTAAATCTCCCCTTTCTCACAAATAGTGCAACACTAATATCTTTTTCATGATAAATCAATATTATCTCAGACACTATCTTACATTGATATCTTGAACATGTTTTTCGGACACATATGTCTCATCCTTTTATTCCAATAGAAATTTTCATCCACCATACGCATGTAACAAGAGTTCTGTTCTTAACCAACATCGAACAAGTTCCCTACTGTTTGTTGGTCAATTGTAATTAATTTTCCATAATATTAATTTTCCTCAAAAAACCCATTTTTCATAAATGAAACTTTGTTTCCCTAATCACATAGTTGTGAAACACTCAACATATTGTTTTTCAAACCATCAACCTATAATGTTTTCCTAGAGTTCATTTTTTATTTTCTGGTTATAGATGATCCAACAACTTTGATCCTCAGAGATTCATCATTTCCAAATGTAACTATTCTTTCTTTGAATTCTTCTAAATTTTTTAGTAATATTAAGTATCATATAATATGAGAAGAAAAAACACTATCAAGAATCAATGTATGTTTTCCTTTTGTAGCTTTCACAGTGGTTTCAACAACAAGGGATTTCTATTCCTCCTTTTTATTATTCATCTCTAGCTTTTGAGATTTTTTAAGAACCATTTATTGTGATGAAAACAAAACAATACACACCTTAGAAAGATGTCTAGGTTGTTCAAAATTTTCCCAAATAATTTCCAATGGTTGGAACCTATTTTAAACTTTTACAGTAGCCTTATTATATTTCTTCAGAACATCATTATCATACTTCTCTTTTTGAAAGGATTCAATCCCCCTCAAACCCTGTCTCCCATAACATGTGGAATAATAGTAATGTAGTTAATTGAACCAACACATTTTTACTGTGTGTCTGAATCCTCCATAATACCAATAGTAATAATAGATTGAATGTTTTCACATAAAACATT
Source organism: Viscum album (assembly GCA_963277665.1). Lineage (NCBI taxonomy): Eukaryota > Viridiplantae > Streptophyta > Magnoliopsida > Santalales > Viscaceae > Viscum > Viscum album. Next base: position 653,111,712 of record OY728133.1, on the reverse strand, counting down.
TATACTGACCAGATTTGTGAACATGCTTCTCAACAACCTACTTATAGAATGTTTCTGACCATAAACCTTCAAGTTTTCAATCGTAAAAATCTTCTTCAGCTAATATTTCTATTCAGACTCATTAATACTTGAAGTATTAGAAATTTTTCTAGACTTAGGATTATATGTACTTATGATTTTTTTTATTGCTGACTTTGGAAACATATAAAGAATTTACATCTTTTTTCTTATCAGAACCAGTTCCATATTTCCTATAATCCTTTTGAGGAATCTTTTTGGGATCTTTATCTGGTTAATTCCTAATATAACTTTAACCATCTTCTGAGAAATAATTTTTGAGTTTGATATTCATTTATTTATTTTTATAATGTTTATATTGGAAAATTTCCAACTCTTCTTATTTGGCCTTCATCTTTACATCCAGATGATCATTACGATTCTTTGCATTCTAAAAAAAAATTCTTCATATCATCAATCTACTTTTCCAACTTGTTTTTTTTCTCAGGAAAACCATATTGAATGTTTATTGTGAAATTTTCATTTATCAACTTCTTGTTTTCCTTCTCATGTCTTCTAATATTTCTCAAACAGTCTTTTAACTCTTCTGTCAGATGATATTCAAGTTTAGTTTCTTATTACTCACCATTGTTGTTCCTATAATCTTCATTATTCAGTGATTCAATAAAGGTATTATCTGTAGATTTCTTAATAATTTATCTCTCAGATTCAGATTCACTGTCTTCTTCTTCTTAATCATTAGATAAAAACATCCCCTTATCTATTTAAATAACCTTTTAAACATCCCCTTTGAAAAATATTTATCTTTGTCAGCTTGTTTCTTCCACGACCTCCATGACGTTTTGTCATCATCATCACTATCTTATTCTTTAATCATTTTGAGGATAGTTAGCCAAAAAGTGACCAAAAATCCACACTCAAAACATTTAAAGGGATGTGTCCCCTTTTATTTCCTAGTACCTCTTTTCAAATTCATCAAAAACAAGGATAAAATTTACTCAAAATTTTTACATATCTCATCTTCAGAATCATATTCACCAGCATAATCTTCAATAAGAGTCTTCTTTGACTTCTCACTATTTGTAGCCTTGAATGAAATTTCTCTATCAGGATTAGTTTTTCCCTTCGTTATCTTCTCCCTTATTTTTTAATATGTAGTGAGAGTGCTATGAAAATCGTTCCAGAGAAAATGTTCCAGGGTCTCTTCCTTCTTATTAAGACACTTTAGCATCAAAATTGTCAGGTAGAATTCCCAAGATGTTTTAAACAACTACAGAATCATCCAATTGTTCAATAAGACATCTAATTGTATAGACAATGTCATTTACCCTAGTAAAGATGCCCCCAAAAGATTCTGATTCTCTCATTTTCAAGTCTTTATACTTCTTGCACCGGTTTTTTAGTTTTTCCTTCTTCACTTTTGTATTTCCTTGATAGATTTTCTTCATCTTATCACATACTCCTTTAGCTGTAGTGACACCTTTAACTCTTAAAAACTCAGTCACAGAAAGATATGAGAGTAATGCATTTGGAGCTCTTCCATCATTCTCAAGTCTCTTCTAATTAGTAGGGGTTAGAGGAACCTTGTCGCCAATAGGAGGAAATACATCAGTTGTAGTTTCAATAACTTCATACCCAAGAGAAATAACATAAGGAATCATTTTTTTCATTATAGATATGATTATTTTTGCAATCAAATATTAGAATACCCCTACTATTCATGAAATTCAGATTCTCCAACAGAACATTTCATCAAAACATTAGCAAAGAAGAAACGAATGTAACCTCAGCTTTGAGACCAATTTATGTTCACATCCCAGATCAAATTACCGCTGAAAGGGGGAGGGGTTGCTTCAATGAAATCCTTTTTCTTTTTAAGTTTCCATGACTTTGAAACAACCTTTGCCTCTTTTTAAAGAGTTTCTTCATGGATAAACACACACAACCACAAGAACACAAGATTTAAAAAGCTAAATACTCAATCATAGTAGCTATGTCCTGAGAATGGTACAAAAAAATACAGTACCACAAAATCCACGAGAAAACAAACCTTTGATGTGGAATACAATGAGTCGGATATTCCCTTATACACATGCAACACTTTGGGTACAATTAAACTATGCATTTGTTCCCTCTTAGAATATAAAGGAAAAAAATGTATCTATTATTCTTAATGAACATTCAAATATGAAATCATGCAAAAAAAATCTTCACTTTACTACCCAGAAGCTGATTAGAACCTCTAAGTAAAAATATATTGTGTGTCACTCCCTACTTGCACGCCTCCTTGCTTGCACCCCTCCCTGCTTGCGCGCCTTCTTGCTTCTACACCACTAACTACTTGTGTGCCACTATTGTGCACATCTCACAACTTTCACACCAATTTTGGATTATACATAATCCACTTCTTGCACCGAACTCCCTGGTTTCATACCTCTTACAACTTGTGTGATACTTCGGCTTGCGTTCCACTCTACTTGGGAACCACTTTGCTTGTGTGCCACCCAGATTGCGCGCCTTATAAATAACTCCCGACATGCGTGACACTTCACCTTGTGTGCCACTTTATACTACTCACACGATCAGAGCTCAAATGCGTTGGTTTCCCAACGCATGAGACATGCAACTCAACTTGTGCGCCTTTTCATAACTCATGTGCTGCATCATCACTTGTGCGCCTCTCAATCGATTGAATTCCACTTTCTTTCCCTTGACATATTTTGATTTGATGATGTTAAAATATGAATTTCATGCAACATACACTTGTGCACCACTTACACTTGCGTGTTACATCTGCGCGACATTTATACTTGTGTGCCACTTTCTTTCCTTTGTCAAAAAAACTTATTTACTCCCCCCATATTTCATAAGATATGCATCACAATCTCTCCAAACATATTATATTTGTGAAGTAAAAATCAGAAAAGCATCATTATAGTTACCATGGGAATTATGATAACTTCCCTATCTTCTATAAACGACATATACAAAGTGAAGTTATTTCCTTTCTTCTCAAACTTCCATGACAACAAAAGACAACACCTGAAAAGGATATTCTTCATAATTAGATTGGTCCTAACAAGATATGGTATATAAATTATTCTAGATTTATCATACCTTTATTTACAAATGAGGTGATATAAATGTAGAAAAGGAAAAGTAATAAAGAGAGGTTCTTTGAGAAAATTATCACTTCAATGTTGGCGCCACAAAGGATTCTTTATAGACCATTGAAATGGTTTTTGTGTGAGGAAATCAGAATTTATAAGTGAATAGAGTAGGGATAATAGTTTTTTAGATATTTTTGTATATTTAAGGTTTTTAGAGAAATTGGGTGGTGAATAGTGGTATTTATACTTTTGTAGGGGTGGGTTCATGTAATTAAATATTGATCATTTTATATTAAATCCTGTGACATTGAGGTGGAATTAAATTCCCTGAATATTTAAGATAATTAAAGATATAAATGATGTTTAGGGTGAATAAAAGCATCAAAAACATGTTGAATGTGGTAATATTTAGGTCTTTTAAGATATTTCTTTTAAACATTAACCATTTTCATTATTTTACATATACCACGATAAATATTTCTTTTTACCATGGTAAATTATTCATGCATAAAAATTTAAATTTCCATAATACCAAATTTCGAAATTATTATTCCAAATATGGAATAAATCTTACCAAATCTGATTCTTAGAGTTGAAAAATTAGATTTAATATTAATTTAGCTGACACAAAGGGAAAGAGAGTTCAAAGGAGGAAAATCTCAAAATGTTTTAAATGTTTTATATCCAATTTCTATATGAAATTGATTGAAGTGATATTAGTTGGATTTATTGATGTATAAATGAATTAATTATACTTTAAAACGAAGTTAAGATATTTTTTAAAAATATAAATAAATTATATGAAAAATTATATTTCAATTAATGTGTAGTATTTTTCAATATTTATAAAAAATAAGACTTCATTGAAATACACAAAAATTTCACTATGATAATTTTGATACTATGATTTGAAAAACAGAGACTATTTTTCAAAATAAAATTTATAAAACATTCAAAATGAAGTTAAAATATAGGTATCCATTAAAAGAAATTAAAATTAACTTTTAAAAAATATATGTTTTTTTTGTTTCAAATTGAATTTATTCTTATTTTAAGCCAATCAAACAGAATAGATGAATTTTAAAAAAGTTATTGAAAAAATAACATATAAAATTCATTAAGTTATTTTAATAAAATAGATTAATTTAATTTATTATGATAAAATATCGTTTTGGGCATCAACATAGATTTTTTTTATAAAATCACCCCATTTATATTCATTTGTTTTTATTCATAATTAATTGAAAATAATTCAATTTTTTAAAAAAATGGTTAAACTATATTTTCATAATTTATTTAATATCATTAATTATTGTCAATCTAATTTCTAGGTGATAACAATCAAAATTAAATAGTAATATTTTGGGGTACGTTTAAGTTATGTGTTTTTTGCAATATAAACTATGAAAGAGATATTTTTTTAAAAAAAAGGAATACCATAAATCTTGAGTTGTTACATTCTATACCCCCTAAAATGAATTTCTACCTCACAATTTGTTACCCAGATATTAAAATATAAGAAAATATCTACCTCATCACATCATTATGTTCTTATATATCTGCCTCAAAATGGTGGTTCGGCTACAAAAATTTAACTTGGTGAGTGGTATTATTTCATATAACCTCATCTCTACAATCCATGAAATATAATAGTTATTATTTATAAGAAATATATTTCACCAATAGTATGAGCACTAAGTTATTAAATGTGTATAACCAGGTATGTACTTACTCAAGAGATATATATGCTTCAATCATGAACTTGAGTGATATTTAGTAGAATATCCAATCGCTTTGATACTATGGTAATACAATCGATAATTTAAACAGAAAATATTAATTTTGTTAATTTTTAATTTCTCTTGAAAATAAAATATAGATGTTAGAAAATTTTATTTGTGGGAAACCCAAATAATAAAAGTGGTTAATAAAACTTTATCTTAAAAAGTGGGAATGTATGAGGCGAAGATAGGCATATAACCATGATTTAGTTTATGAGAACATTAGTGGAATGTGATAAACATTGACATGGAAGATAATTATAATTATCAACTTTGGAAGAGGAATAATGGGGAACATGGTCATTATAAGTTTAATAATAAAAAAATATGGACCAAATAGGTCAAAAAATGTCAATGATACCATCATAAATTATGGTCATAAGATAAAATTTACTTTCCAAATAATTTGAGATTATATACATAAATTATTTTATCTCATAAGTAAAATATCATTCTTTGGATGTTACTTGATCAACTTCCTCTTCATTTTTAACTCCAATGAATGAATATGAATTTGTAGTGCCTATAAAACCAATAGATCTTAAGATCCACAGTGGGATGACATGTCATTTAACGTTCTAATAGTTACCATCATAAAAAAAAATTAGTACATGTTATCCAATGAAAATAAATATTCCTATGGTTAAGTAATAAATTAATCTCTAATACATCTTCCAACATTCAACATAAAGTGCTTCATAAATTGTTATCCTTAAAGCCTTTAAAATGATTAAAATCTAATAAATTTTAATAACAGTATTTAAATTCTCAATATTAACTTATCATTAATCCCCCAAAATACTTAATATTGCTTGTAATTTTCACATAATAGACATGTGAGGAAAAAAATCATGCATTCTTTAGAAACATGGTAACAATATGAAAAACTATATTGAATAATTATTATTAATTTATTATATAAGAAATTTTCATTTATGAAAAAATGTTCATTAGAAGCTTGGGTTTATCCTTTTGTAGATCGTATATGTAATTTCATTATTCTAGAATTATGTTGATAGTCACATGGAATTCCAATAATGGATGAACGATAACATTTTTCTAGGTTTTATTCATTTTAAATGAAACAGGAAATTTTCTACAAAATATATGATGACAAGTATTCCCTAATTATCAATGTTTACTTCATCCATTATGATAAAATACATTTTTTATTTTTTCCCTTTTCAATAAATTTATTTATGGATTTTTTCCATATTATTCCTTGGATTGGGGAACATTTAAATGTATTTCCCAAACTCATGGAAAATAGAATAATGAATTGTGGGAGGTTCACCCTTTGGATATTTATCTTTATTTCCATTACTTAGATGATCAAATTCATGAGGAAATTATTTCCCATGATTAAAAAATTTATTAGTCCCTTGATGAAAATTTCTCCTATGTTTCCTTCCACAATTTAAGATTAATGTAAATCTAATATAATTATCTCCATATTCTTTAGGATTTCATTTTAATTAAACCATTATTTTATTATCATAACCATGAGATTGATGAGAAAATTTAATTTCCATTTTTGTAAAATATGTTATTTAACTCATCCTAACAATTTTCAAATGAAACATTTAATAAAATTAATATAATTAAATTTATTTTATTAAATATCAAATTTATGTATATACATAATATTCCGCGAATACTTGTTGAATAAGGCCTACATCTCACCGATAAAAAAGTGAGACTAAAAACCTTACCCCATGTTTCCCTTTTATTTTAAAAAATTTATAATCATGTAAAATGGTATAAATAATATTATTAATCCATTTAATAAATATATTAATATTTATAATATTTTATATGATACCTTTATAACATCTTACCGACCATTAATTATTATTATTTTCATTATTTTTACTTTTTCCTGTGTGTTTGCTTCACTATTTCATGATCAATTCATTTGTGTATAATTATGGATTCTTTATTAAAATGGAAATAAAACTCCATAAGTGAAATGAAATTGTACTAATGAATGTAAATATGTTTAAATTTCCACATATATCATTTTAATTTCATACATGAGGGGGATTCATTTGATACAATATTAATCATAAATGGTTAGTTTAATTTTTGTGGTTTTCTAACCATCAAAAACTATTTTTTGTTTTATTAAATATTATTTCTATATATTAGTTTGATAACATGAAATTGGTTATAATATAACTATTTTATTATTTTTTTTACTATAATAGTTGATTATTATTAGTCATGATGTAGGTAATGGAAAATGAACCAAATCATTATTCAGTGAGGAAATTAACTGACATAATTTAGAGAATAATTTCCTTTCATTGAATATGAGAAGATTTGAAAAGAATCTATTATGGGATAGTCCAATGGAAACCATAAAATAAATTATTTAAATGAATAATTTGTTATCATGCATTTATGGAGGAATGTTGTGAGATGAAATTCAAAGAATAAAAAAATATATGAGAGGTTCTTTGAGAAAATTACCTTATAAATGTTTCCTCTTAGAAGGATCCCATAAAGACCTTTGAAATGGTCTTTGGAAAAAATGAACACGCACATGGGAGTATGGGTGAAGAGATTTATTTTACGAAATATCATGAGGTTCACAAATTTTTAAGAGAAATGGGATGTTGAGGGGTTAAATTTATACTTGATAAGGGGAAGTTTTAAGTAATTAAATAATAAATATTTTATAATTAAATATAACCACATTGTGGTGGAATTAATTAAGATTATTTTGGATGATAATTAATGTTTTAATGTCTGTTTAGGGTCATTAAATACCTCAAAAACTGATTAAAATTTTTATTTTTTAGTTTATTTGTGGCTTTAAATTTTAACATTAATCATTTTCATAATTTTAGAAATACTATGGTAAATACTTGTTTTTTACCACGATAAATTTTATATGGATAATAATAATAATGATTTTAATACATAATTGAAAAATTATAAATAAAAATATGGAATCCATTTTACCAAATTTAAGTCATTGAATTGTAAAATTCCTATTTAAAATTAATCTTACAGACACAATGAGAATGAGGAATTTGAATCTTAAAAAGTCCAAAACATTTTAATTGTTTGTATGTCCAATTTAAATGTTAAATTGATTTCAATAAACAAAAATTGTATTCATTGAAGTATAATTAAAATAATTTTACTTTAAAACCTATTTAATATACAATTTAACTACATAAATAAATTTTGTGAAAAAGCAGTTTTCAATTTGAATATAATATTTTCACTATTCATAAAAAAGAATCTTCTTATAATAAACCATACTTTTACCATAATATAATTTTGATATTACTATTTCAAAAATTATCTTTATTATTTCAAATAAAATTTATATAAGTATCAAAATTTAGTTCAAAAATAGTTTCTTTATTAAAAGGTGGCCAATTACCTTTTAAATGTTTTTTTAATCTTAAAATAGGACTTATTCATATATTAAGGCTATCAAACATAATGAATGAATTTAAAAAAATTTATTTAATATATAAAATATAAATTTCATTAAGGTATTTTCCAAATAGTGATTAATTGTATTTATTAAGATAAAATTCCTTTATGATCAAAAAAATTGTTTTTTATAAAATCACACTATTTATAGTCATATGGTTTTTATTTTTATTCCTAATTAATTTGTAACAAATGAATTCATTTTATAAAAGATTTTATACTATATTTTTATAATTTAGTTAATCTTAATAATTCTTACTATTTTAACTGCTAGGTGATACCTATCATAATTAAATTACAATATATTGGTGTTTGATTAAGCTTAGTGTTTTGTGAAAAGTAAGCGCTTGAAGAGATTAAAATTATTAAAAAATAAATACAATAAAATCATAGTTTTTTCTAGGGTTTCTACCAAAAAAATTTAAACTATATTGTGAGTGTTCTTGATATTATGTTTTAGATGTCCAGTAACATAAATTCTTTCATTAAGAGATTATTTATTGATTTCTATGTAGTTATTATATAAGTTTGAATATCCTTATATAAGTTTCATGTTAATGGGATTATTTATATGTATTTATATGATAATAATTTATTTCGTCCATATTATTCTCATTGTATTGATTAAAATAATTTTTTTTACAGATATTTACCTTTCCATATAGATTATGCTTATTTAACCATAATAGACTCTGTTGTACTCTTACACTTATTGAGAATCTGATCTCACCCCATTAATATGATTTATTTTCCCCCAGGAGAAAAAAATTTATTTTGTAATTGACATTTATGGGAAATCTATCGGGAGTAATGGTGTTATAAAATAAAATTTTTTGTGTATATGATGTTTCAAAATGTTTTCCATAACTAACCTCAATATCTTGGTTCGGTGATACCAGAGCCGTCTCAAGAAAAGCTTGAAGTGCATTCTCGACCCCATGGGTTGAGTACTAGTAATTTTAATCCTACAATATCAAGGGGGAGGGAATTTTATATGAAAATAGTGGAAGATAAAATATTCATGTCAGTATGCTCGATAATCCAAATGGGAAAGAGCATTAGAAAAAAACATGTAAAACACTACCTGAATAGATAAATTACCATCCCAAAGGAAATTACAATGTAAATTGGACAAAAGAATTAAAAATACAATATAATAATTTGAAAATATCTCCTCTGGTCACCATCATCTCTCCATAGTCTAAAGGATCAATAACATTCACCACTGCTACGTGGTTCCTTCTGTTTGCTCGAACATTACATAATAATGTCTACAAATACCTGAAGGCAAAGGTAATATGTGATATATAAAGAGTGTAGGGTATCACCAAGTGTTTCATAATTAATTAAATAATAATTAAACCAACTATTTTTTTAATTTAAATAATCAAATAATGTTATTTCATTCATGTATCATAAACAAAAACATGCTTTCACATTAAAATAAGATAACATCTATATACAAATTCAATTAATTTTTTTATAAAATTATTATATAAAACTGGTTTAATGATTAATGAATATCAATAAATATATATATAATCGAGTAAAAAATTATAGAAAATACCCATATATAAAATCCCTATGGCCAGTCAGTATTTTTGACAATAGGGTCCTCACATATCACATAAAGATCTCAACTCTAGTCAGGAATGTACATATAAATACCTCTAATAAAGGAACACATAATTGTAAATTAACACCCAAATAGTGGATTCCATCAAGAGAAGTCATGTATCAATTTTTTAGTTTGAGTAGTCAGCATCAATCTATTGTTAGTGAATGAATGTCCATGCCTGGATATCCTAGTTACCACTAACTACATAGGATAACATCTGATTCAAATAATATATCAAACAAACATGTTAAAATAATAAAAAATATATCAATTCAAATTAAAATTTTCATGTAATATTTTTCATCATGGGAATTTTATTTCAAAACCCAAACAATGTTTTCATCAATTCATATAATTTCAAATCAAATTTCACTTTAAGATATTTTTCTCCAAGTTCAACTAAAAAATAAATTTACCCAGATAATTTGAAAATCATTCCATTAATTTCTCTAAAAGGGTACCCACCATATCCATTTCATTAGAATATGTGTGTTCTCATATATTCCCCTGAATTTTTAAATATCACATAAAGTCATTTAAATTAGTGTTTTTAAATAAATTATTAACTCATTTAAATTTAATCATATATTTTATGGTTTCAAAAATTAGTAAAGGAATTTCTGAACAACAAACCTTTATCGCATTTTTAAAGAATAATCTATCGTGGGATCATCAACAAAAAATGAGGTGAAGGAGATCAAGAAAAACAACATTGAATCACGATCCATAAAATAGATAATAGATCCATCAATTTAAGGATGATATATCAATCAATTAGGAAAAGAGAAAGAGTTATTAGAGGAAACCACATGGTAGGAGATCCACTTACTAGAGAGGGATTATATTTTCCACTAAAACACTGATAAACAAAAATGATTTTATCGGTAGGGCCACACAGTTAGAAAAATATACCCCATAATCAGGTTCCACTATTGATAGGGTGCACTATTTCTCATCGGACATGTGGTTTTTGAAGCCATATGCCAACAATGAAAACCTAAAATGATTGGGGTTTAATGGTTTATAGATGTAGTTTAATGTGTTGAGAAAACATTACATCCCCTTTAAATGGATCACCTTAGGGAGCATGGTTTGCTGGAAAAAATCTAATGATTTTCCCTACCTGTGAACCAAGCCTGCATTACACCGTGGGCTTCCAAAAATTTCCAATTTCTCCCAAAATAACACAAAAACAATACCTAACATAAATAATATTAAAACAAGGGTAACCGAATACTGAAAAAGGTAATGGAATTTTATAAATTTTATATTAATTCCATGTATGTTACCAGTTTTCCAAGACAACTAAACAATTCCATTTATCAGGATGTGATTCCTTATATTTAGTGAGAATTCAATAATGTAACCATAATCTTAGAGAAATATGTTTTGGGTTCATTACATTATTTAAGAAAATATTTTTCCTTGGATGTTGATTTTTTGGGTAAAAACATTATAATTTTGAGCTCAATGTTTATTATAAAAAGGAAATTTTTATAATTATAATTTATTGAAAAATAGTTTTCATACTTTATTATTATATGTTTCCTTACAATGTATTTTATTATCAAACCATGTTTTAAAATGTTTTTACATGTTTTTAAGGATGGGCGGGGAAAATAATTATATTTATATGAAAATTGAAAAAATATGTCTTGAAAAATAAATATTTTTATATCGTAATGGTTATTTATTATGAAAAAATATGTATTTAGTGTTAAAGACCCAATTATGATGCTATATTGTTTTTGAAAGGGTGATGAAATAATTCTATAAAACTCTAAACATAAAATTAATTCAATAATGAATGAAAAGTAATTTATGTTTATGAATTCATTTAATGAATAACTTATAGTTGGGTCCTTATAGTTGGTATCAGTGTGAAGTTTAAATTTTTTTAGAGACTAGAATAATGTTATTAATTAAACTAAATTTATTTAATATATGGTTATGAAGATATATAATTTTATGATTATATTTTTTTCATGTAATTTTTTTTGATCGTAATGGTGTTCTGAATAGAGAATATGAAATATGTAGTGAAAGGGAACAAAGAGGATAACATATCTTAAAATAAGAATCATGATATGACTATAATTTGAACTAACTATATTATTTCTATGATGGATCTATTTATGTAGACTTTTAATGGTGGTGGATTCCATGCCAGAGAGTAACCAGATCGAAAAAAAGAAACATGTTTTCAGTTGTTAATTTTATGGGAAAACATCCAACATTTATTTGAACTTAAGATATCGAGACTACAGATTGATGGATCAAAGCACTGGAAATAATATTTGATTTTATGGTTTATTCAGAGCATCATAAGGTATCTCTTTATGTTTTCATTTTTTAATGTGTATACAATAATTGGTGTTTAATACTAAAAATACTTGAGAATGATTTTAGATTGAAATGTTGATATGTAAAAAATTTATATACATTTTCAATGATCTTTATTTTTCAAATGTTTTTTGACTTATAAGGGAAAATCAATTCTTGTAATTGAGGTAGTATGAGGAATATTAATGGGATACATATGAAGAAAACTTCACCTGATAGAAAATGGATGAACTAAATTATATCATTCATCCTGATAATAGAATTAATTAGTTTTACAAAATATTATATCCTAGATAACAAATAGAATTATCCTCTCGTGAATTTAAAAGTTATTATAAACTTAATCACTATGTTTTGAATGTGGAAATGGATTTTTTATTAACTATTTATTAAAAAAACATTTAGTAAAAATGTTCCATGTAGAAGGAATTGGAAATGAATCTATATAAAAATGTTGAGGTAATAAAAGAAAGATTCTAGTTTATGATAGGTGTTGTATAGTGAACCTTGGGGGATGCCCTCTGAAATCTCGTATGTTCTTATAATGTGGTCAGTATGGCCATACGTCTCATATTTAAAAGGCAAAAGAACATGCATATTGTTAGACCAATTTTGATAAAGTGGTAGTAATATTTTTTATATGTAATATGATGTGTCTTTATAAGGGTACATGTCTGAAGAAGAGAAAAAATAATGGGATTAAAAAATATTATAAGTAGAATGGTGTGGTGAAATACTTTGAAACTAGTTCAGTAAATATTGGATCATCAAATGTAGTGTTAATAGATACATTACTTGTTTATTCGTAATATGATAATGTATTGCTAGATTCAAGGCCTACACATTATTTTATGTATGAAAGAATTAGAAGTAAAATGAAAATTTCACCTTATAAAATTTTTGTTAGAATATTGTGAAAAACACCTAGGGGTAGTATTAAGGAAATAATAATTTAAAATGATATCCCGACTATCTTCTATGGAATATTTTTTCCTAAAATCCTTATTTTATTTACCATTATAGAATATTAAGTTATTCATTCAAGGAATTAGATTTTATTTTATGATCCATAGATATACTGAGTATACTAATTTGTTATTTTCTAAAATGTTTTTAGTTTATAAATAATAATGAATTCATACCTTTGATAATGTATCAAATGGTATTAAATTATTAGCAGATATAAAAATTAATCTTTTTGATATTGTTTGAAAATAAAAAACAATTCAAAATAATGATTTTATAATAGTAAAATTATATATACATGTTTTCATTTATTATTTCTTATTAATATTCATTATCTGAAAGTTGAATTTACTATTGACTTAGTGCTTCGCTATAACCCAATATAAAAACTTCCCTATCAAATCGGTCATGTAGAACTTACTGAATTAAAAATTTAGTTACATGAATTGCTTGATAATGGGTTCCTTAATCCTATAACATCACTCTAGGGTGATAAAATCTTATTTAAGAAAATGTAATATGCTAATGTGAACATTTTAATTGATTATAAATGATGTAATAACATTATTGTAACGAATAAGTCTATATTGCCTCATATCGATGAGTTGTTGGATCATCTCTCGAGAGATCAATTTGTTAATGGTTAACCTATGGTACATGAAGCATTAGTAAATTGATAATGAGAATGACATCTATATGACAACAATTCATACTATGTATGGGAATTTTGAGATTTTGGTTATTCCCTCTCGGTTGAGGAATACTACAGTTTTAATAATAGAACTCATCAATATAGTGTAATATGAGCATTTGGATATTTTTTTTGTTATTTTTATTGGTGATATATTTTAATATTTTAAAATATAATAGGATGACAAAAAACATTTATATATTTTTCAAAAAACATTAGAAGAGTATAATTTATATTGAAAATTTATTAAATTTGATTTTCGGTTACACCATATTTTATTCCATGGACAATTGCTAAATAAAGAAGTAATAATGGTAGATTGTGATAATAGATAAGTGGTTGATGAATGACAAAGTATAATAAATGTTATTGAGATTCATATTTTTCAAATATTATCTGTATATTACCAGTGTTTTTTTGAAAAAATTTCATTGTTATATAGACCATTATCCATGTTATAATGACAATGAGTTAAGTTCATCTTGGGAGACAGTTGAGATGAATATATCTACAAATTGAAAAAATATTGAATTCTATTTTTTTTTCTTCAATCCATAAGAAGTATCTTTTTCATTTATAATGATGCTTTATTGAATGGATGAAGTTTTGTTTTTATATGTATTGATTATGTAATATCTCATGAGTTAAATCAATTATATCCTCAAGAGGAAAACAAATATACACATGAACATTAAATTAAGGATATTGTGTCTATCTAAAAAATATGTAGACATAATTTAAATGAAATAAAGTGTGAAATATATGCTGATAATAATGTTTTAATTAAATATTTAATCAAATAGATTTGAAAATGATATATTAGAGGATGATGAAATTGATAAAGGATTATGACTACACAATTAATTTCCATTTTGGTAAGGAAAATAGTACAGTTTATTATTTGAGTATAAAAGATAAATATACATTAACAATATTAGGTTTCAAACATGACACTTTAGTCAATGATTTGATGAATGTTGTCATAGAATTGTGCATGTATGAAATACCCTTATTTTTTATGTGACATTTCAATCATCTTTGTTAGACATGATTATGAAAGATCAGAAGGAATACCATGGGTTACTAGAAAAGGTAGAGTTGTTTAATAAATGTATGTTTACTAAATGTAATTTTGACAAAAGAAGGTGTTTTTATATTTAGAAAAAGGACATGTGTTTTTGTGAGGACAAAAGTAGAAGGATGACATTCTGATAGAGGCTAAAAGGTCTCCATGTAAATTTATTATACAAACATATAAATAAATAACTACCTTTGGGGAAATATCAGGTGAGAAATGAAGGAAGAAATATATTTCAAATTTTACAATGAAATGTTTGAATTTTTGAAAATGTTAATGATGAATGAAAATTTATAATAGATTTGATTTAGTATTTTACTCTACAAGAATGGAAATAGGATAATAATTCTAGGGATTTTTTATTAGGATTACGAAATTAATCTTGATGAAATAATTTGATTTGTGTAATTTATGATATATTAACTCAATCATCACATTTTCATTATTTTGGATATAATTTCTCTTTAGATAAAAATTCTAATCATTATGATAATGAGATAATTAGAATACATAGAGGAATTGATTATATTAGATCAGATTTTGATCCTAGATTCACGCATAATTTTTAAAAGGGACTTTATAATTCCTTGGGTACATAATTAAATTTTCGTATAAACTTTTATCATCAATTTGAAACTCAGTAATAGCGAACGATTCAGGTATTGGTTGATATTATTAATGATTGTTCAATGTATTACAAGGGAATTTTGGGATGAACAGAGGAATTTTTTTCTGTTTTCCTCTAATAGCATATTTCACTCTAATATACAGTTGGAAAATTTTGATGATTTATATAAAAAATTGTGTAAGGATCCTATTTTTTTGGATGAAGTCTTGGAAAGTACATTTTTGAAACTTGAATTAGTAGAAAAAATGGTAGGGAAGATAAATATGATTTAGTATAATATGAGAATGAATAAATTTAGAAATAAAATATATTCATATAATAGGAGTAAAGATCATTCTTCTAGGTAGATTATTATGTTTTTCTTAAAGTTACTCCAATGAAAAATTTGATGCAATTTGGAAAAAATTGAATGTTAAGTCCATGGTTCATTTAAAAATTGGAAATTCTAGATAATATAAGATATTTTTCTTATTGAGATTACTTACCTATGATCTTATCACATTTACATGAAATATTTCATGTCTTCTTATTAGAAAAACATATGTCAGATGAAACTCAGGTTTTGAGCTCTGAATTAGTTTAGTTTGAATAAAACCATTCTTATAAGGAGTAAGAATTATAGTTTTTGAACACATATATAATGTATTGTGGAATAAAATATTTTAATATGTCAATTTTTTTCCAAAAACTAGTTGATTGAAGCTACAAAACTATAATATGAAAATGATTAGATGGATTAATATCCCCAGACATTGAAAGAGTAAAAAAAACATTCAGAACAAAATTTACAAAATGGGGGAAGAATTTAACAATCCAAGTAATGTTAAAATAAGTCATTTTTATGTATTATTAATATTTATATATTTTATTTTGTTGAATTATCTTCATTATAATAATATTAAGTACTTTTTTAGTTAAAAGGAAAAAAATGTTTATTTCTAACTAACATTTGATTTCATGAATAAAAAGACATTATTTAAAAGAATTATTCACAAATTTTATTATTTTAATTTGAAAAAAGGATATATTTTTTGAATTTAACAGGAAAAAATTATCTTAGTGTTATTTTTAATGTGTTATCATAAACATTTGATTTTTAAAATGAAATTTGAAAGATATAGTTTTTTACTGAAAATTATCTTTTCATTTCAAGAAATAAAAAATATACATTTATTTTAAAAATAATTTCAAAATTTCTATTACTTCATGTATATTTTTAATAATAAAATTATAGTCATTAGAATTATTTTTTAAATTTATTTTGGTCTAATATTTTTTTATATTTATAAATACATTTTTTATAGGAAATTTTTTTATCATGTTTTCCATCTTTGATTTAAAAATTAAACTACAGAAGTTCTTTGAATTGAATATGATAAAATTTATTTCAATTTTTTAATCTTAATAATAAATTAAATATTATATTGTGAACTGATTTTTTTATTTATTTATAGTAGCCGTAAAAATATTTTCCACCTAGGTAAAAGAGGTAAGCTGGGCCAAAATTATGGGTTAAAGCATTTAAATCTCTCAAAAATACAATATTTCCATATTGGATTAGTTTTTTTAAGTAAAAATATATATTTTTGTATTCAAAAAATTAATTATAAAACATTATTTGATTTTTGGAAGATAATATTTTATTTATTAAAATAAATTATTTTTTAAGAAAATTTAAAACTATTTTTGGGTACTTTTATATAATGGTATGGTTGTAATATTATATTAATTACTATCTTGATCCAAATATATAATAAAAATAATTTTTTTATTTATCTAAAAAAATTCGTCAAAACCAAATTTTCCATTGCTATAAGTGTAAAATTATTTTTACGCTTAAATCCTATATTTTCCACAAAACTGTTATTATGGAATATTTCAATCTTAAACTAAAATTAATTTCTTATAACTATATAAATTGAATATGATAAAATGGATTAAAAATTTGAAATCCTATATACAATTCCCATATAATTAACCTTTTATTTTTGATCATATAATTATGTTATCATTGCAAAAATTTATGTTTTCGTAGTTAAGGATTACATGTGTTTAAAGAACTTTAACGAAGAGATATAGCTAAAAATGTATCCAAAAATTATCTAAATGATATTTTTTTTATTTTATATGAACTCTCTCACACCTTGTATTAAAATATAATGTTCATTGGTTCTAATTTTAATGATTTTGATATATATATATCTCTTTTGGAAATATTGATGTGCATCCACTCCCCAACTTATAAAAGGACACACCCTATATTCTCATCTTCACTGTTCAAGATCAATTTGATTCAGATAATCACCAGTTAAATCTTATATTAGCATCCATCCACCAGACCTAGAGGTCTTGTTTTATAATACCACCTTTAAATGGATTATAATTTAAATAAAATTATAATATTCAATGAAGAGGTATAAATTTTTACAAAAAGATATATTATCATTTTTTATTATATATAATTAAAACCTATTATATCCATTCTGATAAAAAAATATTATATAATATAATTTTATTATTTTGATTCCATATCATTGATCCATTTCATTCTTCATTAAATGGGAAACAAAATCATCATTTAGGCGTTTGTAAGACTACCACCTCTCAACCCGATTTATTTCAGTTTCTATCACCACATATAATGAATTTTTATAATTATTTATTTAACGTATTTATATTCTATTAATTATATTTTTTTCATTATTTAAATATAATTTATCATTTATTTTCTTTCAATTACATCGATTGAAAATAGATAATTTCATTCGGGCATAAAAGTGGATTACCAACTCTAGGAAGTGACATGAATATTTTTTCATCCCCACATTACATAGATAGTATATATTAGTTTATTTAAAGAGATAACATGGTATTTATTATATATTCCATATTATTACAATATAAAACTGTACTTACCATATTTCACTCATATTTATTTGTAAATGGAAATGTTACTCATGTGTTTGTACGACCCACCATCTATATGACTGTTACATCATTCAATTATTGTAAAAATAATATACTTTTTTCTATAAAAGTATTATTAAAGAATAAAAAATTTAATTTTTTAACAATTATTATTCTAGATTAAATTTAATGATAAAAAACGTACAAGTTTCTGTATACCTATTTCTATTGAAATTATAAACTGAACAACCTCGAATAGTCGACATTGAATTTACTGATTAAGTAATAAAATTTTATTTGAATTAAATTTAATAAACTGTTTAATGATAAGGTATTAAACCTATAAATTTTTATTAAGAAATTTATTATTTGATAAATTATTACAATGCATGTGTTATAGATAATTCTTGATAAGTTTCACTTAGGGTAAGTCATACTATACCTTAAATAAATAATTTTATATGTTTTAAATATATTCTAGTATTTATTATACATTTAAATATTCTTAAAATTATACTACGAATGTATTTTTTTTGGAAATAAATAAATTATAAAAAATAATTTATATCTCTTTTTAATTTAATTCAAATAGTTTGAAAGTGAATCATTTTTTTGTATTTAATTGGGATTTTCTTTGACAAAAATACAAAACAATGTTGTATTTTAATGTAAAATAATTAATAATTCTTCCTAACAACATATAAATTATTTAATGATATGATATTTTTAAAAATATCATGTTTTTTAAATGATAAACTCTCTCCATAACCCACAGTATTTTTTAATGGGTTTTAAGTGGAATTGATATTTCGTTATCCTATTTTTTCCCATAGGTGAAAAGACTATTATTATTGAATATGATAATTGAAATGAATGTTTTAATGTGTTAAGAATATCTTATGGTTATTTGGGATTTTTTATGATGACATTTGAGATTGAAATAACTCATGATGTGGGTGACCCTGATATAGCTCTTGATAAAAAGTTATCCTGAAATGACTCTCCAATGCATTGTGTTGAGGGATAGAGTTAAACATTTAGTTTTCTCATATGAGATTATTAGAATTATGTGTTAGGTTATTCCTTTTTTTAGTAACATGAAAACAATATCCCTAGTTTCCTACATGATTTATCGATTATTAGTATAGGATATAATGTAAATCTTATGATTTCATAAAGTAAGATAAAGATATTATGTTTACAGGATTTTTTATTATTCTTCTTAAGGGTAATAAGTATAACATTGTGAAAATTATTCATGAGTTGCTAATGATTGTAATGAAATTTTTTTTTTAAATTATTCATTTTTCAGTCATTATGAAATGTTTTTTGAAAATCATTGGGTTTTGATGTTTATTTCGTAGGTAAGAAAATATTTACTTTGTTCTCAATGTTTATATTAAAAAAGGCAAATTATTAAAATTAGAATTAATAAACTAAAATTTTAATTCTATTCTCATTATTAGCCTCTTACTACGATTTTTGTGCTAAGGATATGCTTTAAAAAGTTTTTCACTGGGTTTGAAGGATTATTAGGTAAACTTTTGACATCACAATGAAAACGATGAAGATATTTAAAAAATATGAATCTTTTTGTATATTAATGTTTTGTATTGTCGTAAAAATGGATATCGAGAGGATATGTAATCATTCTGATGTAAAATTTTATTTTTAAAGGGTGAAATTATATAAAAATATAATGCTAAATGGTGATTGGGAATAAAATGAAGTTAACAATTCTATAAATGAAAAATTTGTGAATTTTTTAAGGCATGTTACTTGTGCATCGTGTTCGTGGGATATGAAACCACACACTGTGGACAATGTTATCCACAATAGAGCAAACCTTATTAAAAAAATTTTGGTATTTCTTTTTCTTTATATATCCCTAATATTAAAAGGAGTTTCATGTTGAAGAAATAAGGGAATTGTTAATATTTAATAAGGAATCGTGTAAAAAATTATTCACCCACTTTTAGTTCTTATCACATCCTATGTGATCTAAATGGTTAGTATTAGAGCATGTGACATTTCTCATTGATTTATCTTAAAAAATAGTGTGGATCAACACAACAAAATCAATAAATATGTTATTACAAAATTTAATGTAAATGTAGTACATATTTTGAAGGAGATAATGGTACCCATATTTCTATATCATGATTTATATGTTCTTGATTTTGTCTAATTAGACATAATATATCTATGACACACTTTAATGATTTCTGTTATGATAAGAATAATATGTGAAGCGGTAAAAACTAAAGGATTTACATATTATCTTCCTTATATAAGCAGGTAGCTATAAAATTAATGGGTTGAAACACATCAAATTTGATTAGAAAAAGAATCATAAAATCAATAATGGGAATAATAAGGTGATTAAATATATTTTTCCAAATAGTAGAAACCAATTTTAAATTTTTATAACTCATCGAAATGATTTATTTTATGAGTTTTAAAAAAAATTATGTATGTTTAACACTAATATGGGATTTAGAGAAACTCTTATTTAAAATACCATGGTCATGAAATATACAAGAGATATTCTATATATGTTTGAGGACAAGATCTCATCATTATAGGGTATAAACCATTATGATTTAATAATTGGTGAATTAAATATCACAATCATCAATTTTGAGATGAAAAGATGATCATATCTAAATATTAGGTTTCATAAGGAAATAAGATATTCTTTAATGATTTAAAAAATTTAAATGGTGGTGATATGTGCAACGACTCTTGTGATGTGGAAAATTTTGTAGACATTACTGAAAGACATTACCTATAGTTATGAAGTTTCACAATTTTTTGATAAAATTATTTTGGTAAAATTCAGTTCAAATTAAATAATTTTGTAAAATCTATAAATCTTTCTACTAAATGTCCCTAACAAACCATAGGTGAGAGTAATGATAATGAATCAATCAATAAGTTCACTAATAGAAAATTTTCTATAAATAATGGATAATAAAATGGATAGAGTAAAATTCCCCCCATGATTTCAGAATAACATTTATATCAATTTATGAAGATATATCCAACAGTAATGAGAGTTGTGATGATAATGATAATCATATGAAATATTCTAAAATAATTTTTAAATAACAAATAGAATAAGTTGACTCGTCAAAATTAAAAATACATATCAATTGTGAGTATATAAAATAATAAGTAGAAAAAACTATGGAATATATGCTGAAAATTAAAATCATGGGTTTTTTTTGAATACTAGAAGGAATAGAGATTAGAATTAGTATATTCAAAAGAATTTAGATGAAATAAATTTGGTAAAAGGTGATGATAATTATTTATTTAAATATATTGAATTATTTATTCTTAAAAATTATGAAAAATGTCATTATTATCTTTACTACTAATATAATTATTTGAGGCAAGGATGTCAACTAAATAAAAACAATTTTTTTTTAAAAAAAAATAAAAAGATATATCTTGGATATGCTTTAGTAATGAATTTAATAGTGTAACAACCAAAATATTATATATGATATTATTAATATTAATAAACGTTTGTTAAATTATAGTTTTTAGTATTATACAATTGAAACAAACATAGAAACATGAAAATCACTTTATTTCAATAATAGTTATTGATACGATAATCCAAAAATAAACCCATGATAACACCAAACATTATTAAGGATAAAAAATATAAAATAGAAAAACAAAAATGGGAAAATTTGTGTCCTTCCGGTCTAATAGAATCATCACCCTCACAGATAACACTCAAGAAACAAAAAAAATTAACAAACTAATAAAAATTTTTGGAAAAGGAAAAACATGAAATATTTGGAGGAATTGGTTTTCATATTGAATGAAAGAATTAAGTGGTATTTATCGGAGTAAATTATATTTTTTTAATAGTAACATGACTATTGTAATAGTAATGTGACTATTGGAATAATAACATGACAATTGGGAATAGTATCAAGACTGTTGGGAATAGTAACCTGACCATTTCAATAGTAATGTGACCTTAAAAAAATAAAATATAAATAATAATTATCATGTGTAATTTATGAAAATTTAAATATTATAATTCAATAAAATAAATATCAAGAATAAAAATTCAATGAAACTATCATCACATTTATAAATAATAAATATTTTAATGTATTTTGTAAAAAAATAATTTTCATAATAAAAATTAAAAATACCAATGTTAAAAAGTTATTTCTATAAAACTAAATTATTTTTGAGAATAATTATGTTGAAATTGTTTAAGGGGGATTTTTTTTGTTTTCAAAAATACTTCAACCTTTTTTTAAATACTAAAAATAATGTATTTTCATATACTGCATGATTTTTGACATTGTGATAATGAAATAATGAAATGATCATTTCCAGATTAGATATTTTTGATCGATTTAAATGTAATATTATTTATGGGTCATTTAAAAAAATAATATTAATATCGATTTAAATTTTTTTCTGAATTCTAAAGTCAAAATTATTCCAATAAAATAAATTTTCATTATTTTTCCTTATTTTCTATTTATTATAATATTAAATTCATATTAAAATGTGTTCAAATGTCATATAGTCTGGTAATTTAATCCAAATATATTTAATAATCACAAAAATATTATTATTATATGGTTTACCTATGATATAGTAATTTATTGATTATTTTATTTTGAAAATAACCCTCTCCCCAAGTATAAATGAACTCTCCCAATCACCTTAGAAAACCACTCCTACCATACATACCAAATCTAAATGTCTTCCCAAATAACCTCAATCTTTAATATTATAGTCCTTATGTTTTTTTCAAGAAATCCAGCTCCAATATCAAGGGAAATAATGTAAATAAATGGGATGAAACACCGAAAAAAGTGTTTGTTCTTATACACTCTTCTATCAGTTTCTTATTCTCTTTGTTTTTTACCTATTACATTAAATTAAAAATACTCCATGATAAATATAGTAGTATATTAAAATTTTATTAATGATTTTTACCAGTAAAATGATCATATATAATATGTATTTATATATCATAGTTCTCTTCCTCTACTTTTGACAATGTCCCATACATGGCTAGTTAACTACTAACGAGGAGATTTCGAAATCCTTTTTTATCAAGACCCTAATGGATTGTTAAAAAAATTATATATGATAGATAAATATATTAATATCTAAATATCTAAATATACATTTTCATGATTCTAAACTATATTCTACTTATATATAAATGAAATTGAAGAAAAATATTCAAATATAAAAAAACAATATATTTTTATTGAAAATAAGATATCAAATTGTATCCTCTTAAAAAATATTAATTAAGGAATAAAATTAATGGATTATAATTGGTAAACATTGAAATAAATTAATAGAATTCAATTTTTTTCTGTTTAAATAAACTCATGTTTATTATTATAGAGGTCGATAAGTAATGAAATAAATATGATATAAGGGAACTGTAATATATAACACAACACCTTATTTTTGGGTTATATCCATTTGAAATAAATTTTATTATGTAAATTATAATAATATAACTCAAATACCATTTCACTATTCTTTTTCATTATTTTCTAGAAAATAACTTTCCATACCCTTACCAAAAGTTTTATAACAAAATTTAAGAGACTTCCAAATTATTTTTTTCCCAAAAAATTGAATCATATTGAGTTTTATTTATCCTACATTGCGGAATTGATGATGTTTTATGCCAAAAAAATATTTAAAATTTTCAATATTGAACCCAAATATTTATTCGTGAATGTATTCATATGAAATATTTATGAAACTCATTTCATTCGATGATTTTGTTTCGTGACTATGATTGTTTAATGTTCTTGGAGGAATATACAAAATGACCATTTAATATTGTGATGGGTGTGATGAAAATTATATATCCCCACAATTTACTCTGTAATATGATATGTATCATGATATTATATATATTATGTTTTAACATTATGCTTACATTGTTCACCATTATGTTGTAATAGTTTATGAACATATTTTATACATGGACATCATTGTAGTTCTGTTCAAAAATATGTGTGGTATTTGAACACTATGTTTTTTTGTTTTAATATTATGATAATTCCACATTCTATGAACTTATGAAATGTTTCCCCTTGATTATGATGATTCTCATAAAATTATGAAATGATTATGTTCATTATTCTCACCAAATTACTTTTTATTCATTTCCCTTTTTCCTTCCCTTTCTGAGATTTTTTAGCACCCCTTCCTTTGATGTATATAATTAGGTGAATAAATTAAATAAAGAGGTCATGAGATATTTTACGAGGATAATGAATAATTATTTAATAAAATTTTGGTCTAATTTGTACAGGTGATTTTTTAGGTTAATTGTTTCAACACAATAGACTCTGGGATCCAAAACCGTATCATTACTATTTTATTTATCTAAAAATGGACGTAGTAGTAATGTAATAAAATATAGGGAATAATAGTTGGCATTAGAGGTACAATAAATTTAATTTGGAATTAGGATTTGGAAATGTTAGTGAAACCATAAGCATAAGTCTATTTATAATCAAACCTCTTATTTTTTGGTAATGTATAAGTGCATGGTTTTCAACAAATGAATTCTATTTCTATACACTAAAAGTGTATGTCGATATATAATCATTTTACCAAGGGAAAATAACCCTAAAAGGGTGCATTGGCCATTGAAATGATCATCACCATGTTTAGGTCAAAGGATTCTTTCCTCACACCTATTATAATTCTCCCAACATATATGTTTTGGTTATTCAATAATTATATACATACCATTATGAAGGTTCAATAAATAAAAAAAATTATTCCTATTAAAGCTATATAAGGATTAAGGTAAATGATTATAAAAGAATAATTTATGGATAAGTCTAAACATAGGGACACCATATGATATGACCCGAGAATTATTTTTGACATAAGAATAAATTATTCATTCACTAGTTTACCGACATATGTTTTTTGAAACTTTTTCTCTTTTAGAAAATATTGAGAAATAGAAGAAACTCAACCGATAAAATATGTGATGAACAATGGAATTATTATCTGAATTATATAACTAACACCTTGGGTAGTGTAGTTCAATCATTCATTGTGATTTATACCCATCTATTTCATGATATTAAAAATTACCAGTATTTGTGGAAACATAAAAATTTTCCCAAGAAGGAGAAACCTAATATTGAGTCTTTCATGCAATGATGACAGTGGAAATTTAGTCAGTTATTCTATCAACTTGTCCTAAAATATTCGGTTAACTTAATGAAGAATATTTTTTTATGATCTTGTATTCAGAGAAGGATAAAGTTGCATTTTTTCCTTAATATCATGGAAAGAGATTGTGATCAATGGTTATAGTAGATAATAAATAACAACCAAAAGGATTGAAAGGAAGAAATGGAGGGAGAAAATTTTATGCTGTTATTTCTTAATATGTATTTCTCATGAAATATATTATCAAATATGAATAGATTATTTATAGAGATTAATAAAAATGATGGTGAATCTATCATGGATTATGAGGAACTTTTCAGAAGTATTTAAAGATACTCCTAATTTTTTTATTAATAATGATTGTATAATTATTAGATTATTTAGTGTATTAAAATGAAACCTTTTAAATGATCTATCTATCTTAGACACTGTGGTTTAGGATTATTTAGTTTGATGTTCTCTCAAAGTAGATATAGTGTTTCATTAATAGAACCACAATTATGGAGATAAGAAATGAAATATAGAGTTTCATTATAGTGGATTATATAAAAATAAGGAAAGAATATCCAATGACCCACATGTCATAAATTTTGGAAGAATCATCATTGTAATTTCCTCAAAGGGATATGAAAATTCTTGATGCATGGAAGGAAACACCATAATGCTTTGGAATTTCGAAGATAAATGATGATTCTGACGAATGAGATGGAGTAAATGGAGACCCCTCCTAATGCACAACCCTTGATGAAATGATTAAAATATAGGGATGAAGGGAAATATGAAATATAGTTCACTAAACCCAGGGTCTTTGAGGGTAATCAACATTAGTAAACACCAATTCCAAATAATAAATGGATATCTTATTCCATCATTACTACTATGGTGGATCATGAAAATGAAATCATATAATGTACATTTCCTATTAACTCAATAAAGAAAAAATGATTATTTTATCATGGGTTTTCTAATTCCTTTATAACATTCTTGTTTTATATAAATGTTGAATCACTAAACTAATATGTTTAATTAGATATATCAAAAAAATTCTTAGTGGTGAGATCAATGAATCTGAATATTTGGACCCTTCTTTGGTAAGTATATATGGTAATATTCTTCCATAAATTCTCATAATCATGACCTTAATATAATATTATACTAAAATGGGAATGTATTTAATATTATTATATAGATCTCGCATCAATTTTTAAGAAAAATAAGTATGTTCCAAATTCGGAAATAACCAATGTTTCTATAAGAATGAAAGGAAAGTCATGAGTCTTCTTTTGAAAATTTCCAAATGGTGTGAGTGTTGATACCTAGTGAATAATAATAAATCTATCAAATGGTTGAGTTTATGGAATGTATCAACCCTGATATAATTCCCATTATTATGGAATTCACTGATGTATTTTATAAATAGTTATATAGACTTCTCCAATATTGTGAGAGGGAGTTATCAACAGAGCTTTTCTACAAAGACACTCCTATATCTAAATTCCCCTATAGGATGGACCTGATCAAATGGGAGGACATAATGATGTAGATACTAGAGGATTCGGAAAAATGGTTTTTATTCCCTAGTTTATCTTTTAAGAGATCAGTGATTCTCTTTTTCAAGAAAATGTTTGTTTGAATACTGTTTTGTACCGATTACTAGGAGTTCAATAAGATCCTAAAAAGGAAAAACTATCAATTATAAAAGATTGTTGAATTGATCAATAATCTATGAGTAGATTTGTACTTATATATTTTTAATAATAGTTCTATATATGATCTGAATAATGTTAAGAAGAAAGATATTTTGATGATATCTTTCTGTATAATGAATAATCACTATGAGTTCATAGTGATTCCATTCAGGGAAACTAATGTCCCTTTAATCTTCATGTATTTGATGAATTGAGAATTTTTAGACTACTTCAACTGTTTTTGGTAGGATTTTCATATTTTATTTCAATTTACACTAAGAGAAAGGATTAACATGAATAACATATAAATATTGTGCTGACAACATTAAAAAATGAGAAAATATTCCCTATATTAAAATACTATGACATTTTTATGAAAAAAGGTCACATTCTTTGGGAACGTGATGAAATGTTCTATAATTTCTTCGGGCCCTTACAATAAAATTTTAATTAAATAATGGACCCAACCCACTAGTGATTGGATATTAATAATTTTAATGGATTAATATAGGATTATAGATTATTTTTGAGAAATTTATCTTAATTTTATCTCATTAAATAAGTTAAAATGGAAAGGGGTAATGTATTTTTGGATAGATGAATCTGAGGAATATATTATATTTCTAAAAGAGAGGGTAATAAATGTGAATAAACTCACACTAATATAAAGTTGATATGTTTTTGTGATATATAGTTAATATTTAATGAAATTATTTGGTTATTTACTCACATAAATGATAATTTGATATCTTATGACTTTTAATTGTTAAATATCGATGAGAAAAAATACCCCACACATGATCTGGAGTTAGAGAATATGATCTTCACCTTCATAGTTTTGAGGTACTACCTATATTGTGAGAAGTTTGACATAAATAATAACCAAAATAGTCTAAATTATATATTTCCATAGAAAGACACCTAACATCATCAAGAAAGATAGTATTAGCTAATCCCCATCTATAATTTCTCAATTTTGAAAAATCATGGAAAGGTGAAAAGGATAGTTTATTATCATTGAAAAAAATAACATATTAAATTATCCAATGATGAAATTGATTGACACGCTCTTAATGGATATGAAAGATATAGATGTAGAAAAAATTATTGATATTAATATACCATACATTCACAAATGATTACCAAGCCATATATCTATTAGAAGATCATGGTTGCACAAAGGGATGATCTAAAACATAAAAATATTGTGGGAGAATAATATAAGAGAAAGCTTCAAGAATTTTACAATGATGAAGATTGTGTTATTTTTTTTGGAAATATACTTAATGTTATTTCGTTACAGGATATAAAGAAATTGATATTTTATAATTCATATAGCCCATATTTCACTATCCAACATAGAATTACCAATATCTATCGTGATATTAGAAGGAAATTTTGGGGGGACAACATGAAGGAGGTGACAACATAGTACAACTCAATTTACATTGAACATTTGAAAAATAATGTGGAGTTATAGAAGTAAAAAAGGTGATTATTCAACCATTTACTATACCCACATGTAATTGAGAGGACATCACCATGTATTTTCTCATTGTTATTCTGATGTCATCATAAAGAAGCAATGAAATATGGGTTTTGGTGGACTAACTCACCAAGAACAACCACTTCTTATCTATTCATGAATATTTTTGTATCAGAAAACATGCTAAGATATACCTAATGGAAGTGGTGAGGGTGAAAAATACCTCTTTAGATTGTATCTGATTATGATTCAAGGTTAACATATACATTTTGGTGATGTCGTCAACATAATCAATATGCTAAATTGAATTTTTGTATAGCATATAAACCCCACACAGAGGGACACTCTGAAGGAAATATTTAAAAATCAAGGAAATAATGAGAGAGTTCCCAATGAAATTTAATGGTTTATGGGACCAAAATCCCGCATTAGTTGAGTTCTCAGATACTAACAGTTTCGACTCAAGCATTCAACTGTCTTTATATGAAGCTCTATGTGATGAAATTTAGAACCCATATTTGTTTTGATAAAGTAAGTGAATAAAATCTATGTAGCCCTAATATTGAACAAGATATTAAAGAAAATTTTTAAGTAATTCAACAACATAAAAAAATCTTATAGGATTCAGAATATGAACTACGTCGACAACTATTGAAGGGAGTTGGAGTATGAATACGAAAAAAAAATTCATTCAAATATCTCCATAGAAGAGAGTGATTAATTTTTGAATGAATGTGAATATTATCACTAGGTGCATCTTCCCCTTTTAATTAATTGATCATATAAGAGAAGTAGCCTATCATTTAGAACTTACACCAAATATGGATGAAGTTCATGATGTGTAGGACAGATCACTTTGGAGGAAGTACATAATAGATCCCATATATATACAAGATATTAAGTTAGAACAACCAAAGAATGAAATTTCTTATGAAGATAAACTGAGGAAGATTTTGGATCGTAGAGACAATGTAATATGAAAATACCCAAATCACATTGTCAGTGAGTTATGGTGGAATCTTAAATATTAAGAGCAAACATGAAAACCAGAGGAACAAATGAAAAGAATGAACCATCACCTATTGCCAACCGAGAATACGATTCAAAATTATTTTGATTAAATTAATAAAGGGTTTAATAATTTATGAAACAATGTTATATGTTGTACTTGTGTACTATATAAATTTGTGTTATATTATATTATATAGTATTGTATATATACAACACATATAGGGTCACAAAATGGACTTAATTTCATTAATATATATATCTTCACATTTATTAGAATCTAAACCTCTAAAAATAATAATCATTATAAGGGGAAGTATAAATATTATAAAAACTAAAAAAGTACAATTTTGATCCTTTCAATATGCTAGAATAAACTCCCCATGAATAACACTATAAAAAAGAAACAAAATATTAGTAACCTAATCAACATATATGAAAAGGAAGATATGGAATATTGGGAGTAATTGAATTAAATTATCAATGAAGGATTGAAAAGCTATTTAAATTAGTAAATTTGACCCGTTGAATATTAACATGAACTTTTTAATTGTAATGTGACTATTGGAAGTGTAACCTAACCACTAGGATGGTAACATGACTTTTATAATAATATTTTGATATCAAAATAGTAAAATATAATATAAATATCATTTATCAAGAATACTTTAATAATATATATATATATATATTATAATGACAAAAAATGTCATTATTAAAAACTCAAATAAAATTTATGCTAATTTAAAATAAAATATATATTATTTTATTTATAAAAATCATAATTTTTATATTAAAAATTTAAAATGTCTATTTTATAAAATTATTTTTATAACCATAATGTAATTTTATAATTATAAAATAAAAAAATGAACATAGGTGTTTTTTTGGTAATTTTTATGAAGAACTACCATTTTTACATGAATAGTAAAAATAATGTTTTTGAAATACCATATGTTTTATGATAGTGTGATGAAATAATATTTACATGATAAACACTAAAATGGTTATTTTAGTACCAAATAAATTTAATATGATGTATGGTTTAATTAAAAACAATCAATCTATTTTTCAAACATAAAATTCATTTTCCAATGTATAATTGTAATGTATACCATTACAATTTTTTCCCACATTTTCATTTTATTGATCTAATAAATTCAGGTGTTTAAAAGTATTAAAATAATGTTATTTAATCCAAATATATTTTCTAATGTCAAAAAAATATATTATTAAAATGTTAACCTTGGATATAGTATTTTATTCAATATATTATCAAAAAAGTACCTATCTCCTCAATTATAAAAAAACCAACTCTACCCCTAGAAACACATCTACAACCACACATACTAAAAAACAATATATATATATATATATATACCCTATCTAAATACTTTTAGAATTCGTAAGGGTGTACTATATAAAAACTACTCCAATCATCAAGGAATTTTAGGTTCGTACAATAGAAGAAACACTGAGAAAAGTGTAAGATGTTGCCAACTCTTCTCTCATTTTCCTCTTCTCTTTCTCATTTTAAAAATTCATATAATAAAATATTATATGATTAATTAAGAATAATTTTAGGATTAAATTATTGAACTTAACCTATTAAATAATATTATTTATGGAATATTTATATTTCATAATTCTTTCCCCCCTATTTTGATGATGTCACGTCAACGGTTGGTGAACAACCAACAAGGAAATTTCTAACTCCTTTATTGTAGACACACTAATAGATGGTTATAATAAATTATTTTTGAAATTTACAAATATAAATATTTTTTTACGAAAATAAATTAATTCTACTTCATTATAAATGACCATGAAAAAATAGTGAAATAAAAATAAGGATATTTTTAATGAAAATGTGATTTCAAAAAGTTTCATATTTAAATATAATATTTATGAATAACATAAAATAATTATAAATGATAAATATTGACATAAATTAACATAACTAACTTCTGGTTCTATGTTTTAATAACACTATGATTATTATTCATCTGGTAAAAAAACAACGTAATAATGCCAGAATTAAATTAAGGGGATTCATGAACCCAACACCTTATTTTTTGGGTTAACTATATTTCACATAATTATAATTATGGATATTCCTAAAATTTACCTAAAATAAATTTAAATATCAATTGATCCATTTCATTCTAGGATATACACGTTCTTACCCATGACAGTTTCACATACTCTTCAAAAGGACTTTATTTTCTAAAAACATCACACACACTCTTATTGAGTTTTTTTCTTCTCCCATCAAGAATAATGACATTTTATGAAAAAATATTATTTTACATATTCAATTGGGAACACCAAATGTTATTCATGAATTTTTTATTATGATAAAATTATGAAATCCATTCATTTCCGTGGGTTTATTTGATGACTATGATTGTTTCAGGTCTTGTGTGTCGTAGATGATTACGAGAATTATAGAATGTGATGGGTGGATCATTAATTATATTTCCTTCTAATGTATTGGGATACGTGATATATATCATCATTTTTCAGGAATCATTCATGAACATGATTCTATATTTGTTTATAATTATAATGTAATGATTTATTCATACATGTTATGTGTAAAAATGATTTAATTTTGGTTCACAATTAAGTATTGTATTTGACCACTATGTTGTGGTGTTTCATTTTTTGGAATATTATAAATTATATTTATTTATCGAATACTTCCATCATGATTAGGACGATGAATATATAATTATGTTATGATGAACTTTATTTTTATCAACCACGTATTATTGATTTATGTCCCTTATTACTCCCATTACCAATATTTTATCTTACTCATTCATTTGATGTATACCCACAATTGAATACATTTACTAATAAGATCATGATAGATTTTATATGGATGATCAGGATATATTTAAAAAAATTATTGCATTTTTTACTTTTGAAAAGTTATGTATTAGACTCGTTTTCCTAGTATAATAAACAGTTAGATCTCAGATTATATCACTATTATGTTTTTTATCATAAAAAATGATATAAATGTAATGCAAGAATTGTTGTGTCACATTATATGAAATAGATGAGTGTTGAATGGATCAAACACTAAGTACCCTTAATGTAGGAAATTTTGGACATACACTATTAATATTATTCCTTTTATATAGAAGAACCCATATTTGAATAGTAATGAGGATTATCTAAACCCCCTAAATAAATGAAAAATATGCTCTGATAAAGAAGTAAAAATTTGAGAAACCTATCCATTACAAACTCAAATGTTCATGAAACTGTAACACATAATTGGTTAGTGTGACCAAATAAATATATCTTTAAGAATAAAGTAAGGCATCAACCCATTTAGAAAAATAAATTAAATAAAAGAGAAGGTTTTGGGGTTATTACTAATGTCGGAGTTTTTTTGGTCATTATTAATATAATTATTGGTATAATATGTCATTAATTAGACTAATAAGAGACAAATAATTTTGGAGGAGTCAGTAGAAGCATGTGATAACTTTCCAAAATTAAAAACACTGTAATGTTAAAATTCATGTCCAAAAAATGTTGTGAAATTACATGAAGTTTGTGGAAGGTTATATTAAGAAGGACACACCCATAATGAATATCTTTCATTTATATTTGTTCAAGATGATATATTTTAATAATAACTAAAATCAAAGAATGAAATTAGTTTAAGTATAATGATAATGAATTTTAAGTTTCATTTAAAGCATGTATTTTTTGAATCCTTGAATGATTGTTAATGGTTATTCTTCTCATAGAATAATTGATTTGAATAATGTGAAAAAAGATAAATGATATGAAGTAGGAGAAATTAAAATTATCCTACCTAAATTATATTTTTTTCGGTATTAATATATAATTCACTCATGCTATCACAAATCTGTGATAATAGAAATAATGTAATATTTAGAAATAATTGGTGTTTAGTGATGAAGATTAGAGATGGGGTAGTTATACCAAAATGGTTAAAATCATTGCATAACTTATTTCAACTAAGGGAGTCTAGGATATATTTTTACGTGAGCTTAGAATATGAAAATATTTTTGTGGCATAAAATGTGTAATCATATTTTCAATAAGAACATTTTAAATTTTATTAGAGAAGAGGATTTGAGAAACATCCTATTTCTAAAAAATATATTTCTACAAAATTTAAAAAAAGTTAAATAGGTATAATGATGAAAAAGGTGAAAAAGATTTTTATTATATAACTGAAAAACTATTAGAGAAGGCTCACTATGATATTTTAGGACCCATAAAAATGAAACAAAAATATAGTCATATAAAAAATCACTTTTATTTATTAATTTGATATAATGAAATGTATCATGTTCATATATCACAATAATTAATCATTTTTCAGTATCAAATGGTTCAAAAGACGTACTAAAATTTAAAAATGTTGTCCCTTAATGTGGTTTGGATCTAATAATGGTACTGAATATTCCAATAGGAAGATCTATAAATATGTTTTTAACCATGAGATTTGATATTAATTTAGTGATTAATATACTTCATAATAAAATGGGGATGTCGAAATAAAAAATAG
Source organism: Viscum album (assembly GCA_963277665.1). Taxonomy (NCBI): domain Eukaryota; kingdom Viridiplantae; phylum Streptophyta; class Magnoliopsida; order Santalales; family Viscaceae; genus Viscum; species Viscum album. The sequence goes on along the minus strand of OY728133.1, from coordinate 653,077,161 downwards.
AATCCAGGTTGAGATGACCAAAAGTGTTCTTGCTAAGCATAACACCAAAATATTATTCGGACTAAATGATATCACCACTACCATAAATATAAAAATATATTTCTACTAAGACATAATTCAAACGTGCCACATTATGATAATTTGATCTAAAATAAAAAATATATAAATATAGTAAAAGTGTTTGGGAGCCTATACATGATGAAAATAAAATACAATTATAGTGATGTGATTAATGAAAATGAGTAATATTCAATATTCTTAGTTACTTAGAATATGAATGTTCTTACTAATTATAAGAAACATATTTGAGAGTATTTTAACATGTGATAGTTTCATAGTATTTAAAAATGAATAAAATACTATGAATAATTGTTGAGTCAATAAGGTTCTCCTTATGACTTTTCCATTTCTTCATGAAAAGGGGGAGATTGTTAATTCATTACGGAATCCTTATGACTTTACCATTCCATCTGGTTTTGAAAATCACAAACACCTCATTTTAAGGCAAAACTCATTTTACCCCTGTTTTACTTCCTTAAAGAAAACTTTTCAGCATAATAGAAATATACCCTTAACCTATTTTCATTTTTGATATCAATATTTTTCCTAAGTATAATCACATTCATACCTAAAACCTCAGAATTGAATAATGCTTAGAAATGAAGCATTCTGTTTTAGGATCCGAATTCTTTTTACGAACTTTTATGAAGTTCTATTCCAAAATAGTTTTTATGTACGTTTATGAATTTCAACTCTGAATTCTGATTATGAACTTATATAAAGTTCAAACTATGAATTCATTACGAATTATGGTTATGAGTTCTCATTGTGAATTCTTATGAAGAATTATGATTACGAAATCTCATTACGAATTCTGATGAAAAATTATGATTATGTATTCTCATTACGAATTCTAATGATTAATTCTAATTACAAATTCTCATTACGAATTCTATTAAAGAATTCTGATTATGAGTTCTCATTATGAATTCCATAGAAAAACATAATACGAATATCATAGTACTATAGACTCTGAATTCATTTTCTTATATTCTGAACTTCCATATTTACTCATATTCCGAACTTTCATTTACCTCCATTCCGAATATCAGTTTTAGTTATTCTTTTACTTGTTCTATTATAATGTTATGTTGTTCATTCAGTTATCAACTAACCATGGTTTGATTGACATGTGTACAGGTCCTTCCAAAATTCAAGGAAAAATATGACTGTTGGAGGTGGGAGCTGACCATTGGAGCTGAGCCTATAAATAGTGGCTCATTTGAAAAGAGAAGAACACAAGACAACATCTTTGACATCTATGCTTACATGTTGTTGAAGTGATTCCTAGAGAGAGAGGCTCTTATAAACTCTAATGCACCATGCAGAAAGTTTGAATAGCTTGTTCAAACTTTTCTTTGTGCAGACTTGCTTCGTGTGACTCTGATTGTTGTTGTGTACAATCGAGGGCTTCTGGGGATAGGAAGACAGAGGTGCCGACTACCTGATAGTTGAGGGCTTGCGGGGATAAGAAGACAGACTCTGATCTTCATTTCAAGGGCTTACCCTGGTGTGGGTAAGACATACTTTCATGAATGTATAAATTAAGGGACCTTTATCCGAGGTTGTTGTATACCCTTCTCTTTGGGTTAAAAGACTTATTACTTGTTACTTGTTTTGTTACATGTTTTTCGGCTACATTTTATATTGTTGAGGAATGTATAACTATCCTATACTTTCTCACTCTTATACTCTGATTTAGTTAGATACTGTACATTTTAAGGTAGAATCTCAATCTTTGTAACTTTTGTTTAGTTTCATTTCTGGAATCACTTTTCTGGAATCTATCATGTTTTAGAACCTATAAGAGGTATTGTGAATTATTTTATCTAAACTTGTTAAACATAACTATGTTTAAACGTTCCAAAGGAATTTTTAAAAGGTACAATTCACCCCCCCCCCCCCCACTTGTATATAAGAATCTCATTCTTATTTCGATCCTACATTTGGTATTATAGAGTATATCATACTCAGGCATACCATCTCAACAATTGGTATCAAAGAATTTGGTTCAATCTGAATTAATTTCATGATTAGATTCAGAAGAAAAATCTCGGAATTACATTTTCTGGATTCATATTTTTCAGAATCTATTTTTCGGACTCATAGTTCGGATTCAATTTTTCGTAGAGTTACTTTTTCTCTATATTTTCTTGATTAGAATATTTTCCTTGTTTACAAACATTTTCTACTAACATGTTTTTGCGGAAAGACTTTTATTAAAGATGACAGGAAACAATGTTGGTTGCATAGACAATCTAAATCCCACCAGACAACCAATATTTGACGGTAATGATTATGAATATTGAAGAGATCGTATGAAAACATTCATTATCAATACTGTTGTTGAAAATTCTGTTATTCTTAGTAGGGGATACAAAATTCCGGATAAAAAAGTATGTGCCTTTACAAATCATGAAAAGTATGAATATCAATGGAATTATAAGGTAAAAAACACTTTACTTTGTTCAATGACTAGAAATATATATAGCCAAATTTCATCTTGTGAAGCAGAAAATTCTATATGGAAGAAACTTGAAGTTAATCACTTGGATACTTCCAAAGTAATTGAGACAAGAAGAGCCATGCTATGAGCCGAATATCATGGTTTTTTTACTTATGGTGAACCCATATGCAAGGTTCAATAGAGATTCGTGACTATTGTGAATAATTTACAATTAATGGGTGAAAAAGGATTAGATGATGAAGCTCTTGTTGACATGATTATCGACATCATGTCGAATGAGTGGGAATATAAAAGGACTACAAATAATGAGATTATAAAGGTTACTCAGATTACCCATGATGTTCTATTTGGAACTCATCTTCAGCATGAGACTATAATGAAGAGAGACGCTGATATTGTGAAGAAGAAGAATGGAAATGGTTGTGTAGCCTTTACTACTACTTCCAATCATATGAAATCCAAGACTCCTGAAAACGTTACCAGATCTAGATCTAAGAATGTTTTTATCCATTCCAAATCTAGTGGAAGTGAATCCTCAGAAAATGAATTAGAAAATGTTGCTCAAAGTATGAACAAAATAGCTGGATAGAGGAACATTCAATCCAAATTTAAGAATAGGGAAAGGAAAGACAATAAAGAATCTAAATACACATGCAATGAATGCAAGAGAACTGGGAACATAAGACCTCACAACCCTATGATCAAGAGAAAATAAAGAAAGGAAAGGAATTCTGAGAAAAACAGAAAGAAGTATTACATGTCCAAAGCTAAGAATGTGTTGAAAGCTAATGACACATGGAGTGTGAGTAGTGGAAATTCTTCATATGAATCTTTAGATTATGAATCTTCTGGATAAAAGAATCATGGTCTTTTAGTTATGCTACCTATTGATAATCATTGCTTGATGTCTAAGGTACACAATGATGAATCAATGACCAATGTTTCCTTAAATGCTAATGATATTAAATATTAAAACTCTTTAGATGAAGAATCTTCTTCTGATGAAGGTAATACTTTACCCACCTATGAATAAGTTTCTAGGATTTCCAAACTCCTTTAGAATGAGAATTCAAAACTCATGAAAAAACATGATAAGGAAAATTCTAGGAATGTTATTCATACTAAGGAAATATCATATCTTTCTAAATAACATGATAAGAAAAATGTTGATTTTGAAAGTATTTCAAAAAATCTTGAGGAAGTAAGTTCTGAGAAAAATAAACTTTCTAAAGATCTAGAAAACGTAATTTCTAAGATAAAGGTTTTTGTGACTAACTCTAGTTCAAATGTTTTTTAAGACAAGAACATAGTTATAAAACTCAAATATGAAATATTCTACTTGAGGAAGTGTTTGTCAAACATTAACCTAGGTAAGAAATTTTTTGATAAAATGTATTCCCAAATCTGACCTCGAAGGAATACTTTTGGTTTTGGTTACACTAGTTCTAAACTGATTTTTAGCAACAATTACTTTGTTCCTCAATGTGCCCCATTCTATACCAAGTGTCAGTGTGGTGGTCACTGGGCAAATAATTGTTCATTAAACAAAATCCAATCATTAGGATTTCATAAGGCTTGTTTTTCTACGAAGATATGGGTACCCAATTTTTTTTTTGAAATTTCTAGATCCAAGCATGTCTGGATTCCGAAAACCTAACTTTTTCTTATTTTAAGGAAAATAGGGAAGTTCCTAATAGAAATACTTAGTACATGGATATTGTATGTTCCCGGCATATGACTGGTAATAAAAACTATTTTGAAAAGACTATCAAGATGAAATGAGGAAAAGTAACTTTCTGAGATAATGCTCAGGGAGAAATTATTGTTATAAGTAACATATTTATTCTTGGAAAAACATTTATTTCAAATGTTTTATTTGTGAAAGGTCTTGAGCACAACCTCATCAGCAAAAGTCAATAATGTGATTAAGGCTACCTTGTTAATTTTAGGAATGATAAGTTCTTAGTACACAATTCCAAGGAAGAATTTATTCTTTCTTCCAAATCGGCAAGAGAATGATTACACACTAAACTTATAAGACCTTAGGAGCCAAGAATTAACTTGACTTAGTGCAATGGAGGATCATTCTTGGTTATGGAATCGATGGTTAGGACACTATAACATTATAAACCCATGAAAAATGTCTAAGAAAATACTAGTTAAGGATCTACCATAACGTAGATTTGATTCTTCAAAAGTCTGTGAACCTTGTCAATATGGAAAGAAACATAAATCAAGTTTTAAATCAGTCAGTGAGGTCTCAACTACTGATGCATTACAGCTAGTGCATATGGATCTTTTTGGTCCAACACAGACCAGAAGCATTGGGGGCAAGTATTACGTATTTGTCTTGGTTGATTATTACACTACATTTACATGGGCCTATTCTAAAGATTTTTCTTATTTCATAATTTTTAGAGCCCAATTGAAAAATGGGAAAAGCCTTCCATTGAAAACTATTCATAGTGATCATGGAGGAGAATTTAAAAATTCTGATTTTGAAACTTTTTGTAGTAGAAAAGGTATTACTCACAAATTTTCAGCACCCAGAACACCTCAACAGAATGGTGTTGTTGAAAGAAGAAATATAATTCTTCAAGAGATAACATAAACCATGTTGAGTGAGTATTTTGTGGCCAATAATTATTGGGCTGAAGCTGTAAGTACTTTTTTAATACTATAAATCGAGTTTTTATTAGACCCTTTCTTAATAAAACTCATTATGAGTAATGGAATGGTAGAAAACCTATACTTTACTACTTTAAGGTATGTTGTTGCAAGGTATTCATTCTGAATACTAAAAATAATTTACACATATTTTCACCAAAATCTGATGAAGGAATTTTCTTATGCTACTCCACAACTTCTATGTCATATAGATTTTTCAACAAAAACACTTATAATATTGAAGAAACAATACATGTTAAATTTGATGAAACTGATCCTTTTGTTTTTAAACAACCTCAACCTCTATCTTCAGATGTGTTTTAAAAAACAGATTATCATCCTTTGATAGAAATCCTTCTGATAAGGAATATGTTCAAGAAGATACTTCTGAATCATTTACCTCAGAATATTTCTTACCCTGTATTGATGAATAGGTTTTACAAAACCCAAACCAGTTGTTTCTAAAGAATCATCCCAGTGATAGAATCATTGGTGATTTCAATCAGCCTATAAGGACTAGAAGTTCCTTAAGAAATGAAGTAGAACATCTAGCATTCCTTTCCCAATTGGAACCAAAACACACTGATGAATCTTTAGGTGATGATGATTGGATTAAAGCCATGCAAGATGGACTAAATGAATTCGAAAGGAATAAAGTCTGGATCTTGGTTAAATGCCCTAAGGAAACATCTATCATTGGAGTAAAATGGGTCTTCAGAAATAAGTGTGATGAAAATGTAATCATCGTTATAAATAATTCCACATTAGTTGCTAAAGGCTATAATCCAAAAGAAGGAATAGACTATGAAGAAACCTATGATCCAGTAGCTAGACTTGAATCTATTCTTATTTTACTTTCCTTTACAGCATTCTTCAATTTCAAACTTTTTCAAATGGATGTTAAATGTGCTTTTCTTAATGGTTATGTTCAAGAGGAACTTTTTGTTGAACAACCTCTGGGATTTGATGATACAAAACATCCTGGTCATATTTTTAGACTTACGAAAGCTTTGTATGGCCTTAAACAAGACCCTCAAGCCTGGTATGATAGAATTAAAATATTTTAAAATCAAAATTACTATGTTAAGGGAAATGAAGATCCAACCCTTTTTATAAGGAAAGACAAGAAAAATGTTTTGATTGTTCAAATTTATGTTGATGAGATTATATTGTTTTCAACTCACTAATCCTTAACTGATTCCTTTGCGGATCTAATGAAATATGAGTTTGAAATGATTATGATGGGTGAGTTAACATTTTTCCTATGTTTTCAAATTTCACAAAAACCAGAAGGAATCTATATATCACAACATAAGTATATTTAAGATTTTCATAAAAAGTATGGATATGAAAACACTAAAAGTTTAAGTACTCCCATCGATACCTCAAACACACTTGATATTGATGAAGCTGGGAAACCAGTAGATCAAACATCATTTTGAGGAATGATTAGAATTCTACTTTACTTGAAATCTAGTCGTCCTAATTTGATGATTTCAGTATTCTTATGTGCAAGATATCAATCCAATCCTAAGGAATTTCATTTAAAGGAATTGAAAAAATAATTTTTCGTTATTTAAAGGGAACCATGGATTTAGGGCTATTTTATACTTCTGGAAATGATTTTGTCTTAAGAATCTTTTCAGATGCTGATTTTGGTCTCTATAGAATGGATAGAAAGTGTACATCCGAAACATGTAATTTCTTAGGAGATTCATTAGTTTATTGTTCTTTCATGAAGCAACACTCAGTATCACTTTCCACTACTGAAGTTGAATATATAACAGCTAGATGTTGATGTGCTCAAATGTTGTGGATGCAACACACACACACAGACTGTGTCTTGAGTTTTACTAAGACTCAAATTTTGTGTGATAACAAAAGTTCCATTTCCCTTAGTAAAAATACTACATATCACTCTAGTGAAAAACACAGAGACCTTAGGCATCACATTCATAGGGATCACAAAAAAAAGAAGATATCATTCTTCAATTTATCGGAATGCAAGATCAAGATGCTTATATTTTCACAAAATCATTACCTTCCGATAAATTTGAATACATTAAACAGAAGTTAGGAATGATAACCGTGATGTAATATTCCTTCATTAACTTCTTATTTAACCATTATCCTTACAGTAATAAACTCTTTTTTATAGGGTAAGTACATATGTTGTTGATGTTTTTCATATTTTTTGTTCTGTAATGATGAATTTTCGTAGTTGGTTTTTCAAATTTTTCATAATGAAAATTTGCATAGTTGGTTTTTCAAATTTTATGTAATGAAAATTTTCGTAGTCGGTTTTTCAGATTTTTTGTAATAAAAATTTTCAAATATGGTTTTTCAAATTTTTCACAAAGGAAATTTTTACAAAGAACGTTTTCATAAGGGAAATTTTCGTAATGGAAATTTTCATATTTGAAATTTTCTTAATGAGAATTTTTGTATTTGGAAATCTCATACTCATAATTTTTGTAATTAATTTTTGGTACTCAATGTTTTGGAAATAAAACTATTAGATTTTATAATTTTTGTAGTGAGTTTTTCATAGTCAAATTTTCTTCAAGAAGAATATTACCTATTACGAATAATCTTCCTAGCCAATCTGAAAGGTATGATTTCCTTCTTAAGGTTTCATAGTCACTTTTACTTGCTGTTAGTTTCTTTTCTTTTTAAAATTTCTTGGATTCAAGTTTCCTTAAATCCAATTTTTTTTAAACCTCCAATGATCAGATTCAACCAAAATATTCCTTACGGGTTTGTTTTCAACTGTTAGATCAGATCAGAGAGATTTTCAACCTTTATATTGGTTTTAGAAGTTGAAAGGTCACTTCCATCGCCTTTATAAAAGGGACCCCTGATGGTTTTCCCACATCGGTTTCCATGCTTTCGCGACTCGAAGCTCTTCTCCCCTATAAAAGACCGTTCTGAATTCTTCAGAAGTTCCCAGTCCGAATGTCTGCAGAAGCCCCTTCTCAGGATATGTCTTCAGTTAAGCCGATCTCAAAGTGGCAGATATATATAGAGAGGTTGGTACACCCATACTTCTACAATAAGTATGAATCTCTAATTTCTAATAACATAAATCTCAATGGATGGGAAGATATAGCCATCTCTAAGACAGGAGCTCTGGATTTGGTATATCTAGATTTTCTCATAGAGTATTATGAGTCAGAAAGTTTTTTCAAGGAAAATGGAATGGATAAGTTCTCCTTAAAAAGCTTTTGTATGATTTATGCTTTATCATACACCAAGGCTGTAATCTTGGTGGGGTTATCATATAAAGGGGTGGCAGAATTTTGCTCTCACAAGTTTCCGGATGTGGAAGGAAGTTTCATCAAGTTGAAGGCTATGGAATGCCTTGGAATTTCTCATATCAATACTGTAAAAAAATTCCCATCTATAAACAAATCATCAGATTCTACAGCTTTGGGTGTAAGGATTTATCATACTGAGAAAGGGTGTTAAGAATAACCTCATCAAAAGTGATATGTATATGCTATATTTTTTGATAAATTTAAGGATGATGAATATCATGAGACATATCCTCATTACGATTCAGAAGATCAAGAATTGAAATCCTAGAGCTCAGATCATTATGTATCCGTCTTTTCTTTCTTAGTTGATAGTTTGGTGTCTTGAATATTTCAAGATCCCCTGCAGTTCCAAGCCAAGGAATTTTAAGGTTATTTTGATCAGTGATGACACACTTAAGAGGATGAAGGTTGGTTTCTCAAATCATTCAGGTGATTTCTATGATCTATGTAAGGAAGAGGTAGAATCTAATCCGGAAATCGTTGAAAAAGCTAAACCATTCAAGAAGGTCGAGACGAAAAGTACGTTGAATGATGTGGAAGTTGAAGATAAAACTCCAAAGTATAAGGAAGCCCAATCTGCACCTCCTAATCCAAAGAAGAAAAAATCCTACCCAGATGAAGTAGTTTCAAGTTGGAGGGAAGATAAAAAGACTAGAAAAGCAGGGGAGCCGTAGTTCGGTTTGGATCCTGTTGAGGATAAGGCCTTAAAAGAAAAAGCTGCTGATGATCTAGAGAAATAGGCCAAAGAAAAGAAGCTGAAGAATAGGTTGACAGAGGCCGAAATTTATCAATCCCTTCAGAGGGATGCTGAAATTGCTTCGGAAAATATTCATGTTCTGAATTTTTTTGGTAGAACAATTGCCTGAGACTCCAGGTAAGAAGACTCCAAAAAATCCCAATCATAAGGAAGTTCAGAAAGAAGTGATGGAGAAAGTTCAGCAAGTTGTGGAGAAAATTCAGCAAGCTAAGATGAGTTGTGATTCTGATGATGTAATTAAGAAAGTTGAAGAATTTCAACATAAGGGAACCCCATCTAAAAAATACACACTCTGAACTTCTCAAGCCGGATCCTCAAAAATTGTAACACCTGGAGTTGAAGAAGAAGAAGAAGAAGAAGTGAAAAAATTTTCAGAAGAGAGTCATAATCATGACTTTGTCCATCCTGAGGAAGTTGAAGCTGGAGCAGAGAAGGAGAAAATTGATGAAAACAAGATAGTACAATTATCCAAAAGTGAGCATAAACCTTCTAATAAGGAAGTAGTTATGATGGTTGATAAGGGTAAACAAGTATCTATTGACACCCCAACAAATGATATTATCAGGAAGAAATATTATGAGGATCCTCTAAGAGGAAGTTGGTAGGGTTAGAGGAAGAACCATCTCCTTCAAAATTGCCTGATTCAGAGTCATTTTCATTGTGACATGATTTTTTTGTTGATTCCCTGAAGAAATTGGTAGATACCATTCTGATCATTCCTACAATAGATTCCAGATGCCACATGCTTCAGTACAACATGAATCAGAAGTCAGAATCTGTATCCAGGGTGATGGATAAATGTGTGAAGTTTGAAGAAGAACTTAGAAATTTTTTAATCAATTATGAGGTCCACAGAAAGTGTTGTAGAAAAATATATCTATGGTCTAATAAAATTATTGAAGATATGGAAGAGCTTGATCAGTTTCAAGAAGATTTCAAGGAAGCTTTTGGTAATAAAGATGTCAAACTCAAAAATCATTCAGATAGTTTTCAGGAAAAGATAAGACAAGAACAAAGTTCTCAGATTCAGGATGTAAAAGATCTGAATGGGAAGCTGAGCAATATTGTTCAAAGCTTGAAAACAGAGAAGGACCTCCAGAGTGAGATGCAAGAAAAACGTTTGAAGCAAGATGAATTCCTAAAAATTAAGGAAGTGGCCATTAAGGCTCATGTAGAGGTGCTAAAGGCACAGGAAGACAGGATCAAGGCATTAGAAAAGAAAGTTGAGGAAGATCACAAATAACATAAGAAGTTAAAGACCATTTTCAAGATGATAATTCACAAGGAAAAAGAAACAAAATAAACTAGTTCGATCTTTTATTGTAATATTTTTTCCTTGTACTAATACTTCCAATCGTATTTAAATTGTTGATGATTTTCTTGTTTTTTTTCATTACTAATATTTCAGGTACTTTATTGTTTTTCCAATCCCTCAAACTCTTTTTTAAAATCCCATAGGTGGAGAAGGAAAAACAATTCCAAAATGGAGAAGAAAATTTTCAATGTAAAGAAGAACTATCCATAAGTAAGGGGGAGTCTTTCTAAGGGGGAGTTGATGATTACGAATATTTTCACATCCAAATCAAAATTCTCATTCCGAAAATCTAGAATACGATCCTTAGAGTTCCAAATCCTAAAGGGGAGTTAGTCATATTCAATAGTGTCCATGAACAAAGGGAGATAAGCTTCATTTCGAAGTATAAAGAAATTTTTCTAAGTCCTTATATTCTTTTTCGTAAGGATGTTTGTGCTTTCCAAAAAGGGGTAGATTTTGAGTCAATAAGGTTCTCCGTATGAATTTTCCATTTCATCATGAAAAGGAGTAGATTGTTAAGTCATTAAGGTATCATTATGAATTTACCATTCCATCTTGTTTTGAAAATCACAAACACCTCATTTCAAAGAAAAACTCATTTTACCCCTATTTTACTTCCATAAAGAAAAATTTCCTCCCCAAAAAATATACCCTTACACTATTTTCATTATTCATATAAATATTTTTCTTTAGTATAATAGGATTCATATCTAAAACCTCAGAATCGAATAATTATTAGATATGAAGAATTCTGTTTTAGGATCCGAATTCATGTTACGAACTTTTATGAAGTTCTATTCAGAAATCCTTGTTATGAACTTTTATGAAGTTCAAGTCTGAATTATGATTACGAACTTATATATAGTTTAAACTGTGAATTTTGATGAAGAATTCTGATTATGAATTCTCATTACGAATTCTGATGATGAATTATGGTTACGAATTCTCATTACGAATTCTGATGAAGAATTATGATTATAAATTCTCATTACAAATTCTGATGAAGATTTATGATTACGAATTCTCAATAATAATTCTGATGAATAATTCTGATTAAAAATTCTCATTACAAATTCTGATGATGAATTATGATTACGGATTCTCATTACAAATTCTGTTGAATAATTCTGATTATGATTTCTCATTACAAATTCCTTATAAAAACACAATCGGAATATTTTAGTACTATAGTCTCTAAATTCATTTTTTTACATTCCAAACTTCCATATTTACTCACATTCTAAACATTCATTTACCTCCATTCCAAATATCAGTTTTAGTAATTCTTTTACTTATTCTATTATAAAATGATGTTGTTCCTTCAGTTATCAACTAACCGTGTTTTGAGTGACAAGTGTAAAAGTCCCTCCGAAATTCAAGGAAAAATATGATCATTAGAGGAGGGAGCCGACCGTTGGAGTTGAGCCTATAAATAGGGGATTTTTTGAAAAGAGCAGAACATAAGAAAACGTCTTTGAAATCTCTGCTTATATGTTGTTGAAGTGATTTCTAGAGAGAGAGGATCTTATAAACTCTCATGCATTGTGCAGAAAGATTGAATAAGCTTGTTCAATCTTTGCTTCGTGTAGAATTTCTTTGTGTGACGCCGATTGTTGTTGTGTACAATCGACAGATTCCGGTTATTGGAAGACAGAGGTGTTGACTACCTGATAGTTGAGGGCTAGTGGGTATAGCAAGGAAGACTCTGATATTCATATCGAGGGCATACCCTGGTGTGGGTAAGACAAATTTTTTTGAATGTATAAATCAAGGGAACATTATCCAAGGTTGTTGGATACCCCTCTGCTTGGGTTAAAATACTTATTACTTGTTACTTGTTTTGTTACAAGTTTTTCCACTACATTTTGTATTGTTGAGGAATGTATAACTATCCTATACTTTCTCACTCATGTATTATGATTTAGCTTGATTCTATACGCTTTAAGGTGGAATCTTAATATTTGTAACTTTGGTTTAGTTTCATTTTCGGAATCACTTTTCCAGAATCTAGAAAGTGTTTAGAACCTATAATAGGTCTTCCAAATTATTTTGTTTAACCATGTTAAACATATCTATATTTAAAAGTTCCAAAGGAATTTTTAAAAGGTACAATTCACCACCCCACTTGTATCTTAGAATCTCATTTTTATGTTGATTCTATATTAGGTATTATAGAGTATATCATACTCAGACATACCATCTCAACAATAATAGTAAAAAATAAATATTTTAAAAGGAAATACAATGTTAAATAGAATTAACGATGCACAACACTGATCACAAACGAAAAACGAATTATGAATGTTTAAAAGTGACCATTATAAAATACATGAAAATTTAGAGGGAATAAAAAGAGATAAATAAATTATAAAATTTATAGTGGTCCTAATAATTACAAATTTATTAATTAATTCATATAAAATTATAAACTTAAATGTAGTGAATTCATTTTATTAATAAATCTACACATTCTTCAAATATGATTTCTATTTATTTTTTACTGAGTATAATAAATAATTTATAAAAATATTTAAAAACATTAGTTTAATTTTTGAATTTATCATGAAATTTATTTTTAGGGTGAGTATTTAGGATTTTTTGAAAAGATTTTATTTTCAATATGTAGAAAAAATACTATTACTTTATTTTTATTTTTAATTGTATTTTCCTTTTATGTATATAAATATTAAAATTAGATTTTTTAATAGTTTTAAAATTTAATTATTTTCTTTTTTATTTCTAATAACCAAATTTTTGGTTTTAAAATGGATTTTACACTTTTATTTATCATAAAAAATTTTTATATTAAAAAATTAATTATTTCTGGAAAAAAATTCATTCAGTTTTCTTGTTTAATTTGAATTTAAATTATACCAAATATGTGTTTTGGATTTGGAAAAATAGATTATTTGTTTTCAAAAATGTGTTTTAATTGAGTTAATAGGTCTATTATTTTTCATCAATATGAATATTAACCATAGTAATTTTTTTACCATAGATATGGGTATATTAGGTAATTAAAGTTAAAAATAACATTATAAGGAATTAAAAATAACCTTATCAATTGAAATAATTTTATTTTTTGAGTTTATTTCATCCATAGTCATCAAATATTTAATTATTGTAATTTTCAGTTCATTTGGATGAGATTAATATTTTAATAATATTTTATTCATGAAAAGTCAAACATGTCACACTTTTATTTGTAACAAAAAAAATATTTTTAAAGTGGGGTTATACAAAGGATATGCTAAGCTATAAATAGTATTTTGAAATATAAAATATTTATATTTCTCATGATATTTTATGTGAAATTTCTAGTGATGAAAAAATTAAAATAAATGCTTCTAGAATTCTAAGGTAGTGATAATTTAATTAATGAAAAAAACAGACAAATGATCAAATGAATATTAAATATATCATAATTTGTGATAATCTATGTTATGCACGAAATTTATAGCTTAAAATTAAAATTTTGGGATGTTTTAAAAAAATTGGTTCTAATTGCATGTGTTATAATGATATTATTTATGTAAATGAAATGAATATTTCTCAAAATTGACTTTATTGATATTTTATAAGAAATTATATTTTATTAAAAGACAAAAAATTAATAATAATAATTGATTTATAAAAGAGAATATGATATGGTTTATAGAATCAATATTGGTCTATATATGGTCATTTTTTTGATTTATTTTCAATATATTAATCCCCAATGAGTAAAAATCCTAATGGTCACAATAAGTTTATAAATGGTTTACAAAGTGTGAAAAATAGAACATATGAAAATATAATAGTCCCAAATTACATATTTTTCATTTTATGAGATTAATTTCTTCTCTAAATCGATATAATAAAAATAATTCATTTGGTATCCATTTGGAATTCAAAAGAAATTTATATTTATTTAATAGTTTTTGAAATTCCAAGAGTCCCTCACTCTTATCTTTATAAAAGGAACATATTTTAATCATTTATTCACACTTAAAAAAATTATATTAGAAAAAGTATTTGAAAATTCCATACTACAATCCCTCCCCTAATTATGAAGATATTGGTTTTAGGAGAACTCCATCATTAACAGTCTTTAGGTGAAAAAAGGAGGTTTTCTGAAGAAGAGGTATCGTTTTTAATCAAGTGTTTTAGTTTTGTTTCATCTTTGACCACCTTAAAATATTACTCAATTAGGAAATAATTTTCCTTAATATACATATATGTTATTATTTTAACATAATAACATATATCCATATAATATTATATCAAAATGTAAAGGAATTCATCATTCACATTTACAACGAACTACCACCTCGTGAACCGATATAATTTGTTTTCCATCACCTTATTTCATGGAAGGATTATAATGATGGAATTAATTCTAATATATTATTTTAATTAAATATTTATCATTTTTAAAAGATAATATATAATTTACCATATAACCTTTATAGACATTAAAAAAATGATAAATCCCTTCGTGGGTACGTGTAGACCACAAACTCAACAAAGTGACATGATTCGTTTTTCATCACCACATCACATGGGTGATATATATATATATATATATATATATATTTGAAGGATTTATATGATAGTTATAATATTTATGATCATTATTTAATAATAAAATAATACTTAACTTTTATCCACAACGACCGCTGAAAAATGGAAACCTTACTCATGTATACAGATGACCTTCTGTCTCTAGGTTTATGACATAGTTAATTTTTCATAACCATATTTAATGGTTGGATTGAAAAGAATAATTTATGTATAAAAATAGTATTTATATAATTTTTAATATTATATAAATTATGTAATAAATATATCTTTGACAATTTAAAGCATACCAAATTCATATCTAAAATAAGAGTTGAATATCATCAAATCGCCCGATGAGAATTTAATGTTAAGTAACATTATATAACATGGAATTAAATGAATAAAATTAATAATGAACATGAAAAAAGTGAATATATATGTAAATAAATAATCTAAGTGTATTATTTTCATGATAAAGAACTTACGTGATGATTCAGACTCATGGTAGGAGAAATTATTTCAAAGATACAAGTTTAAAGTACCCATTTCAACTCGTTTTTTTCAAATTATAAAAGGAATGTATTTTTTACATATCCAACACACACAAAATTTCATTCTGTCACGAAATATCAATTATTTTGAAATAAAATGGATTCTCTATTATGTTCAAGGTTTTATGATTTTGAAAGAAAATGTAATTTTGTTTGACTTTATCCAAAGATTTTCAAAAGGAATAATTTTATGAAATGATTGAATTTCATTAACAATTGACTAGAGGAATGTTCTATATTCATGTATATATTAGAAATAAATATTCCCACAATTGTATCTGTTATTTGATGTTTGGATTCCTCTACTTCATTTCATATTTTCATTAAACAAAAAACATTTCCCCATTTTCTATGTATTTTGGTATTTAAAATAGGGTATTAAGAATAATGGATGTTTTGAAATCTTACATTTTATACAGGATTAAATGTTTTTTTCAATGATTTTAATTTTGATATGGTACATGATAATTGTTCACAATAGGACTGGTTGAGCCCCATTAAAGCTCATGATATTAAGGGTTTAACCCCATTATAGCTCAATATATGAAAAGTGGGCAACATTATATCTCTCCAATACATTGGGTAATAATTATGTTCTCCATATAATTATATTTCAAGTCAATCATATGGTCATTGAAATTTCAAGGGTACTATAAGCGTTCTTTCAGATGATTTCCCATATATGATATATAAATATTCTATGCTTTAAAATGAATTTTCACTAAAAATATTGTGATAAATATTGAAAAGAAAATATTGGTATTTGAGAAAATATAATGATTTATTGATGACATGCTATATTTTTTAAATTATTTCTTCATGGGTTTTCATGTTTTTATTAGATTAAGTATATTTTTATTTTATGCACCTCACTAGAATTTATGTGGTAATCCAACATTTTAATATGTTTCTCACGTGGGATTTAATGATGAGAATGGATAAATATGAAGTTAAGTTCAAATTTTTAATGGTATTTCATGAAAATAAAGCATGTTTCTTTCTGACATTTTTTTGGTAGAAAAAAGGATAGTGATTTTAAATATCTATCTTGTGTTCATATATATATAGTTTTGTAAGGTATGATTTATGACCAAATTCAATAAAACACTAAACCTTGAAATATTAAAAAAAATCAAGAGAATGAATACTTGACTCAACACTCAAGATTGTGTAATTTATAAGTCAATTTTATTAAAGTAGGTAATGGAGGAGAAATTAGAGATATATAGAGGTTATGATACTATTTAAGTATAATTTACAGGTCTATGTAACAAAAAAGGTTAGTTTGTTAAAGATAATATAAGTTATTTTTTTAAAATAAAATGAATTTTAGAAAACATGAATAAGGATATCATAGTTTTTATCTTCCTCAGAAAATGGTATATTATTATTTTGATGAAATTATCACACTGATATTCTTGGTTTTAGTAAATGAAAAGATCCAGTTGGAAAAAAAGTGACAATGTATGTGAAGGAAAATGTGATGGTTGATTGAAAAATGAACCAAATAAAATTGGATATATAACGAAAACTATTATGTTTATGATTAAAAAAATATTTCGATTAATTGTTAAAATATCAAACCTTGATGAGTTTTCTAACACATTAAATATGACAGATATGAATCTCCCTGGATGTTATGGTGATAATGATCCGAGAATTAAATGAATTTGACAATATAGGTGTCAATAATGTGGAATGAAGAACACAAGGAAATGTCATAAAGTCATGGGAATATTTTGTATATGTGTTAAGGGTGTTAATAAATAAATAGTCTTACAATGAAAATGGTGGTCTTATGTTAACACTATAAAAGGGCAATATGTTATTCCCAAGTTATCAATTTAATATTTTAAATGGGGGGAGTATTGTCTTTATAAAAATCAATGTACTAGGGGGAAGGCCCATGAATGATATCATCACGAGTTTCAATAGAAATACCTACTGAAATAACAATTGATAATGAGGAAATTGAGAATGAAATATGAAATGTATGGGTTATTTTTTGACATTTTTTTGACATTTTTTAATTTGAAAACATTATTTATAGTTATTTTTATAGGAATGAAGTATTAAGAAAAAATATGATAATGTATATTTAATGGATTACAATGAAAATTTAATGATTAATATGTATACGCACAAGGGATTAAAGAGTAGGATTCAGAGTAGGTGCACTCACCAGAGCAGAGCCAAATGGATTGTCAGAATGAGAGGGTATGGCTATGCCATTGGTACCAGCCTGTTCTTGCACGGGAAGCCTAGACAGACGGTCATGCAAAAGGTGGAGAACAACTATCAAGATGAAGATGCTGGGGAGGGGAAGTTCCTTGTAGATAGTCTGGTTGAATTCCCTAAGACCTTCAGGTCATGTAATCTCTTAAGCCTACGGGCCATGTAATATTCGAGCCTACGGGCCATGTAAGAGTTCCCTCTCATCCCTTGAAAGGGGGGTTATCAAAATCAATAAAAAAATGAAGGCCTTCGGGCCATTCAGTCATAAGCTATTAAAGAGTGATTCTAGATTTAAAGATAATGATAATTTTAACATAATTAATAATCTTTTGATGATGTGATTACATTGGGACACCTTTATTGAGAACTGGTTGATATGTAAGGTATATATAACTCTTACATTTTCCATGTGAAAATGTTATTTGATGAAGAAATATCATTCTATTTCATGTCTATAAGATTAAAATAAATTTTTTTACCTTTTTTTGGGGATGTAAAATGATATCTATGATATATCGTTTGAGGTTATAACATTTCATTAATTTAAAATATATTAGGGTTAGTTTTATTATGTTTCTCACATTTCTAGAAAATTATAACTATTTTTTAAAAAAGTTTTTCCAAAAGTAAAACCTATAGGTCGAAAAACAACCCATCACATCTAATGGGGCCACGGGGTTTAAACTGACAACCTAAGGACTACAAGGGAGCATCACCTACCACTTTCCAATGTGATGTATTAGTTAGTATGAAATTATTTCTATTTAGTCCAATGAAATAATATAATTAGGTTATATTCATTTTTGGAAAATATTTTTTATCATATTGATAACCTTAGTTTCTGATTTTTTTTGTGATTAAGTTATTGATGTTATTTCCAAAGAAGGTCACTATAATATTGTGAAGTATTATAGGACTACAGAAAAAAATATTTTATTTTATTTGAAAAATAATGGTTGAATTATACTTTTTAATCATTTATGATTCCATTATGGATTATGATGATTCGAGTAATTTATAGAACTGACTAGAATATGATAGAGATTTTATAATTTTTGAAATTATATTTTTGGTTTGAGATAATAAGATCGATTGAGGATATATCTAAAGATAAATTATAAATTTAACTTAAAGACTATGTGAAAAATCCTTTGGATATTTGGGATTCAATAGTAGTCATGAATATTTTTGAGTAATTATAAGGATAGTAAATTTTTTGAATTATCTGTGATGAACTTTAATTATTCTATTTAAATTGTGTATAGTAAAGTATTTTTTCTACATAAGAAGGTCAATTATTTTTTATATTATCACATACTGTGCTAACCATTGTGGATTTTGTTAATTAAAAAAGATATGAGAATTTTATTTATTCTATTGTGGAATTTGTAATCTATAGAAGTTGATTCTAGTGCTTCACAAATGAAAAATCAATCTTCAATAATCACCATTTGGGGAAATAGATGACATTATTGTGGGAATTGATTAGGTGATTACATTATAATTTTAATTTAATTATATTCATTTATGTGATTAGTAAATAATTGAAATTTATTCACCATATTGGGAAAAATGGTTTTGAAAAACATAATTTATCCTTTTATAATTCATACTATGAAATTAATTGCCTTTTAACCATCACATATTTATGGTGTTGTGATGGTTGACAATGTCATGACCATGTTCTATATTACTAAGTACCAATATATTGAAATTATATTGTATCTTCTATGTCTATGTTTTCATTCAGACCAATGTTTTACTACATAGATTCCTAGTAATATGTTATTTCTTATGATCATCATACTTTTATTTTGCAATTATCAATAGGTTGTTTTTCACCTCTCTTGTATTGTTGGATTTCAATAAAGGTATTTTGAGAAGAAAAAGTTCAGTTACTAAGACAAAACTAAAATTGTGAGGTTTAAATTTCTAAAATGGTGGGTGAATTTAATATCTCAATATTTAAAAAAGAAATATTGTACTTGATAGCATACATGATACAAAACATCGAGATTAAATAAATATAAAATTAGTAATATTTAAATGTGACTGTTATAACCTAGCCATTAATTTGGAGTGAATGAATTTTATTAACCAAATTATAAAATATAAAATAGTCCAACTCATTACTAATGTATCAATTAATTCTTAGAATATTAATAACTTAATTTTAGTAAAGTCATTTTAATTTTCAGAATACATTTTCATAAAAAAATGTGGTTTATGGCTTTTTGAGTGAGTATTATAAGTTAGTTCATGAAATATTTAAAAAAATTACTTAAAAATGAATTTAATTTTTTAATTTCTTGCCAAAATTATCTTAGGATTATTTTTTTTGATATTTCTGAAATATTTTTTTTCAATGGATTGAAAAAATATTGTTTTTTATTAGAAATGGTTTGTTGCTTTCAAGTATATACAAATTAAAATTACATTTTGGATTATTTTTTAAATTTAAATTTCTTTTGTATTTATAATAATCCCATTAAGGTATTTAAATGAATTTTCTACCTAAAATTAGTATAAAACATTTGTATACTTAAAAATGTATTTTTATCAAAAAACATTTTTTTTTTGCATTTTACATTTTTATTTAAATTAAATTCTTCCACATATGTGTTTTTAAATTATAAATATGGAGTCATATTTTGGATCATCCTGTCAAAATTTATTAAATAATTTCATTTTTTTTCGAATATGAATTGTCAACATAGTAATTTTTGTTACCACAATAAAGAGAATATTAGGTAATTATAGTTAAAAAATGATAATGGCTATATTATGACCATAAAACAAAATTAATTTAATTTTATGGTTTATATTCGTCTATATTCATCCAAGATTTTGTTACATGATATTTTATAGACATTTATATAAGAGTATAACCTTTATAATATTTTATTTTATGAAATGTCAAACGTGTCAAAATTGTTTGGAATAACTATAATATTTTTAATAATGGATTATCTAAAGGATATGATTGGCAGTAAAAAATAATTTTAAATTTAAAAGTTTTATATTCCTTAGGGTAATTTAATTTTAAGTTTTAGTTAATAAATAATTACCTTAAATTTTTTCTCAATGAAAATAAAATAATTATTCATTTAATTTGAAAATAAAATAAATAATAATAAAAATATTAAAAGTTTAATAATTTGACATAATTAATAAGATCAAATAAATTAATATATAACCATAACATGTTTCTAATGTTTTAATTTTTTTTAAATTATAGACGTTATCGTTATATTATTAATGTAAAAGCAATGAATAGTTCCACAAAATGACATTACTGATATTTTGTAACAAATATTATTTTATTAAATG
Organism: Viscum album; assembly: GCA_963277665.1. Classification (NCBI taxonomy): domain Eukaryota; kingdom Viridiplantae; phylum Streptophyta; class Magnoliopsida; order Santalales; family Viscaceae; genus Viscum; species Viscum album. Next base: position 653,055,920 of record OY728133.1, on the reverse strand, counting down.
ATATATATTTTTTGAAAATATTATATTCATCTATGTTACTGGGATATTGTTCAATATATCAACAATTTTCCATTTATGGGTCATTTAACTTTAACAATAACTATATTGACCCTAAAAGGTTAAAAATCCCTATGGACGAGGTTTGTTTAAAAGGGTTATTAATGCGTTAAAACCAAATGATAAGGATAAAAAAATATTCAAAATTTATATAATATTTACTATATGATATTATTTTTATAGATACTAATACTATTTTTAAATAATAAATTTTAAAGTCATTTTGAATTGAATACTTATTTATATTAATTTATTGTTATTTTTTAAATTTCATGAGTGCCCCTCACCACTCTTAAAAAAGAGAAAATATTATTATCATTTATTCACTAATATAAATATATATTTTTCAGTATCTTCACAAATACCTTCCTTTAATACCTTCCCTAATTTTATATATAATTTTTTTTCTAGAAATTCATCCTTAGGGGTCGTAATATGATAAGAAAATGAAGTTGTCTGAAGAATAGTTATCATTTTTAATCAAGAATTTCTGTTTATTTCGTCCTACAGATCCTTAAAATATTCTACAACAATGATTATAATGATAGAATTAATGATTATATATGAAGTGACCAGATCAGTGTGAAATATTTCAGAGGGGGTGTGGGAATCAGTTATCCTTTTATATTTTTACAAATTGATTCTTTTCAATTAAAAAATTACGGATTATTAAAGCCTATATCTAGTCTTCTTGTGTCTCTCATACTTACAAAAAATAATCTAGGAAATTCAAAGGCCCAGAATATAAGGATATACAAGCTTCGGTAGAAATACCTACACATTATTGTATTGGTTATTCTCCCCAACATAGTTTATCCACTGTAATCTGATGAAGAGTTACAATGGTTGATACCGAGTAACACTGTATCTCTCCTAATTCTCACATGAGGTTCTTTGTACTTTAATTTAAAATGTTACCAGAATCCCACCAGCTTACACTAGAGTTTAAATTAAGACTACAACACTTGAATCACAAAAGATAATTATTTCTCCCAAATCACAAGACAAACTACCTCAATTATATGATTATTTGATACACATTATATTGATCTAAGGATATTCCCTCATGATCTTGATGAATCAAACTTTCTCGTATACCTATTCACGAATCCTCAAAATCCATTGGTATGTTCTGTTGGGCTTCCTCAATTATTTTGATCACCTGTACTGATCATTTTCCTTAGTGAAACAATGCTCAAGAAATTCAATCTTCTTCTAATGAGGACCTAACCTCACTCGAAAGTGTGGAAGTGATGCACACATATTCATCAAGAATATTAATATCCTAGAATGGTCTTGAACAATATCAGTTCTATTTATATTCTTGAATTCTCATGCACCGTTAACTCAAATATAATATCGTCTGTAATTCTACATGACTTCAATCTGAAATCAAATACACTTCATGCATGGGTTTAATGGCATCCAAAAATTGTTTCTTAGGTATCTCAATGAATTATCACATGTTCATGATTAATCACGATTTTATACATGTATAGTGTGTTTCTTTCCATATTTGACACACATTTTTCTATTTTATCAATAGTTTAGGTTCAATGTGTGTGTGTCATGAATTTACACATGTACTGTCCATTTATATTCTTCTTGCTAAATATTCACACAAAATTACTTCATTACATGTGTATGAGAACACATGAATTTAATTATGTTTGGATATGTTTTTGGTAACCCAAACATACACAATTAACTAACTTTAGTCCTTTTACACACACTTTTTGTCAAAAAATCATATATATAATTAAAGATTAGATACCGTAGGATTGTGCTCCCCTGCTTCTTGTGCGCAATCCAGAATGGGTAGATGTTGCACTTGGGATATGATTTTTCTCAATAAGAATTGTATGTTTACACTATATAAGGTATTATCATAAAATATAAATGTACAAGAAAGGATTTGTGAACTGGATGTGTTCCACAAAGAAGGGAGGTGCATTGAACTTTCCTTGTATGGATTCAAAAACCAGTTCTTTGCAAAACATCTCTACAGTGAAAAAATATATTGATTGCTCAAGGGTGGCTTAATATCCTTTGCGTAGGATTATAAATATTATTCCTACATTCCTCACACAATCAAGAGTTGTCTAGAGCTTCTCTGTATTTGATGAACTAGTGGGTTGTGTGGTGCTATGTTTCTTAGGAAACGAGATATTTTTAAATATTTTCAACAGAAAACCCTCTGTCAAGGGTTATTTATTTATAGGTGAGGATTATAATTACTTTCACCTATTTTAATATAAATTTAGTGACCCGTCTATTACTCATTCAAATCCAAAATTTATATGGCCTTTCATAAGATATCATCAAATGACCGAGTCATTCAGGACACTTTCAAACAAATGCTGAATTTAATGGTTTCTTTCATCTGTGAGCCTTAGACTCCCCTTCAGGGTTTCAACCTCATCTCTATGACATTTTTCATGCATCTCATGTTGATAATACTTGAGTTAATAAATTTTTAACACCATGAATCTTCTTCAACACCTTTTTCTTTAGCCATGGGTGATCTTCTTTATCGCGTTGCATGAAATTGTAATTATGTGCATGATCTTGTATTCTCTAGATGACCATCAGGGATTAGGTGAGACCATCAATATTTGTATAAATTTGATCCTGGAGGTGTGGATGTGGTGATGGTGTACTGGTATGTGTCAGTGGTCAGAGTTAGAAGACGATGGGTTAAAAATGCAACAAGGCAATCAAATGGAAACAATTAATACAAAATAGATCCAACTGTTTGATGGAGAAAGAAATATGATGTTCTTGATGTATGATCCTGATAATAAAATTAGGAGATCAGATAGATTTGACTCATTCATCATTATACCACATCGAAATGAATTGCTTCTTTCACCCCATTTATATTAAAATTCACGACAACATAGGCTCAGAAATCTTTTTCTCCTATAAGTACCACCCCATACCGTTCTACAGGTTCACTCTGCACCCAACCTCTCTATGGGCCCTTAGCCCAAACCATGCATGGGATCAACCATGTCTGCTCTTATGGTATTAAACATTTCCTTTCACATACCACATGTGGGATGGACTTGGCATACTTTCCTTGGGTGCGGTCAACATAGTGTCATGTAAGTGCCCTCAGTTGAGGATGGATGTTCAACATAGTGGGTTGGCCTTTAATTTTATGTAAACACCATATTAATGCATTTATAAAAAAATAGTGTATACAAAATGGAATTAAACAAAAAATTAATGTCCACTTTAATTTATAAATCCAAGCCTCTTTATCCTCAACCATTATCTTGATTCTTCTTTTATTCATGGATTATAAATTTCAATGTATTTCTTCAATGTACCTAATTTGAAAACTCTTTTTGCAGACCTATTAAACATTTAATATATACATAATCAATCTACTGATTTTATCAAAATTTATCCAATTAGAAACCACTTTATAGATCATTTATGTTCATCATTAAATATTGTGTTACATGGACTTCTAAAAATGTTTTAACAATGTGTTTCACCCATTGACACATATCTCAGAACATATGATCAGATAACAAATTGTCTAATTTTCATATAAATAATTTCTAAGCATGATATACAATGTCATTTAATGAGTCTATAATGATTCTCCAAGTAACATTAGCTTTGGAACAACATCATCATGTTTATTGAAATAAGATATTCCAATCACATTGATCACTATTCTAAACTAATGATAATTACTGATTTTACATGTACACTAATAAAATCTATAATCAAAGTGTGATATGCACTATGTTAATAACAATACATTAAGGGCCACAACATTAATCATTAAATGACCATACACATATTTTCATATAATTGAAATAAATGAAATAATGTGCTAAAAAATATTTGATATATAAAAGTATTTATAATTTTTAAAATATAATATATCATTTATCTTATTTAAATTTATATGCACTGAATAATGAAAATGTCGTTCTTCCGTTCGTGTAGACTAACACATCTACAATTCATTGTGATTCATTTCTCATCACCATATCACATGGGTTATTTAAATATGTATATTTAATGGATAAGTATGATATTTTTTATATTATTTTAATTATATAATGATAAAATATTACTTACCTTATTTCCATAATGATCATTTGGAAATGGATATGTTACTAATGCGTATTCCCGATCAAAAGTATCCATGTTTTTAACATAGTCCATTATTCCTAACTATATTTAATAGATGGATTTAAAAATTAATTAATGTTATAAAAGGATAAATATATCAATATTATTATTATATATATGATTTAATAAGTTCCTCATTAACCACAGTAGACCAATCAATGTCATTTGTGACATATGCTAAAAATATTGTAAAAACGATCGATGTGAATGTAATTGATTCTGTAACATTATATAACATAGTACTAAAAGAAATAATGGAATAATGAACATTTAAATGGTTATTATGTAAGTAAACGATTAACTAAATATTAGTATTTATAATGATATGTAACATACATGGTGATTCAGAATCAAGGTAAGAGACATTTGATTAAATATAATATTTTCAATGTCCTCTTTAAACTCTTTTTAGAAATGTCAAAAGGAAATTATTTTCTATAGATACATAATGAATGGAATTTACAATAGTCATTATTACTCATTTATTTGAAGTTTCTATAATAAATTTCCGTTGTTATATTCCATGAAAATGGTTTCTTTATTATGGGTATAATTTTTCGATTTTAGATGAAAATGGTATTTTAGTCATGTATGAATTTTTACAAATATTTTCAAAAAAAAAAAATTTATGAAATATTTGAATTTATTTAAAAAAAGAAAAAAGGGATGGTATATTTTAACAAATGGGGATAAATTTTAATTTTGTGCCTCCATAGCACTTATTTTATGTTTGGATTACTCTACAATATTTCATGTTTTCTACAAAAAAAGTTCCATCCCTATTTCAGGGTATTTTGGAATTGAAAACATGTCTTTTAATAATAAATGGAATTTTATAATCAAATTTTTTCACATGAGTTTAAGAGGTTTCCCATGTGTTTCATTCATGACATGTTCCTTGGTCATTATTCAAGATATAATGGGTCAAGACCCCTAATATCTCATGATATAGAGAATTAAGCCCCAATATATTTCACAGAGATTAAATAATGTGTAGGGGTAGGGATGAGGCCAAGAATAAATTTTTTAAGTTATTTCATGAGTAGAAATTGTATTTTTTTTTGTAAAGTGGAAAAAATGGATACCGAGTAAAAGTGTCCACATTGTCTTTATATAGTTTTGTAAATTATTACTTATGAGGTAATTATATTAATGTCTAAACCTAAAAGGATCATTAAATTTAATTGAATGAATTATTCACTAAAAATAAACACTATGAAAATTATATATATAAGTCCACACCATCCAATCATATAATATGATGAGGATGATATTGATAGTTCTAAAACTATTGAAGATACAAAAGAAGAAAAACGATTATAAGAAAATATATCTTCCCTTATTATTCTTATGATGATTTCAATTATTACAATTCAATAAGAATAAATTAAATATTAAATAACCATATTGATATTTAAATATTATCATACATCAGAATCAAGGTTATCTTAAATGGATAAATATCATAGAAACCTATTACATCAATTTTCTATAAAAGTTTAAACCTAAAATTGTTGAAGAATGTTTTTAGGGTAAATGATAGATTCAATATATGAATAATGATTTATATTAAATGATATAATGAAACATGGGATCTCAATCCAATTTATATGTTGAGAAATTTTATCAGTGAAAAATGGGTCTTAAGGAAAAATATAGATATAAATGCGGATATTGATAGAAAAAAATAAATGATTGTTTATAAATGGTATTTATAGAATGATGGAATTTAATTTGATGAAAACATTACTCTAGTAAATAGTCAGGGAATAATTATAATTACCATTTTTGATGAATCCCATAAAATCATAAATGTTTACCAAATGGATTTAAATATTATTTTTTAAATGGTGAACAATTTGATGAAGTTTACCTGGAACAAAATGAGGGATTTATGCTTGATTCAGATAGAAAATATTAGCAGCTGAAGAATAAAATCTATTGTTTGAAATAATATATTAGAGTATATTAAATAAAATTCGATGAATATTTGAGATGTATAGAAGTTAAAATTGGGAAGGTAGATTTAAATTTCTATGGGACGAACTATATCACTAGATTACTCTCTGTGTTTTTTGTGTTTATGATATATGTTTTTCAATAAATGAAGAAAAATTATAAATACTATATTATAAAGATATGAAAAATAATTTTGAGATTTAACAAGTTATGTGGAAATTTTCATGGATTTAAATATTTTTTAAACAATAGATTAGATTTTCATTTCCTAGGAAAAATATCTTAAGGATCCACTGAAAAGGTTTTTCACTGGGGATTATAGAATATTTTTTACCCCAATTTAATTAGGAGAATATCCTATTTATAATGAATAAGGGATAGTTGGAAATTAAAAATATTTCAACTCTTTAATAGGATGTATTTTATTTCTTATCACCCCACAAGAAGTCGTGTTATATATGTTTTTACTCTTTCTTCTAAGTATAAATATAATCCCAAAGAATGAAATATAGTGGTAGTAAATATTATTCTACGATATATCAAAATTACATTCAATTATTGGTTAAATTGAAAGAAGATATGTGAGGTGTATATGAAATTATTTCTAGATGTTGAATAGGTTGGTGTTTTAATTATATAATGTCAACAAAAAAATGAATAATTTATTATTGGTAAAAGATTTTTTTCATGGAACTCTATGAAGAAATCATCACATAACTTTCTCACTACTAACATTGAAATTGTGGCCATATCACGGTCAGCTACAAAGACGATATGCTTGAAGAATATACTTGAAATTATTGAGGTTATTATAAGGACCCATCCTTAAACATTACTTAATCATGAATTAAATGAATAATTCACAATGTTGAAATTTTCAGGTTTATAGTTTTATATAATGAGGCCATAACAATTACATATCAACTTGAAAAATTACATGTAGACACTACTATTCAATATATATTTTTTTCATAAAAACAATTAAAAAAGAAACATGTCCAGTTCCATGTTTATGACAACATGACTTTTCTTTGATCCCATATTTGACCCTATTATTCATTAAGTAATGTGGAAAACATTTCAAAAACATGGGATGAGCATAAAAAGCTTAGTAGGGGTTATAAAATAAGGGATGAAAATATTATCCCGTCAATAAATACCGAACAATGAAACCATACTTTTTAATCATACCATAGCTTATGAAATCATAATACTTATGAATAACATAGAGAAATCATTAATCATAAAGGTAACATATGGAATACATAACATACATATATTGTTTCTTTCACTGCTATATAGGGATTTTTTTTGGAATAACCATCAAATTATATTCCCTGAATCTCTTAGGAGAAACATTAACGCTTACCTCTGTCAAGTTACCCAATGCATTAGATAGATATCTCAGGCTCACCGACCCTAGGATTATGACAGAACCTCCTGTATATGTAAACAATTCCTAATAACCATAACATAATCATAACACATAACATAAGAATAAAGGAAAGATAACATTTCCAAATTCTAAACACAATATATCATATCAATATATTGAAATATAAAATTATTAATCAAACCATTTTCAAAACCATTTAGAAATTTAATAAACTGATTTTTGAATGAAAGGGTCCCATTACACATTGAAGATTTTTATATAATTTAAATTTTAAAACATTAATTCCTATATAAATAAATCATTAATACCAATTTTAAAACATGGACCTTAATGGGAAATATTTAGAAGAATAAATCATTAAAAAATTTAAAATAATGTTTTAGTTGAAGAGTTTCTTAAATATTAGAAAATAATTGAATAAAAATAATTAAATAATTACATTAAAAAAACATATAATGTCATGAGAATACATCTATTAATGATATAATATTTCAAAGGTTAGTATATATACCTTTTAAAAGATAATTAGTGCGTAACAACAATAATGTCTCAATGGAATGTAAATTGCGACAAAATCCCTTACAAAGATGGTATCCTTAGATTAATGATAAATAAATGACATTAATATGTGTGAAAAATATAAATACACCAAATATATGTGGATATTAAGAGTAAAACAATCAGTGGTTATTCACACATATTCATAGAATGACATAAACAAGAATTAGAATTTCAACCCAAATAATTTAAATTGGGTAAAGAGGTTCCTATAAAAAATTTGATAGCCTAACGACGTCACTTTTAAATTCTGAAAATGAGTTGATGAGAGAATAAAGGGTATCTCATCACTTTTACATAAAATTTAGAGCAATAAGGATATATTATAGAATATCCCAACATAAAAATATGTAAATTAAAATACATAACCAAAAGAAGTCTTTGACTAAAAGAGTACGGTGAATGGTTCCCTTACCGATTTGATAACTTACGAAACAGACACCAAATGAAGAAATGATCATACAATGAAGATTCGAATACCAATACCTTAATGTGTATTACAAAAATAATACAATCATGGGGAGTACAAACACCACACAAATGGAAATAGTGGAAAATATAACATGAATCTCAAGGAAATTAAAAGTGAGATGAAAACCCCTTACCACATTGTAATCATTCGAGTCGTATAAACAAATGTTAATAACCACAACGTTAATCACATAATACCATAAATTTAAATAGAATCATTGTAATATATATCAAATTTCAGTATACAATTCACCACATGCAATAAATAAGTGGTGAATAATGGAAATATCATGGAATTAAAAGTGAGATAAGAAACCCCTTACCACGTGTCTGACTTGACTCGTTTGTTTATTGTTCTTCCTGAATAATGAACATAAGTTAATTAATAATTTATTAAGAACCTTTTTAATATTTATTATTTCTATTATATCACTTATTACCAAGCTAGAACAATTAGTTAATTATTTGATTTCATATTGGATAATTTGTGGATGTTCGGATCTTGATTCAAAAATGAACTTGTTATAATTATAAATTGTCCATGTGGTAAAAATTACATTATCTCAAAAATAATATTCATGACTTAGATATAATATATATCATATATATTCATTATATATATATATTTATATTCTTACATAACATTTGGAGATAAGAAATGAAATGCACCATTTATGGAGACGGTAAGTCGTACGTACGCATGAACTCTACTTTAATTTCTATTTCATATTTCATGGAATGAAAAAATATTGATAAATAGGTATATTATAATTACAGTATAATATCATATATAATTTTATTATCTTCATCCTTTATATGTTCAATGTATGGCATGAACGATTCATATCACTTTAAGGGGGAGGTAGTCTGCACTTCCTCGAATGAAATTATTGTATTTACCCACTATAAAAACCAAAAAGGTATTCTATAAATAGAAAATAATGAATTATATAAAAAATATAAATATAATATATATCACATATAAATAAAGTTTCATTATAATCTCCACCATGGGAGGTGGTAGGAGAATATTGAACAATCATCATTTCTTGAGGCAGTAGTTCACCGTCTACAGAAACAGTATGTTCATTATCCATTAGATGGAGGTGTGTGTATGTGTAGTTAGAATAAATCTTATAAAAACAATGTAGTATATTAAGGATACTATTGTAGTTAAAAAATAAAGTAATAAAATGGGTTTATGAGGTTGGATAAGTAAAATAAAACAAAAGAACATAATAGAATATGTTACCATTAAATCAGGTATCTCCCATTGGATTGAACCAAAAGTTTTAATTGAATTCCCCTATACCATGTGTAAGGATTCTAAGATTACTAAAAGGATGTAGGAATATTAATTGGGTAGAGTTTTTACATTCCTAGGGTCTTGAGAAGAGTCAGAAATAGTTTATAAGTGAGGGCTTTTTATAAAGGGGTGGAGGGGCTCTTTAGGAATGGTTAAAAATATTTTTTTATTATATAATTATTTTCAGTTTATAATGGTCCAAAACTTATTAAATTAAAATATAAGATGACTAATGTTAGAAATAAAAACATAAAATAATAATTGTACATGTTTTAAAAGTTGTTTTAATCTTTATAATCTAATTTATTTAAATCACTCATTAATCAGTTAAACACTCCATCATAATTGTGTAATAAATAATTTTATTTAATTGATGTCTAAAAATTATAAAACAAATAACATGATGTTGGAAAGATTTTTATATTTCAAATTAATATTTATAGTTGAATCGATAACTTATATAACCCCATGTAAAAAATTATTTACTAAAAGATATATGTTTATGTCATTTTTGTCATTACTTTAAATTAATTAATATAAAGTGTCATTATCACTACCAAGTGTCTATATGGGGTCCCAAAATCGACCAAAGAATGCCCATGGTTGGTAATATATAATCCAATAGTATTCGGAAACATGTTAGGGCAATTTTTTATCATTATAATATTATTTTGTTACCCTTATTTACCAGATTTACCCTTTAACCAGGGTAAATAACTTTTTTAATGAAGTATTATTCATAATTTCTAAAAATAAAAGTTACCTAATTACAAAATTTGGACCCCCTGATTACAAATATATAATTAATTCTTCCAAATACAAAACATAGAATTGGTATAAATTAATTAAAATTTAATTCCGATTGTCAAAACAAAATGCGTGTTTTTATGAAATAATAATTATCAAAATAATGACACTAGTTTATGTCCAATTTCAAAGTGAAATTACTTCAAATGACCAGAATAGGATTAACTGGTAAACATATAATATAATTAAATTTTAAAAACATTTATTAAGATAATATATCCACGTAAATAAATTATATTAAAAGGCAGTTTTGAATTAAAATATTGTGATTTCACTATTCATAAAAAATAAACTTTATGGGAAAAATTCTAAAATATTATCAAAAGAAAATTTTGATATCCAGATTCTAATTAAGAATATTATTTTGTAAAATATAACATATAAAAGTCACCAAATCTATATTTAAATAGGGTTAACCATCAAAATGCATTAAATCTTCCCTTTAATGAATATTATAGTATTTATGCATAAAATCAGATTATTTCCTATTTTAAGCCTCTAAAATTTATTGGATAACTGTAAAAACATTTAACAAATGTGTATATTCATATTGTAGTTAGTTATGCCCATTCATGCCAATATAATGTCTAGGCATTAACAACCATTTAAAATAATATTATACTATTATTTTTCAGTATGACTCTGCATTGTGTGCTACATAAGATTTCAATGAAACTCGTTGTTTCGTATCGGGTACACCATCGAATATAGAATCCCCTTTAGAGTAAAATTAATATTTAAATTCCCAAATTTTATAAAAAATGAAAATTTCATATTTATATTTACCTGGGATGTTACTGTTATATATGGATATCCAATGGTTACTGAATTTAAAAATAAAACAGTTATAATTCTATCCATGAATCCAATACAACAATTCATGTGCTATTTTTATGTGTCATTTTATAAAGGAAAAAAGAGGGTGAATGTATTCTAGAGTTGAATTTTTTTTCCATCAAAGGAACATATTGATGATATCCTTGAAAATACACTTTCAACTAAGTATTTAGAGAAAATTAGTCTTTAAATGGGGATCATTATCACTTCCCAACACAAAGTTAAGATATGTTTTTTACTTTAATCCCCTCATATAATATAATTAAATTTATTCAAAAGGTTATAAATAATATACAGGGGGTGAAATTTGATATATTTCATGATGACCTGATTTAATTTTTATGATGACTTTGTGAAGAAAAGTGTGTTAAAATTTTATTCCATCATTCATAACAAAATATTATAATAATAGTTTACTTTATGAGTTTTTAATGTCAAATTTTGTTTTTAATTCAATTAATCTAATTTTCTATTGTGATAATTCTCAAATAGGCATCAAGAATATTAGATCTTAGCTTACTACTATGAAGAATTTGATAACACATCCTTCGCATTCTATTTTCCAATATTGACAATGAGGGGGAGAAAATATTTTTTCATATTTATGGTTTTAATAAATTAAGGGTGAGAAAAATTCATATGTGAAAAGAAACTCATATTTATGGTATTGATGATGAAAAAAATCTAAAAGGGGGTATTTTAAAATTAAATTGATAATGATGTTTTATTAATTATTAATACATGTAGTTACAATATTTCAAGTTGTTTGATAGGTTTTTGGAGATATTGGAAATTGATTGAATATGTTTAAATTTTTTAGGAGTTTCCTTATATAAGACTCTATAATTATAAGTGCAATATGTAATTTCACCTAGTGACATATTTTATAGGGGAAATTTTAAAATTTAATATGTATCATTTCTTGTGTTATAAAAATATTGGAAAATGATATCAATTTTTTGGATTAATTAAAAATATCAAGGGTTCATTATTTTTCTTTTATTATAAAAAGGCAACAATGCTGAATAAGTATGATTCATAATTTCATAAAATCCATTTACCCTTATGAATTATTTTGTAAGTGTTATATAAATTTGTTTTCAAGTTAACTAGACTTGTTTGTCAGGGCAATATAAATTTCAAATGGGACATCATGACAAATTTTAAATGGTTATTTACTCTAAGAAAATATAATTTAAGGTGAAGATCAGAAATGTCATATATTAATGGAGAAATGTAGGATTCATTAAGTCTTTAAAATAAAAAATTCGTTGGAATTTTCAAATTGTAAAAAGTTATATGGTTCATTTTAAGAATCAACAACTACCAAAATATAAAGGAGTTACAGAATGAAATAATATATTGGGAAATGAAATCAGAAAATAAAAGAAGATGTTAATAAATATATTGAACATCATAATGTAATATTTTTTTTGATTTAAGATAAATTTTAATAATTGATAATAAACAACATAATAGCGAAGAATAACACATCATCAAGGATATTTAAGAAAAATAACAAGATAGTGTTTTTTATGATAAATTAGAATAAAACATAAAAAATGGAAGTTCCATGCCTCAAATATTTTTGTATGAGAACATGTATACAACAATGGATCAAAATTACCATGGATTGTTTTAGAAAAAAGCGTGTTGTAATATTTATAAATATTTCAAAAAAATTATAATTTTGAACCTATAAGTGTATTTGAGATATAATATTGAATTAAATTTAAATGAGATGAAAGTTGGATAGAAATAATGAGATGATCACCGTTCCAAAATTCAATAAATATTTTAAAATTCAATATATGGGAATATATTTATGCAATAAAGAAATTTTATATGGTCAGATAAAAATATGATAATAGTTCAAGAGTTATAATATTGTATTGAAGTAGTTTTATAATATTATTAAATAAAAATGAATAAAGATATGTTGAGATAATTTTTTTTGAAAAGAATAAGAATATCCCAACCTTTTTGTCCTTGTGACATGAGATTTAATTGGTGTTTTTTCTTATAAAATACCATCTTCTAATGTTATAGGGACTTATTTATTTTATTAAGTAATTGTTAGTTCTATAATTTGTACTGTTTTGAGGTCATACACATGATTGATTTAATTGATTGAGATAAAAGGATAGAGTCTTAGTGGGTGGGGTTGAATAAAAACCACCACACACCAGGGAAATAATTAAACACCATAATGGAGAACCATTTCAAAAAATATATTTTACTAATTTTAATTTCTACAACCTTGTGAGTTTCATAGGGAGGCATGATGAATAAATGGATAGTGGTTGGGATTTTAAATGGAATAATATAATAATTGATTCAACCCATTAATATTTACCTCATAATTTGTTAACATAGAAATATAGAAGTTGAAATAAACATTTATTAAATCATTATATCAATTCCATATTCTAGAAAATTTGTGTCGTTAATATATTTTTTATACTTATAGATATGGTTTATTGATGGAGTCCTAATGAGGACCAAGAAGATAATGAGTTATAAAATGATTCAAAAGATCATAATATATTTTAGGTTGATGAAAATGATACTTTGATGAAGAAATTTCATGAAATACAACATAATAGAAGGTATAAAAAAAGGGATCTATGATTGGAGGATTCAGTGTTTTCTTTTATTATAATTTTTAATAATATGCACTGTTAGATTTTGTTAGCCACCAACTAATTGTGCATTATTATTATTCACATCATTCATTTCACATGACTACAAATTCACTTAGAAGAGTGTACTCCAGAATTTTATTCTTAAATGTATTCTCAATTTACTATGTTTTTTATTATGAAAACAGTTCAATATATGGATATGAATGCATATTTATATCCTTTATTTTATGATGAGATTGATATTGTCACAAACTGGACAATTTAATCCAGCTATCTAATGTCCATGACCCTTAAAAAATTCTCCAACTACCTTATATCCATATAAATAGTTAAAAAGTAATATATTTAGAATAGTATAAAATAAACAGAAAAAATAAACAACAAAAAAAATGCACTTGCCTATGATTTTACAAGTCAAAATCCATAAAAAAGATCCATTTCAACCCACGAGAGAGAATAAAATATACTATGAAACATGAAAAAGAAAAGATAATTACATGAATGAATAAAAATAATTTTAGGCATGTTCGGAAACCACTCACTAGGTAAAATTATCTAAATATGGGATATTTAATAAACTATTTTGAAACAAATTATAAATAATTGGTTTTTATTTCATCTTTAAAAAAATAAAAAATAAATCTTGTAATTTTTTAATCATAAAATTTTATAACTTTAAAATGTTATAAATATATTTAAATCATTTTTTGGGATAGAACCCATTTTAAATAAAAACATAAATTTAAAATACAAAATTTTAAAATTAAAAAAGATATATATATTAATGCTGACACTATTTTTTGAATGTAAATTTAAGAATAGAAATTAGATAATTAAAATTTTAATTAAACACATTAAATGTAATGAAAAACCAAAGTGTAATTTATTAATTTATTAAAATAACAAAAATTCCGTTAAATAAATTCTCAAAAACCATTTGAGAGGTCCATTTTTTCTTTCATAAACTTAAAAAATGAAAAACATAATTTAAAATTTGTAAAAACATTCCAAATATCTGATAATCCTTTTAAATGAAGTAAATGTCATGAAATTTTCTATTTTACATTCAAATACCTATAGTTATATTTTATACTATAAATTTATAATAAAATAAGTAGGTTAAAAAAAAGAAAAATAATCTTCCAAATTTTAAAACCACAAAATAAGGGGCATCATAACTTCAATCAAGAACGGAGAGACCAAAGCATATATTATAGGTTAGGCTAGACCCAAATAGGACATAACATACCCTATAAAACAAAATCCATAAGAAATATTAGTAAGACATTATCTAGGATTTATCCAAGAACAATAAATGGTGAGTGGGAGAGGAAACCATGAAGAAACAAGATGGAGGAGGAGGAGGTCGAGAAAACCTTATATGAGGAGACAAGATAAGAAGAAAATGATGAAACCTGAGAACAAAAGGGAAGTGAGGAGATATATCACACATGAGGGATCCCCACATGTGAATATTTATAATGAGAATAGGGGAGGGGTGAATGATTTGTGGGGTAGTTAAATTAAAATAACATTGGGTTAATTTTGTAAAAAGATAAATGTAAAGTGATTGGATCATTTTCATGGTTTGACTACAATGTTTGATAAACCAATTGATAATAACACATCCTAAAGTGGTATTCATTGAAGAAAATTCAAGGTCAGGTTGAGTGGTTAAAAGAACTATACATTGGTTAAAAAAACTCAAAACACATTTACATGGTATACACAAACCTTCTATTATATATTCACTAACCATGTACCTATACTAAAATTCAATAATTTGAAGAAAAAATTTATATGGATTAGCCTAAAATTTATTAATGAGACTATATGTATTTACATAATCAAAAATTATTAATAAATTAGGTTTAAGGAAACACAATTCTACCCAAAATATATCTTTCTTCACCTATAATTACATTGGATAAAATGTTTGATTCGAAAAGGAATGAAGTGCAACCCTAATTCCAAAAAAACATCCTGGAAATCATAAAGACCTCCCAAAATTATCACCAATTATTAATGATTCGATAAAAAATCAAGATAATTTACATACCTAAATTTTGTAATTCCATTATTTTGAAAAAATTATTGGGACCCAAAACATGATGTCTACTATAATGACGGGATACCATTGATTTCTATAAGGCACAAAATTATTATCCAAGGAATAACTTGAAAAAATGATTAAAATGATAAGAGAATAAACACTAATAAACCATAACTAAAATTTATCTATTGAGTTAGGGTGGTTGTGGAAATATCAAAGAATAGATCTCAATATAGAAAAAACTTATCAACCTCAAAATAAAGTACACACAAGACCTAATGGATTTGAATTTCATAAAAAGGAAAACTCTTTAAAAGGCTCCCATATGATGGTATCCACACTATAATCAGATTATAATAACACACTTGATCATTAAGAAACCATGATCAAAAGGAAGAATAATCTCCATAATAAAAAAGTCTTTATAAAATTCACATAATTGGAAATAAGATTTAGAAGGGATAATACTAAAATCCATAAGAACTACATTATTAAATATCTCTAAATATTAAGTAGAATACCTATAAAAAAATGTGATCCAATTTAATAAAACAAGACATGACTGGAATTATAAAGAATAAAACATTCTAAAATAAGTAGATTGTTGTTAGACAATGAAAAAATGTGATAGGTGATGTGACATGGGGCATCAAAACTAAAACACAAAAATACCAGTGAACCCATTAGAATAATCATGGAGTCAGATATGGTATAACCTATTTTGGGGGTATTACCCATTTTAGTTTTCCATTATTGGAACCAAGATATCCATTTACCATCCCTTCAAAAAACATATCACGCAAAAATGATATCATCCAATCAAAATCTCAAAATAATTTTTCTCACTGAGATACAAACATCTCCATGTAACTCGTTACTCCATCGATTGAATTAAAAGATAAACTAATGGAACAGATCAATAATGATTCACCCCTAGATAAAAATATATGATAATAAATACATATACTCTCTCCACATAAGGCTATATTGAAAACAATATCCAAGGTAGAAAACCCTCACCAATAAATATCATGATTACATCGACAGAACAAGAGGAAGAAAACATAATGGGAATAGGGTCAATCATTTAATTCAAAAAATTCTATTTGAAAAAAAGAGACAATGTTAAACATAGGACAAAAATATATAATAATAAAATAATAATACTTGAAAAAATCCATATTTAACTATTTTAAATCCTTTAAAAAAATTTACACCCCAGAATAAACAAAAAAATATAGTTTTATAAAATTATTTTAAATAGTAATTATTATTATTTAAAACAAAATTGAATTTTCATACTAATAAAACCATTATAATATAAATGGATTTCAGTTATCATTTACTAGGTAAAAATTTTACAATTAAACGAGTTTAAAATTCCCATAATCCTTTATAAAAATCATTATCAAAATAAAAAATATTACCTTTATTGAAAAATATTATAAAAATATTTTTTCCAACATAAAAAAATATCTTGTAGTTTTAAAAAAATGATATATTTTGTACACTCACACACATCCATGAAGGCACATCATATCATTATTAACAGAAAACATTTTCGATATTAAAAACAAATACTAGAAATTTAAAATTAAATCATCATTAATTTGGGAAAACCATTCATTAGAAATCCAAAATCAATGTTTTCCAATTGATTAATCTTAACAACTCATTTATTACTTTGAAATAAAAAAACATTACCATTTAAAAATTAAATATTAAAACTAAAATTCCACATTTCCAACTCAATGAACACAATATAAAATTATCAAAATCAAATAACACAAAATAATTCGAACAAATAATTTTAATAGACGTATAGTTTTAGTGGGTAGTTTGACTGAACAACATGGAGAACCAAGTAACATGTGAAAAACCTACAGTGGGTGATATAATGAATAACTTATTCAAGATCCACATTTATTTATAGCCATTTCTATATCACTAGGTACCACTAGTTCTCTCCCTTTCTCATACCAAATCACTAAATAATTTAATAACTCCCAATAATCAAAACCGATGCCAAAATTATTATAGAAACTATAGACTATAAACATGAATGAGCTCGCTACAAAAGATAATTTTGAAATATTTTCCCTTTTAATAACCTATGATCTGATATAGTTTTCACTAATGAACCAGATCCAACCCTCTATAAGAAACCCTTGTCAGTCAATTTTATCCTTGAGGCATGGTCCCAATCTCTATGGGGTTCCATCAAGTATAGTGTATATCCGAATTAGCTAATGAGAATAATATTTCATGTAAAGTAGTTAAGGAAACAAATTGAAAAATGGTTGTGAGTCATCAATAGTTTTTATTTCTATGATTGAATCAAAAAAGTATTTAAATTTAAATGTTGATAAAAAAAGTATGCACAATCCATATGTATACCTATTAATCCCTTCATTATCGAATTCTCCCTCCGCTCCAAAGAAAACCATACCTTCCTACATCAACCTTTTAAAATCATACAGAATATAACTACCCTATATCTATATAATGTGGTAAAAAGGCCTTTGTGGACAAATTGATAAAAGAAACCACAATGTAAATAAAAAAACATTAAAATACCTCATTGTGAATTTAGAATTCATCAACAAATAAAAAAAGCTCGTCACCCAGCAGGAGATAATAAAGGATATTCATGGACCTAAAACTGAAAGATAATGATATTTGTGAGAGACTATCATAGTAATCATGGTAGTTACCCACTAAAAAACTAACAGGATTTTAAATACCGAATCCTAATTAATAGTGTTTTAAATAATTTATTAATAATATTTATTTAAAACATCTAAAAAATAAAATAAAATAATTTTTTTTTAACAAATCATCATCATTCTCATTCTTCAATTTTAATTTGATTAACATGTATTATAAAAATTTATTATGTTCAAGACCGTTTTTATAAAATATATTCATTTTTTACACTTTTTATGTTTTAATTTCTTGAATGTTTTGGGCCTAATAGTAGTGCCTCTGGTGGTGTTAAATTAAAATTTATTTTAATTTATATTTTCATAAAACCAGATTAGAGGATATTTAAAATTAAAATTAAAATTAATTAATTTATATCTCAAGAAAATGATAACCTTTTCATAGGATCATTTCACCAATGATGTTTTTTATCTTCCAAAAATCCTTTTTGGACTACCTCCATTACTATATAGGGATTCAAGTGTAGAATCTCACTATCGGTGATTCACATATGATCCTTTGATCATTAAAAAACAAAAATTTATTTCTAAGTGTTAGTATATTGAATCTATTGTATTTTTTTATACTTGATTACTAAAATATCCTTTTGGGGTTGAAGGAGTTATTCTCTTTCCTGGAAGTAAGTGTATAAGAAATAGAGAGAGTGATAGGAGTACATTGTGAAAAAAATCCTCTAATACAAGTTTGTTATTATCCCTACATAATATACATTACCATCAATTTATAGAGTTTAGGGTTTGGTTAATATACTATAAAATTAAAAAGAAGTCTTTAAATAATAATATAATATTTAACAAACCTCATTCCAAAATAATAATAATAATAATATTTTAGGTCAGGCACATTTATGTGTGGAATAATGAATATTATTTATCTAGGTTGTAAATTAATATTTATCACAAGACATGGTCTTGGTCTTTTATAATTACTATGTATTTATTGAATTCCCGGATAAATATTTAAAAAAATATTCTTTTCATCAATTAATATTTTTGATCGATAAAACATAAATAAAATTATTCTTCTATATTGAGAATAATATTCAATATAATAATTGAATTTAAATATATTTTAATTGAGATTAGCATAAACACATAATGTGTGGCCCACTAGGAATATTTTTCATTTTCATTATATGGTCTTGCTTAATGTTCAGAATCACTATATTGTAATGGGTTAAGGAACACAAAAGAAATAACATAATTTGAAAACATTGAAACCCACATACAAATGATCACTATGTAATATATCCCTCTTTTCAAAATATATCATCAAGAATGGTTGAAATCCATGTCATCAACCATTGAGCTCCACATGTATTTCTTTGACTTTAAGAAATAAAATTTTGATTTCTCCATTTCTATATAATTAAATGTGATGGTTCTATTCTAATCAATGAGATTAGATATAATCTTCCATTAATATGGAAGGGAAAAATTCTTCTTTGACTCATACATTAATAATATTTCAATCAGGATTAATCCAATGCACACCACTTCCATCAAACGTATTGAAGGTTTTGAGCGCAGTGAAAGAATGGTTGGTTCGACACCCATCTGTTATTAATAACATGATAAATTATTATTCTGGGATCCAAATGACGATGAAAGCTAGTATTCATTAAAATGAATCAATGATTTAGATAATTAAGGTAGATGCTTGAAACCTTTAGAAAAGATATTGCACATCATGATTATAATTAATTAAATTATTTTCATATTGAATTTAATACATGGATCTTTAATATTTTCCTCATTTAGGATTTTGATAATCCAGAATGACCCTTCCTGATTATCTTGTTGTAATTTAAAAGATCCAAACTAGAATCCCTCTAGTGGTGATCCACACGTTCTCCAATGGCCTCCGATCGACACTACTCGTTCTCCAGGTGCTAGTGCGCAGAAGAGAGTGTATTGTGCCGGTCGTTCATGATCGTTTGTTATATAGCCTTAAATAACGACTATCATTCCTGAGAGGGGAAGGAAAATGATTCGAGAGAGAAGTTATTTAACTCAAAAATCCTCAATTCATTGGGTGTGCGGTTCAGTACTTGGCACAATAGACGTATGTGTCTACTTTTTAACATGGGGATTCAGTTACAATATTTAATTTCGTAACAGAAATTAAATACATGAATAACCATATAGAAACCCCTTTATATTAATAATAATACTGCCTCATTATTTATGGATTTCCAACTTTCACAAAACAAGATTATAATTAAAATTCTGTGTCACAAAATAATATGAGTTTTATTCTAATTTGTGCCAACAAGTAAAAAAATTATTTATCATCATCCAAATAATTATTTCATTACCAGACTAGACATGGTCCTCTCGAACTCCACATCCATTTAATGAACAATAAAATAAATAAATAAAAAATTTATTCTCATAAGTAAATATTTCATTTACAAACATGTAAATAAATATTTATCAAATCTTCATTAAAATAAATAAATATGTTTTACCAACTATCTGGTGAATAAATATTTATTTAATTTATTCAATCATTTTAACATGAATAAAATTATTTCATTATCTTGAGAATAATATTTATTAATTAAATTCAAATATAATTTAAGAGAGACCACCAGAAACAGTTAGTGTGTGATCCTCTAGGATTCTTTTCTCTTTGGCATTATGCGAGATTCCCTAATGTCATAGAGTACAGTCTTGCAACAGGTCAAGAAACCTAAGAGAATGAACATAATGTCAAAAAAATGACATCCACATACGAAACTTTACTATGTAATATATTCCCTTTGTGGCAATATCGCATCAAATAGGTTTCATGATAGTTTCATCAAAATTAATTATTTATATGCCATCCATTGACGACCTGAAGTAAACTTGACTTTACACCATGGCCTTGAAATTTCAAGCGAATGTTCTATTTCAATCAATGGTATTATATATTAACTTCAATAAATGGAAGGGGAATATCATTCCTCAATTAATCAATTAATAACATGCCACTCATGATGCACCCAACGTAACATACTTACCACCTAGGGATGCATGAATGTTTTCGTTAGTAAATCAATGTGCATGAGTCCTAAAATGTATTAATGATGATCATAGAGTCTAAGGATAGTTACACACACTCGCAGATTGAAATATCTGATGACACCAAAACATGAAGATTTCCTAATGGATGGTTTATTCTCATAATCTCATGTCTTGGAGATTACAAAGTGAGAACTACATGAGAGGAAGTCTAATCTTCATACTAGTACTCAAACCCGAAGGTCTTCTTGAAATGTGTCCCATCATAGTATGTAATTCAACCATAGAACAATATTTTTGATTATTATTATAGCATTTCATGTTCTAATCATAGCATGGAACTTCCATGACATTATCATTGAAACAAATAATCAAAGACATTAATACATCCTAGTCATGTAGAACAATGAAAAAAATGTAATAATATGTTTAATATTTAAATACATTATACATATTTTTAATTCAAGTACAACCAGTTGGTTCTAGGACACCAACTCTTATAGACTCCCACTTCGACTACAGCCAACTGCCTACGACTTTCAGTCCTCTAGACCACACATGGTGATCATGATTCAGCTAAGTCAAGTGTTTAGTCAAGTGATCCACCTCATTGTCTTCCATAGAAATACATCTCACTACAACTTCACCTCGATGAGGAAACCCCCTCAAGAGATGATACATCCGATGTATGGGCTTCATCCACTACTGTGTCCTTGGATCTTTTGCGAGAGCGACCACTGCAAATTTATCACAGTAAAATGTCATGGGATCATTACTACTATGTATCACATCCATCTTCTAGATGAAGCTTTTCTTCCGAACTCCTTCATTAGCTTCCCCAAAAGCTACAATATACTGAGAATATACTATAAAATCTACAGCCACACTCTTATTTGATCCCATCCAACTGTATGTGCCTCTATTCAAACTAAATATGTATCCCGTTTGCGAATTCATGTCATCTTGTTCAGTATAGAAACTAGCATATTCATATCATATGATGACTAGTTCTTTATCAAATCAATAAACTAGAAACTTATCCATAGTATGCCTCAGATAATTTTGGATAGTCTTGAATTCCACCCAATGATGGTCACCTCAGTCAGCTTCATATATGCCTACCGCACTCAATGTGTATGTGAAATCCAACCTTGTACAATGAATGACATACATGACTGACCTTTTTATTGATGCGTATAGAGTCCTTTTCATTAACTTTCTTTCTTCATGTGTCTGAGGACACATTTTCAAGGAAAGATGAATGCAATGTTATAATGGTATCAATCCCCTCTTGGATTGTTCCATAGTAAATCTCTTAAGTATTTTATCAATGTATGTACATTAAAATATTCCCAATAATATCATGGATCAATCCCAAGGGATATTGATCCCAAGAATATATGATGGCTTACCCAAGTCCTCATGGAGAAGAATTTATTCAACAATTCATTAACAGTCTATAAGTTTGGTATCGGGTTTCTAATAAGTAGTATTTCATCAACATATAATATTAGAAAAACGACTGCACTCCAACTAAATTGTTTATAGACACAAAGCTCACATTAATTTTTGATAAATCCAAATTCTCTTATGGATTCTTCAAAATTAATGTTCCATGACCTAGATGGTTTATTTAATCCAAAAATGTATTTCTCCAACTAGTATACCTGATTCGTTTCCTATAGAGCCAAAAAACCATCAGGTTTTTTCATACAGACATCTTCCTGAAGGTTCCCATAAAGGAAGGTTGTTTTGACATATATTTTACAAATCTTATAGTAATGGTAAGTTGGAATATCAATTATAAATCTCATGTATTTCAGCATTGAAACTGGTGAAAGGTTTTCATTGTAGTCAATTCCATGACGATGATTAAACCCTTTTGTAACCAGTCGTTCTTTATAGGTATTGACTTGTCCTTCAATGTCCATTTTCTTCTTGAATAAGAATTTGAAACCAACATGTTTTATATAAACTAGAGGATCTACCAAAATCCAAACATGGTTTTAGTACATGGAATCCATTTCAGAATTCATGGCTTCTTACCACTTGGAAACACCTGTGCCACTTACTGCTTCTTTGTAAATTAGAGGACCATTAATATCAACTAATAATGAGTCACCATCCTTGGTTACTACAAAACTACACCATTATGGTTCTCTAACCTATCTTGTACTCCTCCATAGTACTTGTGTCTTTGAAACAAAATCTTCTTCCATAGGTCATTATGGAATATATTATTGAACAACCCTGGTGTACCTTGAGCCTCAACATCAATGAAGTCTATCTCTCCCCCACTATGTCTTTTTGAGATGTGCTCGCTCTCTAGGAAAATGGAATGTCATTAAACTATAAATTTTTTTATGAGGGGTTGTATAGTTAATATCCCCTTGTTTCCTTGGTGTAACCTATAAAGGTACAATTTGTTACTTGGGGTGGTGTTTGTTACCTAAAGAGGCATTAACAAAAGATTTGCAATAGTACACATGTATATTCAATAAAATAGATTTTCTTCCACTCCAAAAATCATTTGGAATAACATTTATCGATTTAGTTTGTACTTGGTTTTGAATGTGTGCTGGTATTTGTAATTCATATCCCTAAATGGATAATGGAGGACTCGAATGAATCATCATTGATCTCACCCTGTCCAACTAGGTGTGGTTCCTCCTTTCGCTCACACCATTCCATTGGGGTGTGTATGGACACTACTGGAAATCCCATTTTTACCAATGCTTATATCCCAACGGTTTTGATAAACCGTTGGGAATGGTTATGTATACCAACGGTTTTAAGAAAACCGTTGGCATAAAGGCTTTTATGAAGAGTTTTACCAACGGTTGTATAAACTGTTGGTATAGGGCTCCATTAAGAAGAGTTTTACCAACGGTTTATACAACCGTTGGTATAGGGCTCCATTAAGAGACTTTTACCAACGGTTATACACTAACCGTTGGTATATGTTGCAATCTATACCAACGGTTTGTGTAAACCGTTGGTATAGGTCTTAGGTAAACATACATTCCCAACGGTTTTTAAAAACCGTTGGGAATGTTTTCCTCTAAATCTTGAAGCCCCTTCGCTCGATTTCAGTCGCCCCTTCGCTCGATTTCATTCCCCCTCCGCTCGACTACAGCCCTAAATTGAAGCTCTCCCGACGCACTCTCGTAACCCAGTCTCCGAAACTCCATCCATCCTCTTCAATAAAACAATTTTTATGTTCTACACTTCAAATCTGTAAGTTCTAATGTTCTTCATCTATTTTTTTATTTTCTATTTTGATTTGACCTAAACGTCTCAGATCTCTCTATACAAGTACTCAGAAACTCGTTCCACTCATAGATCCATATTAAATCAAACAATTTTGTAGTTCTACACTCTAAATATGTAAGTACTACCTTAGTTTTAATGTTTTCCATCTATTATTTTTGTTTTCTGTTTTAATTTGGTATAAACTAGGTTGTGTTTTTTATGGCATGCGAAGGTTAGTGATATTGAGGATGAATTGGATGTTTTTTGGGTGATGGATTGGAATTGTGATGTTTTTTGGATTAAGTTTACTTAATTTTCAATGAATTATTTGGGGATTTCCTCCCTTTAACAGACCCCCCACTCCTCATGGACCCTAGACACCCCCCCTCTTGGACCCTGGACAGTCCCCCCTCCTGGAACTTGGATAGCCTGGCCCCCCTCTTTCCTGAAACTTGGACATCCCCCCTCCTGGACCCTGGACAACCCCCCTCCACCCTCCTCCCAGGACCTTGTATAGTCCCCCCTCCTTCCTGGACCCTAGGAAGCCCCCCACCCTCCACCCCGGACCCTGGATAGCCCCCCTCCTCAATGGACCCTGGACAACCCCCCCTCCTTCCTGGACCATGGACAGCCCCTTCTCCACTTCTCCTTGACCCTGGACAGCCCCCCGCCCCCCTTCCTGGACCCTGGACAGCCCCCACCCCTCCTCCTAGACCTTGGACATCCCCCTCACCCCCTCCTCAACCACAAAATACCCCCCACCTCAAAACATTGACCACCAAACTTGGACATGATGGATTTTCTCTAAAAAGATAGATTTATCCTCAAACCACCTCAATAATATCCTAAACAATGCTTATAATGTGGTTTTCACCACATAACATCCAATTGTATTCCAAGTCACTAGTCTATCCTCCCTTGGCTAGATTTTACTAAAAGCGTTCAACCTTAAAGATCCAAATAAAAATAAATTGATATAAGACATTCGATAATGGATTAAAATTTCAAATTGGGATCCAATGAGGAATACTTTAGATATTATGCATCATGTCCATGAGTAAATCCATTTTTATATATCCGATAAGTTATTTTTCACAATTTTCACACATTAATTGTTTGTAAAAATTGGACAAACATTTATAAAGGTTATAATATATAAAAATAAATCTATTTGTGGATGAAGCTTAACAAACAATGTCTAGCTTGTCTGCCTCTTCCATGATCATCGATGTGCACGTCCCGTCTCCATCTGACCTCGCACGACGGGTGACTCAGTGTCCGACTGATGACGAGCGCCAGATTCTCTTACTTCCATACCAGATTCATGCCCACTACGCTCCTAAAGTGATCAATCCCACTCAGCGTCTGGCTGATGAAGAGCGCCAGATTCTCTTACTTCCACACCAGATTCACGCCCGCTGCGCTCCTGAAGTGATCAATCCCACTAAGCGTCCATGTGAGCTTGATGACACGACCACCAGTTCTTGTAAGAGGCAGAGGAGTTCTGAGTTGATGGACCAAGACGATTGACCAGTGTCCATCCATCTGGATGAAGACGTAAAACATAGTGCTTCCTGGGAGGCAACCCATATTCTAGAGTTTTATCATTTTGATTTTTTTACTCTGATTTAGGAAATAAACATGGCATGTATGCAACAATTTTTTAGCTACTTCTGATCTGTATGTGCACTTGTCATTACTCTGCATGACTGCTTCTATTTTGTCTGATCCTTGGTGTTATTTTTTATGAAATGATGCGCCTATGTGATGTCTATGTGTAGATTTTATAGGTACATAAGTATGTGCACTTTTCATTATTCCATTCTATCAGTTCTTCGGCCGATGGTACGAGGGAGGCTCGTACCAGAGGTAGACGAGCATCTCCGCGTACCCGACTAGACCCTTCCCCTCTGACCAAACGCATTCGAATTCTGTTGAAACATAAGGTAAACAATCCATGGGTCAAATTTGACGTGTATAAGTCAGCCTCGCCTCAATAAAAGGCACGGTGTGGTCAGGATCACTCAAACTGTCTCTCTTTTGTTCAAAATTGACTTATTTTTAAGTCAAATCAACAACTGACGTATGGGAAACCGACCAAACGCCTTCGTATTGTGTTTAAACTTTAGGAAAACGATCCATCGGTCATATGTGACATGTAAAAGTCAACTCTGCCTCAATCCGATGCGCGGTGTGGCCGGTATCACTCCAAGTGTATGTATTTTGTTTAAAATGGACAATATTTTCTGTACATACACCAATCCAATAAAACAGATTTTGATTGTGTTGATACTTTTTAACAATGATCCATGACTCATATGTGACGTGTACGAGTCAACTCCGCCTCAATTCGAGACCCGGTGTGGTCGATACCACTCAAAGTGCCTCTGTTTTGTTAAAAATGGACTTAACTTTAAGTGAAATCAACAACTAACATAAGGAAAACCGACCAAACGCATTCGTATTCTATTGAAACTTAAGGAAAAAAATCCATGAGTCAAATGTTACGTGTATGAGTCAACTCCGCCT
Organism: Viscum album; assembly: GCA_963277665.1. NCBI lineage: Eukaryota > Viridiplantae > Streptophyta > Magnoliopsida > Santalales > Viscaceae > Viscum > Viscum album. Next base: position 653,028,160 of record OY728133.1, on the reverse strand, counting down.
CAATACAAGGTTCAGTGTGGCCGACACCACTCAAAATGCCTCTATTTTGTTAAAAATGGACTTAATTTTAAGTGAAATCAACAACTGACATACGGTAAACCGACCAAACGCATTCGGATTCTATTGATACTATAGGAAAACGATCTATAGGTCATATGTGACATGTACGAGTCAACTCCACCTCAATCCAAGGTGCGGTGTGGACGGTGCCATTCAAAATGTATCTTTTTTGTTCAAAATGACTTTAATTTTAAGTGAAAATAACAACTGACATACGGAAAACCGACCAAATGAATTCCAAATCTATTTAAACTTTAGTAAAATGATACATGGGTCATATGTGACGTGTACGAGTCAACCTCGCCTCAATCCAAGGCACGGTGTGGCCGGAACCACCCAAACTGTCCCTCTTTTGTTTAAAATGGACAATATTTTACGTACATACGACAAACAGATCAAACGGATTCTGATTGTGTTGATACTTTTTCACAACGATCCATGACTCATATGTGATGTGTACGAGTCAACCCCGCCTCAATTCGAGGCCCGGTGTGGCCGACACCACTCAAAATGCCTCTATTTTGTTAAAAATGGACTTAATTTTAAGTGAAATCAACAACTGACAAACAACAAACCGACCAAACGTATTTGGATTATATTGAAACTTAAGGAAAAAAATACATGAGTCAAATGTGATGTGTACGAGTTAACCCCGCCTCAATACGAGGCCCGGTGTGGCCGACACCACTCAAAGTGCCTCCTTTTTTTTAAATGTACTTAATTTTAAGTGAAAATAACAACTGTCATACGGAAAACTGACCAATCGCCTACAGATTCTATTGAAACTTTAGAAAACGATCCATGGGTCATATGTGATGTGTACGCGTCAATCCCACCTCAATACGAGGCACTGTGGGGCCGGGACCACCCAAATTGCCAGTCTTTTGTTGAAAATGGACTAAATTGTAAGTGAAAACAACAACTGTCATATGGGAAACTGACCAAATGCGTTCCAAATCTATTGAAACTTTAACACAAAGATCCATGGGTCATATGTCATGTTTAAGAGTCAATCCCTCATCAATCCGAGGCACGGTGTGGCCGACACCACCCAAACTATCTCTCTTATGTTTAAAATGGACAATATTTTACGTACATACGTCAAACCGATCAAACAGATTCTGATTGTGTTGATACATTTGAACAACAATCCATGACTCATATGTGATGTGTAAGAGTCAACACCGCCTCAATCTGAGGCCCGGTGTGGCCGACACCACTCAAAGTGACTCTATTTTGTTAAAAATGGACTTAATTTTAAGTGAAAACAACAACTGACATACGCCAAACCGACCAAACACATTCGAATTATATTGAAACATAAGGAAAACGATCCATGAGTCAAATGTGACCTGTACGAGTCAACCCTGCCTCAATCTGAGCCGCAGTGTGGCCGGGACCACTCAAATTGTCTCTCTTTTGTTCAAAATGGACTAAATTGTAAGTGAAATCAACAACTATCATAAGAGAAACCTACCAAACGACTTCGGATTCTGTTGAAACTTTAGGACAACGATTCATTGGTCATATGTTATGTTTAAGAGTAAACCCCGCCTCAATCCGAGGCTCCGTGTAGACGGGACCACCAATAATTTCTCTCTTTTGTTCAAAATGGACAATATTTTACGTACATACGCCAAACCGATCAAACGGATTCTTATTGTGTTGAAACTTTAGGAAAATGATCCATTTTTCATATGTGACGTGTACGAGTCAGCCCCGCCTCAATCCGAGGCCCGGTGTGGCCGACACCACTCAAAGTGGCTCTCTTTTGTTTAAAATGGACTTAATTTTAAGTGAAAACAACAACTGACATACGTCAAACCAACCAAACGCCTTCATATTCTGTTGAAACTTTAGGAAAACGATCCATGGGTCAGATGTGACGTGTTAGAGTCATCCTCTCCTCAATCCGAGCCGCGGTGTGGCCGGGACCACTGAAATTGTCTCTCTTTTGTTGAAAATGGACTAAATTGTAAATGAAAACAACTGACATACGCCAAACCAACCAAATGACTTCTGATTCTATTGAAACTTTAGGAAAACGATCCATGGGTCATATGTGATGTGTACGAGTCAGCCCCGCCTCAATCCGAGTTCTGGTGTGACCGGGACCACTCAAACTGTCTCTGTTTTGTTCAAAATGGACTAAATTGCAAGTGAAATCAACAACTGACATACGGGAAACCGACCAAACGCTTCGGATTCTGTTGAAACTTTAGAAAAATAATCCATGGGTCATATGTGACGTTTACAAGTCAACCGCGCCTCAATCTGAGGCATCGTGGGGCCGGGACCACCCAAACTTCCTCTCTTTTGTTCCAAATGGACAATATTTTACGTACATAGGCCAAATCGATCAAACGGATTCGGATTGTGTTGAAACTCTAGGACAATGATCCTTGGCTCATATGTGACGTGTACGAGTTAACCCCACCTCAATCTGAGCCGCGGTGTGGCTGGGACCACTCAAACAATCTCTCTTTTGTTGAAAATGGACTAAATTGTAAATGAAATCAACAACTGTCATACGGGAAATCAACCAAACGCCTTCGGATTCTATTGAAACTTTAGGAAAACTATTAATGGGTCATATGTGATGTGTATGAGTCAATCCCGCCTCAATCTGAGGCGCGGTGTGGCCGACACCACTCAAATTATCTCTCTTTTGTTAAAAATGGACAATATTTTATGTACATACGCCAAACCGATCAAACAGATTCTGATTGTGTTAGAACTTTAGAAAAACGATCCATGGAGAATATGTGACGTGTACGAGTCAACCCTTCCTCAATACGAGGCTTGGTGTGGCCTTCACCACTCAAAGTGTCTCTCTTTTGTTTAAAATGGACTTAATTTTAAGTGAAAACAACAACTGACATACACCAAACCAACCAAACGCCTTCGGATTCTATTGAAACTTTAGAAAAATGATCCATGGGACATATTTGACGTGTAAGAGTCAACTCCGCCTCAATCCGAGCCACGGTGTGGCCGGGACCACTCAAATTGTCTCTCTTTTGTTAAAATGGACTAAATTGTAAGTGATATCAACAATTGACATACGGGAAATGGACCAAACGCCTTTGGATTCTGTTGAAACTTTAGGAAAACGATCCATGGGTCATATGTGATGTGTACGAGTCAACCCCGCCTCAATTGGAGTCATCGTGGGGCCGGGACCACCCAAAATGCCTCTCTTTTGTTCAAAATGGACAATATTTTACGTACATACGCCAAACCGATCAAACAGATTCTGATTGTGTTGACACTTTAGGAAAATGATTCATCGATCATATGTGACGTGTACCAGTCAACCCCGACTCAATCCGAGGCCTGGTATGGCACTTATGGAGTCACAAGTGATGAGACTCCTAAGAAAATACCTTTTCACCATATATTAGAAAAGTGGTTGTCATATGAAGATTGAAATGGGTGTAAATAATATTTGAGTTATTGAAACTCTTATTCAACTATACCGGATGATTATTTTCATATGAAGATTCAAATGGGGAATTATTCACCATGTCTCTAATCAAAGAGGTGGTCTTTTTTTTGTTGTTTTATGTTTTCACTGTTTTAAGTGCTGTTTTGTATGCAGGTGTATGCACAGGAGGGGCTGCTGTGCAACAATTCTGGAAATACACAATACCAACGGTTTACAACCGTTGGTATACTTTGAGAAGAATTATACCAACGGTTTGTAACCGTTGGTATAGTATTTTTTATTGAACATATGCCAACGGTTTCATTGAAACTGTTGGGAAAAAAACTATACCAACGGTTGTAAACCGTTGGTATAATATCAAAATCATAGAATTCCCAACAGTTTTAAACCGTTGGGTAAACCTATACCAATGGTTCAACAAGAACCGTTGGCAAATCAAGACATAGAGTGGGCTATACCAAAGGTTTAGTTCAAACCGTTGGTATAGATCTTTCCCCACGCCTTACTTCCCCACGGTTTGGACAACCGTTGGTATAGAATATACCAACGGTTTTCCAGCCTATACCAACGGTTTAGAACCGTTGGTATATCCTCCATTTCCAGTAGTGGGAGGTGTGGCTTGGTATCGGATCCCAAAATACCATAAGTAATCAATGAAGTATTGATAAAGATATTCTCCACCCCGGTCTGAGAGGAGTTTCATAATATTCTTACCAATCTAGTAATCAACTATATTCTTGTATTCATTGAACATATCAAAAGAATTTTATATATACCTCATTAACAAGATATATCTATATCTATTAACATAATCAGTAAGAGTTATGAAGTATGATTAAACTCCCCATATTTCAACTAGAAATGGTCCATAGACAATTGTATGAACCAATTCAAGAAATTATTTATCCCTTTCACCTTTCCACTAAATGGTTCTTTGGTCATTTTTTCTTGTAAACATGCATGACATATGATAAGTTGTTTTAGTTCAAATGAATGTAAATTTCCATCTTGGAGTATCTTTGTCAAGGATTTCTCGTTTACATGACCTAACCGGTGATGCCAAAGTCAGATGTGGTATAGGTCATGTGATGTATCTTTTTTTTATCGATTTACAGTACTTGGTTTGTGTAATCTAACACATAAAGACCATTCTATAAATGTTCCCTACCAAAACAAATGCTATAATTGTAAAAGAAGCAACATTAATTTTTAAACAAGAAAAAAATCCATCTGTATCTAATCTGGATATAGAAATAATTTTTTTAGTAAAAGATGACACATAATAACAACCCTTTAACACCATGATCATCCTAGTTATAAATGTGAGGTGGGAGTCCCTGACAAGTACAACAGCAAGTTTGTCTCCATTGACTGCTCGCAAATCTACCTCTCCTCGGACAATCTTCATGAATCTACCTGGTTCCTCAATTTGGATTCATTTGTGAGCACCACAAGCTGTATATAATACAATACTTGTAGAAACAAATTGATTTCCTTTGATATAAAATTCACCTGAAACTTCTCCTTGATTTTTAGGATATGAACAGTTCTTCTACTAGTGGCACTTCTTTCCACATGCGAAACAAAAAAGCATCTTCTTCCATTTCCTCCCCTTTGATATTCCTTTTCATGGAAGACCATGAAGAATCATTGGGATTAAATTTCTTCACCTTCCATATCTCTTATTCACCATAAATAAATAAGGCCTTTGGCTCTTCATATCTTTTTCCACATGGCGGATGTGCATAAGAAGATCATATAGATATTTCTCAGCGTTGTTCTTATTGAAATTGACCACAATCTTAGGGAAGTAATGAATTTGGGATGCGGGAATGAGATATGTTCTGAGTTATTCATGGAATATAAACACTAGAACCTCCAGGCGCTCAATGTAGGAAAATATCTTGACTACATGAGGCCCTACTGGGGAACCTTCTCCAAACATACTCAGAAAGAGTGCCTCCGAGAACTCAAAGCTTTAATGTCCTCCCCTCCCCTAGTAAAGACCACATAGGTGCTAAATCATTCTATTAGCATCCAGTTTTTCATGAGACTTCATGACTGACTATACATTGATCATTGCATCAAACATTGAATGTTGACCGCGTCGTTCATATTTTTTGTATAGACCAGGAAATCCTCATCACTCGCCTCTTTGGAAGGAAGATCTGGTAATGATGACTTCAGCACATAAGACTTCCCTTCATGGCATATGATAACCTAAATTCGTCTGAAGCATTCCTAGAAGTTACTTCTAGTGAGGATGTTTCCTTTATCATGAATTTATCATAGAAATAGTGTGGTTGAGAAGCTATTCATTTTTATTCAACTATTAAAAGAGAAAATCATTAGTAATTTCTTGATTACATTTTATGAGAAATAATAAATTTTATCAACTCTCCCACTATTTTATCATGTCCCAATGGCCCTCACCATTGAAATCATAATGTATAGTGGCCATAAAATTCTAGTGGAAAGGATCTATATTACCCTTTGCATAAACCCAAAAAATCAATCTTTAATCAATTAGAAGGTATTTAGGATGGCAATTCGTTTCCAACTGCGGGCTTACAACTCCTATATTTAATGAGTGGACTCCCCAATCATGAAATCATGACTTTTGGATTTCCCCAAATATTGCTCTCAATATTACACCAAGTCTAGAATGGGATACTCCTCTTGATGTAATAAGGTTATTTCATACAGAAACCTTTCATAAGGGCTTCCTATACAAACGTGATTGACCCAACAAGGGTAGGTCAATGTAACACCCCAAGCTTCTACGGTACGCTTCTCTTTGAATAATGTGATAGCGTGTGTTGTACGCAACACCGAGTTCTAACACACCATAACCAATCAAACTAGCCGTTATGTATAGTAATACCTACTTTTTGAAATTATATATATTTTATATTTCAAAATGGACTTCATTTTTGGATTTTGAATATCGAATTTAGCCTAAGGTGAAATTTTGGTACATTTCGGATAACTTTCATATTTTGATGAATAGTGAAAATTACTAAATTTTAATTAAAAACAACTTTTTTAATCAAAATAATTAATAGTGATAAATTATAAATTTGAGTGATTTTAAAGTATATTTAGAATATATTTTTACCATTTAATATAATTTTGGTCATTGGACATAATTTTACAATTAAACCGAACATAAACAAGTGTCAATCTTTTGATAGTTATTATCTCTTAAAAACACGCTTTTTGTTTTGACAGCGGGAATTAATTTTAAATTAATTTCTGCCACTTCTGTGTTTTGAATTTAGAAAAATGGATTCCATATTTGGAATCATGATGTTAAAATTGTGTAAATAGGTTACTTTTATTTTTAGACATTTTGAATAATTACTGCGGTAAATATTTTATTTACCATGGTTATGGGTAAATCCGGTAAATAAGGGTTAAAAAATAATATTATAATAATACTAAATTACCCTAAAACGTGTCCTAGACTTATTGGTTGATACATGTTCGACCATAGGCATCTTTGGGTCGATTTTGGGACCCCATGGTGCCACTTGTAGGTGATAAGGACACTTTATTTTAATTAAGTTAAAATTAATACAAAAATGACACAAGCATATATCTTTTAGAAAAACAATTTTTACATAGGGTTATATATGTTGGATTTTAGATTATAAATATTAATTAAAAAGATAAAAATATTTCCTACATAGTGATAGTTCATTTATAATTTTTAGACATTAAATAATATAATTTATTTATGACACAGTGATGATGAATTAATTACTATAATAGTGAAAAATTAAAATAATTGATATTATAAATACCCAAATAAATATAATATGAAACTTTAAATCTATTAAACTAATTTTCTAGGATAATATGATATATTAGGATTGATTTAATTGACTTTGTTAGAAGTATTCAATCTGTTATGAGTTTCAAAAAAATCAACTATTGAATAGTGTCAAAATTGACATAAAAGAGTTCTTAAAACAAATATTATATTATTAATTGATATTAAATTCCTAAAAATCTAATGTTCGGCCAAGAGACTTATATAATGATAGGTTCTTCATTAATGGACCACTTGGGGGTCTCTTGGATGTATATAGTAATTTTATTAACCATATTATATAAAAATACAAAGAGACATTGTAAAAGTGAAACTAATTAACTTAGAGTTAATACTTAAAGATAAGGTTAATATAAGTACCCAAAAATATCTAAATTCTATTGGTTGAGTGGTTTTCGACCTATCTACACCTTAACCTTTGAATAATCATCTTTGGGGCCATTAGAAACCGAATATGAATTTATTATAAATTAATATTTCTAGCTTTTCCAAAGGTGCCCCTCACCCCTCTTATAAAAGGGCACTCCTCCTTCTCATTTCTTCACACCTTTAAAGCCTTTTGGTTCGGAAAACCTCTACCCAAATACTCTCCCAACATCCCTCATTACCACCTAGAGGCCTTAGTTTGATCATAAAGCCAACCTAAGGAGCCCTTTTGATCAAATCAAAAGGAAGAACCCGAAGAAGAGGTATTGTTTTCACCACCCCTTTTCAAGTTCCTTTCTTCATCCACTTCTTCTTTCTTTGTTCTTACCATTATAAAATAATAACTCCAGTATCTCAGATATACTGTGATGTTATTATAAATATGGTACAACCATATTCAGTATTTTATCCACCCTTTGAATAACATGTCACTATACGTGCGTACGTACGGCTTACCGTCTCCACGTCGTGGTGTAATTGTTATTCAATATATTATTATTTGGATGGGTATAATAATGATGTGTAACTCATGTAAATAATAAATATAACATGTTAATGATTCTGTATATATGATATACCATCCATTTATATATTATTTTAATATCAAAAGAATGATATTGTCGCTCATGCGTACGTACGGACTACCATCTCGACGAACGCGATGAGATTCATTCTCCATCGCATCCATTCACGTATAATTATCATTTGATGATTTAAAAATGATGTTTAAGGACTTTATAACATTCTGGATATGAATAAGATACAACAAACATGTCTTATTTAACAAAACATATAAAAGAAAATGAGTAAGTTAACACCCGAAACGACGATAATTCTAAGATATTATTAACAAATCAATGTTAAAAGATCATATATGATATCATATTAATATATATGATTCTTGTATAATTTAATAACAATTATTTCACCATTATACAGGAGGTTAACCTACCCCAACCAAGGAAAAGTACAAGGTAAGGGTTTATTTCACAATCTCTTCATTATCCGAGGTTGTTTATATGTAATAATCTACTGGGATTTCTTTATCATCCACATCCATGTTTCTTCGAAATATATTTCAAAGAATTTTTATTATTTACAAGAATATGGGTTAAAGTCATTCATACCCTTCTTTGACTTTTTATAAGAGGTTTATAAAGGAATCTTTCTGTTGTTTTCAAAACAAGGTCCTTTTTAACCTTTTCGACAGAATTAAGGTAAGAATGTTTTTTTAACTTATACGGCGGGTGCGGTTATTTTCCGCCATTATAAAATTTTCAAAGCTTTCCTTACAAGCTTATAAGAATATTTTTAATGAAAATGTTTTATTTTATATGGCTCTTAAATGATTTCAAAAATATAAAGAGATATTTCTCTAAAAAGAGTTTTGATTTCATCTATGTCAACATCCTTTGATGGATTTTACGCTTATTTGAAGTTGATTTATTATGATAAAAAACTTTTATATTGTATTGAAGGTTTTGTGATATATTTGACTGTGGATGTGCTATTTTTATACCATTCATAGTTTATGGTGAAATTATTTACATTTCGTATGCTAATTATGATACGAATGTTTATGTTATGTTTAAACCTTTTCATATGGGAATGCATTGGACTTAATATGTGACGGGTGGATCCCGCTATAGCTCCTCGATGCATCGATAGGTCTCATGAGACAAAATAGTGTCTTGGCCCAAGGCCTTGACAAAATCTTATTTTTAGTCTTGGCACGAGGCCTTGGCTATGTGGTTATGATAGTCTGGCATTATGCATTCCATCATTATGAAAGTGGTTATTGATTTTGCATGTGATTATTCGATTAGTAGAATAACCATGTGAATAAGTAAATGGCATTATTTCATTTTATTTATTCCATACTATGTTAAAAGTTCAAGTTTAAAAGGCTTTTGTTTTAGTTATACATTGCCTTAAATGTTTATTCTTATTTATGAAAGTTTCCTCTATATTGTTATCCTTACTGGGCATTTGAGCTCACCCCTTTTCTATATTTTATTTTTCCCAGGAAGTGAAGAAGTAAATTATGAATGACCGGCAGGGATATTATGTGGGGATATGAGTGTGGATTATGGAGACAATATGTTGTTGTAGTAGTTTTTCATTTTATGATGTAATGTAAGACTTATGAATATATCAACTGTTTCCAAGACTACTAAACCAATCGGTCTTTTGAGATTTGATCTTTCCTGTGATCATGCCAATGTTATGTAATAATGCACCGACTCTGGGTAACTGGGGTCGGGTAATTATAGTTGGTATCAGAGGGAGGTTTAGTACAAACCTTGGAAGCTAGATTTAGATAAACTCTGATTAGAGCACGTAGACCTAAGATGAACTTTGAGGATTATTATAGAAGAACTTCCTAGAATTTTGGTATTGTAGAGATTTTGTGAGTTTTCCAAGCAATACATCCCTATCTGGATACGAGTAGGTAGAGGCGGCTCTGGCACAGATGTACCTAGGGGTAAAACCGGAAAACACCGCTTTGAGATAGAGTCGAACGGGAACTGGTGCACGACAACGGGCCTTGCTGCACTCTTGGTTACGACACTCTCGGGGGATATGCTTAGGATAACTCTCGTTTTCTTTACAAATCATTTTGAAGGGATTTTGAGTATATACTTCCTCAAAGAAAACATTCTTATGATTATGGATTATATCCATAAATAGTTCAATTTATGTTAAGTGTTTTATAAGTATGGGATTATGTATTTTGATTCATAAACTGATCTAGTTTATGCCATTGTTTAGAAATGGCGCCTAGTAGAAGAAATGGAAACCGTATCAATGCACGCACTCCATGTAGGGATTTCCCTCCTGCTCAAGATAATAATAGTGGAGCTGGTGATGCAACTGGTGCCGATCAGCTAATCACCATACTGGGACAACTTACTTAGGTTATGAATAATAACCTTACTCGTATGGAGCACCCTGATCCGCAGTGTGGAGGATCAATGTTAGATCGATTCATGAGGAAAAAAACACCAAAGTTCAATGGGAGTACAAATCCCCTAGTAGCTGAGCAATGGATATTTTCCCTAGAGAAAATATTTCAGGCTTTGGGGATCAGTGAAAGGGAAAAAGTTATCATGGAAGTTTACCGCCTCACTGGAGATGCTGATCAATGGTGGTCATTGATTCAAAATACGAAGGAAGATGATGAAGTATCAAATATGGAATGGAGGGAGTTCAAAGATCTGTTTTTAGAAAAATAATTTCCTCGCGACCATCGAGCAGATATGGAAAGGCAGTTTCTAAGTCTGAGACAAAAGGAGGATGAGAATGTCACAAAGTATGAGGCTAACTTTACAAGGTTAGCAAGGTACGCTGGTGATTATATACGTAACCAAAGAAGTAAGATTGATTGTTTCTTTGATGGGTTAAAACCATTTCTCTGTCGAGCATTAGTCTCACAATGCTTTTCGTCGTACGAAGACATTGTCTCATGTGCTATCAAGACCGAAAAGGAATTCTATAAGTCTTATGACTTTAAAGAAAAGAAAGAGAAGAAGAGACCTGCTGATCAATCAGGGAATGGAAATAAATGGAAGAAGGGAAAGGTTGAATATCCATCCTGTGGTAAATGGGGGATGAAACACCCTGGTACTTGCTTGAAGGGAATGGGAGTCTGTTACAAGTGTGGTGAAAAAGGCCACCAAGCTCGTGATTGCAAGGGGAAGAAGGAAGCTACCAATGTTCAATGCTATAATTGCAGGGAGATGGGGCATTATGAAAATGAATGTCCTAAGCGTCAGGAGAACTTAACTCAGAAAAGGCCAAGGGATCAAGGCCAGGCTTATGCTATCACTACTGCTGAGGTAGAAGCTCCGAAAGACGTGGTGGCAGGTAATTTAATTGTTTCCTCAAGTTTAGAAAATGCATTATTTGATTCTGGATCATCACATTGTTTCATATCTTCCCAGTTTTCTAAGAAAATTATATATTTCCAATTTGATTTAATAAGGGAGTTTTCAGTTAAAACTCCTAAGGGAAGTATCATTGCAACAAAATTTTGTGAATCAGTCCCCATTAGAGCACATAAATGTTCTTTATATTCTGATCTCATCGTCATACCTATGATTGAGTTTGATATAATCCTCGGTATGGACTGGATTTCGGACTATGATGTAAAGATTTATTGTAAGAAGAAAGAGGTTACGATTCTTGATGATAATGATAAGGAACACCTTATCTTTAGAGCAGAATCGTCACCACCTAATTCTTATTTAGATCCACCGTCAATAGCTCATCTAAATTCAATTATTGGGGAGGAAGAGAATGAAATAACTGCGGGTGAGGAAAGGAATGTTGAAATAGAGTATGTACCTGTTGTGAAAGAATTTGTAGATGTATTTCCGGAAGATTTACCTGGACATCCTCCAGAACGAGAAGTTGAGTTTTCCATTGATTTAATTCCTGGATCACGGCCTATATCGAAGACCCCTTACAGAATGGATACTGTAGAGTTAGTCTAACTAAAGAAACAACTATAGGAATTGAGTAATAAAGGATTTATTCTCCCTAGTGTTTCTCCATGGGGAGCCCCTGTTCTTTTTGTTAAAAAGAAAGATGGATCTATGAGGTTATGTATCGACTACAGGGAGATCAATGCTATAACGATAAAGAACAAGTATCCCCTACCTCGTATTGATGATTTATTTTACCAACTACATGGAGCTCAATACTTTTCAAAGATTGACCTTCGATCTGGATACCATCAGTTGTGTGTAAAAAAGGAAGACATTCCGAAGACAGCATTTCGAACCAGGTACGGGCTTTAAGAGTTTACTGTAATGCCTTTTGGATTGACTAATGCACCCTCTGTATTCATGGATCTGATGAATAGAGTTTTCAAGGAGTATCTCGATGAATTTGTGGTGGTATTTATTGATGATATCTTGGTATACTCTAAAACCTACGAAGATCATGAAAATCACTTGCGCGTTATCTTGGAGACTCTGAGGAGGCATGAATTATATGTGAAGTTTAGCAAGTGTGAATTCTGGCTTCAGGAGATTTCTTTTATTGGCCATATTGTCTCTAAAGATGGAATCTCTGTTGATCCTTCTACGACCAAGGCAATCCAAGAATGGCCAGCACCTACGAGTATAACTGAGGTACGCAGGTTTATTGGTTTGGCAGGTTATTATCGACGTTTCGTCCATAATTTTGCCCGATTGGCTAACCCATTAATGAAGCTCACACGTAAAGGGGTTAAATTTGTTTGGACAAAAGAGTGTGAAGAATGTTTTGAAGAACTGAAGAAAAGATTAGTCAATGCTCCTATATTGACTCTACCATCGGGGAATGATGGGTTCGTTATTTATAGTGATGCATCGAAGAAAGGACTTGGTTGTGTCCTTATGCAGAATGATAGAGTTATTGCCTATGCATCACGACAGTTGAAAATTCATGAACAAAACTATCCTACTCATGATCTCGAGTTAGCAGCTGTGATATTTGCTTTGAAGATATGGAGGCACTACCTCTATGGTGAAAAATGTGAGATTTATACTGATCAAAAAAGTTTGAAGTATATTTTCTCACAAAAAGAACTCAACATGAGGCAAAGGAGATGGCTTGAATTACTCAAGGATTATTATTGCACGATACAATACCACCTGGGGAAAGCAAACAAGGTGGCAGATGCTTTGAGTAGAAAAGACCATGGAGTTTTGAACAATATGAGAATTGAAAGGGATCCAATTTTCATGGATCTAGTGAAGATGGACATGAGAATAACCAGGGAAGGCGAAACATCATTTCTTTTTCAAATGGTTTCCAAACCATCTTTAATAGAAAGGATTAAGAGTACTCAGACCGATGATGAAGAATTTCAAAAGATGATTAAAGCTGTGAATGATGGGAGATTAAGAGACTTTGTGTATGAAGATGGAATTTTGAAATTTGGGAAGAGACTTTGTGTTCCCGATATACCTGATCTAAAAAGGGAATTGCTGGATGATTCTCATAGTTCCAATTTCTCTATACACCCTGGGAGCACAAAAATGTATAGAGATTTGAAGGAACATTTTTGGTGGGAAAACATGAAGAGGGAGATTGCTGATTTTGTGTTAAGATGTATGGTTTTTCAACAAGTGAAAGCTGGAAGGCAATAGCCTGGAGGAGTCATGCAACCTCTTCCCATACCGGAGTGGAAATGGGACAATATTACGATGGACTTTGTCATGGGGCTACCAAAGACTCCTAGAAGGAACGATGCAATATGGGTTATTGTTGATCGTCTTACCAAGTTAGCACATTTTCTTTCTATAAGAGAAGATCTACCCCTGGAACGTCTAGCAAGACTATATATTAATTAAGTTGTGAGACTTCATGGAGTACCCCTATCGATTGTTTCTAATCGTGATCCCCGTTTTACTTCAATATTCTGGAAAAGTCTTCAGAAATCCATGGATACTGAACTTCATTTGAGCATTTCTTACCACCCTCAGACAGACGGACAATCAGAACGGACTATTCAAACCTTAGAAGACATGTTGAGATCTTGCTCACTTGACTTTCAGGGTATGTGGTATCAATATTTACATCTGGTAGAATTTTCCTATAACAATAGCTTCCATTCGAGTATTCAGATGGCACCATATGAAGCGTTATACGGAAATAGATGTTGTACACCAACCTGTTGGGATGACGTCGGTGAAAGAAAACTTGTAGGTCCAGAACTGATGGAGGAAATGATCGAAAAGGTGAAGGTAATCCAAAATCACATCAGAGCAGCTCAAAGTAGGCAGAAGAGCTATGCCGATAATCGAAGGAAGGATTTGGAATTTCAAGTCAGTGATCATGTTTTCCTGAAGGTATCTCCATGGATGGGAGTCATACGTTTTGGTAAGAAAGGTAAATTGAGTCCCATGTACATCGGACCCTTCGAAATTCTAAAACAAATTGGGGTTGTAGCTTACCGATTGGCAATGCCGCCAAGTCTCTCTAAAGTTCACGATGTGTTCCACGTATCTCGGTTGAGGAAATACATGCCTGACCCAACGCATGTACTCACCTTTGAGGAATTAGAACTGGAACCCGATCTTTCTTATTGCGAAGAGCCCTTCAGGATTCTTGATACGAAAGAACAAGTACTGAGAAACCGGACGACGCGTCTGGTAAAAGTTTTGTGGAGAAACCATAAGATGGAAGAGGCAACGTGGGAACCCGTGGAACTTATGATGAAGAACCACCCGAGTCTTTTCATGTGATAAGTATTCTAGAAATTTCTAGGATGAAATTATTTGAAGTAAGAGAGAATGTAACACCCCAAGCTTCTACGGTACGCTTCTCTTTGAATAATGTGATAGCGTGTGTTGTACGCAACACCGAGTTCTAACACACCATAACCAATCAAACTAGTCGTTATGAAAAGTAATACCTACTTTTTGAAATTATATATATTTTATATTTCAAAATGGACTTCATTTTTGGATTCGGAATATCGAATATAGCCTAAGGTGAAATTTTGGTACATTTCGGATAACTTTCATATTTTGATGAATCGTGAAAATTACTAAATTTTAATTAAAAACAACTTTTTTAATCAAAATAATTAATAGTGATAAATTATGAATTTGTGTGGTTTTAAAGTATATTTAGAATATATTTTTACCATTTAATATAATTTTGGTCATTGGACATAATTTTACAATTAAACCGAACATAAACAAGTGTCAATATTTTGATAGTTATTATCTCTTAAAAACACGCTTTTTGTTTTGACAGCGGGAATTAATTTTATATTAATTTCTTCCACTTCTGTGTTTTGAATTTAGAAAAATGGATTCCATATTTGGAATCAGGATGTTCAACTTGTGTAAATAGGTAAATTTTATTTTTAGACATTTTGAATAATTACTGCGGTAAATATTTTATTTACCATGGTTAAGGGTAAATCCGGTAAATAAGGGTTAAAATTAATATTATAATAATAATAAATTACCATAAAACGTTTCCAAGCCTTATTGGTTGATACATGGTCGAACATAGGCATCTTTGGGTCGATTTTGGGACCCTATGGTGCCACTTGTAGGTGATAAGGACACTTTATTTTAATTAAGTTAAAATGAATACAAAAATGACACAAGCATATATCTTTTAGAAAAACAATTTTTACATAGAGTTATATATGTTGTATTTTAGATTATAAATATTCATTAGAAAGTTAAATGATTTCTTACATAGAGATAGTTTATTTATAATTTTTAGACATTAAATAATTTAATTTATTTATGACACAGTGATGACGAATTAATTACTATAATAGTGAAAAATTAAAATAATTGATATTATAAATACCCAAATAAATATAATATAAAACTTTTAATGAATTAAATTAATTTTATAGGATAATATGATATATTAGTATTGATTTAATTGACTATTTTCGAAGTAATCAATCTGTTATTAGTTTCACAAAAATCAACTATTGAATAGTGTCAAAATTGACATAAAAGAGTTCTTAAAACAAATATTATATTATTAATTGATATTAAATTCCTAAAAATATAAGGTTCGACCAAGAGAATTATATAGTGATATTTTCATCATTAATGGACCACTTGGGGGTCGCTTGAATGTATATAGTAAGTTTATTAACCATATTATATAAAAGTACAAAGAGATATTGTAAAAGTGAAACTAATTAACTTAGAGATAATACTTAAAGATAAGGTTAATATAAGTACCCAAACCTGTCTAAATTCTATTGGTTGAGTGGTTTTCGACCTATACCCACCATAAAATTTGAATAATAAACTTTGGAGCCATTTGAAACCGAATATGAATTTATTATAAATTAATATTTCTAGCTTTTCCAAAGGTGCCCCTTACCCCTCTTATAAAAGGGAACTCCTCCTTATCATTTCATAACACCTTAAAAGCCTTTTGGTTCGGCAAAAAGCTACCCAAATACTCTCCCAACATCTCTCACTACAACCTAGAGGCCTTAGTTTGGTCAGAAAGCCAACCTAAGGAGCCCTTTTGATCAAATCAAAAGGAAGAACCCGAAGAAGAGGTAATGTTTTCACCACCCCTTTTCAAGTTCCTTTCTTCTTCCACTTCTTCTTTCTTTGTTCTTACCATTCTAAAATAATAACTCCAGTATCTCACATATACTGTGATGTTATTATAAATATGGTACAACCATATTCAGTATTCTATCCACCCTTTGAATAACATGTCACTATACGTGCGTACGTACGGCTTACCGTCTCCACGTCGTGGTGTAATTGTTATTCAATATATTATTATTTTGATGGGTATAATAATGATGTGTAACTCATGTAAATAATAAATATAACATGTTAATGATTCTTTATATATGATATTCCATCCATTTATATATTATTTTAATATCAAAAGAATGATATTGTCGCTCGTGCGTACGTACGGACTACCGTCTCCACGAACGCGATGAGATTCATTCTCCATCGTATCCATTCAAGTATAATTATCATTTGATGATTTAAAAATGATGTTTAAGGACTTGATATCATTCTGGATATGAATAAGATACAACAAACATGGATTATGTAACAAAACATAAAAAATAAAATGAGTAAGTTAACACCCGAAACGACGATAATTCTAAGATATTATTAACAAATCAATATTAAAAGATCATATATGATATCATATTAATATATATGATTCATGTATAATTTAATAACAATTATTTCACCATTATACAGGAGGTTACCCTACCCTAACCAAGGAAAAGTACAAGGTAAGGGTTTATTTCACAATCTCTTCATTATCCGAGGTTGTTTATATGTAATAATCTACTGGGATTTCTTTATCATCCACATCCATGTTTCTTCGAAATGTATTTCAAATTTTTTTTATTATTTACAAGAATATGGGTTAAAGTCATTTATACCCTTTTTTGACTTTTTATAAGAGGTTTCTAAAGGAATCTTTCCGTCGTTTTCAAAACAAGGTCCTTTTTAACCTTTTCGACAGAATTAAGGTAAGAATGTTTTTTTAACTTATACGGCGGGTGCGGTTATTTTCCGCCGTTATAAAATTTTCAAAGCTTTCCTTACAAGATTATAAGAATATTTTTAAAGAAAATGTTTTATTTTATATGTCTCTTAAATTATTTCAAAAATAGAAAGAGATATTTCTCTAAAAAGAGTTTTGATTTCATCTATGTCAACATCCTTTGATGGATTTTACGCTTATTTGAAGTTGATTTATTATGATACAAAACTTCTATATTGTATTGAAGGTTTTGTGATATGTTTGACTGTAGATGTGCTATTTTTATACCATTCATAGTTTATGGTGAAATTATTTACATTTCCTATGCTAGTTATGATACGAATGTTTATGTTATGTTTGAACGTTTTCATCTGGGAATGCATTGGACTTAATATGTGACGGGTGGAGCCCGCTATAGCTCCTCGATGCATCGGTAGGTCTCATGAGACAAACTAGTGTCTTGGCACAAGGCCTTGACAAAATCTTATTTGTAGTCTTGGCACGAGGCCTTGGCTATGTGGTTATGATAGTCTGGCATTATGCATTCCATCATTATGAAAGGGGTTATTGATTTTGCATGTGATTATTTGATTAGTAGAATAACCATGTGAATAGGTAAATGGAATTATTTAATTTTATTTATGCCATACTATGTTAAAAGTTCAAGTTTAAAATTCTTTTGTTTTAGTTATACATTGCCTTAAATGTTTATTCTTATTTATGAAAGTTTCCGCTATATTGTTATCCTTACTGGGCATTTGAGCTCACCCCTTTTCTATGTTTTATTTTTCCCAGGAAGTGAAGAAGTAAATTATGAATTACCTACAGGGATATTATGTGGGGATATGAGTGTGGATTATGGAGACAATATGTTGTTGTAGTAGTTTTTCATTTTATGATGTAATGTAAGACTTATGAATATATCTAGTGTTTCCAAGACTACTAGACCAATCGGTATGTCGAGATTTGATCTTTCTTGTGATCATGCCAATGTTATGTAATAATGCACCGACTCTGGGTAACTGGGGTCGGGGCGTTACAGTCAAACACCTAGTTTTATTGAGTTTTTCCCTTAAAGGACTTGGAGATCAAATTGGTGGCCCGAAATCCAAAACAGGGGAATAGTCCCAACTACTAGAGTTCCAAATAGTACATTCTACAGTTTTTCTACAGTACCCGTTTAGTTCCTTGTTAAATGGTCTCTACATGGGAAAGTTATTTTCAGGGTGCACGGTCCAACCCTAACTTGAAAGTGACTACTCATCATGTCTAGTGGTCCACACATAGTGTAATATGGAAACCTCATGCCACACGTTTCTGGTAAACACACAGAGTCATTAAGACTTAGACAAAATCCAATGATGTGACATGGTTTGGTGGACAAGACCTAGTGTATTGATCCTTGGCTACATGAAATGTACTACCGAATACACATCGTGTGTTCTGGTGTTGTACGACACGTAACCTTTGGCACCTCTGGATGAGATCTTCTGTGTTTTATTTAAATCAAAATTAAAAGAAAAGAGTTTTTCTATAAGGTAAATTAGAAATGAAATAGGAAGAACAGATCTCGGGATTCATATTTTCAGAATGATTAACTTTAATTGAAGAAACTAAATTATTAATGTGAAAAAATAAACAAATAATTTAAATATTTATAAACAATGATGTAATCACTTAGATACCACTAGAAGGTTAGAGGTGCAGTGGATGCATGGTTGTTCGACACCCAACATTGATTTTTACCATCATCAATGATTATTCTTGGATCAATACGATGATGAATACCAGTATTTACGGAATAGAGTCAATGAGTCATGTAAATAAGGAAGAGTCCCAAAACCTTTAGAGAGGATTTTCCACATCATATTTATAATTAATTTAATTTATTTCATAAAAAAATAAATGTATCTTTAGTATTTTCATCATTTATGATGTTGATTGTCTAGAATCACCCTTCCAGAATATCATGTTGTTCTTACAAAGATCCACATTAGAATCCCACTAGTGGTGATCCTCACATACTCTGATGGCCTTCGATCGACACTGGTCATTATTCGTGTTCTATCATGCCGATGCAAGTTAATTTTTTCAGTTTTTCTTGATCGCGTGTTCTTCGGCCTTGAAGGACATCTATCATTCTTAAGAGGGGTGGGGAGAGGATTCGAGAGAGAAATTTTTTAGCTCAACAATTTTCAATTCACCGGATGTGCGTTCAGTACATGGAATAATAGATGTATTTTCCTACTTATTGAAAGGGGGTATCTGTGAAAATATTTATTTTCCTAAAAAAATATATATTTATATCCTAAAAGAAACCCCATGATATTAATAATAATACCACATCATTATTTATGGCATGAGAACTTGAACAAAATGGAATTATATATAACATTCCACGTAACAAAATACTAGTTGTGTTATTTTAATTTTTTACAACAAGTTAAATAATTATTTATCATCTTGAAAATAATTATTTAACTAGTAGACCATCCTTGGTCTTCTCAAACTCCACTTCCATTTATTGAACACCCGAATAAATAAATACAAAATTATTTCTCTTAAATAAATATTTTATTTACAAACTAGTAAATAAATATTTATCAAATTTTCAATAAAATTAATAAATATATTTTTCCTACAATCCAGTGAATATATATTCATTTAATTTATGCAATCATGTAAAATCGAATAAAATTATTCCATTTTATTGAGAATGATATTTTTTAATTAAATTAAAATATAATTTTAAAGAGAACACTAGAAATAGTTATCATGTGACCATCTAAGATTATTTCTCGTTGTCACTTGGCAGGTTTTCTTAATGTCCAAGAGTACTATCTAGAAACGTTTCAAGGCACCCAAAAGAAATAACATAATTTTTCTTTAGTATCATCCACATACGAATGATCACTGTGTAATATAATCCCTTTGTCACAATATCTCATCAAAAAGGTTTCACGATAGTGCCATAAACTATTATGCTTGATACATCATTCTTTGACTACATGAAATAAACTTGTTGTTACACCATAGCCATGGAATTTTGCATGATAGTTATATTTTAATCAATGGGCCAAGATATCAACTTCCATAAATGGAAGGGGGAAATCCTTCCTCAACTTATCCATTAATAAATGCCACTCATGACTAACCAAACATACCATACTACCCTCCAACTATCTGCATGATGGTTTTCATCAGTAAATCAATGTGTGCGAGTTATGAAAGATATTAATGATACTCTTTATGTTTAGGATCATTAAATACACCCATTGATATTAATATCGGATGACACCAAATCATGAATAATTTCTTCTACTGGGTATGTTTTCATAATCTCTAGTCAAGGAGATTACCATCTGTAAACATCAAGAGATGAAGTCTCATATCCTTATGAGTACTCGCAAATATGGTGTAACAATTTTGGTTAGTAAAAATATGTGTGCTATTAGTAACATGAATCAATGATAATAATAAATTCATAGGAAAATTAAACACACTCAAAGGTAAGAATATCTGGTAACACTAAAACATGTAGAATTTATACTAGTGGGACTATTAACATAATCTCACATCATGTAGATTACTGAGTATAAAGTTAATGAGAATATTCCTCATCCACTTATTAATTCTTACACATGAGAGTCAATATACTATGTTTCCAATCATACAATGTTACACAGTTGTAGAACTATATTTAAAAATATATTCTTAGAGCTTCTAGGTTCTAATTTATGTGGGGAAATTATCGGACCTTATCAATGTGATAAGTAATCTAAAACATTATTAAATTAATATATCACAAAAATAATTAATAATATTTAATAAGATTAATATTCAAATAGTCTAATATACACTTAACCAAAGTATAAACAGTTGGTCCTGGGAAAACTACTCCATAAAACCCACACATAGACTAGAGAAAATTACATTAGACTTTCGTTCCTAAATAACGTACAATATAATAATACCACTGATGAATGAATTATGAATTTAATAGGTCCTCTATTTTTTCTTCCATGGAATGAATACTCAAGACAATCTGAAATCACCATGAATAATCACTCAAGAGAAGATAATGCTCTTCTATGTCATTCATTTGTAGTTGTAGCCTTTGATCCCTTTTTAAAGACATCTCTAAAGTATTATCAAAATAGAGTGTGATAAGATATTTAATGAAAGGTAGTATATAATGATTTTTAATTATGTTTCATATCACAATATATTCTTTAGTTACCTCATATACTACAATACAATCAGACTATTCTATAGAATATTTGACCATAGATTTCTTTGAGATATTCTAGCTCAAAAAAAATTGTTCAATGTAAATATGTATCTCATTTATAATATTAATATATATGGTAAGTATAATATTAATTTTCTCAAATAAAAAGTTCCTCATAAGGTCCATATACCAGGAAAATATCCTATTTACACCTCAGATACTTAAGGATAGTTTTGACACCCGTTAAGTAGTGTTCACTTGAGTCGTCATTATATCTTTCCACCGAACTCAATATATATTAAATATATAACCTCATACATAGAATAACATACATAAATAATCAAATTGTTTATGTGTATGTAATTATATCCATTTCTTTCTTTCCTTATATGTCAGATGACACATTTTCTTTCGAAGAAGAATGTCATTTGACATTGGAAAAAAAATTCCCTCTTAGATTATTCCAGACTAAACCTCTACATTATATTATCAACATATGTTCTATGACATAGGCTGAGTAGATTCTAGGATCTATCATGATGGATCATGATCCCAAGAATATATGTTTCTTCACCTATGTTATTTATAGAGTAACCATTATTCAACAAGTCCTTAGAAGACAATATGACCTATTTTTTTATTCCAATAAGTTATATCTCATCTACATAAACAATTATTAAAATGAACACATTCCCACTGAAATTAATATATAACTAAGTCTCACATTTATTATTTATGAAATCAAATTCGGTTATGGATTCATCAAAACCAATATTCCATGTCAGTCATGTTTTTTTAATCCATTGAAGGATATTTTCAATTTAAAATAATTTTTGTCATACATTGATGTCAAGAACCTTTAGAAGGTGTCATATATACCTTTTTCTATAGTCTCCTATTTTGGAAGGTTTTTTTGAAATAAACATTACAAATTTCATTATCATGGATGGTTGTAGTGGAATGTAAAATTATGACGAAATTCATTATTAAAACTGGAGATAATATATAATCATAGTCAATACCTTGATATTGTTAAACCATTTTTAACCAATCATTCCATATAGGTTCAAAATTTTCCATCCATTTCCAACCAACATGTTTGACATCCATTAGATGATTTACCAAAATCCATATATGGTTTTGGCACATGAAATCCATTTTAGAAATCATGGTTGATTGACAAATTGAAATATCGGTATTACTTATTGCATACATATAGATTAGAGGATAATTATTAATCAATAATAATGATTCAACATCATTGGTGACTAGAAAAGCATTCCATTATTTTCCCCTAACATTGTTGGAACCATGTCTATTCTATATATGTTTTAGAGTATGGTTTTTGTTTGTTGTAAATCCTCATTGGACATTCAGAATGTGTGCTAGAAAAGTGATCATATAGTTCAAGAAGATAATAGTATTGAAGGTGGCACCATTTCCCATTGTTTGCCAAATATTTGGGCCTCAAAATCGAAAAATGAAGACATGTATTGTTTCTAAAAGGAGGTGCGCGCAAAGAGAAAGTGGTGCGCGAAAAAGATGGGTTGTGCGTGAAATATTTGAGTTATGCACGAAAAACAACATGGTGCGCACAATAGTGGGGTGAGGTTTTTCGCATAAATTGTGTTTCAGAATGAGAACATCGAAAAGTGGAAGAGTTATGTGTTGTGCGAAAATTCTAGAG
Source organism: Viscum album (assembly GCA_963277665.1). NCBI lineage: Eukaryota > Viridiplantae > Streptophyta > Magnoliopsida > Santalales > Viscaceae > Viscum > Viscum album. Next base: position 653,004,459 of record OY728133.1, on the reverse strand, counting down.
ATGTGCATGAAAAATGGTAACTGTGTGAAATATTACATGCAAAATGAGAGGTTTTTCATTCCACAAGGGGTTTTGTGTATGAGGGTAAGAGATTCATATAAATAATAGGGGACCCCCCTCATTCTGTACGGCTGAAGACTTAGAGAATATTCGAGTACTGATGCACGTTAAAGACTCGCGTAAAGGCCGTGTGTAAAAAATTCTGAGGTGCATGAAAAAGGCCTAGTTGAATGTAAAACTCGAGCTGCGTGAAATATTTTTCGGGACGAATATCATGTATTGTGTGAAAAAGTGTGAACTTACACGCAAAGGGTAGGTGTAGTGCGAAATCATCAGTGTATCATGTTTTCACTTTATGATTATCCATATCAGTGGTTTAGTGTGTTCAAGAGCTTCGTTTCTGGACTTCAATGTAAGCAGAGTCTCGTGCTAAGAAGAGGAGAATACTTCAATGTGAATCTCTTGAAAAGATCTTCATGTCTATAAACTGACTGAGACTTCACTGAAGGCAGTGAGCCTGGGGGAGTCAACGGGAGTGACTCGAGGGACATAGTGGGATATCCCTAAACATTTGTAAAGGTAGTGAGCCTAGGATAGAGTGATTGTTCCCGAACCTTTGTAATCCACAACTTGTTAAGAATAGTGGAATTTGGTATGACGAACAACATGTCGGTGTATACTCCTTGGATGTTTCACTTAGTGGTGAACCAAGTAAAAAGTGTTGTGTCATCTCATTGCATGTGAATGTTTTATTACTTCTCATATCCATCATATAGGTTAACGTAGTTCCAACCAACGTGGAAACAAGATCCATCAGTTTAAAAGAAAAATTCGACACCTTGATTCACCCCTCCCCTCTTAGGGTGTCCTGGGTCCTACAAGTGGTATCAAAGGGAGGTTACTGGTGTTTGATCTGTACTTTTTCATCATGGAGGATGCTGTCAATGCAAAGGGAATCCATCTCTTCGATGAATGTAATTTTCAGATTTGGAAGAGTAGAATGAGATCTCATTTAAGATACCTAGGAATGGAGTTTCTCTTTTATACTGTGCAATGAATACATGTTACTGATCCAATAGGTCTTTCTATGACTGATACAAATAGGAAAGTTCTTGATGTAGATACTAAAGCTCAGAATGCTATCACTGGGGCTCATTCTGATCAGATCTATCTAAAGGAGATGAGTTCCACCTCAACAAAGTCTATGTGGGATAAACAAGAAAATATATATGAAGGAGGTAACATAGTTAAGGAGGAAAAATTTCAAGTCCTGCACAACAGGTTTGATGATCTAAAGATGCATTTTGATGAGAATGTAGATAAATTTTTCAATCGAATCACTGATGTGGGCGGAGAAATTCGAGGTCTTAGAGAAGAAATCAAAGACACTAATATCATAAAGAAAATATTGAGAACAATTCCTCCTATGTACAATGCAAAGGTGTCATCCCTTGAAGAAATAGATCTATCTAAACTATATCTAGATGATCTTCTAAGTAGTCTAGTGGCATATGAGATGAGAGTCAAACCCAAAGAAGCTACGACTCATTTTAGCAAGGAAATGGAATACAAAGACATAGACAAACCAAAAATTAAAAATATAGTGGTGGCGAAGATGATAAGGAAAAATAAATTCATTCTCTCATCTCCAAGAAGCTTATTAAGGGAATGGGTAAATTTAAAGGTAAGCTACCTATGGCATGTTTTCATTGCGGAAGAGTTGGGCACATTGACTCTCAGTGCCAAATATTGTTTAATGATGATGAGAGCGAAGAAGAAGACATCAAGAAGCATAGGAAAATATTTTTCATAAAGAATGACTTCAAATATGGAAGGAAAATATAGAAGAAGAGTTTTTTCTGTGATGAGGATGATGAAAATATTGAATTTTATGAAGAAGAAGAACTAGAATTTAAAACTGGAAACCATGCTTCCATGATGGCTACCATTGAAAAGTCAGAACCGTCAATCAATAAAGGCATATATAGTCATATTACTCATAATGGTGATCCAAAGATTCAATTTAAGGATTCCTTTTCCAATCTTGAGAATAAATATAAGATATGAAATAAATGGAAAGAAATGGTAGAAGAATTATCAGAATACGATGATTAGCTTGAATCATAAATTAAACGATTAGAAGAACTAATGAGAGTTCAGTCTTCAATCCTTGAAAGCACAGATGATGTTTCGGAACTAAATCATAGAACTGAAGATCAAGCAAAGGTCATAAATGACCTTTCATCCATATTGGAAGATAAGTCCAAGACTGTTGAGGGTATTGAGGAAGAAGTTGTTACTCATGGTAGTAAAATTGAATGTCAATCAACCACAAATGTGGGTAAGAAGAAAATTCATTTTGGAAGATTCTTAGATGCAGAATTACTGGAAAGAGACATGTGTGGTTCAGATGGGGTTAGAAAAATCCTGAGTGATCGAAGAACCGCTTGCATGGTAAAGAGTGGAATTGGCTGTGAGGCTGAGACATCAACTTCTGGAAGTGAGGATACCCAAAAGAAAGACAAAATTAAAGTTAGACATGTTGAAATGTTCCCTAATGTGCTGAAAAAGAAACCCTCAATCCAAACTAAAAGAAGAACTGGAAATTATCCTCAACCATTCAGAAATGACCAATAGTCCAACTATTCTCCCAAGGAAGAAGGCATGCAGAGAAATTCAAGTGAGAAGACATTTCCTCTCATAAAGTATCAGTTTTGTGGCTATCTTGGCCATACCATGTCATATTACGAAGAGGCATGGAGCTACTTGAATGGGGAAGATCTGGGATGTCAACAAAGAAGACTGACTTCATATCCTCCATCTTATAGAAGAAATAGTTTCTATGGATACTATTTTCATTGTTCCAACTTTGGCTATAAAGATATGTATTGAAGACATATATTCGATTGGATAGATTCATACTACTCTCAAAGACGGGTCAATATTCACCCTCCTTATGGTGTTGATATCACAAATAGGTTTTCTCCTATGGAAGAAGATTATGGGAATGAAGAATATGATTATTTGAAAGAAATAATTAGAAGGCCATCAATATCTTATACTCAATCCAATATCACATGGAATGAAAATAAGATGATTGAGAAATCCAATCTTGCAGAAGTGGCCTTTAGTGATACAAAGATTAGCAGCACCTTGATTCCTGATAGTGGATTCTCTTCACATATGATAGGAAATACTGACCTTTTGAATAACATTTAAAAGAATGTTGATGGAACAATGAGCTTTGGTAATGATGGTACTTTGAAGATTAAAGGAAGTGGGAATACTGCTCTCACCAATGGAGAGCTGAAGAAGACTGAATTTCTTTATGTGGATGGTTTATGCCACAATCTCCTTAGTTTGGGTCAACACTGTGACTTAGGTCTAATAGTAACATTCATTCAAAAATGATTCACTATAAAGTGAAAACAGTAAATTAACTTATGAAAGGCTTTAGAATTGATGGAAACTTATTTCAGTTTGACAGAAAAGTAGACTCTTGCTATTTTTCTATTGAATAAGAAAACATCCTCTGGAATTGATGGCTAGGGAACATTAACCAAAAAAGACATGGAAAATATATCTAAGCTTAATATTGTCATGGATATCCCCATTCCGAAACATGAATGGGAAAAGACTTGTGATGCTTGCATATAGAGGAAGCTAGTCTGTAATTCATGTCGACCAAGGAATAAAAGGGCATCAAACCTTCTTGATCTCATCCATACACATGTATGTGGCCCGATAAATGTTGCTAGAACTCATGAAGAGAGGTATTTTGTCCTTTTAATTGATTATTATAGTATAATGGCTTGTGTAATGGTTATTCATAGGAAGCGACATGTACTTTATTTCATGAAAACTTATCACCGGATTGCCGAGAATGATACTGGATGGACAATTAAATTCCATAGATCTAATAATCGATGCGAATACACATCCATTGAGTTTGATAAATACCTAGAAAACATGGAATATAACATCATCTAGCTTCTGTGAGAACTCCACAACAAAATGGAGTTGTTGAGCATTGGAATCGACAGGTCAAAAATATGGCTAGGACAATGCTGGTCGAGAGTTATATCTCTCTCCATTATTGGAAAGAAGCTGTTGAAGCTAAAGTGAACATTCAGAATCGAATGAGACTTTATATGAGTGAAGCGAAGACAACATATGAATTGTGGCATGGAAGTAAGCCTTCATTAAAATGCTATCATGTTTTCGGAAGAAAATGCATCATCTGAAATAATTAAGGAGATCGAGGGAAGTTGGGTGACAATGCTGATGAAGGAATTTTTCTTGGGTGTCCAATGAACAACAAATCCTACATGTTTTTCAGTAAACTCAAAGGAAGGATTTTCGAGAGTAGTGATGTTAAGATCATTGAAGAGAAAATCACAAATACTTCAAGGATTTTATATAATGATTTGATTTAAAGTGAGGAAGATAGTGAACGTAATGAAAATAAAAATACATAAATAGAGGAAGGTGGTCAAAACACTCAACAGTCACATCATGATGTTAACCCAGAAGAAGAATCTGAAAAAGAAACCTTTTCTGGAGAGAATTCATCTAAACCACATCGGAAAAATCAAAGAGGTAAGATTGATCCATCTAACATAATTGGGGATAGGAGTGCCCCCACACAAACAAGGAGGATGAGGAATAACACACAATCTGCATTTCTGTCAGCTGTGGAGCTATCCTCATTTGAAGAAGTAGCAAAGGATGAATCTTGAGTGAAAGCCATGGATGAAGAGTTAGATCAGATTGACAAGAAATAGACATGGGATCTTGTCCAGATACCTGAAGGTCACAATGTGATTGGTACAAAATGTATCTTCAAGAACAAGTTTGATGAGCATGGAAGTGTACTCAGAAACATGGCATGACTAGTATGTAAAGGATACTAACAAATTGAAGGAATTTATGTTGAATAATTCTTTTCTCTACTGTCTATACTGGATTCAATCAGGATTTTCCTTGCCATGGCACTGCAAAAAGGATATAAAGTATATGAAATGGATTTCAAGAACGCAATCTTGAATGGTGTACTCGAAGAAGTCTACATTGATCAACCAGTGGGATTTCTTCTTGTACTAATGAAACATTGGTTTGAAAACTATATAAGGATCTATATGGTTTGAAGTAGGCTCCATGAGCTTGGTATTCCCGACTGGACTGTTATCACAAGAAGCTGGAATTTAAAAGAGGAGGAGTAGATAAAAATCTATATGTGAATAATTCTCCAAAAGATCAGTTCATGGTTCTAGTCTACGTTTATGACATTATTTTTTGTGGAAGAAGAAAGAAATCAGGGGATGAATTTGTCAATCACATGAAATCAGAAATTGAAATGTCTATTATTGGGGAGCTCACATATTTCGTGGGGCATTAGGTGATTCAAAAGAAGGATTACACATTCATTTCTCAGGAAAAGTATGCAATAGAGCTCCTGAAGAAGTTTAATATGCATGACTCCAAACCGATGTCAACTCTGATTACGGTTGGAACCAATCTTGGAAAGCATGAGGATGGGACCTCGGAAGATCCCAGCATGTACTAGAGGATAATTGGGAGCCTATCGTACATGACAGCAACGCAGCCAAATATTGTCTTTGCCACATGTCTTGCGGCCCGATTTCAGAGTAATCCAAAGGAAAAACATATGTCAGGTGTAAAAAGAATCATGAGGTATATTCAAGGTACTCACAATTGTAGATTTTACTTTGCTGTAGGAAGGGATAGTAAATTATCATCATTTTATGATGATGACTGGGCAGGTGGTGTAGTGGACAGAAAGTCCTCCAGTGGTGGAGCATTCTATATTCTGAATAAATGTGTTGGATGGTTGTGTAAGAAATAAGAATGTACTTCTCTTACTACTGCTGAAGCTGAGTATATCTCTGCCAGAAAGGAATGCACTCAACTACTATAGATGAAGAAACAACTAACAGATATTGGGGAATAGGTGAAGTAGCCAATGGTGATTTACTGTTAATACAAGAGTGCAATTGATCTTACAAATAATCCGGTTCAGCATTCTCGTACAAAACATATTGAAATCAAGTATCACTTTATCAAAGAGAAATTCTAGCAAGGCATGATTAGAATGGATCATGTGGGAACTGATTAGCATGTGTCTGATATCCTGACCAAGCCACTATCAGCAGTTGTCTTTGAAAAGCATCTATTGAACCTCGGTGTTCAGCCACCTCACAGTGCATAAGGGGGATACAAAATACTCCTCTCCCCAGTTATGTTAACTGATTTTAATCTGTTTATGGATGTGATGTAGGTTTGTGGGGGAGATACTATCCAGGGGAGTGCGTTTTGAGATGAACAATGAACAATTATTGGTCCTTGGGTTTATTGTCAATGGGGGAGAAAGGAATAAATTCAGGCATGTCATGGACATGTAATGCTTCTGCGACATGATGATAATTCCATGTTGGTGATCAGATGAGAAGGATGAGAAGGAATTCATTGGAAATTTAATGCTTCTCTTAAACTGTAAGAGAATTTCTTGTGCGTCACTTGGGCATCATTGAGAATTCCAAAACATGGGAACCCAATTCAAGCTCTCTCTCATGTTTTCTACACCGAACCTTGCTCACGTAGACATAGAGTATTGACTGATTTGATTCTAGTGTTCTTGGTTTGCATGTGGATGGTGATATTTTGAACTTATTTTGTGATTTCCAATAAACCCAAAGGGGGAGACTGTTGGAAACCTGTCTATTCTATGCATAATTTGGAGTATGGTTTATGTTTGTTGTCAATCCTCAGTGAAAGTTCAGAATGTGTGCCAGTAAAGTGATCATACAGTTCAACTATAAAATGGTATTGAACGTGGCACCATTTCCCAGTGTTTTCCAAATGTTAGGGCCTCAAAATAGGAAAATGAAGACATGTATTTTTGTTAAAAGGAGGTTCCCGCAAAGAGAAAGTGGTGAGCGAAAAAGATGGGGTGTGCGTGAAACATTTGAGTTGTGCACAGAAAACAGCATGGTGCGCAAAATAGTGGAGCAAGTTTTTTCATGAAAATAGTGTTTCAGAATTAGAACGTCAAAAAATGGAAAAGTTATGGGTTGCGTGAAAATTATGGAGATGTGCGCAAAAAACAGTACCTGCGAGAAATCTTATGCGCTAAATGCGAGGTTTTTCGCGCCACAAGGGGTTCTGTGCGTGAGGGTCAGAGACGCCTATAAATAAGAAGTGACCCCCCTCATTCTGAACGATTGAATTCTTAGAGAATATTCGGGTACTGATTCACATTAAAGGCTTGTGTAAAGGCTGCTGTGCAAAAAATTGTGAGGTTCACGAAAAAGGCCTAATTGCATGAAAAATTCGAGATGCGTGAAATATTTTTCCACACAAAAATCAAGTATTGCACGCAAAAGTCTGAACTAACGCGCAAAGGTTAGGTGCTGCATGAAATCATCAGTGTATGATGTTTTCACATTCTGATTATCTGTATCAGTGGTTCAATGTGTTTAAGAGCATCGTTTCAGTACTTTGATGCAAGAAAAGTCTTGTGCTAAGAAGAGGAAAATACTTCAACTCGATTCTATTGAAGAGACCTTCACATCCATAAACTGACTGAAACTTCACCAAAGGCAGTGAGCTAGGGGGAGTCAATGGGAGTGACTTGAGGGACGTAGTGGGATATCCCTGAATAGTTGTAAAGGTAGTGAGCCTTGGACATATTGACTGTTCCTGAACTATTGTAACCCACAATTAGTGAAGAATAGTGGAATTTGTTATGACCGACAACATGTCGGAGTATGCTCTTTGGACGTAGCCCTTATTGGTGATCCAAGTAAAAAGTGTTGTGTTATCTCTTGGCATGTGAATGTTTGATTTCTCCTCATATCCATCATACAGGTTGACCTAGTTCCTACCAACGTGGGAACAAGATCCATCAGTTTAAAAGAAAAAGTCGACACCCTGATTCACCTCTCCCCTCTCAGGGTGTCCTGGGGTCCTACAAACATCTCTTTTACTCATTCATGGTATTTGTTTCTGGAATAAAAACATCTTCTATGGGGTTTTGTTGAATTTTTTCCCAAGACAACTCATCTATATGTTGAGACTCAAATATCATCAATGTTTATCTGACTCCCACTATCAATTTTAGAGATATTATCACACACAAGTAATATAGAGTGATGTCTGACTGTTAAATTTTTTATTGAGAGGTTGTATCGGTAATAACCCCTAGTTTTAATGTGGAATCATATAGAGGTACACTTTATACCACAAGGTGAAATATTTTTACCTAAAGAGGAATTAATAATATATTCACATATGAGTATATTTTAGTATTAAAAAATGACTTTCCCTCTATTCATAAATAGGTGTGGGATACTATCTTCCACTATACTTGAATTTTGGTTTAGTTTTGTGTTGAAATTTGTATCATTTATTTCTAAGAGGATAATATAAGAATCACATAAATCATCATTGATCTCACTATAGAGAAAATTGGGTAGTTCCACCTTTCACATAATGTATTCCTCTAAGGTGAATAGGTGGAGTATTTTTTTAAGTTTCAAAACTACAGTAAATAAAAAATGAATACTTGATTCAAATAATCTCTTTCACAATCTAAGATAAGTCTCTTAAATTCTTTAAGATGATGTTTCTCAAAATCAATATATTAATCCTTGAATCTATCAAAGGATTTTTTTTAAACTCATCATGTAGAAATATCTATATCTACTAAAATAATAAGTTAAAGTTATTTTGTATGAGTCACCACCTCTTACATAAAGAGAAAATGGTATACATACATCTGTATAAACTGATTTGGGAGGCACTTTGACCATTACATCTGGTACACTAAATATGGATCTAGTCATATCTCATTTTAAACACACTTAATATACTCCACATTTTTTTCAAAAGAATCTAAATATCTGTACTGATGTTATTTAGTAAAACACTTTTTATTTAAAAGACATAGCTGGATATTTAGTAACTAGGAGAGATATGATTCATGCGATGTAGTTTCACTATCAATTTATAATAATTGGATCATGTAATCTATCACATAGAGGCAATAAATTAAATGTTCCTTTACATGAAAAATGATATCATTATAAAAGAAGAAACATTTATTCCCAATCATGGAAATAAAACCAATTTTATATATCTGGGATACCTAAATATGTTTTTTTGTAACAAATAGAAAAAATAACAATCCTTTATAACCAATATCATTTCTACAAGAAATGTTGGGTTTTTTACCCCTATAATCAGAACATATAGTTTTTCTCCATTGGATGTTCTAAGAGATACCACCACTTAGAAAATCATTCTGAACTAAATAGTGTATTATATTTGAATACATAGGTGATAACTATAAGTTATATCCTATAAAAAATTAATAAAAACAAATAAATTTCACCTGATAAAAAATGCCCCAAAGACGGATGGATTTCCATTATTTTCTCCTTATCTACATGGTGATAATGATGGAAAAGTTATTGAAGAGGATCATGAATGTTTTCCATATAAAATTATATAATATACTAGAGAAGGAATAATGGAGTAATCGAAGAATGAAATCAGTGCAAAGTAATTCATAGATTTTAAACCCTATAACTTCTAATCACTCAATGTATTAAATTAACTTGACTAGATGGTGGATAATTAGATCACATTATTCAATATTACTCTGAAATATTTCATTGGAAAGGTCAATTGTTTTATGCCTTTACCTATCCAGATATAAACCTTGGATATTCCCCAGAATGATATATGGATACTTGTTTTCATGATATTCTGTATGTTTCTGAGACAAATATGACACCATCAAACATTTAATTTGAACTACATCATTCATATGTTTTTCATTGAAATTGAATTCTTCTTCAATTTTCTTTTTTGTAGGTTGATTAAGAATTTAAGGTTCTAGCACGTAAGATTACTCTACCGAGATAAACATAACTCAAAGAGATCTATTAAACTACTAGATGTTACTGCTAATGATGAGATGGTCTTTATCCAAAATTGATTTCTTGGATAGTGTGGATGATGAAATTTCAATTTTATTTTTAAATTTAAAAGATTATATTATTATTATTTATTATATATTACAAATTATGTGATAAATATTACTAAATATTATTTTTTAAATTTACCACAATTTTATCAAGTCCTAATATCCCTGACCATTGAACATGAAATTTATAGTTTCAAAGAAATTATATCGGAAAGGATCCATATACCCTTTCAAAGAACCATAATGAGGGTTGATAATTCTATTTGAAGGTAGTTGGGTAGGTTTGTCTTTGAGAACTATGGTATTGTAGCTCCTTTATCAATTTATCAGACTAACTAATCTTGAAATCCTGACTTGGGTTTCATAAAAACATTCCTCCCCATTTCATCAATTCCATTTAAGACTACTTATCTCGATGTAAAACGGTTAAGTAAACCCTTAAGCTTTATAAAAACCACAACTTAAAAGTATTTTACCCAATGAGGGTTGGGAAAACACTTAGTTATAATGTATTCATTGCTAATCAAGTAATGGAAGGCCTTGTATGAATTAATATATATTTGAGTCCTTTTTATATATTATTAAATAATTTATTATTTTTTTATCTATTACATAACTTTTAAATATTAAGTGGATTTTATTTAATTAATTAACCATGTTTGATGAAACATATATGCATTATCCATTTATTTAAATTATTTCTTTTCAAATTAATTAATTTATTTATGTTACAATAGTCTAGCATAAAAAAAATAAATGATACCTAACTATGAAATAAATAACTTATAAATGACCAGACCATGAGATTATCTAATTGTTTATTTATTGAGTAGACAAAAAAGCATCATTTGACATAGTCGAAAAGTCTTAAGCTGATCTTGTATCGAGTTATAACATTCTACCTATACACATGTGTATCACATAGGTTTTCATCATAATGGTTTCATCTTAAACAGAACACACACAACTTTGGATACTATATTAATTACAAAAATTTATAAATCACACATAAGTTAGGGGGTCTAAAGGATTTCATAATACGGATTACAAAATTAAATTTAAATACATAGGTCCAATATTATAATAGAAGAAGGGATAACGTGTAGCCCATGAAATTTAATTTAATATTAAATAATTGAAAGCCTTGGTAATATATTAAAATAAAAAATCCAATACATACATTAGTCATGGTTAAGAATATTAATTTTATTACATGAAATGTATATGTAAATGTAAACCAGTCAAAATTATTTTTTTTTCAATTTTTATTAATATTAATTATCATTCATTAATGAATTAAAAATTTATTAATTAATTACCTTTAATATTAATTACTATCTAAATTCATTTCGTGATACCCATCATAAATGAATTCGCGTAAAATAAATCGAATAAAAAAATTTCATATTATTATAATAAATTTATAATGAATTTAAATTAATATTAAACCATATTTAAGGTTTCAAAATAATTTACACTATATATAATAAGTATTTAATGATGAAATTTTCAATTTAACTTAATTTTTATTCTCTCCCTCATTTGGAAAATATATGACATGTACTATCCTGATACATGCAATGTAACATTGTTTTCATGTGTACAAGGTACACATCTAGGGTGTTGGTGTGTTCCTTGGATGAACTACATGGCATGTACTTACCATCTACAAACTACGTGATCTTCTTGATATGTTTCCATAAAACCCACTGAAAAACGGAAATTTTTCATTAGGCGCAAGCCCACACAACATGTACTATCTTGCTACACACTGTGTATCCCTTATTTCGTTTGTCTTTAAAACTCACTAATGAACTCGAAATGTATTTTTGGTGAAGTAATTAATTTTTTTATAATTTAGTACACCAAAAAAACATCATGTACATAATTAATGTAATAGGATTTCATTATCATGTGGTTTTGACTGTTTACAATGACCACACTGATTGCAACGATTTCACTTATTACCAGTGTTTGCTACATGATATTTATTACAGCTACACACTATGTAATATGACATTCCATGTTTTATGTTATCCCAGTAAACACATGGTGTGTAGTAAATGTGCCTGATATAATTACTACTTAGTACATCATGTATCATGTGGCATGGTAAGGTGCAGCTTACTTGGGTACTAGATAAGCACTCCAGCTACACACTATGTAGTCCCATGTTATATGTCTAGATTCCATGATACTCCTCAAGAAATATATAGTAGTTATACATAATTTCATTTAATTAATAAATTGATAATATTGAATGATGAAATTAAAATACCAAAAACATATTAATTAAAACTAGACTAATGAATGAATAATATGAAATAAAAATTTCCACCATTATAGATAACATTCAACAATAATAAAATATATCATTAATAATTAAAAAACAAACTTATATGACACTAGTTGAAGGTTAAGAGAATAAAAAAAATCTACTTTGGTTTGTGTTAAATAAAAATTTCAATTAATTTTTAGTTTTCTAAAACCACAATAGACGATCTTAAACATTCAATTTCTAATTTATATATTTATATATAGAAAAAATGACCTCATAAAATTAGGATAATTTCTTTATTGTTTTTTATCTTCTGATAAAACCTTTCAGATTACCTTTGCTTCATTGTAAAGATTCATGTGTCAAATTTATATAGCAGTGATCCACATGTTCACCTTTGATATCTGAATAATGATAATTTATTTCTGGTTTCTAGAATATGGATTGAAATGTAATGTGTTGTTCATCTTGATTGCTTTAGCATCCTTTACGATTAAAATATATATTCTTATTATTGACAGAAAGAGATTAGGAAATCGAGAAGTAGTGTTAGGGATAGACATTTGTTTTGTGAAATGATTCTATATTTAGAGTTTTTATTTAACCCTACATAATAAAAAACCATAAATTTATATATCTTTGTTTAGGTTGAAATATTATATAATTTCATAGCAGCCCTTACATAACAATATTATGTTCATCAAACACTATACCAACATAATAGTAATAATAATTTAATTTTTTAGTGCGAATGCTAACATTCCAAATAAAAAATATTATTTTACCCACTTTTAAATTAATATTTATCACCGGATATGATCATGGTTAGTTCAAACTTCTCTTTATTTATGGAATGCACAAATAAATATTTTAAAAAAACTTTTGTGATTAAATATTTAAGACCAATAAAACATTAATTAAATTAATCCCCACTATTTAGAATAATATTTATTCTAATAATTAAATTTAAATAAAATTTAATCGCGATTAATAATAACACATTGTTTCTGGATTCATTATTGGTGGAATTAAGTGGAGTTTTCAAAATTCCATGATTTTTGTCTACCAACCTATCGAGGATCCCAAGAGAAAGAACATATTATTAAAATTTTGATAACCACGTATGAATGAACACATTGTAATAATATCAAATTACCATAATATCACATCTAGAAGGTTTCACTACCATGTCATCAACTTATGGGCTAGATACATCTTTCAATGATTACCTTAAATAAACACTTTGTTGGTCTATGGAAATGAAATTTTATGTGATTGTTCTATTCCAATTAATGGGTCAAGATATAATATTCTATTATTATTGATGGGAAATATAACTCATTGAATTATCCCTTAATGAGATATCCTTTATGATTCCCCAAATGTACGCTATATCTTGCGAACATATGGTGTGACAGTTTTGGTCAATAAATCTATATCGACATGTCATGACATGGATCAATGATAATCATAAAATCTATGGTCCCTTAAAAATTCTCACAAATATGAATATCTGAGAGAAATAAAACCTGAAGTATTCTTACAAGTGATTTTTTCCTCAAATAATATCATATTACAGATTACCAAGAACAGACATCATGAGAAAAACCCTCATCTTCTTATGAGTACTCAAACATAACAGTATACATATTATGTGTCCCATCATATTTAAGTAACAAAATATATTTATCTACATTTAAGAATATCGTTACAACACTTCAAGGTTATCATTATAAAGGTCTGATAAATACTCTAGAATATTATTACATTAAATTAATTCAGAACAATGAACAATTTCTAAAAATAATAATATTCCAATAATTTAGTATACATTTAAAAAATGAACATAATTTTTTTCCTAGGAAACCAAATACCACATTTCATCGATATTAAAATAAAAATTCTATTATATAAGAGATATTGAGTCCAAATGAAGAATAATATAATATAAATGGTAGTTAATAGAGATTAAAGTAATGAGAAACACATATATGAAATAAACTAAAATATTAATCACGGGAAAACACTCCAAGGATCACTAGGGCTATAGGAAAAAGAGAACTAATGTTAACAATTATGGATTCCATAAATAATTGTAAATATATAGAAACATGTCACCTATTAGTGGAATGAATACACAGACATCACTTGTAATAACTAGTGGATTTGAACCTATCCCAAACTAGGTTAACTTACTAAAGAGGCCAATCATACCATAATGTTTCAACCATAATCACAATTACAATACATGAAAATGCCACAAAAATTGGAAATTATAGTATTTACTTTAATAACCCAAGATTGATAACAACTAATAGAAATCATAGAATCACACATTTTTTCATTTGTGAATGTGTAAAATAAATAACAGATTTTTATATCAATAAAACTAAATAAATAATTAAACAATTATTTAAAGATTCCAAAATAGGATTAAATATTTTTTTGAATAATTTATAACAACTCATTTGAATATAAAACTGGTAATTCAAATATATTTATAAAATATATCTCAATTACTGAATGTGTATACATTCCCTAGTTTAGATACAGATGTATTTCTTGTTGTTCCAATTCACAAACTCTCGTGGGAATTATTATAAATATCAACAAATATATGTTCACCCATGTATATTTATATAACCAATTAGGGTATAAAGGCATTTTCATGCATCTCTATTTTTATTTAAATATAAATTTTTTACACTGACTTGATAATTTTTATTTTTATTAAACAATTGAAATGATATGAAAACCCAAAAGGGGGTTTATTATATTTCTAAAATTACCAAAAAATATTCTAATAACAATAAATATTCATTTAAAATATCATATTTTATTTCATAAAAAAATGAATAATTTATAAAAAACTGCTCCATAGAAAAATTTCAACTACATGGGAAACCATTAAATGGTAATTAAAATCATAAAAGGAATGATTTTTCGTTCAAAGGCATGTAGATGTATTTAAAATTATCAATTTATGACAATATAAGAGGTTAAGGGGAGAAGATAAACGAGGATACAAAAATTTATTTCCTTAACACAAGGCGAAATCATCCTTGTATCAATCATCAAGAGACCAAAGATTTTATTATAGTATATATGAGTCCTATAGAGGACACCAAATACCCTATAAAACCAAATCCACGTTAAATTAGAGTCAAAATATCTCTATCATTTTACCAAGAAGAAAATCTTGAAAGAGGTAGATGGAAAAACATAGAATAAAAAGGATGAGGAGTATGAGAAAATGTAACTAGAGGTGATCACACAAGGATATTAAAAAAAGAGATTAGAGGGAGGAGGAAGGAGGGAGGCTATGTATGAGGGAATCCATCCTTTTTTTGTGTGATGAAATAATAAGTATTGGTGACATAAATAGAGATTTAAATTAAAATAGCGGTGTGGTAATTTGGTAAAAGACAAATTTTTAGTGATATGATATTGCACATAGTTTTTTTGAAAATCTCACTAAACTGTGCACAATCTATTGGACCTGCACTATATGTACTGGAAATCCATTCATTGTTAGGGTACACTATTAGAGAATCCATGCCCAAAACATGCACTAGATATTTAAATATTATAGATAGACATTAACTATTTTTTCACCGTTTTGAGGAAACACACTCATATACTGGAATTCCAATTTTTTAAGATATTTCATTTAGATAAGACCCAAGATAAATAATAATAATAAATATCATAACGTAATTAAAATAATTTATTCAATTGTGTTGGGGAGTGATATATATTCTATTATTAGGATAAGATTCAAATTTTATTGGTATCTCATGGGATGTTTTTCTTCATGGATGTTTTTTCTCTCTCTAGTTTTTATTTTGATTCATGAGAATTATAATTATTTTAGAGATGACTAAAAAAGAGTTTTGAAATTTATATAGACCTAAAAATTTTATTTATAGGGTGTTGGTGGAGATAATTTATCAATTTTATGGATTTTGGGGATTGAGTATTTTTGTTTTGGATGAGTGAAGGTAAAAAACCCATTTTGGATTAAAGAAATTTTTTTGGTGGTGTCCATTTTTGGGGTCTAGTTTTGGTTAGACCGAAACACCCATTTTAGTGATTTTATTCGATTTTAAAATGTATTTAATTCGATGGGTTGGTTGGTTATATTATCAAATATTGTTTCATTATTCTATTTCACTATTAAATTTTTTTTTAATCATATATTATAATTTAATTTCACATCATAGTATTCAATTTAAAAATAGTTATGATTCATGTAAATAATTTTAAATAAATTTCAATTTTCAATTTATCTAATTTTTTATTTTTTCATTATTGGTGCAGGTAATTTGGGGAGACCAATATAATGTTGAAAACAATGCACCAAAGTATATTGATTCCCCAAAAAACATGTATTAATACATTCACATTAAAAAAATATTCCAATATTATTGTGGTGAAATTTGTAAGGTTTACCCATAAATATGTGGGATAAATAATTTTTTAATAACTCTATTATTATGTCACCCTTTTAAAAGAACAAATGAAAATATATCTTTATAAAACTTAACCTATTCAATTTAAAGAGTGAAGCATGAAAATTGTTAATATATCATTTATAGAACACCAAGGAATATAATATTTTAGGTGGTGATAACAAATAATCAATCCAACAAATCATTTTCTCCAAAGTCAAGTTTAGGATGTTTTCGTGGCCTAAATTGATCTACAACTAGTATTATAAAATATGTGGGTATAACCCTCCTTTTATTTTTCTTATAAATTGACACCATGTTTAACTCATTTTTTACTTTCATAAAATAGTAAATATTTATCATTTCATAGTGATTTATTATTCATATCATCATCTTGGATGTTTTAGAACATTATATCCTTTCAGGGAGAGTTTAAACGAAAATTGAGATCCAGTCAAGCCTCTTTATCCAACAAAATAAAAATCTTAATTATTTTTGATCTCTATAACAGAGTGCTAAAAATTCATTTGGAGTCATGAAGCATCTATTTTATATTGTATTTATGTATTTTTTATTTATAAAATACAATTCATTTGTATATTACTTAAAATCGCATTTGAATATATCAATTGGATATGAGTGAATAAAATGCACTTTTTAATAATATATTTTTGCCCTCTTTGATTCTATAACTAATACTATTTCCACTATCCAATAAAATAATCCTTTAAAATCCAATATATTTTAGATATCAATTCTCTTTAGAATCTCTTATTCTGTGCATATGTGATGGAACTTGAATATAATTTTTTTTTAACGATCAGAGGATAATTGAAAAATTCATTATATGTCAACAAATTAATTTTAACCAACCAAGGAAATCATTTAGGAACAATTAACTTGAATTTTTGGGTAGTTAAAATATAAATAATTCATCTATAAACTATATTGAATCCTATTTTTTTTATAATCTCAATTTTTTATTTATGTTTCTTTGTTTCAATTATTTATTTTCAATGATCACCATAAACAACTCCTCTTGTTTACATTTTATAATTTTCTGTTAAAATAGAAACATCAATATTTCAAAACCCTTTTTCATATAGCCTATGTTTTTCCCTATTAAAAATATAATTATTTAAAACCTAATTAATTTGACACATCCTAGAAATAAGTTTGAGTTACAATGTCATTTTCATAACGGAAAAAATTTATAGAGTTATTTTTTTACAGAAACAATGTAAATACTTGTTTAATTATTTTCAATATAATTAGTTTTTTATTCAAGTTATATTACATAATCCTTTCTTTATCAATATTTTTTATGACATTTTTTATTTGGGGGAAAGCATCATTCCAATCCCAAACCAGAGAGTATCCTAAACTATTAACATTAATACACACATATTGATTCATTAAAGGAGGACACACAACACATTGAAAATATTATAAACCATTATTCTTCTAGTAATAAAATTTAATTATAAATTAATTTATAAAACATGGATGAAAATAATAATAATTTAATATAATTTTCATTACCTAACATTTAATAAAAACCTGATTATAAATAATGACATTGTGAATCTATTTACATCAATATAATATCTTGTATAATTCCCTTTTTAAAAAAATCATATTCATGATAGATAATAAACATATATTTCTTTAAAAAATTATAAATTATTTTCCTAAGAATGAATCGAATGTTATTATGAAAAGAACTATTAATTGTTTTGAGTTTTCCATTTTCATTAAATAATACAATATGGGACTGGTAAAATATAGTGAATAACCCAATTAGTGTCTGAGTTGAAATAGAATTAACATTTCTATAAAAAGTTATCGAAACATATTGAACTATAATAATAGAAAACAAATTTTCATTGATTAATAAAATATAAAGGAGAAATAAAAATTTAATTTTAAGAACATTATAGAATATCTTATGTAAGCTATCCACATCGCCAAAAAATGATCAATTAAAAATTTATTAATTTTATATTCAATTTTCCCTATGAAGAATAAAATTATTGGTTTAGATATAGTTGGTTCCCTAGTAGATAATAATCTCGTTGAAAGATGGATGATCATTTAAAACATGGCACAAAATTCTCTATAATTCAGTCTGAGTTCTAGTGTGGATGATAAAAAAGTTTAGAAGGTGTACACATCAAAATTATAGAAGTGTGAGGATATATTGTTTCATGTGGTATTTACCTATCTATTGAAATTTATAGTTCCCCATATGAAATCCTAATATCCTCCTCGAATTAATTTTAGTATCTTGGTTCCTAAACACCACTATTTTTTTAAAAAAAATCTATTATTAGAACCTTCAGAGAATTTTTAAGTACTCTTTTTGATCCACACTTACAACGAACCCAACAAGAAAGAACTATTATATCCATCTATATCTATTTGAATATATAAAAAAACTTATAGGAATGGGGGTATTGAATCTAACATCAATAATCAATGGCCCACCCAATGTAGGTTATTCATCCTCCACCACCACATAAAAAATCTACAATACAAAAAAACCCTTTCATTAATCCCCCAATAACCATTCATAGAATAGAATACCAAAGAAAAAAATCAATAAAAATGATATAAAAATTATACCAAACATCCCAATGTTCCACAATAGACTAAAATATTAATTAGATTAACATGATATATTTTTTGGATAAATACAACATCAAGGGTAGTGTATAAGTTATTCGTAGATTACAGCTTACATTTGGGATATGTGAAGTTATAGTATCTTCATCATCTAGAGTGGTTAAAAACTAAAAGTTCATTCCCGACAGAGAATTACAATAAAGGAATGAACATTTCACTTAATGAACACAAAGAGGATTTATACCACATTAATTACAGAAAGGTAAAATCAACCTAAAAAATAAATTTAACTAAACATGATTGAAAAATATTTTTTTAAATGTGTTGCTTAACATTATCTGAATTTGTGAATAAAATAAAATTCGATGGAATTCCATATTTTTGAAGGAGTTGCTTCATAACCTTAGGTTGAAATATTATATTTTGGTGAATTTAATATCATTTGGATGTCACATAAAGTGTTTAGATGTATATTAAGGTGGGTGGTGATATATAGTCTTGTTGTAGAAGTAACATAGTTACAACATGACTACACGTGTCACAATATGACATGACTGGTAATAAAAATAATATAAATGATAATGTTATTACATATTGATGAATCGAATGAAATATTACTTGAACCAAAATATGTTTTACTTTTCATTGTTTTTATTTAATCGTATATGATGAGAAATAGTAGTTAATTACACAAAGGATGTGGCTTTAAATTTTAGAAATTATTGGCATGTAACACCCATGGCATGGAATAAATACAATATTGTGCCTAGGGAAATTCATGGGTTCATTTCAGGGTAGCCTACCATGAAAAATACTTTGGGATGTGATTTTAAAAGTTTCAAGATTTTTTCTAGTAGAATATAGTACAGTCCCCGTAGGTTCATGCTATGGTATGACATATTAGAAAATTAAAAATAATTAAAGGAGATATAGATCTTTCATTCCACAAATGAGTATTTTATATTGTGATTACTACAATCCTATGTGATAAAATTGAAATGAGAATGTGGATATCGCATTATGATATGACGATTATTTTATTAATTGACAATTACATATTAAAAATTAAATGGTAATGATATTTTTTTGTTGATCCAATGTTTGGATTAGAAGTAAAGGATGTTAAAAACATTAGTTTTTCCTTGAATTTACATTTTTAAATTCAAAAATTCTCTAAATATAACAGATTTTTTTTAAAGAGGAATTAATCGTACATAATATATAATGTGATGAAACATAATGATCCACAAGCATAGAATTAGAAGAGAAATGTATTGATACACGGTATTAAAAAATACATTATGATCAATCTAGGTAACATTGATGAAATTGTTTGGATAGTTAATTTATTTTTCATATCATTAACAATATAGAGGAGTTTAATAGAGTAATATATATAATAGAATTACTATTTGTTGATGTTTCTTTTGATTTATATATATTTTTATAATGACCTATGAGTTCAATATATTCTTGTATCCTTATTAAATGTAGTGAGTGGGGAATAGGAAGAGGAAGTGGGCCATGGATGAGTAATGAGACTTTCATAATGTTATAATCTTATACAAGTGATGTATTAGTGAATTGGAATTTTAATACACTGTTTATATTCTCACTATATACATGGACCATTATAGGTGTAGCATGGAAACCATTGAGGTTATACCCACTAAATTTTATTCATTTTTATGTTTTATGTGTTTGAAATTATATAAAGGTCATGGTTAATTTCAAAATGTGAAGACATGATATTATTAATCTATAGAAATGAAGAAATTTAATGAAATAATAATTCACCCCACACTCTTTGTGTGTAGTAGGACGTTTTTGTACGACAAGATGTATATAAATTGAAATTGAATTTTATGGTATGAAATGTTGAGATTGGGGAGGAACATATAAATATTTATAAAATATTTACAAATGAATAATATAAATGATTGAGGGAAATTCATGATTTTATATATTATAGGGGAATATTTCTTTTAAGATTAAATTATTCATTTTGGTTCCCCTATAAATGTAAGACCTCACTCTATTTTATATAATTTATTTTTTAGGGGTCATAAAAATTTATGGTCTAGTTTTTTACCTAGAAAACTAATGTACCACACACATCATTGTTTATGTAGATGAATTTATTTTAAAAGAAAAAAATTTAATTTTGTAGGATGATATTACTTGATAAAATGGGAATATTATAGGATGAATAGACATTATCTTTTTTTATTTGGGTAATTTTTTTTGAAAACATATAAAACCACATTTAATATATATATTTATATATAGTGGTACATTATCATCAGTGTATGGTAGGGTAATTTTCCACTTTAACATCTTTGATTCATTGAGGCACCCCTAATAATAACAATCCCTTGAATTAGTTAATATTTTATGGAATTCAAATCCCCATTAAAATTGTTCTCATTCAAACCCTTTCAGAGTTTTCATTATTTATTTACATGCTTTTTAATTATTCATGTGTCAAATGTCGTAATGGTATAGATAATTTCTTTCATGTTTTTTAATTTATAATTTATAATTCACGAAGAACTAAATGGATATTGATGATTCTACGTATCATGTAAAATATTATTCGACATTTTGGGTTGTTACCATTGTGTGGTTAGATGAGATGATAGGCCTCAAAATTTCTCATTCAGTCAAATAATTACAAAATTACCTTGAATTGTAACATAAAAGATTTAATCAAAATTTAAAATATTCATATCATGATTATAGAATCATGTTTCATAGAAAAATTACCAGATGAATCCCTCTAGAGTAGTAATTATGATTTATTTACATTTTTAATGAGTATAAATAAGGATTAGGATAAAAGGTGTCAAAATATAATGGTATTAGAACATTATAATTTTTTATCTTATATTATTAAGTTGTAATGATGAAAATTTGATGCAATAAAATTGTCGAGTAAACCAAAATATCCATGATATAATTTATTGGATGAAAAAATTAATTGTTTATATATTCATTTTTCATATATCAAATATCTAGTAGGTTAGTTGGGAATAGATACCCCCAAAAATACTAGTCATGTTTAAATTAAAAAAATAAAATATTTAATTTTTAGCAATATATGTATAAAATAGTATGTGTGCCCTTATATACAATCATCAACTAAACAAAAGACAGTTGAAAGAACCATTTTCCATTGTCATTATTTTACAATATTCTAGAGAGGATAATGGGGAATTCCAAATACTATTTCCTTGATTGTTATTATGGATATTTTAATATCTATATTACCTATTAGGATCTTTAAACGACAACATTCACTTTCCCCTTTGTGACATTTTAAAATAGTGATATTCTATTTGGTTTGTATAATGCTCCATGTACTTTCCAACAATTCATGGTTAGTATATTTCGGGATTTTTTTTAATTTCACTGATATATTCATGAATGATTTTATAATTCATCATTCATATTTTTATGAGTGTTTTTTAGTCTTGGTGTTTTAGTTAAACATTGAATTTAATTTAATTTTGAATTAACTTTTGAAAAATTCTATTTCATATAAAAATAATGTATTGATAACAGAATTATCATTTCAAGGTATGATATCAAAGCTAATAAATCAAAAGTCTATGTCATATCTTCTCTCTAATTCAAAAAATGTTTATTATCTACAGTTATTCTAACGTAGTATGAGAATATTTCACCATTTTATTCATGAAATCAATAAGATATTGCTTCCCATTTTATAATTATTACAAATATGTATAATCATTATGTTTGTTAAAAAATATTGTGATGATTTTAATAAATTTAAATTGTGCCTCACTTTAAACTATTTAGTTGGGGTAATATTTTTATAATTTATCGATCATGATCCACATGAAATTTCATATTCATCATACACATGTGAACCTACAGAAAATTGAAAAAAATTCATACAATTGTGTTGCATTGGATAAATTTTAGTCAATCCTTTCAGGATCCATAGTTATCTATTATTCTGACAATAGACCAAACATCAATCTTATTATGAAACGAGAAGCCAAATTATAGCTCATTAACATAATGATACTCTAGAAGTATTTCCATTTAGATATTAGGGACAACATACATATGGAGAATGTGGTGGATGATTATATTAATACCATACTTCCATCCTTGAACATTAAATCATCACCATATATTCCAATAAATGATATGTTTTCTTATGTGAAATTATTCAAAGTGAAATATGTTATTATGTAATATTTGTTATCATCTAGAATTCTTATTGATTTTAATAAAAACAATGATGAGTTTCTAAAACATGAGTCATGTTCGTATATCTTGGATGAACATTTCTAATGGGGAATATGTAGAGTTGTAGTCTTAAGGTGTTGGATTACCAGTAGAATGTTTCAATTCATCATCATGTTCTATCACACTCTTTCATGTGAGGGATACATTGGTCCCCAATTTATTTATTTCAAGAATCTTGATGTTATGATATTTTAGATAACCTTACATTATTATTCACATGATTTTTGTAGAGTTTATCATCATTGTAAATGGTTGGGTAATTCACGTAGAATATGTGAAATACTAGAAAAAACTTATATATTTGATGAATTATATTATATTTTTCGTAATATATGTATGATACATTGCTCGAATTAGTATTAAAAATCCCAATCCTTATTAAATTGGGTTATGTATCTAATTGGGTGGAAGAATATGCCACAAGGACATATGAATCTACGATAGATATGTATTTTTTCAACAAAAATATTTTTCATGATTGTATTTATAGGGCTCATAATTTGTAACCATGGTCATATTTTTTCATCCAAATAAACAATATAATTTTACATTAGTATTAGTTTAGAAATTGAGGATCCTTAGCTTATCACTCTAAATGTTTTTTAAAATTTGTTGTTTCTAAAACATTGGAAAAATAAATTATTTGGAAAAACTATTTTATGAAGAAAATAAAACATTGGAGTCTAAGAATCGATGACAGTTTATAGGCTTATTGAACAATTTTTTATACTTTTAATGTCTCATTAATTTTGAAATGGATCCTTATTATTTTTTAGAATTAACTGTGATAGGGACGAAATGGTAAATTTTATTATTCTTATGATTCTTTTCTAAACATCCTTAAAAAACTATTAAATAAATTAATAGATATTTGATAAAACAATTAATTAACAGACCCTACAGATAGAGTATATTTACAAGCATCACTACTCAAAATGAGTAGCAATAATTTTACATGTTCTAAGTTCACCATAGATAATAGAGTACTCTTGTTTCATCATATGGATTAGAAACAATCATGATTTATCAAAGAAATAATGTCACATATTTTTCTTCTGACTATGTATAGTGCTCCCACACATAAATATATAAAATATTATTTAAAATAACAAGAGATACTATGTTTGAATTATTATTCCATCAGGATATTCTGTGATACTTATTTTATTTCTTATTCTTCCTATTTTTCTTCTACTTTCACAAAAATCAATAATATTATTATTTCTCCCCATATTTTTTGGAAATTTTTTTATTTCAATACATCTATTTATATTCCTAGATATTAATGTAAATATACTTCTTTCTATAAGAAGTATAAAATTAATCTAATTTTTTTTTGAATTTAAAATTCAAATTTAAACAAGTTTGATCTTTGAACCACATCAATATAATTCATATTATCATATTCATTCCTTCAATAGTCAATGTAATTTTCTATGTTATCACAAAATAATTTTATGTATTATGGTGTAACATATCTATTCTTCTCAAAATTAATATCACTTCATTGTGTGACAAAATGTTTTATAGTAGACACCATATAACATTCATGGAATAGGATGGAGCTTATTTTTCATGAAGACTAACCCAGACGTAATGCTCTTTATTTTTTTTCCAAGCCGATTATATTAGGATGTTCTATTTTTTCAGTGTTTTCAGAATTATTCACTAACTCTTTGTATCAAAATTTACATTTTGGGATATTTAAAATTTGAGATAAAATCGCCATTATTTTTTGTCCTAAACATTATAAAATCACCATCGATATTTGGAAAACAATTCTTCAAAAAAATAACCTAATAATTTCTGATAATTTATATTAACTATAATCATTTCACATTTCTTCAATGTCTAAAAACCTCTATAGACAGTTCAAAAGAATCTTGAAGAAACAATATATGGATCTTATGAATACCAATTAAAAGATTTTTTACATATCCATTTTTTATGAATAACTATTACCAAAACTATAACTACACCTCAAATATGTTTATAATATAAGATATAAATTATGAACTTTTGAAAATTTCTAGATATAGTATTTAGAGTTACCCTTATGCATTAGTAAAAGTACTCTTATGAATATAGAATATCATATTTAATTGGATACTACATTCAATTTGTTTAGTAATATTTTTATGATTAAAAATAATTATTTATTACGTATTTATAATTTCTTTAAGAAATTTTTCATTCTGAAATTTAATTTCTATATGTTTATATTACCCTTACAGAAGTTATAGGTATACTTGTTTACCATTATGTGTATATTCATATGCCCATAAATTATCAATAAAAAATTATGATTATATGGACAAGTTAAAAAAAGTAATGTAAGCATAAGCCTTGACTCACTCCCTGAAAAAATGTCGTCTAACCATACAAACAGTTACATGACTATGAATCAACTACAAATAAGAGTACAAATTTTTTAGACACTGAATATACTTCTGTAAGAGATTCTATTGAACAGATGAAAAATATTATATGAAACATAATCTATTACATACCTCTTGGAAAAATTTCATGTTACCATATGAATTATTTAACGACTAAGGATCAACTACAAAAAAGATTATAAATTTTTAGCAATTGACTCTAATATATTAAGAGATTCAATTTACCAAAATGAAAAATATCAGACTAAATATTTCAAAAATATATATCAACTACAAAATCCTTAAAATTGACTAAAAAGTGAAATGATATCTATGTTTCTCAATTTATATACAACAAGATATATACGCATTTCTCACTTTATATACAAAACATGAAATAAATCATAATACTCAAGTGATATATTTTTTAGTTCATCTAGTATATAACTAAATTAAATAAAATATATCATAATGGTAAAATATGAAAAAAAATGTACCCAATAATGGGTTAGCTTTGTTGTTAAGTAGATAAAATGTACGGGGATAATTATCATAGAAAAAAATAATGTGAATAATATAGAAAAGATAAAAATTAATCAAATATGACATATAAATAATGGAGAGAATTGGGGGAAATATCGATTAATGAACCTCTAACATATATAATCGTACAGATAAAAATAAGTAGTTTCATAAAATTATAATTCTTAATTCCATACATCATAATCATGTAATCAAGGCCTCATTTCAAGACATCGATCATAAATCGGCAAGGGTACACCAAATACAAAATCTAGTTTGTCTCATGTGACAATCCAATATATCAATATGTATTTAAAATTCCCAACAATCATATAGTGTGAAAAATAAATTCAACATATGAAATGATAAATAATTACACATTACGTAATAGAAAAGATCATTAATAATGAAAAACTAGCCAACAAAATGAAACAACTTCCCCTAACAGAAATAAAATATATGATCATAATCCATCTATAGGAATAATATTTTTCAGGATTAAATTATATCCCCATTCATGTATAAAATTCCTTAAAAAAATTATTGATGAAAATTCTTTTTTAAAAAGTCATTCACATATTTCATTGAAATTAGGAGGTAATATCTTGTTATTTTGAAGTAAAATTTAAATATAAAAAAATCCCATAACAATGGGAATATTATTTAATTTTAAAAACCATGTAATTTTTTTAGAAATAAAGATATTGAATAATGGTGATGATGGATGGAAAATGAAGATGTGTTGTAGATGTTAAAAACATTATTCTCCCACTTTGAAAAAACATAATGTGTATAAAAAAAGAACATTAAAAAATAATATTTGTTAAAATATAAAAATAAGATAAAATATAGAGAAATTTTTTATTATTTATTAAAAATTCAATTCAATTTTTATATTATAATTTTGATGAATATTTACTTGGAATAAAATTTTCACTAACTGAATATGACAAATAAGGCTAGTTTCTATTTATAACATTTTTTTAACATTTTGAGTACTAATGAGAGGAAAATGAAAAAAACATAGAAAACACAAAAATAACTATAGGATAAAATCATATATGTGGTTTTATAGAGAGAGGACATATAATTACCAAAACCTAAATATAAACTTAAGTAATACCAAATATTTATTGTATAGTGAAATAAATCCATATCTCGTAATCCTTCTTGGTTTGATAAATCATAATATATTTTATAAAAAATTTATAAATATTTTACATCAATATTAAAACTATAATTGTGTTTATATGACTAGATACTACTAAATAATAGTTTCATTGTAACTAATTATAAAATATTTTCTGTTAATAACTATATTAGATTGTTTATCATTCTGTTTTCTGCATATGTTTCTATTGAAATATTACAATACTTAAACCTTGGTCATTATTTGACCATACCAAGAATCATACAAATATTATAATTATCAAAAATATACCTTTTTTACACCTTTAATACCATCCATTAAAATGTATCATATGGAGAGAGTAACTCAATAAGGGGTGAATTGAGATCCAAATAAAGATTTCTGTAAATTAACTATCCAATTAACCAAAAAATCATATGAATATAAAGTATAAGATTTTAAAAGATTTATTAAATAGTGATTAGGTATTCGATAAAATATAGTTTAGAAATACCTTAACATTTTGATATTATTCTACTTAGATTGAAAAATATATAAAAAATTGTTAAGATTAATTATCAAAGAGTTTTTCTTTATAAATTAAAAGTTATGTTTAATTAGATATAAAAACAAAACTAATAACACAGTGACATAATGTAATAAACTATAGGTTTAGTATCTTGATAAGACCTAATCTCCTCCACTTGGTTTTCAACTGCTACTTAGAAAATTATAAATATAGTCAAACAACTCTACAAACTAGATTATGTATACAGTCAACAAAAAAATAGTTCAGGATAAAAATCCTCATCAATAGTTATACATGGGGTGATATAAATGTACTGGTCAAACATGGAAACCCTCCACAAAAATAGTGGGAAACATATTGATAAAGGAGAGAATAAGAAGTATTCTCCTTGAAAATGTAGGAGATAGTTTTTTTTTGGATAACAAGAAAACAACACAATACTCATATGTAAAACTAACATAAAAATTCGAAAGAACATAGTGTGATGTGCTTTATATGTTTGTAATCCTCATATTAGTAATGGTGAGAAGTTAGTGGTTTATTTTGGAATAATGAGGAAGAATTTATGATAGTATAAGTCTATAGAAATTCTTCATTTGATCTCTATCTATTGTCTCAATCAATATTAGAAATGGGTTTTGTGTTTCAGTGTAATTTATCTTCAAAGAATGTATTCAGTATGTTCAAAAGAGTTCATAGATTTGATTACACAAATCTTTTGGTTATCATTAATTATTGAATTATAAAAAGAAACATCATACCGAGAGAGATATATCTTTCATGAATCTATTGTAGTGATTTTTGAATGAGATCCACATTACTCGAATCATCTTTTACTAAGTTATTAAATCTGGTTCAAACCATCCAGTTATAGATTTTGTTGTTTGAACCCTTCACGCTGAAGATTGCTGACATCAATGGTAACAAGAGTGATGGTAGTGACTCGAATGTCAGTAACTCCTTTGGATGTAGTGGTGACTCTATTCTGATGGTGGATCATCCTAGGGGTAATGATGAAATGAGTCTAGTGGGTTGTCATCCCATTGATAATGATGACTCGAGTCTGGCAGTAGCTTATACTGCGGGTAACAATGACTCGAGTCTGGTAGTAGTAGTGACTTGTAGCCAATAGTGTCGTTCCATAACTCTTAATAGAAATATTATTGAATTAATATGTCCATATAAAATTCTATCATACAAAATATGAATCATTAGTAATAAATGAATCATGGTTTGTGATCATCAAAATAAGAGATTTCAAACCCACTCCATTCAAGGAGGTTCCAAAATTTCCTTCCTTGTGATTATCTTAAAAGGCATAATTTTATAAAAAATATAAAAAATATGTAATTTGAAATTATTAGATATAGATATTCATATATCAAAATGAAAAATTACCTATCTCCCACTTTGAAATTTTCAAAATAGTAATAAAACTGTAGAATGGAAAATAATAGAAAGTAAGTTCATTAGTTTATTTAAAAAAAGATATAAGATTAATATTAAAGGAAGAAGTTAAATCATCCCTATCAAAGATATATCACAAAAAAACAAAATCACTCCATATAGGTTGTAATATGATCAGCATTATCCTTTCCATTTTCTTTTTCCATGTCTCTATCATCATCCAGAGTAGATACATTCGAAGTATAAGTTTAGGAAAAGGTGGTAATATATGGTAGAGTTGTAGAGGGGGTAGTGGTTCTATAAAAATAATGGGTCTATGTTTTTTGATATCTTCAACTAGGAAAAAACATTGCGGCTGAAGTGGTGGAGGAAAAATACTGGTTGACTAAGATATTAGAGAAGGCCTATACAGAACTATCCATGTGGTTGTGGTTGAAAGACTAAAGAAACATTAATGGCCTCTTGAGAAATAACATCCATTAGATTTACATGGGGGATTCGCTTCCTTAAATTAATAAATTCCATGATTATGCAGCCTCCCCTTTTAATTTCATTAAAAAAATATTCATTTTCATTAATAAATCTTTGAACAGATGTAGAGATAAACTTTAACTAACTCACCTGTTCTTGAAAGGATCTTGTCTCTGGTGGGATCATTACGTTCTCATAAATAATCTTGAATTTTTTTTAAAATTTTCATGTTTTTTTAGATCACCGAAAAATGTATTGAATATCCTTTTTTAAAAATTCTTTTCCTATTCTAAGATCACCAACATACTCTTTTAATTATTGTAGATTATGTTATCCATAAATATGTATCTGTCAAATATTTTCTTCATGAGTACTGACATCACTGAAGGTATTTTTGATTTCATATCCAAAAAATATTACAAAAAAATATTTATCAGACTATTCTTGAGGAGGGGGAGGTGAAGATGATATAAAGGAAATTGATGCAAAACTTTCCAACTTCTGAGAAGTGGAACACATAAAAACTGAAAATATTTCCTGCAAACCTTCCACTAATGATTTCAAAACTTCTGCCTCAGATGTCAATCATCTATTTTAAACATCCATTTTGTGAGTATGAAGAAGATTTTTTTGTGAATATGAAATATGACCAGCTCTACCAAATATCTAACACATTCTTCATTAAAGTGAGAAATATGCGATGGTTGATTGTTCAGGACTTGGGAAAGGTCTGAGACCAAATTATTTCCCTAGATTTCCATATCGGAATGAAAATATTTATATAGAGAATCTAAATTATATTGGTTTAAAAAATTATGAGGAATCATTGATGAAGGAATGGTAGGATTTCCTTGTTCATGTGATATTATATCCTCATTTGGTCTTGTTGTATATATGGGAGTGAATGTCTCTAACTAAGTAGTTTTATCTATCTATTTTTCCAAGGAATCCTTCTCTTATAAATTTAGATTCATCATCTGTATCACTATTTGATAGCCCAAGTCTTCTAAAACAAGTAAATCTCTCCCATTCATCAATGTTTATATCTTAATATCTAACATATGGAAGAGTTTCAATGTCTCCAGGCTTGTGAGAGCTATGGCAAACTTCGGTTCTTGAGGGAACCCGAGTTATCTATTACAGTTATAAAGTGGGTACATATGCAGTTTTATCCAATGATTGAGTAAGTGAAAGGGTGGTCAAATTCCTCTTTGTTCTACCTAGTAGAACTACTAGATGATTGGTTTCCATGGTCTGTACTAAATCCGATTGAGCTAGTTCATCTCACTGCCCCTCAATATTAGGAGTTTACTCCCCATCACTTACTACTTATTTATCCTTTCCAAAAACAATTGGATTATTCAGTATCATCGTGTCCCTTATCTGAATTTCTTGGATGATACTGGATACAACTTGTTAAGGGGGTTGAATTTGGAATAACTCTTGGGCGGGATGAACAAGATCATAACCATTCTCTATACTCCCTTTATGAGCAGAGCCACCTTCTTTTTATTGCTCAACTCTGTGATCAAAGCCTCTTCCATTATGTCCAACAACAGGATTCTCATTAAGTGCTTTATCTTAATTATCCTTATCAACATCATTGGATGATTCTTATGGGTTTTCAAGATCCATATTCTCTATAACTACAATTTCAGAAACAAAATCATTTCCTCCATCATTCCTCTCTTCACATGAGTTCTTAGAGCTATATGATTTATAATTAGATTATTCCGAAGTTTTAGTATTCTCATCGTAATCAAGCTTAATTAAGTGTGTCTCTGTAGATGTTAGGGACCCTGTAGAATTGGCATTCTCTTTAGATACTTTTGGTGAAGATTGTATGATATTTGGATGAATTCCTTCATCAATTAACACACCTTCTTCTTCTCCATCATCACTTTTAAAAATAAAATTTTTAATAGAATACTCAAGAATCTTATCAAGTTCAAGAGTGGGATCAACCATATCATTTGGTCTAGTTGGTTGTTCAATCAGATTGAAATCATCATAATTTTTCATTATTCATAACCAAACATTATTTCAAGGAATTTTGAACAACTTTCACTCTTTTTCAGATTAAATTAGAACGAAAAAAACCACCCATTCAATCCTTATTATCTTCTCTAGGATTTATATATCCCTTGGCATCTATAATAGTAGATATCATTTTGGTATAAATGATGGATTTTAATCTGGAGATATTTTTTAATATATCAGGCATTTAGACAATATAAAATCTATAAAGATTTATTGTTTGACCTTTCTTTATCTTATACATGTAGTTGAAATATTGATAACTCGATCTGTTGAATTCCCCTTTTCTGGGACATAAAATATGCTATAAAAACCTAAATAGTGACTTTCACTCAGCATCAAACTCTATATCAGTTGGTCTCCTCTTGATTCGATCTTTTGTTAGATCAAGGAGAGCAACCATTAACTTATCATTAGTTATACTCCCATGGAAATCGTCATATACGCCATTTCAAGGAATCATTATAATTTTTTCCATTATCTGGAAGAGAAATAAATATCTTCTCCACGTATAATACTATGAACTATAACAATATTCTACCAAAAAATGAATCATGAATTATAATAAAATTTATAAACTCTCCTCATATAATACATTATATGACTCAAAGTAAATAAATTCATCCACTTTTTTTCTATTTCATTTGAAAATAGCATATTGCTTGTTGGAATCCCTAATTCATCAATCCCATTTTCTACTTTATATATATGTTACATTAAAAGCGGGTTAACTAGAAGATCTTAAAAACTACTTGTGGATACTCATCATCTCTTGGAAGGCCTCAGCTGTTCTAGATTTCATTCGATAACACGCTTCATACGGGCTATTTGAATCAGTTTAAGGCTTCAAGTGGAGAAAGGAAGTATAAAGATTGGTTCATGAAGAAATTAAGGGATCAATATTTCAAGGGTTCAGAGAATTCAACAATTTTGAGTAATCCTGATTTTTTTATCATATAGGTATTCGAAAATAATAATTATAAAATTAATATAAAATAATTTAATCTGTATATGAAAAATAAAAACGGTCAATAAAATAAAAGTAACATAAAAAGGAACAATAACTCATCAGTGGTGACTCATCTAGGGTCACTCATCAACAAAAAATCATCAATGGCGACTCATCAATGATGAACCATGAATGGTGACTTATCAAACATGAATCATCCATGCTAACAGATCTACGAATGTATATCAATACTAATTAGATGTAGATTAATCATTCAGAATTAAAAGGATTTGTGAATATATCAGCTAGATGATGTTCAGTTATAATAAATTTAAATGTTATATCATCTTTTAGATAATGATCTCTCAAAAAATTATGTCTTACATTAATATGTTATTTTATTAGAGTAAGATACTATATTTTTTCAAATTTTTATTGAAATTTTGTTATCATAATTAATAGGTACATGTCAAAATTAGTATCCAAAGTCTAGTAAATTAGGTTTAATCAATACGATTTGTGCACAAAAACTTATTGTAGCTATGTATTCAACATTAACAGTAGACAATTTCAAAAAAATTTCTTCATATTATACCATGATACTAGATATTTTCCTAAAATATGAATTGTTCCTAATATTTTTTTCTATCTAACTCACAACCACTGAAATCATCTTGTAATTGACTATCTAAATCAAAAAAACATTTCCTCTTGGGTAGAAAAATACTTAATTGGTTTTATACCTGAGGTATTAAAAATTATTTTGACTCCGATTAAATGATACTCTTGTAGATTTTCACAAAAGAGAGAAAAATACACACACTAAACATGATATCAGGCTAATTTTTAGTTAGGTAGTGGATAATACAAAACATAAATCTATGTGTAATTTGATATACTGATTTCCCAGTTTCATCAATGACCAGTTTACAAGTTGTACTAATGGTAGTATCACTTCTTATGTTACTCCCTTGTCAAAACATTTTAAAATATATTTAGTGTATTTACTTTGATTTAATATCATTTCTTCTTTATTTAAAAAATGTGAAATCTAATAAAAATGTTGAGTTTACCCATTAAACTCATTTCAGATTCAATTTGCATTAATTTTCAAAACTCATAACATTAGGAGTATTTAGTATATCCAAAAATATTATTTTCAACATAGATTTGAATTATAAAAACATCTTATGAAATTATTTTTATTAAAGAAGATGGATATTCAATGTAATTTGATTAATTTTTGAAATTAGTAAAGAGGTATGCCTATCATACCATTCTCGCTGAGCCTATTTAAAACCATACAATGAGTTTTTTAATTTAAAAAAATTTGTTTGAAAAATGGGGGTTTTTAAATCCAAGGTGTTGTTCAATAAAAACATCCTCAATTATAAACCTACTTAATAATTAACCTTTAACATTCATTTGATATATTTTTAAATCTGAATGTACTTACTTTGAATATAGTATCCTTATTGCTTCATTTATTGCTATAGGTGAAAAATATTCTTTATAATCAATTCCATATTCATGATTATAACCATGTACAAATAATCTTGCTTTAATTATTACAGTAGCACCAAATTCATCATCCATGATTCTAAAAACCCACTTAGTGCCAATAGTAATGGAATCCAGAGGTTGGCCAATAGTAATTGATTTTCTTAGGTTTTATATGTGACATGAAAGCTTTATGTTCTATGTGATTTCATTGATATTCTTTTGTCTTTGTACCTCTTTATATGTTTCCAATTAATGCATCAAATGGGTGGTGTCTTTGAGTCCTAATGGGTAACTGAGAAGAGGGGCTATTTGGTCAGGATTTACATCATGTTTATGTTCTAGTGGATCACTGGATATTGTGTCTGTTTATTTAATATCAATTTTAGACAATTGGAAGTTGTGATTATAAGATGAAAGATCATCCTCAAGGTCTTAAAAGTTAATTTTATCTTCATTGGGATCAGTTTCTTAAAACATGATATGAGAAGATTCTTCCGTTGTTATGGAATATTTATTAACAAATCTATATGCTTTACTGGAATTTCAATACCCATGAAAAATTCCTACATCTATATTGGAAGAAAAATTTTCCACAATTTCATTTGTATTAAGAATAAATACATAGTGACAAGAAATTATAACTTAATTAACCATTTGATTTATATTATTCCATTACTCATAAGATATTTTCTTTAAGAGATTTCTAATCAAAACACTATTAATAATATAACTGAATGTTTTAATAGCATAAATAAAAAGTAGTTATGAAATTAATACTGAATTTATATAGTTCTGGCTATCTCATGAAAAGTCATATTTCTTCTTTAGACCTCCCGATTTTTTTGTGTTGTTCTAGGAGAAGAAAATTTATTATTATTGTATTTTTATAACCGAAGGAATCAATGTATTGATTTTAAAATTATCAACCCTAATCAATATATAATTTCATAATCCTAATTTCAATAAGGATTTCTATATATTTTGAATAATTAATAAATAAAAAACAAGATTCAATTTTTTAGGCTTGAAAGAATACCTAAGTGTTCATTGATAAGTCATCTATAAGGACGTAGACATAGTGTTTTACCTTTAGACCAGAATCTAAAGAAGGTATAAAGGCTTCCATATGAATTAACTCTAGTGGTTGAGAGGTTGAAACTTCATTCTTCGTTTTAAATGAAATGTTACGAAGTTTCCCCTTTTGGCATAGATTACAGACTCTATCATTTGAGAATTCATGATTTTGTAGGTCTCTAACTTACTCTTTCATAGATATCTTTCTAAGTGAGTGAATATTTAAGTGACCTAGTATCTTATTCCAAATATATGATTCTATATTAATTTAACTTTGTAAATATATATTGTTAGAATATAAAGAATTTAAATCAATAGAATAGAAATTCTCATTTCTCAAAAAATAAAAATTGAATAAATTTTTTTATTAAAAACATCACAAGAATTTTTTTAAAATTTCTCATAAAATATATCATCACACAATTGGGATAAGATAATTATATTATATTTTAAATCATACACATATAATACATTCTAAATTAATACTGAAATTGAATTACTAATTTGGCTAAGGTTGATGATTTTCCCATTTTTGTTGTCACCAATTTAGAAATGTCCACCATAAAATTTCATAAAATTCTCGAAGATTGAATAATCACTAATCATGTCTATAGAACATACAAAATCTAGATTCCATATTATTTTTTTGGAGGTTTTCAAATAGATTTCTTAGAAGAAAATATTTATACAAAAGGATATTTAGGAACCAAAATTATCTCGGCTCCATATATGTTACAAAAAATATATTTTGGTATCAAAATTTGTCAAATAGTATTCTTATAAACAGATTGATGACTTTTAGAGATACAAACTTTGTTAGGACCAGTTGAGTAGGTCATTTCCATATATGAACATTCAACATGATAACTCAATGTAAATATTGTTATTTTAATTTTTATTTGTCATAAATACTAATGTATTCCAGTTGTATACTTGGGTGAAACTTTTTTTATGATTACTGTAGTTAATGTTTTCTTATTTTTGGTACATTTTTCAATTAATTTCATTAATTTTTCATTTAAAATTACTAATTATTTGTTTTATTTCAACAGTTTATCATTTTTCTCTCTTTCAATAGTATGATTAATTTTAACATTTACTGTTAAATCATAATTTTTTTGAGTGGCTTATTTTTATCATTTAGTTCATGAAAACTATCTTCCAGCATGTTATAGTAATCATATAGATATTTTTTATTCATTTTTCCACATTCTCATTCATTTTATAATTTTACAAAATGGATGAAGAATCAGTATGAGACCTAAGAAGAGAATTTGTTACCTCTGATGTGATTGTTGTAAAGGACATGTTGGGTCTGAAAGACTTATCTTCTCGATTAGAATCATAGTAACTTGAACTATCTTCAGAGGAACTCCATGTTGCTTTCATCGCATTTTTGTATATCTTATCCATATCCTTGAACTTTTTTTATATTTTAATTTTGGATAGTCATATCTTATATGTCCTTACCTCTTACATTAATAACAGGTAAAATCATTTTGAGTATCATCCTTTTTACAAACCTTTTTCCAATCCATTTTCCACATTATTTTTTCATCATAATGTCCTCTGAAATAATACCTTTTGAATTACTTATTTTTCTTATTGATTTTCTTCAATCTTTGAGAAATGTTTTCCATTTCTTTATCACTATCATCATAAGATCATTTTTCCCTGTAATCATTTGTTTTTACCTTTTCATTTTGACTGGAGGTAGTATATTTGAAGGTTATTAATTTTCTTTTCAGTTCATCTTCGTCACTCTATTTTTTGACTTTAATCTCCTATTTATACATCATATGAATTCCTATCAATTAATTTATATGAAATTTACATACATCACATGATTATTTATTTGACACAGATGTTCCTCTCCATCTTTCTGGTAAGAATTTGAGTAGTCTCATTACATGATCTTCGTTTGCCACTTGATTTTCATGTGTGTGCATAGTATTATCAATTTCATTGAACCTGAGATTCATATCAGATATATATTCATCATATACACTTTTAAAAGTATCATATTTGATTTTATATTTATTCATCTTAATTTCAATGACATTATATGATCCATTATGTGAGACAACTAAGGTATCACATATTTAAAAATTAGATTCTCAAGTAGATATTCTGTTGAATTTTTCATCTCAAAAAGACCAAAATGAAGCACTAATAGGTTGAAAATTATTATTGTATGACATTTTTTAGCATTACTCCAGTCACTTATAAGAGATTATGGTATTTAATATTGACCATCTATTGTAGTCTATATATCAAAACCTATAATTTCCAAATGAATTCTCATTTTTATTTTCTTTTTAGAAAATTTGTTTCTATTAAAATATTGAGGTATATTTTTTGTAGATCCTCCTTGTTTATTACCATAAAGTACTAAAATTTAGAAATGATATGAATTTTAGATATTTATTACAAAACTAAAATCATAGTAAAAAGAGGTAAATTTTAAATACTCTTTTGATACCAAATGTAGTTCAGAGATAGTAACTCTAGAGGGGGTAAATTGAGTTCCCAAGAAAAATTTGGGTAAATAAGCTGGTTATTTAATCAAAATAGTATATTTATATAATATCTATCATTTTAAAATATTTCTACAGAGTGATTTGGTCTTAGTTAAATTATGGTTTAGAAATTGCTTAACTTTATGAGATCATTTTTTTCTCAAATAGAACCATATATAAACACTTGTTAAGATTAATTTTCAAATAATTTTTTTTTGTTTTTTAATGTAATGTTGAATTTAATAAACTAGGAAAAAAAATTAACATAATGACACAATGGAATTAATAAGAGGTTTAGTCTCTAGAAGAGACCTAATATCCTCCACTTGACTATCACCTACTGCTAAAATAATAATAAAAATAATAAAAATAATCCTCATCTTAGATTAGGTATACATTCATCAACAACATGTTATTCACGCTAAAAATCATATTCCATATTTATGCATGGGATGAAATAAAAAGAATAGGTCATATATTGACCACCTCCACAATCATAGTGGGAAACAGATTGATGACTCTGAGAATAAAAAATAATCTCCTAAGAATACGCAAGAGATAATGTTTTTTGGATAATAAGAAAAAAATAAAATTGTAAAATGTAAAATAGAAAAAAAAAGTTTGAAAGATCTAAGTTTTATGTGTTTTGTAGATTTTTAATCCTCAAATCAGCAATAGTCATGAGCGCGTTCATTGTTTTTGAATGTTTATGTAGAATAGAGGATCATAGAAAAATGTGGGAATACATCAGTTGAATTCAATATATTACCTCAATAAAAGTTGGTAATGGATTCAGTGCTTCTATATCATTGATATTCACATAATTTCAATTAAAAATTTCAACAAAGTTCACATATTTAATCACACTATTTTCTATGTTTTCATTACTAGTTGTATATGAAAAATCACCATCGTACTGAGAAAGATATCCTTCATGAATATATTGCAATGATTGATGAAGTAGATCCAAATTCCTAGGATTTACTTTTAATAAGTCTTAAAAAAATATTTAAATAATGTTGGAATATATTTTAATACTTTAACCATTCATGACAAATATCTCGAATAGTAATGATATGAAGAGTGTTGGCACTGACTCAGTGTCTGTTGGCGACTCTACTCATAATAACTCCTTTGGAAGTAGTGGTGACTCGATTCTAACAGTGGCTCATCCTGTAAGTAACGGTGACTTGTGACAAGAAGTAGCTCATACTAGTGGTACTGGATACTTGATTTTGGTGGTATCTTATCCAGGAAGTAACAGTGACTTGAGTATGGCTGTAGCAGTATCATGTAGTCAGTGGTTT
Source organism: Viscum album (assembly GCA_963277665.1). NCBI lineage: Eukaryota > Viridiplantae > Streptophyta > Magnoliopsida > Santalales > Viscaceae > Viscum > Viscum album. The sequence goes on along the minus strand of OY728133.1, from coordinate 652,964,990 downwards.
CTTTCCATAACTCTTAATAGAAATATTATAAACTAATGAGTTCATATAAAATAATATCATCAAACAAGTGAAACATTATTAATAAATTAATTATGGGATTTTATCATTAAAATAAGATATTTCATACACAACCCATCCACATAGGTTCCATAAAAAATGTTATGAAAAATGAATCTCAAATCTGCATGGAGGTGGTTTCCCACACATACGCACAATCGTGGTTATAAGTTTTCAATGGATGGATGGGTCTAAGTCTGATTATATCTCATATTTATATAATCATAATTATGCTACAAATGTAATATATATTCATTAATTAAATTTGAATGACCATACATGTGTTTGTGAAAATTGTATTACATCTCTACATTGAGATGGTAGTATTTAAGTATTCTTGAGTGATGTTCTCATTTTCTGTAAGAAGGAAAAGAAAATGAAAAAAATCATGACATCAATATAATAATTTTTTTGCATAAAGATGACACTGATGTTATCATATCAACTTGGTTAGAATGTATTTTGAGCATGGGAGAATAAATAACCATGATAAATCTCTGTTAAGAGTTATACCTCTTCTTTGGAAAACTTTCTTTAGATTACCCATTAAGCCATATAGCATTAGACTTTTCATAAGACCATACCTCTAGAACATGGGGGAGGTCATGATGGTATTTGGAAATATATTTACTAATTTAAATCGATTAATCGGTGTAAATGAGATAATAGAGAGTGTTCCCTTTCATAAGTGAGGTGAGTATAACATGTACAATTATTCATACCACTAAATATTATAACTATCTTACTCATGGTCAGGTATAATGAAAATAGATTAAATTTTAATTACATTTCATATTAATCAAATTAGCCTCTTAAATAATAATAATAATATTATATTTTCAAATTTTATCATAAATTTCAACCTTAATTAATTTTTATTATCCCTTTTCTATGGTGACAACATTTTTTCAAATTTTACAATTTATAGTGAAAAAATAAAATTGATCTAATTACTAACTATTAAACTCATCATTAAAAATATGAAATCAATTTTTAATGATTAAATTCTATAATTATTATAATTAATTTTAAAATAAGTGTACAAGATACAATGAAAAATGGTTGTTATTGGAAAATTGTGTTCTATGAATTAAAATAATCTTATACAAAAATAAATTATAATTATGATTCATAGAATGTTATTATATTATGTTTAATAAAATTGATCTTATACTATTTTATATCATAATAAAATATGGAATGAGAAATTTAATTAAAATTATTTAAATAAAACAAATTATAGTTTTGTGAAGAAATTGATATTTTTAACAATTCTATGAAAAATACATATTTTTTTTAAAAAAATAACACTATGATAAATTAGACCACATGAAATAAAAAACAACATCCATTTAATAAAATTTAAATTATAAAATTTATAAGTATTAAATTCAATTTTAATCAAAATCAATTACTATTTTCATGAAAAAATATTAGCATTTGTGTTGTGTAATAGTCTAGAAATGAAGTGCTTACCAATTATAAGATGATATCTATTATTAATTATCCCCATATAAAAACTATCATTCATGAAATTATGATAATAATTAGTTCTTAAATAAATGTATCAAATCCTTAATCATATCTTCTTTAGTCTCCCATGTTTCCTCCAATAGTTAATGATTTTTATAAAAACCTTCACCTGCTGCATTGTACAATTCCATAGCATATTTCATATAGTGTCCTGAATTTGAAAATAATATATATTATAACATAATTTTAGTTCCAACTATATTACCTCATAATTGAATACATGCATTGTATATGAAATGTATTTCCCCAATAAAAAAACTTGGAATATGTCATCTAAATTAGAGAGGGTTGCTGGCATAACCATCTATTAAGACACAACACCAATTCTCCCTATCAATGTAAAAGAACCAATGTACCTAGGGATTAACTTCCAACTTTTATCAGATATTATAATTGAACCCCTTATGATAAAATTATTCACATCATAAAAATAAAGATCATTTTTTATAATAACACTTTCGCTTGATTTGATATTACTTGATATAATTTTAAAGAAATTTTACAATCATAGTGGTCTCCTAGATAGATTTTGGACCAAATTGAATTTTTTATTCATCCTATTCTGATCAAGTTGGAGTAAGAGATCACTTCATATATAATGATTCATATAATTTAATATAGATTCATGATTGAATTTTAGTATTTTATAAAAATTTTACTTGAAGTTGATACAGATCACATTTACATTTAATGTCCAATGTTAAAGGCCTAAGCATGTATTTTATTGTTTTAATTGTAATTTTAGACTGACCATTTGTTTGAAGATGTTAGATGATGCTAAAATTTATTTCAATATTGAGAAACTCCCTAATAAACCTTTAAAAATTTGATCTAAACACAAAATCATGATCAAATAAAATTTATAGAGGTGGATTATGATGTCTAAAAACAACATTAATATATAGATGGTCCAGACACTCAAGATCTTACCTTTCTAATAATAAATTTGAAAACATGCTAAGGAGATTAACAATGACCTATATTGCTTCATTCCTCCTAGTTAAAGTGACACAAGACTAAAGAACATACTATTTAATTTTTTTAAATATTTTACAAAATAAAAATAGTATGGGGATATAAAGATTAATGTATTTGTATTATTATACATATAGAAATTTAAAATATAAATTCATAATATTTATTTAATATCTTTACATTTCACAAAGCCACTTTAGGACCTCTTAATATTGAATTCGATAATGTGGGAAAATACATAAGGAAAATGGGTGATCTAAAAATAATATTAAGTAAATACACATAATAATGGAGAATAACATGGAAGACATAACATGAAATGAATAAGAGAATGATCAAATGTATGAAATCAAGAGATAATAAAATGGTAACCGAAGATAATAGAGTAAACATGATCATATCATAAGAGAATGGAAATATAGGGATGTGAAAACAACATAAACATGACATCTCATGTATAGTTCAAGGATATTTTCCATGTTAACCTAACATTGTGGTCTAGGATAGTTAAACAATACTATTTTTGGCAAGGATGACTTCCCACACAACATGATATCTCATGATATGGAAACATTAAAATATGAAATTGAGTGTTATATAATTACAATACCACCAATCACATAATAGATATATTATATATTTGTTTCTCATGAGTAAAATAAACTACACTGAAGTCAAATACATGGAAAAAATCCATAAAAACATTGTTTTAAGATCTGGTCTCAAGGAATATATAAATCCAATAATTTAAGGATTTCACGGATAAAATTGAATTTAATTTAATTTTACATTTTTATTTGAAAGGGAAAATTGTCATTCACATGGACTCCCATGGATAAAAATCAATTACAAATGTTAAATAACTAAAAAAACAAACATTGGTGAAGCTTTTTCGAATAAAAGAAAACGAATATTTTAGAGAGAAATCATCACTAATTTACGCTAAAATAAAGATTGAACCTAAGGGTTAAATAAAAATTAAATTGAAAGATTAATAGAAATTATTAGATTAAATTGTTGGTAATTGGGTAATGCGTGATTTATAATAAGTATTTTTAAAGTATACTTAAATATAGTTTTTATAAAGTTTATTATTTTGAAGGAATCATAAAATATGTATTACCCAATAAATGTAAGGGATATTAAAATATTTATATATGTAAGATAAATATATGAAAAATAGAATAAATACATGAAACAGGTTGTATTCATTGGGAGAAAAAGAAATATAATGAATAACTATAAAGATATGAGGGGAGTATGGAAGAGCTCATTACATTATATCATAAATTGTTTTTCCCTAGTACTAAAAATCATAATGGAATTAGATTTTCGATACAATACTCCTTGAAAATTAAAGGCTTAAGCTAAATAAATATATAATTGATTTTTTCTTGTGGTATTGTTCTAATTGGTGTAAATTGGAAATGTTTTTTCTAGGAAACTGAAGGAATGTTTCTACCTTAATGGGGTGGGTGTACTCATTTTTATAAATGATGAAAACTGTAGGTTTGAAAAAACATTCATCTTTTAAATTATATTATTACTATATTTAAAGTTAATTATTCATTTATATTGTAGTTATAGAGTATGGTGAATTATATAGAAGAAACCCATCCCATACACTCATGTTGGGAATAACATTGACTTAATTAGGGGTTTTTACTTTTACTTTTAACCATACCTAAGTGCATTTTTACCTCGGAAACATTTATTTTTACAAATTTTAATTAATTTAAAATATATATACAATTATTGATATTAATAAATAATTTTAGTATTATAATCTAATAGAGGATATTAGTTTAATAAATTAGAATTACTATTATTAAAAATGTTAATTTCAAAATAAAATTGTTTTAAAGTTAATTTTTTTGAGATAATCATGTTTTAGCATAAAATATATGTGTGAGTAAAATGTATATATATAAATAATTTTTATGTTCAAAATATATTTATTATAAATTAATTTAATTTTATGTGTAATTAAAATCAACCCCAACTGAATTGTACTAAAATTTTTATATTTTGAAAGAAAAGACAAAAATAATTTTATTTATTAAAGAAACCATTTACTTTAGCTTTAAAAATGATGTAAATTGATTTTATATGTTAAAATAATATTTTTTAAATGTATAATATTATTTAATTTTATATTTAATTTGATAACTTTTTACCATATATTTCATTCTTATATATTGATAAACTCATGAAAATAATTATTTTTGTAAAATTACATTTAGATTAAAAGTATAAATTTTTAAAAAATGATCTAAAGTAAAATTCTTAATAAATTAAGATATTTTAAATTCCATAATAATGTTCAATTTTTCTAATTTTATCTAAAAAATATGTATTTATCTTTTAATTTAAATGAAAAAATATATAGATAACATAAATTTATTAACCATAAGTGTTTTTAATCTTATTTTATATAATTATTACAATGAAAAGTATTTCTATACGTTAATATATAATAATAACCTTTTAATGGTTAGAAGAATAACTTATCAATGTGTTATATTTTTCATTTTATTGTGTGTGATGAATTTTTTTAATTTATATGGAATATATATAATGAAATCCTAGGATGTTACACTAAGTGTCTTCAAAATTATAGTAACAATGTCCATTATAACATTGTACCACTTTCATATTAGTATAGGAAGTGTCCCAATTACCATCATCTAATATTTTCCTTTAATATTTACCAACATGAAGACCATGCTGTTTGAAACATAATTAAAAAATTCCTTATTCAAACCATCACACCAAATGAGTTTTCTTAAATCTCTATACATTTGAGTGCTATATATGGGAATAGATAAATGCAAGTTATGTACTCCATATAGTATCCCCATTCATATCTAATATATATATATATATATATAACACAAAATATCTTACCACACATCAACACTCCATATTTATAGAAGAAGTATAACACCTTCCCATCAATCAGTGCTTTAATATTACCATGAAAACCCTTATCAGCATGCTGGGACTTCTTTATCATTTATAGTACAGATGGATTAACAATTTATTTGAATATTAATTATTTTTCCCTATCCTAAAAATTAACATATCCAAATTTTATAAATCCTCAATATAGGATTGTTTTTATTTCACATCATTGTTTGATATCTATTGTACTACTTTTTCAATGACATAATAATCATATTTTCCATACACGAGTTGAAGTGTAGTTAGAAATCATAGTACATGGGTTGTTATAACTTTCCTCTCAATCTCATGTTGAGTTCATTCTAAGATAATATATACATAAAATTATTTTGTTATAATTATTTTACATATTTTTATATAGAAATAATTCCATAATATCATGAATGAAAATATTACACAAACCAACAAAAGACTATAATTTTGATAGTTCTATTCATGTATATAAAATTTAAATTATTCTTAAGATTCAACCAAATCATTTCATATAATTAAAAAACTGATTAATTTTTTCAGTGTGTCACCATATTTTAAAATACATATCTTTCTCGATGAAAAAGTAAATTCAAGTGAATTAACTATTTTTTCATCATGTTTGAAAAAGTTCTTCATATTCCATAGACCATGTAAATTTTACCCTTTTAAATATCAACATTGTTAATTGGTTGGCCAAACATGATTTTTTTTAACAAACCACTTATAATAACCTGTTAATCCAAGAAAACCATATATCTCATTTATATTTTTCAGTATGGTCTATTCATTGACAATATATATCTTTCAAGGGTAAAAATATATTCCATACCTATAGTTAATATTGAAAATAAAAAAGGCTTCTTGGATTTATAAATATGTACTTACTAAATTTATGTTATAATTATATTTCTCCAAGTGTCTCAATAATTATTTGCAAATGATTCCAATACTATTAATGGATTTTTTCGTACGTTAATATATGATAAATGAAATATACTATAATTTTATCAAGATAATCCTTGAATAATCTATTCATCATATCCATAAAATAATAATTTTCATTTTTCAATCTAATGGGTATTACTATAAATTCATAATGTTCATACCACAAATGAAATATTCTCTTCAGTATATCGGCTTTATTTACATTTAATTAATGTTGACCAGAGTGTAGAAAGACATTTAAAAATATTTAACTCTCTCATTATAATCAAATAAGTCATCAATTAAGGGAAAACGATGAATTTTATTTAAAATAATTAAATTTATCTCACATTAATAAAAGAAAATACACACAGACTCATCATTGTTTTTTTAAAAAAGGATAGGGGATGCCCATGGTGAAACACTAAGGCATATAAATCACTTATGACACAAAAATTTTAATTGTTTCTTCAAATATAACAATTCCACTAAGGCTATTCAAGATGTATTCTTGGATATATTTATTTTTATCATCGATGTTTTTAATAGAAAAATCACTTCCACACTCAAGGGTATATACGAAAACGTTTTATGGAAATAAATTAATGTATAAATTTAAAATGTTAATCTTTTATACATAGGATGTTTTCGACATCTAAATTTAGTAGTTTCACTATATCCTAACCCAAAATATCATTATGGTGAGATACTTGAGGTGGATCTATAAAAGATTCAAGTAATGATGTTTTTTCCTAAAACCAAGGGCTTTAAGACCCCTTAATAAATATTAATATCCTTCTATTAGAAATAGATTCTTGATGTATACGTTAATATTGAATCCATTGGGAGGATTATACAATGTTATATTATATGTATGATAATCATGTTTTCAACTAAGGAAAATAAATACATTTGAATAGGGACTGCTCGACAAATCCTTATCATCATATGACTCCCATTATGAATCCTGAGATAAAAACAACTACATAGTGTGTAGGGAATGATATAATTATATCCGAAAACATGAAAAGTATAGAATATTTTATAGATCTATAATCAATTAAAGAATTATCAAACATTGATTTAATGTTAATTATATATATTTTCACATCATTTAGGACATCAACCTATATTGTAGTGACCAAAAAAGATTGACCATTCTCCCATCAATATTTCCATGGATAATTACCTTGAAACTTAGTTAAATCATTAAATATTTTCCAATCTCTTTATATTTGAAACATTGGGCATTGTCAGCCTCTTTCTTTCCCATGCAATAGAAATCCTGATGGGATTTCTCTCTATACCTAAAGAAAACATTATTTACCATCAAGCATGTTCTATAGTGTTTCATACCATTTTTATTACTTGTTGAAAATTACACCCTTCCCATTTTAACTTTTTTTATATTACTTTTTATAAAATTCTTAGCTTCCCATTTGTTTTAATGAGTTCCTTGAAAAAAAGACATCGAGATTTATTTCTCGCCCACGATGCTATTCCAATTGATATCATAATATTATTAAAATGTCTGAGAGATAAATTCCCTTAAAAGGGAAGGTATTATCCCATTAAATTAGTGATTAATAATACTTATTTTCTTGTATAAAAAATCTATTTCCTGATTTTATGACCTTCAAAAATTAGTATCATATTTGATAAAAACATTTCCATAGATTGGCCTTATATTAAGGAATTTATTCACCATATGAGATCATTAAACATTAGGAAAATATTATTCAAATAAATATCCACAAAAGAGTATTATAATCCATATAATAGATTTCAAGTTACTTCTTACTATTCTAGAAAATGGCCACTATTTCTAAAAAAAATTATGAAAACAACTAAGATGATACCTTTGTCTCTTACACTTATTCCCAAATAAAGAAATATCATTTCTAGGGAATTTATCCCTTACCAAGGTAAAAAAATATTATTTTTCCCACTGAATTACGATGGTTTTTGACCCATAATGTAGTCCAAAATGTTTTCATGATGTTTTGGATCAAAAGGATACTCTATTTATGAAAATTCAGTGGTTAAAACCTAACTAAGATTCCCCAATATAGTTATAGTTATTCAATTAAAACAACTGTTTCTTTTTCATTACTATTTGGAAAATCCATATATATATGACATTTATTAATATTTTTCCTATTATATCAGCTAGTAACCACTTATAAATAATTATATACATAGGATTAGAACATATAATAATGAATTCTAAATCAAATTTTATAATTTAATATTTGGTGTAAAAACTAAAATAAATTGAAAACATATGCATAACTAATTTCACAATAATAATCTAAGAATTTCTAGGAATAATTTAAAACAATATTAATATTATAAAATACTTCATAATGGTTCAAAAAAGGTTTGTTAACTATCCTATGAATGTCTTTATTGATTTTCAATCTAGTTTTTTAGTTATTCTTTTTTATTATGGATTGGGTGAAGATTGAGTGAATACCCAACTATCCATTTTAAGTTTTTTTCCCCAAGAGAGTCTATACTAAATAAGATATTGACATTGTTGTATCAATAGTTTTATTTAAATATAGGTAAAATCCAAAAAATATACTTATTTTTGAATGTTTTCCCTATATATAAGCCCATCCTTGAAGTATGTCATAGGGTTGTTTAATTTAATTTATTTACTCCCAGATCTAATTTCTGATGGAGCTACTAAACTTACTATGAATACAACTATAACACCCAAAATAATGTCACATATGGATGACACAAACGTACTACATTATTAAAATATACAAAAGAGGGTATCCCATGGGATCAATTTGTTTAGTATTTTTAGGAAACTAGGTACATAACTGATTCTCACATTTCATTCTAAAACATGATATAAAACACAAAAATCTAATGAGAACACTATTATTTATTCTCTTATATCCCTAAATTCAATTAATTTTTACTTCTTTGTGCCCTATGGAAAGTAAAAAATAATAATTGGTGATCTTAGATGCTATTTAAGGTAAAATGTAGAAAAAATATATAATAGATTAAATTAAACATAAATAATATAGAAAACATTAACAAAAATAAAATATAAAATATAAATAATACCATGAATGGAGAATATATCCATGGATAGTATGAAATCATAAATAATCCCACAGATCACAATAGCTAATTTCATAATGATATAATTCAAAATTGCATACATCATAATTTTTTTACCAAGGCCTTGTGTCAAGGTATTATACATAAATTGGTGATGCATTTGAAAAATATCCTAACTAATTTGTATCACGAGTCCTAAAAATGAATCAATGGTTTCAAATAGTAACCAAACATATACTTTAATTTATAATTAATTCATCACTTCAATTAAATGAATAAAAATAAAACCCATAATCAATATATAAAATTGTATTTTAAAAATAGAAAAAAATCATTATTTTCCACAATAAATGAGTAGAATAAAATGATAATAATACATCTAGAGGAATTATGAAGACAATATCAGTTTATTATATTCCTAATGAAGCATAACATTCCACAATTAATATTTATATATATGAAAATATATTTATATAACGACATTTGAAAATCACATTGAAATCATGAAGAAAACCCCATTTGTTTTCAAAAAAAGTTAAACTATATAATAATAATGGGTATAAGAAGTTATTTTAAAAACTATAGAATATTGTATAAAAATCATGAATATTAATAATTACAAAGATAATATTAAAAGGATTTCATACTGTAAATGAAAAGAAAACATTGTTTTCCCACATTATATAAACTCAAAAGTGTGTCATAAAAGAAAAAAATATAAATGTATAATTTTACTGATTTATATGTAAAGTAAAAGGAAGTAGAAACATTTCTTAAAATAATATTTAAATTTAAATAATAAATTATATAAAACAATTTTAAGAACATCTCCATTGAAAAACAAGTTCACCTACAATAGTGTAGAAATAATGATGGGTTTTCAAAAAAAAATCATTCAATATTTTAATTATCAAAGAAAGGAAACTGAAATAAAAATAATGAAAACCCAAAAATAAATATAGCATAAAAATATATATCATGTTGACTATATAAATATCATATAATTATAAAATATAAAATTAAACATAATCAATACCATATAAGAATGAGAATATGAAATAGACTGTTACATCAGAATTTCTCTTAGCCTTAACTATTCTAATATCCTATATTATAATTATTTTCACATTATAAATATATATGATATATATTTTTATTTATATTACTATATAGTTTTCATTAATAGGTTTTTCTTAAACATTTGTTAATAATTTGTTGCTGAATTCATTCTTTGTGTTTTGAGCCTTTCATTTTCAATACAACTTTTTGATCGACGATTCTGTTCCTTAAACCATGATAATGATATCGTCATATATATAATATTATAAGTTTAATAATTATAATTATTATACATTAAATATACTTATACAAAAATCTGTTAAAGATGGTCTTGAAAACAAAATCACATCAGTTTGTGAATGTTGTAGTTCACACATACGCATTAACGACATATTCATTTTTCAATGGATGTGATAGTAAGATGTTATACAATAACATATATTTATATAATAATAATTATGTTATAAATTTAACTTATATTCATTAATTAATTATTTATAAATCTATATTTGTTTGGTTTTTGAAAATAGAATTACATTTCTACATGGAGATGGTAGTCCGTACATACATGTGAGTGAAGCTCTCATTTTCCATATGATTGAAAAGATGATGAAAAAGGTTTTTTTAAAACACAATAAAATTTAAGAATATAAAAGAAAATAATTTTATCATATAAACAATGATATATAATTTCTTATGGAGGTGGAATAATAAATATACATGAAAACACTCGGTTAAGAGATATACCTATTCATTGGAAAACCCCTGTTATCTTACATATTAATATTTATAGAAATAATATTTTTCTGATTCAAAGAACGATTTAATTTTTTAGTGATGTGAATGCATTTTAATATAGATTTTTTGGGCTAAAGATCTTATTTATTTGGAATATGATAGTAGATGTGGTTACCTATTATAAATGTGTTTAGTAGAACGATTGTAAATTTTATTAACTATTACATTTTATAAATTTATTAAAAATTGTAAAGTGTAACTAAAATAATTATGTTTTTAATATATGATGATAAGTTTATAAATTTATTATCTGATAACAATTTAGATGATACATTGGGTCCTTATCATAAGTATTAAACCTTAGTTGACCCATTTTACATCATTACCTTAGAGACCATATTTTTGCTAAGGTAACTATTCATAATGAAAAAAATAAAATTGAAATCTGTACAAAATTTGAAACATATGATTTAAAATATTAGACATATTTCCAAGAATCAATTGTGAAAATTTTAAGTAATTAATTTTCATATATTTTAGAAAATCACACAAAATTATTATTTTTTTAAATTAAAAATTTAAGTATAAAAATAATATTTTCCCAAAATAAAATAAAATGTTGATTCCAATAGAATTTATTATATTTTTTATTTAAGGGATCAAATTTGAAATTATAATAAAATAAAATAAATTTATTTATTTAATTAAAATAAATGATATTTTTGCAACAACAAATCGAGATTTTTTACTATTCACTAAAAACTAAACTATTTCCAAAAAATATCAAAAATTAGCTCCATTAAAAAGTAAAACATAAGAACTCAAAAATTATTTTCCAAGAATAAAATATATATTCTAAATTTATAAATTTAAATTTTTTATATATTCTTCAACTATTTCTATTATAATGATATTAAAATGGCATGTGTATTTGACCATAGATAAAAAATGAAATGTTTACCTATTTTTGGATGATTTAAGGTATTACATTGGAATAATTATATTTTTCTATAATAGAATACCAAAATATTTTTCAGTTGGAATATTGTTTTATTGAGATGGTAGAAAAATTAAAATTTTGGGTTGTCAATATAAAGATATACATTCTTTAATGGAATAAACAATATATATCTATAATCTCACATGGGATCCTTTTCTCAAGAACCTTAGAAAATCAATTTCACAATCATCATGAAACCATATAAAGTACCTTAACATGATCATGAATCATTATCGTGGAAATATGTTGTTATATATGTTTTTATATATAAGAAAATTAAACATTTATATTATTCAATCAGTATAAATTTATACAACCATGTATCTACATGTAAAATTACTCACCAAACAAGGTTATTTTGAGGATTTACTAATTATGGATTGGATAATATTAGAAATATTAATTCTAGAAATTTAAAAACCTATTATATAGTTATTAAAATTTGTTAAGAAGATAATTCCTATCAAATGTTTTATCGTTTTACTGGTATCGTAAATGGAAAAAGAGATTTTGAGGAAATATTTGATAATTTAGTTTTGCTTAAAGTATTTTCATAATCCTCACTGAAAAAATAGAATTCAATAATGTTATATATTTATGAATTAATATATTTCAATTAATATAAATAGGATGATATTATAGTCTTTTTTATCAAAATATGAGTTATAATTTAAAAATATTGTTCAAGAAGAAAATCATAAAAATAATGGAATTTATTTTAAATCAAAAGTCACTATATAATCATATTATTTTGAGCGATATTCAAGTGAATGATATAGTGCTTTTAATATAAATTAACTAAAATATATTAATAAAAATATTTAGACATTAAGGATAATAAATTCTCATCATAAAGATGAGTATAAGGAGGAGATAATGTATATGGATATTAATAATTCTAAATCAGATATTATCTTTTATGAGTGTAAAAAATTAAGAGACAATAAATATAATATTAATAGTCTGGGTAATGATATGAATTATAATTATAAATAGAGAATGGGGAGACATGGAATGGAATCCTGTGGTTGTTAGACCTTTCATTTATAATTTTGCGCTGAATCAATTTATGATATTTTTTTAATCAAAATCATATTTAATAATTTTATCAAAATATCTAATTGAATCTAATAATTATACCTCTTCTGAATATTATTCCAATCCTTCTATATATCATTTTTATGAATATCCTAATAGAATAAATCATAACATTAATAACATTATAATATTATTTAATATAATTAACAATAATAATGAAGAGGATCATAAATAAAAAAAGATATGAAATAATCCGTTGATACTAAATTTGAAATTAATTACTTATCAATAATTTTTTCTCAAAGAAAAATATGAAGCATTAAAATTATCAACCCCACTGTGAAGAATATAAACTAATTAAATATGGTTTTGTGTTAAATAAAACAATAATCTTATATATTATTTAGAAAGGTTAAATGAATATTTATTAACTTTAGATCAAGGAATACAATGTAATGATTAAATAATGATTCTAAATAAGATGAAATAAATGAAAAATGATATTGGTTAAGATAATTTAACCAAAAATTTATAAAAATATATGTGTTAAAGGTTAATTTGGAATTGGTTTTTTTGTAAAATGTTTTCAGTGTCATGTGAAAGGATATAATACATATGAATGTTCAACAAGATTTCCATAGTCTCTCGGTCACACCAAGATTTTCTCTCTCAAAATCATTATCTTCAAGATTCCTTAAGAATAATTTTTTTATATCTATATCAGTTGTTAAAAAATAATATTCTAATCTCATAGGTCCCATTGTTGAATGGGTACCAAAATCCTCTTAGATCATTTTTTTGGAAACATGACATGGAAGCATCCAACCTGATTTATGGTACATGGAGAGTAAGTGTTCACTACATATGACTAGAGATATCTATAAATTTACAACATTTAATAAGAGTGGTGTTTTATGTGTTACTTCTGGTGATATCTCTATTGGAAAAGTAAAAGATATTGGATAATTATTATTTTGAATCCCATTATTATTTTTGAGGTATTTGTTTTGAGAATGATAAAAAAATAATCTAATAAATATATCAATTATTTGTGAAGGTCGTATGAGAGTGAAATATGAAAATGATTATTTTTTCAGTAACGTAACATTCCCATATTATGAAAATCAAAATTTTAAGATTTAGTTTATTAACATGGTTTAATTAAGTGAGATAAATGTTAAATGTATATTTATTATACAATCAAATTTTATCTTATTATAGAAAATATTGGGTCATGTGAATCTCAATTTACTACACTAGATCAATAAAAATTAAATGATATATGTTATACGTAATATAATTTTGGAAAACAGCGGGATAAGTGATTATTTCAGGAAAGGTAAACAACAAATGGAATATTTGAAGTCACTTAATGAGATACATACTTCAACCCTTCTTTAAATTTTACATTTGGATTTATTTGGCACTACAAAAACTACTAGTATATGAGGAAAAAAAGTATGTATTTGAAAATGTAGATTAATATATCTAATTTATAAGGATGAATTTCCTTACTCAATAACCACGTGCATTGTTTGACTTTATTATTTATTGTAAATTGGATCAAAAATAAAATAAAAAGATATTATCAATTATAATAGAAATGAGTGTTGAGTTCATAAAATATTTAAATTGATAAATAATGTCATGATAATGTATATAATAATAAATTTTCAACTCTAAGGACCCCACAAATATGTTGTGGTAAAAAGGGAAAACATGAACTTATTAGAAATGACCAAGCAATTTTTGATGAGTATACATTGATAAAACATTTCTAATAAGAATATACCATATAAATTTTTTATTTTTCAAATATAATTTTACCATGAATTTTTTTAAAGAAAATCCCTTTTGAAATATGGAATGTACAAAAGCTAATAATTCGTTGTTTTGTTGTATTTGAATGAAAAATATTCACTACTAATACCAAAATTCAACATTAAATTCGGTTTGAAAATTATATAAATGCATTTTTTATGTTATTTGAATTAAATTATGGAATATAGAGTTTAAAAAAACAAATATTTTTTAATGAAGAATATATAAATTTAATATTCATAAAAAATCATTTTCAATAAATAAAAATAGAATTCAACTATTTGGGGGGAGATTTTGGAGATTTAAAATTTGGTGAGCATAAAAATTCATAATTGTATGCATAATTTGGGGGTGATATCTCTTATAAAATTTCTGTAAAATCACATTAAGATGATTACATTTACAATGAAATTAATGTAGGTAAGGCTAGTTTCAAAACCAAACATTCTTGAAGACATATTTGTTCTAATCATGGTTTTTTATACCTAAAAATATTGATGAAGTTATATCTAATTCAATATTGCGAATGAAAACATATAAATAATTAAATCACATTAATACAAGAAAAATTTAGGCCATATATGAGTCCACTAATGAAATCAATGTTATTAACAAAAAATGTAAAATTAAAAATATGATATATGAGGTTGGTCAAACAATTATAAATAATGTCATATTAGGGGAACATGTTTATATTCATGAAGAATGAATATAATATAAAGAAACTTTTTTAATGGTTTCTTCCTTATAATCAATTATAATTATATTTTCATATGTATTTCATTGTGGTATAATATGTTTTTAAATGGTTGTTAATATTTAATTATTAAATGGATATATATTTTTTTTATAAAACATCTATTATTTTTTTATATTAAATATAATCCTAACAATGTTTTGACACTTTCAAATGAACATTATGGTTTGAAATAAGATCCACGATCTTTTATATAGTGGAAATAGTTTTTTCTTTTGAATAATGGGATTTTCAAAGAGAAAAGTTTATCCCAATATGTATATTAAAATTTATTTGAAATATATTTTAATTAATAAAAAATCGCTTGATAATTTTGTATTTAGATATTCTAGTGATGTATTGTTTATTGATTTTACAAATTTCATGCCGTCATAGTTTCAGATGAGTCTTATGGTTTAACTTTATTTATTTTTTGTTTTAAAAATAGTTCAAAGGAAGATAATGTATTTCTTAATCAATAAAAGTATGATAATGAATTATTTCCACGATTTGGTCTTCATGATTGTAAAATCACAAATGTTTGAATAATTACTTCTTGTATGATTGAATATGTTGAATCTAGAAAACCTATACATAATTATATGTTTAGATATTTAATTAGTAGCTTGATTTTTCCAGTGTAAACTACAAAAGACCTGAGATTTTCAATATGTTTATATGCAAGATAAACCCATATCCATTGGAAAGTCATTTAAATGATGTTAAAAAATAATTAAAAATATTAATCGTCTTTAAATATTAAATTATTTTATCCTAGGCATGTTAAATTTTAACTAACATGATTTTCATATCTTGATGTTTTTGACACAAAATATGTTGAAAAAGAACAACATGTACTTGTCACTTTGTTAGTAAATGTATTGTTTCAAAACCAACCTTAGTAGATTTATCAACATAAGGGGTATGTATATCGATACTATAACTTTTTGTTCACAATATTTATATATTATAAGACTTTTTTAGATTATGGATATGATTTTGAATATTTCTCAAACTATTTTGATAGTTCTTCATTAATTTCAATTTTTAAAAATCCTGTTCATCATTCTAATAATAACCACGTTTTTGTTCAAAATATTTTTCTCAGAGACGGTGTTCAATAATTAAATATAAATTTTGAATCTATTTTCTATTGGATGTGAATCTTTGGATATTTTTACTAAACCGTTATACTCAGGTATGTATTGTAAAATAAAATTTAAAATTTGAATGACGGAAGTTTAATTGTACATTATTTTAATTGTTAATTTGAATGCGAGTTAATAGTTTATTACAACTTAATTCATTGAGTATTATTTTTCATCATTACTAGAATATGGTTTCTTGTTTTCAAGGATAATTTAGGATTGAAAATATTTCAAAAACTTATTTTTAACTATTAATTTATTGAAAAATATTATTTTAAATATATATTATATTCGTAAATGTATGAATTTATAGTAATCTTAATTATTCATTTGGTTTAGAATTTATGTTAGTTTCATTCTCAATAATTATTTAGGGTAATAATTCCATTTTCTATATTCAAATTAGAGGGGTTAGTTTCTTTCCCTATGATGATTTTCTAACTTAGGGGGAGAATATTTAAATGTAAACTATTGTCACACGAAAGAAGAATTGATTTGTGTAATATTTTGGAATAATTTTAATACGGGATAAATTTTAGAATTTATATATTTATTATAGTAATAAAAAAAGAAGGTTGATGTTTAAGTGGATCCTTGATCAAATTGGTTTTATTATATTTTTATTTTTATGAATACTTATTTATTGAATAATTAAAATTTTCACATTATATTTAATTATGTATTAAAATTTTCTATATTTATATTACCATTATGTTAGTTCTATACATAATTATTTACCATTACATGATCATAGATCTTGTATTAAATAATTTATAAAAAATGTTGATTACGTTTATACATGAGAAAAATTCATGTAACTATAGGACTTGACTTACATCATTTAAAAAAGTTAAGTGGTCATAAGATTAAGAGGAAGAACATGGATTAACTTCAAGATAGAGTTTTCCTTTTTCTAACTCCTAAACCTATCACATGAAGATATTTAATCAACTATAAATTATTTAATCAATTATAAGAAAAAAAATTGATGACTAAACTAAAGAATAGTTTGACTGAAAATTATTAAAATCGACCACATGTTATACTAATCATACCCAACTAAAAATTTCACAAAGTCATTGACTGGATACAAGAGTAAAATAATAACCATGAGGGATCAACTAAAAGGAAAATGGATCTACTAACAGTTGATTCTAACCTACAATAGGGACTATCCAACCTTGTGATGTTACATACTATGAATATGCACCTACACTTAGCACTAGCATACCAAGATAAATTGAACATACCTAAAAGGAAATTTTTTCCTATAATAAAAATTTTCCAAATTTTTTAATTTTTGAATATCTAATTATTTTATGTTTTCTACACACCTGATTGTTACAGGAATTATTTTTTATTATTTTGATGCTACAAATTTTTTTTGGGAGTTCCATGAAGGATTTAATGTTTAACACGTGGGTTAATGTCTTGTGCTACTATCTTGAAAAATTTTCTCTTATAATTAAATTATTTAGAATTTAAAAAATTTACCTCTCGTTATTATGATAACATTACAATGTACATTTACATTGACATTTAGTGTTATCTAATGTTCTCCAATGAGTTTGGTTGTAGTACATGACTACACAACTGTGTAAATATAATTTAATTTTCAAAAAATGATAAAATAATGAGACTATATTTGAGTAATGATATAATAAAAAAACATGAAGTAGTTTATTTAGAAATATATTCATGTGTTGCTTTAGTAACAATGATGTGAAGCAGAATTGTTATTTTGAATTTATTTTTAACAAAGGAACTCAATATAATGTCATTCGATATAACCTAGTAAAAACTATGATGGATGAGGATAATATTGAACTATTTTTAAAACAAATAAAGTTCATAAAATAAAACCTCTGGTACACATCAATAATTTGATACTTTTCTGTTGTAGAGAACCTTTCTTCCTTGATACTCATATCCAGTTAAACTGGTTTTTTTTTATTTACAATTTTTTAATTATTTTGTGTACACTATTGTAATGTGTTATAATATATATAAAAGGTATGATTTGGGTTGTAATACACTATATAAAATGTATATGTTGGTTGTTTATAACAATTAAATGCGATGTGGAATGATTGTGCCCCAGTTCGATTATGGGAAAATATAGTATATTCCACTAAATATAATTTAGGCTAGTAGGGTGTGACTCTAGGTGAAAAACATTCAGTATTATTTTGTTCCTTCAAGGATTAAAAAGAAAATTTCAAAGGGTTCTGACTCCATTAAAAATTGATATATCCCATAGTTTTTTTGTTCAATATTTCTCTATTACTGAAAGGATTAATGATTATATTATGATCATTTAGATCAAAACTAAACAAAATTTACTTGATCCATTTCATTTTTATTTCAACTAAATTAATTATTTATATTCATAATAATTCATATGATTAATTTAGAAATGTAAATTTACTCAATCTTGACCATTTTACTAATCCCACTTTGGGACATAAATGTATTTAAGCATTTTTAAAAATATCACTGATTCTGCAGAATAAAACTAATTAAATGTTAAACTGACTCAAACATTTTATCTCCCATTTCATTTCCCCTATCTATTCTAAAATTTACTTTTTCAAAATATTGACTTATCCTGTTTCTAAAGATCCCCAACTCAAATAAATCATATAGATTTAAAATAGTCATGATGACTTTTTCTGTTTCATAATATGTTCACAAAGTTAATTATATGCATAGAGAATAATTACTCTTACATATAAATGTAATTTTCAAATTTTTGGATATGAATATTTTGAACTCTTGAAACCCTAAAAAATGTCATTTTATAAGAAAATGTATAAAATTCCTCAAAAAATCTAAATAAACCTCATCTCACATTAAATAATTTATTTCATGTGAGCTTAAGAATCATTTATATACTGATAAGAAAAAATTTCACATAAACTCATCCTCTCTATAGCTTTTATAAAACATCATTCCTTAAGAAAACTATAATATAGTGAATAAGTTTTAAATTAAATACCTTAGAAAACTTATGTTGGGTCTCAACATGCTCACTATAGAGAAAATAATCTTTATGGGTGTGCTAATCTCCACATATTTATAGTAAAAATAAAATAGTTTGATAAACCTATATTAATCAAGGATAATAATAAATTAGAGGATACTAGAATAGTAACACTAACTATATATTTCCCAAGACTATACTACTCCGGTGTAGGCCACAATACCGAAATATGGATTAAACCACGACCAAGAGATGATGGATATCTAACGTGAGTGGGTCCACTATACAGATACTAATACTCTAGGGCCAGACTTCCTCGACCACGATAACATGCTTGGCATGATTGTCTAGTAGAGGACCAAATTTAAGGATCAAATGGATTCTATAACCCTATAAATAAAGGTTGTAGTAGAAAAACCCTAATCATTGGGAATATGAGGAACATATCGGCAGAAACAATACAAGAGACCCATATGGCCTGAAGCCTAACACCCAATTAGGTTCTATGAACAGTGAGTGTTTTTATTAATTAGACTAACACAATGGTTTCATACCACATAAATATCATTTTGTTCTTCCCATCTAGTACATCCACTTCATGTACCCTCGAATCCATTTTTCGTGCCACTAGGTAAACAACCTCCCTTCCTAGAAGTTGAACTTCCCAAACTGATGTTTCTAAATCCCCTTAGGTTTTTTTAGTGATGACTTATTGATTTACTATTTTGAATATTTCGGCCAATTGAAAGATGTTGACCTAGGATTTCATTGTGTAAGAAATTCCATCTTCAAACCATCTCACATAAATCATCTCAATATAGGTCAGGGTCAGTGCAAAATTATGTAATTTGGTGAAGCAAGATGAGAATTAAATAACCTACATGCCACTTTAAAGAACATGCATCAAATAATTGGATATATGTATTCTTTTAGTAAATTTAATTATGTAGTCAAAAAGGTTTTCTGGAATCCCACACTAACCATACATTGTTGTCAACACACCGGAGTGATATCATCCAACCAATGCTTGGCCGAGTTACATAGCATATAGCTCATGTGCTTAACCATTTTCTCTTAGAAAATCTGGATTTTCTCAAATATAGAAAACATGGCCTCTATCCATGAATTAGAATACTGATTTCTTCGATCCCTAGAGAAGGTGGAAGGATTCAGCGATTGGAACATCTGAGTCAAATCTTCCATAGTAGGGGATTGTCAAGGATCACCTCGAATGGATTGCATGAATAAATGGAAAGTATCATAGAACTGAGAATTGGTTCCTAGTGGAGGATCTATATAAGGATACGTAGGTGACACTACATGTGGTATCATTGGTGGATCAGGGCCTAGAACTTCTAAAGTATGATCATCACTACTCCCTTGGAATATAAAACAAGTACGTTGTGGTGGAAAAACTCTACAATTCACAAGAACACACTTCAGATAGATTTATAAAAGATAAGATAATAGATAAAGAAGAAACAATCCCAATTCATTCCTATAATAATTATACTAACCCAAAAATACTCTTGGAGCTAGGTCTATGTGTCATTGTAATGTCATAGTGAAAAAAATTAGACAGAAAGCATATCAACCACTACTATTGTATGGGTTGGTCCAAGGTCCCCTTCTGAATAAAACTGCTTCTGAAATATGGATTTTCAAATGAACGGTATTGAGGAAAACACCATTTACTTATCAATTGGAAAAAATTTCTAGTGGTAGCCTATTATTAATTTAAATGCATGGTTTATTAAATTTTATTATCATTTATTTTTTATTGTTATCTCAGTCATGTCAATGTCATCACTAATTAAAAATTAATAAAGGACCATATTCTTTATAAACTGGAATTACCATTCCAATTAACTACAATCCGGAATGTATATGTTGTATTAGGAAGTAATAGGCTATACCTTGTAATTTTCTTTGATTAACTGCCATTTCCCTGTTATAGAATTACTCTCTTCTTAATTTTCCATTATCATTCATCATTCAAACAAACTTATATGGACTAATAGATTAATTAAGATTTTAGAAATATTATATGTGGGAAAAACAATTTAGATTGATGATAAAACATTAATTGAAACAATTATACAAACCTATAATAAATAATAGGACACTATAAGGAATATTAATCAATAAACGCATGAAAAGAACATGTCGTTTAAGAAATTCACGTAGAACAATAGAAATGATAAAGACTAATGCTTCGAAGTTTGTATTATGGGGTCTAGAATGATGAATGAAATTTATATTCACTAATATCATCTGAAAAGGGATGAATAAATTCCCATAATAATAACATCAATATTATAAATAGTATATAATAATACATGTAACACCCCAAGCTTCTACAGTACGTTTCCCTTTAAATAATACAAGAGTTTGTGTTGTACGTAACTTTGTGTTCTAGCACACCATGACCAATAAAACTATCCATAATGAATATTAATATGCACTTTTTGAATATTTATAAATTTTTGTTTTCAAAATGGACTTAATTTATGCATTTGGATTATCAAGATTATATTAGGGTGAATTTTTTGGTATTTTTCTAAAAACATTCAAATTTTCATGAATTGTGAATAACACTGAGTTATTGTTTAAAACCAACTTTGTATTTAAATAATTATACATTTTAATTAATTTTATTTTAAGTAAAAATAGATTAATAATACCTATATTAGTTAAATGTAATTTAATGGATTCATTTTATAATAAAATTAGATATATAAAATTTTATTGAACTTTTAACCATCTTTTACCCACCTTCTAAGCACGTTAGTAAATGTGCATTAAACGTAATTTTACCGATTTTGTGAATTGAATTTAAAAAATATAAGAGAGATAGTTCACATCAGAAGGTAAAATGTGGTTCAATAAGATAAAAATAATTTTTGGTGAATAGTAACTTTTGACTTTTATTTGCCACATTTAAAAGTTATTATGGTAATTATAGGTAAAACATGATATTGTAATTACCCTAACACAAGTAATAATTATATTAGAAAAGTGTTTTTATACCAAAATTGACCTTAGTAATTGAAAATGATCCTTTTTGTCCACTTGGATTATATTAGTACATTTATTATTATTTTATTTAATGAAGTGTTAAAAGTGTTAAATTCAATTTTTAATAACTAAACCATTTTAATATAGGGTTCTCAATAAGATAAATTCGATAATAAGTATTCAATATAAATATAGAAATATTTACTACAAAATTTTATTTTATTTATAATTTTTAAAAGTTAAATAAATAAATTTATTTATGATACAATAATGATGCATTAATTACATTATTAATGAATGATTATATTAATTGATATTATAAATATAGAAATAAATTTAAATTGAGAATTCTAATGAATTCCACTATTTTTTTTGTTAAAATGACATCTTAGGGTTGATTAAATAATTTTATTTTGAAATGATAAAGTTGTTATGACTTTAAAATAAACAAAATACATAATTATCTTAAAATTAACATAAATGGGTTTAAAAAAACAATATTATTAATTGATATAAGATTTTTAAAAATATAAGGTTTGGAATAAGGAAATATATAGTGTTATATGAATTAATAATGAAACACTTGGGGTTTTCTTAAAATTTTATAGTAGGTTTATTAAATATATAATAACATAATACAATAATACATGGTAAAAGTTAGATTATTTTACTAAGAGTTAAATCTAGAAGATAAGGTTAATATGGATACCTAAACCTGTCTAAAACCTATTGGTTGAGAGGTTTTCGACCCATTTTAACCATAACAAATAAATAAATTATTTTGGAGCCATTATAAACTGAATATTATTGAATAATAAAATAATATATCATGTATTTTTCTAAAGTGACCGTCACCTCTCTTATAAAAGTGTACTTACCATTCTCTCAAAATCACACCCCTAATGCCATTTGGATTAGCCTACCCCTACTAAAATATCCTTCCTACTATCCTCAAATATACCTAGTGTCATTATATTGATGGGAAGTCAAACCAAAATAGCCTTTTTGATCAACTCAAAAGGAAACAGCTGAAGAAGAGGTAATAATTTCACCACCTCTTTAAAAGTTATTTTCATTTTCCACATCCTCTTTTTTTTCCATACCAAAATAATATATCCATTTCCTTATAAATACCATGATATTATTATAAAAATATTACAACCATATTCATTATTTTATCCATCCTATGAATGACATGTCACCATAAGTTCGTACGTACGGCTTACCACCTCCATGTCCTGATGCAGCTTGTTATTCGAACACTTTATTATTTGAATGATTATAATAATGAGTATAACTGATGTAAATAATAAAAATAACATGTTAAAAAATATTTATATATGATATTCCATCCAATTACATACGATTTCACCATCGGTATGATTATATCGTCGCTCGTGCATACGTATGGATTAACGTCTCCACGAACGCGATGAGATTCATTCCCCATCATAAGCATTAAAGAATAAATATAATTTTATTACTAAAATAATAATGATTAAGAACATAATATAATTCTGGATATTAATTGAATAAATCTTATCCATAACAAATATGACTTACATAACAAAACATATAAAATAAAACTAATAAGTTAACACCATAAAAGACGATACTACTGAAATATTATTAACAAAGTAACATTAGAAGATCATATATGATATTAAAAATTATGTATGTGTTTATTGTATAATTTAATAAAAATTATTAAACTATTATAGAGGAGGTTAACTCACCCTCGTCCAAGGAAAATTACAAGGAAACGGTTAATTCTTCAGTCTCTTCATTATTTGAGGTTGTTTATACGTGAGTATCTTCTGGGGCCTCTTTATAATCCACAACCATGTCTCTTAAAAATGTATTTCAAAAACATTTTACTATTTCATAGATTATGGTTTCAATTATTTTATAATCTTTTTCTAATTTTTATAAAAAAATTATAAAGGAATCATTCTGTCATTTTCCAAGCTAGGTTTTTATGACCTTTTCGACTAAATTCAAGAAATAATGATTTTTTAACTTATACGGAGGGTGCCGCTATTTCCTGCCGTTATAACACCTTATAAGCATCCAATAAATTCTTACCAGAATATTTTCTATTAAATTTATTTAAAAGGATTTCAAAATGGAAAGTGATATTTATCTCAAACCATTTTGACTTCATTTATGTCGTTATCCTTAGATAGATTTTAGACTAATTTGATGTTGATTTATTATGATACGAATCTTTCATATTGTATTGAAGGTTTTTTGATATGTTTGACTGTGGATGTGTTATTTTTATACCATTCATGGTTTATGGATAAATTATTGAAATTTCTTATGCTAGTTTTAATACGAATGTTTATGTTATGTTTAATCCTTTTCATATGATAAATGCATTGGAGTTAGTAAGTGACGGGTGGAGCCCACTATAGCTCCTTGATGAATCAATAGGACTCCTGAGCCAAAATACTGTTTTGGAACAAGGCCTTGAAAAAAATTAATTTTAGTCTTGGCGTGAGGCTTTGACTATGTGGTTATGAAGTATGACATTATGCATTTCATCGTTAAAATATTTTCTTTTAATATTACATGTGCTTATTCGACAAGTATAATATCCATGTGAATAAGTAAATTAAATTACTTGATTTATATTTTCAATATTATAATAAAGTTTATTATTAAAAGGCTTTTCTTTTAGTCCTATACATTTCCATAAATGTTTATGTTTATTTATGAATGTTTCCACGATATTTTTATCTTTACAAAGCATTTGAGATCACCCCTTTCTATCTATTATTTTTTCCATTATGGGAAGAAGTATATTATGACTGAATTTCAGGGATAGTCTAAGGGATATGAATGTCGTCAAAGGAGATAATTTTTTTGTTGTTTCTAATTTTATAATGTAATGTAAAACTTATGTATGTATCTAGTACGTTTTATTATACTAAACTGATCATTCTTTCGGGATTTGATCCCTTGTGATTATAAAAATGTTATGTAACAATGCACCTAATAAGGGTAACTGGGGATGGGGTGTTACAGTTTGAATTATAGAATGTTTGGTACAAGCCTTGGAAGCTAGATTTAGAAAAAAAAAATTAATTATAGAACATTAAATTTTGATTGTCATTGTGGATTAGTATAGAAGAACATCCTAGAATTTTATTAATGTTGAAATTTTGTGTGTTTTCCAAAAAATAAATCCATGTCTAGATACGAGTAGGTAGAGGTGGATCTAGAATAGATGTACCTATGTGTGAAAATGCTGACATGGAGTTTCAGGCTTGACCCGGGGTATCCTGGTACAGGAAAATGGGCATTGCTACACTCTTGGTTATAAACACTCTCGAGGGATATGCATAGGATAATTCAAATTTTCTTTATAAACCATAATGAAGGATATATGATTATATACCTCCTAAAATAATTTTTTATGATTATGGATTATATCCATAAACTGTTAAATTTATTTTAAGTGTTTTAAATGTTTTCAATTATGTATTGCGATTTATAAAATAATCTTATGGATTCCATTATTTAAAAATGGGGCCTAGTGGAAGGAATGGAAACTATATCGACACATGTAATCCATGTAGGGACTTCCCTCCTACTCAAGATAACTATAGAAGAGTTGGTGATGAAACTGGTGTTGATTAGCTTATCACCATACTAGGACACCTCACTCAGGTTCAGAATAATAACCTTACCTATATGGGGAAGCCTGATCCACAATACAAGGGATCAATGTTAGACTGATTTATGAAGAAACATCCAACAATGTTCAATGAGACTAAAAATAAATTTGTAGATGAGCAATGTATAAGTTCCTTAGAGAAAATATTTCATTATTTAGGTAGTAGCGAAAGAGAAATAGTTTTCATGGAATTTTATCACCTCCGGAGAGGTGAAGATCAGGTGTGGTAATTAATTAAAAACAAAAAGATGATAAAGAAGTATATAATATGGAATATAGGATGTTTAAAGTGATTTTCTTAGAATAATACTTTCCTCATGATCATCGAGCATATACGGAAACACAATTTTAGAGTCTGTGGTAAAAGAAGGATGAGAATGTCGTAATGTGTGAGGCTAGCTTTACAAGGTTGGAATGGCATGAAACAGATTTTATAAATAACCCAAGGAGTATGATTGATCAATTTTTTTATGGGTTAAAAAAATTTCCCCATCTCCCATTAGTCTCACAATTCTTCTCATCCTACGAAGATATTTTCCCATGTTCTATTAGGACAAAAAAGAAATTTTTTATGTCTTACAACTTTAATGAAAAGTGAAAGAAGAAGAGATCTGATGAAAAATATGGAAATGTAAATAAAGGGAAGAAGGGAAATGTTGAATATCCATCCTGAGGAAAATGTGGAATGAAATACCCTGGTACTTTCTTGACGATAATGAAAGTCTGTTACAAATGTGGTGAAAAAGGCCACCAATATCATGATTGAAAGGGAATGAAAGAGGCTGTCAATGATGAATTCTACAATTTTAGAGAGAAGTGGAATTATGAAAATTAATTTCCCCTGATCAAAGGAAACATACATCATAAAAGTCCATTGGAGAAAGTCCAAGCTTATGACATCACTACTACTGATGTTTAATCTCCGAAAGACATGGGGACATGTGATTTTATGGTTTCTTAAAATTTAGCCAATGCTTTATTTGATTCTAGATCATCGCATTTTTTCATATATTCATAGTTTTCTATGAAAATTAGATATTCCCAATTTTATTTTATAGGGGAGTTTTCAGTCAAAACTCTTAAGGTATGTATCTTTGCAATAATGTTTTGTGAATCAGTTCCCATTAAGACCTATAAATGTTATTTATCAGCTCATCTAATCTTCATAACCATGATTGAATTTGATATAATCCACCATATGGAAAAGAATTCAGACCATGATGTGAAAATTTATTGTAAGAAGAAGGAGGTTAAAACTTTTGATGATGATAAAGAGTACAGTGTCATTAGAGAAGAAACGTCACCATTGGATTCTTATCTAGATCCACCCCCAGGATCTCTACTAAATTCAATTATAGGGGAGCAAGAAAGTGAAATAACTATGGTTGAGGAAAGGAATGTTCAAATAAAGGATATACCTATTTTTCAAGAATAGGTTGATGTTTTTTGGGGATTTACCTAGATATCAATTAGAACGAGAAATTGAGTTTTCCATTTATTTAATTACTAGATCAAGGCCCTTATCAAAGACCCCTCATAGAATGGACACTGTGAAATTTTAGGAACATAAGAAACAACTAGATTAATTGAGTAACAAGGTATTTATTCGTCCAAGTGTTTCTCCATGGGGAGCCCTTGTTCTTTTTGTTATGAAGAAAGATGTATCTATGAGGATGTGATTTTACTATAGGAGATCAATGCTGTAATAATAAAAACAAGTATCCCCTACCACAGAATGAAGATTTATTCGATTGACTTCATGGAGCTCAATATTTTTCAATTATTGACCTTCGATCTGGATATCATCAATTATATGTGAAGAAGAAAGATATTCCTAAGACAACATTTTGTAATAGGTATAGGAAATACACATTTATAGTAATGATTTTTGTACTTACTAATGCACCCACTATCTTCATTGATCTAATTAATAGAGTTTTCAAGGGATATCTTGATGACTTTGAAGTGGTATTTATTGATGATATCTTGTTATACTACCAAAGATATGAAGATCATGAAAATCACTAGAGCACCATTCTAAAGACTCTTAGAAGAAATAAATTATATGGGAATTTCAACAAGTGTGAATTTTGGATTAAGGATATCTCATTTCATGGAAATATTTTCATTATGGATGGAATCTATGTTGATCCTTCAAAGAACAAGGAAATCCAAGAATGGACAGCACCGCTGAGAATAACTGAGGAACATAGTTTTATTGGTTTATCAAGTTATTATCTAAATTTCATCTAGAATTTCTCATGATTTGGTAACCCATTAACCATACTCACTTGAAATGGGGTTAAATTTGTTTGGACCAAAGCATGTGAATAATGTTTTGAAGAACATGAGAGAATATTAGTCAATGATCCTATGTTGACTCTACCATCGGGGAATGATGGGTTTTTATTGATAGTGATTCTTCAAAGAAATGACTTGGTTGTGTCCTTATGAAGATTGATAGAGTTATTGCCAATGCATCATGGAAGCTAAAAATTATTGATAAAAACTATCCCACTCATGATCTTGAGTTAGCATCTGTAATCTTTTCTCTGAAAATATTGAGACACTTTCACTATGGTGAAAATGTGAGATTTATATTAATCATAAGAGTTTTAAGTATATTTACTCACAACAGGAACTCAACATGGGGAAAAGGAAATGGCATGAACTTCTTAAGGATTATGATTTCACTATACACTACCACCTGATGAAGGCAAATGATGTGTCTGACACTTTGAGTAAAAAGGATCATGGAGTTTTAAACAAGATGATATTTTAATGTGATATTTTGTTCATGGATCTAGTAAAGATGTATATGGGAATAATAATGGAAGGTGAAACATCAATAATTTTTCAAATGGTTCCTAAACCATCCTTACTATGAAGGATAAAAATTTCTCAGACTGATGATGAGGATTTTAAAAAGAAAATTAATGTCGTGAATGATGGTAGATTGATCGACTTCGTATATGAAGATGGAATTTTGAAATTTGGAATGAGAATTTGTGTTCCTGATATACCTAATCTAAATAGGGAATTTTTGGATGATTTTGATAGCTCCAATTTCTCTATACATCATGGTAGCACTATGATGTATAGAGATTTGAAGGAACATTTTTGGTGGGACAACATGGAGAGAGAGATTTCGGATTTTGTGTCAAGATGTATGGTGTGTCAACAAGTGAAATCTGGAAGAAAACATCCTAGAGGATTCATGAAACATCTTCCCATACCATGTGGATGTGGAATAATATTGCATTGAACTTTGTCATGACACTACCAAAGACTCCTAGAAAGAATGGTGCAATGTGAGTCATTGTTGATTGTCTTACCAATTCATCACATTTTCATGTCATAAGTGAAGAATTACAACTTGAACATTTAACAAGACTATATAAATTAATGAATTTTTCAGACTTCATTGAGTACCCCTATCGATTGTTTTCGATCGTGATCCCCATTTTACATCAAGATGCTTAAAAAGTCTTTAGAAGGCCTTGGATACTGAACTACATTTGAGCACTGCCTACCACCCTCAAACTGATGGACAATCAGAATGGACTATTAAATCCTTAGAAGGCATTTTGATATCTTTATCACACGACTTCCTCGGTAGGTGGGATCAGTATTTACCTTTGGTAGAATTTTTGTATAATAATAGCTTTCATTCAAGTATTCAGATGGCACCATATGAAGCATTATATGTAAAGAGATGTCACACACTAACTTTTTGGGATGATGTTGCTAAAAGAAAACTTGTAGGTACATATCATGATGAGGAAACAATAGAAAAGATGAAGGTTTTCCAAACACACATCAAAGAATCTGAAAGTAAGAAAAAGTGCTATGCTGATAACAAAAGGAAGGATTTGGAATTTCATGTAGAAGGT
Source organism: Viscum album (assembly GCA_963277665.1). NCBI lineage: Eukaryota > Viridiplantae > Streptophyta > Magnoliopsida > Santalales > Viscaceae > Viscum > Viscum album. The sequence goes on along the minus strand of OY728133.1, from coordinate 652,934,364 downwards.
CATGTTTTCTAGAAGGTATCTCTATGGAAGGGTGTCATACATTTCAGTATGAAGGGTAAATTAAGTCTCAGGTAAATCGGAACTTTTGAAATTCAATAATAAATTAGAGTTATAGATTATCATTTGGAAATGCTTCCAAGTCTATCCAAAGTTCATGATGTGTTCCATGTATCACTATTGATAAAATAAATTCCTGACCCAATGCATGTACTCACCTATTTAGAAATTGAACTGGAACATGATATGTCTTATTGTGAATATCCTTTCAAGATTCTCGATACAAGAGAACAACTGTTGAGAAACTGAACGACTCGTCTGGTAAAAGTTCTATGGTGAAATCATAAGATAGAAGAGGCAACATGGGAACCTGAGGAACTTATGGTGAATATCCACCTGAATCATTTTATGCAGAAGTATTCTATAAATTTCGAGGAAAAATATTTTTGAAGGTGGTGATAATGTAACACCCCAAGATTCCACGGTATGTTTCCCTTTGAAAAATTCAGTTGCTTGTGATGTACGCAACTTCGAGTTCTAGCACACCACGACCAATCATACAAGCCTTTATGGTCAGTAATACCCACTTTTTGAAACATTATAAATTTTATTTTTCAAAATGAACTTAGTTTTTAGATTCATAATATCAAAATTAGCTTAGGATGAATTTTTGGTATTTTTCTAAAAACTTTCAGTTTTTGATGAATAATGAAAAAAACTGCATTATTGATTAAAACCAACTTTTTATTTAAATAATTATTTATTTTATTTAAATTTAATTTAAGTAAGAATATATACATAATACCTATATTAGTAAAATTTAATTCATTAGATTCATTTTATAACAAAATTTGATATTGAAAATTTTAATGAACTTTTTACTATCTTTTACCCACCTTCTAAACGCATTACCAAATTTTCATAAAATGTAATTTTTCCGCTACTATAAATTGAATTTAAAAAATAAAAGAGACATGGTTGACATAATTATGTTAAATGTTGTACAATAAGATGAAAATAATTTTTAGCGAATAGTACATTTTAACTTTTATTTACCCCGGTTAAAAGTAAATAGAGTAATTAAAGGTAAAAAATGATATTGTCATTACCCTAACACATGTCCTTATTCTGTTTGATAATTTTATTTCTACCAAAATAAACATTTGGAAGAAAATATGATCCTTTTGGTCCACATATATTAGATTAATACATTTGTTGTTATTTCATTTAAAGAAGAGTTAAAGTGTTAAATTCAAAGTTTAATAACTAAACCATTTTTAATATAAGAATATACATAAGATAAAGTAAACCATAAATATTCATTATAAAGATAAAATGATTTCCTACATAATGGAATTTTATATATAATATTTATAAATTATATAATTAAATTTATTTATGATATAATGATGATACAATAATTACCTTATTAATGAATGATTAAAATAATTGATATTATAGAAATCTAAATAAATTTAAATCGAAACTTTTAAAGAATTAAAATTATTTTTAGGATAATATGACATGTTATGGTTTATAAAATAAATACTCTTGGATCTGATAAAGTCGTTATGTCTTTCATAAAAACAGTATACCAAATAGTGTCAAAATTGACATGAATGAGTATTTAAAACAAAAACTGTGTTATTAAATGATATAATATTTCTAAAAATATAATGTTTTTCCAAAGGACTTAGATATGGTTATATGTATTAATAATTAACATCTTGAAGTTCTCTTTGATTTTATCATATGTTTATTAACCATTTATTATAATATTACAAGAATACATGGTAAAAGATAAACTATTTAACTAAGAGTTAAATCTCAAAGATAAGATATATATGGTGACCTAAACGTGTCTAAAGCCTATGGGTTGAGAGTTTTTTAACCCACCCACACCTTATCCTCTAAATAAATCATTTTGGATCTATTATAAACTGAATATTATTGTATAACAAAATAATATTGCATGCTTTTCCTAATGTGACCCTCACCTCTCTTATTAAAGGGTGCTTTCCCTTCTCATAAAATCACAGCACTAAAGACATTTGGAGCAACCAACCACTACAAAAATATCCTCCCAACTACCCTCACATCGACCTAGAGGCCTTAATTTGATCATAAATTTAACCTAAGGATCCCTTTTGATCATATCAATAGGAAACACCCGAAGAAGTGGTAATAATTTCACCACCGCTTTCAATATTCTTTTCTTCTTCCACGTAATTTTTCTTTGTTTTTTCCATACCAAAATAAAATCTCTAGTACCATATACATAATGTGATGTTATTATAAATATGGTACCACAATATTCATTATTCTATCCATAATATGAATGACAAGTAACCATACGTACGTACGTACGGCTTACCGTCTCTACATCGTGGTGTAGTTTGTTATTCAAACACATCATTATTTAGATGGGTATAATAATAAGAATAATTGATGTAAATAATAAATATAACATTTTAATTATTATTCATATATGATATACCATCAAATTATATACTATTTCACCATCAAAAGAATGATATTATCGCTCGTGCGTATGTACGGATTACCTTCTTCATGAAAGGGATGAGATTCATTCCCCATCGTAACCATTCAAGAATGAATATAATTTTATGATTAAACAATAATTTTTAAGAACATAATATCATTTTGGATATGAATAAAATATAGCTTATCCTTGAAAATCATGACTTTCAAAACAAAACATATAAAGGAAAATGAAATAGTTAACACCCGAAACTATGATACTACTAAAATATTATTAACAAAGAAATATTAGAAGATCATATATGATATCATATTGATGTATGTGGTTCTTATATAATTTAATAAAAATGATTCAACTATTATAAAAGAGGTTATCCTACCCTTGACCAAGGAAATGTACAAGGTATCGGTTAATTCTACAATCTCTTCATTATCCGAGGTAGTTTATACGTGAGTATATACTGGGACCTCTTTATCAACCACATCCATGATACATAAAAATGTACATAAAAACATATTTAATATTTAATAGACTATGGTTAAATTTCATTTAAAACCTTGATTGAATTTTTATAATCTGTTTATAAGGGATTATTTTCATCATTTTCCAAACAAAGCCTTTTACATCCTTTTTTACCAAATTAAGAAAAGAATGTCTATTAACTTATATGGCGGGTGAGGTAATTTTCAGCAATTATAACACCATATATGTTTCCATTACAATATTATAATAATATTAAAAATTACATGACTTTTAAATGATTTCAAAATAAAAAGAGATATTTCTCTCAAACATTTTAGAATTCATCTATGTCAACATCCTTCGATAGATTTTAAACTTGTTTGAAGTTAATTTATTATGATACAAATCATCCATATTTTATTGAACGTTTTGTGATAGTTTTGACTATGGATGTGTTATTTTAATACAATTCATGGTTTATAGATAAAATAGTGACATTTCGTATGCTTGTTTTAATATGAATGGTTATATTATGTTTAAACCTTTTCATATGAGGAATGCATTGGACATAGTATGTGACGGGTGGATCCTACTATAGCTCATCGATGCATTAGTAGGTCTCATGAGACAAACTAGTTTCTTGGCACAAGGCATTGAAAAAAGCTTATTTGAATTCTTGGAACGACTCTTCGACTATATGGTTATGAAAATTTCATTATCCATTCCATCATTATGAATTTTTCTATTGATATTGCATTTGATTATTCGACTAGTAGAATATACATGTAAATAAGTAAATGAAATTATTTGATTTATATTTGTTATATTATGCTGATGTTTATGTTTAAATGGATTATGTTATATTCTTATACATTGCCATAAATATTTATTCTTATTTGTGAAAGTTTCTGCTATATTGTTATCCTTACAGTACATCTAAGCCCACCCCTTTCTATGCATTATTATTCACAGGATGCGAAGAAGAATATTATTACTGACCTGAAGGGATAGTCTAAGGGAAATGAATTTTTTCAAAGGATACAATGTTGGTGTTATTTTCCATTTTAGAATGTAATGTAAAACTTATGTATGTATCTATTACTTCCAATGATATTAAACTGATTAATCTTTTGGAATTTGATCCCTTGTGATCATGCCAATGTTATGTAATAATGCATCGACTCTGGGTAATTGGGGTCGGGGCACTACAATAGAATCGCGTAAAAGTGAAATTTATGAAAATTCAAAAGTGCATGTAATAATAACATATTCCCCATTACATGCCATTTTGGTTTCCCATGTACGCGGGATACAAACTCCTATGAATATTCTCATTACCAATTTCCAAATCCAAACACCTCTTGTATAATGTAAAATAATATTACAAGAGGGAAAATGACTATGATATGACTTTTTATCATCTTTCCATGTATGCCACTTGACGGTGCCCCGATATAGTTGGCCACAAGACCTCAAATGGCCTTCCCAAATTCTAGAGGTTGTCAACTAGTAGCTAAGGCCTAAGGTATGTATATGGGGAGGTTTTGAACTCATATATAAGAGTGTAGAGAAGAAATATATAATTGATAAGAAAAAAGTGTATGAATACACTATTTTACAAGACTAGTAACCCTTCAAAGAATAAGATGTATCAAAAGAAAAATAGTAGTAGAACAATAATAAATAATATTATTAGATAAATTTACAACTAGTGGAATATAAATAATAATTAGATACAAAATTGTGATAATTAACATGTATCGATATAAAATGATAATTTGAGGAACATGAGATACAGGAATATACTAAATTATATCAAAATACCCAAAGAAAAAAACTGCTACAACTAGAATCTAATGAATAGGATCAATTATCATCCCCATACTCCATTCCAAGAACAATAAATTATGCATCAGAATATATAATATTCCCTTTATATATACCTTTATTAATGAATCCTTATTGGGAACCAAAGGTAGGCTAGGTATGAAATTTTATATAATATGTGGGCCACCACCAACAGTATCCATATCAATGGATTTCTTGCAATATAAAATAAACAACATGCTAAAAGTATTAATAGGATTATAGAAAAACAAACAAACAAAAAATATGTTTGGTATCCACTAGGGATACATATCCAAATCTATATTATTAAGCCTAAATGGTGTGTCTGAACCAATAAGTACTATACATGTAAAGTGAGTGGAAGAATCTATAAAGAGGTGGGATGTCCCAAAGCATATGATTTGGCTTGGTGAAAAAATCTTTGAATTTCCAGTTACTATGTTTCATTTATTATTTTAATTCTTTACATATATTTAATCAAGACAATACAGATCATATTCATGAAATTCCTATTGGGGAACCAAGTATCGCTGTTAGGGCATTATAAAATAACCAATTATATAGGAGTCTTCCCAAGATGACCCATGAATGAAATCTCATGTTTTATTCAATTCATTGAGTGATAATATCAAGATATGAACTATGAGTATGTCCATGGTATCGCATGTAATGGTTCGAGACTCCCTCGTATAATGGAATAACCAAATTTCCACTAATCCCATACATTGATTATCCCTTTGGGAACTGGTGTGACCCATCAAGAGGATAGATAAAACTCATAGGTATCTTATCACATACATAGATTATGTCACCCTCAGCGTGTCAACAATTCAGTTATAAATTCCAACTAAGGCACGATGCCCCCCCCCCCCATGGAGTCATTAAATCAAACCCCTTATATCACCCTCATCTCAAGAAGATGGTAATATTTGGATATAAAAACAACACCCTTTAACTAAGAAATCATTTAGAACATGAAATACATGTTCTCCAAGGAGAAAAGGTTGTTGAATAATTAATGGAACAACGTTCAAGGTCCTAATTTAGGGTCCATCATTTTAATAAATCTCAATTTTTCAATTTATGACATCCATTATTGGGAGAAAACTTCTCAAGACTCATTTTAAAATTTATAATAGGATAATAAAGGATATTCCCTATCTATAACTTCCAATTCTATTTCATAGGTCATAGTGATTAACCAAGGAGGTGATTCTCCACAATCTTGGTGTATAATAGCCCCAAAAAAAGTTTTTAAAAATTTATTTAACATGTTAGAGGCATCACAATAAGGGTACAACATAATGTAAACTGACACAATCATTAAAATGAATCAAAAAATGTGTGAAAAAACTATACCTCATATCTTATCCCCATAGTTCTTCCCTCGTCCAGTGTCGATATTTTATTTCAGCTAGAATGAGATTTATTAGAGAAATCGTCAAATTCCCTGAAAATGGGGGAAAGGTTCTTGTTCCAAAATATCAAAATAGTGGAGGATGAAAACAATAAATAGAATTTAGAGGATTGAAGATCCTAAATCAATGTCTCATAAGATATTAGATTGATTGACTTGGGGATAGGATGGAGGAGATATAAATAATTCTAGTATAGAGGAGGAGTGGAGATTATTCCATGGGAGAGGAGATACTCCCCTGTAGAAAATTGGGAGGATGAATTGGGGGGTTTTATAAATGGATAATTAAGGGGAAAATGGGAATTTACAAACATAGAAATCAGTGTACCATTTGGTAGCACAGTTGGCCAAATATGCACCGACAGTGGGCCAAGACACTACACAAGGAGGTCCCTTGCACTATTGTGGTGAATCATTTTGTTACACTTGTAAAACCATTAATAAATACACAATCCAAAATTTTTTCAACAACTCCAAAAAATTATCCTAGGGTTGTATGGTTACAAAAAATTCATACGGCCCATCATGCCATTGGCTCACACCACACATTTTAGGGAATCCATTTTGGAAAGGCATCATAGTTTCTCCAAACCGTATGATCCAATCAACATTCTCAAATTTTGGGGCTTCAAGCACCAAAAAATCCCTTTCCTCCCTTGAGACATCCATGATACACTTATGCATCATTATTAAGGTTAAAAAATAAATAAAAATAAATAAATTGTCCATGCCTTTGGGAAAATTAGGAATGTTAAAACTTCATACGATACGTATTATAGTTGACATTATTTATATGGAAATATAAATCATGAAGTTGTTTTGATGGATTCATCAACATAGTGCTCTAATTAATTGGGAGCATATTCTGTCTCATGCAATTTCATGGATGAGATTAGGGAGTACAACTAATCCATCATGGAACTCTTTCCACTGTGTGATATAGTATAAGAAGACATCCTTGACTAATGATTAAGTCATGTTATAGGTTTTTTCAACATTTAATTCATTACTGTTATCTTATCATAAAATTTTCTTCAATTTATGATTACATCAGAATAATCAAGAGGATTATATTTTCTGATATCCTGTTATAATTTTGACTCATAATATATGATTCCTTGTCATGATTACGTCCTTACTATGTATTTTATAACCCCACATACATTAATGTAACTCCTGGTTCATCCTTTGAAATTTTAGGAACCCAAGTAGATTTTGGAGCTCATTATGAATAATAACCTAAGGAATTCAGGATTTATTTATTTTTTGGTAATATTATCCAATTATTCAAAATGCACTAGGTCTCATGTTCATTGAGATGTACTTGTTAGATATTTATATTTAAAAATAATTTATTAAAATGTGTGAAAGGATTTGGTATTTATAGTAGCTATAAGATAAATTTTTAGTAAACCTTTTGAAAAAAAAGTTGAATAATGTTTCATAACCCTTGGGATATGTATATGGATAAAACATTGTAAACTTTGAAATACTCCAAAATAGTGGTATTTTTTTATCTTCACCCTTTTTTATGTAGGGTTTCTTCCCTTGAATTCACCTTTTCAAACTCCATTACATTGAAGCCTCCCCCAATGATTTTTGTCTATAATGAGTTGATTTTATTATGGTGTCTCGGTGATTCTTCACTTGATTGAATTTATTTTCACAATCCTCCTACTTTATTAGTTTTATTTTTCACACTTATACCCTTACCCTAGTTGCTATGTTAGAAAAAACAATTCATGTCCAGGGTTGTGATATATTGGATATAATTATTTATAATGGTCAAGAGCCATAATAGGATTCCTTATATGGTGGTTTTCATTGATGGATATAAAGTTCCACCGCATGAGGTTGGTTCTTCGATTTAGTAACTTTTTATTTTAGGTTTCCATGATTTATTGGTGAATTAAATATGATTTTGATATAATGTAATTATGTATATGTTATCATATTTGGATTAAAAATAGTTTTACATGGTTGATTGTATCATTTCCTTTAGAAATATTTTTTGAAATTTCATTTGATAGGGAATAAGGTTTGAATTTGGTGTTTTATGAATTTTGTGTGTCTGAAAAAATGAAAAAGAGGGGTTTCATCATGAAATACCGTAAATTATATTTGAAATATGACATATAGGTTTTTCAAAATGGGATCACTTTTTTTAAAGGGTTTCATCATTTTATTGTGGATTCTTTATTTTTATTAAACAATGTATTGTTATCATGGATTATTTGGTTGTTCTTGGATTTTTTTTGTTTTCATATTTGAATTTTTTTTGAATTGGATTTTTAAAAAAAATATATGTAAAAATGTATATATATATTATATGGTAAAATTGATGGCCCGGTTTTCACTTTGTTATGTAATGTTGATTGATCCCTTGTCAATCCCACTAGCTTTTTATTGATTTCAATGCATAACCACATGATGGATTCATTGTGATGTGATTATTATCGTTTTTATGTGTTCGAAATCATTTTAGGGATGTTTAGGAGGTGATACGGACTTGATTTTGGTGTTAGAACTAGGGGACTAATATTTTGATGTGTTGAAATTATTGTTCTTGGAAAACCCCCTTATTATTTCATAAGAATACTGAGATTTCTAATCAGGAAGTTGTGGGACATTTTAAGGTTAGTTAATGGTTATCACTAACTAGTCCTCCTTGTTGTATGCATTCCCATATTTGGGGGTCTATCACTAAGGATGCTATATCGAGATATTCGGTGGGAATATGTGTGACAATTAAATTATCAGCATGTAGGTCTACTTATTCATGTCTTATTATGTACCATTATTCATCATGGTTTTTCCTCTAATAATGTATCATATATTATTTTTATATATATATTCGATTTTTTTTGTCTATTTCATGGTTGAACCTATTTTTTGTGTTGATCCTCTCATGGATTAGTTACATTCTTAACTAGTTTTATTCCACCACTTTGTTAGATTAATTTTTAACTTGTTATTTTTCTAATTCATTATTTTTTCCTTATTTCAGTTTTTACAGGTATGCTTGGTGGGTAAAATAATTTAAATGAAAAGAGGGTAAATTGTTATTAGAGTGGAATTATTGTTTTGTATGCTTTTGAAATGTTGTAAACCATGTGTTGGATTAATATTCCATAGTGTAGAATTTTAAAAAGAAATTGTTATCACATTGAAATGGATTTCCTTTTCAAAAAACCATTTCCTGTGTGGTATTTAGAATGTGTTGTTTTGATAAATTCCATAATATTTTCATTTATACTTCTATATTATGTAATGTAAAATGAAATCCTATTTTCATATTACATAAAAACTAGTGATATTGGTTTATCTTATTAAAGGAATGAATTGGAGTCATTTTCGTTTATGACTATCTTTAACTCACACCATACAAACTCACATTCGTGGGTATATAGTCTTTATTTCTAATGAAGGGTTTTCCATGTTTTTTAATTTAGGTTCAATTTAATTCCATGTTCCCTATGATGTGGGTATTTTATGAATGATGGTGGGGACTAGAATCTCACACACAATTAGTAATCTAACCTTCAGTTCCATGGAACAAATTGGGTTAGTCATCGTATCAACTTCATTAGACATTATTGTTTTTAGCATCTATTTAAGTTTTTTGGATCTGATTGGTTGTTTATTTATATTTTATGTCTCTTGGAATGTATCTTATATTATTATCATTAATTTTTTTAGAAACATTATTTGGTTCCATGAGGGTGAAACCACACCCAATGGTTATATATGATACCACTGACTCTTGTCGGTAGCCTAGGGGGGATTAGGGAAACACTATGGGTATGCAGCAAACCAACTGTAGAATCCAAAAAATGCATGTCCTGGGTTGGTTTTTTTCATTTTTGAAACCAAGACACCATCATTTAATCCTATGAAACCTTATGTTTTACCTAGGTCTTCCATGACTATTATCTATCAAAATAATTTATTATGGTTTAAAAATAAAATGTGATTTGACCTACTAATATCCCCTAGGAGTGGAAATTCATGAGTGCAGTAAGGATCTATTCACCATGTTCCAGATTGGTGGCCAAGACATACTTGACCAACTCTTTTATGGTACATTACCCATAGAGGCATCGGTTCCAAAACAAAATCAACTTATAGTATCTATACAGGGATGTATTTCAAAGAAAAACATATTTTCTATACTATACCAAAACATTACGCTGTCACCCCACACATAATATTATCCATATTTTTCCCACTAAATATTACCTATCAATTTTTTTTAAATGTTAGTAAATATTGATTTGATACCAACTATAAAGCCCCCATATTTTCATATATAAATATTATATCGTAATAGAGGAATTTTAATTTTATATTAATATAATACATGGAAAAAAACACAATGGTTAATTTTATTTTAAAACTATGACACATAAAAATCCAGTACATAAAACATTTACATGATTTTTCATATATTTCATGACGACTAGAACATATCATTGGAATATAAAATATAAATCTTTTTTTCCGTATCCTCGAGAAGAGAATCAAATGAAAGGGTTCTTTTAGATCCCAAACAAGTGTAAAAAATGTTATATCATTCAATGATCACAAGATAAGCATAAGGGTATGAGAACATGTCCTAAAAAATATTAAATTATACCAATTAATTCATAGATTATAGTAATGAAACATGACAAAATATTTTATCAATTAAAATACATGATTCATAACACTGAGAAATCATCAATAATTTCATATGTTCCATTTGAACAAATCAGAATAATAATAAATATGTTTTTATAATAAACATATGTGTGGAAAATAATTTTCATAGTCCAGGCTCAAAGCAAGACTATCATATTGGATTTGGGGCACTCTCCATTCAATCATTTCCTTAGTACTTGTTCACATCCAATACTATCTTATTCGAAAATGAAACTTAATTAATTGGGATCATTCCTCTTTCTATATTTTATTATCACATGATACATCTAAATTTACCAAATGAATTTTAGTATTATAAAATTCTAGTTCAATGTATCTTATAATGAAATCCATATATATATATATATCATCCAAAATATCATAAAACATTCATCATATCATCAAATCATAACTCATGGAAAGAATATGTATTTTATAATAACATATTCACATTAATAACAATCCTTCTAGATAATACAAAACATGGAAACAATGAATCGTATCCTTATAAAATTATATGAATCATCAAAGTATGTTATTATGGATACAAAAATTACAGAGAACAATAGATCATTTCTTGATTAAAATACACATTACTTTAGAAATAAGTTATTTAGAATATAAAAATTTAAAAAATATCAATGATATAAAGTTATTTTAAATGAATAAAGAATCTAAAATAGTAATATTTAGATAATTTTTATTCATGATGGTGGGTAAATCTATTCATAAGGTTTACATTAAACCAAAAACACCTTTCACATTTTCAATAAAAATTAAATTAAAATGATTGGAAAATGATATAAAAAATTATTTTTAAACCCTATTACTTAATGTTAAATATGGCTACAAATGAAATCAAATAATTTTTTGAAAATTTTAAAAATATTATTGAAAATATTTTAGGAAAATATGGACATGAAAGAAAACATTATCAATCGAAGGGTGAAAATAATTAGGTTAAAAAAATCATTTTCTGTTATCATTAGTACATAAAGTGTAAAAAAGAAATAAACAAATATTGTAAACAAATATATAGATATGGGATGAAAATAAATAATATTTGGGATATATATATGATATAATATTATTATTGGAGAATATGAACCATAAAAAATCCATGTAAAAAAATATTATATCATAATAGCATTATCGATTTGGTAAATTTTAAATCATAACTCCTTTGAAGTAAACAAAATAAAAAATAATATTAAAAAAATTAGCATAAATATATTTATAATACTATATATTAATTGGGATGTAGATATATCTCAAATAATAAGATAGTAATATATCACGAAATATGTCCTACATAAATAAAATTAAGAAGAAGAACCCATTCATATTTAGTAATTTTTTAAATAAATGTTATTATATTTTAAAAAATATTATGCTTTTATAAATAACTACAATTAAATCAATTATTATTCCAAATAATTTTGTTGGTGGTATATACACTATTGAAATAATAAATTTTTTTTATAACTTTAAAACATGTCTCAATGAAGGTAAATTGAGATGAAACCCTTACAACATTAAAGGGTTTTAATTGGCTACCATATAAGGAAATAACATGATATATATCATTAAAAACATTAAATTAATGAATATTATAAAAGAAATACATTAGGTAGAAATCAAACCACATAAAATAAATGAGGGCCCACAATATGCATGATGTCTCATGAATATAAAAATGACACAAATATTGTCTTACCTTATATATATATATATCATGATTCATAATCACAATAACAAAATATATAATAAATTTGGATTTATTATTTTTTTTACAGAATAATATTTGTACATAAAATATCATATTTTATAAGCTTATATCATTTCAACACTGATTTAATAATAAATATCTATCAAAGTCTTCAATTTTGGTGTTTATGGCATCATTATTCAGGTATGTTTTAGATTATAATTTATTTTTGATAAACTTGGATTGGGGTTCCTCATTCTTTATAATTATAATGCTTATTTAAATACAACATATAATAATTTTATACATATTTACAACCATTCATATTATGTGACAATGAAAATTAAGTTACATCACTTCATGAAGATGGTAATATTTTTGTACATACAAGTGATGTTTCTATTTCTCAATGAATGGAATAAAATAATGGTAAATGATAAATCACCATTAATTAATATTTATTATATTAAAAATATCATATATTTATATTATATATGATTTTATTAATTTCCATGTTAATTATAAATAGTAAATAAATAATATCGCTTCTTGGAGGTGGTAGTAAACAGGTACACATGAGCGACGTTAACATATTCCAAAGGACCAGATGAAAATATATACGATAAGATATTATAATTACCAAATAATAATTATTTCATAAACATTATATATAGTCTTTATACCATTAAAAATAACCTTCCACGAAATATTTTTTTTTTGAAAATGAATTGCATCAATATGTGGAGGAGGTAGTCCACAGGTATGTATGAGAGATACTTTTATCTCTCATATGATTGAGAAGATGTGGTAAATGGCTATTACATTGTCATTATTATTTATTAGAATATTTTTATACTAGATTATTCATGTTATTATACATAGAAAGAGGTCAGAGATGGATCAAGAAGAAATAATATTGAAATATATAGGTTGGAATTTATACCGGTTATTTCAGAGACCTGTTTTTGATTACACCTTGAGACATTATATATTAATATTTGGGAGAAGTCATGAAGAGATATGATGAAGGGAGGTATTATTTAATATCATTTTATTAGTTCTTTGATGAGCTACAAGGATAAAAAGGTGTGAATAATGTAAAATGATATAAGGCTTTAATCTATTCATCTAATAAGAATTAGATATGTTTTAGTTGAAATACTCCTAATATATCTCAGTTTTACCCCATTTATAATTGATTTATCCTTAATAGTGGTAAGATAATTTTATTATTTTTACTATTCACTCTGACCAATAATTATGTTCAAACTATAAAATTATATTAATTATAATGATTCCTAATTTGGAATACTTTTCAACCAATTTAATTTCTATAAGTGAAAGGATTTAATTTTAGATATGAATATAACCAAAAACAAAAATCTATTTATAAAAAAGATTATTTAATCGTAAAACATTATTTACTAAAATTCCATTTCCATGTAAAAATAATAAAATAAATTTTGGAATATAATATTAAATATATAATCTATAATTTATTTAAAACCATTTATCAATATAGATTAATTTAATTTTATAAAATAAATAAAAATTCTACACTTTGAAATCATTTTTAGATAAATTAATTATTACTATAATATATATATATATTCTAAAATTAAAAATATTAAATATTAATATCTAAATAATTATATTATTTTTAATTAAGTTAGTATTATTTTAATTTGAGACCAAATTCAGAAAATAATGTGACTTTTACATGAAATAAATTGAAATATTTTAAAAAAAAATTATTTCCACATTCCACTAAAATATAATAATTAAAAAAAATTCAAAAACGCTACCCTAAGATACTATTGGAATTATGATTAAAAATTTATATATTTATTTCCACAAAAAAATTATAAATATTTTATAAAATAATTATATTTTACCTGTATTAAAAATACAGTGTAACTCGTTTTTAAAGAAAAAACATTTTCTAAGAAAAAAATTATTTTTCTGAAAAATCGGTTTCTTATTTATTAAGAATTAATTAATAAATTTAAATTTTTTATAAATTCTATACATACATTTTCGTTATACATATATTACTACTCATACCATCCATCCTAAATGATATCTTGAAAAATTTTACTATATAATGACTCATATAGACTAATGGTTGCATTAAAATAATGCTACCGGGCATATATAATTTCTTAAAAGAATTGTATATTCTAAAATATTCGGGTGTTATAATTTTCCCTCTCTTTGATGGGGATATAATTTAGTTTACATATTCCCTCCCTAATAATTTATTTATGAAATACATTGTTAAAAATATTATTACTATTTATTAATTCACATATCAATTTTCTAGAGGATTTTATCTTTTTTTATTATAAAAATTATTAATTATTTTATTGATTTTTTTTGATTTATGGTTTTCCAAAAATACTAATGGTCATATATTCATTAAATGCTCTATTTATATTTCAGAAAAAAAATATTTAACCATTGAATTTATATACATGTTTTTTACCAATAATTATTAATTTTCATTCACGTGATATCTATAGTAATGAAATATACTTATTTATTAAATTAGTAATATCTAAAAAGTATTAATCCGATGTTTTAATGGGAATATGTATGATATATTAATTAGTTATTCATTGATGCATAAATATGTACCCCAATTTTATACTATTTGGGGCTTTTCAGGTTTATGTCTTATATCAAATTTACTTCTACATGACACAAGTTTTCATATATATATATATATATATATTACCAGAGAGGCTCAGCTAGAGGATAACAACCTGACCGTTTGTTAAAATAAAATAAAAGACAGTCAACAAGCAACAGAATTCAAAAGAAAGAGTTACATGTCATAAGAACCATATCCATCTCCACATCCCTGATAGCAAGCTTCCTCCGCAATAGCAGATTCCCATTCCGAGCTGTCACAATGCTTCAGAACCGTAGCATATTTTCTTCGCAAATTCATCTGTTCCAAGTATAAGAACTCTGTATTACCACCATAATACCTAGTGACCAATGGCTTTGGCAGGGAGGAGTAGTCCTTCTTTGACCTGCATCGCGGAGGGGTAGTCTAAACTTCTTGGGTCTCATTCATATTCATCCTCCCACCTTGGACCACATCACTAAATGAAGTCTTGATCATACCACCAAAGTTCTTCTTGTCACTCTCATAGAATTCCCCCCATTTCCCATTGATGATCACATTCTGGAAATTATCCTCCACTCAATTACTCTGCTGGAAATGGTCATTGGGGTCAACATCGTGACACCTTGGCTGTTCCATCTTCTCATAGATAATCAAAGACCCCTGCTGCACAAGATTGGAACCAATTCCACCCTCCTGTGAAGAAGACCATTCTGTAATTCATTCGAAGGGAGATCTTCCCCCACATTCACTTGATCCAAAACCTGAGAACTAGCAGCAGTGAAGCCCACACCCTCATCATGCACAACCCTCCCTTGTGCTCCATTTGTAGCATCCAACACCCCCAGAGAACCACTCTCATAGCCATCAACATCCAGCATACCATCAGTCATATTGACTGCTCCCTTGCACCAATTATCTACCTTTCCATTAGATAAATTCACACACAAACCATGCTGTAATTCCTGCTTAGCTGTAATAACACCTTCTAGACAACCCATTACACCAGAATTAGACCCATCCTTTGCACCAGGTTGTAACACCCCATCACCCAACTGCAGATCATGTCGAAGCCTACTGAACACTACAGACACAACTGGATTTGGAGGTACCTCAACATACTTCCTCAAGGGCACTGCAGCCTGGTTCTCCACACTACCAGCAAAACCAGAAACCACACCTTTAGAGGGTATCGTCCTCCGCCCGTGGGTCTTGACTACCCTCTCCCTCGGGTTAGAACTTCTTCTGCCTAATACCTCTGAATGACACTTTGAAGCCGTATGCCCCAATCGGAAGCATGTGTTACAGTAGTCGACCCAGGATTCAAAGAACACATACTACCTCCATCGGAACTCTTCTCCCACAGTGATCCAAATCTAGTTGATTGAAGGCCTTGCAACGTCCAACTTCACATAGATACAAGGATTTATCGGGTGACGACGCCGCTATATTATGAAAGTGATATTAACTATAAATCCCCCTTACCAAATGAGTAATGAATTATATCATCTGATTTTATTCTAAATGGTCCAGGTAAAGATATCCTTATCTAGAATTTTATTACCTGGCCAGGTGTAGTTCAACATTCCATATTGTTATGGGTGTCCCATGATTAGTTATCCAAGACTATAATGTTACGATATATTAGTATTGATTCTTAACCCAAAATTATTATTATTATTTTTAAATTATTTCCACCTATCCCTGATTTATTTTCTATTACACTCATATTATATAATTGATGATTACTTTCTAATCCCGATTACTTATTTTCCACCTTAATGATCCAATCATCTGATTATTATTATTTTCCTTTATTACCCTTTTATTATATCCTTTCGAGTATTATATCAAAACCGTTTTTTTAAAATATATAACTATGATATACCATGAAATTGTATATGTATAATGAGATATTAGATCATATATAATGATGAAAATAAAAATGATCTAGTTTGTTTCCAAGATCATGTATTTTCCAAATAATATACCCAAATGGATAATAAATTTATATTTATGGGGTTTTTTATTGATATTAATTTAATAATTGATGAAATGAAATGTTTATGATATGTGGGAAATTATATAGTGGGGATGTTTCTATACTTTGGTGGCCTCTAGTATGTTTGTCAGTGGTGTTTCAATAGTTCCCTTTTTATGTGATCATCTTCATAATTTTTTATTTTCCTCTTAGTATTTCTTGTGTATTTCTTTCTTTCTAGTGTTGATGTATCAGTTTTCATATATTATTCATTGTGATTATTGATAATGTGATTCTTTTCGGTGTTTTGGTGGATTATATTTAATCCAATGTGTTGGGATTTTTAGGTGTTGTGTTATATAAATATGATAATTATAGGGTAAGGGGTGATAGTAATAGGTCACAAGGAG
Organism: Viscum album; assembly: GCA_963277665.1. Lineage (NCBI taxonomy): Eukaryota > Viridiplantae > Streptophyta > Magnoliopsida > Santalales > Viscaceae > Viscum > Viscum album. The sequence continues at coordinate 652,916,726 of OY728133.1, read as the reverse complement.
GTAATTGATCAATGATAATCATGGGTTCTTTATAATTGAACAATTTACATTGTAGATGACTTATATATTCTAGTGAAAAACATTGCAAGTAGCCCAGTATGTTTCGATTTATGGTTTTTTTATTATGGGATAGGTTTATATCTCATGTGGACTCCTTTTATATAATTTTTTCTTATTTATATTTTGATGATTGAATTTTAGGGTTCCCACTAAATTGAAAATGTATTATTCTTATAAAAACATTAAAGAGAATTTGATAGATAAAATATATGTAAGTATATTAATTTAAATCTTAAAAAATAATAAAATGAAAATGTATATATAAATATTACTTGTCATGAAATATATATATATATATATATCATAATTTATATTTGTTAATTACTCATGTATGAGTATTTGTTTTGGATTTTCAAGACATATATTTGATGCACACTTCTTCCTAATGCCCTGTTCTTTTTCTTGAATAAACCATTTTTTACTCTTAAAGTGATGGGATACACGTGGACACTTTTTATTTCCATATATCAATAATCATAGACTACTCATTTCATAATTTCAATGAAATAATTTTTTGGGAAATTTATTATTCAATTAAGTACTAGTAATTATATTTATTAAAATGTTCATCAATAATTATAGTATATTATTTTTTCCTTGAGAATGTATTGTTTTAAAGAGAATGTTTTCAAAAGTATACAAAGTTATTACACCAAACTTCAATATGAAAATTATTAGAAATACCTAAATTGGATTAATATCTATATAATTGACAAATTTTATTTTTAAACAAATTTAAAATATAATTTAAATTTATAAATAATATAAATAATGGAGTTTTCAATTAAAATTCTGTTTTTTTTCATTATTCACCAAAGATGAATTTTATCAAAAAAATCCAAAAAATTCACCCAAATATAATTTAGATATAATTATTTTGAAAATGGAATTTATTATATCATATTTTTCTTTTAGAATTTATAAAATTTACTTTTAAATAATGTGTACAATGAGGGTATAATCCATCTTTTAGAATGTTGTTTTCATTCTAAATTTTTTTTATAATCTAAATGATTCTTAATTTATTAATAATTAATATATATACATAATATTCATTATTTGGTTAGTACTAAATATACCCTAGAATTAAATTACTAGGAATACTATATCAAGGTTCACTTCGACTCTGGTTTGTGTTCTCTGCATGTTATCATGGAGATTAAATATAAAGAAATCTATTTCATGAGTTGTTTATGTTTAGAGATTCATTTGTCATATTCTATCTTATACAACATGATTATTTAATAATTCTATCTTATTGCAAATGGAAAATTAATTTTAATCCCATTTCCATTTTTTGGATAAAATAAATTATGAATAATGATATTTTTCTCTATAATTATAAGGAAAGAAAAAACATGTTACAAAATATTGAAGAATTAATATATTATGGTTGAATTAGAATTTAGGAATCTTAAAGAGTGATTTTCATGGAGACAGGAAATTGATTATCCATCGGACGAAATGGGTAATGTGTATCTACTCCATGTATTTAAAAAGTTTTATTATGTATTGGTTACATTTTTAATGATGTTTTATCCAAAATCAAAGAGATTGGTTTGATGGTAATTGAAGACAACAAGATAAATTAGAAGTGTACTCTATTATTTCATAGTTTGAAACATAAACTATAGAATATTTCAAATCTATGTGACAATTGAAATTAGGTGATTTGTAGGATAAGTGAAAGTATAGTTATTTTATTGAAATGTGTAAGTTTTAAGACTCAAGGATATAGTATTAGAGGAAAATAACTATAAGTGGTAGAAGTTGGAAAACATTTACATGAGAATTAAGGAGAACATTAGTTTAGGGGTTTTACATTGATATATTCTATTATAAATAATTATTTTTCATTGATCTAACATATTTGAGATGATAAATCATTAAAAATAAGTTATGACACAAAAGAATGGTCTCAATTGACCTTATTTCCATTTGATAATTTCAAATGATGTGCAATGATCTATTTATAGTTATGAATCCTCAAATTAGTCTTAAACTTCTATAAACTCTATGTTATTGAATATAGAATATATAGTTATCAAACATAAATTTTTCCATAATATTTTTAGAATATAATATAATATTTTTCATATATAATTTTTAAAAATAAATAGTTTCAAATTATAATTTAAAAAATATAATAAAAATAGAAAAATATGAATAAAAAACTAAAAATGTAGTTAAAATAAAAAATGTAAAAAACATCCATAATTATAATTTATAAAAAAAATTAAATTATGTTTATTTAAAAATATTAATAAAATAGTCACTATGGTGGATGGGGGTTTTCTATGGGGGGTTGTTTGGAGGCTGAGGGAACTTCATCCAATAACCATGTCTGAGTCATCAAATATACTTGAACATATACCGAGTTTTCCCCAACATCATGTTTTTCTACATAGTTAACCTCTATTTAGCTTCATTCTAAGATCATAGCCTCTCATTCTACATATAAAGGATGAATGAAGATATTTCATGAGTTTATATTAACCTAAATGATGAAGAAATTTCTAAATTCATATTATTACTATATAGAATTGATCAAAAACAAATACTGGTCACCTTGAATTAATCGATACTGGCTATATCACAAATATAAATGGGGTTTTATCAAAAAATGAACGAAATAGTAAATTTCAATCATTATTTTTGACCTCATTCTCATCCCTAATTTCTCGTATGTGAGAGTTCCCAACCTCATACATATTTTTATTATGGAATGATATTAGAAATCCTATTTAAATGTAAATAACATTATATTATTTTAATAAAAAATTTCAATATAAATTTATTAATCGTGGTGTTTTCTATGTCTCGCCAACAACATATCTTGTTTCATGATCATTATACATATTCTTATTCACATTTAAGTTAGTAACATTGGTATCAATTAAAAACATTTTAAATTTATAATATATATGATATTTAAAATATTTATAAATTAAGAACAAATTTTTCTTGTAATATACAGATGATGTAGAATAAGTGACTAACTAAAAATATTATTAATGAAATCATACCTTACTTAACATTATTGACATATAGATGATTTAATTCTGAATTATTTCCTATTTAATAGGTGAAAAATCCCCAAATTCTAGTTGGTAATTTTATAGTCAATGAGGCACATAATGGTCATCAATGATTATCATAAAATACCTATATACAGCTCTGTAAGGCCCCAACCATAAATGTTACATAATAGTGAGTTATGTCAAGAATATAAATTGAGGATATTTTTAGGGTTAGAGAATCATAGAATTAGGCCATAACAATTACATATGAAAAACATAGGAATACAAGGTGGACACTTGAAATAGTATCTATTTCTTCCATAACAATAAAACTTTTAAAAAGTAACAATGATTCTTTTTATGTTTAATCATCATAATTTTTCCACGACTCCATCCTAGACAGTATTCTTCATTAAATCCTATAAAAACATTTAAAACATGGGATGGGAAAAAAATTATTAGTAACAGTCATAAAAATATATTAAAACCAGAAGTGTAGTTAAATTTTGATAACCCATTCAATGGTCTTTGAGCGGATGAGAAAAAAAATTAACATGAATAACACTCCTAATATTGGATAACTGAAAAACATTACAACAAATAGAAAGATATTAAAAATCCTTTAGGTGACTAATGGAATCATTTAAATAAAACTACTTCAATAATATTCCAATTGGAATAACCATATGGTTGACATCTAAATTGGAGGTTTATAATCGGGATCACCCTTCTTATATGCTATATCGGGCTATCCTATGTGCTATAATGGTGATCTACCCTTCATATAAGCTATTCCGGGCTCACCCGTGAGCTATAATGGGGCCCAACCCTTCTTATAAGCTATATCAAGGTCACCTATGAGCTATAATGGGGTTCACCCCTTCGTATAAGCTATATTGGGCTCACCCATCTCATATAATAGTCATGTACCATGTTATGAAAAACAAACCTTCCTTACAAAATACATTTTTTAAAAGAACATCTAATCCAAAATGAATTAAAATTCCTTATACCAAAAAAGATACCAAAATAATGAAATAAGGGATTTATGTAAATTACTTTTAGGATTATAGAAGAAGATAAATATCAAATAACAGTTATGGCAGTGGGGAAGTCATTGTCACTGTATATGTTAAAACAAATAACATTCCATTTTTACTTTCTTAAAGAAAGTAAAATGATTTGTATTAAAATATTTCTTTTAACAAAATATAATGGAATTATATATAGACTTAATATTCGTTTATAATCATTTTAAATACATATTAATAAATGTGTAAATTAATATCAAGAAGAAAAATATTTGATAATTGAATCATTAAATATTCACGGTGCCCCATAAAAATTTGAAAATTTAAATATTAATATCTATGAATTGATAAGTAACATTATTATAGAATAATATGGATATTAAATGTCTTAGTGGTTGTATATACACCTTATAAGATAAACAGGTGGATATTATCAAGAAATGTCTCAATGAATGGAGATTGAGACGAACTCCCTTACCTTGAGTCTGAATTCTGTCATTTGTTCATTAATTTACTAAATAATAAAGTTAGGTTAATTTCTACATAATATATAACATCTTTTACATTTTTAATTAATTTTATATCACATATTACCATGTCACAACAAAGACTGGTTTATTTTAGTTCATATCAGACGTTTTGTTGATTTTAAATACTTGAGTAAAAACTAAACTTGTTATGATTAAAAATTGTTTATATGGTCATAAGTCCATATTATCAAGAGTTATATTAATCATTTAAATATCATAAATATAGATAATATATATATTTATAATATTCCATAATATTTGGTGATAATAAGTGAAATGCATTGTTCAAAGAGGTGATAGGTTGTATGTACAGATGATCGCTACTTTCATTTCATTGTCATATTGATGGAATGAAAACTAAATGATTCAAAGGTATGATATGATTATATTATAATATCAATGGTATATATATCACATAAGTTCATTAATTCCATACTTTATACATTCCATATATGTAATGAACGATTCCTATCATTTTGAGGGGTGGTACTCTCCACTTCCTCAAATGAAATTATCATATTTACACCTTATGGAATGAATAAAGGTATGTTGTAAATAAAAGATAAAAGATAATAGGGACAATATAAATATAATATATATATCATATATAAATATAGTTCCATAATAATGGTCACCATGAGAGGTGGTAGAGGAAAATTGAACAATCATTGTTTTGTGAGTTTGTTGTTTGTCACACACAAAAATAGTATGTTTGTACCCATCATACGGAGGACTGTGTAAGTGTAGTTAGAATACATCTCATAAAAACATACTAGTATATTAATTATACTTGTAGTGTTATGTAATAAAAAAATAATAAGATCATTGGGGGTGGATAAGGAAAATAAAGGAAAGGAACATGAGAGAAGGCGTTACCTCTAAAACAGGAAACTTCTTTTGATTTGAGCCAAAAGGCTTTCTAGAATTTCCATATGAAAAATTTAAGGGTTCAAAGAGTAATTTAATGAGTTTTTAAGATTATTTAAGTAGAAATTGGATTATCCTAGGTGATTGAGATATGTGATTAAGTTGGTAGAGGTGGTGGCCTTTTATAAAATGGAGGAGGGGAACTTTAGGAAAAGTCTTGAAGTGTTAATTTATAATAAATTAAATTTAGATAAAAAAAATTACACAAAACTCATTTAATTCTATTATAATATGATATTGGTTCTAATAAAAATCATACAATAATTATTAGACAAGTTTATAATAGTTTTTTATTCTTATATTTTTTGGTTAAACCATTATTATACCGTTTTTAATCTTAGAGTGATATCATGTTATTCACATATTGTGGGTTAATTTAATAACCATATCTTGTCAAAAAGACCCACAAGAATGTAATTTATGATATATTTGGACAAATATTAAAAATATTTAATAATATTATGTTTTTATGAATTTAATATCATTTAATAATCTTTTTTGTATTTTAAGTTATGAATTATGTCAATTTTGGACACTATTCATACATGAACTTTTGAAAAATTCATAAAAACATGATTCTATGAACCAAAATCATTAAATGAAATATAATATGTCATGATAATCAAGAATATTATTTGGTGAAATCAAAATAACTAAATTACATTTATTTTACCATTTATAATATTTTTTATTTGAATCCATGATTAATGAAACAATAACTGCATCATCATTATGTCATAATTAATTTTTTTATTTAATGTATAAAAATTATTAATAAAATATCATGAGATATGAAATAATTTAATATTTATAATGACTATTTATATTGGAAGATATCACTTATATACCCCATATAAAATTATATTAAATAAAGATACATGTCAATATTATACTTGAGTTTACATTAAATTATATTTTTTACATGTCATTATCACACAGAAGGGCCTCCATAGGGTCCCAAAATAAATCAAAGGAAGCCACTGGTCAAAAAATTCTCATCCTATAGGATTCAGACATGTGTTAAGGTAGTTTAATAATTTTACAATATTATTTTTTACCCTTATTTACCATATATACTTTTTTACCCTGGTAAATTAAATAATTAATGAAGTTACTATTCATAATATTCAAAAATAGAAGAAACATATTTAAACAATTTGAAACTTTTGATTTCAAATATTGAATCATATTCTCCAAATTCAAATCATAATTTTTTTAAATAAGTTTAAAATTAATTCCCTTTTTCAAAACCAAAAAAGTTGTTTTTAAGAAGTAAAAAATATCAAAATATTAACAGGTGTTTTTGTCAAATTTATAATTTAAATTACTTCCAGTGAATATAATTATATTAAATGATAAAAAATAATCTACTTACACATTAAAACCAATTTAAATTATAATCTGACTCTATAAATAAATTGGAACAAAAGGTAGATTTGAATTAAAATGCAGTATTTTTCACTATTAAATAAAAAATGATAATTATCATAAAAATACCAAAAATATAAAAAAAAATTAAATTTCGATGTCCCTATTATATTTAATAAGTTTATTATCTCAAATAAAACACATAAAAGTGACAAAAACCATATTTAAAAAGGGTTTTCCATCAAAAGGTGGTATAATTGCATTTTTTTAAAAATAAATTTTTATATGAAAATTGAATTTTTTCTCACATCATATATAGAAAACATATAAGATGAATTAAAGAAATACATTGAATGTATAACATATATTTATTATTAATTTACAATACATATAGGGTGATATGATTTTATAAACCCAATAATTTTCTTTTAAATAGATTTTCATTAAAACATATCGTTTATTTTCAATAAGTTGTTATTTCCATTTATTATAAATTATCTAACCAATGAATAATTATACAATCATTTATAAACCATATTTATAAACTCAATTGATAATATTTATTCCATGTATTCCAATGGTATAGTGGTAACTACCATTTAAAACAATAATATTAATATTGTATTATTTTTTTATAACCTAAAGTTGTGTACAAAGTAATATTTTGGAGAAAACCCTTTTTCGTGTCGAGTATGCTATCAAAAACAGAAGCACCTTTAATTTTAAATTATTTATTATTCACAAATTTTAATATATATGAAAATTTATTATTCATTAAATACCGGGGTCATTACATTATCCTCCCCATTTGGAAATTGTGTCTTAACAATTTTAAAATTGGTCTTGGAATAAATATTTAAAATCTCATTTCAGAAAAAGAGTCAACACAAATATCATTTTAAAAGAAATAATGAGAAGTACAAAAGTCACCTGAGATAAAAAATACTATTATTCCATGTATGTAAACATGGGTATGGACGAAAAAACTAACCATCAGGTTCTGATGGAGAGTGATAGAAAACATGATCAGGAGAAAGTTAACAACAAGAAAAACATAAACCTATGATGGGTTAAATAGTATTTGATTTACCATTCGAAAAAGTAAATGGACAACAGTTTTGTTTTAAAATCATTTTCATAATTGGGAGGAATTTATTTATGAGTGTGACTATAAACATAACAAAACATAATTATTTGATGTATTTCAATTTTATAAAAACAATTTAATCCTCATAATATTCCTAGAATATGATGTACATATATAAGAAAAACCTTAAGTATAAAAATTCACACAAAAAATAAAGGATATAAATATCATAAAACTGAGGTCCAAATTTGAAGTCATAATTCCACATTAAAAATTTACAAAAACTTAACCCCACAGAAACTCTCCTAGAATAGTCCTTAACAAATTATTATCACATCATATAAAATTGCAATTGTTGTGTCTAAACATTGATGTTTTTTATCCTTTGTAAAATTATGGTGTCTCGGGAGATTACATCATTTCACTAGATGATTTAGAATCAACTATTGTAGTAGAAAATTATTTTCCCAAACCATTTTGTTTCTAATCAGATGGATTTACTCCCAAGGTAATTAATTTCAGAGAATTATTTCCTTAATTTCCCAACTCAATTTTTGATAAAGCATCTTACTGTAGACTATCTATCTATTATCATAGTATTGGACTGTTCAAGACCCTATTTATTGTGGTCATAAACCTTCTGAAAAAACATTAAACAATGGTAACACTTTCTATATCATGATATACATTCCCCAAAATGTATTTTACAACATTTGGAACATGTTTGGAGCGTACCTCCAGAATTCTATGTTTCTTTCTTATCCATTTCACATTACCTTGACTATTTCTTACTCTTATCATTTTTTGGAACATAAGTGGAATCAAAATCAAATTTAACATTCTTAGTACAACGAAACACTTTTTTTTAAATTTAAATTCTTGGGAAGCTAAATCCCTTCTTAGCCTCAGTTTCAATCATCAGTAAAATCTATTAATTATACTATCAAAGTATTGAATAAAATATGGAACATACCTAGCCAATCGTGTGATGTTCACATCATATGTGGAAACTTAATCCCCATACTTTTTATTTAATTCCATGAATTGTTTCTCTATCCTAAGCCAAACAACCTTAGGGAATTATTTATTAAGGAAAATATGCTTAAGTTCTTCCCTTCACAGGGAATCAAGTACATTTTTCTCCCTATTATTATTAACTAGTAACCCTCGTCGATCAACTTCACCTTCAAAATGAAAAAAGGAATGTGTTACCTTTTGATGTAATCAACATCCCCTGACTTCAAATATCTTATCTAGGGTATTATTCCATCCTTCAGCAACCACATGGTCAGATGATCCATTGAATGATGGGGGATTTTGCCTCATTAAATGTTCCACTAGTGAAAAAATCTTTTATGGTTGATCGGGATGATCTCATTCATGAATAACAAAACAATTTATAGCCTAATTAAAATTCTCTATCACTACTAACAATTGTTATTTTCCAATTCCCCCACCAAATGTTGTTGATTTGAAAGGTTGTTTTCCTCTCAATGGATTCCTATTACTGATTTCCTATTGCCTCGGTGGAAAACCATTCTGAACAGACATAGTTTAGATGAAGCAACAAGGTAATCTTAAAATTCTAAATCATTTCAATAAAACCATAAAGTAATATATTCTAATGGAAGGAAATTGACACAATACTAACCTCTAAAGTTATCTAAACTGACCTATGATAACAACTATAAGTCCACAATTGTAAATGTTACATAAACTTGAGTTAGGTCAAGAATTCATGTTGAGGATCCTTTCAGGTTTAGAGAATTAAAGAATTAGTCTATAATAATTGCATAACAAAATCATAGGAATAAAAGGTAGACACTTCCAACAATATCTTTTTCATCAATAGCAATAATACTTTTATAAATAAACATGGTTACTTTTCATGTTTAATCATCATAAATTTTCCATGACACCATCCTTGATTCTATTCTCCCTAAAATCCTATGAAAACATTTTAAAAATGGAATAATAACTTAAAGTTCAATATAAGACATAAAAATAAGGAAAACCCATTATTTTAGTTAAAATATGATAACCCTTTCAATGTTCTTTAAGAAGAAGAAACAAAAAAATTCACATGAATAATAATCATTCTTTTTTTCACAATGAAAAACACAAAAACAAAAACAATGCAATTACAACTCATTTAGGTGACATAGAGAATCATATAAGTATTACCATTTAAAACATCTTGATATTTGAATAACCATATGGTCGGATTCCAAATTGGAGATCTATAATGTGGATCACCCTTCATCTAAGCTATATTGGGCCCACCTGTGAGCTATAACGGTGCTCAACCCTTCCTATAAGCTAGTTCGGGCAAAACTGTGAGATATTATGGGGATCAACCATTGTATGCGCTATCTTGGGCTCACCTATTATCTATAATGGGGTTCATACCTTTGTATAAGCTATATCAGACTCACCCGTCTCATATAATCCTCTTGTTCCATTTTATGAATAAAACATGTTCACCACAAAATAACATTTTGAAAACTTCTTCTATTCCAATATGAAAAAAATTCAATAAAAAATAAATTTTTCATTTAAGAAATAATATTAAAACCCAAGATACCCAATTAAAGAAATCTGTTATTTATTTAAAATTCATTATGTCTTATAGAGGAATCTAAATATGAAATAATCGTTACGACGGTGGTGAAGTCGTTGTCTTCGTATACATTAAAACAGATAACATTCCTTTTTGTAATTTTGTAAAGAAAGTAAAATTCATTGTTTAAAAATATTCCTTTTGAATAATTTGAATGGAATTATAGATAGACATAAAATTTCTTTTATAATCATTTTATATAAATATAAATAATTATGTAAATTAATATCATGAAGACAAATATTTGATTGTTAAATCTTTAAACAGTCAAGGTGTCCCATACCACATTAAACATTTAAATATTAATCACAAAGAATTAATAAATAACATTAGTATAGATAAAATATGGATATTAAAGTTCATATTGGTTTTATATACTCCTTATAAAATCATAGAGGTGGATATTATCAGGATATGCCTCAATGAAATGAGATTTAGACGAACTCCCTTATCTTTAGTACGACTTGTCTTGTTCATTATTTAATTTACTAAATATTAAATGACAATTAATTTATACTTCATTAAAAACCTATTTCATTTTTATTATTCATTTTAGATCCCCTATTACCTTGTTATAACAAGTAGTTAATTATTAATTTCATATCGGACGTTTTGTTGATGTTTGATACATGAGTCAAAAATGAACATATTATGATAAAAAATTGTCCAAATAGTAATATGTACATCACATCCAAAATTATATTAATTATTTAAACGTCACAAATATCCATAATATATGTATTTATAATTGTCCATAACATTTGGAGATAATAAATCAAATGCACTGTTCCTGGAGACGGTAGTTCGTAGGTACGCATGAACACTACTTTTATTTCATTGTCATATTAAATGAATGAAAACTAAATGATACATAGGTATGTTATAATTCCAATATAATATTTATGAGATATATTTCATATAATTTCATTAATTACATCCTCTATACATTTCATTTATGGCTTTAACGAGTCATATCACATTGAGGGGTTGGTAGTCCGCACTTCCTCAAATGAAATTATCGGATTTACACATTATGGAAAGTATAAAGTAATGTTATAAATAAAAAATAAAAAATAATAAGTAAAAATTAATTATAATATATATCATATATAAATATAGTTCCCACACAATTTACACTATGAGAGGTGTTAGGGGAAAAATGAACAATCATCGTTTCATGAGACAGTAGTTCACCGTACACCAAAACAATTTGTTCATATCCATTAGATGAAGGTATGGGTATGTGAAGATCTAATACATCTACTAACATAATAATATTATGTGGTAGATACTGGTTTTTTATGTAATAAAATAATAATAAGAACATATGGAGTGGAGAAGAAAAATAATGGAATGGTACTTGAGAGAAGATGTTACCTCTAAAACGGGTAAATTCTTTTGATTGGAGCCAAAAGGATTTCGTGAGTTTTCTTCAGCCCAATTTAAGGATTCTATGAGGATGGTATGGATGTTAGGATATTATTTTAGGATATTATGGAGATCTAAGGTGATTGAGTGGTGTAATTATGAGGGTAGAGTTGGTGTCCTTTTAGAAGAGGGAGAAGGGGCACTTTTGGAATATTTTGAAATATTAATTTATTATAAAATCAATTTCAATGAAAAATGGTCCAAAAACCATTTAATTATATTATAATATGATTTTGGTTCGAATAAGAATCCTGTAATATTTTTTAGGCAATTTTTTAAATTTTTTATCCTTATCTTTTGGTTTTAACCCTTATTGTACCCTTTTTAATCTTTGAGTGATTTCATTTTATCCACATATTGGTGGTTAATTTAATAACCATATCATAAAAAACGACCCACAAGAAGTCATTTATGATATATTTGCAGTTATATTATTGATATAGATGAATATTATAATTTTAGGAATTTAATATCCTTTAATAAACTATTTTATATTTTAAGTTTTGAAATATATCAATTTTGGACACTATTCATACACAACTTATTTAAAAATATATACTAACTAGATAATTTAAAAAAAATGCATTAAATAAAAGATAATATGTCAATAGCATCCAAATTTTTTTTATGATATCAAAATAACCAAATTATTTTTATTTTAACATTTATAATATCATTTATATGAATCCTTTATTAATGATTCAATCACTACATAACCATTGTGTAATAATGAAATTTATTTATTTAATTTCTAATAATTGTAAAAAAAATATCATCATGTATAAACTATATTTATGTTTCTAATTAATATTTATAGTCTAAGATATCAGTTATATAACCCAATATAATAATTGTTTTAGTAAAAGATACATGTTTATGATATATTTCACATTACTTTAAATTAATTTTTATAACAAGTCATTATCACTCTCTAGTGGCTCCATGTGGTAACAAAATAAACCCAATTATGACCCTGATTAGACATCTCTCATCCAATAGGATTATGACACATGGTAGGTTAGTTTTATATTTTTAGAATATTATTTTTTACCCTTATTTACTATATTCACTTTTTTACCATGGTAAATAAAATAATTACTAAAGTTACTATTCATAATGTCAAAAAATGAAAGGTACAAATTTAAACAATTTTTAAATTAGGATTCCAAATATGGGATCCATTTTTAAAAATAATAAACATAGAATTTTTAGAAATTAATTTAAAATTAATTACTATTGGTAAAACCAAATTATGGCTTTTTAAGAAATAAAAGCTATACAAGGATTTACATGTGTTTATGTAAAATTTAAAAGCGAAATTAATTTCAATGAAAATAATTGTATTAAATGATACAAAATTTATCCAATTGAACATTAAAACTAATTAAAATTATAATATAAGTATATAAATAAATTCGATGAAAAGAATGTTTTGATTTAAAAAGGTAGTATTTTTTCATTATCTATTAAAATATAAACATTATCAGAAAATTACCAAATACATAACTAAATATAATTTTGTTGTACCTATTATATATAAGAAGTTTATTTTTTCAAATATAACATATAAAAGTGAAAAAATATATATTTAAAAAATGTACTTCATCAAAAGGCTGTAAAACTATATTTTAATTAAAAAAATTATTTTATTGAAAAAATTAAATTTGTTCTTATATAATATCTTCAAATCATATATATAAATTTAAAAAATTACATCAAATATATAACATACATTTTTCATTAAATAAATATACATATAGAGTGATATGATTTTATAAACACAATTATTCTATTTCAAATAGGTTTTCATTAAAACATATCTGTTGTATTCAATCAGTTTTTATTTCCATTTCAAATAAATTTAGTAACAAATGAATCATTACATAAAAAAAGTGTAAACCATGATTCAAAATTCTGTTGATATTATTCATTTATGGAATTCCAACATCTAAGTGTTAACTACCATTTAAAACAATAAAATTATTAAGTGTTTTATTTTTCGATATAACTCTATCTTGGGTGCAACATAAGATTTTGGAAAACCCCATTGATGTGTTTCGAGTACACTATTGGATAAATCATCCAATTAAATTTAAAATTCATATTTTATTCATAAATATTAATAAATTTGATAATGTATTATTTTTTAAATATCAGGGTCGTTACAACAACTCTTATGAATATTATGTTAGAACTGATTAAAATCTCCATTCATGCTAGACACAAATGCCAGAAAATTAGATTCTAATGTATTAATAAATATGTTTCAATTATAATTATGAATTTTTATTAACAGTTGGTTATAGATAAGAATATTTTGAGAAAACATTATCTATTTACTTATTATCTTATGAATGAAAATGTGATGATAATTATCAGCTGAAATTTGATCCCTCAACACTGATTAATTGTAAATATAGTTCATTAATATAGTTACATAATACCAAATAGATAACTATAAAGATAATTTTGAATAAAAAAATAAATCAAATTTATAAATTATTAAATAAATTAATGATGATAATATAAAATATATGTTTTAACTCAATTACTCAAACAAGGATTTAAATCATGAAATGGAATCCATTTAAGGACATTGCCTTATATCATCAATCAAGACAAGTCTTAACCCCATTTAATCATATAAGTTGAAATATTATACCCACTCTATTAATTAGATGAGAAATAATAGGTCTATAACTAGCTAAGTTATATTTATCAATGATATGGAATAAACCATTTAAGCCATCTCCAGATATCTCAAACATATGATTAATATTAACTACTAGTAACATTTATTATTGTAATAAAACATCCAAAACTAAAAAATATGTGTAAAAATAAATTAATAAGAGCTCATAATTATTTTATTAACATTTAAAATCAATTTATTCATCATCATCTTAATATTCTTCTTAATATTCATCATAATATTTTTCCTCGATGCAATCAGTTTGATTATGATAATCAATTTCATTATCTCTTATTGTTTGAAATTAATTGAAAATTTGATAATCCACATTACCATAACCCTTGACTATTTATTATAATTTATAATATTTTTCTTTTGTATCTCTTTGAGTGAGATATGTATTAGGTGATTCATCTTGAAAAATATCAATATTTTTCAACTTCATTGAATGAATTTTATTAATAATCATATTTTCATGAGATTTCATTTTACTTATACTCCACTAATCATATAAATTTATCATTGAATTTTAGTAATTCATATTATAAACATGATATACAACAATAAATGGTATATTTGATGCAATATAACAATTATATTTAACTCCAAAAACTCCATTGTATAGATAAACATGAAACCTTCGATTAGTCTCAAACTAATGAAATTGAAAAATTATTACATTGATTTTTCCTAGAAAATAAATTTATATTATTTAATCCAATATACATTGAATTTAAATGTAATTTAATCTGTTATTGAATACTTACAAACGAATAAAAAATTTAGATAATTTACCTAACATTCTATATGTTTGTGTATAAAAGAAAAATTCAATAACCATAGATGAATTATAGTATTTTTACAACTTAGATAGTTTTATACTTAGTATAAATAATGAACATTGAAAATTATTTATATGTTAATATAGAAATTTTTTGAATTATTACTATAATAAATATACTATTTATAAAAAATATTTGGAATTGAAAAAAATTCCCTCACAAGTCGTTGAAACATGAAAAAATTTGGTTTTCAACATTTATTAAGAGAAATTGGGAAACATTTAGTTATTTTTTATTATGATTTCCTTATAATATATAGAAAAATAATTTTTTTAAGAAATATGAGGGAAAACATAAAATTACTGTATCAATTCATCTATGTATCTAACGATTTTTTATATTTTAGTAGAAAAAATTTGTGACATCTTTTTCTTTCATCATTAAAAATATATCTTCTATTTTCACTAAAAACAAAATCAAAGTATGATTAAATACTAATAATCAAATATTATTTGAAAATATGATTTTTCTTCATTATGTAATATAACACTTGTTTTTAAACTAAATTTATATTTAAAATAATAATTGTAGAAAATTTAAAATTTTCATATAAGAGAAAAAGCATGCAATAAATCCTTCAATAGATGATTTGATACATAATGTTTTCTTAAATTTGAGCAAACAACTCTCCATTGGGTAAATCCATCAATAATATATTGAATTTAGATATTTTTATTAATAAAATAAATATAGTATTGATAATTACTGTTGATTTTTTTGTCAATAATTAGTATCATGAAGTACGATGGTGATGAATTCATAGTGTACTAAAGAATATAGAAAAAATCCAGATAATAAGAAGTATATTTCTTGACGAACACGCAATAATATTATTAGATAAGATAAATGGTGAAAAAATTTGTGGTTAAGGATTGGTTTTATGTGGTGTTCTTGTAGTGTAGTATAATGGTATATCTTTATTTATGTGGTTATAAATGATATTATTCAAAAATATTTTGTCATTTTAATAATATTAATAAATAATGATGATGTTTGGAGAAGTATTGAATGAGGTAAAAAATAATTTTGTAGTTATATATGAATAAAAAACCTTCATTATAGGTTACATAATTTTAAAGTAATTTTTTCATTTGCATATATTATTAAACACATATTATAGGACTTTTGTTAGATTAAACATGTTTAATGGGGATATATAAAATTAGGGCCATGTTTCAGAAGTAGTAAAACGTAAAGCTAGAATTATAAGTCTCCATGTGAGGTTGTGTAAAATGGTAAATAAATCAGTAAATAATAAATCAAATAAGATTAATATAAATTACATATGAATAAATATCTATCATTTCATATTATCATAAAACCACATAAAAGTAAATTGAATGATTCATGAGATTAATTAGAACTACCCGATGTACTGAATGAAATAAAACTAAATTTCATTATCTCATGTTTTAATAAAAAAATGATTATTAAGAAAAATATAATTAATATGGAAGATATATAAAGTTAAATTAAAGGCTCCATACTAGTCTAATAATGGTTTGAAACTCAATATATACATTATAGAGGAAAAAATGAAAGAATTAAATGTTAGTTTTCCAGGAGGATTTAAATAAAGTATTTTTAAGTGATTTAAAGTAAAACTCTTATCAGAATTCATATAATAGATTATGTAACTATGGGATGAAGTATCATGCTAAAAAAGATGGCTACAGATATATATCATGTCAAAATAATCCCCCATTAAAAATAAGTGTGGTGATATTTAAGATAACGTATTCATGTTTCACAATGGGAATATAATATAGACAATAATGAATCCTTGATAGAAGTAAATGAATTATCACATATTAGTTAATTTTGATTATTGATGTCATAACCATTAATTATATTCTATATTTTAGGTTTATAGGAATAATTTTAAATTGAATATTCTTGGAACATGGTGTGCAGGTTGTGGGACTAATATTAATTCCATAAAGAGTTTAAGTTGATTTTTGTTTTTCGAGATATTTTGAGATACCCCTGATTTGGAATCTGTTCAAACCACATAGATTCAGTATGCATCTGTTAATATTCATAGAGTTCATAAGACTATGTTGTGGTGTGGGAAGTGGTGTTGTGGTGTTTTAGTTAATGGAGAATCCTATAGTGTTCAAAAAAATGTAATTTATAGGGTATAAGATGAAAAAAATTATTAATGTGGAGTGATATATTGTAATGATTTATATCATAGCTTGAAGATACACATGTTTGTGTAGCTTATAAATTTAATATTTTTTTTATTTCTTTATACCTTATGTCACATCACATATAATTTTAGTTATAAATATTTCTATATTTCAAATAACCAATAATTTGGGAAGGAAATCATGGGTTTTAATGAGAAACATTGACTCAAAATTCAATGTAGTTGTTGAATGACATATCCCATCATAATAAAGGGGAATTTTATTTAATTAATGAAATGAAAATAAATAATATATCAATAATTAAAAATTATTTATTTCTATAAATGTGTAAAAATAAATATATCCATCTTCATATATTATGGTGGATACCGATATTTAAAAATTTTGAGAGGGAATAGTGAAACTATTTCCGCATATAATTTATAAGAGAGATACAAGGATAGATAACAGAACACATTATGGAAAAAAATATTTAAAGGAGAATAATAGAATAGTGGATTATTTAATTATCTATAAAAGGAATGAATAACAAATAATAAGAAGCTTCATTTACAAATCATCTTGAGTAACTAATTTGGGGTCAACAGAGGGATAATTATAGTTTGATATTAGCCTCATATTGAGATCTTAGTCTTTTCTGATAACATTTTAACAAAAAAGAGTAAATATTCATAGAATTATGATACTCTCAAGAATTAGATATCAATAAAACTTTGGAAACCCGTCTAAAATAATTTGATATTAGTTATATTAGAAGGTGAAAACTATAGTAAACATAGTGTTTAATAGACCATTTTTTAGAGATGAGGTGTCAGGTTTCTCATTATCCTATGATGATATAGAAGATACCATAATGTATATTAACTATTATAGAGACCATAATTTATACAAATTAAAATTGCTCTTCATTTTAATAGTGTGTAGTGAAGGATTATATGGAAGGATCCATGGATTCATGAACACTTCTATATGAATAACTATAAAAATTATAATTAGTTTTTAAATCTCCTAGTATGCTTAAACACTATCAATATAAGCTACATGGAAAATCCTGTGGTAATGATCCTCATAAAATCATAGTTTCCAATGATATATTTATATATATATCTGTGTGTTTGTGTTTGTGTTTTCGATTCTTTGGTTAGAATTCCATTAAGTGGTTGACAGATTGAACATGTTACTTCCAAAGAGGGATCAAAATCCATACATTCTATAAGAATAAATGAAGAAAAATATTTTTACTTGTTTTCACCATATTTCTCCCACCCATGAGATGTTTACACTCATCTCAGTCCCAATGTTGTGTGTTATATAATAATATTTTTTCAATGATTTAATGCACTCAAATTTATTTTTTGATTTTTTGATTATATGGATTCAATAATAAAGGATTACGTTTTGTTGAATAATGAATGTTGAAAGGAAAATTAGATTAAATTTTTTTTAGGCTCATGGAGAGAAAACATGGAGTAAATTAAATTAAATGATGTTCAAATAAAGCACATCGAACGATTTTTGTTTCAATTATAATCAATATCATGGACATATTAATTTCAAATTATGTATAGAGAAAAACCTTCCACAGTTCCAGTACATTTGAAATGAGTAACACCTTATAATATATATATATATGGTAATTTAGTAGAGCCCAAGTATAAATTGAAGATAAACTAAACAAAATATTATTAATATAATGTTGATGAAAATTTAATAAAAAAATCATGAGTAAATTCAATAATATAAAATGTAATAAAAAATAGAAATTATAATCAATTCCTTTGAGAATATGGAATCGCCAATAAATGTGAAAACATAGAATTTATTTATATAAGTGACTCTAATGTTGGTTTAGAATATTCAACGAAATATAGATTTGTATATTCTCTTGAGGAGGTTGAAAGGATAGTGACTATAAAATGCATCAGAAAAGACATGAAGTCATTAATTCATTGAATTTTTATGTGGAATAAATGATGATATCGAATTAATATATGAAAATGGGGCCTAACAAGAAATCATCTTTCAAGTAGATAATTCATTCATAAGAGATTTTTTTTTTCAGAAAATAAAATTAGAATGAGGAATAAAATGCATTGAATGAAACCATTATTGAAAAGGGTGAAAATATTAAAGTAAAGGATAAAATCAATGAGTTGGTGAATTGAATTGGAAAACATAAATATAGAGAAGGAAATGAAAGATTATATTTTCAGTCATAAAACATTATTATAGGAGTGGATACAATATTGAAGGGACGTTGGCTCAAGGATGTATTATATATATAGAAAAAAATGGATAATAATATAAATATTATATATATTTATTCAATAATAAAATTCCCATAGGGAATATAAAAAATCAAGGACCCATTACAATGAATTTGGTGCTAGTCAAACCCTCAAAAAAGATCAATTTAATAAATTTTGAAAAAAATATTATTACCAAATGTGGAAAATTCTGTCATTAATTAAATGTTTAAATAATATTATATTATTTTTTAAATATATAATTCATTAGGGATGTGTGTTTAGAATCTATGAATCTTAAAGAGTGTAAAAATTTAAATTCATCATCCCAATATAGGAATTGAAATGGAATGCGTCATTTAATCAAGGGATGTTTTATTTATGTTAATCTTGATTATGTGGAAATATATTTCAATATAAAAAAATAAATGTGTTGATAAGAAAAGAAACTATATTCTGGCATCAAGGGACAAAAATAAATAAGTAAAAAAATATATTTTACAGAAAAACATATTCTCTTAATTGAAATAAGTGGATTATAGATGTCAATAATGGGTGAATCAAACACCAGTGATGTCTTAATCAAAAACCATTCATGGAGAGAGAAAAATATAGAAATTAAATAAATAGGATACTTGCATTGAATTAATAGAGGATATTCCCTTGATGGATGAATTACAAGAGATAAACAACTATGATGTATTCTTAATGATATGAAAGTAGCGATGCCTAAGGAATACCTAAGTGGTCATATAAATTGTACTTAAATTAAATTGAATAATACCATTGTAATAACCGTACTAAATAAGAAGAAGAAAGATGAAGGATTCAATAATGAAGAATAAAAGGAAGAAATATGCACTAGTGGGATCAGTCTCATAGTTGTGGTGAAACCCGATCTATGAATGATGAAGGATTATAAATAATTTATTCACAATGAAATTTGTATAAGTAGTGTTAAAAGGATAAAAAAATATAATTTCATGTAATTAGTATAGATTATAAGGGTTTTCATACAATTACTATCAATATCCCTCTACATAAGCATGACTATGAAGTACCCCTTTCACTATATACTTTATTGGTTCTATTATTTATTTGATGTTGTGAAAGGATAAGGGGAGATATGATCCATTGAATGATTATTCTAAAATAATAAATGTATGTGATGAAGGAAGAAAAATAGAAAATGTGGTATTAGAGAAAATTATAATGTTATTATGGCTGAATCTAAATTTAAACGTAGTCTTTGGTAATAAATTTTATATCCATGATAAATTTAGAATTTAATACTGAGTTAGTGATAAATGTCTTATTTTGATCTTGATCTAGTGATCAAGAGACATTAATGTGTTATGATTAGGTTAAAAAGGTTGAATATCATTTTATGGATAAAAATGGTATTGGACAAAATTCATATTAATAGTATCCCTTAATGATAAGGTGGACTACTCATTATGTAAGAAAAATAGAATTTATACAATCATACTATTTGGATTATGTTGATATTTTGTGATATAATTTTATTATCATGTAAAATAATCTATTATAATAATATATCAATGGATTCCTTCAACAAAGAACACCATATTTCATAGAATATCATGTACTTTTATTTAAAATTTCTTGGAGAGTAGTATTCTAGTGAGAGTTTACTAGAATTGAAGATATAACTTATTTTAGTTATTAATAAAATTTATATCTCTATGTTTACTCAATACATATAAATTCAGAATTAATTATATGTTTTATTAATCACAAAAGTTTTTATTAAATTAAAATTTAATAATGTTCTATGTAAGTGGGACAAAGATCATAAGATGTTGTAGTCTATTTATTGTAGTAAGTTAATGAAACAAAGAAAATTTATATTTTTAAATTAATATAATATTTACTATAATGTGTATTGAGTAAGTATCCATAAATTGTTTTTTCAAGACTTATTTCTATGTGAAAAATTCAATCATTGAAACATTTTATAAAATAAAAAAATTTGTTCAACTATGAAGTATCCTATGGGTTGAATTATTATTAATTTTCCATTATATTTATTATCTTAAAACATTTTCAATGTAATTTTTAGAAGGTGAAATTATCATAATTGGAGGGATAATCTTCCCGATGAGAAAATAATATGTTTCGGTATAGTTTATAGTAAAATACGATAATGTAATTCCCATGATAAATATATGAAAATTGAAAAAAAAAATATGATAGTTGTTGGTGCTTGTTTGTATCCCTGTGAAAAGTGATATAATATAAGATGGATAAAATTCAATAACATGTTACGAATGAAGAATATGGGGTTAAAGGGGATTACATCAATGTGATATTAGGAAACTTGTAGAGTCATGCCAAAAAAAAATAGATCAAAATCGAAGCATGGTCGAAGTATGTTTCAAGTTGGTGAAACCATTATTATGAAATATATCATGTTAGACAATGAAATTATTGATGAAATACACTTTTTAGAAGGATAAAATAATATAGGATAATTAATAGATACATTTATCTTTATGAACATACTCTA
Organism: Viscum album; assembly: GCA_963277665.1. Classification (NCBI taxonomy): domain Eukaryota; kingdom Viridiplantae; phylum Streptophyta; class Magnoliopsida; order Santalales; family Viscaceae; genus Viscum; species Viscum album. Next base: position 652,894,192 of record OY728133.1, on the reverse strand, counting down.
CATGAAAAAAAAGACAATGGAAATAATATACAAGATATTTGAATTGTTTTAATTACTCTAATAACTATTTAAAGTTATTCTAATCTGATTTTTAGCGGTTATGAAATTATGATGCCAGTTTGAATATATTTTAAGATAATTTGAAAAAATAAAAGATTTAAATCTTATGGTAGAATTTTTTACTTTAGGAACATTTTTTTGATTCATTGGACTATTCCCAAGTGAAATCCTCCAAAAATTGAAGGAAATTTATAAATAAAGATGATACACATGGGTTATTCCATATATTATATATGATTCATTTGAAACTATATATGAATCATTTTTCTAGAGGTATGTTTGAAATCACTATGTGTATGAATCATTTCACTATAAGTATTTGTCATTCCTCTCAGGTATAAGAATTAATCATAGGAATGAGCTATGAACAATTAATTATTACATGTGTATGTGTCATTTATATTTTCTTGGGTATAATTTAGTTATGTGTATGAGTGATCATATTTTTAAAGTGATTCATTTTAATCATTGTATGAATCATCATAGAGATATGGAAAACTGAAAAAATTTCTATATTAAAAATTATGTTTCTATAATTCATAATCTAAATAAGATAATAATTTTGATGACATGTGAGTGTTTCTTTCATGTCTAAAAAATCCTGAATCATAGTTTAGAAATTATTCAAGAATATTTTTTAAGAATCAAATTTTTATGTTCTTTTTAATAATGAAATTGATATTTCATTATTTTTTAATAATAGTGATGATATTATTGATTCAATTATTATGTTGGTCATTTGAAATTAAAGCATTGTGATTATGTTAAATATGTGGGTTAACATATGATACTCTTGAATAATTAAATGGACATCAAATTTGACCAAGTTAAAGGGCATTAATTTATTATATAATAAAATGAAAAATTCCAAATTTCATAAAAACTATAAATTCTATATGTGGATGTATGTTTTTGTAAAATATTTGTCGAAATTTCCCAAATAATGTTGTGATTCATTAAAAAGAAAAAGAATAATAATAGGATAACATTCATTTGATTAGTTACAATATTAACATTAAATTTTATAAATTTTCAATGAATTATATCTATTATAAAATAATAAAACCCAAGATACTAATGATACTAATTTATTTTAATATAAATTTAAATATTAATTATTTACATATTATTATTGAGGTATTTTTAGAAATAAATTTTTTATTTCTGGAAAAAAAAGATTACATTATCGTTTGAGATAAAATGTGAAAAAATAAAGAAATGGGTATTTTTATAATTATGTAGTGATTGAGTAGTTGAGTAAATCATGGGACACACCCACATGAGGCTTTTAAATTAGAATTATATAGATATCAAGGGTGATGAAAACAATATGGTTTGTCCTATGGATGCGACTTGTTTCTTTACATATATCCCATAGGATTTTTCTATTTACAAATATTTTAAATGACCCCTATAAAAAATAATCATCATATACAACTAGTGATGAGAAATATTAAAAAAATAAAGAGGGATTGTTCTTTGTTTTTTATATGCTACATTGATTTATCTAAAGGAGTTGAGAATCGTTCAAGGAAGACTATGGAATCGAGAGAACCTAATATCTTGAGGAAAAAAGGAATGTATAGAATATTAATCTTGTAGCATGACTCCATTTGTCTTATTATTATGTGGTAATAATAAACAATAAATCACATCTCAAAGGATGATATGGTTTATTTTTCATGGTAAATAAGATATATACTTGAATATCACATATTATTGGAAAAGATAAAAAATAATGACATTAAATATTATGCCCTATGGAACTCATTAAAATATTTCTTCATTATATTATATAGAATAAAAACAAAAAAGGAGAGCTTATATTCAAAAAAAGTGTTTCTTACATTGGAATCTATCATGAATTGAAAACTAAATAATCCAATTGTAATGGTAAATAACTAATAACACATGCCAATTAATTAACTACCCTGTTCTCTTTCCTGAGGTGGTAATTTTTTGAGCAGTCATAATCATTGACGAGTATTAGACTTTTTCTTGGGATCATGTTTAACTCCTTAAATGTGGGTATATAATTTAATATTTTATAATCAATATATATAACAAACATTTCATTGTAATGTTAATTCCTTCATACTAGTAAAGAAAAAATTATAGAAGCTCACTCTAAATCATGTGTTGGAAAATATTTCTCATGAACCATCAATTATAATGGGGATTTAGTAATATTCATACACTTGTATATGATAATTTATCCAAATACCTTCTTCGATGTATCACTATATGTTTCAAAACCGTCTCCATTATAGGATAATTTTTGCACATGTGCAATGGAAAAATTCCCTTAATTCCATTAATTTTCCTTGATATTTATCAATCGAGGGGAACACAAATCCCATTTGGATTAATATGGAGATTGGATTAAATATTCAAGATAAAATATACTTGTAAAATTGATAATATGTAGCTAATCTATGAAAACAACGAATATCACTCATCATGGTTGTTCTTGTCAACTTTTCAGTAGCCTTCGACATTGATTGATCTATCTATATACAAACTATTTAGATTATATATCCAAAAATTGAAACATCTTACATTAAAAAACAAGATATTGTCAAATTTTCATAGAGATTATCCTTTATTCAGTTATTTAGGAATGTTATCACGTGATCTTTGAGATATTCCTTCATCATTGAATAATTAATAATATCACCTATAAATATTTCAAAAAAATGATCAATAAAATATAGAAACACTAAATTAATTAAATATAAGATTATATTTAGAGAATTTGTTAGATATGACAAGAAAACTATATTCTTATAGTGTTTGTAACTTATATGGAATAATGTTTTATGTATATCCTCCTTCTTTACCATACATTGAATATATCCAAAATAATGCCTAGTCCTGGAATAGTATCGATCCACACATAGTTGAACAAACATATTTTAAATATAGGGTACATGATCTAAGTTCATGATTTCGATCTTTATTAGCTCCCGAAAATCTATGTAGAGTTGAATCGATCTATATTTTTTAAAAAAATAAAATTGTTGCACACCAAGGTGAAAAAAAATTACTAAATTAATCCCATTACATGTTCTCAAAGAGTTTATTCTTAAAATACTTCAACTCTATTGGGGTCATTTTATATGTAATCTTTGAAATAGGTGTGGATGTAGGTATGAGTTCAACTATCAACACCATGTTATAATTTACTGTAAAATTGAAACTCTTTTGGAATAAAAACAACAAAATCAATCAATATTGGAATATTAAAAATTTTGAATTTCTCTCCAAACATTTGACATAATCAAACCATTTTAATTAGAATCAGTACCCATACAATGGATTTGATTTCTATCGGATGTTTATATCCATGGTGTAGTTGATAGAAAATTATAGGTTGGCTTGGAATATAAAATGTGACTTCCCATAATTGGAAATATATATGGTCTTTATGTATTTAATGACAATCCATTCCATCGATAACATAAAATTCAACCAGAGGAAGAATTAATAGGATTTTAAGAAGTATATTTCTATATACGTCAATCATATAAGAATCATTGAATTGATATATGATCATTATACCTCTGGGGGTTCAAATATAATTGAATATATTATCATTTTGGTGGAATATTTTTACCCTATGAAAATTATTAATATATAAAATATTTGTTAGATACAAATTCAAATATAATGTTAGCAGCTCAATAGTGGATAACAAGTCCACCTTTCACTACGGTGTTATCAATCCCCTTATTAGAGAAATTTATCATAATATATTCACCCCTATATCTCAAAAAAAGATGTATTTGATGTTGTTCATCCTCATTAACCATCAGATTTGAGTGGTTGTTAGCATAGTTCCCAAACTACTTGTATTTGAAATAATATAGTCTCAGAAGTGAATTATGTTGAGATTTATCAATATTCATATATTTTTTCTAATTTATTGCTGTCACATTTCCAATCATAAATTTTATTACCTTCCTTTACAATTATTGAACATTGATGTTTACCCATAATATAATTTCCTATATTTTTATTTCCACACATTTATAATGAATGAAATATCATCTTCTTTTCTAAATGGTTTTTATATTTTCCATTGAATCCCCTTTTTCATTTCTTATTAGTAATATGAAATTTTAGTGTAAAACCAATCACAATTTCCACATTAAATTTACATAAAATTAATTCTTCATTTATGATATATTCTCTTAATGATAAAAATCATTAGAGACATTGTTTTATGACACTAAATAATCAAACATCGTTTCTTTTAGGTTGGATGATAATACTTGAAACCTGCCTAACTGGGCTTCTAGAATGTTCCTCCTAGGTTCTAATAGATTCTTCATACTTGTTTTATCTATAAGAATTAATTCCCAATTTTCATATGGAGAATATGTGGAATTTACTACTTGATAAATAATCTCTTCAACTAATCTCACTCCATGGTGTAAATTTTATCTTTTTGACTAGTATTCTTAATAAGATTACACCATTGATCAACTTCAACATACAAATTATAGATGTAAAAAATGATTTCTCCTTGCTCAAAATACTATAAAATAGATATTATATATTAAATGGTACCAATTCATTTCATGAAAACTAGTGGGTCAGCATAACCCCCTAAATAAAGTATGATGATGCCTCATTAACAACTCAATAAATAGCAATACCGTCTTTTTATTATTTATAAGTATAACGTGATCCATATCTTGAGAAAATTAAGATATAAAAAGAAACATATTTCCCATTCTTGCTACCTCAATTGTTGATTTCTCAGGAGGAAATTCATTTAAATTCCAACTGCATTAAAAATTAAGATGGATCCTCTGATATCCTTCCTAAAAGACTAGTGAAGGAAAGAAATGATCATTTTTGGAAAACTCATAATCATGGAAAATCAATTATAGGATGTCTAAATTATGGTACAGTATTTTAAATATATTAAAACCTAGGATCATCCTATGTCATTAATGGTCATTATTCAAGTCCTTCATGATGGGTTATAAGAAATGTGTGTAATTCCAATGTATATTACATAGGGGTGTCAAACTATGTCTGCAGTAAGGCCTGTTGTCATGTACTCGTTAATGATTGAGAAATTCTTGATTCCCATTTATATGATTTATTATCCCAAGATACATCATGGCCACATCCATGTCCACTTTAAATATCCATATAGGGATGTAATTTCGTCGGAACAAATCACTATATCCTTCACCAATATTCTAGGATATCTTCCTAAACATGAAATTATACTTATAATTATCCTTCGAAATATATATTGGGATCTCAATAATGTTTTCACATTCTTACTTCCAACAGTGACATTATCCCTTATTTGATACGAACTGTAAATACCCAAATATCTCATACAAAAATATTACATCTTAATAGATGAATGTGCATTAAAACCCGTAATGATCAATGCCATAATCATTTTGTTCTAGTATATTTGAAAAAATGGATAGAAATAATTACAGTTCTTATATAGAAAAAATAATCTCTCATTGTGTTCTTCATATCTACAACCCTTCATGGAAACATTTTTCAGACACATGGATATGAAAGAAAAAGGGGTTTCAAATGAATATATAAATAATGTCTATTTTCCTTATTAATAGTATTTTGTAATATTGAGTAAATAAAGAGGGTAAATGTTTTAAAAAAATCTATTCTTTAGATATATCTAGAGGAGAATAAAATTAATTATATTCTTCTGAAATATTATGAAATAATTCCTTAACAAAAAAATAATCACAATGAATATTCATAATTAATCATATTTTAATATCAAACCCTTACCACTTTGGTAAGACTTAAATCATAATGCACGTGAAAGATTAAAATTCAATAACACATTAAATATCTTTGGAATAAACAATTAAATGATATCAAAAATCTGAAGGGATGTTTATAAAGCTCATAAAAGAAAATTTGGGCATAACATTATATATGTCCCAATGAAGAGAAATTGAGACCAGAATCCCAACATTTTATCTCAGATTCCATCATAAAAATCCAATACTACCATTCAATAAATATATTTTTATTATAAATATATTAAATAACCATGAAAATAAGTATCATAACATATTTAATTGTGATTATTTATTAGTCATTTATTAACCATTTGTTTTTAAAATAACATTCTGGGTAATAAAAGATTTATTTTTCGTGTATATTTTAGTTTTGTACATTTGGTCATTGAATTTTGATCATGGATACATTATATCAAATATTTTAAATATTACATAAATATCATAAATATCCTAAATTTCCAATATATATTTATTTATAGTGAACAATTAATGTTAGATATATAAATTTAATTACATTGTCTATGTAGACAGTGTGTCATACATATGCATAAACACTATTACTATTTTCCTGATGTATGAAAAAAATAATGTAAATAATATATTACCTATCCAAAAAATTGTTTTCCATATATATAACATATATTCATTAAATTTAACCATATTAAATTTTCTGTAAAATGTAAGGGAAAAAGAATCACGTCGCTTCGCGAGGTGGTAGTCCTCCATAAAAACGTATGACATTATCGTATTCCCATTGAAGTTAATGTTAGAATATATGTATGATATTATAATTTAAAAATTATAATAATATCATAAAATTAATATTATAAACTAAATCCATCATTTTATGTATCCTTCAGCGGTGTTCGTGGAAAACGTATAACATCAGTTCACAAGGTAGTAGTCCTTCATACACATGATAAATTGTTTCATTTTACTTTTGATGGAAGATGAGATAGATGTCTGTCATTTCATTAACATAAAAACATATAATAATATTTTATATAATGGTGTTATAGAAGTATCATTGTTTTAAAATATTTGAAGTTGTAATAATAAATAAAAAAATGAATGGTAAGGAATTTTACCTCATCTTTAAAGAACCTCATTATATTTATACAACAATCCTGCATATGAGGGTTTAATAATCAGTATAAGGACTCTATGATGTGGGGAGGGAATTAAAGATCAGATATGGGTAGTTGATTTTAAATCCCATAGTTTTGGTATGTGAGAATTGGATAGGAGAGTGGGTGGATTTATATATGTGGGAGAGGACATACATGGAATTTTAGAAAAGAGTAATGATTACACATGATTTTCTTGGGAAAAAGAATAAAAATGGGTAATTGTGATCCTTATTGGGGATATGGTAAAAATATGACCATATAATTTATTTGTAAAACTTTTGTGGTCATTTTATCCCTAATCATCTTAGTTTAACTCCTGGTAAACCCATTTAATCCTTTAACCGTGCTAATCATTTATTGTGAAATTTTTATACTCATATTAAAAAATCCTCTATTATATAATATATTTTTTTATTCCAAATATGGAATCTATTTTATGAAAAACCATTAATATAATGGGAATCATTTAATTTATAATTAAACATGCATACCAGAAGAAAAATTGTTTTTACTATGAGAAATATTTCAATATATTAAATGGTTTCAATAACATAATTCAATGATAAATTGAATACATATGGGATTAATAATAATTTATTTTTGGTTATTTAATTTTTTAATACATCTATTAGTAAAATTTAATATTATAAATTCATTAAATGAAAATGTAATTTTCATTTAAGAACATTTTTTTTCACTATTCATCAAAAAAAATTCTATTTAGAAAAATATCAAAACATCACCATAATATAATTTTTTTTGTTTATTAAATTCATGATTGAATTTTTTTAAAATAAATTTTTTAAATGTTTCAAAATTAAATTGTATCTTTTTTTATAGAAATAAATACATATCATTGTCTTGAGAAAAATGTATTATTTGAAATATATAATAACTTTAATAAAAATAATTAAGTATTTTTTATCAATATTATTTTTAAGAATTTTTATTTATACTTTCTAATATACAATTATTCCAATTTTTTCTTTATTATTTAACAAAATGTTAATAAAGAATATTCTTAAATAATAATGTACATATTTTTTTATAGTTTTTCAAAACACGATGTTGTGTTTAATGAATTATATCAATAAAATTATATATTTTTTCAAAAAAACAGTCATAAAAATCACATACTATTACAGGAAATCAATATGTCATTTATCAATTGATTAGTGAGGTGTGGCACTATTGACTTCCTTATAACTATTCATATAATTTGTATTGAATAATTTATTGATTCAATGATGTAATTTAGGGATTCCATGTGGATTATGATTGAGTGTGTGTCATGAGTGGAACAAACATTATTTTTTAAGGCTTAGATATTGTATGAATCCTCTATGATATTTTTTTTTGTTATTCCAATTTTGTATTTTTTATGTAAATTTTTATTTAATTAAATTTCTAGTGATTATTGTTAAGATAAATTCTCACAGAATTATAAGAATATTATATGAGATTTGGAAATTTTTATGGATCATCATTTGAGGTAGATATCCTTGACATTATTTGAGTCTATTGTTCTATTAGTGGCTTTATATTTTTTTCCATCATTTTTTTTATTTTCATTATTGTATGCCTTTTTTGTTCCATTTTAATGTGGGATGGACTCTGGTTAGTATAATAGATAATTTTGACCATACAACTTTATAAATTTTTATATGATGTAACATTGGAAAATGAGTGATTGTGGACTAGCATATAGATTTTGTGGTGGGGTACAATATATTTTTTATGAAATATTGGTTTTCTTTTTAAAATAAATATTTAAACTGTTTATCTGAAATGTTAAATTCACGATAATTTGGTGAGTTTTGTAATGAGATTTGAAATTTTAATTAAAACATAGAAAATGATTTTCTAAATAATGTATTGATGTGATTATGTCTAAGGTATTTTTGATAGAAAGCCAACATTGATGGATTTATAAATGGTTTTAAAAGAGGATTCAAACTTTTTCTCTAAATGAATGATGAAATGGATTTATTGATCTTTTTCATGGTATTATATCTCATGTGGTTGATGGAATATTTTAAAAAAATTTGTTATTATTTTGATTTATAGTTTTTCTTTCCTTGTGTATGCATATAATATGATTATTCATGTTGTGTGTGTATCACTTTTAGAGTATTTAATTGGTATCAAAGTGATTTTTTGATACAGATGTTTCAGACATACCCTTTGGATGGTTGATATGGGTATTGGGACATTATTTAGATATTGGTCTTGGTACATAGTGTCTAATTCCCTCTTTATGATAAGGTGACCTATGTGGTAAGAAGCATTCCATATTTTTTCTGGTGTATTTTAGATTGTTTGATTGTGATAGGAGATGGACATAGTGTGTCATAGTGATCCAAGAACATACATCTCATTTAGTGAGAGCATTTGTGTTGGGAAAGTGGAAATTTCTATAGGTTATCGAGTTTGGGTCATGGACCACCCATGGTGAGATGGTTGGGTAATTCATTGATGTGAGATGTGGATGATAGAGCTCCCATGAGTAAGAAGTGATTGGCAGATACATATAGTTATATTATAATTCCACATTCCATCTGGTAGTGGGTCAAGGTTTCAAATGATGTATACCCTAATTCTTATGCTATAAGAATGGATAAAAAATATGGAATAACCCATACCCTTCATCTTAAATTATAAGATATATCATGAAACCATCAGATGCATCTTTGGGTATCGGTTAGGTTGTGGTATGAGGTTACATCATCCTTCCTACATGGTGTTGATTTAGGTATGGTCAGGTGTCAGGGTGGCCTAGTACCACAATATTCCCTGAATTATGTGTTGTTATATCCTTTATGTATTATATTTTTGTGTTCATGTATTTAATTATAATTAATTAACCTATTATATATGTATCACATGCACATACACTAGATCCCTAAATCACTCAGTATCATTTAGTATGTGGGGATTTCTACCAAGTCATTGGACTCAACTATTACCTGCAAAAACAGAGTGAGTTTTTTTTGTAACTAGGTAGACCATCCTTTTTTCCATAGGACATATGTATTTCGTGGAGTTTGATACACAATTCAGTCAATATTCCGGGGAGATTGAGGATTTAACATGATGATTATGAGAGTTGGTTTGGATACTGGGATGTTTTATTTACATTTTTATCTCTGAATTTATTTCTGTGGGTATCATTTATTTAAATATTATTTTTATTTCATATTTATCAAATTCTAAATTGTTATATTTTTGTAAAAACAATTTATATTTACCAACCGTTTTACTGAAGACTATGAGGATTTATTTTATCCTTCCGTTATATTTGTATATTTTTACGATGTCGAATATATAGGCATGTCGTACAGTTTTTTTGAATTATGAAGGACCCTAAACCTTTATATTATAGAGTATTATATACCTAAAAAATATTATATGTTCACTAGTATTGAGAGGCCTATGAAATAATTTGATTCATTCTGGAGGTTATAATGTTTCCCTCTCTTAGGAACCTTTTTGGTTTTTTGGATCAGACATTAAAAAAGTGTATTGAAGCATTTTTTGGATGGGATAGTGTTAGACAAAAGATATGTTTGGTTATTGGTACATAATTTGTAAATAAACCACATTCCAAAAACGCATTACCTATGTAGAAACCAATATATTTTATAGGGTGTCCAATTCTGTGTCTAGGAACTCTAGGATAAGAGTGGTTTTGGATCAGACTATGTATATCAATATTGAATGGAATAGACTCACGAAGAGTCAAAGGGATTTATTAGTAGCTATAAATCTGTTCATTCATCCTAATATTTTCATTCATAGGGAATTGTACATATGAATATGGGTGGTGTTATTAGATGGAATGCCTCATTAGAATCTATTAAAAATTGAAACAACATATTCAATAATTGATGTTTTCTCAATTAAATTGTAAGCAGTTATTAGATTAATATGTATTATCATGTCATTATTTATTGATATTAATTTTTATTGTGTTTCTTTATACTTCACAGGGATCCAATTTTAAAAATGATTGTTTATTTAGAGGGATCATGTTGTATGTATAATAACCCAGTTTTGAAAAGAAAACACATTTGGTTTCATTAGGTGTGGGTTTAAGGATATTTTTGCCTGAAATGTATCATGAAGCCATTGATTTTGAAATGGATTAATATTTTCTAATTTTTATAATATTGAGAAGAAATAGATTTTGAAATTAAATTTCAAAATGGGTTGGAAATTTTACTAGTTTTAAGAATATTGACAAAATATGTTTTCGATTATAAGGTTTTGGTTTTTGATTAAAACACATGAATTCTATGTGGTGTAATGCAAAATAAGAAAATATCGGTGTGCATGTAAAATGATTTCAACATGATTTTAGATTAAGATATTTTTACCTATGTAAACTATTGTTTTAGTAATTGTTTAATTTTTTAAAGGGTGGAACATGTACTTGAATTTCTTATTTGGACTGAATATTGTTTTTTTTTCATCCACATTGTTTGTTTGGTGGGTATAGATCAATTTTGTCTAGATGAAGGATAAATGAAACTGGTTTCTTTGTAGACAAATTTACATGTTTTTAACAGTTTTCAAGAAGATGCCTATTTTTTGGTTTTTTTGTTCAATATGTGTACCAAATTTTTTTAGAGTATTTCATGTACCAATATTGTGATATTTATAATTTAGTTATTATTAACTTATTAGATGTGAGTAGTTGGTTTCATGGGTTTTATACTTTAGCATGATTTTTTATAATTCAATAGGTTTGATTGTGTTATCTTAAACAAGTGAAACTTTATTTTAAAATACCAAAAATCATGTTTATAATGAGATTAAAAAATATCATGTTTATGTTAGCCAAATTTGTTTCTTGAAAAAATTTCAAAAATTGATATGTCTTGAGATTACATTTCATACCTACTGTAAGAAAAAATTATATTGGCCAAGAATTTCATGTAACCCTGTGGTAAAAAATGCAAGAAAAAACTACCTACTTTTTTCTAATTTGGTCAAATTCTGGTATTTATGATTCATTGATGTTAAGGTGGCCACATGTCTTATGAACCTACCACATGAAAAAATGAACATATCTTGTGATGTGATGAAATTACCGCATGAATAAGTGATTATACTATGTGAACTAATTAAGTGACCACATGAAGAAATGTCATTACCATACATGGTTAAGTTAAATTTCTCCAAGTGTTGTAATGACTGCATGTTCTATTGTACTCATAGTATGTACAAAAGTGTTCCTACAATATTAATAATATAACTTCTACATGAAAAATGAACTTAATATGTGTAGAATTTTATAGGCCACATAAAGAGATGCACCTACCTAATGAGGGATTGAATTTTTTTTCCTACTTTCTATGAAAACTGACCATGCCTTGTAAACATACTCCAAGGATAATGATCTCAAGTAAATAAAGCATATTTTTTATCTTAAGCAGTGGACCATTAACAAATCTACAATTGGAAAATTTTAATAATTAATTGAATATTTTTTGAAATTAAGGCAACAATGAATTTTCTCTAATTGTTACTATGAGATGTAGTTTTTTTTCAAATAATATCTTCTCATAGGCAATGTGTGGTGACACTCATAGTAAAAAAATAGAGAAACATATGTTTTTGAATATAAATAATATAGTATTTATTACTTATGATTTTATAAATTCTATATTCCAATAGTCCATGTGAAAACTTCATTGATCCCTTTATGGATAAATTCAAAGACTCGTGGAAAATCATACATGTTCTAATAGAGCAACATAAAATATTCAAATATTTCATCTCTTGTTCAGACTATTTTTGATAAATTTCTATGATGTGTTTTATTTTACAATGATTATATATAATACATAGACTCATGTACTAAATTGTAAAGTGATAGACATTATATTTCAAATCATTTTATCCGTACTCCCATGTATCACTTTAGAAGAGGTTATGTGCTCTGAAGAACTTTTAACCCTCGAATAATTGGTGAAGATTATATTTCTTTTTCCAGAACAATCATAGTATACTTTTTTTTGTAAAAACTCGATCCGTGTTTTGGATAATTTTTAATTTATAATAAAATACATGGTAGTAGGTAATTACTAAGTGGAGCAGATTAGTTCTACTGTCACGAGATAACCACTTTGTAAATTTGTATTGTTTAATTTCTAGTTTTTTACATGATTTTTAATAGAATTGCAGTATTTGTTTTCATTCTAAAATCGAAAATATATTTTAATTCTTTAATTTAACAAGGGTATTGTATACGGTGTTTGATTCAAGTATAATAGTTTAAATAGATAAGTTTTTTTATATTTTTTAACCATGTTCTTATGAATCTGTTGAGAACCTATTGGAAATATTATATAATATAATTATATAGTTTTCAATAACTGATAATTTTTATAGATTGGGGGATAATTTTTAAAATATATTTAACAAATTTGTTTTACTAGAAACTCAATTCACTCACATATTATGTGCTCTACTCTTAAAAATATTTTATATCATATGAGTTTCAAAATTCATTTTATTTAAATTTAGTTTTAGTAAAACATATTTAATTACTATTAGTTATGAATTTATGTCTTCATGATAATAATAGTAAATAAGGAAATTACAATAATTGGCCTCCTAATTTTAAACACTATATCTATTATGAAAATAAAATTATGATGAAAATTATATTAATGAGTATGATATTTTATCTCAGAACTATTATTAAAGATAAACATGAAGGACCAAAATATTCAATAATTGGATGGAGCGACGCTGCTAGGGCCACTTACGACAATCATTGGAAATAAAAGAATGAATTATATTATTTTTTGGAAAATATAAAAATAATAGAATATTTTATTATTCTACTTCTCTTGAAAAATTTTATAGTACTTTTATATACCATGATGTAACTTTAAATGATAATGTGATGTATTTCAATACTTATGCAATAAAATATGACAACATTCAGATGAATCCTGGTGAATCCTTTTCTTATATTTATTTCAGGTTTAATGAAATCGTGAAAACCATGCACATAATGGAAAGGCATTTTTAAAAAAAATCTTGTTGTGAGTCTTCTAATATGTCTACCTAGTAGGCATGTAGGAACATCAATTTCTAATAGAATGTATTATGATGTCAGCACACTATGAGTGAATGAACTCAATTGAAATATTGTGATGTGTGGGGATGATTTGAATGATAATAAATAAGATGAAAATAAATGTATGATGAATAAAATATCAATCATGAAATATATCAAATAAAAGAGATATAGTATCAATAATTATAGTCCAAGTGATGATGAATAACCTGTTTATGTTGATGTGGAAATGAATAACATATACAACTGATTAAAAAAGTTACAACGTAAGAATAATTTCTTCATGAAATAAATCAAAATACATAACTACAAGGAAAATGTAAATTATGGAAAATAATGGCGAAATACAGTTCCACTAATGATTTTTTCCTGTAAAAAATGAATTCATTAAAGAATAATCTTCAGAGATAAAATATAAGAAAATTTATGAGGACAATGGTGAACTTTACAGAAAGTCTATGATTGACACTTGAAGTTGGTAAATGGACAAATCAATTTATTTGAATGCAGTTATATAAGACTAAAATTACTGGTATAATAATTTATCATGAAAAACACATCAGATATACTAATTACAATAATAACATATATGGAAAGTTATTTAAATTTGTTTGAGAATGAATATAGTGATGAAAATAAATATAACGATGTTTTTTTAATAATTAAATATACTATATAAAAATTATATCAACCTTTGGGATTAATATAAATGATTAAAGAAACTTCATGCTCTAACAATCCACCTTATATCATATTTTATTGTAGAAATAATTAATGTATTCACAATTACTAAAATAATGTAATGATATTTAAATATATAATGATTAAAAGTAAAATGATCTATCATACATTAAAAATTGAAGATTAACGCTTACCTTGATTCTGGGTATGAAACCCAAAAAAAATATACCACATCAATTGTTTAATACCATGGATAAAAGAATATTTACAATAAAAAAATTTCCAAGTTATTATTCTGTTAGTTCTATATATTTTTATTATTATAAAATTTTTCACATTGTTTTCATTTTAAAAATTAAAATTAATCTTCTAAGATTCCAATTAAACAATTTTGGATTCGTAAGTCTCTTATTACTAATGTTTTTATCATAATAAAATTTGGGTATGAAAATATATTATATTTTTATATTAATTTAGGCAACCTTATTGAACATATAAAATATTTAAATAAGGTATCTAGATAATGAATGTTCTAGACACAAGACAAGAGAATAATAAATTTTTAATAAATGTATAAAATATTATTGTGGACATGTCATTTTGTTGTGATGATGACAAAGGTAAAAATAATTGATCTCTCTTAAATCGTTAACTGTAGTACAATTTTGAGGTATAAAGTCTTAATTTTATATGGTTTAAAATATATTATTATTATTATCTCATTTTTATGAGATGATGGTTACCATTTTATTAAATGATTCCATGATAAATTATTTTATCTAAACCATGTTTTAGTTTTTACTTCACTGCATAATGATAATGTCTATTCTGTTGATTTGAATTTGTTATTTTTTCAAAATATTTATTATTTAAGTCCCTTTTATAAATAACTTATGATTTCTTATTATGGAAAAGTCCATGGAAAAGTAAAAACATTTTGAAATATAAATAAGATATGAGTAGTCAATGATCTCCATAAACTATAATTCCCAATTGAACAATGTTAATAACCCATGTAAAAATGTGAAGTAAGAAAAAATCCATTTCAACCCAAATAAATATGATTCAAAATTTCACCCAATTGATTTATTTCAGATGAAAATATTTGGACCCTCTTTTGTTTCTATACTAAATGATAAGAACAATGATTATGTTTTACTATATAAATATTATAGATATACATATGTTAAATTTGTAGCTCACAAAAGTGAAGCTTTTTCTTATCTTCTTATATAGAAAATGTCTGTATAAAATATTAATCGACCTAACCATAATTTATTATGAATTGAAAATATCCATGAGTTTGAAAATAATGATTATGATAAATTATTATCAAAAGAGGGATATAGTAAAAAATATTCTCATAGAACCCCACAGTAGATTTGTGTAGTAAAAATAATAAACAAAACATTTCACAAAATTTTATGGACCATTAATAATGAATACGATTTACCTATTTAATTATTGAAAGAGTATGTGAATAAATATTGGAATTTTATTAATGGGTTCATTATTAGTCCAATTTTAAGGAAAATCATATATGACTTATGGAATGGTATAAAAATATATTTAACTACATTAAATATTTATACACAATATAGAAGATATTTTAGAATAGTTTGTAACCAAAATTGATAATGTAATTTTCCTTGGATATTCAACATCCAGTATATCAGATATGATATTAAATTAATGGATACTTTTTTGATGAATCTTTACCATTATTGTTTTTTGAGATATATCCACATAACCATAAGACTACTCTATAAACCCACGATGTTAAACATTCTAATAAAAATAGAACCACAACAACTAGTGATAATTATGTCATAAATTCTATGGATGAATATGTTAATAATGAAGAACTATTTGAAAGCAACCACAGAGAAGAGAATTGTAACA
This sequence comes from Viscum album, assembly GCA_963277665.1. Lineage (NCBI taxonomy): Eukaryota > Viridiplantae > Streptophyta > Magnoliopsida > Santalales > Viscaceae > Viscum > Viscum album. The sequence continues at coordinate 652,877,516 of OY728133.1, read as the reverse complement.
TCCCGTCCCTCGGGTCCCGTGCTGTGACTACCCCATGCCCACCTCCCATAGGCCAGGGGCAGGTAACTAGGGCTGAGTAGGCATATCCCACAAAGGGGATCCATTATCCTAAGAACATGTACACATGAAACATTCTCAATGAAAAATGTACTAAAACTAAAAACACTAAGTAAATAGATTTTCATCCCACATAGAGTAATTGTACAACAAATGAAATGTTAATCAGCCAGAATACAAGCCCAACAAAAACGGAAAAGTAGAAGCTCATGGAACTTGTTCGTAGAAAACACTACCCAAAGGGTAGTTAATGTAATCTATCTAAATGTCTTGGAAACATATCATTTCTGTCAGGTCACCTTGAAGAATTACATGTCTCCGGCCCACCAAGTACTTTTTCAGAGCTATCGATCATCTTCACAAGACCAAAAACATGTTGGTGAAACCTGTGTATGGGTGAGTAAAACAATTGTTCGTTTGGACCCTAAACCAAAAAGGTAATCCACAATGAAATACACAAGGATAACTACCAAAGAGGTACATGATGTGTATCCTCAAAAAAGTATAATAAATAGAGTCACTAGAGCCAACTCACACCAAGATGCATATACTAACAATATCCAAACAAATTCAAATCCAACAAGAAATACAATCTCATAATCCATGCCCTGGAAGGAGACAATCTTCGTGTATTTGTAGAAGACTAAATCTATTCCCTCACAAGAGACCATCTCAGCATCATCGTAGGAGAAAATCTTCACGCCCTTGTATGAGACTGATTCTGCATCTTCTTAGGAGGCATACTTCACATCCTCCCAGGAGACCAACTCTATTACCTTGATGAATACTAACTCCATGTCTTCATAGGACACCAACTCCACATCATTACAAAAAATAGTTAAAGGAACTTGTCCTTCATAATCTTGTTTTGGAAGAACCTACTCCTTCATCCAATAGATTATATGCCAAATTCCATGAAAGGTCATGTAGAGTATCCCAAATTGACTACATTTTCATGAGAGTCCCAATTCCACAAATGGATCATCAAATGGAAACATAGTCTAAGAGTTATTGGAACATAATTAAAATGAGGTCGGAAGGGTATGGGTCTAGTCCGACCATGTCCAAACGTCTCGACCTGACCTGAATCGGGTCTCACCCCAGCCAACCCGATGGGTCCTACCTGACCAGAAACTCCATGTCTGAACTAATATGTTGGGTCTAACCCGACCTGCTCAAGTGGTTTGTTTTATTCCACCCAGACACGGTAGCATCTGCCTCCTTGACAGCTCAACGTAGCCGGCCATTGAGTTGACTGCTTCTCCCACACGCAGTTTGTGGGATCACATGCCATCTAGTCCAATGTGTTTCTTTGCCACATACCATTTCTGCATCACCGTAGAATCCATAGGATGTATCTTCTCATCCCCTCATGCGCCAATGCCGCCACCCCCCCCCCCTCGCCGACCATAATGTTGGTGGCTGCCAGTTTCCTGGTGGCCGCCACCATCAAAGTGATGCCCCAATTTTTTAATTGAGAATACCTTCATGATCCATGGGTCACCGTCTTCACATTCATGAGCTCCAAATATTACTTCCATAACTCTAAGGGTCTGACCACATTTGAAACCACCCGAAGAAACATGCCACCACCAGGAGAGTATGCCAATGAAGAACACAAGAACAATGAAGAGAGATAAGAACAAGAACACCTTTATTGTATATGTTGGACTTGTTCATGTTAGCTTTGGATCGTTAATGTCATTAGGATTCCAAATAAAAATGATCCTAAAATTTATTCCCTTTAATCATGCAGCTAATTCATCCCCTAAAAACGATCGAACAGGGGATCATCTTCTCCGTGTGTTGGTCTTCGTTCATCCTTGAAAACTACAATGGTGAAATAAATACTCTAAAATAAACCTCCTAACTAAAATGGGATCATTTAGAGGAGATAATTCTTCTTTAATGGTGATCTGTCCATGAATTTCCTCGATTTTTTATTCATCAGTTTTCGTCGTTCGTCATCGCCGATGAGAGAGCTTCCTTCACCTTTCCTTAGGGAAACATAAGGCCTCTAGGTAAAATTCACCACCATTATGAATTCTAGTGATGGTAACTGCCTCTAATTAGTTAACGGAACATATTAACATGTTTCATAATTTTTATGGTGTTTCAGCATTGCCATGTTGTGGCATTGTATCCTCATTGAGTTAGTGCATCATAGTGCTGCTGAGCCGATGAGTAACGTTGCTGAAATAAAATTAATAACTTTTTTAAGAATATATTATTATTCTCTTAAGAAAATTCATAACTTAACATTTATATATGACTCATACCGGCCAATGTTCGGCACCACATAATGTAAACTTGATGTTTTGAGCTAAATAGTTTCATTATATTTCTAATTCAGGCACCAATTTAGAATTTCTTAAATACACATATGAGCACTATTTTTAATAAGAATAAAATTAATTTCAAAAAATATTTCAGTTATCCTTGGCCTCCGAATTACATTTTTTCTCCACTCCTAGTCTCAAAATAATCCCATATAATTTCAAAAAACAGTATATGGAAAAATTATATACATTTAATTGTCCCCACCATAGGGTTTTATGTCTAAAAAATCTAAAAAAACCATGATAAACAAATTGGGATAATAATAACAAATATGAACCTCCTGCTCTAATGTTATCTCCAAGAGATTCATGAGCAAGCCATTGAATGAACACTAGAGGAATCGATCACCCAATGAGGGTCCTCTCAAATTGATCCTTGATCTCTAATAGGAACACTGATAAAAGTCACCCCATCATCAACATCCAAATCACCCCATTTCATGATAAGTGATGGTTCGTTTAATTATATCATCATCTTAGATATGTGGAAGAAGACGTTTACACACTATAAAAGTGATGGTAGAGCCAAAAAATATGCCACCTCACCCACTCTATGTAGTATCAGAAAAGTCTCAATGAACATCAAAGATAACATTCTGCCTTTCCCAAATATCTGTATCCCACGTCAAGGAGAGACCCGAAGGAACACATATCCACCACCTCAAACTCTAAGGGTTTTCACCACCTATCAGCATAAGACATCTAACGGCTATTTTCTACCTTCATCGTCTCCAGAATGTCCTCTAAATTCTCTATAGTAGCATGTACCATCATTGGTCCCATGAGTACTGACTTTCTAGGGTTAGTCCATCAAAGTGGAATCCTAAAGAGTCACCCATACAAGTCCTCAAACGGTTCCATACCGATGGTGGAGTGGTATCTTCTATTATACCCAAACTCCACCACATGTAGGTGATCCTACCAACTATTTTCAAAATTGAGGATGGAAGCATGTAGGATTTCCTCTAGGATAGTAATGGTCTTATCTTTCTCATCTTCTGTCTGCTTGTGGAATGTTGTGATCAAGGGTAGTTGAGTCCCATTTCCTCATGAAATCTCTTTCACAACTGGGATTTAAATCATATTTCATGATATGATACTGTCATAGATTGGACTCCATGGAGTATAACTATCTCCTATATGTAGAGGCGTCCTAGGCTCTCTACTGAACCCCATTCCCGAATTTCTATGAAGTTAGATAGTGTGGTGAGTTCGTCAATGATCACCTAGATGGTATTGTTCCCCCAAGAAATATGTGGTCAACCCTTCATGAAGTATATTTTTATTTCATACCACTTCCACTTTGGTACCTCAAGGGGTTGGGATAAACTAATGGAAGCTCATGCTCGGTCTTTACTTGCTGACAAATGAGGCATCTAGACAAAATCTCTGCCACTATCTTCTTCATCCCTGACCAAAAAAACTAATGTTAAAGATCCTGGTAAATATTTTACACACATAGATGTATTTCAAATGGAATGTATAGAACTTCATCTACACCTCCTCATGTAACTTCTTCGGTACAACTATTTTTCCAATAAAAATAACGACATGTTCCCCACCTTTTGTATATCAACTAGGGGCATTCCCTGGGGATAGATGAGAACATATAATTTCACAGATCATGTCTCCAAGATATTTCTCCTTATATCACTATTGGAGTATAGGAGTAACTACCATCGACTTGAGATAAGTCGTTCTATCTCCATCCAAGAAGGATATCTGATGTGAGGAAAATTGTTCTCATGCCACTTCCAGTATCTGTGATCTAGATCTCTGACTGAGAGCATCTGCCACCCCATTCCCCTTCCTAGGAGTAGAGACTATCTCAATGTCATTGTCATAGAATAACTCTATCCAATTCGTCTATCACTAGTTTAGATCCTTCTAAGAGAATATATACATTACACTGTTGTGGTCTGAGTAGACGATAAATAGCTCTCCACTAAGGTAGTGTTTCCACATCTTCAATGAAAATACTATCATCTCCAACTCCATATCGTGGGTCATGTAATTATTCTCCTGAGGAATCAACTACCAAAATCTATATTAAATAATCAAATTCCCCTACATCAAGAACAAACAATGCATGGTCACTAACGCATCACAAAAAACTATTTACTCAACCCCCTCCACTGAAAATCTCAGGATGGGAGTGCCCGTAAAACTCTACCAAACCTGCTGAAAGATCTCCTAGAACTTCTCTATCCTCACTAAAAGATTCAAATTTTCGGTAAAGGCTTTCATTGATGATACTACTCTAGAAATTTAAGGTATGAACCTCCAATATTACCCATCCCACTAATGAAATCTTCACACCTCAGTAATGTTCTTAGGTTGTTCCCAAGAAATCATTTCCTATATCTACACTAGATCTACTACAACTCTAGCATCTAAAATTACATGTCCCAAAAAGATGAACACCCATATCCATAATGGAAACATTGAGATCTTTTAATATATTTGGCTCTATTAGAGCATGTCCAATACCATCCTCAAGTGTATCATATACTCCTCCTTGGATGCCGAGTACAAAAGGATTCCATCAATAATGTCTACTACAAATGGGTCTAGTTAAGGATTTATGATTATTTTCATGAGTCCCATTAATACTACTAGGGAATTTTTCATTGCAAACAACATCATTATGTAATCATAGTGGTCATAGAGACATGTACAATCAATCTTTGAAATTTCCACATCCATCACCCAAAGATGGTGATATCCTGATCTAAAGTATATCTTATAGAACAATCTCAGTCCCTTTAGCTGATCAAAGAGGTCATCATTCCTTGGAAGTGGATACATATTATTTATGGTCAAAAAATTGAGGCACCTGAAGTCCAATCATAACCTCGAGCTCTCGACTGCCATCTTGGAAAACAATATTATGGATATGGACGGTTAAACATTGGGTCTCACGAATCCCTTCCCATGTAATCCCTCCAACTATACCCTTATTTCATGAACCTATGTAGGAGACATCCGATATACCTATGTATAAATCAGTGTTCTCACCGAGTATTAGTTATTGTAGAATTCTACCTCCTTGTGAGGAGGTAGTCCCGTAACCACTTGTGGAACGACATCCTCATATTCTTCCACCACTGCCAGAATATGAGGAATTGTGTCATCCACTACACTGAGGGTCATCCTTGAAAAATGATACTTTTTTAGTTGTACCATCCAATGTGTGATTCTAACCTATACTACTCCAATTTCATATTCACCGATAACGTAAAATCGAGTCCCATCTCTTTGGACACACCGTACGGTGTTCCAAAAAGGGTGGATCTAAGCTTGAACATTCGATAACAAGCCCATAATGAAAATGATAATGTAAGGTGTGGTGGTAGTTCTTCAAACCACAATCCATACCATTCTGCTCATATCACTCCTCTTCCACATCCACCGCCAAGCGTACAACCCTATTTCTACCTTCACTGCTGCCTCGGTGGTCCCCGACCATCTTCTAGTCGATCGTACTACTGGTTAGACAATCTCTCACCATAGTCCCCCGACCACCGTATGTTTATCACATCCATTCTCTCAGTAGACCTTATCTTTCCAGGAAACCACATACCACTGATTCTATGTCTTGAGTAAATCCTTTAGTCTGTCTGGTTCTCTTAGACACCTGTGTCAGCTATCAGCTACCTTCAGCTGAAGACCCAACTACCTAACACCTGGTGGTAGCTCCCAATTTTGTTGATTTCTCTGCAAGAATGATATCTAATATTAGATATCTATCCAGAACCCCATCATGAATAGGGATGATAAGGGATATCTACTCTTCCTTTATAGCTTGTTGTAGTTCCTACTCAAAGGTATGGGCCCAAAAGAACTAGTCTTTCACCATGTCCATAGAGTAGTGAGAAAGATCTGTGAATCTCATTGAGTACTCTGCAACTGTCTGGCTTCTTTTTTGCAGATGAAAGAGCTCCTGTAAAAACACAGTGCATAACGTTTCTAGGAAGTAATCCTCCCTAAAGAGGTCCTCAAAGTCCTTCCATGAGTGTTTTTCCTCATCATGCATCTAAATGTTAATTCTCCACCATCTCCATAATGAGTCTTGCAAGAGTCTCACATCTAGGACCAATATTTGATCAAGAGGTGCCCTCACTATGCAAAAAACTCACATAAAAACCTCCATCAAATCCTCAAATACCTAAGGATCCTTATCATGTAGGATCCTAGGAGGTCTTTGTATTTGAAACTCCTGAAACATACTGATCATGTATTCATCATATACTGGTAATGATAGTAGGAACTACTGGTCTTCGGGTGGTTGTATAACTGGTACACCACCAGGAGGTTCTATCTCTAGAAGCGTCCCAACAGTAAAGCCTCAACTCCTAAAATACCAACCTCGTGATCGCACCCCAAAATCCGGGCTAGATGCATGTGTGGAAACATCCTGAAATAGAACATGATGTACAACCATAAATAGAGTATACTTGGTGAGCTAGCTCTGACTCGTGAAGGACATGAGAACACACTCCATTCTTACAGGATGCATGCACCATTGATTTCTCATGAATCTAGTGTTTTTATGTACCGAGTCGGAAAACCTTATTCAAGTCCTGGTGTAGGGATACAACATCCTCTACAACAACAGTGGCTTCGCTAGCATGAATGTCGAACATGAAACTATTAACACTATTTCCCCAAAACAAAAGTAAAACTAGCCACTCTCTGATACAGCTCTTTCATGAACTATCCCTCAGGGCCCATGCTGTGACTACCCAAGCCTACCTCCCTTAGGCCAGGGGCTACTGACTAGCATCAAGTAGGAATATCCCACAATGGGGAGGAATTTTATTAATAACCTATACAGAAACCCATCTCCATGAAAAAGTACTAAAAACAACACCATTCGGAAAATAGACATTCATCCCACTACAAAAACCACTTGTTTTAATAGTAAAAAACAAAAAATTAAACTGACCAAAATAAAAGCTCAACAGGGAAAAAAGTACAAGATCTTGGATCACGTCTATAGAAAACTCTACCTGAAGGTTAGGTATAGTAAGCTTTCTGAATGACACAAAAGCATTCCAAATCCTTTGGGTCACCCTAAAGCACTAACTATCTCCAGCCCACCAAGAACTCCATCATAGTTTTCTCTATCCTATATATGACACTACACGTATGGGTGAATCCTGTGTACGGGTGAGCAAAAATATAACGAGTATGGTCCCTAAAACAAAATGGAAAACCACAAAGAAAGACACAAGGCACACATTAAAAGAGGTTCACAAACTATAGACTATATGATGTATAGACAAGATAGATACTAGATTCATCTCACACTAGGATTCAAATAATTAGACATATAAAAATATATCTATACATATGCTCTCCACATCAGACCTACTCTGTGCCCTCGTACGAGAATAAATCTATGTCATTGCTGAAGACCATCTTCATGCCTTTTAAAGAGAACAACTCAATGTCTTTTTAGGATATCAAATCTGCACCCATGCAGGAAACCAACTTTGGATCATCATTGGAGAACCACTTCACATCCTAATAGAAGGCTAACTTTGTATTCTTGTAGGAGACCAACTATAGGTCTTTACCATAGTCTGTCATAGGATTCTATCCTTAGCATGCTCATTATGGAAGAACCTACTCCTCGATCCAATAGGTCATATACCAAACTCCATGAAAGGTTAGATAGAGTATCCAAAAAATATTGTATCGTCATGAGGGTCCCAAAACAAAAAATGGAGTGTCTAGTAGACACAATGTTTGAGAGTTATGAGAACTTATGTAAAAAGGGGACGGTTTGGTCCAGGTATGATCTGACCACCCGGACAGATCTGACCCGACCTGACCCTAGGTCCTGCCTAACCAGACCCATTGGATTGCCCAAACCCATTAGGTCTACCTCGACACGCCGGGTCGACCCACCCCATTTTGGCATGGCCCGCTCGAGCATGTCAGTTTGTTCCACCTGGACGCGGCAGCCTCCAAGTCCCTACCGGCTCAATTTGGTTGATCATCGAGTAGACCACTTCTCCCACATGTGGTCTACTAGACTGCATGCCAGAAGGTCTGACATGGCGAACTACCGTGTCTGTGGTCTACACCACCCTGGTCATACCGCCATGGGCCCCTCCTTCATTAGTCGTCGTGCTAGTTGATGCCTACTTCCGAGTGGCCATGAAACCGCATACAACCACTAATGGATCCCCTTATGTGGGCTGCTTTCGTTGCCTTGGTGGCCCATTTTTTGATACCGGAAAACCTTCACGATACATAGGTAACCATTTTTACTACCGTATGCTCCAAATATTCTCACCATCACTCCGAGGATCTGATAATGTTCAGAAATATCCGGAAAAATGCACCACGACCATGAGGGTCCTCTAACGAAGAACTCCAGAATGGGAAGAGAGATAAGAACAAGAACTCCCTTTGAACGGACCATGGCCTTGTTCGTTTCAGCCTTGGACCAATCATATTAGTGGATTATGAATAAGGATAATCATCAAATATATTCCCTTTAATCTCATAATTTATCTATACTGCAAGAATGATCGAACCAGGAATCAACTTGTGTGTTGGTTGGTTAGCGTTATTTGTTGGAAACATGAAGGGGAATGGAATACTATGAAATAAACCCATACCTGGAAATAGGATCAGTCGGTGGATATATTTTTTCATTGATGGTGATCCATCCATGAACATCCACGATCCTTCGTTCATCAGTGTTCATCGTTCATCATCGTCGGTAAGAGAGATTCCTTCTTCTTACCTTAGGGAAACGCCATGTCTCTAGGGAAAATTCTCCAGCATTGGGAATTGTGACACTGGCCCCTGCCTCTGATTAATAATGGAAACATGTTTATGTGTTTCAATTATCTAAACATGTTTCATTGTTTCCACAATGCTGCATTCTAGAATCCACGAGTCACCTCATTAAATTGTTGTTGAGTCATTTCATAACATTGAATAAATGCAATAAAATAACTTTTTTAGTATATATTATTTCCTCCTAAAAATTTCCATAAATTATGTTCTATCGGTGTCCCGCCCCGACCAATGTTAGCCCCTGACTAAGGTAAACTCACTATTCTGAGCTCAGTGGTGCCCTCATATTTCCCATATGGCCACCCATTTAGAAGAAAATAAAACTACAGAAGAGAAAAATTTTAATACACATAAACATAGATTAAAATTTTATTCCAGGTATCCCGGGGCTCAAAATCATGTGTAGTCTCTATGCCTAATCATGAAATAATCATATATATTTTTAGAGAAAATTAATAGGAAAAATATTGGACATTAAAATAATAAAGTATCAAATAATTTTATTCCCAGATCTGTTGGGAATCATAAATTTTGACACATCGAAGTTATTGTAGGATACATAGTTAGAGAAAAAAATACTTGATCTTCTCATTAAAAGTAGGTTGAACATTAATAATTTTTTTACATTTTAAACCAAAGAACATCATTGAATCAATTGGTGATAAATTTTAGGTAATAAAAATTCTAGAAAAGCTAAATCAATTTGAAGGAAATAAAATTTTCATAACTACTAGAAAGTGATAGTCAATTATTAACCATTGGCTCTAATTGGAACATTAAAAATAATATAGACGAGTGAAAAAATAATTATAAATAAAAAAATCTGGTTTCACAATGATATATCCAAGAAGAAGTTACTGACTATGAGAAAACCCTTTCTCTAGTCGGTAAGACATGATGATATTCATATGTTTCCTCCCTATGTAGTACATATGGATTCCAAATGGATGTGAAGAGTGAATTATTAAATTGTTAAATAATTGAGGATATTTTCATGTAAAAACAAACTAGATTTCAAAACCCACACATTCCAAATCTTGTTTCTAAATTAAAAAAATCATTATATAGTTTCAAATAGTATTCTATATCATTATTTTGATTAAATCAACTCATTTTTTATTTATAACAGTTTTACTAAAGGAATATTTGACAAAAATTTATTTATTCAACTAATTTCAAATGATTTTTCATTTGTATAAAAATATCTTTTTGATATTATTTTTTGATCATATAACAACTACTTCTATACTTAATTTTTTAAAAAAAGAAAAAAATTATACTGAAATTTGTTTGATGGATGAGTTAATATTTATCCTTAGAATTCGTTTTATTAAAATAAATAAAGATTAATTTTAAACCCAATTAACTACACAAAGGATATTTGAAAACATTTTATAATTGATGGAACTAATGGTAGACATACTCTCATGAGTACAAGCTATAAATTCGATCATAATTAAACAAGAAAACATATTTATTAATGAAATTGTGTGGTTATAATTGGAGGTTTCTTATAAGTATCTTCTAGAAGATAAGATATTATTTTTAGTTTGTGCCTTGTGTATTTTTCAATATAATATGAAAAATAAATTTAATTTTATTAAAAGTTTTTTTAAATACCAAAACAATAAAACCATTGTAATTTATTCATTATATATGATATGAATTTTATATAGATAGTTATTCAGATGAAGTTTGTGAATGTTGTTCATTATAAATATATATAACCTCTGGAACAAGTAATTATTTTCGAATGAATCGTGTTTATTGGTGTATAAAAATGTAGATATCTAATGCAATATCCACAATATAAGCTAAAAATATGGTAGCTTGCAGTTGTGGTGCCTATATTTTCCAGGCTCTAAGAACAGCGAAATCGTGGTTGGGCCGACACCAAACATTAATTTTTACCTTGATCGGTGATTATTTCGAGATAAATATGACGATGAGTTCCAGTCTCCATTGAATAGAATGAATGGTTTAAATAAATAAAAGTGGCCTGAAACCTTTAGAGAGGATCTTGATCATCCTGTTTCTAAGTAATTTAATTAATTTTATAAATAAATTAATACATGGGTCTTCAATATATATATATATTTTTTGATGATGTTGATCATATGAAATGACCCTTATATATTTTCTCATTTCACTTGCGAGTATCCAAAACAGAATCCATCTAGTGGTGATTCACACTTGCTCTGATGGCCTCAGATCGACACTACTCGTTCTCTGAGTGGTAGCGCGAAAAAGTGAGTTTCCAGTGTTAATTGTACTTGATTTCTTGTTCTTTTACCTTGTAGAACGTATAACTTTTTTTAGAAGGATGTGAAGAGGATTCAAGAGACAAATCATTTAGATCAATAACTCTCAATTCACAGGGCATGCAGTTCGGTACAGGGCCCAATAGATGTACATATATATTTATCAACATGGAGCTTCAGTTACAATATTTAATTATGTAAATCAATTAAATACATTCATAACCATTAAAAATTCCATTCTTTTAAAAATAATATTGCATTAGTATTTATGGTGTGCCAACTTGCACAAAAAGGAATTATAAACAAAATTTGGTGTCACAAAATAATAGTCACGTTATGATTATTTAAACATGTTCCAACTAGTAATATAATTATTTACAGTCTTGTAAATAAATATATTACTACCTGAGCGAACTTGAATTGTTCGAACTCCACATCCAATTTTTTATCACCCAAATAAATAAGTAAATTATCTATTCTATTAAATAAATATTTTATTTATAAACTAATAAATAAATATGTATTAAATATTCAATAATATAAATAAAAATATTTTACCGACAATCCATTGAATAAATATTTATTGAATTTATGAAATCTGTTTAAAGGAATAAATTTATTCCACTATCTTTAGAGAAATATAAATTACATTAATTAAATTAAAATATAATCTATCTATGACCACTAGAACAACTTAGTGATTAACTCTTCAGGATTCATTCTCATTTGAATTTGGGAGGGATTTCCAAAAGTCCAAGAGTACTGTCTAGAAACAGGTCAAGGCACCCAATAGAAATAATATAAAGTCACAAAAACAAAATCCACATATGAATTCTCAATATGAAATATAATCCTTTTGTATCAATATCTCATCAAGTAGGTTTCATGATAGTGACATCAACCTATTGGCTTGATTCATCATTCTCTAAATACCTGAAATAAACTAATCATTACACCATGTCCATGGAATTTTGTGGGACGATTCAATTTCAATCAAAGGATCGAGATAACAACTTCCATGAATGGAAGGGACAATCCTTCCATGACTTATCCATTAATAACATTCCACTCATGACACACCCAACATATCCTACTTCTTCCAACACATGTCCGGAAGGTTTTCTTTAGTAAATCAAAGAGCATGTGCTGTGAAACAGATTAATTATAATCTTAAATTCTAGGGACTATTAAACATGTTGGAAGATTATAATATTCAATGACACCAAAACATGTAGAATTCATTCATGTAGGTATGTTCTCATAATCTCCCGTCTTGGACATTACCAACTACGAACTTCATGAGAGGAAGTCTCATCTGCTTACGAGTACTTCCACTTGATGGTCTGTATACTATGAGTACCATAATAGTATGTCATACAACAACATAAATACATTTCCGAATAATGTTATTGCATTTCTAGGTTAGCATCATAGTGGGGAACTTCCATGACCTTATCAATGAAACAAATACTCTAGGAAATTTTTTCATCATAGTGAGAGAGAACAATAAAGAATATGTAATACGATGTTTAATATTTAAATATATTAAATATCTATGTAATCAAAGTAAAACAAGTTGGTTCTAAGACACAAACACTATCAAACTCCAACTAGGACTAGATCCAATCGCCTACGTCTTTCAGTCCTCTTGACCTCACATGATAATCATGTTTCTGTCGATTCAAGTATTTGGTCAAGTGGTACTCCACGTTTTCTTCCATGGAAATACAGCTCAATAAAACCTCAAATATCTGAGTAAAATCCCTCAACAGATACAACTTCTAATGTAAGTGATCTGTCCGCTGATGTAACCTGTCCACCTTTTCAAGATCTAATGATGTAGTATTATCACAATATAGTGTGATGGGATCTTTACTACTAGGTACCAATTCTATCTCTTGGACTAAGAATCACATCAAAATTACTTCTTTATCTTCCTCATAAGCTGCGATATACTCATACTTTAATGTAGAATATGCAACCACACTCTTCTTTGAGTTCTTCTGGCTCAAAAAACATCCATTCAATGTGATTATGTATCCTGTTTAAGTCTTCATGTCACTATAATTTGTCTAGAAACTTGAATCTTCTAATCCACCGATGACTAGTTCTTCATTTACTCTGAAAACAACGAACATATCCTCAGTATGCCTCATATACTTTAGGACAGTCTTGACTTCCATCCAATGCTAGTCACCTAGGTCATCTTGTTATATGCCTACCACACTCAATGCATATGTGACATCAATCCTAATACATAGAATAGCATGCATGACTAACCCAATTGTCGATGCATATGGATTCCTTTCCATTATCTTGTACACTCATGTAATTTAGGACACATTTACTTCACAATATGAATGTCATGTGATGCTGGAAATAATCTCCTCTTGGATTTTTCCGTACTAAATTTTTTTTGTATCCTATCAATGTATGTACTTTGACATAGGCCCATAAATCTATTTGATCTATCATGATGTATCTTGATCCCAAGAATATATGATTACTCTCCCATGTCCTTCATGGAGAAGAATTGATTCAATTGTGCCTCAACCGAATGTAATACATGTATCTTTATTCCAATAAGTAATATGTCGTCAAAATATACTATAATAAAAATGAGTACACTTCCCCTAAAATATTTTTAGTCATGGGGATCACATTCATTCTTGATAAAAAATTCCATTATGGATCCATCAAAATGAATGTTCCATGACCTAGATGATTATTTTAATATATAAATTTCTTTCTATAATTTTTATACCTTATTGGCATCCCATCGAGCAATAAACTTTTCAGGATGATTCATGTAGACATCTTCCATAAGGTTCCGAATAAGGCACTCTATTTTTACCTCTATTTTCCTAATTTCATAGTCATGGTATGAAGAAATGGCCAATAGATTTCGAATGGATTTCACCATTTCAACTGGTTAAAAGATTTCTTTATAGTCAATGCATTGTCGCTGCTTAAACCCTTTTGCAACAAGTCATGCTTTATAGGAAATGAATTTTACTTCCATGTCTAGTTTCTTCTTGAATACACATTTGCAATGTGTAGGCCTTACATCAACTAGAGGATCTCCATAAATCCATACACGGTTTTGGTACATGGAATCCATTTCAAAATTCAAGGCTTCTTTCCATTGGGCAACGTCTGTGGCACTTACTACTTACTTGTAGGTTATAAGATCATTATTATCAAAAAAATGATTCACTATCCATGGTAACAAGAAATTAGTACCGCTCCGGTTCTTTATCCTCTCTTTTACTCCTACCAAGTTCTTGTGTCTCTTGAATATTTCTTCATTCAACAAGGATTTGTGGAATTTGTTCATGTACCAACTTTTGTGTACCTTGATCCTCGAAATCATTGAAGTCTATCTCGCTCATAGTATCTCTTTTTGAGATATTCTCCCTCTCTAGGAATATGGTGTGTCTTCCCACTATAAAATTTCTATGTGTGGGGTTGTATTGGTAATTTTCACTTGTTTCATTGGGGAGTCCTATAAAGGTACACTTTTTACCTTGGGGTGTATGTTTTTTATCTAATGAGGACATATCAAATGGATCTCTACACCACACATGTAAGTTTGATAACATGTCTATCTTTCCAATACATAACTTATATGGAAAAGCATTGAACAATTTATTTGGTGCATGGTTTAGTATATACACCACTATTTGAAATGTATATCCACAAAAGGATAATGGAAGACTTGATTTACTCATCATTGATCTCACCATGTCCAATATGTTGTTATTCCTAATTTTACCCAAACCATTCCACTGGGGCGTGTAAGGATGACTGAGTTGGGATAGGATCCCAAAATCCTAAAAGTAATCACTATTGTATTTATTAAGATATTCACCACCTCAGTTTGAGCAGAGTTTATTAATCTTCTTATCAAACTGGTTTTCAAAATTATTATTGTATTCTTTGATCTTATCAAAAGAATCTTATACCATCTTAAGTATATATATATATATATCCATATCTACTAAAAATATTTGTAAAAGTTATGAAGTATGACTACCCTCCCCATGCATCATCTAAAAGTTGTCCACACACATTAGTATGAACCCATTCAAGAATCTATTTTGGTCATTCACCTTTCCCACTAAATAGGGATTTGGTCATTTTTCCTAGTATATATGCATGACATATGACAAGTGGTTTTAGTTCGAAAAAATATAAATATCTATCATGATGTAATATTGTCTAGAGTATCTCATTTACATAAGCTAGCTGGTGATGCTAGTGTTGGGTGTGGTATGGTTCATGTGAAGTATCATTGTTATTGATTTTAATTACTTGGTTTTGGTAATCCAACACGTAAAGACCATTGTATAAATGTTCACTACAAAAACAAATGATGTATTTTTAAAATAAGGAACATTCATTTCATAAAATGAAAAAAAATCCATATGTATCTTATCTAGATATAGTAATAATATTTTTAGTTACAGGAAGAAAATAATAGCAACCCTTTAAAACCAAGATCATCATAGTTGGAAACGTGAGGTGGTAGTCCCCAATAGCTAAAACAACAAGTCTGACTCAGTTGGCTGCTCTTAGATCTACCCCCTTGGTAAATCATCATAAATCTAGTTGGATCATGTATTTGGATTCATATTTTAGAACCATAAGTTGTATCTAATACCCAATTTGAAAAAAGGATATATTTCATTAAATTACAAACAAACTTGATGATTCCCCTTGATTCTTCTACTTGGTGCAGTTTTTCATCTAGTGGTCTTTAATGCCACATGTGAATCAAAGAACCTCTTGTTCCCTCGCCTCCACTTCGATCTTATTTTTTCGTGGAAGGGTGTGAAGAACCTTTGGTCATATAGATCTTTTCATTCCATTTCCACTTATTCACCATAATGAAATAAGTCTTGTCACACTTCATATCTCCATCCACATGGATAATGAGGATAAGAATATCAAATAGAGTCTTTTCAATGTTGTTCATATTAAAATTAACAACATAGTTAGAGAAGCTTTGAGGAAGTGATGCAAGAATGAGATCGTTTCCCAGTTCGTTAGGGATTTTAAACCCTAGAACCTCAAGGTGCTCAATGTAGCCAATGATCTTGACTATATGAGGCATAGATAGGGAACCCTCTTCGAGATTACTATATAAGAGTTCCTTTGAGATCTCAATCCTTTCTCGTCTTTCGCTATCCTGGGAAAGACCACAAAGGTGCTTGAGCTTTCTTTAAGAATCCATGTTTTCATGAGACTTAATTAGATTACTAGTCATTGATGATAGAATAAGACATTGAATGTCGACCACATCATTAATATGTTTTTCATATACAATGAAATCCACATCACTCTTCTCTTTGGAAGGTGGATCAGGTAATGATGATAATAACACATAAGACTTCCGTTCATGGCGCAGGATATACCAATTGGTTTTAAACCATTCCTCAAAGTTACTATATGTGAGGATGTTTTCTTTATCTAGAATTGATCACTAGGATAGTGTTATTGAGGATCTTGTAATTTTTATTCGACACTTAAAAGACAAAATCATTAGAAATTTTATGATTTCATTTTATGAGAAATAATAAATTAATTATATTAACTCTCCCAGTACTTTATCAAGTCCTAATGGCCCTCGCCATTAAACTCAGAATGCCTAGTTTCCATGAGATTCTTCCTCTGCATACCGAGCCTTCCATTGTGGGTTAATAATCCTAGAAAAATACTTCGGTGGAATTTATTATGCGCGAACCACTTCATCTTTAATGAAATTCATCATAGTGAACCACCTTCCGACATTTATGAAATCAAAAACTATAAATAAGTTCTATAATGATATTCAGTCTCAACAGTAATCACTGGGATTTGCAATTCTTATTTTGGAAAATATATCCAAAAAAATACATTATTCTACGATTTACCAAATCATTAAATCATCATTCACAGCATACCGATCCTTCTACCGCCGCAAAAAGAATTCCACCGGTGAACCATTTTTTCGATCCAGGATGCATACTGTCTGTATTCATATGTGTTCAATATCCTCTACTGACATCATGCAATCTACATAGTGAACTGCCTTTCTCCATGAACCTTTTTTGGTTTTGCAAACCGCTTTGGCATACCGTTCCCACTACTCTGCATACTATTCTCGACGCACCGTGCACCGGTCCTGGAACATGGTATGCGGCCTAAGAATTATGGTACACGGTTTTCATAATTTTCCAATTTTATTCAAAATTATTCATTTCATTCACTAATATGAAGAAATACTTCCTTTTCCAATATCAAACTCTTTAATTTGAGGCCCAAATATTTTCCAAACATTGGGCATCAATGCCACCTTAAAAACCAGTATTCTGCAAACACCGAACATTCTCATTGGTGATAATCTGGCTTTTTAAACAACCACAATCACACCCAAAACATTCTAAGGGGACACCTTGAGGGATTTTTTCCCAAAAATATCCCCATTTGGGATTATTGAAAACTCTTCTCATAAAAATTATTATCATTTTGATATCTCGTTAATGCTCCTTTAATCTTCAACCATCCTTTTCTTCATGTGATTAAGATAGTGATCAACAATTTACTCAACATAAACTATAATCCCACACAATCCATGATATAAGTGAGAAACAAGAGTATAATTAGAGTTTCATCAATGAACCACTTCATTTCTAGTCACCAACTGCTGATACCATACTGATTCACAAATTCCAATGAACTTATTTCATCACGGACCTCATCCATCGTGATAACTAATCACTGATCGATCACTTCTTCCATCGTCATACTTGTTGCTCTGCCTATATAATAGCTCATCCAGAAATCATTATCTTAGCTCCAACTCCCCCTATCTCTCTACTACACATAACATCATCTTCCCATTTCTTTTCTCCCAATGAATATTCATACTTTCTCCCCCTTTTTCAACGAACCCGAAGGGCACATCATGGTTTTTTATAAGTGGGTAAAGAACAAATATCAGCATAGTAGGGAAAGAAAAATCATAACATGGGGAGAGGGGGATCCACGTCCTCACCTTTTCAAGTGTGGGAATTCAACTGGACTCTTAGAGCCAGTCGATGACATTCAAACACTTCTTTGGATAGGTCCATTGTAATAATATCTGCAACATGTTGTTCTTTAGGCACATACTCCAACATCAGAAGCCCTTCTTGCACCTTATCCTTGATAAAATGATATTTGATTTCAATGTGGTTTCACCTTGAATGTGGAAATAGATTTTTTTATGATTTATAACACATGAATTATCAAAACAAATTCTGATCGGAGATTTCAGGTCAATTCCCATGTCTTCAAGCTAGTACTTCATCAACAATAGCAGCGTAAAGGATTGAGTAGCCGCAATATATTTAGCTTCTATGGTGTTAAATAAAATGAAATCATTTTTCTTGGTCAACAAAGAAATACAAAATTCTCCAAGATAAAAGGAACCACCTAATTATGATTTCCAATCATCTGTGGAATGGGCCCAATACACATCTATATATTCCAATAACTCTAGATGGGATTTTTCATTATACATAACGCCAAAATCCATTGTGCCCGTGATATAAAAAAATTGTTTTTATTGCAATCATGTGGATCTCATTAGGATTGCATTGATACCATGATTATTGGAATGTGGAAAATAAAATATTAGACCACGTCGGTATTAGGCAAAACAGACTATTAATGATTTACCTATATTCTGTGGTATTAACTCCCTTTCTTTCATTATCCTGTGATAGTTTTGGCCAGGTAGCAACCATATTCGTCAACTATTTGGAATTATCCATTCCAAACCTTCTCAAAACCTCCTTGGAATATTTATATTGAGAAATAAATGTGTTATTTTATCATTGTTTAACCTATAATCTAATGAGAAAATTCATCTCATCAATCATCGACATTTTGAACCCACCTTTCATGTATTAATAAAAATGCCTGCATTTGGCTTCCTCAGATACACCAAATATTATTTCATCGACATAATCCAAAACTATAATCATTTGACTACCATCATTGTTGAAATATTAATTTTAATCATTTCCACCATGATATAAAGAAATATTATAGAGAAATTGATCAAGACATGAATACCATTCCCTTGGTGCTTTCTGCAAGCCATACAATGCCTTCTTTATCTGAAGAACAATGTTCTCATCTTCATGAATGAGAAAACCTTCTGGTTGATCGATGTATACATCTTTATCCAAAAAACCATTTAGAAAATATGACTCGACATCAATCTAGAAAACATTGGACTTTTGTTGTACAGCTATGGCCATGAATATTCTCATTATCCCCAGCTATACAAAAGGTTCAAACAACTCATCATCATCAATACCCTATATCTAAGAGTACCCTTTTCACACCAGGCATGCTTTTTTTTGAATCATAACAACATCTTCATTAATTTTGTTGTAAAAGAACCATTTTTTCCCAATGACATTGTTGTCTTCTGTCCTCAAAACTATTTCACACGTATGATTCTTCTTAATTTTGTCACACTATTGATTCATTTTTTGAGCCCAATTATCATCTCCAATTGATTCAACAAAGCATTTAGACTCAACTTGTGATAAGTATGATGCATTATGTAGATATTTAATCCTATTTAAGTAAACTAGTGATGTCTGATCACCAATTATTATTTTCCTATCAATTTCATCACTTCTCACTAGTCTCTAAGAAGTCACTAATTTGTTCACATCATTTGAGTCTTCTTCTGAATCCATCTGTAGAGCTAGAACTTCTCCTAACCTACTTATCTCTTCATCACTATCCTCCTGAGTCTAATCATGTGCATACTTAAGATTCTCTTCATTATTTACTATACTTACATCATGACACTCATCTATTTTTCCTAGCCTCTTACTGATGTATTTATAAGATTAACTTTCCTTTGTGAATCCATGAAATATTCCTTCATCCCCACGGGATACAAATTTCTTATTTTTATTCTTATTATGAGTGGAAAATTTACTTTTTAATATTCGAAAGAACATAAATGTTGTATTCTTCCCATACCATAACTTGTATGGAGTCTTCTCCTATTTTGGACAATGTAAATATTAATTTGAAGTGTATACTACTATCATCACTGCTTCTTTCCAAAAACAATCTGGATGTTCTTCCTCAATGATAATTGTTCTAGAAATGTTGTTGACAGTCTTATATCTTCTCTCAACTAATCCATTATTTTGTGGAGTTCTTACTACTGAAACTTGATTTCTTATACTATATTTTTTCAGGATAATCCCCCACTTGTCTATTTGTGAACTCTGTTCCACTATCTATTCATATTTTATGGATTTTCTGACCAATTATCTTCTCACATTCTTGTCGATATCATGTAATGGAGATGAACACTTAATATTTGTGAGTGATTATTTAAAACCATGCTATTAATCTATAGTCATCAATGAACAGAAAATAATATCTCGTCCCATCAATATCCCTCAGTGAAATTGGACCTCATACATCAATATGCACCAAATCAAGCAGTCTTGTTGAATTTTTCTCCTTTGGATTATATGACGTTCAAATGATCTTCCACTATTGACCAGTATCACACGTATGAGTATGATCACACGATAATATTGGGAGATTTCTGGATGCATCATATATCACATGATCTTATTTGGAACCGTGCCTTATGTGTCCATTATTCTTATTCCATAACTTGTTTTTTTTCACCCTTGGAAAGAAAACACATATCTTCTTCTCCACTTACAAGGTAGTGATTCTATTTTGTACGCTTCACTTGAATCCCAATAGAACCATCCTTTTATTTAATGACAAATAATTTCTTGGAAAAACTTATGGCATGGCTTGAGTCCCAAAATTGAATATCTCTAATAATTTTTTGATTGAGCACCTCAAAAACCAAGAAATCTGCTCGTCTCATGTCATGTACTCCAAACATGGATTGTCCTGAACAAATGATTTTCAATCCCTAATCATTACCAAATCTTAAAATACCTTCTTTATTATACTTGATTCCATACACTAGATTCTTATTTCCATTCATATGGGACGTGCATCCACTGTTAATTATCCACATCATAGTACGATTTGATGCCTTGAATGAAATTTCTACAGCCATTTCATGTGCTGCATTTTTATTTTTGACCAAAGTATATGACTTAATATCCAACATGGAATTATAATATTGACCATTCTCAATATATAATGATCCAGCTTCAACCTATAGAGATTCAATCTATTTTTAAATTTTCATCTCTCTTGAAGATACATTTGGATGCTTCTTATTAACAAAATTCAGTCTTCCTTGGAACATTCCTCTTCCTTTTCTGATGTGCAATACCTTTCAATATGTCCAAGTCCTTTACACATGAAACAATGAAAATCAAATGATGACCTGAAATTTTAACCTCTATATGACCAAATATGTTAATTATATTCCCTATGGTAACTCTATTCTATGTATTATACATTTTTAGAATGTCCCATCATACCACAAAAATGGCATATTATGTTAGGTAGATTCTTATGTGTCAATGATGCACCACTATTTGTGCCTTGGGGTCTCTGAATCTTCTGTTTTGGCTTCATACCTAAGTAAATAATCAATCATTGAGTGAATGAGTGTGGTATGACTTGAACCATAACAATTTTATGTTTTAGATCAATTCTCATACCATCATTATCAAGCAGCATTGATTGTTACTTCTGATCTAACAGACCACTCTACTCAAATATCATCTAATTTGATGCACGTATGATCTTCTATCCTAATGTCAAACCAATATTTATCATTTTCTCTTGAACGTCAATTGATTGTCACAGACTGACAACATCTTCTTCTAGTTGATTGATACGTTTGATTTGATCTTTTCTAGTTTTAGTGAAACTATAAATTTCTATTTTCGGTTCTTCAATTTGGTGATTTTACTCTACCTCTTTTTCTATGTTTTTTGGCATTGAAGACATCATATTTACAATTTCTTCATTCAGATCAAGATATTCTTTAATTTTGATGCTACATAAGTTGTTTGGAATCAGAGACATCTTTTTTATCTTTTATTGTTTTGGATCTCAAAATATGTACCTCTTCATGGGTAGCTACTAATTCACCCTGAAGATCAATTATTCCTTCAATTTCTCCTTCTTCATTTTCACTTTCCTATTGTAAAGACCCGTAAAATTCAAGGGAAATTTTCTTCATAATTTTATTTGGGATTTTAGAAGAACTCAGTTTCCAAAGGAACGTGATTCTAAGGCACGGTGAGCCCGGAATAAATTTCCAAATTTTGCTTTGGTACGTTCAGTGAACGAATGAGCGGGATTTCCTAACTTCTGAACCGGTGCTCGGAATCAAAATCTGAGGTCACCGATGGAATCTCAGTGCTGGTTTTCACTTAAGAGGACTTTCACCTTGACGACAGATGATTGGGTTTGAGAGTTGGTTTTTGGGTTCACGTGGAAAAATAAAATAAAATAAGTGACAACTAATTTTATCTTTGTTGAACCCACGCCATGTGGATAGTGTGGGTTAAAATCTCCACTTGGGAGTTGGTGGTGGGACCACCACACCCTAACCTCCCATTGGAGGATAATTAGAGTGGGGACCACCCGAGTATCATAACCTCCCATGAGAGGTTATGACATGGGGTCCACATGGGGCTTAACCCCCCATTTAATGGGAGGGGAGGAAATCTCTCAATACTCCCCCGTTAATGAGGGAGAGCCTCTAAGACACTAACTCCCCTCTTAATGGAGGAGAATAAAACATCCTCAACCCCCCCCCCCATTTAATGGGAGGAAACTCCTTGACCCTCTCCTTGTTAATTAGGTGGGGACCACTCGGGCCCTTAAGCCCCCTAGAAACTCCAGAAATTAATTATGTCATCCACTCGAGCAATTAATTTGGTGGAGCATCTCCACTTTTGAATTTTGAATTGTGCCAACCATCGTGAACTTAATTAAGTCAGGCCCACTTAATTAATTTCCGCCACCAAGAATAATAGATTATATTCTATTATTTTGGGCACGTTCTTGCGCCTTTTGTTCGAGATATTAGGAGTACTTCTTTCTCCAGTGAAGAACGTGAAGAACGCCGACGACGCTTCTTCCCCGACCTTCATCGGCCTTCTTCCTCGGAGCCCCCCTTCTGACGTGGTGCTTCTCCGACGACCCTCATTCCTCCCTCCTCATCGTCAACACACTGATGCACGAACTCAGAAGTGGAAGCATGCGGTGAGTGACATCATCATCATCCCCACGACACCACTTTCCGCGACGCTCTTCGAACTCCTCTCGTTTTCAAGGTAGGGGTTATTTGTTTTGTCGTGAATTTGTCCTTTGTCATTCTTCGTCTATACCTTTGGTCCGCTTGATATCAACTTATTGGGAGGAGGTCGGACCGCATGAACACGGCCGATTCCCCTCCCCCTTTTTGTTGTTGTGTTGTTTCGGTTCGAAAGAAGGCGGCGCGGTGCCACTGCACCGCGCAGAATCCTGGAGAAATGCGGCAAAGATGCGCGGTGTCGTCGCGCCGCGCCATTGAGGCCGAACGAACACGTGGCCAGAGTCGGGCCGCAGCGAAGGGTCGTGGTGCCGTCACGCCCCACCGGAGAACCACGAAGACACCGTGGCCGGTGCGGGGCCGCGGCGGAGGGGCACAACGCCGTCGCACCACGCCGGTCGGACACGACCGCGGCTTGAAGCCGCGACGGCGCAAGGCTGGGCGGCCGAAACTGTCGTCCGCCGGCACCTCGGAAGGGCGGGACACCAACGGTCTCGCGGAAACAACTCCGGTCAGCCGGACCAGGCTGGACGGTTTCCAGGAAACCGGGGGTCGTAACCCCCGGCCGGCGAAGGAGCGGCACCCCACGTGGGGGTCACGGCTCACCAATCAGGGGGGGTAGCGCGCCCCCCTATCCGCTCAGCACGACACCAGCCGAGCTGGACACGCGGCTGCGCTGGCGGGGCTGGGCCGCGCCCCCCGGGCCGGGCCACGCCCTAATGGACCGGACCCGGACCCGGTTCGGGCCGACCCAGGGGGTCTTGGGCTGGGTCAGTCCGAGCCCAAAACCCTTTATTTCCGGACAGTTTCTTTCAAACGCCCGTATCTTGGGCTGAGAACCTTCGATCGATGCACTATCAGTTGAGATGTGATCCTTGGATAGAGACAGTCGTTTCGGTATACTACACTCAAGGGTTAGGAGAACTTTGGGTATGGATGGGTTGGTTCGAACACAAAACCAACCGGGCCCTCGGAGCGGAAATGCTTATAACATGAGCTCCGGACGTCTGATTGACGTGTCGTCGACTTTGTTGGATTCCTCTTAGTGAGACAGACCTTTTGGCTTACTCCGCTCGAGGTTTGGACGAATCTGGAGTGCCCTCGGGTTAGTTTTGACTTAAAACCCAACCGGGCCCCTAGGACGAAAAAGCCAATAACTCTCGGACCGGTCATCTGACTGACGCGCCGTCTTTCGCATTGTGTTTCTTTTGACGAGACGGAACTTTGGGGTACATCAACTCCAGACTATGTGTCAGTTGATATATCGACCTCTTGGCTCGTGGAGTGGACCCTCCCGTAACGAGCGTTCTGTGTGCGGAAACCCTAGAGCTGGCTGCGACAGCGATGAAAACTGTACGGGAATCCTCCGTGGGTTCTGCGGTGAAGACTATGGTACCTTCAATCTTTATGAAACCCTAGTCCTGGCTATGAATTTTCGACTGCTGATCGATCGACCCGGTGTGTTTCAGATAGCCCAGTGGGGAGCGCTTGGTTGTAGCGGTAGACCCACGGCGGAGGAGCGCTTGGTTGTAGCGGCAGACCCGTGGTACTCAATAGAAGGAGTACCTCTAGAGGCTATGAGGGGGAGCGCTTGGTTGTAGTGGCAGACCCACAGTGGAGGAGCGCTTGGTTGTAGCGGCAGACCCACGGTACTCAACAGAAGGAGTACCTCTGGAGGCTATGTGGGGGAGTGCTTGGTTGTAGCGGCAGACCCATGGTGGGAAGCGCTTGGTTGTAAGAGCAGGCCCACAGTACTCGACAGGTGGAGTACTACAGCAGTCCAAGGATAATGGGAAGCGCTTGGTTGTAGCAGTAGGCCCACTGTACTCGATAGAGTAGGAGTTTCCCCAGCAGCTATGGTTTTGACATCATGATTAAACCCTTGTTTGAGCTGGGCTTTGACTTCCAATCATTATCTTCGATTTGATTGAATTTCTTTCCTATGTTGATTGGGTTGTGTTATCCTGTGTGGATTGGTTGTGCTATCCTGTGTGGACGTGATCGAACTTGGGGCTCGGATGTTGGAGCCGAACTGGAATTGATGACTTAGGTATATGTATGGGAATATACCTAAGTAGTGTGGGATGTTACTTCGTGATTGTATCTTTCCTTTGTGGATTATCCTTTGTGGATTCTGGGAGACCTTTGAGGGTCTCGGGGTCACTTCTGAGTAGCTTATACTCACCCCTTCACGGGCTATTCCCGCACTACGTTGTGTTGGATGCAGATGACAGGCATCGCTGATCGTGGTGGAGGCTTGTGGAGCAAGTCAGTACCTCAAGGTGGACCACGGGGCGGGACGTACACAGAGCGGACTGCTGGAACCATGGAACTGAAAAGGCTATCTGTACCTACCCTTTAGGTGGGACTTCCAGTGGATGGCTCGACATTGCGGCTTTACTTTCAGTTGCTATACTTTCATTCCAGTTGTACATTACTTTTAGTTTGGGTTTGTATTCTGGCCCACTTACTTTTCCACACTCACTATTGTACCCAGTTTTACTTAGTGTTTACTTCTTCTTGCTTACTTTTTAGTGTTTGTTTACTTTACAAAGTCAATTCCTTCCCATTTTTGTCGCGATTTTACGCCTTGGTGCTAGTCACCAACCCCTGGCCTGTGGGAGGCGGGCACGGGGTAGTCACGTCACGAGCGCCGAGGACGGGTCGTGACAAATTAGTATCAGAGGAGTTCTGTTATACCGCAGAACTCAGGACTCTAATCTTTCATCTATTTGAGGAAATAGTGTTAAGGGTATTGAGTGTGGTTATCATTCTAGGGAGTCCAGTGTTGGTTTGGCGGCCGACGTATCCGTACACCAGGACCCTGACTTCTAATTTCCGACTAAATGCATGAAAACATTGATTTCATGTGTGTTTCAAAAGTTTTCTTTGTGATTAATTTGTGTCATCTCACCAGGTATACTGTTTTGACCGTGGCGCACCTGTATCTTTTCAGGATGGCCCCACGATGGCGTCCAGCTAGGGTTCCGAGTTTTTTACGTGACGACAGCCCACCGAAAGACGAGGCCTCGGTGCAGGTCCCTATTACTGCGGAGGCACCGACGGTACCACTACCCACCGAGCCACCGATTCTAGCAGCCCCAGCCGCTGAGAGTGCACGTCGCCTTGGTGCACTACACGAGTTTCAGCATCATAGACCGCCCAGGTTCCATAGGTAGATGGACCCTTAGGTAGTCGAGGATTGGATGGAAGTAGTTGTATGAGTTTTCTGATTGGTAGGGACACCAGCAGACCTCATGGTGATCCTTGCAGCGATCTTCCTGCACGTGGCAGCAGACAGATGGTCGAGCATGATGCTCCAGGTGCACGACGAGACATCACTCCTCTGGATGGACTTTGAGGGCCTCTTCTACTCGGAGTTCGTCCCAACCACCCTTTGTGCGGTGCGCATCCAGGAGCTTCTACAGCTACGGCATGGCAGCATGACGGTAGCCCAGTACTCGATGAGGTTTACAGATCTCTCACGTTATTCAACGGACATGGTACGAGACCCATTCTTCAGGGCCTAAACCTTCGACCAGGGGCTCAGGCGAGAGATCATAGATTCAGTTGTTTCTCACAGCATCCTAACGCAGAAAGGGGTGTTAGAGCGAGCCCTCTTAGTGGAGTGTTTCCTTGCTGAGCAGTCTCCAGCAGAAGGACCCACCACTAGTCGGCATGCGGCAGAGTCTTCTATAGGGGGCAGTAGACAAATGAAACAGAGGTCCAAGAGGACTAGACCTATGGGTGGTCGACTGCATAACATAGGATCGTTTGTGCGAGGCACCCGGGGTGGAGTACGACTTACCATGAGCGGAAAGTTTTACTCATGCGGCGGGGTTGGTCACATGGATCGTGACTGTCCGACCCGCCTTACAGATGGACAGCAGATAAACGAAGGAGCTCCCAAGCAGAGGCAGAGGTTCGATCGAGGCAGACCACAAGGAGCAGGAGACCGTGGCAGGGGAGCTGGCCGTGCAGCTGGAGGTGGACGACGCTTCGAGGTGTTTCCACCACCACCACCAAGAGGTTCACCCCGACCATAGGGTGCAGGTTGAAATGGGAGAGCTCAGCTTCAGGAAGATGAGGCCTATTATCATGGAGCTCTTGGAGTAGATGGACAGTAGCGGGACTAGATCCAGACATGGAGGCCTTTGTTGATGGTGCTTCTAGCTTTCTTTTTGTTGTGGTTGTATGTGTATTTGTACATGAGCTGCAGTAATAAAAGACACCTTTATTGTGGCGTTTACTTTCATGTCCTCTCTTTATGTTGTTACTAAGAGGTTCCGGTTTAAAAACCGTTGACTTGACCCTCACTTTGAGATACCTACTGGAGGTGACCCAGTGACCACACACTCATGTCGACAGTGTGACTCACCCCTTGGAGGGGAGAGTAACGGTTGGATCTCTTGGTAGTAGCGTCGAGGCCTTACGACGTCATCCTTGTTATGGATTAGTATCATCCATGTCAGGATTGACTGTATTAGGTAAAGAACGTGGTTCATCCGGGGGATGAGACCGGATTTTCTCTTATCGGCATGGAATAAATCTTAGCAGCTCTTGTAGGACTATAGAAGGTCCAGGCCATCCAAGAGTGGATGAGGACAGCTCAGAGCCAGCAAAAGTCTTGTGCTGATAGGAGGCGGAGACCACTAGAGTTCGAGGATGGAGACCACATCTTCTTGCGGGTCTCACCTCGACGTGGAATTACTGAGATTTGGCCAGGGTGGCAAGTTATCTACACACTCTATCGAACCGTTCCAGGTCCATAGCAGGATAGGCAAGGTGGCGTATCGCCTGGCTCTACCACCTCAATTGCACCTGGTGCACAACTTCGTCCAAGTATCTCAGCTGAGGAGATACGTGCACGACCCGACACATGTCATCGACCATGGGGAGCTGGACATTGATGATGGGAAGACTTTTGCGGAGGTCCTGGTGGAGATCGAGGATCGACAGGAGCGGGTCCTACGTAGACAGTCGATACCCCTTGTCTGCATCGGATGGCAGCACGAGAACCTCCAAGAGAGCACTTGGGAGTGGGAGGCTCAGAAGCATACTCAGTACCCTCTTTTGTTTCCCTAGTTTATGATGTATCTTTACGGGGACGTAATGCCCTGTGATCGGAGTAATGTAAAGACCCGTAAAAATCAAGGGAAATTTTTTTCTTAATTTTCTTTGGGATTTTACAAGAACGCAGTTTCTGACGGCACATGATTCTGAGGCCCGGTGAGCCTAGAATAAATTTCCGTAGTTTAGCTCGGGTACGTTTAGTGAACGAATGAGTGGGATTTCCTAACTTTTGAACCGGTGCTCGGAATTGAAATCCGAGGAAACCGATGGAATCACAGCACCAGTTTTCACTTAAGAGTACTTTCACCTTGACAATAGATGATCGGGTTTGAGAGTTGGTTTTTTGGGTTCATGTGAAATAATAAAATAAAATAAGTGACAACTTATTTTATCTTTGTTGAACCCATGCCATGTGGATAGTGTTGGTTAAAAGCTCCACATGGGAGTTGGTGGTGGGACCGCCACACCCTAACCTCCCATGGGAGGATAATTAGAGTGGGGACCACCCAAGCAGCATAACCTCCCACAAGAGGTTATGACATGGGGTCCACATGGGGCTTAACCCTTCATTTAATGGGAGGGGAGGAAATCTCTCAATAATCCCCCATTAATGAGGGAGAGGCTCTTGGAATCTAACTCCCCTCTTAATGGAGGAGAATAAATCCTCCTCAAACCCCCCCATTTAATGGGAGGAAACTCCTTGACCCTCTCCTTGTTAATTAGGTGGGGACCACCCGGTCCCATAAACCCCCTCAAAACTCCCCAAATTAATTATGTCATCCACTTGAGAAATTAATTTGGAGGAGCCTTTCCAATTTTTGAATTTTGAATTGTGCCAACCATCGTGAACATAATTAAGTGGGGCCCACTTAATTAATTTCCTCCACCAAGAATAATATATTATATTCTATTATTTTGGGAATGTTCTTGCGCCTTTTGTTGGAGAGCTTTGGAGAACTTCATTTTCCAGTGAAGAATGTGAAGAACGCCGACGAAGCTTCTTCCCCAACCTTCTTCAGACTTCTTTCTCAGAGCCCCCCCCCCCCCCTTCTGACATGGTGCTTCTCTGACGACCCTCCTTCCTCCCTCCTCCTCGTCAATGCACTGACGCACGAACATGGAAGTGGAAGCATGCGGTGAGTGACGTCATCATCTTCCCTCGCAACGCCTCTTTCCACAACGCTCTTCGAACTCCTCTCGTTTTCAAGGTAGCGGTTATTTGTTTTGTCGTGAATTTATCCTTTGTCGTTTTTCGTCTATACCTTTGGGCCACTTGATATCAACTTATCTCAAGGAGGTCAGACCGCACGAACACGGACGAATCTCATCCCCATTATTGTTGTTGTGTTGTTTCGGTTTGAAAGAAGGCGGCGCGGTGCAACAGCACCGCGCGAAATCCTCAAGAACTGCGACGAAGATGTGCGGCACCGTCGCGCCACGCCATTGAGGCCGAACGAACCCGCGGCCGGACTAGGGTTGTAGCAAAGGGGCGTGGCGCCGTCGCGCCGGGCCAGAGAACCACGAAGACACCGTGGCCGGTGCGGGGCCGCGACAGAGGGGCGCGGCGCCGGTTGGACAAGGCCGCGGTGGAGCAAGGTCGGGCGGCCGGAACTGTCGGCCGCCGACACCTCGGAAGGGCGGGACCCCGGCGGTCCCGCGGCAGTAGCTCCGGTAGGACCCTACCGTAATGAGCGTGCTGTGTGTGGAAACCCTAGAGCTGGATGCGACAACGATGACAACTTTACGAGAATCGTCCGCGCGTTCGGTGGTGACGACTATGGTACCTTCAATCTTTATGAAACCCTAGAGCTGACTGAGACTTGTCGACTGCTGATCAATCGACTCGGGATGTTTTGGATAGCCCAGTGGGGAGCGCTTGGTTGTAGCGGCAGACCCACGGCGGAGGAGCGCTTGGTTTTAGCGGCAGGCCCATGGTACTCAACAGAAGGAGTACCTCTAGAGGCTATGAGGGGGAGCGCTTGGTTGTAGCGGCAGACCCATGGTGGGAAGTTCCTGGTTGTATAAGTAGGCCCATAGTACTCGACATGTGGAGTACTACAGTAGTCCAAGGTTAATGGGAAGCGCTTGGTTGTAGCATCAGGCCCACTGTACTCGATAGAGAAGGAGTTTCCCCAGAAGCTATGGTTTCGATATCATGATTAAACCCTGGTTTGAACTGAGTCTTGACTTCCAATCATTATCTTCGATATGATTGACTTCATTTCCTATGTCGATTTGGATGTGTTATCCTTTGTGGATTGTTTGTGCTATCATGTGTGGATGTGATTGAACGTGGGGTTCGGATGTTGGAGTCGAACTGGAATTGATGACTTTGGTATATGAATGGGCATATACCTAAGTAGTGTGGGATGTTACTTTGTGATTGTAACTTTCCTTTGTAGATTATCCTTTGTGGATTTTGGGAGATCATTGGGGGTCTCGGGGTCCCTAATGAGTAGCTTATACTCACCCCTGCACGGGCTATTCCTGCACTACATTGTGTTGGATGTAGATGATGGACAGTGCTGATCGTGTTGGAGGCTTGTGGAACAAGTCCGTACCTGGAGGTGGACCACAGGGTGGGACGTACCCGAAGTGGATGGCTGGACCCATGGGGTGGAGGATTCTATATATACCCACCCTTCAGGTGGGACTTCCTATGGACGGCTCGACATTGCGGCTTTACATTCAGCTGTTGTACTTTCTTTCTAGTTGTACTTTACTTTCAGTTTGGGTTTGTATTCTGGCCCACTTACTTTTCCACACTCACTATTGTACCCAGTTTTACTTATTGTTTACTTCTGATTTCTTACTATGTAGTGTTTGTTTACTTTAAAAAGGCAATGCCTTCTTCTTTTGTTTGGATTTTACGCCTTGGTGCTTGTCGCCAGCCCCTGGCCTATGGGAGGCAGGCTTGGGGTAGTCACGGCACGAGCCCCGAGGATGGGTCGCGACACCTCTCATATTAAAGAATTTATGACAAAATCCACCAAAGAGTCTATTTTATGATCCTTGTAGTCTTTTAATTCTTCTAACTCGGATTCTTCTGAACATTCATCCTCTTTTGAAAGAAGATTCTTCTTATTTCTCCGAGTGCTTCTCCCTTTCTCATTTGATTAATACTTCTTTTGGGGAATTTCATTATTTTCTGCATTTTCAACGTCAAACATCTTAGGACACTTTGCTAAAAAAATTATGTATACTTCCGCATCAGAATCACACAAGTGGAAGTTTACCTTTGAACTTCTCTTCCCCCTTTGCAGACTGGAGGAGAAAAATGACATGAAATCATCCATATTTTCCTCTACAGGACTATCTTCAATAGAGGAATTATTTAGGGCCATGAATGCAACTTCATTAGACTTCCCCCTTCCCACTACACCATAATCATCATTTTTCATTTCATATTCTACAAGGGTATTGTGTAGGTTATCTAGTGTCATATCTTTCAGGGCTTTGTCTTCCAAAATTGAAACTTTTGGATGGAACGGTGATGGATATTTTCTCAAGATACATTTCACCATCATTATATCATCAACGACTTCTCCAAGACCTCACATGTCTTCCAAAATAATATTTATCATGTCAAAGAATGCATCAATAGTATCATTGGGATTCATACTTAGACCCTCATACTTTTTCCATAGAACATGAAACTTCACTTCATAGACTTTTGTGTCACCCTCATAGATGTTGAATAAATTTTTCCCACATTGCATGTTATATTTTATAAGACACCACCTTCGTATAAACTTTATTTGATAAGGCTCCCCCTAAGGCATTGAGCAATTTAGGATCATCATCAAATTACCTTCTTTTATATTATGATAAAGAACCCCTAATAATATCAGTTGATATTCCATGTACAAATGTTGTGAAGACATCCATACCTACTAATCGGATGTAGTGCTGCATTCGATTCTTCTATAGTTGAAAATTATTTCTATCAAAGACCGGAATTAATTTATGATTGAACAGATCTATTTCTTCTTTGTGAGGTAAAACCACTAACTTTCAACATTTTCCTCTAATACCAATTGTTATATTTACTAGGTTGAATACCCTATAGGGGGTGTGAATCGGGGTATTATAGATTAAAACTTTCTGCAATTCGAATATTGTTTCATTGTTAGAAAAAACACAATTCTCTCTTCCTTCAATATCAATATATGAAAAGATTTGAACTCATGCACAAGAATAGTATTTTTTACATGGTTAACCCTCACCATGCTATGTCCAAGGAGCATACTATGGAAATGTTCTGATACACCAAATTCACTAAGGATAACTAAAAATAATGAGTAAAATGTTTGAGATATATTTTTAATGCCCAATCGCACTACCTTTACAATGTTTAGGGTCTGCTCACTGCATTCCAAAAGGTCACTCTCTATGCTTCTTATTCTGGATCACTATTGGTGGACAGGGTCACTATCTTACTCTTCCTGCGCTCACTACTCTTGATAAGATATCCACACATAGTTTATTGACATGTAGGTCAAAAAAATGATTATGGACATATAGGTATCTCCATTTTCATGAATTCATGTATTCTCAACTATAAGTAGATGCTCTGTTGAAATCAATTTTTCACCCGCAGATTAATCCCACCTTCCTGAGTGCTTCTAGGTACTAGAAAATACTTTCGCAATGTTATTTTATGATTTTTCAAGATTCCTTATGAAATCAGGAACCACCTAATCATCCCACTTACTGTGTACCGATTTTGGTATGTGGAACACCTCCTCCGTGTACTGAGGCCACTTCTGTGAATTGCTACTGCCTCCGCGTACCACTACTTCTAATCCGAACAACTACCACCACCTTGAACTACCATCTATCTAGGAAATATTCTCTGTTAGCATGTTATCTTTTCATTCACATACCAAAGTTCCCCCTCTATGTTTATCTTGTGCAATTATCTCTTTCCTGCACCGGAGATTCCTCCTAAGCGCATCGAGTCTTCATTTTCAGGTTAATAATCCCCAAAAACTCCTTTG
The DNA here is from genome assembly GCA_963277665.1 of Viscum album. Taxonomy (NCBI): domain Eukaryota; kingdom Viridiplantae; phylum Streptophyta; class Magnoliopsida; order Santalales; family Viscaceae; genus Viscum; species Viscum album. The sequence goes on along the minus strand of OY728133.1, from coordinate 652,843,693 downwards.
GTAGATTTGTTTTCTTTGCGAACCACTACACCTTTTGCATAATTATTCCTCGCAAACCACCTTCATACATTCCTGAATTCCCATACTTGAAATATGTTCTATAATGATATTCGGTCTCAATAGTAATCAGTGGGACTAACAATTCTTATATAGGACAAGATACCTGTAAAATCTGTTAATATATGATTTACCAAATATTTAACTCACCCTTCACTGCATACTGATCCTTCTTCCACTACGAACCACATGCCACCCGTAAACCATTTTTCCTATCTGGTCCACATACTGTCTTTCTTCTTATGTAGTCGATATCCTCTTCCGATGTTAATCCATCTACATAACACCCCACCTTCCTCCATGAACCGTTTTTGTCCTGTGATCCTCTTTGTCATACAATTACCACCGCTCGGAGTACCATTATCAATGCTCCACGTACTGTTCCCAGAACATTGTATGTACCCTAGGAATTCTAGTACACAGTTTTCATCTGTTGCCAATATTTTTCAGCATTCTTCATGTCGTTCACACCTATGAATAAATCCTTCAATTTCCGACATCAAACTCCCAATTTTGAGGCCCAAAAATTTGGAATACACACGGAAACACCACCACCTTAAAAACCTATACTTAACAAACACTAACCAAACTCATTCATGATCATATAGCTTTTTAAATTAAAACAATCCAACCCAAATCATTCATAGGGGACACCTTGATGGATTTTTTCCGAAAAAATATAATATTTGAATTATATAATTTAATATCATAAATATTGAGTGGTTATGAAGACAAGATTTCATGAAACAAACCATTTTCATCTGAACCAGTGCCTGACCGGTCTGTGGCATGACTTGATGGGAGTTCCCGATCCCCATGGGATCACAAAAAGCACATGGGTATAAAAAAAAGAGGGAACAATTTACCCAAATCAATCATATTAAAATCACCAACAACTAATAATTAAAATCTAAAAAATCATCTAAAACTAACCTTAGAAAATATTGGATTTTATGTTTACAAACTAAAAGAAATCATAAAGGGGCAAAAAAGGGATACTGTTATGTTTCCCCCAAATCTATTTGAATCAAGAGGATCACATCCTCAAGACACCACTACTATAATCCACCATAAGAGACACTAGAAACCCAACCATCCAACCAAAAATGCCATCCCTGAACAAGAAACAAATAAATAATAAGTCATACATAGACACAAAGGTGTGTCCCGAGTATGAGATAATTCCAAGTAGGATTCCACCAGGAAAAAATATTCCATCCACTAAAAATTAAATGAAAATAAACCACTATGATTTATAATTAATGAAAAAACAAAACAGTATTAAGGAAACTAATATTAATGAAAAACAACTTTGAAATAATGAAACTCAAAATGGAAAATAGTTTCAATGAATAAAACGTTAAATGAAATGATGTTTCAAATAATGAAACATTAAATGGAATGAAAATTCATTGAATAAAACATTAAATGAAGACACAATTTATTTTAAAATTACCTAACCAACAAACTTTATGTTGAACATAAGTACAATATAATCATTGAGAATTATTCATGGTAAATACCCCTAGTCTATGTCTATGTTTGGGGAACTAAGTACCTCATATCTAAGAGTAACGTGGAATATAATCCACAACAAACAAATTTATCATACATGAGCCACTAGTGAGGAGAAACATAGAAAATTCTAGTAATCTCATATCAAAATTCATATTTAATTAGTGTATTCGCATCAATCATACGAAGTGAAACAAAGGAAAAAAACTTTTGAATCACTATAATACTAGTCCTAGTCCACACACCATGATACACATGATTAGTTTTTTATGCTCAATCATGTTTCATGTTCCACAAATCACACCACTTCCACATTACATCAACCAAATCAACCATTACATATACCAAAAAAACATATCACAGTAAAAATATATTTTCTAAAATCATACACACACAAAATCATTTCCCAAATTTTATTTTCACCTTTTAAATATTTTAATAACCAATTGGAATAATTTATAAAGCATTCGCAAGGGGCACAACGAAAGTTTATGTAAAAAATAAAACTCATTTCATATAAAAACACCACTTTAAAACAAACTGCACATCACAACCTTTCTTAAATATGATTCCCAACATTTATATATTTTAATATATTTATTAAACAATTTATAGAAAACTTCTAATTAGGAAAAAAAATATTACCAACAAACTATGTTCACTTTAAAAATGAAAAAACATTTTCAAACTAAATGTGCATCAAAACATTACAAATAACACTCCCAAAATCCATAAATAAATTAAATAACATAAATTAATACAGGAAATAATAATTAATTTTTCAAAAATGGTTATTCATGTAATAACCAACCTCAAATCCATGGAGGAATGGAAACACACACCCGAAATCACTTCAAGATGGTACCAAAACCCTAAATCTATGAAAACTGACCCTAAAAAACCAAAACCCCATAAAAACATTAGAAAAAATTACCCTCGGTCCATAATTACAACATGATAAGAGAAATCCATGAAATATAAGAGCATAAGGAAGAGGGAAGAGAAGGAGGAAAATGCCTTGAGAATCAAACCCCACATTAAGGGTTTCTAAGATATAAATCAATGGGACAATAGGATGGTCTTGAAGAGAATGGGAGTGACCTCCCATGGTCTATGCACACATTTAGAATAAAATTAAAGTGGATTTGGGTCTCAAATATGAAGGGGTAGTTTAGGAAAAACAAATATTTTTTAATTCGAGGCAGTGCTCCACTTTTAGTCTGCATGGCTTACTAAACCGTGTGGAAACCATGCTGCAACCATGGGGACCAACCACAACGTCACCCCAAATTAGCTGCATGGGCATCCGCCAACCTTGTGTTAGGTTTTATAATGTCCACTTGTTTAGTTGGGGTTTTCTGCATGGTTTTTCAAACTATGTGCCAAAATGTGCATAGGGTATTTGTAAAAAAAATCCATGTTTTCTCCAAAAACATCCAAATGAACCAAGTATAAACCATAAGGGAAATAATAGATAGAGAAAAAACCTCATGAATCAACACCCATCACATCCGAAACCCGATAATAGTCAGGGATTCACAACTAATATGGATATAAACCAAAACATGATGAGGTGTTACATTTCTCCCCACTATAAACGCTTTCTACACCTGAAATGCCATAAAACATTCCGGAAGATTGATCATTTCCTAAGAATTCCACATTAACATGATCCATCATTTTAATACATGGTGATTTCACTCACAAAAAATTTAACTTAATCCTCATGCGAAAAAAAGAACAAACTATAACTACTTATTGAGAATCAACAGATGAATATAATCACCACATTCACAACCTATCCTAAACTAGACCATTGGGAATTCCCATAAGAAACCAAATGCTAACCAAAACTTAAAAGTAAACTATGAAATCAATAAATCTTTAATGAATCCATATCAAATAGATCAAACTAATCTAAACCCAATATAGATCACCAGCCTAGGAAAGACTTGAATGGACTCCCCATCATTAGAAATATACTAGCACTCAAAAAACCATTAAAAGATAACCCAAAAAGACATGTGGTGGGTCTCACCACCCATAAAAACTTATTAACACCAACCAAATGAGGATTCATAAAAAACTAGAACTAGGACCTTCCCATCAAAGCCACCCAAAACTCACCCATAACAATATACCAACCCAAGATAAGAGGTATATAACATGATCATTTAATCATCCCACTCCCAAATAGAGAGAAAAAGAACTAAACTAAAACCACCCGCACAGACAGAAAACCACCACCACTTGGAGAAGTGAGGGAACAATACCAATGGTTGTACCAGGTAAAAAAAATTATAAACAATCCCCAATATTACTTTATGGGCAGATAAATTCCAATACGGTACAGGATTCACTTGGGTGGTCCACATAAGAACACTGGTCAAAACCTCGAATCCAGGAAGGCATAACCATAGAAACTATGTGAGGTGTAATTCCACCATTCTCTTTGAAATAAGTGGAAACTTATAGTGACGAAAAACCATAATAAATACACTATAAATGCCTCACCACAATGGTAAATGCATGAAATTAGACAAAATTCATAAACCCCCAGGATTCCTAACTACAAGCTGACTTCACTCTGAGAACAATGGCAAGAGAACTGCTGTAAGAACCATTAACTACCTCTCAGTTAGGATCTACTAATCCCTTATGTGAAAAATCTTATTATAGTGCCACACAACACCACATAACACTCCGAAGAAAAAAATGGATTATAACACATCAAAAAACCCACTTCCTTAAACAACATGCCCTTTACACAAACCGAAACTCCGAGATAAATAACATCATTCTCTCTCACTCCAAATGAGGAGAAGAATGATCAAGATGTACAATACATCCCTACAAACACCACCGAGCACAAATATCAAAACCGAGGAAGTCACTGCAATAAGAAACCATCATTGATGGTTCTCAAATAGCTCATTGCTCCATCAGATGGGGTGGGGAATCTTTAAAGATGTGGACGAAACATATATGATTCATAGATGAAATCTTTCAGCTGATCAACAGTAACACTTTCTAATGGAGAACCACCCATATCTATACTAAAATATTGATCACATATATAAGGGGGTGAACAGAAGGCAACAAGGAAACTGCGAGCTATACTAGAACCGGATCATGAACCAAAAACATCAAATAGAATGAACACCAACGAAAAGGGAAACTGGATCAAATATCCTAATACATTTCTAGAAACCCACTAAACAATGCACCAAAACCGAGCCACAAAGAAGATTCCATATCAGAACAAATCATGAGTATCACTTATAAGTTGCAAAAATGATTTTCAAATAAAAAACACTTATATGAAATAAAAAACAAGCCACAAACCATCAGTTTTCAAAATCACCCTAATTTTCATCAAAAAACACATCTATAAAAAAAATCATAAATGGTGGATTTTTCACACTCACCAATGGTGTTTCATCGAGTCTTCCTCACATGCACATTTATGTTCCACCCTAGGTACCCATCCGCCCTTCCATATTGGGTTTACATATACATTTCCATGTAAAAGAATTCATGTGAGAAGTCATGGGAACATCCATGGCTAAAACAAAACAACCTCATTTTCCAAAACAAACCATTCAAATCACTTCAACAATCATGTACATTCCCAAGGCACACTAACCACTAAGTCAAAAACCATTTCCAAATTATACACATCAAACCATTTTACTATACGTCAAAATAATATCCCATCAAATTCACTAAAAATATTTTTTTAATTTCATTCAATACATTTTCCATCAGCTCAACAGACCACATTTCATCAAACCTGTTTGTTTAAAAACTCCCCCATTTTCATTCAAAATTATTTCCAAAATAACAGTTTTTTTCAATTTCTAGAAATTCACTAAACCCCTTTTCGTAATATGCTAGACATGAACATCAAAACACATTTATAATTTCACAAAAACATTCCATAAAACACCAACCATTCAAACCCAATTAAAAAAATCAATTTATTTGATTTAAGCACCTTTTAACAAGACATGATTTTTCAAAACAACTCATTCTTTCCCTATATTTTATTTTAAAAAACCATATGATTATATTAGTGAAATATAATCTAATAAAACCATCTCTTCTTTAACATGGGAATAGCTTAAAAACCTATGTTTCAAAAAAATATCTAAGTTAAAATCATGGAAATTAATTTATAACATTTCAAAATTCAATTAATCCATTAATGAACATTTCCACAACTCCAACATAAAGATTTTCAAAAAAAATTCAGAATTCAAGAAGATTCAAATAGACCCACAAGTGGGAACTGGTGTAAGTTGGTGGCTTGACAATATGTTTGCAGGACATATGCCAAACACACCATCAACACGAAGAGCCTTATAGGACCATACCCTCTGCTCCACATGGATTTCTAGGCCTTGCGAGAACATAGAGACCATTGGACCAACTCCACTTATCATATCCCAATCACCAAAAAATCCTTAAATACTTATAAACTAACTAAAACTAACTTCCGATGGAAACTCGAGAATCATAATGAGCAAGTTTTCATGACGCTCTTATTTCTCCTACCTCTTTAGTCCCCATAATCCTACCCCATCTACCATAACATACCCAAATAACAAAGGGCACTCTAAAAATAAAGTTCCTCTAAGAGCCAACCTGCAATAATACTATTTTTTCATGAACCAAGCTTGGTTTTCATCTGAACATACCCTCGATCAAGTCTGTACCATAACCCAATGGGTGTTCCCAATTCCCATGGACATGGCCATGTTCCCAAGTATCAAAAATATATGATGGATTGATTTACCTAAACTAGTCATATAAAAACTCAAACCAAAAATAATAATTCAGATGTGAAATTCCTCATAACACACCCTTAACAATAACCAGATTTTATGTTTACAAACTATGAAAAATTAAGAAGGGATAATGAAAAAAAGGAAAACCATGATAGCCAACCCTCAACGCCACTAGAGGAACACATCCTCAATTCACCACCACCATGTCCACCTTAGAATACACTAGAAACCCATCATTGAAATACTAATAATCTTATCATAACTTGAAACAAATATAAAAGAAGGTCTATATACACCCAAATGTGTATGTAGGGTGTGATCCAAAGCCTAGTAGGATGCCACATGAATAATTGTATCTATGTACTATACATTATATGAAAAATTAAACTTCATGTTTATTAATCAAATAAATGATATAATAATATTATATAAAATATATTTAAATCCAATAAACATTGATTTAATGAATCTATAAATAGAAAATAGATTAAAATAATGAAACATTAAATAGAAATAAGTTTAAAATAATGACACTATAAATGGAAACAAAATTTCTTTTAAAATTACCATGCTAACATACCATATGCTAGTGGTAACTACAATATAATCATTGATAACCAGTCATGGGAAATACCCCCAGTCACTCTCTAACAATGGTGCCCTAAGTACCTCTTATCACAATGGAATTTGGTATAGAAACCATGACCAACAACTTTTTCAAGCATGATCCACCTGAGAAGAGAATCATCCAAAATTATAGTAGTCTTAAATTGACATTAATATTTACTTAGTGAAATAATCATCAATCCTGTTAAGTGAAACTATGACTATACACATTTCAATCACTAGAATAAGAGTCCTATCCCACCCACCTATATACTCGGGCTTCCCTTTGGGTGCTCTATAATGTTTCATAAGCTACATATCACCCTACATCCACATTACATCAACCAAACCAAACATTTAGTATCCAAATACAACATTTCAAACCAAAAATACATTTTTTGGAAACATACACAAACCTAAAAGTTTACCAAATATGTTTCTAACCTTTTAAATGATTCAATAGTCCATTGGAACAATTTATAAAGCATTCAAAGGTCACGCCAAAAATGTTTACAAAAAATAAAACACTTGATTTCATATGAAAGCACCACATAAAAACCAACCACACAACACAACCATGAAAAACTTGATTCGAACCATTTATATAATAAAATAAATCAATTAAAAAATTTATAGAACACCTTAAATTAGCACAAAAACCATTATACATAAACTATGGTCACTTTTACAAGGAAACGTAATTTTTAAACCAAATCCACATCAAAACCTTCCAAAACCCACTCCCTTACCTCAAAAAATAATAGAACATATATAAAATAAATTAAAGAATAATTAATATATAAATTATGGTTAATCATGGTATTACCTACCTCAAATACTTGGCAGAAGGGAAATGTACACCTGAAATCACACCAAAAGGGTTCCAAAACACTAAATCTATGAATAAAACCCTTAAAAAACCAAAACCACCATTACAAAAGTAAAAACAGAATCCTATGTTGAGAATTTATAAGGTATAAGAGAAAACCATGAAAATTGAGAGAAGAAGGAAGATATAGGAAAGAGGAGTGGGAAATTACCTTGTGAATCAAGCCACACATTGAGGGTTTCATAGATATACTTCAAAGGGGAAAGAGGAAGGTCAGATAGAGAGTGGGAGAGTCCTCCAATAGGCTAGGAACATATAGAGAAGCTAATTTGGGTGGATCTGTGTCTAAAATCTTAAGGAGTAGTTTAGGAAAAACACCTTTCTTAAATTCTAGGTTGTGGCACACAGTTAGGCCGCATAGTTTATTAAACCAGGTGTAAATTGTGTGGAAGCCATAGGGACTGACAACATGGTCACCCATAATTGGTTTTACAACCATTTACCAACCACACTATATACTTTATACCTACTACATAGTTACCTGGGCTTGGTCGCATTGTTTATCAAACCGATCACCAAACCGTGAACACTGTCTTTTGATGATCAATTTTCATGTTCTCTCCAAAAAAACCCTAAACGATCCAAGTATCAACCATGAGGGAAAGAATATAAAAATAAAAACATTAAAAAATCAATACTCATCACACTGAGAACCTAAAAATAGATGGGTATTCCCAAAAAATCATTACATAAACCAAAATAGGAAAAATATGATGTGAGATAAAAAATTCCATACATGCTGAGGATGTTTAAATAAATATTATATTGAAATTATTAATAAAATACAAGATTCCCTTGTTTTGGAAATGACAAGAAGATTTTATTTTTAAAAAAAAAGACCAAATGGGTAAAAATTTCTTTCATAAATCATTTGGAGAAGGTTATGTTTTTTAGAAACATTTTTAGGAATAAATTAGAATAATTTTTTTAATAAAATATAGAAATTATGTTAGGTATTCGTAAAAATAATGTTAATATTATTTTTGTAATAAAGTTTTCTAAAATTGTAATATTAAAAGAAAATAACCTATTCAAATAGAAGAGAATATAATTTAATTGGTCTTTAGTGAAATTTTAAAATAATTTCCATAAACCGAAATTCAATATTTAACTGTCTTGATTATAATGAGATATTGAAATAATCTATTATAATGAATAGATTATAAAATAGAGAATTAATAAATGAATAAATTATGTGTATTAGCATTAAATAAAAAAATAAAAAAAATAATATAATCAAACTTCATTTCAGATATAGTATTCGAATATCAAAAATGATGAATATGTAAGATAACCTAATGAAAAGAAATTTAAATATGAAATTCTGTAAAATATGGTAAAACATAATTAAAATAAACTTACATGAAATAATATAAATTAAAACATAAAACACCATGAATTATAAATTTGTCATTATATTACATTTCAAATGGGAATAATATATACAATATAAAATAAATTAGGCATATAACATTACAATAATCCTCAATGAGGGGAAATTGAGATGAATTCCCTTTCCAATTGATAATGTCCATGTAAAATACCCATGTATTAATTATTTTAAATACATATATAAAATTTAAATACTAGAACATGAACATCCATATTCAGTAATATGAATGTTGTTTATTTTCTTTTATAGATAACTAAAAAATCAATAAATCATTTTACCTTCGAGGACTATTTTGATCTTGGATTTGGATAACACACTATTACATTAAAAATTATCAAAGAAGTAAAAAATTATTCAATTTCCTTCCTGTACGCTTCTTTTTTAGGTAAAGAAAAACATTATTTGAATTTCAATTAAATCAATACAAATTATATTATATCATATCGTGATCATGATATTACCCAGTACGGGGTTTTGAAACCTGTGAAATATGTTCAAATTTCATTATAAAAAATGATATACCAAATAAAAAATATTTGATATATCATTTAAAAAATATAATATATTTATTTTATGAATTATTAATTTTCAAAATATTTTAAAAATACTTATCATTTGGAAAACTATTCAAAAATACCATTTAAAAAATACTTGGATTTCTCCTTAAAATATTCATTAATTTAATTATCAACTAATGGTTAAAAATTATACTTCAATGATATAAATAATATCACGAGTCCACATAAAAATATAACATGTAGTTTAATTACCACATAAGGTTCATGCATACACTATCTATACTATACAATCTCATTAGATACCCAAGAATAAAATTTTTTAGAAAACAATTATAAAGAATCTTCCTTTATCATTTATGACCCACCAAAACCTATCAAAATATTACATAAATTATTTTTATAAAAGAAAATAATTTAATAACATATAATGTTAATAAAAATCTCATTTTTAGATGAAATTGATATTCAAAAAATGAAATACTTACATTTAAAATACATAAACCTAAATACTTTGAAATTATGATAGAAGCATGTATTATAATGCAAAAAAAATCAATTGAAATGATAGAAATTAGAAATATCTGAAATAATGAATGAATATAAAATAATTTTCTGGATAAAAACTCACTTAGAATTATAAAGCTTTTAAAATAATACCCTAACCTTGAGTCAGACTCATCACATATATTCCTTCATCTTCCACTGCTTCAAAAAATCCCTTTTTCTTAACAACTAATGTCCTCAAAGTACAATGTTATGCATATGATAGGTCCTCTATAATGTGGGAGGGGAATTGGAAAATAAAATTTCACAGAGTATGGTTGAGAAATAATGAACAATGTCATGAAATTGAATGAAGAAATTAATTCCCTTTTATAATTGAGCTGAGGGGAAATTTTTTATTTGTAATATTAAAATATAATATGTTTATTATTTAGGTAATTACTTATTAAAGCCCTAAAAACACACTGGATGAGTCTTTCTACATCATATTTTCCTCAATGGATTTATTAAATGTTTTTATAATTTTAATTTTATGTAATAAAATATTATATTCATAAAATATGTTTTTATAAAATTTAATACTATTCTTTACTAAGACATTAAAAATATCAAAAAATGTGTCCAATTTGAAAAAATATATTAGATTTTATAAATATCATATTCATCTATAAAATTATTTGATAACATTAAAATATAAAATTATATATTTTTTAAATATTTTTAATATAATTTATCTGATATCTCATTAATTAAATAATTACAGCATCATTATTGTGAAATCCATTAAGGTAATTAATTTTTCCCTAAAAATGAAAAATAAATTTTAATGAAGAAGATACATTTCATGTATTTTACATGAATGTTTATCAGTGGATATCTCTAATAGATTTCCATATATTAAAATATTATCTAATTAAAATTTTTTATTTTAACAACTTGACTTTATTTAAAATAAATCATTATAACGGTCTTGATAAAATCCATGTGGCTCCAAATGGTAATTAATTAAACCCTTAAAGAAAAATCATCAAGATACAATCAACCAATAATATTTATCCATGTTTTCAGGTAAATTAATGGTTCTTATGATTCAAATTAAAAACTTTTTATTGATTTTTATTTTTATTTTACAAGAAATGCATCATTTTTTGTAGTCATTAATGATAAATATTTCATAAATACAAATTAAAAAAAAATTTACCTCAAAAATATGTAAATTAAATTCAATATAATTTGTTGTGTTGATTCATTATGTATATTTACTCATATCTATTACATAGAAACTTATTTAATTTGTTAAATTTTACTTCCTTTATTTGTACAATCTTTGCAAATACATTTGAATATAATTGATGTTATATAACTGTAAAATTCAAAACTATTTTCCAAAATTTCAATAATACATAATCAATAATAAATAAGTTATCAAAAATAATTTTTACCACTATATTATTGTCTATAAAAAATGTAGTTGGATTTTTTTTTCAATGTTATGTAGACACTATGTCCGCAATGAAAATGATTTTTATACTTATCTAGAAATAAATCATAACTTACATGTTCTGAATTATTTATGGAACAATATTTATAAAAAAAATTAATAATTAATTGACTACATAAGTTTAAAAAAATTATATCATTATTATTTCATAACGAAGACACAAAAAATAATGATCTTGAATGAAAATGGTATTTTTTTATATTCAGAAAAATTTAATCATATTCAAAAAATTATCAAAAATAAATTATAAGATAATTACAACATGATTAATTAAAAATTAATTTTTTTTCAAAATACATTTTTCTGATTTTATAATTAATTATTTATAGATAATAATATTATAATTAGATAAATTAAATAATTTAACTTAAAATAGATTGTTTATTTTATGAGTTAGAGGAATTAATGAATTTTACATTTTAATTCAATAATACTAATATGAAAACAAATTATTCTATTTTGACATGGGTTGATAAATTTTACTATCCTTTTTAAAATTGTTTCAATGCAATAAATTCACTTGTTAATTTAATGGGGATACCTATCCCTCATAAAATTTTTATATTACCGTGTAGCTTATTCAGCCAAGTGGTTTCTCCAAAAAAGCCATGACCTGGTGAATTACCTTATTCTGCAGTTATTTCTCCCTAGAATCAAGAAATAAAACATATTTCTCTTCACAAGAAATGTTCGTTTCCAACATAAATATTTCTTGCCACAAAAAATGAGATGAATATGGTGCATACATTCTTAATATCGAAACATGAAAAATATTGTGTACCAAATATATACATGGAGTCAATGTTACTCGGTAGTAAACTATTTCAAATCTCTCTTAGATTCCATAATGTCCATTAAACTGTGGACCTATCTTTCCATTCATTCCAAAATGCATGATACTTTCCTATTAAGTCAATTTAAGGAAAACATGATCACATTTGTAGAAGGAATGGACTTTACTCAGGTTATCTACATTAATTTTTTTTTTCTTTTTATGATATTTAATCATATATTGATTTATAATATTTAATTTCTCTTCCACTTTGTCTAATAAGTATAGTATCATTAAACTTACTTTCTAGACATCATCCCAAAATGATGAAGTTCGAAACTGATTTCCATATAACACCTAAAAAGGTGGCATCTATGTTCTTAAATAAAAACTATTATAACAAGAGAACGAAAATGATGAAATATGTTAATCCCAACATCACTAAAAATCGATTGAATATGTTTGAAAATTATTTTCCAATTTAGAAATTTTTTTCTCTGTCTAACTATCAATTCGAGGATGAAAAGTTGTTTAAAAATTTAATTCAGTTCCCACCAACATCTGAAGGCCTTTCCAACAGATTTAAGAGATCCTTTAAATCCGATCAGATACAATTGTCGGAGGAAATCCATGTAACCATTTCATCTCATTAAGATACCACAGAGACCATTTATCTAGAGATATTATATCTTGAATAGAATTAAAATGTGATGCTTTTTTATGTCGATCATCATTAACCCCAATCACATTGTTTCCTCAATATGTATTTGGTATTACCAAAATTAATTCTAGGGATATATTTCCCATTTCCACTATGGCATGAGAAAAAGAAGAATAATCCCTTTTTGTATTTGTTTCTCTGCTTTAACCTGTTGATAAGTTAATCACTTCATAATACAATTATCAATATATATTTTTATTCCATCCCACAAGTAACACTCATGATGGTCATTGTAATTTTTTTTTCTAATAGGATGATTTGAAAATAGACAACTATGATCTCTAATTAACAATTATTTCTTCACCTAGGAGTCACAATTAACACATAATATCTTTCAAAATATCAACACACAATCTTTATCAATATTAAATTCAAGAAATTGTTTTCTTAAACAATTTTACCATTTTCAGTAACTCATAATATTCCTTATGATAACTATTATTTATATATGATAGATATGAATTTAATGATACCTGAAACATATCAGAGGAATATCATGCACCAATTAAATCTTATAAAAAATTCATGAAATAATTAATGAAATGGTCATGTTCTACACATAAAATGGTTAATTAGTAATTATGTTTTTGACTCAATTCATCCCCATTTTTTTCATTTCTGGGATGGTAATTGATCATGAAATCATAATCTTTTATTACTTCCATATACATTGAAGGAATTCGAATTCTATTGTATATATTGGATTCAATTTTGAGTAAAAATTATTAATTTTACAATCATCATCACAAATAATAATTGGAGCGTACCATGAAAATCTATTGATTTTTTATTCATACGCGACCACTAAAACATACTCATATTGTTTCAATTCATATAATTTAATCTCTAGAATAAGCCGAACCACCTTATTAAAATATTTTTCATTAATGGATTGTCAAATTCACATCATTCCTAGGTATCACTCTCCCTTTTGTCCCTAATATTCTTGACCATTTACCATTAACGGTTGGATTCACCTTCAAAATGATAAATATAATGAAAAAACATTGATTATATTAAGACCCCAGGACATTGAATATAGTATCATGGGCTTGAATACATCTTTTATCCACTATTGGGATAGAATATCCAATCAATGTAGTATGGTGTTACCTCATAATATGTTCCACTATCATCATATTTATTTGGGGTTGCACATTATATTAACTTTCATGGATACCACTTCCATTTATAGCCTTCTTCATCTAAGCCATTACTGTCACAAACTTCTCATATCAAATTACCACAATTCTAAGTTGCATATTCATAAAGATATCATCTTCACTATGCCTTCCCTCTTCATCTTCCCTCTTTATTCGACGGAAAACCATTCTGAAAATATATTTCTTAGAGGAATCAATATTGAAATATTCAAATTCATTATCATTTCAAATTTACCATAATGTCAATATAATTTTCATTATTCTATAAATATCATCCTAACCCCTAATGATATCTAAACCATTATATAATACAATATTTAAATACATGAATGTGAAATTATAGATTTAGTAATATGAATGTTGTGTATTTTTTATAATAGATAACTGAAAAATACTCTAAACATTTTACATTATAAGACAATTTATAATATATGTTTTGGAGAATAGGAATTTAAATTTTTTAAAAAAATAATTAGGATAAATTTATACAATTTCCTTTATATGATATGCCTCCTTATTTGAAACAAGCATCATTTAATTTTTACAGAACCTATACATAGTATATTAAAACAAAGGATGATAATTTAATTTTCCTACAAGGGTTTTTAAAACAATTGAAAACTATGTTAAAAATCCTATGAAAAAAATTTATATAAAATTTAAAATATTTGATATATCCAATCAAAAAATTTATCTATTTTATTTATGAACAATTAAATTTCAATTTTTTTTAAAAAAACATAAAAGTTTGAAAACCATTCCAAAACGCCATTCAAAAAATACCTAAATTTTTCATAAAAAATAATTTGAAAATAATACTCCATTTATTGTTAAAATTGATAGATTAAATATCTCATTAAAACTATGTGGCAATTTTAGAAATATCACTTGTAGGTTGATGACCCAATATTGGTCATGGATTCACTCCTCGTATAATATCATATCATTCGATAACCACATACCAACTTTTTCTAATTTTTTAAAATAATCTTCTTTTCTCATTTAAAAACCATAAAACATATTGAAATATTAAATATACTATTTTTATAGAATAACATATTTTAATAAAATATAAATCATGAGAAAAGTCACATTTTTTTAGATAAATCAATCATCCAGAAAATAATTACTTACATTTAATATACATGAATATAATGATTTGAAATTAAAACAAAATATTGTAAAAGAGAATTAAATGTCAATAGAAATTATATATAACAGCCATATCTAAAATAATGAATGCAAAAAATATACTTCAAAAATATAATTTTATTTAATTATTATTATTTCAAAACAACCCCCTTACCTTGAGTCTGACTCATCACATACATTTTATTAAATTCCCCTTAATCGAATAGTCTCTTTACATTACACCTTATGACAGAAAAGGAAGGTTTTATAACTAAACTATGTTTTTTATATTTCAGTTGGATAAGTGGAGTATAAAACAAGAAAGAGTATATTTGATATAGAGGGATCATAGTGATGCAATAAAATAAAGGAATGAGTTTCCCATTTTAAAATTAGGGTGAGTTGAAATTTATGAATTAATTAAAATATAAAAATATAAAACGTCTTTTGTAGGTGTAAAGACATTCAAAATTCCAAAACATAAGAGGTTATTACATTATTGGAAATTATAATTATACCCTTTTCCTTGTTTACAGTTTTTATTATTTTTATATAATTTAAAAATACATTATATTCATGGAATATAATTTTTTTCAAATTTAATACTATTTTTTACTATGACATTAAAAAAATCAATAAAAAGTGTCAAATTCAACATAAATATATTATTTTATTATAGTTGTATCATATTAATTTATATTATCTGTGGATCACATCAAAAATAACAATTTTTTTAAATATTTTTAATATCATTTATTGGTTTTGATCATTAATTAAATAATTACACCATCATCTCTGTGAACGCCATTGGGGTAATTATTTGTTCCGTATGAATTAAAAATAGGTTTAAATGAAAAATATTAATTTATTATATTTATAATGACTATTCATTTTTAGTTATATCTTCTAGAAAACCATATATTAAAATATTATACTAATTTGAAAATATAGTGTGAACCACTTGACATTCCTTTAAAAAAAATATTTTAAGGGTATTAATCATACCCAAGTAGAACCAAATGCTAATTAATTAGACCCTTGTAAAAAAATGGCCAATATAATAACAACCAATAATATTTAACTTTTTTTCTTAGTCATTTAATTGTTATTATACTATAAATTATAATAATTTTATTTATTTTTCATCATATTGCACAAACACGACTTGTACGTTGCATTTTAATTATTGTTAATTATTTCTTATATAGAAAATTAAAAACAAAATAATATCACAATAATAAATAAATTAGGTTCTTTATAATCATTTATATTAATTAATTTTGTTTATTTAATCATATCCATATTAATTAAACTTATTTAATTTTTTAATTTAACTTTTCATTCCTTGCCCAAGAATTGGACAGAAATTTGTATAAGATTAATTTTATATAACTCTAAAATTAGAAACTATCAAAAATAAGAAAAAATATACATAAATATTAATAAATAAGTAATGAAAATTTAACAATCAATTTTTATCTATAAGGGACCAAATTTGAATTTTCTAACGCAGTGTCGGAACTACGTCAACTTTAAAAATGATTTTTGTACTTATCAAAAAATAAATTATAACTTACATATTATGAATAATTTATTATAAAATACTAATATTATAATTTTAGAACATTTCGGTTACATAATATTAAAAAACAGACATCCTTATTATGTCTTGACGATGTCACAAATGTACAGTATTTTAAAAAAAATTATCATTTTACTATTCATATAAAAATAAACCCTTTTATGAAAATTCAAAAAACATCATACAAACATAATTTCAGCCTGATTAATTCAAAAATGAAATAATTTTTTTAAAATTAAAATACTATTATTTTAAACTTAATTATTTAAAAATAAAAAAAATAAGAAATTAGTTTCATAAAACTATTTACTTAAAAAAATTATTTATTTTACGAATTGCATAATATAAAGAATTTACCTATTTAATTTAATAAATATTAGTTAGAAATAAAATTATTCCATTTTTACTAAATTAATTACATAGGATACCATTATGTATGGTGGATTCATGATATTAATGTAAAATTGGGTTTGTATAGAGAATATTAAGGAAATTAGGTGAAATAAAATATACCTCAATGAAGGAAACTCGAGATTAAGACCAATACATTGATCATATCATCAAAGTGTGTATTAATAATAGAGTTTATTATGTATATCATTTGTAAATAAACATAAGAAATTTAATAAAAAAAATTAAAATAATTAAGGGTCATTACACGCATAATCATATCATGACATAATCTATGAAATAGAATTTTATCCCAATGAATATGAATTTTGCAAATAAATATTTTACCTAATGATTCTTTTTGGTTGAATATTATTTAACCTCGTGTATATTGGTTTTAAAAATTGTATTATATAAAAATAATACCTTATTACTATTTATAAATTCATATATGATATTTTTATAAGACCTTATCACCCATTAATTAACAATTAATCATAATTTTCATTGAATCAATTTTAGTTGTAGTGTTTTGTCAGTTTTTCATATCGATTTTTGTTCTGGTTCTTCTGAATATTTAATAGTTTCACCATATCCATACTAATAAAAATAATAATAATGAAACAACTACAATTTTTATAATAATTTTTTATTTTATGAACAATAATGTAATGTGGTTTTTTAAAATGTTGTATGTTTTGACAATGGATATGGAAGGCCATAGGTATGCGTGGGTAACATTTTCATTTTTTCAATGATCATTATAGAATTTAGTTAGGTAATAATTTATCTTTAAATAATTATATTAATATGATAAATGCCATATTATTTATTTAAATATACTTATATATGTCATCCATGTGGCGTGGTGTTGAAAAAAGAGTCACATTACTTCATAACGACAGTAATTCACATATACCAGAATGGTGATATTATCATTAAGTATGTGAAAAGGTAAAAAATTAATATGATAGATTATTTCTTATGAATGATCTTTATGTAATAACTATAATAATTATTTTATTTATGTTAAAAATATTTATTTAATTTTCCCATATTACCTTACCTATAAAGCGTTAGTGAAAAACAAATAACATTGCTTCACGATGTGGTTATCCACTATACAAAAACGTGAAATTATCATATACCCTACGAAATAGAATGTCAAAAGGTATATATGACATAATGACACCAGAGTTATATTTATTTTATCTACATAATATATATTATTTATATGCATCATCATACCCAACCATGAGAGGTTGTGTTGAAAAGATGGATGACATCATTTCATGAGACAGTGGACTACCGTACACACAAATAATGATATTCTAAACCATTTTATAGATTCAAGATGGTTTTAAATCATGAAATAAACATATAAAAATGTCATTATATGGAATATAATTAATTTATTATATCATCAGGGTTTAATATGTATATAATTAGATGGAGGAAGAAATCAAATAAACACCCTCGATTGAGAATCTTACGTATTCCTCAAGCACCCTCCTTAAGTTTGCACTAAAAGACTTATATGGTTGGATTTTTAACGCAAAAATGATTATTGGATTTTTGAATTTATTTATTATGTTATTCAGTATGGAATTGTACAAACAAAAAAATGTAGGAAGGTATGAATGAAAGAGGAGAGTGGTGGCCTTTTATATGTGAGGTGAGTGGCCCACTTGTAATTTTATAAATGAAAAAGGTGTACCCATATTTTTCCAATGAAAAAGGCTCCAAGTGAGGAATTATTGAAAAATATATATTATATGGTCTAAATTGGACCATAAAATATATTTTAGAACTGATTTTAGGCCATTTGAAATAGTATCTTTTTAGTTTAACCTCTATATAAATCATATTTTTCATTATCCATGGTAAATATTTTTAATTGGTTTTATTAGAAATTATGGTCAAAAAATTATTTTGACTTTTTAATTAATGTAAATGCTTCGTGATAACAATATAAAATCTATTTTTACAATTTATAATAATTGATTTGGGAAATTTTAATTTAATATTAAATTTGCATACTTGAAGAGAAATTTTGTTTTAAAAGATAAAATAATAAAAATATTAAAATATTTTTGCTAAAAAGTTCAATATTGAAAGGATTAATATTTCCTAGAATAGATTAATTGAGTTTTTATTTAACTATTTTTACTTTTAAAAAAATTTAATATATCTTTTATCTTTATAAATTATTTAAATGTTTATATAAAAAATATGTATTGTTCAATATTCTTTGAAAAATGAAATATTTCATAAAAATATCCCAAATTCCACCTAAATTAATTATATGATGATTTTAAAATGTAGTTTTATGTTTTATATATATTTTATAATTGTGTTAAATCTTAATTTTAAATTATTTGTGAAAGGCATTACAAAACGATATTTCATAAAAATACTATTTTTTTCTAAAAATATTATAATTATTTTTAAATGATTCTTATTTTATTTATAATAAATATATTACCATGATTGTGATAATTTACATACTAATTTTCATACCATCCCATTTAATGTAATTTTTATGGTATATTGTATTGAAGTTCATTTATACTCGTGGTTTCATGTTCTATAATCTATTGAAGTCATTGAATTTATAGAAATAAATTTCAAAGGTTGTCAAATCTTGGTGTTGTGTATTTAATAATATATTGAATAAATATAAATTATTCTATAATTTTAGGGTGTTATATTATATCCACCATAAATAAATTTAATCCTCACAATTTTATCTTATGATCATAAAATAAGGGTTACATATTTGAAAATTCCTTTGTGGAAATACCCCATTGTAAAATGTGTCAGAAAAATATGCTCTTCATTAGATATTGAGGGATGTATAAATGTCATAAATATGTTTATAATTTAGATAAAATTGGTTTTATGTGAATATATGGACAATTATTAAAAGAATAATTATTATTGATAATTATATTGGTCCTTGATCACAAGAAAGTGAATGATCATGGGAAAGGTAATGATCATAAAACCATAAAACTATGATGATTTAAATGACCATTTGATTCATCACATATGAAGTTAATATTATAACATTATTTAAGATAATTTTACCTTAGTTTTTGAATTATTATTTTTTCTAATAATATAAGGAAGTATAATTAGTTTTTTGCTTCAATTTCAAAAGCATAATTATGCTTCAATCATTTTTAAATTCATTTAAATATTGATGAAATTAATAACAACCAAATGTTTCTTATGCCTCATGAAAAAAAATTAAATTTAATGAATCATATAGTTTAGGAAAGATTGAATAGTATTTTGGTCAATCTCAAACTATTTCCCTAAACAAATATGGTAACCAATTTTTTCAGATTTAATACATTAATACTTGAACATCAACATTAACACAAATCATTAATCATTTGGATTATTTCCTCAATGAGATGAAATAAATCAATTTAATATAATCTTGGAAATCACATAGGCATGTGATAGGTTAAAAAACCTTATAATCCTTCAATTTTAGCTTAAACCACCACATGCCTTCTGGATATAACAGGTTGTCAACATACATGTATGCTTTCCTTTTTATAATTAAATATTATTAGAATTCCTATAATGTTAAATAAAATATTATGGAAATAATTCAAATAACATTGTTAAATAAAAAAATCTTTACTAAGGTGTTCAATATAAGAATTTTTTTCCCATAAATTTTAAAACTATTATTTTACTATTTTTATAATGTCATTAATGATCATATTAACCAAAAAATTTACCAAACCATTAAGAATATGTTAATAATATGTAAAGGTATTCTCACTCAAATAAATGTTTTCAATAAAACATATAATAAACTAATCGTATTTTTACCCCAAATATTTTCTATAAATATAATGAATAATTTTTTAGTCACATGAAACATGTTTTTAAAAATGATGTTTATGAATTTGAGGTTATGATCCACATTATATTTAAAATACCATGATTTTGTTTAAAACTCCAACTTTAATCATGATACATATTATTTAAAATTTAAATCAGTTCTCAGGTGTTTCATGATTCTTATATCCAAAATATATATGGTAAGAATAACTCTACAATTGATTTCTTGAATACCAGAACATAAATACATAAAACATTTTATATTAACATGCATCCTTCATTGGATTAAGAGTTATCATCTATAAGATGAAATTGACTCAGATAATTCATAGGTTCACAGTAAAAAAACTATAAATGTATCCCTACGATGATAATTATTTATTTCTCTCACACTCTCTATTTTCCCTTATTTGATTTGCAGATTGATTTTATTTTCCACAAATAAATAATTTACTAATCTATTAATACACACTCTCGAGTGTGTATTTCAGTATTTATCACATGACAAAAATCTATCCACCATCCCCCTATAGTATCTAACACTCGATCCCTAAGAATAATACTTCATTCTCCTCTTTGGTAAGTCTTATATATGTTTTAGTTATATGTTCTTAGACAACTTTCAGGATAACATATTGGTTATATTCATGATACCCTACAATCCTATCGTTATCAAAAAAATTATCTCATTTTCCCCAAATTCTTCTTCATTATTTATGTTAACATGATTCCATTGGGTTCTTACCATTGACTAAAAAAGTATAGTGAAAAAACAAATAATTGTACTAAGAAACCAAAATAATCATTTAATGTATATTGAAATGAATAAAATGTTTTAATATAAGTAAACATAGGTTTAACCTAGGTCATTAATATCCAAAATGTATTAAAATTATCAAAAATGGTTTCTATGAATTTGTGAATTGTCATATGAATGTCCCTCGAGATAGTCAAACAAGGTGGACTGTAAGTATAGAAATGATATACAGTAATGAAAAAAAATTATACATGACAAATAATATATATATTTAGGGGAAATTTATTATCCAATGGGTACATGTGAGTAAATATTTCAATGGAAAGTTAACAACCACAACAATGAATTTATAAAGTGAATGTCAATACAATCTTATGTAAATATTATCACCGACCAGAAATATAAATAATAAGGATATTATTAATAAATATAATTGTTTTTTAATAATATTACCATTCTTTTTGACATTGTGGAATATAAATACAAAAACAATGACCTTTAAATCATTATTCCAGAAAATATCCTTTTTATTTTCAAAATCACTTTTTAAATATAAATGTTCAAAATAAATTTTGAAGATAATATTGATTGAAAATAATATATAAAACATATAAAGGAATCATTAAAACATTTACAAACCATGATGATAAAAAATCGATACATATTGAGTATGTTAAAAAAATATTCCATCCACAATTT
Organism: Viscum album; assembly: GCA_963277665.1. Lineage (NCBI taxonomy): Eukaryota > Viridiplantae > Streptophyta > Magnoliopsida > Santalales > Viscaceae > Viscum > Viscum album. The sequence goes on along the minus strand of OY728133.1, from coordinate 652,820,841 downwards.
TATAAAAATCCAATTGAGATTTGTTTTGAAAATTAAATGATAATTCACTTAAAAAAAGTTATTAAAATTAAACAATGTGAAATAATATATTAAATAAATAATTTTTAAATTTATAAAAACATTTTAAGAAACCTTAATAGAAAACATTTTCATGATGAATGAATATTTCTAAATGAATAGAGAAATGAATTCAGGTTTTATTTCAAGCAGCTTATCAATGATTTTAATTATCAAAGAGAGGGAAATATTTTACTAATTATTGAAAAAACCATGAATAAATAGATTATATGAACATTAAATTGTGTAATTAGTAAATTTTAGAATTATTTATTTCAATTGAAATTCAATAATAAACAATTTCTATTAGAATGAGATTCTAAAATAAACCCTTACAGCGAAATAAAAATGGTGTGAGAATTTATGAATCAATCCATTATATGTGTCGACTATAAGTACACATGAATTTTATGGAAATAAAATATATTATAATAAAAATTCATTTGAAAAATAATCATATAATATCAAATATAATAAAGAATTAAAATAATTTAATTAAAGGAAATTGGCTTATGAAATTATTTAATTCTTATTTAATATTATGTAAATTCCCATTGTATGAAATAATTCAAATTAAAAGTTAAAATACCACATATTTTTTTATGAATCATGATATTACATGTTAAAGGGGAAGTTTATACAGTGTTGAAATGAAAATAAGAACATAAAAATAAAATTTTCCTTAATTAAGGGAAGTTGAAACGAAGTCCCTTACCACTTAGTAACATTCAATTAAAAACCCCATGGATAAAATATTTCGAATTGAAAAAAATAAATACCTTTATTATTGAATGATTATTAATGTCACATGTAATCATGGAATTATTTACACAATATAAATGATTTTAGGTGAAAATTAAAAATTCTTCCTTAGTGAAGGGAAATTAAGATGACGTCTATTACAATGATCATATCATTGCTGTGCGGATTAATAAATTAATTGATTCTTTATATCAAACATATACCCACCTAAAACAAGTGTAAATAGATAATAAAATATAAACAGGTATTTACACACATAATCTTAGAATGACATAGTCAATTATGTAGAATTTTAACCTAATTATTGGAAATCGATTTAAGTGATATTGTACCTCACACTACAATTTAGTGGGATGTTATTTAAACTCTTATATATTTTAAACATGTTTATAAAATATTTTAGAAAAATATTAATATTTATAATATCATATATGATTCTATTATAACATATTATAACATATTCATTAATAAAAATTGATTATTTTCATCATTTTGGGAGATAATTGACTTGTTTTCTCATTCGATCATTGTATTAAAGGTTCCAATTTTTTTGAATATTATTCAATTAATGCATCTGAATAATAATAATCATGAAATAATACTGTAATATCCCATGTAAATAGAGAATATTAAATTTTTCATATTTATAAATATCTGAAAATTAAATGTTAATTTTACATTTAATGGGATTCTATGTTCGATAGTGTAACCGATACACAACAACTGGTTTCTTTGAAATCTTACGTCTCACAAAACGTTGAGTTATACTAAAAAATAATATATTGTTATTATTATTTTAAATGGTAGTTAACATATTGTCATTATATTAGCGAGAATGAATATAACTAACTAAAACATGATTATATATATTTGTTAAATTTTTTTCCAATTAACCAATAAATGTTAGATGCTTAAAATGTGAATGATTCTAATTTTAAGCTAAAATTCTCTAATATTAATTAAATGGTCGATTTACCTTCTTTTTTATGGTGAACCATCATTAAAATATTTTTTGGTCACTTTTATATTCTATATTTGACCAAATAATATTCCACTATTAAATTGGGACATCAAAATTTACTTTGGATAAAATTTTGGTATTTTTATGATAACGTTTATTTTTTTGAATAGTGAAATATACTATATTTTAATTCATAACTACCTTTTAATCAAATTTATTTATATGGTTATATTATATTTTTAAATGGTTTTAAAGTTAAATAATATTATATTTTTACCATTTAATCCAATTTTGGTTATTTAAGTAATTTCACTTTGAAATTGGACATAAATAAGTGTAAATCTGTGGATAGTTACTATTTCTTAAAAACACGCTTTTTTGTTTTGACAGCGAGAATTAATTTATTCCACTTTTTTGTATTGAATTTGGAAAAATGGATTCCATATTTGTAATTATTAGGTCAAAATTGTGCACTTTGGTTACTTTTATTTTTATACATTATGAATATTAACTTCAGTAAAAAATTTATTTACCTTGGTTAAAAGGTAAATCTGGTAAATTTGGATAAAAAATATTATTATAATAATATTAAATTACCCTAACATGTTTATTAATCATATTTGTGGATATATTTCCGACCATGGGAATCCTTGGGTCGATTTTTGGACCCCATGGACCCACTTGGGAGTGATAATGACACTTTATATTAATTATTTTAAAGTAAAGAAAAAAATGGCTTAAACATATATCTCATACTAAATCTATTCTTACAAGGGGTTATATAAGTTATCTATTAGACTATAAATATTCATTTGAAATATAAAAAAATTTCCTACATCATGATATTTGTTTTTATAATTCTTAGATATCGAATAAATAAAATTATTTATGACACAATAATGGTGCAGTGTATAGCTCATTAATGAATGATTTAAATAAATAAGATTATAAAGATTAAAACAGTATCCAAAAACAATACAATTCTTATTGGATGATTTTATTTTGAACACGAGTCATCGTATCTTAAACATTATTAAGTTTTAGAATTTTAGAAAATGAAAATCATTATGTAATAAAATAATATTTTTTAACATTTCTAAAGCGCCCCTCCTCCCCCTTATAAATATCCCTCAATTATATCTCATTACTCACACGTATAAATCCCATTAGCTCATCCAACCTCAGCTAAATTAATCTCTCTACATCATTATCTACCTCCAAGAATCCATACCCTAGGAAGAAGGAAATTCAATTAAATATTTTGGTTCAAACAAAATGGAAATTACCGATTTAAAGGTTATGTCTTCTCTTAAGTTATTTTATATTATTTTACTTCTCAAACCCACTAAAATCTATTTATTCCTTTATTTTATAAAAAACAAGTATCCTTAATATAATATGTTGTTTTTATGAGATGGTTTCGAACCACACTTACACACACCTCCATCTAATGGGTAAAAAACATATTGTTTCTACAGAAGGAAAACTGACGCCTCACGAAACAACGATTATTCAATATTTTCTTACCATGTTTTATGGTGTCCATTAATATGGTAATATATTTATATGTGATATATATTATATTTATATTGTTTCTATACTTATTTATTTTTCATTAATTGAATACCTTTATTGTTTCCATAGTGGGTAAATATGATAATTTCATTTGAGGAAATTCGGACACCACCCCTCAAAGTGATATAACTCGTTTATACCATACATGGAATGTATAAAGGATGGATATAATAAAATAATATATTATATTATACTATAATTATAATATAACTATTTACTATTATGTTTTCATTCTATTAAATATGAAATAGAAATGAAAGTAGCGTTCATGCGTACGTACGACTTACAGTCTCCATGAAAGTGTATTTCATTTCTTATCTTGAAATGTAATGCACTATTATAAATACATATATATACTATATATATATATTATATATATGATATTTAAATAATGAATATAATTCTTGAGATAATGGAATTTTGAACACATGGAGAATTTATAATTATAATAAGTTCATTTTTAACTCATGTTCCAAACAACGACAAAATGTCTGATATGAACTCAAATAATTAACTAATTATTATAAAGAGTTAATAATTAATATAATAGTAATAATAAACATGAAAAGGGATATTAAGCATGTAGAAATTAACTTTATTTAATTATTTTGGAGATTAAATAACAATCGAGTCAAGTCTAACATGAGGTAAGTGGTTTTTTATCTCACTTTTAATTATGTGAGATTTCAATTGTTCGCCAATTATTTATTGAATGTTGTGTATTTTATACTTACATTAGTTATATATTATCATGATTACCTTTATATTCATGTTATTTTGTTATTCATTTTGGGGGTTATTATCTTTTGTTCATATGACTTGACTAATTACAATGTGGTAAGGGGTTTATTATCTCATTTTTAATTCCTTGAGATTTACATTGTTCTTGTAGTGACTCGAGTTTTTGGCCCTGTTAGGCTTTGGAATATTTTTACAAAGAATTCCAGAGCTTGGCGTGAAGACGGTGTGCGATTCCGAGGCCCGGTGTGCTCGGAATAAATTTTATAAAAATATTAAGTATTTTTATACTATGCACGTGGTGGAAGTGTGATATCTCCTAAACGGTAGCCCAGAATGGGAATCCGAGGGCACGGTTGCGTCTGGAATGTGCCGTTTACCCTAGGTGAGGTCTAAACATTACTGGCGCGGGCCTGCGTTGAGAAACGCCACCAGGGGCATTTTCGTAATTAAATGGAGAAGTTAGTGTGCGAGCGTCGGCTCAAATAACATCTGAATGGAGTCTCAAATTGAAAATCTGAGTCCGCCGTTGTGTTCAGAATGACACGTTTACCATAGGGGTGACCTTACCTTTGTTCGCATCGGGCGTCGGGTCCGAGGCGGGTTTGGCGCCGGCGGGCAGCTGTTATAAATATCAGCACCCCCCCCCCTTTTATCGGTCCTCTCGACGTTCTTCACCGCCAATCTGCCGAATCGAGCAAACGAAGCACCCACGAGTTCGAATTTCGACGGCGGACGTTCCAGGAGCGTGCAACGGAAGCTCTGGAGCGCGGATCTACTGCAGAACGTCGGCATTTCGCCAGCGAGGTAGGGGGATTTGAGTTTTATTCCCTGATCCTGTTTTTGCTGTGTTTTCTTGCAAATTGAAGCCATAGAAGTGTAGATCGGGTCCCGAGGGTCGCGCAGACATCTCCAGATCTCAAAATTGACCACCGGGGAACTCCCGGCGGTCCGCGGAAGATCCGCTGGCGCGACTTCGCCGTGGCGGCGCTGGCCTCGGCGAATGGCGGCCGGAAACGGCGGGCCGGCCCGGTGAGGCGGTGGCGGCCACCGGGGGTGTGGCAGCGCGCCGCCCAGCGCGGAGGCATGACGGTACCATGGCGGTGCGGGTCACTGTTTGGTGGAGGGCCGCCGGACGGTGCGGACCGGCCGGACAGGCTCGGTGGGGCCCGTCTGGTCCAATTTTGACTGAGGGTTCTAAAAACCCCCATTTTGTGTAATCCAAAGGTCCAATTAGCGCGCAGTCTACGGCGACACAACCCCGGGATTGAGACGGACCTATTGGGATTGGTTCAGGTTTTTTTCGGGTTGGTTCTGTGACCCGGGGTCACGAAACGTCGAATAATAATAATATTTTAATTATTATTCGACTTTGACCGGCCGTACCTTTTTCCTTGAATGTCCGTTTGACGTGTCGTCAGTGCCGCTAGTGGCGTTGTGACCCTGATGGTATGATGGACTTTTTGAGATGGTTTCCGGGTGTTTGGACTAAGAAAGGGGTGCGGGCCCCATGAGGCCTCGTTTTGGCGTTTGCAAGGAAACATAGCTTTCAAACCAAGAGTCCGATTTTGACGGATGAATAGTCGATCCTTCATTTTTTTCCGAGAGGATCACAATGGTGTGATCTGTTCGATATGTTTTAGGATCGAGGAATGGGCCCCACCCAAGCTGGCTTCAGTGAATAGTACCTTTTTCACCGGGTGTCCGTTTCGGACGGGCGAGTAGTCGATTCCGCTTGTTTTTCTGAGGGGATCATCATGGTATGATCCACTCGATGGGTTTTAGGATCGTTGTGTGGGCCCCACACGAGCTAGCTATGATGAATAGTGCCTTTTTAATAGGTTCTTAGTTTCGGGCGATAAACAGCCTATCATGCGTGTTTTTCTGCGTAGAACGCGAGGTTGGCCTCGGTATTGGCCTTGGAGGTGTGTAGTGTGGCATTGTTGTGGGTCGCTCGGGTTAGTGACATTTTGGACCTGCAGTGGTTGAGGGTACTCCCTTGGTTCGTTCCCATGAGGGTTCGTGTGGCATCACAACCTTCATATTGGCTTGTGATCCTCTCGATGGGATGTTTAAACTATTAGAGTTGTGGCATCCCTCTGGTGGGCCCGGAGCGGGATCCTCTAGAATCATTTCCCTAGATCAGGTTCTTGGTATCGTTGTGACTGCTTATTCATGGGCGGCGATCCCCTATCTAGATGGTTAACCCCGTAGGGTTGTGGAATCATCGGGATTATGATCCGCTACGCAGTGTACCATACTCAGTAGGGTTGTGGCATCATCGGGTATACGATCCCCTACTCAGCATGATGTGTATAGTAGGGTTGTGATATCGTTGGTTACATGATCGCCTACTTAGCGTGTGGTTTCTGTAGGGTTGCGGCATCATCAGTTCGATCCCCTATATCGTGAGTTATGCCAGATAGGGTTCCGGTATTGTTGTGACCACCTTTATATTTGTGATGATCCTCTATCTGAGTGTCGTGCTTCTGTCGAGCGCCAGATCGGGTTGTGGTATCCCTCAGCGGATCCTGGGTGTGATCCTCTATTTGTGAGAACTACGTATGCCAGATCGGGTCGTGGTATCCCCAAGCAGACCCTGAGAGTGATCCCCCATCTGTGAGCATCATATACCGGAGTAGCTTCTAGTATCCCCTAGAAGACCGTAGGAGCAATCCCCTATCTGAGGAGTTTGGTGGTTATGTTGTTTCAGCGAGGTTTCCTCAGTGATGCTATCCGATGAGCATGATCTCTCGGGTGATCGTCTGAGAGGTTTGTGAGAAACCCGGTGGAGTGTATCTCTCAGATGAGTGTTATCTGGGATGACAGTGATCATGGAGTGTACTCTCCTGCTTGCGGATAGTTTCTGGTGACGAGTTCGGTACCTCAGGTGGCTTATTGTGTGAGCTGGATATGTCTGGATTGTTCAAGATATATGTATGGTCATACACCTGAACTGAGCTAACTTGTTTTTCCTAGTCGAGGATGGCCACGAGATGGAGTTTCTCTCTCGTCTGGGTTCTCTTTGGCTGGGATGATCGGATTGTTGCCTTCAGTTTCTCTCTTTGGTTTTGGGTTTTTGGGGTACCTACTGAGTATGTTTATACACACCCCTACATGGGCTTTTCCCGCACATGTTTCTATCTTGTGCAGACCACAAGCCTTTCGATGGAGTCCCAGTAGGACCCGGAGCAGGCGGAGCAGAGTGAGCAAGACTGACATGGGTGTTTTCTGGTGTGGTGTCGAGGGAGCATTCCGGCGGTGTTTGTGGCAGCGTCCCCCTTCGTCAGAGCAGGTTGGACGTGCTATGTAGTTTTATTTTGGTGGGCCCTGTTTTTCCCTTTTGTACTTTTGCTTTTGCCCTCTTGTTTGGGAAAGATTGTATGCATGCATTCACTTTTCAGTTTCTATATCTCTGCACTGTTTCATGGAGGTGTTTGTGGGTGCGTGTGTATAGGTACCTTAGGCTAATGCCTCCCATGTGTGTGATAGCCTACTCGACACTGGTCACCAGCCCCTGGCCTATTGGAGGCGAGCTTGGGGAGTCGCGGCTCGAGCCCCGTTGGGTCGGGTCGTGACAGAGCGGTATCAACAGAGGTTCCACCATTGGGATCTCAGAGCGTAGCTGGTCTAGCTGTGAGTTTGGTTTGGGTTGCATAGTGGTAGTGTTAGGATGTTTCAAGTTCAGCTTTCAGGCCAGCGACTCCAGTGTTGGTGCGGCCGTAGGGACATAACGGTACATGCATCATATAGGACTGGGTTTTTGGGTTTTTCGTTGTCCTTCTTGATTCTGCTCTCTAGATATACTCTTTGACTATGGTGTATCCTAAATGTATGTCAGTATGCCGCCACGACGACCGCCAATGAGAGATACACAGCAGGATTGTGGTAACGATCCGCCCCGTGCAGAGGCTGTGGACTAGGGCGCAGGTTCTGAGGCTGGACCTCAAGGTGGTCCACCAGTTGAGCCACCACCTGTCGAGAAGCTGGTTGTGCCAGCAGTGCAGGATGAGGTTGTGCGTAGGCTGAGTGCACTGTCCAAGTTCTAGAGGCAGCGAACTCTGAGGTTCCGTGGTGAGCCAGACCCCCAGGCAGCTAATGACTAGCTTGAGGCAGTCACCCGAGTTTTCCGCATGGTGAGGAAACCTCCAGATCAGATGGTGGTCCTAGCAGCGTTCCTTCTACCTGGTTTTGTCGGGCGATTGTGGAGCCTGGTGATGTAGTCCCATGACGAGGAGACACTCTCGTGGGCAGAGTTTGAGCAGATCTTCAGGGAGGAGTTCTATCTGGCGACGCCGAGGTCAGTGTGGATCCAGGAGCTTCTGCAGCTTTGACAGGAGGGCCTGACTGTGTCAGAGTACTCAGCGAGGTTTACAGACTTGTCACGCTACTCCCTGGATATGGTTCAAGGCCTGTTATTTAGGGCTAGGATCTTCGAGCAGGGTTTACGTAGGGACATCCTAGCAGGGGTGGTTTCCTTGTGCCTTCCCACTTATGGTGGAGTGTTAGAGCGAGCATTGGTGGTGGAGAGTTTTCTGGCTGAGCAGATCCCCCCTGCTAGTGCTGGGAACGTGAGAGCTGAGACTTCGTGAGTCAGATTAGCATCTGGTGGCCGATGATAGACTCAGGGGTCTGGACGTGGCCAACGTTTCAGGAGGCGTCCCAAGGATGGAGGATCTAAGGCTTAGGGCTCTTAGGGCTCGCAGGCCAATTTTGGTCAGCCATAGGAGAGGTGGTGTTATTCTTGCGACGATCAGGGACATCTTGCTAGAGATTTTCCGACCCGACGTGCTACTGAGAGGGAGCCGGTCGATGGACCTCCTTGCCGGAGGCAGCATCTCGAGAAAAGAGGTCTATAGGGCGGTGAACGTGGCAGCGGAGCGGGTGCAGCAGTAGGAGGTGGTAAGCGGTACCAGTTTCCACCGCCCCCACCCCCAGGTGGTCCACACAAAGCTCAGTGAGCTGGTGGACGAGGGCGAGGACAGCTGCATGCCCTGGAGGCTACTGACCCAGAGGCTCCGCGGTTTGATAGAGGTACACCTAGTGTCTTATCTACTTTCTGTAGTAGTTTGATAGACACGGTTTAGTGGTATCCTTACTTTTTGTTGCCTACTCAAGATTTGTTCAGGGCGTTGGTAAGACCCTGTGTGGGTGTTGTTCAGCATGATTCGAATGTGTGAGGAAGAGGGATCGTTCCCCCACCGAGATGCATTTTTGTGATGCGAGTAAAACCATACGGGCGAGTCAGTGCCGCCCAAAGCGGATAGTATTGAGGTGTGATGGATGAGTCCCTCTGACATATGTATTCGGGCATTGGAATTTGTGGTTGAACTCGCTGTTGTGCGAGACCCAGTTTAGATTCCTGTTGTATTCCTTGTGCTTAATCATTTTTGGGGACGAAAAGTTCTAAGCGGGGGGGGGGGGGATGTAGCGACTCGGGTTTTTGGACCTGTCATACCTTGAAATATTTCTAAGAAGAATTACAGAACTAAGCGCGAAGACGGCGTGCGATTCCGAGGCCCAGTGTGATCGGAATTAATTTTATAAAAATATTAAGTATTTTTATACTATGCACATGACAGAGGTGTGATATCTCCTAAACGGTAGATCATAACCGGAATCTGAGGGCACGGTTGCGTCTGGAATGTTCCGTTTACCCTAGGTGAGGTCTAAACATTGCTGGCACGAGCCTGCGGTGAGAAACGCCACCAGGGGCATTTCCAAAATTAAATGGAGAAGTTATTGTGTGAGCGTCGGCTCGAATAACTTATGAACGGAGTCTCAGATTGAAAATCTGAGTCTGCTGTTGCATTCAGAATGACGCCTTTACCTTAGGGGTGACCTTACCTTTGTTCGCATCGGGCGTCGGGTCCGAGGCGGGTTTGGCGCCGGCGGGCGGCTATTATAAATATTAGTACCCCCACCCCCTTTATCGTTCCTCTCAGTGTTCTTCTCCATTCTTCACTACCAATCCACCGAATAGAGCAAACGAAGCACCCACAAGCTCGGATTTCGATGGTGGACGTTTCAGGAGTGTGCATCGGAAGCTCTGGAGCGTGGATCTATGGCAGAACGTCGGCGTTTCGCCCGCGAGGTAGGTGGATTTGATTTTTAACCCCCGATCCTGTTTTTGCAATGTTTTCTTGCAAAATGAATCTGTAGTAGTGTAGATCAGGTCATGAGGGTCACACAGACGCCTCCTGATCACAAAACAGACCACCGGGGAACTCCCAGCGGTCCGTAGAAGATCCGCTGGCGCGGCGACGCTCGCGCCGGCGGATGGCGGCAGGCCACGGTGGGTCGGCCCGGTGAGATGGTGGCGACCGCCTGGAGGGCGGTGGCGGGCCGCCCAGCGCGGCGGCGTGGTAGTCCCGTGGCGGCGTAGGCTGCGGTGGGGCGGAGGGCCGCCGGCCGGACAGGCCAGGAGGGGCCGGTCCGGTCCAATTTTGACCGGGGGTTCTAAAAACCCCCGTTTTGGGTAATCCAATGGTCCGATTCGCATGCCGTCTATGGCGACGCAACCATGGGATTGAGACGGACCAATTGGAATTGTTTTGGGTTTTTTTCGGGCTGGGTCCGTGACCCGGGGTCACAAAACGTCGAATAATAATAATATTTTAATTATTATTCAAATTTGACCGGTCGTAACTTTTTCCTGGAATGTCCGTTTGACATGCTGTCAGTTGCGTTGTGACCCTGATGGTACGATAGACTCTTTGAGATGGTTTCTGGGTGTTGGGACTGAGAACAGGGTGCAGGCCCCACGAGGCCGAGTTTTGGTGTTTGCGGAGAAACACAACTTTCACACCAGGAGTCCGATTTTGACGGATGAATTGTCGATCCGGTGTGTTTTTCCAGGAGGATAGCAATGGTGTGCTCCGTTCGATGAGTTTCGGGATCGAGGTGTGGGCCCCATCCAAGCTGGCTTCGGTGAATAGTACCTTTTTCACCGGTTGTCCGTTTCGGACGAGCGAGTAGTCGATTCCACTTGTTTTTCCGAAGGGATCGCCATGGTATGATCCACTCGTTGGGTTTCGATATCATTGTGTGGGCCCCGCATGAGCTAGCTATGATGAATAGTGCCTTTTTCACCGGTGCTTCTTTTTGGATGAGTAAATAGCCTATCCTACGTGTTTTTCCACGTAGAACGCGATGGTGGCCTCGGTATTTGCCTTGGAGGTGCGCAGTGTGGTGTTGCTATGGGTTGCTTAGGTTAGCGACATTTTGGACCAGCAGTGGTTAAGGGTACACCCTTGGTTCATTCCCACGAGGGTTCTTGTGGCATCACAACCTTCATATAGGCTTCTGATCCTCCTGATGGGACGTTTAAACTATTAGAGTTGTGGCATCCTTCCGGTGGGCCCAGAGTGGGGTCCTTTAGCATCTTTTCCCTAGATCGGGTTCTTGGTATTGCTGTGACCGCTTATTCACGGGCGGTGATCCCTTATCTAGCTGGTTAACCCCGTAGGGTTGTGGCATCATTGGGATTATGATCCCCTATGCAGTGGTCCGTACTCAGTAGGGTTGTGGCATCATCGGGTATACGATCCCCTACTCATCATGAGGTGTATAGTAGGGTTGCAGTATCGTTGGTTATGTGATCTCCTACTCAGTGTGTGGTTTCTGTAGGGTTTCGGTATCATCGTGACCACCTTTATATGGGCGATGATCCTCTATCTGAGTGTCGTGCTTCTGTCGATCGCCAGATCGGGTTGTGGTATCCCCCATCACATCCTGGGTGTGATCCTCTATTTGTGAGAACTACGTATGACAAATCGGGTCGTGGTATCCCCCAGCAGACCCTGGGAGTGATCCCCTATCTATGAGTGTCGTATACCAGAGTGGGTTTTGGTATCCCCTAGTGGAACCTAGGAGCGATCCCCTATCCGAGGAGTTTGGTGGTTATGTTGTTTTAGCGAGGTTTCTTCAGTGATGCTATCCGACAAGCATGATCTCTCAGGTGAGCGTCTGAGAGGTTTGTGAGAAACCTGGTGGAGTGTATCTCTCGGATGGGTGTCATCTAGGATGACAGTAATCGTGGAGTGTACTCTCCTAGTAGTGGACAGTTGCTGGTGATAAGGTCGGTACCTCATGTGGCTTGTTGCGTGAGCTGGATATGTCGGAATTGATCAAGGTGTATGTATGGGCATACAACTGAACTGAGCTGACTAGTTGTGTTTAGCCGTGGATGGTCATGAGATGGAGTTTCTCTCTCGTCTGTGTTCCCTTTGGCTGGGATGAGCGGACTATTGCCTTCAGTTTCTGTCTTTGGTTTTGGGTTTTCGGGGTGCCTACTGAGTATGTTTATACTCACCCCTGCACGGGCTTTTCCCGCACATGTTTGTGTTTTGTGCAGACTATAGGCCTTTCGATGGAGTCCCAGGAGGACCCGGAGCAGGCGGAGCTGAGTGAGCATGATTGACCGGGGTATTTACTGTTGTGGTGCCTAGGGAGATTTTCGGCGGTGTTTGCGGCAGCGTCCCCCTTCTTCAGAGTAGGTTGGACACACTTTGTAGTGTTCTTTTGGTGGGCCCTATTTTTCCCTTTTATACTTTTTCTGTTGCACTCTGGTTTGGGATAGATTTTATGCATGCATTTACTTTTCAGTTTCTATATATCTACACTGTTGCATGGAGGTGTTTGTGGGTGCATGTGTACAGGTACCTTAGGCTAATGCCTCCCATGTGTGTGATAGCCTACTCGGCGCTGGTCGCCAGCCCCTGGCCTATTGGAGGCGGGCTTGGGGAGTCGCGACCCGATCCCCATTGGGTCGGGTCGTGACAGAGTGGTATCAAAGAATGTTCCACCTTTGGGATCTCAGAGCGTAGCTGGTCTAGCTATGATTTTGGTTTGGGTTTCATAGCGGCAGTGTTAGGATGTTTCGAGTTTGGATTTCAAGCCAGGGACTCTAGTGTTGGTGCGGCGGCCGATGTATCCACACACCAGGACTCTGATAACCTGCCTTTTGACTTGGGACATTCGTACACTGGTCGCAGGGATATAACGGTACATGCATCATATAGGACTGGGTTTTTGGGTTTTTCCTTGTCCTTCTAGAGTCAGCTCTCTAGATATACTCTATCTTTGGTGCATCTTAAATTTATGTCAGGATGTCGCCACGACAACTGCCAACGAGAGATCCATAGCAGGATTGTGGTGATGATCCGCCCGTGCAAAAGCTGTAGACCAGGGCGCAGGTTCTGAGGCTGGACCTCCAGGTGGTCCACCAGTTGAGCCACCACCTGTCAAACAGCTGGTTGTGCCGGCAGTGCAAGATGAGGTTGTGTGCAGGCTGTGTGCGTTGCACGAGTTCCAAAGGCAGTGACCTCTGAGGTTCTGGGGTGACCCAGACCCCCAGAAAGCTGATGACTGGCTTGAGGTAGTCACCTGAGTTTTCCGCCTGAGGAGGACACCTCCAGATCAGATAGTGGTCCTAGTAGCGAGCCTTCTTCATGGTTCTTCCGGGCGATGGTGGAGCTTGATGACGCAGTCCCATGAAGAAGAGACGCTCACGTGGGCAGGGTTAGAGCTGCTCTTCAGGGAAAAGTTCTATCCGGTGACGCTGAGGTCAGTGCGGATCCAGGAGCTTCTTGCAGCTTCGACAGGAGGGTCTGACTGTGTTGGAGTAATCAGTGAAGTTTACAGACCTGTCGCACTACTCCCTGGATATGGTTCGAGGCCCGTTCTTTAGGGCTCGGACCTTCGAGCAGGGTTTACGCAGGGACCTCCGAGCAGGTGTGGGTTCCTTGTGACTGCCCACCTATGATGGAGTGTTAGAGTGGGCATTGGTGGTGGAGAGTTTTCTGGCTTATCAGATCCCCCTGTTAGTGTTGGGCACATGAGAGCTAAGACTTCATCAGTCGGATTGGCAACTAGTAGCTGACGACAGACTCAGGGGTCTGGACGTGGCCGACGTTTCAGGAGGTGTCCCCCGGATGGAGGATCTGAGGCTCCGGGCTCTCAGGGCTCGGAGGCCAGTTTTGGTCAGCCGCAGGAGAGGCAGATGTTATGCTTGTGACAGTCGGGGACATCTTGCTAGAGATTGTATGACCCGAGGTGCTGCTGAGAGGGAGTCGGTCGATGGACCGCCTTGGCAGAGGCAACGTCTCGAGTAAGGAGGTCCGCAGTGCCGCGGAGGCGTCGGCAGAGCGGGTGCAGCACGAGGAGGTGGTAGGCGGTACCAGTTTCCACCTCCCCCACCCCCAGGTGGTCCACGCCAATCTCATGGAGCTGGTGGCTGAGGGTGATTACAAATTCATGCCCTGGAGGCTATTGACCCAAAGGCTCTGCGGTTTGATAGAGGTACGCCTTGTGTCTTTTCTACTTTTTGTAGTAGTTTGATAGACATGGTTTTGTGGTACCCTTACTTTTCGTTTCTTGCTCGAGATTTGTTCAGGGCGTTGGTAAGACCTTGTGTGGGTGTTGTTCGGCATGCTTCGAATGCATGAGGAAGAGGGATCCCTCCCCCACCGAGACACGTTTTTGTGATGCGATTAAAACTGTACGGGCGAGTCAGTGGCGCCCAAAGTGGATAGTATAAAGGTGTGGTGGAAGATTCCCTCTGAATTATGTGTTCGGGCATGGGCGTTTGTGGTTGAACTCACTGGTGTGAGAGACCCAGTTGAGAGTCTAGTCACATTCCTTGTGCTTAGGGCTTTTTGGGGATGACAATTTCTAAGGGGGGAGGATGTAGCGACTCAAGTTTTTGGCCCTGTCAGACTTTGAAATATTTCTACGAAGAATCCAGAGCTAGACGCGAAGAGGGCGTGCGATTCCGAGGCCCGGTGTGCTCGGAATTACTTTTATAAAAATATGAAGTATTTTTATACTATTCACATGTTGGAGGTGTGATATCTCATAAACGGTAGCTAAGAATGGGAATCTAAGGGCACGGTTGCATCCGTAATGTGCCGTTTACCCTAGGCGACGTCTAAACTTTGCTGGCGCGGGCCTGTGGTGAGAAACGCCACCAGGGGTGTTTTTGTACTTAAATGGAGAAGTTAGTCTGTGAGTTTTGACTCGAATAACATCTGAACAGAGTCTCGGATTGAAAATCTGAGTCCGTCGTTGCGTTCAGAATGACGCGTTTACCCTAGGGGTGACCATACCTTTGTTTGAATCGGGCGTCGGGTCCGAGGCGGGTTTGGCGCCAGCGGGTGGCTATTATAAATATCAGCAACCCCCCCCCCCCCCCCGTTATTGTTCCTCTCAGCGTTCTTCACCGTTGTTCGCCGCCAATCTGCCGAATCGAGCAAACGAAGCACCCACAAGCTCGGATTTCGACGGCGGACGTTTCAGGAGCGTGCAGCGGAAGCTCTGGAGCGCGGATCTACGGCAGAGCGTCGGCGTTTCGCCCGCGAGGTAGGCGGATTTGAGTTTTAACCCCCGATCCCGTTTTTGCTGTGTTTTCTTGCAAATTGAAGCTGTAGCAGTGTAGATTGGGTCCCGAGGGTCGGGCAGACGCCTCCGGGTCGCAAAACAGACCACCGGGAGCTCCCGGAAATCAGCAGAAGATCTCCCGGTGCGACTTCGGCACAGCGGCGCCGGCGCCGGCAGATGGCGGCCGGACCGGCCAGGGTCGGGGGGGGGGGGGGGGGGGGGGGGGTTCGAGCCGGCCTGACCGGCCAGGTGGGGCCGGTCCGGTCCAATTTTGACCGGGGGGTTTCAAAAAACCCCTGTTTTGTGTAATCCAAAGGTCCGATTCGCGCGCCGTCTGCGGCGACGCGGCCCTGGGATTGAGACGGACCTATTGGGATTGGATTGGGTTTTTTTCGGGCTGGGTCCATGACTCGGGGTCACGAAACGTTGAATAATAATAATATTTTAATTATTATTCCACTTTGACCGGTCGTAACTTTTTCCTGGAATGTCCGTTTGATGTGCCGTCAGTGGCGTTGTGACCCTGATGGTACGATGAACTTTTTGAGATTGTTTCTGGGTGTTGGGACTGAGAACGGGGTGCGGGCCCCACGAGGTCGGGTTTTGGCATTTACAGAGAAACACAGCTTTCGCACCAGCAGTCCGTTTTTGATGGATGAACAGTCGATTCTATGTGTTTTTCCGAGAGGATCGCAATGGTGTGATCCATTCGATGAGTTTCAGGATCGAGGCGTGGGCCCCACCCGAGTTGGCTTCTGTGAATAGTACCTTTTTACTGGGTGTCCGTTTCGGACGAGCGAGTAGTCGATTCCGCTTGTTTTTCTGAGGGGATCACTGTGGTATGATCCGCTCGATGGGTTTTGGGATCGTTGTGTGGGCCTCGCACGAGCTAGCTACAGTGAATAGTGCCTTTTTCCCTGGTGCTCTATTTCGGGCGAGTAAACAGCCTATCCTGCGTGTTTTTCAGCGTAGAACGCGATGGTGGCCTTGGTATTGGCCTTGGAGGTGCGCAATGTGGCGTTGTTGTGGGTCGCACTGGTTAGCGATGTTTTGGACCAGCACTGGTTTAGGGTACTCCCTTTGTTCGTTCCCACGAGGGTTCGTGTGGCATGACAACCTTCATATAGGATTCTGATTCTCTCGATGGGATTTTAAACTTTTAGAGTTGTGGAATCCCTCTGGTGGGCCCGGAGTGGGATCCTCTAGCATATTTTCCCTAGACCGGGTTCTTGGTATCGCCGTGAACTCTTATTTACAGGCGGCGATCCCCTATCTGGCTGGTTAACCCCGTAGGGTTGTGGCATCATCGGGATTATGATCCCCTACACGGTGGGCCGTACTCAGTAGGGTTGTGGCATCGTTGGGTATATGATCCCCTACTCAGCATGAGGTGTATAGTATGGTTGAAGTATAATTGGTTATGCGATCCCGTACTCAGCGCGTGGTTTCTATAGGGTTGCGGCATCTTCAGTTCCATCCCCTACATTGCGAGTTATACCAGATAGGGTTCTAGAATCTTTGTGACCACCTTTATATGGGTGATGATCCTCTATCTGAGTTTTGTGCTTTTGTCGAGCGCCAGATCTGGTTGTGGTGTCCCCCAGCGAATCCTGGGTGTGCTCCCCTATCTGTGAGAACTACGTATGCCAGATCGGGTCGTAGTATCCCCCAGCGGACCCTGGGAGTGATCCCCTATCTGTGAGATTTGTATACCGGAGTGGGTTCTGGTATCCCCTAGAATACCCTAGGAGAAATCCCATATTCGAGGAGTTTGGTGGTTATGTTGTTTCAGCGAGGTTTCCTCAGTGATGCTATCTGACGAGCATGATCTCTCGGGTGAGCGTCTAAGAGGTTTTTGAGAAACCCGGTGGAGTGTATCTCTCGGATGAGTGTCATCTGGGATGACAGTGATCATGGAGCGTACTCTTATGGTTGTGGAAAGTTTCTGGTGATGAGTTCGGTACCTCAGGTGGCTTGTTGCATGAGCTGGATATGTCTGGATTGTTCAAGGTGTATGTATGGAAATACACCTGAACTGAGCTGACTAGTTGTGTCTAGATGAGGATGGTCATGAGATGGAGTTTCTCTCTTGTCTAGGTTACCTTTGGCTGGGATTAGTGGACTGTTCCCTTCAGTTTCTCTCTTTGGTTTTGGGTTTTTGGGGTTCCTATTGAGTATGTTTATACTCACCCCTGCACGGGCTTTGCCCACACATGTTTGTGTCTTGTGCAGACCATCAGCCTTTCGACGGAGTCCCAGGAGGACCCAGAGCAGGCGGAGCTGAGTGAGCGAGACTGACTGGGGTGTTTGCTGGTGTGGTGTAGGGGGAGCTTTCTGGTAGTTTTTGTGGTAGTGTCCCCCTTCTTCCGTGCAGGTTGGGCACGCTTTTTAGTTTTCTTTTGGTGGGCCATGTTTTTCCCTTTTGTACTTTTGTTGTTGCACTCTGGTTTTGGATAGATTGTATGCAGGCATTTACTTTTTAGTTTCTATATCTCTTCACTATTTCATGGAGGTGTTTATGGGTGCGTGTGTACAAGTACCTTAGGCTAATGCCTCCCATGTGTGTGATAGCCTACTCGGTGCTGGTCGCCAGCCCCTGGCCTATTGGAGGCGAGCTTAGGGAGTCGCGGCTCGAGCCCCATTGGGTCGGGTCGTGACAGTTCGCCATATATTTATTTCATGTGGTGTATTGTGCACTTCCATTTGATGTATATTATCATGATTATATTTATATTCATTGTATCATATTATTAATTTTGTTGTTATTAACCTTTTGTCATATGATTCGATTGATTACAACATGGTAATGGGTTTTCATCTCACTTTTTATTCTCGTGAGATTCATGCTATATTTGCCACAATTTCTTTTTGTTTGGTGTATGCACTGCCCATTACTATATTCACTGTGTAATATAATTTAATTTATTGTAATTTAAATCTTAATCATATGATCATTCTTTCATGGTGTGTATGTTTCATATGTTACCAAATCGGCGAGGGAATATTTCACCCTCCTCTTTTTAAAAGACTTCATTTGTGTTATGTATTTTTATTTTCACATTCTTATATCGGGATATGTCATTATATATCCTTATATCTATACATTTTTTTTCATGTGATGATAGAAAATTTCCTCTCTTATCAACTCATTTTCTCGATTTTAATGTGAAGCCGTTAGGCTGTCAAATTTCTATAAGAGAACTTCTTAACCCAATTTCAATTCTTTGGGTTAAACTTATAATTTTTTATTTTTTCATCCTATGAATTTTTGTGAATGACCTATGATTGTTTTACAATTAATATCAACTTATATTAGGTGTATTATTATTTTTCACACGTAATTATGTCATTGCTTTATTCTTAATCTATGAATTTGATCTTTGCAAGGGAATTGGTCACAAGTTACATTCCATTGAGACTTATTTGTTGTTATAAACCAATTCACTTTTATATGGTGTGTTTTCTTACCTTTGACATATTATATCCTGGATACCATTATTCTCATGGTATTATAATCTTTGATTAATGTTATTCCTCAGTTATTTGTATTCATGCTTCTCTCATTTGGTTAGGAACTCTTTACCTAAAATATAATTTTAAATGTTTTAAAGATTTATTATTCAAAATATATCTCCTTGATGGACATGTTTTAAAAATGGTTTGATGGATTTATTTTTATGGATGTGAATGTTTTGAAATTAAAATTCCTTTCAAAAGATTAAATGTGGTATGGGAAACATTGATTAAAAAAATCACATTATTAAATGTTTCAAATGGTTTTGAATATGGTTTGATAAATCATTGTTTATTTCAATATCTTGATACTATATATTTTGATAGGAATTTGGAAATGTTATCTTTCCTTTATGCTTGTGTTATGTGTTATGATTATGTTATGGTTATTGGTCATTATTTACATATACGGGTGGTTTCGTGACAAACCTAGGATGGGAGAGCCCAAGATAGCTCTCCAATTCATTGGGTAACATAAAAAAGGTAAATGTTAATGTTTCTACTATAATATTTAGGGAATATACTATGTTTGGTATTACAACGTAACTCCCTAAGTAGCTGTGATATCTATACTTTATGTATGATGTAGATTCCATAAGATACCTTTATGATTTATGAATTCTATGTGTTATTCAAAAATATTACATTTTAATGAGGTATGTTATGATTTAAAAGTATTATTTCATTTATTTGTATTTTATTGATGGTCTAATGTTTTATTTCCTTAATTTATAACCATTATTGAGTTTGTTTTCACATCCCATGTTTTTTAAATGTTTTCTATACGACTTAAAGATGAATAGGGTCACAGTTGGAATTATAGAAAGTCATGTTATCTAAAACTTTGAAGTAGAAATGTTTCTTTTTAAGAGTTTTTATTTTATGAAAAAAAGGATTCTGAGTAGTAGTGTATACAGGTAATTTTCAAGTTGATATGTAATAGTTATGTCTTAATTATGTTAAACTCTAAACTTGAAAGGATCCTAAATTCGAATAATTAATTTAATTCAAGATTATGTAATGTTTTAAGGTCGGGTCCTTATTATCGGTATAAAAGGTCGGTTTAGAAAAATTTAGGGATTATGAGTTTTAGTTAAAAACATGGTTAGTCCCTATGTCTATTATTTCAGTTAAATTCTAGATTTAGAAAATTTCAGATCAAGGAAAGTGAGTTACAAATGGATGAATGAGGATCTCAATCGGAATTCATATCTCTTCTTGATGACATGCTTGCAAGAATTATTGCAATTTCATGTTCATATGATTGTAATATATTCTTTAGCATACAACTCACTTGCAAGTACTTGTTTGAAATATCAAACACCTCCACTATAACTCGATATCATCATTGATCATGGGTTGTATTTAATCAAATTATATTTTCTCAATATTCCAATATTTTCATGAAAGGTAAATATTATCAAAGTATTTTCAAATATTTTACCTTATGTCGAGATTTTGAAGCATATTATAATTTTGAAAAGGGTGCTAAAGAAGTATACCCTTGTGCAACATATTTATATTTTCTTTACAATAGAGCCTCCCAACACATACTTATGGTATTTAAACTAGATCATTTAGTGAAATTTTTAACCAAAATCCAGTCTGACTTTTTTATAAAAATCATTTTTTATCAAATGTTTTGAAATTATATGCCATACATGATTATTTTCTGAAACTATTTTTCTACGAACACCCATATGACCCAAGTTGTACAAGGTTTATTTGGAAGAAGGAAGAAAATTATTTTGAAGGATCTCTGAATCAATATTGAAATGCATGGACCTTCTACCTACGTGAACAAGATGATGATGAAACCAAATAGACACCATGATCGATGGACGATGT
The DNA here is from genome assembly GCA_963277665.1 of Viscum album. NCBI lineage: Eukaryota > Viridiplantae > Streptophyta > Magnoliopsida > Santalales > Viscaceae > Viscum > Viscum album. The sequence goes on along the minus strand of OY728133.1, from coordinate 652,800,008 downwards.
TCTTTATTTTGGGAATAGTTTTATTTTATAATATGTATGTAAAAAATGACAATATATATGATGTTGAATTCATAATGTGTTGGGATGAAAATGAAAGGTATAAGAAAAACATTGAGATTAAAACATGTTAGGGTTATTTTTGTGTTTTATAAAAAGGAAAACACACAGACTATGTGACAACCCGTCGCATCGGACAATGCAACGAGAATCGAACCAACAACCAACATGCGGTTGGGATTGATCACATACCACTAGCCTACGTGAAGACCCTGGTTAGTATGACTTATTCTATTTAGTTAAATGATTTTATGGACCAAGAATATGTTTATTTGGGATCTTATGTATTATCAAATAAACGTCCATAGTATAGGTAAATGATTTGGTGATTAAGTAATAAATGATATTTTGGAAGACATTCACTCTTTTGGGAACACTATATGCATATGGAAAATAAAATACAATGGTATTCAATTTTGTGGGGTAATTAGTCACACATTATTTTAGAAGAATCTATGATTTTATTGCAAACATAAGGTGATTTGGGTTATTTATGGAAATGATAAATCTATCATAGAGAATATGTGTTTTTGTTAATTACACTTTAGTATGAGACTTTAGGTGTTGTCGTTGTTTTCAGAGATAAATGTTGCGATTTACTGTGGAAGACTATGTGATAAAATTGTTATATGTTTTAGGTTTCAATCTTAGTTTGAATTATTTTTAATAATTTTAAGGAAAATTGTATAGTGAATGGTATTTCTTGAACTTTGGGATCTTTTTCTTGAATTTTTGAGATTAAGAGTAGTATAATTTTTTATAAAGGATTATCCTTTTGGGGATTATCAGTTCTTGTACTAGCCATTTGTTTTTTTTTATTTCTAAAGATAGTGTAAATATATATTTCATCTTTTTTAGATTATACAATACTCTATATGTTTATTCTATCACTTCAGGTGTGACAAAGTCATCTTGAATTCTTACCGTTTAGAGAAAAGATGAGTTTATGGTATAATTTTATTAAATGATGACACTCTACATGATAAGTAAGTATATTTTTTATGATCTTAGTATAGTAATTAATAAAATTCATCAACTCTATGAAATGAATCATGAAGAAAAAATGATATAAGATTTATTTGATCATCATATTTTTTCCAAATCAAATATTTATGTTATTATTGTGGTTAAAGTTCTGTGATCAAGTTCTCTATCAATCTCTATTAATCTACGAGAGCTAGTCTCTCTTCCATATCAAAGTTTTCAAGGAATCCTAGTATCTGTTGTCCTAGGTGACCTTTTTATTTCTATTTATTTATTTTAAAGGGATATTTTATTGAATCTTTTTTCGATGTGGTATATTAAATGATGTTTTCAAGCACAATTTTAAAATTGTGAGGATGAAATTACCGAAAGTGGGGAAGGATATAACATCCCAGGTAAATACAGAATTTGAAATTTTTCATATTTATTAATATTTTTAAATTAAATATTAATTTTACTTTAAAGGAGATTCTATGTTTGATCGCGTACCCAATACGCAACATTGGGTTTCATTGAATTTTTCTGTTGCACACAACGTTGAGTTGTACTAAAAAAATAATATAATAATATGATTATTTTAAATGTTAGTTAACACATAGTTGTTGTTTTGGCATGATTGAATAGAACTAACAAAAATATGATTATATATGTTTCTTAGATGTTTTTACATTTATCCAATAAAATTTTGTGGCTTAAATGTGAATGATTCTAATTTTAAGCATAAAAAGTCTAATATTCATTATAAGGCCGACTTACAACCATTTGATGGATAACCCTCTATAAATATAATTTTTGTCACTTTTATATGATATATTCGACAAAATAATATTCTTCTTTAGAATTGGGATATCAAAATTTACTTTGGATGAAATTTTCATATTTTTCTGATAAAGTTCATTTCCTGTGAATAGTGAAAAATATTGTATTTCAATTCATAACTGACATTTAATCTGTTTATTTATGTTTTTAGATTACCTTTTTAAATGGTTTTAATGTTTATTTAGATTATATTTTTTTAGTTTAATTCATTTTTGGTGATGGGATGTAATTTCACTTCTAAATTGGATATAAATTAGTGCTAATATTTTGATAGTTATTATTTCATAAAAATATATTTTTGGTTTTGACTGTGGGAATTAATTTTAAATTATTTTTGGCTACTTCTGTGTTTTTAATATGATAAAATGGATTAAATATTTGCAATCAGAAGGACCAAATTGTGTAAATTGGTGTCTTTTATTTTTATACATTATGAATTTTTACTTACGTAAAAATTTTATTGACCATGGTCAAAGAATAAATCAGGTAAATAATGGTAACAAAATATTATTATAATAATGTTAAGTTACTCTACCATGTGTCATAATTCTTTTGGTAGATACATTTCCGACCATGGGATTCCTTGGGTGGATTTTGGGACACCATGGAGACACATGGGAGTGATAATGACACTTTTATATTAATTAATTTAATGCAATGACAAAAATGACCTAAATATATATCTTTTACTAAATCAATTCTTAAATGGGGTTATATATGCTATATATTTGAATATAAATATTATTTTGAAAACTAAAAAGGTTTCCTACATCATGATATTTTTTTTATAAATTTTAGACATCCAATTAATAAAATTATTTATGGCACAATAATGATGCAGTGTTTACCTCATTAATGAATGATTTAAATAAATAAGACAACAATGATTAAATCAATATCTAAACCCAGTCCAATTCTTAATGGATAATTTTACATCAAACATCAGTAATCTTATCTTCAAATTTATATTTTTTGGACTTTGAGAAACCGAATATCATTATATAATAAAATGATTTTTTATACATTCCTAAAGAGACCCTCTTAACCCTTATAATAATACTTCAATTATAACACATTACTCACACATATCAAGCTCCTTGGATCATCCAAAATCTACCCAATTAATCTTTATATATCCCCCATCTCCTCCTATAATCATTCTCCTAGGCATAATGCAATTCAATTAATCCTTTTTGTTCAAACCAATGGGAGATAGCCAATTTAAAGGTAACATCTTCTCTTATGTTTTTTGTTTTATTTTACTTATACAACCCCCTAAATACTTTTTTATTCCTTTCTTTTAAAACAAAAATAGTATCCTCAATATAATAGGATTTTTATGAGATGTATTTGAACTACACTTACACACACCTCCATCTAATTGGTAAAGAACATACTGTTTCTGTGGACGACACAATAACGCCTCATGAAATGATGATTGTTCAATATTCTCCTACCACCTATTACAGTGGAAATTAAAATAAATTATATTTAAATGTGATATATATTATATTTATATTTTTTCTATACTTCTATATTTTTCATTTATATAATACCATTATGGTTTCCATTGTGGGTAAATACAATAATTTCATTCGAGGAAGTACGAACTATCACCCCCTCAAAGTGATATGACTCTTTCATACCATACATGGAATGTATAATGGATTAAGATAATTAAATTATATATTATATTATACTATAATAATAGTATAAATATTTATCATTATGTTTTTATTTATTTAAATATTAAATAAAAATTAATGTAGCGTTCATGCGTACGTACGACATACCGTCTTCAGGAATGGTGCATTTCATTTCTTATCTCCAAATGTTAATTACTATTATAAATACATATATATATATACTGAATATATATGATATATATGATATATAAATCAGTAATATCATTCTAGAGATAATTTAATTTCTACCTCATGGACAATTTATAATTATAACAAGTTCATTTTAACTCAAGATCTGAACATCGATAAAATGTCGGATATGAACTCAAATAATAAATAATTGTTATAGAAATGCAATAATTGATATAAAAGGTATAATAATGTTTAAAAATGTTCTTAAAAATATAAATTAGCTTTTTTTATTAATCAGGCGATTAAAGAACTACCGAGTCAATTCAGACACGAGGTAAGGGGTTTCTAATTTCACTTTTAATTTTGTGATATTTCCCTTGTTAGCCACTTAGTTTTTGAATGTTGTGTATTGTGTACTTACATTTGATATATATTATAATTATTATTTTTATATTCATGGAATTCTGTGATTCATTTTGTGGTTATTAACTTTTTTATATATGACTCGATTAATTACAATGTGGTAAGGGGTTTCTTATCTCACTTTTAGTTATGTGAGATTTCTATAGTTTTCCACTTATGTATTGCATGTGGTGTATTATGTACATCCATTTGATATATATTATCATGATTCTATTTATATTAATGGTATTCTGCTATTCATTTTGTAGTTATTAACTTTTGGTCACACAAATTTATTGATTACAACATTGTAAGAGGTTTTCATCTCACTTTTTTATTCACGTGAGATCCTTGAAATATTTTCCATAATTTACTTTTGTGTGGTGTATTCACTTCCAATGATTTTATTCATTGTGTAATATAATATAAATTATTTTTATTTTCATCTTTCTCGTCTGATCCTTCTTTCATGGAGTGTATGTTTCGTAGGTTACTAAATCGGTGAGGGAATCCTTCACCATCCACTTTTTAAAAGACTTCATTTATGTTATGTCTTTTAATTTCAACTTTATTATATAGTGATATGTTATTCTATATCCTTATTTCTATACATTTTGTTTTTAAGTGATTATAGAACCTTTTCCCTCTCATCAACTAATTTTTTCAATTTTAAATTGACACCATTAGGCTCTCGAATTTCTATAAGAGAACTTATTAACCCAATTTCAAGTATTTGGGTTTAAGTTATACTTCTTGATTATGTCATGCTGTGAATGTGTGTGAATGACCTATGATTGTTTTACACTTAATATTCACATATATTTGGGGTATTATTATTTTTCACTCATAATAATGTCATTGATTTATCCTTAATCTTAAGATGTAATTTTTGAAAGGGACTTTGCCTCAATTTACATTCCATTGAGACTTATTTTTTTTATACACCAATTCACTTTTATATGGTGTATATACTGCCCTTTGACATATTATATCATGAATATTGTTATTCTCATGGTATTATAAGATTTTATTAAATTTTTTATTCAATTATTTGAATTCAAGTGTCTCTCATCTGGTTAAGAACTCATTAACTGAAATATCATTTTAAAATTTTAAAATATTTATTCTTCTAAATCTTTCTAATTAATTTCCATATTTTAGAAATGGTTTTAAGGATTTATTTATATGGATGGGAATTTTTTGAAATTAAAATTTCTTTCAAAAGATTCAAATTGGTATAAGACATTTTGATTCAAAAATAACATTATTAAATGTTTTTAATGCTTTCGTAAATGGTTTGATAATGAATGGTTTATTTCAATATATTGTTATGATATATTGTTATTAGAATGTGGAAATTTTATCTTTCCTTTTTGTACGTGTTCTGTGTTATGATTATGTTATAGTTATTGGGCATTGTTTATGTATTTGAGTGGTTCCAGGATAAACCTAGGGAGGGTGAGCCCTAGATAGCTCTCCAATCCATTGGGTAATGTGACAAAGGTAAACGTTAATGTTTCTCCTAATAGATTTAGGAAATATACAATGAAAAGTATTTCAACATAACTCTCTATGTATCTTTGATAGCTATAATGTACGTATGATATGATTTCCATAAGATTCCCTTATGATTTATTATTTCTATGTGTTATTCATAAATCATATGATTTCAAGAGGTATGTTATGATTGAAAATTATGGTTTCATTGATTTGTATTTTATTTAAGGAATAATGTTTTCTTTCTATATTCTATAACATTTACTATGCTTTTTTTCTCACACAATGTTTTTGAAATGTTTTCTACAGGACTCAAAGATGAATAGGGTCAAAGATGGGATGAAGGAAAATTTATGTCGTATACAACTAAAAAATAGACATGGTTCTTTTTAAGAGATTTTATTTTATAAAAAATGGATACTGAGTAGCGGTGTCCAAATATAATTTTCAAGTAGATATGTAATAGTTATGGCATAATTCTCTAAAACTCTAAACCTGAAAAGATTTTCAATGTGATTTAATCATTTAATTCAAGATTTTGTAATGTTTTAAGGCCAGATCCTTATAAATAATCATATTTATATATATATTATTATTTTAATAAAATAAATTTCAATGGTTTTGAGAAAAAGTGTATGTTACATTCATTGAGACTGAAGGCTATATTTATGCATGAGTGAAGATTCCATTTTTCAATGATCATTACAGAAAGGTGGTAAGTAATATTTTAAATTTATGTAATTATAATAATATAATAAATACCATATTATTTCTTTAAATAGATGTATATATATAATTAATGAGGTATGTTAATGAATGGATAGTAACATCTCTTTATGAAGGTGGTAGTCCATAAATACTTGAACTATGTTATCGTCATTAAGTGAGTGAAAACATATGAAATAAAATGTTATATTATCATTTATTAATACCAAAAATTTCCTTATTATAAATATTATTAAATTTATATCCCATATATTTTATCTTTATCTTTATTAAATTACATGTAAAATATTAGTGAAAAATAAATCATATCGCTATACAAGGCGGTGGACTTCCATACACATGAGCAACATTTTGGTATCCCCTTCATAAAGAAACATAAAATGATATATATGACATAATGAATCCATTAGTTTAATTATTTTGTAAATATCATGTATATATATATACATTATATCCCTCATCATTCATAATTGTGATATGATGTAATGAGAAAACGATTGACATTGGCTCATGAGGTGGTAGTAATCTATACACATCAATGATTATATTTTAACCAATTAGTCGGAATAAGGGATGAATTTAGGTAATATATTAATATAAAAAAACATCTCATTATATGTAATATATTTAATTTTTTATGTCATCAATTTTTAATATTAATTTATGGAGGTGGAGGAAGAAAAAAAACAAAAATTCTCGATGAAGAACAATATCACTTCATTAGGTTACCTCTGTAGAATTATATAAGTATTGTTACAATATTAGAATACATTCCCAAATATTACTTAATGGTTCGGAATATGGATTATTGGATGTTATTTGGGTAGTTAATGGATAAATGGGATTTAAAGAGTGAATATTAGAGGAGATGGACATTCCTTTTATAAACTAAGAGAGTGGAACACTTATTTTCCTAAAGAAAAATATGTACCAATAATTTTCTATTGAAAAAGGGCCCAAAATGTATTATTTGTGACGATTATACATTATAAAGTCGAAATATATCCATCAAATATATTTTAAATATGTTTTATGTAGTTTTAACCCATATCATTTTATTTTAACCCCCCACATTGTAAATCAGTTTTGGCCTTAACCACGTAAAATAATTTTTAATATTATTTTATTCATTATGGTAAAAAATTAAGATGACCTTATTATAGAATATATAATATACTTATTAAAAATATGGAATTTAAATTCACATTTTACATTCACATAATTGTTAATATTTATTTTAAAATTAATACTACATGCCAAAATTGAAGGCGAGTTTTCAAAGAGAATGTTTTCAAAAGTTTATATTATTTTTATATCAAAAATAAAAATAATTACAATCACGAAGATTAAATTAATATATATGAAAAATAAATGATTTTAATTTAAATATAGAACTAAAAATTTGGGATATACCCCTGGGCCTATTCTAATGGTTTGAAAAAATAATTGATATATATTGTCATATCTCAATGGTTCAACATAACCATTGGGATGGTATAATTCCTATAAAAAGGTTATAAAACCCTTCTTTATTGATAACTAAATAAAAATTGTTTTTTAAAACCACCGGTATAATAGTGACTATCCCAATGATTTTAGAAAAAAGTTTTAATATTCCTTCCATAAATACCTAGCCTCATGAGCGCCCCTCCTCCCATCGAGTTTTTTCTTTCATCCAAAACCCTAGAATCACGGGCCTTCATCATTCCAACTTCATAAAAACCTTACTGGTCTCTTGTATATAATTTATTTCATTTCATTCTTTTAAAATATAAATCGTTGATTACTAAATAATTCATGTATTCTATAGAACATCAATTTCAATTTTATTGTAGCTCTAAAACACAATGGTAGATAATTTTATTGACCACATTTAATTTATTTCGAACATGATTAATATAGTTTGACATTGGATTTCTTATATTCATTTCATGTCTATTTGGGATAGTTAAAACTAGTTTTTTATTATTTTGTGTTCATTTTATTCAATTTGGATTTGTTAATTATTATTATTATTCATTATTTTGGTTCAGTTTGGTTCCATTTACTTTGGTATAAATATATTTGATTCATGGGTTACTCATATAATATATGATCAATATGGTTTGTTTCATTCAATGAATGTTTTTTAAATTCTATTTATTTTAAATTTTGATTGATTTTAAGGATTTTGTTCAGTTTGGATTATTTAAGATCGAGTCCCTCTAATTCGATTAAGACACTTCCTAACCAAAATATAATTTTATGAATTAATATAATGTGAAAACCTTAATTAAAAATGAAAAGAACAAATACAAATAACTAAAATTGAATATAAAAAATCATACTGACTCACCATAAAATGAAATAAAAAAAACTAAATGAAACAACGATCTATAGATTTGAATAATACTAAAATGAATCCAAACCAAAAAATAAAACTGAGTTGAAGAGAATACAATCACAGTAAAAATATCCAACAAAAACTACATTGAAGTAAACCGAACTGAAATATTTGGAACTAAGACTACTTGAATCCAAATGATATTCATTATCCCAATGGAATGTGAATTGATTTGACAATACCTTATCAACAGAACTTTAGTGGGTCATAATGTATCAAAATAATCCCTAACCAAAAAAATTGACATGAAATCACCGAACATAAACAAAAAACATTGAATATAACAAAAATAAAAATAAGTGAAACGTACCATGAAGATAAAATTCCAAAATAAAAAATTGAATTGAATTGACCAGACCCTAATAATAATAAATTGTATAAATGACTTAATTAGGTTTGAAAAAAATAACAAAACCAAAAAAATGTAAACATAGAAACATAACTGAACTAAATATTCCTCTCTATACCATAACTAAACCAACTCATCCAATCCAACTAAATTGGAATACAATTAATTGATCTCAGACAACAAGAAATCAATAAACCTAAACTAGACTAAAATTCATCAAATTGAACCAAACTAAAAATAACTAAAATAAATTGTACTTAATTAACTGAAATTATATAGTATTAAAAAATGAACTGACCATAAAAATAATTAATATAGCCTAACATAAATGCATCAAAACAAATGAAAAAAACAAAACCCAACCATACAAAATCGAACAAAACCAAAATAGACATAACAAAATAAAACCACTGAAAAATTATCTAAATAAAATAGATCATATTTGATCTAGTAGAACAGATGTACTGAATTATCCCATCCAAATCCCATGAATATTGAAAATACAAATATTAAAATAATATATATAAAACCCAACAAAATCAACTCTCTTGAACATGGAAAATTTGAATTGAAGATAGAAAATTTGATGCAAAATTAATCAAAATTATATAAACTAATAAAAACTAATAAATGTGATATATTATAGACTGAATGTAAACTCAAAAAAAACTAAAAAACTAAGAAGGAAAATATTTAAACTTAACAAATCCAAAATTACACAACTTGAGTAGAACTGAGTTCTACCAAATAGTAAAGAACCATATCAAAAAACATCAAACCAAACCAAATAGAATATATTTGAAACAAAATGAAAAGAATCAATTTGAACTAATCTATCCCACATTGAATAAATATAATAAAAACTAGACCAAACTTTATGTACATGAACTCAAGATATACAACCCCAATAGAATAAAATAAGACAAATTCAATGAAAACTAAAAAGCATAACCTGAATAAAACTAAATAAAAATGAACCTTATTAAATCAAATTAAAAAAATAAAAACTAAACTAAATTAAATCAACATATACCAAAATATATTTATCAAATACAAAATTAATCAAATTCAATCAACCATAACTAGACAATAAAAAAGGAATTGAAATAATTTGGCTAATTTTGACTTGAATCAAACCAAACAATTCATGAAAAATTTTATACAAACTGAATGAACCGAAACTTAAGAACATCATCCTGGTGAAAATTGTTATAAAGTTATCTAATCTAAATTAAATGTTACCCAAATTAACTGAACTAATACAATTCAAATAAAAAATTCTAAAACCAACTCAAATGAAATTAAACTATGATGAATCTACATACATGGATTAGATAGGATCGAATAGGATATGTGTTATTTTATTCCACATTTCATGTCAATGTTGGAGAGATTTAAGATAAAGGAATGAATATGAAATGTAGTAGGTCGTTATACTCTATTGAAGTGGATATTCACTAGTACACCTATATGATGGTCATTTATGCCTCATCAATTTATTTACTCTATTACAACTCATTTAAATTAAACCCCATATGTATTCATATATCATAATCCACATTATCATAATTATATCTATGACCCTTTATGGATACGGTACATAATTTGAATAAATTATGAATATGTCATCATAAAATTTATAATTCATTAATTTAAAAAGGGTCAATAGCGCAATGAAGAGAGAGCACACATATCACAATCAATTAAAAAACATTTATAATACTATAGTGTAGGATCAAATGACCATTTATCTTAGAAGAAAACCAATTACCACTGCATGCACCACATATTCATCACATTATAGGATTGACCAAGAGTACTGGTTTTTTACCTCACATATGGGGCACTTTTTCTTGCATAAAACTAAAAAAATAACTAGAACATTTAGAATAACTAATAAGTGTTTATCAAATTGATATAAATAGTGATTAAGTCACTATGTGACAATAAAATATGTAATTTGGATACCTATAAATATTAATATTATATACATGAATGCATTTTATAAAAATAACATCATTTAAAAAGTGAATAGATTATGAGAAAAAAATAAAAACCTCAATTATAAATGAATCTTTGTGTAGTATTATGTATTGTTTTTACTCATTGATAAAATAAAATTTAATATCATGTTTCTATATTTATATTATTCTTTACATATATGGTATTTTTTTTATTTTATATTATGATTCTCATATAGACAGGCGTATTAGTTATGGTTTCATATAAGGTGAACAATTCTCATTTCCATAAATATAATTTCCTCACTACATAAATATTGTATAATTGATTTTATTACATGACATATTACTTTTTTCACATAATGGATTGAAATGGGATATATGAAACTAAACATATCTCAAGAAATGTTTAAATCATGTTGGGGAGTATTTTAGATTTTCTATGAAACAATGTCTCAAATAATGGTCACATGCACTCCCCAATTTATAAATTTGTAGGAAGACCATGGTTAATCCATCAGGATGTTAGGTACTATATAACCAAATATTTTTATCAAACAAACTACTCTTTTTGGTATCATAATGGGGAGAAAATGAAATCTCAAAATTTTTCCAACCCAAAAGTGAGGAATGTATTGTAGAATTAAACAGATGATTGGTTTACATCTGTTTATCATTTTGTGAAAGATAGGATGTTGAACCAAGAAGACATTGATAAGAGAACAAATAATGCAGGTATTGAAACTGATGATGTTGAAATGGTGAAAAATTTTAATGATTCCGCTATGCCTCAAGTATATCGATGATGTGGTAAATAAAAAATCTAGAATTTTTAATCTAATGGTTTTATGGTAAAACAATTTAAGGGATTTATAATAATTCCATCAAGTATATTCTTAAATTTCTTAAGTAATTACTTATAGTTCATGTGGAAATTCCCTTATAACATTATCTAGAATATATGTTAGTCGATGAACATGTATTTTATAAAAAAAAGTACTATTTCTTGCAAAAATGATTCATCTTATTCTGGGAAGACACTACAAACTGAATGATTATATAAAATATGGAATATTAGGATGAAAGAGAAATGATGATGAAACACAACCTCATTTATAACAAAAATTAATGTGGCACTTACACATGATTCCTAAGATCTAAAATCTTTTCAAGAGTGATGACATTTAAATAAATATGAATTTTCATGAAACCAAGAGAAAAATGATAATAATGTGTTTGTTCGTCCTGAAGATTGATATTCATGGAGTATATTTGATGATAGATATCTTAATTATTCACCTGACATGAAAAATGATAGTTTTGGTCTATCATGTGTCTGCTTAAATCCATTTTTGAAGATTGATATATCACAAAGCACATGGAAAGCATTCAGAAATATTTTTAACCTTCCTCTATGGATGTGTATGAATTTTTTTCCCTTTTAGGAGTAAACAAACATCAAGACCATATGATATTTGAATATATATATATACATTGAACATTAAATAAAATATGTCAACAATCCTTTTAATGTGGGTGTGTTCACATATATTGAATGTTTGAAAGACACATTTTAGATATTTGATGTGCTTATGTGGATAATAAATCATGTAACTGCTTATGAAATGAGGTATAGATAGAGAATTAATGGAAAAATTACTCATATTTATATAAATAATACCTAATCCAGAAAAATTAAGTAACATTATTTTAATTTTTATGGGACATACGTGATTATTTCCAAAGGATAATCTTTATAAGAATAATTGTCGAGTGTTTGAAAATACCATAGAGACCAAAAATCCTCCACAACATATGTTTAGAGATGGTGTACCTAATGAATAGTAAGAAGTAATTTTTCCCCTTTAGAAATGGTTATAAGAAATCTAGAAAGGGTAAGGATGTTTCCTCTAAAAAAACATTTCATTTTGGAAAAGAAAAGTATATTTTATGAGTTTCCTTATTATTTACCCAATTTTTTATGTCACTGATTAGATGTAATGCATGTTGTAAAAACATATGTGTTGAAATTTAATTCTAAATTATTCTAAATTTTAATGGAAATAAAAATAATGATTTGTGATCTCTTCATGAAATAGGTTATTAGGAATTAGACTAGAACTGCATCTTATGTTTATCAGTTAGAATAAATTGAATGTTATATGTTCTTATCATTAAATAAAACATTAAAAAATATAACACTTTATTGAATTACAGGACAATATTAATTTTCTTGATGGATATTGAAGAAACATGTAAAAATGGTTCAACAGAAAGCTGTTGGTGCTGAAATTATTAATGTCTCATAATTACCACATCTTTCTACATTAGATGATTCCAATAGATATATGGAATCAAATACCTAGTTATGTAAAAAATAAATTTATTATATTGAGAATTTTTTATAGTTATTTTTCTTTTTTTTAGTTTTCTTTGTCTATACTGAATATATTTTTTGGTAGAGGATGTGTTAATTTTGAGTGAGTTAGAGAAAATATAACCTCTATCATTTTACATATTCATGACTCATCGAAATATATATATTTCAACCATAATACTTCATAGAGGACATTTTTTTCCTTAGATGTATCCAACATAATGAAATATGTTGAAATTGAATTATTGTGTCTATAATATGAACCATTATGAATGTTATATCATGAATGGTTACATGGCACAATAATTGTTTGATTCTTATTTAATTTATTTTTCTGATTAGACAATGAGATGGAATAGAAAAATGGGAAAAGTATATGGTTAGTGTTAGATAATTGATCCCCAGTTTCCATAACATTCCCTAATAGGTGGAATTCATAGATCATATACATTTATAAGGATAATCTGTGATGTGTGGGAGATGATACATCGCACTGTTTTATTTAACTATGATTTTTTAGATGATTATATCATTTAAAAAATTGAAAATTTATATGTTTTATCCCCTTATGAAATTGTACATATCAGGTAAAATATTTTATTTCATTAGGGAACATAAAAATTATATATAAAAATCATCATTATTTATCATTGAGAATGAGATGGAATTTTCATAGAAATTAATTTATTCCTAGTTGAAATTGAATGTAAGAAGTATTATAGTAATAACTGAATAAAATAAATATATATTTAATTTTAGTATTCTTTTAAATCTCAAGTATTGAATTTGCCTATTGGTTCTATCTCTGGGGAAATGAGTGTTTTAGATTTTGAACCTAATTTCATGGTTTATGAATGAAAATCAATTATGATAAATATTAATATATTTATTATCCCTGAATAATAAATTTACATGAGAAACACCATGATGATGTAATAGTGACTACCAAAAATGACTTTTCTACCAATGCATCAAATATTTAGCCACAAGTTGAAAATTTATATTATTGTGGAGTCATTGGGAGAATACTAATATTAGATTAATACACTCCTCGTTGAGTCACTATGATGAAAGTAAATTTGTCTAATTCGATTATGTGGCATTGAAAAATTATTGATTATTATGGATTTCTAGTTCTTGACATGACTCACACTCTTTATACTGATGATTGACATATATTGGCACCAATAGAGAAATAATTTTTTCACATGAATGATTATCCATGAACTGAATTTGGTGTCATTATTAATGTAATACCATGATATATTTTTGATGATGGTGATGATGAAATTTTCACCATCACTAACCACATTGGTCATGATCAATTTATTACTTATAATGACTCTAATAATTAATTTTTATAGCTCTTTGTGAATATAATGTTCTGGTGGGAAATATACAGAATCATCCTTTTATGTTTTCAGTATATTTAGTTTAGCTCTATTTGGGTTATTATGGTTGTACAATTGGCATTTAAATACAATTTATTACCAATATTTTGTATATATATTAATATTAATGTTCAGTATATACAGGTTTCAGTTTTTGTAATTGTGTTTTATATTATTTAATTGAACTATTTTTGAACCTACAAAACCAAAAAAATACAAAATAATTAAATTGGATAAAAAAACAAGATGAATTCAATAGAAACCTATTAGAATAATTAAAATAAATATCAAAACCAACTAAAATAACGTTCTAACCAAAAAATGGAAAAAATGAGCTGACAAAAAATATGAACCAAAGGACCTAACCCCAAAAATAGAAAATTGACCACTAGGAACAATGGGAATACTAGCATGCATGATGTACGGAACTGACTCACATTGATGATTGTTGATTAAAACTAGAAAAAGAATATTATTGGAAAAATTGGGCAAGAATCTAAGATTTTTTTTGAGATGCTTTCCAAATACATTATCCTCATTCCCTTCATGAAACTCTCTAGAAGACAACTTCCAAATGAAGTAAAGGATAATTGTTGGCCAGAAATATGGGTATAAAAATTATGTATATTTAATATTATATTTTTATTATATTTTTATGAATTTATATTATTTATCTTCATTATAATTATTTCAATGGTGAGGCTATGTTGAAATAACAACTCGTTTAATTTGCTGTTATATGGAGAGAATATAAGAAAGAGTCATATAATATATTGAATGCTAATGTAGGTACTAATTTAGAGGCCACACATATCATGAATATGTTTCAAGTAGTATATTGTCAAGAAATTATTTCTTATTGGAAGAGTATTGAGTTCATGGTATTAATTAAATTTTAGGTATTTAATTTAAATTTACAATGTTTTTAATTAATAATTTTTTTATTGAAAATGTTTTTTTAAAAAGAATCATAATGATTAAAAAAACTAGGATTTTATAAAATACATCCACAGTATATGGTGGATAATTATGTTAGACTATGGGATGAAGCATGTACAACAATCATTAATAATATTTCTATTTAAATAAAATTTGGACCTTCAATTTTTCCGATTATAAATTATATTGATTCATATGAATTATTCAAAACAAATATTTTAAATAATTAGATACATTAGAATCTCTAAAATATTTCTTTATTATATTGATGTGTATATTATTTTTTCACATTTAATATTTAGTTTTGGATTTTTATAAATCATCTTAATCATGTTTTAATGATATATGTGTTAGATAGGATACCATGTGAATAGATATTGGCATGCCTCTTATGATTTCCATTGATTTTCTTTAAGAATATCTCTTTATTTTGTCTCCTAAATTTTAAATTCTATTTCTATTTGGGATAGAAAAATGACCATTTATTATTTAGTTTATTATTTAATTTATTTGATGTGTACTAAAAGTGTTAGGATTAGTATTATTATGTTTGTGAGCATGTCAAGAAATTTCATATTTTTATGAATTTAGGATAATTTTTATAGTTGATCTTATATTAATTCTATCCACCTAAACACCAATGAACTAATGATTACAACTATAAATTTATCTTTAAATCTATCTATAACTAAAATACACTACAACAACAAAACATAAAATTTTAAATCATATATATGGTTTTTTCCTAAAAAATAACACTTTTGTATCTTCATCCTTTACATTGAATACATACACAACCAATTTATGTATTTTCCGAAACTATATTGATTAAATATTTTCCTATTATATTTATGTATCATTGAAAATAGTCTTATATATGAATTAGAAAATCAATTTCACTTTTTCACAAAAAAATGAAATTTTATTTGATTATTATATATCAATATATACCTTAAAAAAACACATAACATATTTATACCCAATCAATGTCCAGTGAAACATCTAACCTAGTTATTTATCACCTTCATCATATTTAGAATAGGTGGCCCCCTTAAACTTCCATTCTGATCAAAACCCTCAACCTAGGAGTTTCTATTTAGTCATTTTCAAATTGTGTAAACCTTATATTTCAGTCCTAACCTAGGAATCATTACCTCCATGACTGGAATTTCACCTTCCACCATGGTTCTACTATAAAAAAGTCTTCTTTTTGGTGTTTCTCCTATAGTGAAATTTCATTCTAGATATATAAAACATCATTCAATATTCTAATTTATTTAAAAAAACAATCTATTAGCCTATAAAAATAATCAATAACACAACATATAGATGTTCAGACTGTTGTGATTCCAGTAAGAGTCTCATTTCTGAACAAAAACACAACATAAAAATTGAAAATATACATTTCCTCTAAAAACAACCAGTATATGTGAGGGTCTTTAAAAATAAAAAGATACCTAGGAGTTAACAACACCACAATATGTATTACAGACAACAACCATGAATGACACTAAAAATATGAAGAAAATATCAACGCATAATAAAGGCCCTATAAATGTTTTGATTCACTTTGTTTGTGCCGAGTTGAAATACAAAGTACAAAAAATGCTCACTCCTTTTTATATAATATATATGGGATGATCATATTTGAAACATGGCACATCTTTTATAGGTTACTCAATTAACTCCCATTATTCATTCATATGAGAGAAATAATAAAAATATTCCACTATAATGGTCAAAATTTGGTCCAATGTAAGGTAATATAGTTATGAAACTCATTTCCTCTAGGTTTCACAGCAACCCAACCATTCAAAAAATTTAGTGTTTGACCATACAACAAAATTATTTCCTGTAACTGATGTAACTGATCATCCAGTATATATTTTATGTAATCTGAACTACAAAATTTATATATTGACTATATGCTATCATCATAGTAATAATTTGTTTTCTAAAAAATATGAAGAGAGTCTATGATTGAAAATATCAACCCAATATAAAACACTCATATGAATCTTTATAATTAGATATTTCTAATAAAACTTAACAAAACTTGGAAGCCACATTCAATGTTTATAAACACTTATGCCTTTTTTATAGACACTATTTTAAAGTATATTTAGAGAATTGGGCAATATTTTTTCCATCTCACCATTAAAATTGACTTGTAGTGATCCAAGAATATTTTACCCCAATCTAGAATTATTTTTCCTAGGTATATTTCAATTTTTTTTAGTTCTTGTTTTCCTTGAAAAAAAATATAGGAAAATGTGGGGTTTTCTCAAAATCATCCTTGATATTAAAACCCATACCGAATGAATTTTAGAAAATTACATTAATAATATTTCCATTATACATATAGATAAATGAAATAATGAAACCAACTTCCTTATATAGTAGTTTTAATTTATAAATCTAAGAAAAATAATAATAAATCATATATGGAATCAAACGACAATGGTTATAGATAATTTTGGGGGAGATATAAACACATTAATTTTGATCTATAAAATTACCCTATGTGTAAGCATTATTATAAACATCAACCCCTCTTCTATTCAGTGATTGATGATCTCAAAATGAATAAGAGGTTTTGAATTATGGGATCTCAAGCCTAATATAGATATGTATACATTTGGTTATAGTTTAATAGGTGGAAAATCTAATTTATTTTTCCACAAGGATGAAAATTTAATTTAATAAAATTGTTTCTTTACTAGAAACTAAAATTGGAATGGAAAACATGGTTTGGTTATTTCAATATGAAACTAAACTAAATTGAGTCATCAAAAATAGAATCTAGAATATGTAATATTTTTTTATCTAATCCTTATTGAATCTTAACAACACTGGTTACAATGAAATATTCAAAAAAATAAAAAATAAAAATAACCAATTTAAACTGAAATGATCTAAAAAAAATCCAAAAAAATCAAATAGGAACCAACCAAGACAAAAAATGTTGAAACAATTTAACATAAAAAAACCCAAATCAAACATATTTACAAAAATTAAACTGAAATGGAATTTATTTGTATTGAATAGAAATTAATAGGCATAAAAAACCTAACCAAAATCGTACATTATAAATAGAATCAATCAATGAAGTAATAAGTTTAATTAAACATAATAGAAATATTCAATGTTGTATCGATAAAATAAAACATAAATATAATTAGTTTAATGAGGAGAAAAAAACATACATGACTTCATTATCCCTAAAATCATGCATGTTTGAATGAATATGAAACTATATAAACAAATTATTATTATAGAAATCCAAATAAATACATCATGAACCAACCAATCCCATACATTACAAAATTAATAAGAAATTAAAAGATAATAATAATAAACTAAAATGACTGGAATATAATGAAAAATTCTTCCATAAATTGATGTGAAACAAAGATTAATATGGATAACCTAAATGTAAAATTCAAAACATAATAAAAAAATTGAATAATATTTGAATAAAATCACACTAAAACAAATAAATTGAATTAAATTGAATTGAAATAAATAAATGGTAGATAACATAACTAAATAAATAAAATTTAATATATGTAAAAATGAATCTTAAAAGGGATAAAAAACCAAATGAAATCGAAATGAAATGTTATAGGCAAATTGAGGTGAATAAAAATAAATAAAACATAACCTTAATTAACCAAAATGAATTAAAAAGAAGAAAATAATACGAATATAATGAAATAGTAAATAATTAATAGAAATTGAATATAATTGTACCAAACTAAAATTAATTGAACCATACAAACCAAATTAAATTAAAAAATCAAAAGAAAATTATACTATGTAAAACTAAATAGGTTTAGTAATAATCAAAACCAATATTCTATTACAAAGTCTCATGATAAGTAAAAATGAAATTTTTTTTACCAATTAAAAATTAAATACAATTCATTCATTTGTATTTTTAATAAAAAATACAACAATATTGACTATACCCAGACATAAATATCTATCAATGAAAAATTTACCATTATTTTCCCTATTATATTCCCTTTCAAATTATATCTTAGAATAAAAAATGAAATCGAAAGAGGCCTGACATACATTTCACCATTCCACATTAAAATATTATAAATGTATTTTATCTTGATAACTATTTATTCAATAAATAAATTCCATTTCCATTATTCTATAGATACATTACACTTATATTTACAGAAATAATATAAAAAAAGAAGAATTCAAAAATTCCAATTTAAATTTATTTATCAAATCATTATAGAAGAATATTTTCAATTTTGAATATTTATTATATAATTTACTTTTAGGTCTTACGTGTATCATACAAGAACAATGTACCCAATAATTAAATCACATTTCCTCATTTAGTATATCTATTGGATTTTAGTTATGAAATTCACTACTGAAAACCTGTTTTCAATAATGGTTTTTTACATTCAATCTCATTGTAGAGAGAGTTTTTGAATATTGAAGTTTGTTCTAATAAATTGATTTCTTAGAGAAAAAAAGAAAAATGTTGGAGGTGAGAAAAAGAAAATTGTACCAAAATAGATTATATATTTTACCTTTTTGAGGTCAATTTTTTTTTCTTTCATATCTAAATACTCCATTTATAATTGTAATAGTGTTTTTTGGAGGCCTTATATGAACCAGAAAATGATAGCTTCTAGCTGAAAAATTATTTTAATCGGGTTTTTGGATATGTCAACCATGTAATTGCACATTATTGATCGAGGAAGTGTATTATACCAACTAGTTATTTCCTAGTTCAGGTTCCAATTTTAGTATCATCAAACTGGAAAAATCTAATTCATAGGCATCACATGATGAGGTGGAGGTAGAATAGGTAAAAGAAATTGTCATATAGGAGCGTTAATGGAATAAAAGGGCAAAGAATGAATTTATGATATTTCATGTAGTCTTATTAAAAACACATACACTAGATACCTCTATGGTTTATGATTCTTATATATTGATGTTTCATATATTATATATTAAACCAAGCAATTGTCTTACTGGTTTTTTGGATGAAGAAATTCTTTATGATGGTGATGTAAATGATGACAGAGAGGATGATGGAGAAGATGATGATAAGGATGATGGTGGGGATGATTGTGAGTATGATGTAGAGTATGACAGAGATGATAATGATGAGGATAACATAGATGATGGAGATGGTGATTGTGATGAGGGAAACAGTAACCCATTACATTTTTAATGATATATACGAAATTTTATGCATGATTATTAGTTTGGAATGAATATTTGTTATATTTTAAATGTCCATTATCATTGGAGTAATTCATTAATTGTTTTCTAGTGTTATCAATGTTTGTTTATTGGTTGTTCATATTTGTTTGTTAGTAATTGACCAAGGTGGGATGCTGATGTGATTTCTGGTGGTTGTTTTTTGTATGGTGGGGGTGAGGATGCATGTGTAATTAGGGGAGAGGGAATATACCAACGGTTTAAAAAATAATGATATAGAGTTATACCAATCTTCTTGATTGGTCAATTGATATCTATCTATATATTTTTGTAAACTATTAGTATATACCTATAACAATGGATTCAAAAGTTGGTATAGGACTACACATATATTTTTTAACTATTAATAAATAGATATAGAAAAGGTTATAGAAAATCCAATGGTAATATAAAATTCTAATAGACCTATACCTATAGTTCTTAGAAAACCCTTGGTATAGGCCTACACTAGTAACCGCATATCAAATATTTTGGAGAACCATTCTTATAGGATATACCGATGACTCTCCAACCTATACGATTAATTTTGAGTTTTAGTTATATAAAATAATTCCATCAATAGAGATTTTTTAAATATATTTATCATCATTTATTATTCAAATTAAATATATGTATTAAATAAAAAGTATCACTTTTCAAAATTTATCAAAAAATGAATATTTTCATAAAAATCTCAAAAAATCACCCAAAGGTGATTTTGATAATATGATTTCAAAAATGAATTTTATTTTTTAAAATAAATTTCATAAAAATGTTAAAAAATAATATTAAAATATGTGGAAAAAATAATACGAACCCATCTACAAGAAAAAAATTATAGGTTTTGAGAGAACATTTCTTTTTCTTATAAATGATCATTATTATATTTATAATAAGTAAATATAAATAATTTCAAAAATTTTGTTAGTAATATTCTTACCCATGAATATAATGAAAAGGTTATACCAATACACTCTATTCTGTTTCATTTATACATGGGGTTTCCTCTTCCACAAGCTATCTAAGAGGATAAATTTAAAGAAATATATTTCAATGAATTTTTAGGATTTCTATTATGTTTCACATAGACTATCAAATAAATTGTTCTTATTTTATAATTTGGGGGTGTTATACGAGATTTTATCATTAAGACTTCTCTAATGAATACCTATTTTGTAAATATTATTCACGAAGTTATTTAGGGAAAACATGTAAAAAAAATTCATATACTTTTTTGTGAAATCCTATAAGGACCGTTATAAAAAACTAAACATAAAAAACTTTTTGTGTAGATGTTATATTTTTTATAGGTTCCTATATTTTGATATTAGGAATTTTTATGTTCAAGAGGACCACTAATGGACATCTTATAATGTGGTGGTGTCCTTGGCAGAAATATAGGTTACATTATTACAGTTTTCATTTTCAATTTATTTGGGGATTGTAATGTGTTAGTTAATTTATCTTGATATATTTTATTTTTAGTGCATAATATTTTAATTCATGTTATGTATGAATATTTTTTATTCAAATTTATCATTTATTTTTGAGAACTCTAATTATTTTATATTTATTTTAATACGAGATTTTTAGTTCATACTGGAAATTGAACATTTTGTTGTTTATAGACTTGTAGTCGGTTAATTTATATTCTACGAGTCAAATTTACTGAAACAC
Source organism: Viscum album (assembly GCA_963277665.1). Lineage (NCBI taxonomy): Eukaryota > Viridiplantae > Streptophyta > Magnoliopsida > Santalales > Viscaceae > Viscum > Viscum album. Next base: position 652,777,385 of record OY728133.1, on the reverse strand, counting down.
TATTCAAAATTCATGGTTTGATAATATAATATGTATATATATATATATACTCAATGGAGAACGAATTCCCATTAGTTACATCCATGAGTCATTAATTATTTTTTGCAGTGCACATAATGGAGAACATGCTTTATGATTTATTACGCGAGAACTCGAGTGATGTTATAGGATGAAAAATTCTGTTTAATGAAACAATGATATGAATGAACCCACTTGTTATATGGGTGTTTCATTATAGTTTTTAAATAGTGAATTCAGAAAACTGGAGGTATGTCCTGAGTTGATTCATAACCACAAACATTCATGATGCATCTCTAGTTTCTATGCATAATATGAATTTAAATCATGAATTTGAATTCTTTATTGATTTTTTTGGAATATTGTGATCACATGTGGCGGTATTCTAAACCCAAGTGGGTTATATAATTTAATTTTTCGTTTATTTAATGAATGGGGTGAAAATACTAGAAACATTAGATCTATATGGTTGATACACACAGTTTTGGAAACTGTGAAAAAGCTATGGGAACAGTTCAAAATTCATTTAATATGTTTTTTAGTTTATGAAAAAATATGTAGATAAAAATTTAATAGTTCATCAGGACTTCTTAATTATATGTGTGAACCATGATTAATTCTCAAATATCACATTATATGTCCCCCACTTGTCTATGATGAATAGATGTAACAACCTAGATATTATATATTGAATTCTATATCTTCTTAAACATCTCGTATTTAGTGAAAGAGTACTGTATAAAAAAATTAACCACCGAATAAAAATAAAAATATTAAACATATTTTTTTTGAAACTATATTAAATGAAAAATAAAACAAAAATTATTAATCAATATACAATTAAATATTTTGTTTAAATATAATAAATAATTTTTTTACAAAACGAAATCATGATTTTATTTTTAGTAAGAGATATACATTTATTTTCGTTAAGGAATAAATTTGACGTAATATTAATGTTGTTAAAAATTTTATTTTTATAAAATAAATAAATAAAATTTATATACATGTCAAATTATATTTTTAAAAATAACTAGGTTTTATATGTGTTAAAAAATATGTTATCATTAAAAACTTCATATTTTTTTTCTAAATATTATTTTTATATATAAATATTTTTATAATATTTTTATTTGTATATTGATAAAATATTTTTTAATTTTGGAATATGTTTGTATAATTTATCTTAGGATTAATTTTGATGATTTTTCTAAAAACATTTAATATTTTTGTGAATAATTAAAATAATGTTGTTAGAGATAATGTGTCTTTTATGACATCATTATGACACAAGCATTCCAAGAAAACTTATAAAACCACTTTTCCAACCAAATAAGTGTTCACTATAAAAAATAAAGACATTCACAATTTTACTTTTAAATTATAATCCTATATTTTACATTTTAGTCCATAGATTATATTTAATCAAAATGAAAAACTATTTTTAATATATTAATTTATTTGACTAGGTTAAAAAATATATTTCATTTTGGATGAATATAAATGTCATGGAATCTTTAATAATTAAATAATAGGTCGATACATTTCATATTAATTAGTTATGTTCATTGAAAAGGGTAAGAAGATTAAAAAAAATATTTTACTTTAAACCATACCTTTATAACTATTATAAAAACACATCATAAATACCTTATCCTCTAATAACAAACATCTTATCCTGACTAGGATATGAAATATAATTCCAACATAACAATTTTATCCATGCTCTAGATGTTTTGGTCTCCTCTAAATAACACCTTTCAAATGTTTAATGTAATTAGAAAAGCAGTCATCGCACAAAGTTATGTAAGAATAATTAATCACTATCCCAATCACGTACCGCACAATATCATTAACTTGCATCTAATAAGTTTGTTATATCGATAATAATATATTTATATTAGTTATATTTATATATTGAAATGTTATTGTTCTGTCATAATTACAATTATCTTCCACCCTCCCATGCATTCAAAAAAAGTATTCCTAATTATAGTTGGTTCACCTCATCCAAGGATGATATATTTAATTTCTCATCAATAAAATACATGGAATGTCAAAAAATGGATTTATGGAATAATCATGACATCAATGACGTGTTTATGATTTTATAAAGATAAAACATACATTATATTAATGACATTTTTAATAAATGAAATTCAGGAGTTAAACCACCTAAAACAAGAATACGAAGACTTCATTCATAATTTAGGATAATTTTAAAAAATATATTTTGATTAACAGCATTTTGGGCCTATAATTATTATAAATATATACCTTTAAATTTAATTATACTTTAAAATACTTACTAATAAATTTTCTATGTTGAATATACTAAATATATTTTGGATAAATTGATCGAACAACCCAAATAAAAAAATGAGTGAAAAATAAATACATAAAATGTATAACATATGATAATAAATGGATATAAAAAATAAAATTTACTTGAATGGGGATATCAATAAATTATTTAATAAACCTAATTTTTTAATTCCTCAATTAAGACACACATTTTATGAAATTTAGGGCATGAGGTAAGGGAACAACTATAAAACCCTATTATCTTAGGAGATAAGCACACTTACCCTCCATTTCACTTTTTTTTATAATAATCCAATTTATATATCATATTATATATATATAGTTTAATTTCCCAATATTTTTATGGGGTTATACTTGTTTTTCTATATTCCCAACTCAATATTTATTTAAATCAAACTTGCTTATTTTGGAAATTCTTTCCACATTTAATTTGATGTGTCATCATTTTAAAGTGAGATAAAATCCATAAATTTGAAAAAAAAAATTAATAATATATTGAATACCATTCTATATTATTACATATTTTATGGAAAACAACATGTTCTCACTTTCTTTAGAGATCCTTTACTATTCATTGAAAACACCTTTTAAGTGGTTCAATTTTATATATATTTCTACACTTCTTTATTATGATATTCCATCATTTGAACATAATATTTAATCCAGATGACACATTATATTAATATGATCCTCCAAAATAATTTCATTCTCTTTTCAATTTTGAATAATTTTGGTACACTAATTGCTTATGTATTATGAAAATATTTTGCATGTCATTCCCTTTTCAGCAGTTTTTATTTTTAATATTCATTATATATTAATTCATTATGTTGAATACATTTCAATGTACATACTATGGTGTGATGGGTGAGGTTGTAATTATAAACCCCCTCTTCTATGCATTGGGTAATGTTTTTATTTCATGAAATACCTTGTATGGTGAATGGAATTTAATACTACCACACTAAGTTATGTTGTCCTGGCAGTGAACCTTGATATATTCTTATAATATCAACTTTTTTGACTTCACTACATCACTATTAATCAATGAAGCAATGATTTTTAAAATTTTCTATTAGTTCATATGATTATTCCCATATATGATATCATGCTATTTATATTCAATCTGAGGTCGTATTTCTTCATCATGTTTATTCCCATAGTGGGATTTATTACCCATCCTATTCATTAAGAATGTAACTAATGTATCCATTATTACAATAATATAATAAAGTAAACTGCGATAAGTATAGTAAAATCTAGATAAATTAGCATTATTTTATTTCTATATTAATGTATTGTATATGTGATTTTCCAAACACACTAGACCTATCAATTTTTTGGATTTTTTAAGAATTTCTATTTTAGAAATGCACAATAATATGATTATGAGACTCCTGATACTATTGGTAGATTCATATAGTTTTGTAGTTATTTTTTTAGATGTGGTTAAAAAAATAAAAATATATATATAATTAATAACATATATTAAAACATAAAAAATATTATGAAATTAAATATATTACATTTATGAGTTAATTTAAATTAATATTTTCTATTAATTTGTTTCAAAATGTGAGTATTATATTAAATAGACATTTCTATATTATATTAAATGGACCAAATTATGGTAATTCATGCAAGAATGCTATGTTATGGAAAAGATAATGAATGCTGAAAATTGATTTCTAAAATGATGAGAGAAGGTGTTGAGAACCTCTTTATTGCACCTACGATGCTAAATAATGTAATTTATAATAAATTTAATCATTTGAAACAACCACTATATCCCGCAAAAGAATAAGGTAGAGGATAATTATTTAAATGAAAAAGAACTAAAGAAATTAGTGGATGATTTTGCCCCCAATGTTTTATGAACAATCTGTTCGATTCATTGAGAATATATTCATTTTCTTCTAATTCCCCATTAAAGTGAAATTTATTTTAAAATCCCAAGTAAGTAATTAATAATAGATATTTTTCTCTATGACTATTAGTGAATTAGATAGTGTTTTAGAGGCTTAAAATGAGAATAAATCCAATCTTAAGCATGGAATACACTAATATTTTTAAAAGATTGTTTTACTGCCTTTTGATGGAAACCATCTTTTAAATATATCTTTTGACAATTTTATAAGCTCTATTTGTCAAAATAAACTTATTCTTTGTGATTGGGACATCAAAATTTACTTTGTGTGAATTTTTGGTATTTTTCCGATAAAGATCATTTTTTTAATGAATAGTGAAAAATGTTTTATTTTAATTCAAAACCACTTTTTAATATAATTTATTTATATGATTAGATTATATTTTGGATTTGTTTTAAAGTTCAATTAGAATATATTTATACCATTTAATCCAATAGTGGTCATTGGAATTAATTTCTCTTTGAAATTGGACTTAAACTAGTGTCAATCGTTTGATACTTATTGTTTCCTAAAAACACTCTATTTTCTATGACAGTGGGAATTAATTATTAAATTAATTAATTCAAGTTATATGATTTGAATTTTGTAATATAGACATCATTTTTGAATTCATAATTTGAAATATATCTCATGGTGAAGTTTTGGTTTTTTTCTGGAAAACTTCAATTTTTGATAAATAGTGAAACCACTATATGGTAATTATAAAAACTGATTTTTCGTTTAAATGAAATTTTACCACCTATGTGGTTTGAATTTAAAAAAATATGACATACATGGTTGTAATTAAGAAGTAAAATGTGGTTCAATGGGATTAAAATAATTTTTTGGTGAATAGTAACTTTTAAGTTTTTAATCGCGATTAGAGGTAATTAGTGTAATTTAAGGTAAGAATAATGTTTTAATAATATGATATGAGCTTGAAACATGCCCTAACCTTATTGGATGTGTCGTGGCCGACCATGAAAATCCATGGGTCAACTTGGGGACTCCATGGAGCCACTTTGGTAGGAAAATTACATTAATATCTTTTTATTTAATGTTAAAATATAGATTAGGGTGAAGCTTTGGTTTTTTTCTGGAAAATATCAATTTTTGATGAATACTGAAACCACTAAGTGGTACTTATAAAAACTGATTTTTCGTTTAAATGAAATTTTACCACCTCTTTGGTTTGAATTTAAAAAAATCCGACATAGATGGTTGTCATTAAGAAGTAAAATGTGGTTCAATGAGATTAAAATAATTTTTTGGTGAATAGTAACTTTTACGTTTTTAATAGCGATTAGAGGTAATTATTGTAATTTAAGGCAAGAATAATGTTTTAATAATATGAGATGAGCATGAAACATGTCCTAACATTATTGGATGTGTCATTGCCTACCAAGACAATCAATGGGTCAACTTGGGGACCCCATGGAGCCACTTTGGTAGGAAAATGACATTAATATCGTTTTATTTAATGTTAAAATAAAAATGACACAAACATGAGTTGTTTTACAAAAAAAAATTTACATGGGGTTATACAAGTCAGAGTTTTTACTATAAATAATCATTGAAAATATAAAAATATTTCCTACATCATAGTATTTGTTTTATAATTTTTAGACATTAAATAAATTAAATTATTTATGACACCATGATGATGCAGCGATTACCTCATTATTTAACATTTTAAATAAAATGAAAAGATAATGTAAAATCTATGACCTACACATGTCCAAAACCTATTGGATGGGTAGATTTAGAACCCTTATCACCTTATCCTAGAATTATATCAATGTGGGACCTTTTAAATCCGAAACTCATTTTAAAATAATGTATTATTTCTTTACTTTCCAAGAGTGCCCCTCCTCTCCTCTTATAAAAGGCCCCCACCTCTACCTCCTTACCCACACTTCCAAATCCTTTGGCTCGGCCAACCCCTGCCCATTTTGTCTCTCCACATCCCTCTATAACTCATAGAAGCCTCACATTGGACAGAAGTCTTCCCAAGGAAGCCTTTGAGCTCAAGTCAAAAAGAGTTACCCGGTTTAAAGGTAGTGTCTTCTCATGTGTTCTTATGTTTTATTTTTCTTATCCTACCCCCTAAACTCTTTTTATTCATTTCTTTTGTAAAAACAACAGTATCTTCCATATTCTAGGATGTTTTTATAAGAATTATTCGAGATACACTTACATACACCTACATTTAATGGTTAAAGAACATACTGTTTCCGTGGATGGAGAATTTATGCCTCACGAAACAATGATTGTTCAACACTCATATATCAGCTTCAAAGGTGGCTATTAAGATGTCACTATATTTATATATTATATATAATAGGTTTATTTTTTTCTTAAGCTTCTTTATTTGTCATTTATGTCATATATTTATGGTTACCATTATGAGTAAACGCGATATCTTCATTTTAGGAAGTGCGGACTACCGCCCCCTCAAAGTGATTTGATTCGTTAATACCATATGTGGTACGTGTAAAGGATATATTTAATGATATTATATATGATACCATACTGTAATTAAAATACTATTATGTATCATTAAGTTTTAATTCCATAAAATATGAAATAGAAATGAAAGTAGCGTTCATGCGTACGTACGGCTTACCGTCTTCATGAACGGTGCATTTCATTTTTTACCTCTAAACGTTGTGTAATATTATAAATGCATGTATATACTGGATATATATGATATATATGATATATAAATCATGAGTATAACTCTGGATATAATGGATACATGAACAACTTGTAATTATAAAAAGCATATTTTGACTCAAGGACCAATGATCGTTAAAACGACCTTTATTAACTAAAATAATTACATAGTGTTCATGACATGGTAATAAGTGATATAAAAGGAATAATGAACTTGAAAATGGTTCTTAATCAAGCATAAATTAACTCAAGTTTATTATTCAGGAGATTAAAGAACGATCAAGTCAATTCGGATACGAGGTATGGGACTTCGTCTCAATCTCCTTTCAATTGAGGCATATTTTGTTTTATACACAACCTTCTTTATACGTTGTAAAAACCCCTTTGACATTTAAGTTTATTCAAAAGGAATAATTTTTATACGAATATTTTACTAAATGAAAAAAGGGAATGTTATTTTCGTCGTACGTATGCGGTGACAACGACTTCTCTGCCACCGTGACCATTATTTGAGTTTCGACTTCCTCTACAAGCCATACTTTTTTTAAAGAAAAATAAATACCATGTTTTACTTTTCTTTTATTTTGGTATTGAAAATGGTTTTCATACTGTTTTTATATCAATGTGTTGTATTGATATCATGTTATTGAAAGGTGGAAATGTTCTGTTTCCTTTATGCATGTTTTATGTGATATGATTATGTTGTGGTTCTTGGGCATTATTATGAAGACGGGTGGTTTCGTGCTAAAAGAAGGAAGGGTGAGCCCGATATAGCACTCCAATGCATTGGGTAACGCAAAAGAGTGAAACACTAAGGTTTCTCCGAAGAGATTTAGGGAATATACTATAATGGGTATTCCAAATGTAACCAAGAGGGTTACTCCCTACGTAAGAATGTTATGAATGCCTCAACTTACCTTTATGTCTTATGATTTCTATGATTTATTCATGATTTGATGAGGTATGTTAAAGTGCCTATGTTTTATGGCTAAAGTATGATTTCATTCTTATGTATATCTGAACTCATGTTTCCTTTCCATATTTTTATAACCATTACTGAGATTTTTATGCTCATCCCATGTTTTTGAAATGGTTTTTCACAGGACAAGGGAAAGGTACATGATATGATGATAGTGTTAAGGAAGTGTCAAGAAAGAAACCATGTTTTATTTTAAATATTTTTCCATTGATGGGGAAAATGAATACTATCCTTTATGTAACCACTTTTCTTAAATGTGGAATATAATACATGTTTTATGATCTAATTCTCTAAAACTCTAAACCTGCACAGATCCTCAATGTGAATTATTCATTTAATTCAATATTAAGTATGGTTTATGGTCAGGGCCTTATATTTAGATTGGTTTTATATCATTTAGATGGGGGAAACCATTAGACAAAAGATATTGATCCCAACTACAAAAATAATAAAATATATCATATAAATATATTTTTAAGAATGAAAGAAAATATTTTTCAATAAATATATTCATCAACCTCTCTAAAATATAATGGGTATGGAGTTTTTTTGGCCTCAAAAAAGATTATAGGAATATATAAGTTCATAAAAAAACATTACAATGATTGAATTATAAACCTCATGATTTTTTATCGATACTAAAATTATTTTTGATAACCTGTTTAGTAAAAAAATAAAATTTTGTTAAAATGAGTCTCAATTCATTAAACACCCCAATACGTAACAATATATTTCTCATAGAATAAATTCAATTTCATTAGAATCTTGTAATGCACACAATATTGAGTTTTTAAAAAACTAATATATTGATATATTATTTAGACATGAATATTATAACCATCCAATTATGTTAGTGGATATGAATACAAATAAATTATTTATAAAAATTATTTTTTTTATTTTTTTGAAATAAAATAAGTATCATTTAAATGTAAAAGAAATGTTTTCTAAAAACTATACTCTTTTTTAAACGATGGTTCATTCTCTCTTTGAGTACACAATTTAAATTTAATTTTTCTGAATTTTATAAAATTAATTTGATAAAATTAATTTGAAATTTTATATTATAAAATAATATTTATATTTGGGTGATTTATTGATATTTTTTGGAGAAATTTCATTTTTAATTAATAGTGACAAATAATATATATTAATTAAAATATGAATTTTCATTTGAATTATTTATAATGAAAAATTATATATTTAATTGGTTCTAAAGATGAATTAGTTAAATTATATATACATATATAATAATGTTCACTAGAATCATTGTCATTTTTAATTTTTATATAAAAAATTAATATTTTCAACATTTTCTCTTTAAAAATCAGATTTCTTATCACATTTGTGGGATTAATTTTAAATTAAATTTTTCCACATATATTTATAAAATTTAAAAAAATATATTAAATATTTGGAATCATAATAATTTAAATTTTATTAAAATGTGATATTATTTTTTTAACAATATTTATTGTGATAACCGTAAAAATTAGTGATTGGTGTTATGGTAAAAATGGGTTTATCAGGGGTTAAACTTTGAAAAGAGATAATAAAATGATGTAAAATATGAAAAATTATCATTTTATAACCATATTTAAACTTTATAATTCCAATATAGAATATACGATCATTTTTTTTTCTTTTATCATGTGTATTAATTTATCATTTTAGATTCTATTGAGAAATGTCACCATAATTTCCAAAGATATCCCCTTTCCCAATATATAAAATGGTTATCCCTCCCCTCACCTATTCACACATACCAAGAAATGTATTATAAAAAATACCAATAATAATATATCTCCAAATCCTTAGTCACATTCTAGAGATATGTTTTCTCTCAAAAGACCATCCCTAGTATCCTAAAGAGGACATCCAATAGAGGTTCTGTTAGAGAATGTAATTATCTTAACAATGCTCATTCATTTTATTTTATTTTCACCATATATTATTTATTAAAACATGAAATATAATAACACTATTATTTCCCATAAAATTAGATCATATAATTTTTATGGTATAATATTTCTTTATCTCAACTTTTGTCAATTTAGAAGTGAAATCATCCAGCGTGTGTACGACAGACTACCACCTTGCAAATCGATGTAGTTTTTTTTCATCACAAACATTAAAGGCTGGATATAATTATATATTTGACACCATTATATGATTTTTATGATATAATTATACATTTAGAATTTTCATTTTTGATATATTTTTTTATATTTTGCACCATTTAAAATATAATAGTCGATTGTGTGTATGGCGGACTATCACCATAGGAAATGATTTGATTCGTTTTTCCATTACTCTTTACATAGAATATCATAAGGATGAGATTAATATATATATATGATATAAATTATATGATATTTATTCTGTTAATTTAAAAAATCTCCCACTTCTTTACCATTTCACACATTAATGGAATATTATCATCACTATAGAATATATAAAAAATATTATCCTCATGGAGCGATGCTATTAAATTTCTATGCCCAAATTTTAAGAGTGGTAAATATAATATAGGAAATATAGATATAGGAAAATGCTTTATGCAATATGGATATATAATTATAAGGCATATCGATTAAAGACTGAAATTAATTATTTGGTATTGGAGGAATTATTTTGACTGACATTAATGGGTGGGGGAAAACATTAAATAACCCCATGATGCATCCTAGGACTAATGACATAAATCATGTTTTCCAAATGAAACATGTTTCTACCTATATTATATAAACTTCATTTATAATTGTTTTCATATTATAGGTTTCATGATCTCAGGGATCATGGAATCCAATAATATAGAAATGATTTCATTATGAATTTTTTTATTGTTATCTATGATAATTTCATAATTATATTATCTCAAGATGAAATTAATTATCGGTTTATTGATTGAAAATAATTTATTTTTAGTTATTTCACTTTCGATGTTGATTATACATTATTTATTCATGAATTAAAGGTATATAAATGGAATATGTGCTCAGTTATTTACCATTCTATATTTATTATGATACTTGATTCATTATATCTTCCATTGTACATAACCCTTACAAAGGAATTGATCCCACCTTCGTATTGTTTCAATTCTTCAGAATCTAAATAAAAATTCCTGGAATGTGTTTATGGATTCAAAATATGTTCAATTTTTATGCATTCTATTTTACAAAACTATGTAATATTACATACATGTACATATTAAGATCTAAAAAATAGATAAACTCGTCGGAACATTGGGTTTTGATCCTTTTTATCTCTGCTTATGTAATAAATTGTAATTCCATCTTTGGGCTACTAGTGTCATGATCAGTAATTTTTTTATAATAGAATCTTTAGTAAAAATCATGGGAAGTAGATTAAGGAAAAAATATATTATTTAAAATTAACCTATGATAAAAATTGATTGTATGTATAGCAGAACATCATAATATTTTTGTAAGGAAATGATTATTTCGGTTTTTGTATAAATATATCACTTTCTAGATATTACATACAAATTTGATTCTAGAACATATGTACTTATGTGTATTAAAATTTAAAAGGGATCATTCAAAAGGAACTAGTTAAAAAATGGTGTATAATGGAGGTACTTAATATGCACCTGGTTTAACACTCTTAGGGTACCTTTATAGGATAATCTACATTTTATTTATAAACCATCTCGGATGATGTTAAAATAAGTATAATCTTGATGATACCATGTTTTTGAATTTGATATAAACAGTGCATAAATTTTTATTTATGATAACTGTTAAACCATATTTTAAATTATACTTTATGAATTAAAAGTAAACATTTAATGAGCTAATCTTGTATTATAAATTTATATAAATACTCCCTAGGATAAATAAGGGTAATAATACTCTTGGCCAATGTAAAAATTTCCATGTAAATAAATCTAATACAACTAGTATTATAAAAGATAAAATTATGGAATTGTTACATAAGAATAATTATTATTGGGAAAATAACCTTTCTCAGATGGATTAATGTATTCTAGAATGAGATTATTTTATGATGGATATTTTTTTATTGAGAATCCCACATCTTTTGGTTAGACTAATACTCTAGTGGTAGTAGAGGTGTGGATTAGGTTTATAGATAAGATATTTAATCCATTGGGTTGTAGTGAAAAGGAAAAGGTTATACTTATAGTCTATTGTCTTAAAGAAGATGGTGATAAATGGTGGTTTTTGATCTATAATACTTGGGAGGAAGAGGAAACTGATGTAATTGAGTGGAATTATTTTAAAGATATTTTCATTGAAAAAATATTTCCCTTTTGAATGAATAATTAAAATGAACTAATGGTTTATTATTTTATATAAAAGGGGAGGAGAAAGGTATTTGGATAATGAGTCTACATTTAAATATTTAACAAGATATGATGCAGATTACCTATGCAACACAATGTGAAAGATTCTCCATTTCAATGAATGTATTAAGGCATATATCAAAAGAGAATTGGTATTTAAATTTTTGTCATATTATGATGAAAGGGTTTTTTATTCCATCATAATAGATATGGGATTTTAAAGATCCAATATATTCAAGGGGTATCAAGAGAATAATAGGTAATATTAAAACTAAGAAAAAGACAATGTGTCAATGAGTAATAGGAGTATGGGGAAATTTTCTATCATGTGGAAATTTGAGAAATAAACATCACAAGATGTTCTTGAAGGGATTGGGATAATGATATAAGTTATTCGTTATGGGTAATATTCATAATTAATGAAATTAAAAATAATATATGAGTATTGTTTCAAACATAAATAAATGGGACTTTTTTCACTAAAATGTTTCAAGTATCTTGGGAATCCACCACAAATGATGTCGAAGGTGGAAGGAAAATCTTACGTGACCTCTATAGCTGAGGTGGAAGTAAATAATTATGGGTTGGAAAGTATTTTAATCCTAATATACAAATTATCTGATAATTTATTTGATTTTAGATCAATTATCACTTTTATATCTAACAATTATTCAAGGAAAATTACACTTTTCCCATTTAATTTATTAAGGTACTTTTCACTCAAATCACATAGGGGATTTCACACTATAAAAAGTATTTATTAAGAAACCCCCATTATTTAACATAAACATGTTTTTTTAACAACCATATTGTCATTTCTAATGCGGTCTTCAAAATAATCCTTGGTATTTACAAGATTTCAAAATAAGAAGAAAACTATTTATTATAAGAAGAAGGAAATTATGATTTTTTAGGAAAATATAGAATTCATTTTTTTAGAACATAGACACAATCATATTTTTCATTTCATGATCCATACCAAGTATATCTATTAAATTATATTATTAGTGAATAATTAAAAAAATAATCTAGGGCTGGAGAATCCAATCCCTAAATTGAGGTTGTATCAATTTTAATAGAATAATTTAATGTATTTTTAGGGGAATTACCTATGAATCCCATAGAGTGTGATGTTTATTTTTTCATTCAATTAATCCATGATGAAATACCAATATCATGTAATCTCTTTAGGATGTTCGTTTTAGAATTAGTCAATTTAAGAAAAAACTTGTGTTTTTAGGTGTTAATGGATTTGTTTTCCCTGTTTTTTTCATGGGGAGACCATGTTCTCTTCCTTTCGAAGGAAGATAAATCTATGAGGCTATTAATTGATTATAAAGAGAAAAATGATATTACGATAATGAATAAGTATCATATTCCTTTAATTTATTAATTATTAAATCAACTTAATAGATCCATACATTTTTCAAAAATTGAACATTGTTATAGGTATCACAATTTTTCAGTAGAGAAGGAAGTCATTATGAAGAAATGACTTTTGTTGATGTGTGTACATTTTCATTTTACTACAATTCTTATTGGATTGAATAGTGAACCCTCCATTTTGATAAATATAATGAAGAGAGTATTCATGGAATGTCATTATTGTTATTCTTGTGGTATTAATTGATTATATTTTAGTGTATTCAAACCGCTTCTAGGACCATGACAGTAACCTAATTATCCTTCATGAGACTATTAGAAAGAAAGAGTTATATGAGAAATTTATTAAGTGTGATTTCTATAATAAATGGGGATTATTTATTAATCATATTTTTTTCAATGGTATAATATTAGTTGATCTGGAAAAGAAAAAGGTTGTCATATAATGGTATAATACATTGAACATAAATTAGGTGTATAGTATCATTGGTATAGAATGTTAATGTCATCAGTTCATTCATATTATTTCATGATTAACTAACACGTTGACCTAGATTTCATGTAAAGTGTTTATGTTTGTTTGAAAAATGGAATGTGAATAATTTATTGATGAACCGATGAGGATATTTTATGTATTTCAATTTTTACCCTATCATATTAAAATAATGGTTTTGTGATATATAGTGATCCATTGAATGAGGGCCTTGGTTGTGTCCTAATAAAAGACTATAATGTTATTTTAGACACATAAAATAAATTGATGAATCATAAACATAATGATCAAACTGATGATCTTGAGTTAGAAGCTGTAATATTTCCATTAATTATATGGAATCATTATATCTATCAATTTTTTTTAGATATAATGGAATCAAAATAACCTAAAATAAATATATTCATATTAGGATCCCAATAGAAGGTAAAATAAATGGATAGAGTTACACATGGATTATGATTTCACAATATATTCCAATTAATGAAAAAATTTGGTAGTATATTAATAGAGTTTGAATAATAATGGTGTGTGGACCTAAATGAGTTTTAAGAGAGATAATATGTAAATTTATATAGTAAAGATGGATATGGGAATTATTATGGAATCGGTGACATAAATGATTTTTCAAATGATTGGGAAACCATATTTTTTACAAATGATAAAAAAATTCATGATAATGAAATATTTTAAAATAAAAATAAATCATTGAATTATATAAAATAGGAAGACTTTATTTGTGAAAATGGTTTTCTGAAATTGGGAATGATGTGATCTTTTCCATTTATAACAGAGCTAAAAAGATAATTTTTTTATTATGTGCATAACTCAAATTTTTCTTGACACCCTATATGAAAAAAGAATGAATTGGGATTTGATGGAAAAATTTTATGGGATAACATGAAGTGGTAAGTTGCTGATTATGTTTCTAAATGTTTGGTTTTTCAACAGGGAAATATTGTGAGACAACATCCATGAGGATTTAGGATAACCATTCCTATTATTGTGAGGGAATTCGATGACATAGAAATGAAATTTGTTATAGTAATATAAAATAATCAAATAAATATTGATTAAATATGAGTTTTCATTGATCTCTAATTGAAATCTACACATTTCCTTGATATAAGAGATGATATACCGCATTAATGACTCTTAATGATCTATAATAGTGATGTTGAAATAATTTATTCCAAACATGTATTATTTGTTTCTTATCATGATATATGTTTCACTTTGAAATTATGGAAAAAGTATTTAGATGCCTTTTGAAATTGTAATTAATATAAGAACTACCTACCATCCTAAAATTAGATGATTTTTTAAAATAATATTTCCTATAATGGATGACATTTTGAGGCCATTCATAATTATCTTTCACAATATGTGGGATCTATATTTACCTTTCATGGGTTCTCTTATAACCATAGTTTCAATTCAACTATTCAAATAGACCTATATCATAGAAAACTTGGTCATCAAAACCATGCAGATGTGTTAGACATCAGATGGTTAGGTGACACAATAAAAATGGAAAACCCATGAATATAATGAAACCATAATTAAAAATTGAGTAAAATCTTAAAGAAAAAGATACAACCTAATTCATAAAAAAAAATCCAAACTTTCTAAACCACGATGTAATAATAACTCATCACAAAAAATTCTCCCTCTGAATATTAGCCACACCAAAACAAACCTTCTATGAATGAAACAACAATGGAAAAGTCGATGTGCTATAATATTCCCTTCTCATTACCAGTATCTAGAAATACAACATCTAAAAACACCCAAGGACAAAATAGGGTGATAGAAAAAAATCTTAGTATGATACCATCATAGAGTCTATATATGGTCTAATACCAAGAATTTAATAGTTCAATATTAAAAAAATAGTTTCAAAAATAATTTTCAAAAATCCTAAATCAATTTATTAATCATTTTCACTATTAACTTTCCTAAAATAAATTCCTATTCTCAAAATATAAATATGAAATTTTTAAGTGAAAAAATGATAATTGATATCCATGTATCATAAGGTATTCATGTAAATAAATATACTTACATCAAGTGATTCCATGGGATACAACCTCATATTAAAACATGGGACCAAAAATCTATGATAAAACCCATCAGGGGATAAATATATTTAAATCACTAGTGAAAATATCATTTTAGATATATATATATATATATATTGAAATATGTACTAGACACAAAAATACCATAACTGTAGCCAAATATTGGTTATAACCAATACCATGACCTACCATTGAATATCATTATTCCAAAGGCCAGCCCATAGTGCTGCCACACACAATAAGGCTACCATTGTCTATTTTTGAATGCACCCATGATTCCTAAAGATCCATGAATCTAAAATTAATCATAAAATCCATGACAAAAATTATAAAAATAAATTATTTAAACTATTAAAATCGGTTTTGTTGTCTGAAAAAACAACCACAAATAATTGATTTTTTTTTCAATGAAAACCCCCGTAAAAAACATATTAATTTCCAAAAAATATTTTGTATCCCTATATCATATAATATTTAGAAAAACCTATATGAATTTATGAATAAAAATATAAAATTAAATAAATTAATCCATTATATAGAAAAAATAAACCGAAAAATGAATAAAACAAGCCACCTTCAAAAATAGTTAGTGGAATCCAAGAGATCTACTTTTGAAAGACAAGGAATGATAGAGAACTATAAAGGATCAATAGAAAATACTATTTTATCATGAATGTGATCCTAACCACATCCATAAATACAAATTAAATAATATCAAATGAATAATTCGAAGGAATGATTACTTAAAGAGATGCACTTCAACAACCTTGATGATTGTTCACTAAATGAAACTATCTAGAAGTGTGGGAATAACCCAAAATTTCATAAGGTGACATATCGGCTGACATTGGGAGGGTAAATGGTTGAATTAAATTTAAATCACTTTTATGAATCCCTTAAAATAATATCTCATGATATTTACATGGATTGTTATATCATTACACATCTTGTTTTCTCTAAAAATTGAATAAAAAACATTCCTCCGTTTTAATACAAACCAGATTGGTTCCATTACATGATGTAAACCAGGCACACAATGTATACAACATAGATTTCCTAAGCCTACTTATTTTAATCTTCCAAGAAACCATTACATATTGTGTAATCCCTTTATGTGGTTTAGAATAACCTAGAAAAAATATCATAGATTCATGTATAATAAACACTAGGTCCCTAAGGAATTCCTCTAAACCTGGGGAGAACCCCTCGAATAAATAAAAAATTTATAGCTTGACACCATTAATTCAAAAAACACACATCCATATACATTAGTTTATTGTCACTATAAAATTCCCTATATCACTAAGAATCCCAAAAATTCACCCAAACAAGGATGATAATTGAACCATAAACAATGGAATATGTATAAAGAATAAAAAAGGATCACCTAAAAAGAATAACATAGTGTTAAATTCTCCCTACCAAAAATTATTTAAAACCCTAATTACCTCTCATATTCCTAGAATCAAAAAATTGAATTCTACTTCTTCAACATTATCAATTCACTCTCCCTTGTATTGTGGATATCCTATCAATAATTCCATAGTACCTAGTGAAGAAGAATCATTTTACCATAAAGTACCTTAACTGAGTGATTAATAAAATAAACTATCTGCTCAATAAATCTGGTTTCATTCTCAATATCAACATCCTCCCATCTAATCACATAGTATAGATCCAGTACATACCTCCTCAGATGGGAAACATGAAATCGGTCATGGAAAGATGTAAAACAAGACATTAATTCCAACAGATATGCAACATGTCCATGTCATCCCATAATCTCAAAGGGACCACAAAACTCACATCTATCATACCATTCTTACCCAACTCACAATGTACCATGTGATGTGAATCTTTAGAAAAAACTGATAAAAAATATCATACTCCTACAACTGACGATGATTGTCCATATAAGATTTATGATGACATTATATCATGGTCAGTCTACTCTAGATCAACTAAAATATCTTCATCGTATATTAATAATGGCTCGACCCAACCAAGGTACCCTATCCAAACTCTTCCCAACAAAATTAAGACTAATATATCTTCCCATAAAAATTCTTAAAGGGTTCCATCATTATCTGGTCCTAATAACTTTTTTTATATGAAATCTCGAATAGAAGTAATTTTTTCCATGTTCCTCCTAAATCATGCACACATGTGAAAATAATATCCTCAGGAACCTGTATAGATCTCTCTATCTGTCCATCTATCTATAGAAGATAATCAATGCCTAATATAATATGGGAGCCAATTTCCTATGTAAATATTTCTAGAATATAAATGAAATCCTCCAATCACAATTAGAAAAATCCATAGAGGTAACCCCAAAAAATCTCACAATCTCTTTGACAAATAATTCCCCAAGAGATTATAAATTTTTCATCTCTATGCTAGTGAAAAAAGAAAATCATTAAATTATTCGGTCAATTAATGAATAGCGACAATGGGATACTAGGACCACTCACTTGAGGTCTCTCCACAATAAAGGATTCCACTATTGAATTGGAACTTTATGTCTCTCAGCTTGTTAGTCTAGACTCGCTCATCCAATGATGGGTTATATTTTATCGATGCTAAGAATAGTTGTGTGCCGACCCATTTTACTCCCATGTTTATCTTGGAAAACATACTCCTCAGAGGACACTCCACAGCTAACTCCCTTACATGATGTGTTGATAATTTTATTCAGAATTCATCGACACCCACATTCCCCTTCCCATGTGTGTACTCCATATCAAAGTAAAATTTATAATGGTTCATAATCTAGGATCTTTGTACCATGTTTCGAAACCTATGATTAAATTTATATTTCAGAATCATTTAATTAGAATACATAATAAGATTTCCCCAAAGCGATAGTGTAGCAACATTTTAGTTCATACATAGCATCTACCAATACAAGATTATGTGTAGGGTTGTTTTTATAATGAGTGATTTGATAAAGTGATCCATAGGCTATAAATAGTTTTCCATGCATAGAGAAACATCCTAAAACCATACTATAAGCATTGTAGAAATCATGATAACCTTAACCATGTTCTGGAAGAATCTAATCTAGAGGTTATGGTGATCTAAAATTATTATCCTAAAAAGATTTCTGATAGTTATCATTCAACCCAAAATCTAAAGCCTTATGGGTTACCATAGTCATAGAATATGAAAGAATGTATAAATCTCTAACAAAAACTATATAATAACCAGAAAAACCTATGAACATCCAAATATCAAAAACAATTCTAGAAATCTCCCAAGACATTATAGCATGTATATTTTCAAGATCAATTGAGATTCCCCTCTTAGATACCACATTCCTAATATATTTATCATCCTGGACCAAAAAATAACCTTTAGAAAGCATACTATATAGATAATATTCATAAAAGGTATGATGAATAATATCCAAATGGACCATGTTATCCTCAAATTTCTTGGATTATGGACACATATTATCCCCGAACACAATAACCAATGAGATTATGAACTGATGATATATCTCGTTATTCAAATCCGTTAACACCATAGGATCATTAGTTAGATCTAATTTAAAAACATAAACTCAAAAGGATTATTTTATATTGAAACTCATGTCTTAGGTTCATAAAATTCTTAGAACCACTACTGGTTGTACCTTTATGAATGATCATTCGTTCAAAACCATCATACCACTTGAAGATAGTGGAAATGGTCACCAATCCTCTGAAAATGATATTTTATCTAAATTTTCACCTAATCCAAGATCCAACAGATAATAAAAATTAAAAGGCACTTGTTTTAATTCTTAGAAATGGGATCTATTAAATCCCATGATGAATTTCTTGGGTGAAAATTTCATTTATCCTATAGGCCCTTAACATAGACCTTATGTTCCACCTACTCATCCAATTAAATTTGATAATGTGGAATAAAAATTGGAATCACACCAGGTACTAGGATAACAGTTAAATAATACTTTCATCCTAGTTTTCAACCTAAAAATTAATCTAGAAATGTTCAGGGTATTCACACACAACACTATAGAAATTTAGTCATCCAAACTAGGGTCAACTAAATCATGAAATAATCATTGAAAACATGCATGTGATTACACTATCAAAAGGAAAAACATGGATTTACCTTCAATAAATAGTTTTTCACTCACACTGTAAAACATGAGTGACCCTAGCTAAAGATAAGAACTGAACCTGATAGAGATAATAGTCTATTTGGGAAATATAAATGCTAATATAATCCATGGAAATAATCAAGTAGAATATGTATCTATTAAGAACTAAAAAGTCACATACCACCTAAACTTCAGCTACAATCACTCAAGATGTGTGAGAAATGAAGAAGTTAATGGAACTCACTCCTAATGGTTTGGAATGATCCATCAGGCAAGAAAAAAAGTTATGAATGGAAATCAAAATTATCAATTAACATTGATGATATAATAGAATGAGAAACACATATATCCAACAAATTTAGCATCATATGAGATGAAATCAACACTGTATATATAATAGTACATGACCCAACATCATATTCCTCTAGTGTGTACTCCACTACATATGGATGTTCTGTTTTATGTTCTTCTTGTACTTTCATTGCACCATGAATACCCCCCTTATCATAAAAATAAGTCGAACCACCCTTATAAGAATCTAGATGAATTTTTCAAACCTAGGTGAATGTTGATCCTACCTTAAAATCCTTTGATAACCTATAACAAAAGTATTTTATAAACCTAGATCATCCACAATGATGAAATATCCTGGGAGCCACTAGAAAAATCAACAGGGTTTGACTTGACTGCCAACACAGATAGCAAAAAATCAGCTGTTGTTCAGATAAAGTCCCTGAAACTATTCTTGAAGAACACTGGCTGCCATAACACATATTTTTTGTCTAGAATATACACCATGAAGAAAAAATAAAATAAATAAATTTCAACCCAAGTCTATATTCTCAATTATATCCCACTTCAACAATGATTCTTTGTAAAATAACTCTAAATTGTTAAAAAGTAACATTAGAAAAAACAGTCACCTAATATCAATCATTAGTCCAAACTCAAACTATTGAGCCTTTAGGTACACTTTAGTGAGAATCTATGGTTCCAGATAACCCAACTCAGTAGAATGGTTTAGCTACTCCAGAATGGTACTCTCCCCTGCCAAAAGTCCAAAAATTCCCATTTATTTTCCATATTTAATGTCTTAGGGTGAAAACTATTATTAATGGTCTTCACGAATCAATCTGATGTAAGATTATTGTTAAAAATAGATTACACAATACAATCTCACCATATCTTTCCAAATCCCTCATGATCATATATGAAAAACACACATTTGAGTCCTCATGAGACTTTATGATGTTGAATATACTCTCAATCTACTCAATCCACTCATTATATTTCAATATACATTTTTACCATGAAGCACATATGGTTGATTTTAATTATACTAAGATCCATGATCCACCACACATCGTTGGTTATCAACACCAACTTATCCGAAATCCTAATTTGTTTGGATTATAGAATCAAATAAAGAATTGTCTGCAATAAAATTCTCTTGGACATCAAGTCTTGTAGTTTCCCTTCTCAGAGTATGAAGCCCTATTCTTGGAAAAAAATTCTATTAGATGCAATAAAATAACAAGTTTGATGATAATCAGATTCCATAATTTTAGGACTACTTTTATAATTAAAATAAATTCATTAATGAACTATTAATTTAAATTAATTAACAATTCAATCCATGAAATACATTTCAAAAATGGAATATGTAAATTTTATTGAAAACCCCCATAAAGTTCATTCAAAGGACCTGAAATCCCTAAAATTCAACCTAGTAAAATTCCCTAACAACCACTGGTAAATCAAATTAATTCATGTATGTGAGATACCTGGTCCCCTTTTCTGCACATACATTTGAAATTTATATTTCCCTAACTCTTATATTCCCAAGTCAAATAACTGAAATCATGAAATGTTAACACACATTAGATTTATCATTTCCTATTATATGAAATTGTAATATACCAAAATTGGTTAGGAAAACCATAATCTTGATCCTTTCATCACATGGAAAGGTAAATCAAGCAAAAATAGTTCAGAAATATAATAAACTAGGTGAAAAAACTAGAGAATTGTGGGGAAGAAAAAGATACAAACTGAGCTATAAAATCATTCCAAATTAGGGAAACACATAAGTAGGAATAAAGAAAGACCAAAAAGTATCATTGGGACAAAAAATCAACAATAAACCAGCATACTACTTAGTTAATGATAAAAAAGAAGATGAAAATCTATAAGATGTGCATTACGTTACACGTATACTATAACACAACATCTATAACTACCCAAAGTCAAAAGTAGGATGTGAAAAAAAATCCCAGTAGGATACCACCATAGATTTTATACAAGGTCTTATATCATGAATAAAATAGTTCTTTATTTAAAATTAAATAGTTTTAGAAATCATTTCCATGAATCACAAATCCACTTGAAAATAATTTTCCCTTTGGTTATTCACAAAATAATTACATATTCTCAAGAATAATAAATTACATGTAGAAGTAATAAAATTGGAATTTATATCCATCCATTATATGATAATACATTAATATCATAAATATGAAACAATATGATATGATTACATGTGATAAAACCTTATAAAAACATAATAGAAATAATTTATAAAAAAAAATTAAAAGATAAAAACACATAATTGACTCAGACCAATAACATTTGGCCACTAGCCTCTGAGAAAATACCTAGTAGACATCAAAAAGATCAAAAATAGGACAATAATTAGATCCAACCAATATAAATTCCTTCCATAGTCTATTGATATCCCAAAGGTTACCTCCTACTGGTTCCCCACACACTAAAGCTACTCATGTCAATTTATCAATGAAACCTTGTTTCCGAAATTAACAATATGTTTAAATAAATTTGAGAATCCATTATCACAGTATTTTAAAACATTTGATAATCCATGAAAATATACTTTTGTGTTGGAAATCCAGTTATGAAATCCGGGAATCGATTATAAATAAAAATTCCTTTTTAGAAGTATTTTATGTTATAAGATATCTTTTGAAACACAATATCACATCAAATAAAAGAAAAATACAAAATAATTTATCCATAAAATCCGGAAATTATTCAAATAATTCCATTATATTGAAACACCTAACAAAAAATAGTATAACAATAGTCACCTTCAAAAAAATTTCATTGGTAACTAAGAGGCCATCCTTTAGAAGATAAGGTATGTCGTGGAACTATGAAGGATCGATCGAAAAAATTATCTGATCATGAGTATAAACAAACTATATTAAAAAAATTGTAACCAAATCCAAATTGAAATTAAAAGAAACACTTTCTCTATGAGGCGCACTGAAATAATCCAATAGATACATCACTGAATGAGGTGACCCAAAAGGGTTGGAATCACAAAAAATCTACTAGGGTGGGTTCTGGGTTGAATGATAGAGTTTTTTAGTATAATGAAATAAAAATAACTAATATGACACCCTCAAACACACATAACTGTGATATTTACATGTATTTTAATCCCATTACACATCATGTATTAAACAATAGCTGGAATATCTGAATGACATATCACCTTTAAAAATTAAAATCAAATTTTGAGATTAATAATTTGATCCTAGTATATGATAGTCAAACCATTTCTTCCCTGAACATTTTTCATAGCATTTTCTTGGTGACTATTACACAATATCTAATACCTTGACATTATATATAATAAACTAATAGATCCCAAACATCCCCATTTCCTTTCAAAAACACCAAATCACTTTGTATTTCAACCAGACACTGAGTTAACCGTTAAAATAACCTAAAAAATTAATAGAAATTCTACATTTTTTCAAAACAAACATGAATCACATTAATTAAGGTCATTTCCTATAGCAAGAGATCTCCATCCATGATAATTATGAAAATGTACCAAAATAATTATGATAAATAACACATAAATAAGGTAGTACCTCAATAGAGTAACGAGGTGTTATTGGTTCATTATGATGCATTGAATGGAAAAACATTTCATAGTAAAACATATTGGGATGAATTTGTTGAGTGAAAAATACTAGGCTCAGAACTGGTTGGAGAGAAATTAATAATGTTAATGGATATTTTGGGTCACATTATAGTATATCAATTTTGTAAAAATGGTAATTTAAATGATTAGATAAATGACGTGGAATTCAAAGTGTGAGATAATGATTTATTTATATTATTTCTATGTACGTATTTGATATAGTTTGAGAAGAAATGGAAATTTGTCTACATTTAAATCAAAACCTTTGAAATCCTAAAACAATTAAGCATTGTTTCTTATCATTTGTAAATTCCACCAAATCACTAAAAAAATACATGATATGTCCCATATATCATTGTTGTGTAATTAAATGATATAGAAAAAACTATTTATCACCTTTGATGAATTAAAATTGAAATCTAATCAATCTTACTATAATAAACCAATACAAATTATTCATACTAGATATCACACATTATTGAATCAGATGAAAAGTTAGGTAAAGTCAGTTGGGAGAAATCAATAAATTGAGGAAGAAACATGGGAAAGAGATGATATTATGAAAAATAAATATCTTGATTTATTTATAAGGTAATATCCAAAACATTTAAAATTAAAACTATAGGTAATAGGGAGGAGTGTTAGACCCCAAGACTTTATAGTATATATATTTTTTGATTAAATTTATTTCTGTTAATAGCTTGAAATGAATGCAACAATAGGTTTAAATTCGAATATTATATTGAAATAATATTCACGAATGACCATTATAATCTTGAATTTATTTTAGATCATTTGAATATTACTTTATAAATTAGTCAAATTATGGTTCAACTCGTTATAAATAAAATAAAAATAATTTAAAATAAAAACAATTACCTTATAATTCTTTTTATGAAAAGTGATTTTGTTGCACTTTTCCCAAAAAATTTCAAATTAATTTTTACCACCGTTACATTTTTTCGATAAAACGAAATTATTTTTTGAAATTAAAATATCAAAATTATGTTTGAGTGAATTTTAGATAATTATGAAATGTTTCATTTTCTGATAAATAGTGAAAAATACTAAACTCAAATAGATAACTATCATTTCATTTAAATTATCTAAAGGAATAAATTACATTTTTAATGTATTATAATGTAAAATTAGTTCAATTGCTTATTTTTAAATTTAATTTAGGTTATTTGAATCATTTTCATGTTAAATTTTTATATATAATATTTCTAAAAGATTGAAAATTTTTTCTTTAAAATATATTTTTCTTATAACATCTAGGGGAGTATTTTTAAAATAATTTTTCACATCTCAATGTATTTAGTTTGGAAAAAAATGATTCACTTTTTTGATAATAATAATTTATATTAACTAATTAGGGTAAAAATAATTTACCAAAATGAATACTAAAAACATTAAAAATTATTTATCATGGTTATGGTAAAAATGGGTCTACTTATGGTTAAACTATAATGATTAGGATTAAAATGACCTAAAATATTTTCAAAATATTATTTTATATAAATATTTCCACATTATCCTTCCAAATTTTTAATACATGTTCTTTTGGAATGTTTTCTCATGTTAATGACTTTATCATTGTTTTCTTGGAAATTCCCATGGTATCACCCTTTTCCCTATTATAAAATTCCACTAAATACCCTAACTTATTCACACCTCCATAACCCATTGGATCATCCAAAACATGTAAAAATATATCCCCGACATGATTAGTCATAATTTAGTTCTTCTGTTCCTCCCAAAAGACCATCCATATCGTTCTAAAATGGATATCAAACAGGGGCGTCTGTTAGAGAGGGTAATTAACTTATCAAATCTCTTTCATATTATTTCTTCTTTTTCAACTATAAATAAAGTATTCAAGAAGTAAATTATATAATATTTGTTTATACTATATATTAATTTGTTTATTTTTTCGTGGTAATAATATGTATACTTCTCCACTTTCATCAGATGGGACACGAAATGACTGATCGTGTCTACAACATACTACCGATTCACCAATCGATATAGTTCCATTCCCTAAAATATCATCAATTTAGTATCTAAAGATATATTGAACACATTTATATTATATTTATTATATTATTATACTTTTTTACTTTTAATATCTCATATATTTTCTACATTCCATGACATTTAAAACATCATAAAGTCAACTCTGTGTATGGAGGACTACCACCTCACAAAGTGATGTGATTTGTTTTTCAATTAAACATAAATCAATTGTAATAAGTATAAAATTAATGAACATATGTTATTTATATATTATTATATGTATCTTACAAATTTATTATATCAGGCACTTTCTTATAATTTTAGTCTTTAATGGAATGATATCATCGCTTGTGCATTCTTTTGGACTACTGTTTCCACAGAGCGATGTGATTCATTTTACATTGAGAAATATTAAGAATGGTTATGATAATTTATAAAAATAGTATATGTTATATTCATTCCATTATTTTCATCCTAAATATGATGTACTTGTATCCCATGAACAAGAATCAAAACTTTCATTAGATACCACACTTGACAAAACAATGCAATTAAAACATTAAATATTGAAAATAAAAAAAATTTATTCATAAATGGGTTGTAAAAGGTTATCAAATGATCATATTTCATATTATAAATAGGTTCATGGTTTTTTTATTACATAATAACATACTTAAAATGATTATACATGTGGATAATTCACGTCTTACTGCTGAAATTGTGAGGTAAGGTACTTAATCTCAATTTATCTACATTGATGGATGTTATAATGTAAATAAATTAATTTATTTTATATGGTATATATACTAATCCATGATAGGTAATATTATTATTAATTAATAAATAATTTTATTTTATGTTTCAATTTCAATTATTTGATCCAATATGATTTGACAAGGATAATTCCAAGTTATAAAATTTATTGTACAATCTGACATTATTTTGTGACTATTTACATTATCATGAACCAATCACTTTCTTATAATTACATTCCATTTTAAATTAAATTTACATTAAATATCCATATTATTTCATGATTTATAAAATTATTGTATAAACCATATATTATTTTAATATATTCTATTTACATTGACTGTTATTTTACCAACTCGGGAAATATTGATAAATTTGTTTCCTTTTCTAAATATATATATATGAAAATATGGGATACTAATTAATGAATAAAATATATTATTTAATATAATATGAATTATTTATACATATAATGATGGGGATGACCTAGGATTATATATCCCATTGATTTGTTGGTTGGTCTCATGACACAAATCAAGTTGGAAAAACTAAACGAATTTATAGTTATAGTATTCAAAATGTCTTCTAAAAGGTCCTCATAGTATAGGTATTATGATTCCTAACATCATAACATTTAATAATTAGGCATTTACTTCATTTGAATCTAGTTATTATTATCCATGATATTTTGACAATGAAATTCTCTCTAGATTCTTTTCATTCTATGTTTATTAATTCAATGGAATGTGTTTTTAGTAATTTTTCATTCCACACATATTATTAATTATCTATTCATGATGTCATGTTATTTAAATTGTATATGTGTTTAGTTATTTACATAAACAAATTTATTATTATAATTTTCAAATGATTTTTTCTCCTACTTTTAAACTTTTTTATTTTTTATGTCACCCTTCTTTTTTTATTTGTCCCTAGAATGAGGAATAATTAATAGAACGAGTTTAAGGATTCCCAATGTTTTGAATTTATATGTTTTTTATTTTATATTCTTATATAAAATGTGTATCATGTATATTTTTTTTCTCTAAACCTAGTAAACTGCTTCTTACTTTGATATTAGACCTAGTGAATCTATGATAATGTAATAAAGTACAAAACAAGCACTGATCTACATAGTCTAGGGTCATTATACTTTGTAGAATAAGAATATTAGTAAAAATATTGGGAACTAGAATATAGAAAACATAGACTATGTAAAATAACCCTATAATAGGGTGTTAGGATTTTTATTAAAGAACAAACTAATGTTTTGGTAAGGAATAAATTTTGTGGGTTTTCTAAGAAATACATGCATGTATGTATACTACAAGTAGATGTAGTTATGACATAGTGGTTATTAGGGGTAATAACGATAGAAAGGTAACATTGCACTAGACTCAATTGTGACCTGGTGCAAGAAAAAATTGATTACTACACACAATTATTGATACTCCTAGGGGTTGTGCTTAGGATAATTCACATATTTTTTATGAAACATTATTAAGGATTTCAAAATAATTATAATCCCCACAAAAAATGTTAATGATTCTGATAATAATAATTCATAAATTTCAATTCATTCGAATTGTTATAGATTATTTGGAATTATATATTATCATTGAAAATATATAATTATATGAGTTACTCCATTATATAAAATTTAATGGAAATGGCACCTAGAAGGAATATGGGTATTAATACTCATTTCCAATGTTTTATTTTCCCCAATGAGTAAGCCAATATAGATGGTATTTGATATGAGAAATTTATAGTTATATTAGAGAATCTTCATTAGGTCATTCCAAATATCCATTCCTGGATTGAGAAATATATTACTCCATGAGATTCTACTATGATGTATCAATATATGAGATAAAAACCACCATAATTTTGTGGGACTAATAATACATCTGTATCTACAAAAAGGAATCTGTATATAGAGAATATATTTATGGTGCCTTAATGTGGTGAAAAATAATAGGTTACCTTTTCATTGTATTATTTGAAATGTGATTCTGACCAATGGTAGTAAATGATTTAGAATATTTAGGAGGAATAGAAAATAAAATTCATGGAATTTAAATCATTTGACACAATATTCAGAAAATATTTCTCTCATGATAAACAAATTAAAGTGATGAGAAATTTACTAAATTTTAAAGTAAAATTATGTTTAATGTATTATGGAGTATGATGTAACATTTACAATTGTTTTGGTTATGCTACAAATTACATATAAAACATTGAGTGTGATACTATCCATTTCTTTTAAGGGATTTGGTAAATTTTCTATAGGGATCTAATCTATCAATATTTTAACTAGACTTTTAAATATTATTATGTTCCATCAAAATGGAGAATAAATTTTCTAGATCTAAAATATTCAAGATGAATTAAGACAATAAGAGGTCTACTAAAAACTGAGACATCAATAATGCATCATTTAAAAAAATATGGAAGAAAAATTTCCATCATAATAAAATTTTAGAAAGAAACATCCTAGTATGTTCTTGAAGTGAATGGTAAAATATTAAAAATGTGGTGAAAATTGGAATATAGAACCTGAATTAAAGGGGAAAACAAGTCAATTATGTCTAATGTTTTAGCAATAAATAAATTGGGCATCATTCACACTAATTTCTCAAATGTAAAGGGAATCCACCATGAGTGAGTCTTTAGGTGGAAGGAAAATGTTAATTGATCATTAAAAGTAAGGTGAAAGTACCCAATGATTTGTTGGAAGGTACATTAATCGTATTATCAAATTTATCTAATGATTTATTTGATCCTGGATCCTTATACACATTAATATCTAATTAATTTTATATGAAAATTATACCATTCCCTCTTAATTTAAGATGGGGTCTTTTGGGAAAAAATCATATGGGAAGGGTAAATGTGATAAGGATTTTTAAGAATTCCCTATTATGACAAATGAACGTTATTTATTAGATGAAAGTTTTAAAATAACTATAGTTTTCTTTGATATAATCCTTTATATCTAAAGGAATTCAAAACATGATGAAAAAATTTTATTACAAGAAGATATAATTTATTATTTGTGAGGAGAATATAGAATTAATATTCCCCAATGCAAATAAATCATCATGAGATTCTTGTCTAGATCCACACCAAGTGGATTCACTGAATGAAATTCTTGGTCAAGAAGATTTAATTGAATATTGGGATTTAGAATTCAATCATTAAATTAATGATTTACCTATTGTAAAGAAATAAATTGATGTTTTTATTATTGAATTACATTCACATATCCTAGAGCGTGAAGTTGAGTTATAAATTAATTTAATCACTAATAAATGACTAATATAATATATTCCCTATAGAATATCCCTTGTGGAATTAGTGGAGTTGAAAACACTGGTGGATTTGGGTGATAATTTATCTATTCACCCCTATGTTACACCATGAGGTGTCCACATTCTATTCATTTATAAGAAAGATGGATCTTCCAGGCTATGCATTGATTATAGGTATATCAGTTCTATAATTGTATGAAAAAGTACTCTCTTCCTTGCATTGATGACTTATTCCACTAAGATCACAGATATTAATATTTTTCAATGATTGACTTTTTAATGGTGATCATTAATTTTGAGTAAAGAAGTGATTCAGTATGAATAAATAATTTTTTATTGAGGTATGGCCATTAAAATTACATAGTAACTCCATTTGTGTTGAATAATGTACCCTATAAATTTATTTATGCAATGAACCGAGTATTGATAGAATATACTGATGATTTTTTATTGTATTCAGTGATAATATTTCTGTATATTCTAGAATCTATGAGGAATAGAAGAATCAATTATACATCATTTATGAGACTCTAAAAATTAATGATTTATATTGGATATTTAGTTTGTGTGATTTCTATATTTAATAAGTTTCTTTGTATTACATATTTTCTATAATGAGAGAATCACAATTGATCATATGTAGAAAAAGGTATTCAATGAATTGAATTAATTAATGAACAAAGAAAATGTATGGAGTTCAATCTATTTTGTAGTCTAATCAGGATGGTTTGATAATAATTTTTCCTAATTATATAACCCACTAACCAAGAAAACACCTAAAGGGGGTTTTTTCAAAATGTAAAGTGAATAATGTATTTACGAATTAAGAATAAATCGGTAAATGGTCCAATTATGACTATAGTATCTGAAAATAATGGTTTGTTATATATTGTGATTCATTGATGAATGATTATGGGTGTGTATGATTGAAAATTGATAATTGTTTTGAATATTAATCATGGAAATTTAATGAAATTGATAATAACTTTTTAACCCATGATCATGACTTGGAAACTATAGTATTTTAATTGATGAAATAGATAAATTATCTCCATGGTTAATGATGTTAGATATATATAGATCATAATGTTTTAGAAACATTTTCATATAAATATAACAATATGAGGAAAATATGATGGCTTTAGTTACTCAAGTATTATTATTATTCAATATAATGTCTACCATGTAATTAAAACAAGGTAGCATATGAATTTAGTAGTAATGATCATGGAGTTATAACCCAAATGGGGATAGAGTGAGATCCCATATTCATGGATTGTTTAAATATAGATATCACAATTATTATGTTTTTGGACACATCAACCATTTTTCAAATTATTTTGGAATGTTATTTAATACTGAAGATAAAAAATTCACAATTAGATGATGATAACCTTCATATGAAAAGTAAATAAATGATTGATAGGAAATTAGAAGAAATAATTTATTAATATGCTGTTAAGATAAATGGAAATAAAGTGTGTTTTTCATATAGACCTACAATAAATTGGGGTTTTTTTAGGATAATAATAACATAAATTAATCTATTGACGCTTATAGAACAAAAATGTATGTGGATTTAAAGGAACAATTTTTGGGATTACATGAATTGGTAAATTTATAATAATGTGTCTAGATGTTTGGTTTCTCAGAAAATGAATTATATTATACAAAATCCAAGAGGTGTAATAAAAAATATTTACAATATTATATGAAAATGGTATTAAATTAATTTGGACATTCTTATAGGACTACCGATGTCCCATAGAAATAATGATATAATACATGTTATCATTGATCCCCAAAAAAATATGAAAAGTACCTTAACATAGTGATGATTTACCTTTGATAACCTAAAAAGGATATATATTAATGATTTTGTAAGACATTATGGTGAAGCTCATTCAATTATTTTTTGATGAAGTTCCCCGTTTAACATGATAGTTAGGGAATAGTCTTCTAAAAACTCTTGATAATTAACATCATTGAGGCACTTCCGACCCTCCTCAAATTGGTGGATAGTTTGACTAGACTATTTAAATAATAGAAGACATATTTAGGTCATGATTACTTTACTTTCAAGGTATATGGAATTATTAATTACCTTTGTTAGAGTTTTCCTATAAAAAAAATTTCCATTCAAGTATTCAATTACAAATGTATAACTCACGACATAAAAATGTACATCATACTTTATCTGGTTGGGATAATGTTAGATGAAGGAAACTATTACAATTACATCTTTTTTATGAGACATAAACAAATTAAAAGTTTGTTTATGCTCGTTGTAAAGCTGGTTAAGGTACCCAAAATTATCTTGCCCATAATTTGAGGAACGACATAGAATTCCAAGGATGATATAATGTTTTGTTGAAATTATCTCTATTGAAGTGTGTTATAAGTTTTTGTAAGAAAGAAAATATATTAAACATGTATATTAAGCCATTTTAAACTTTGGAATTAATTTTATTTATAGTTTTTCATTTATAAATTTTGCTAAATCAGGTAAGAGTTGACGATGTGTTCTATATATAATTGATAAGTAAGTACATTACCTACCCAATTCTTGTTCTCACATATGATGAAATAGAACTATAACATTATATATAGTACTATGATTAACCCATACATATTCTTGATACAATTGATTAGGTATTAAGGAATCGAAAGACACATATGGTAAATACACATTGAAAATAATAGAGGATGTAATGTGGAAATATATGAATCAATGAAGAACTCCCCTCAACTATATAGAAGGTAATATACATAAAATTTAGAGGTTGAATTTTTTTTATAGGGACTAATGTAACACCACATGAAATTATAATATATTTCCTTTAAAATTAACTTGATTTTGTAAATATCATGTGTTGCACGCAACACAGGGATTATAAGAAAATAATTAATCTAAGTATCATTAAAAAAATACCATCATAACATATATGTTATATTGGTGTGTATGAATAGTAATTACTAAATTCTAAAAATTAATTTTATATATTGATTACTAATAAAACAAG
Organism: Viscum album; assembly: GCA_963277665.1. NCBI lineage: Eukaryota > Viridiplantae > Streptophyta > Magnoliopsida > Santalales > Viscaceae > Viscum > Viscum album. Next base: position 652,744,021 of record OY728133.1, on the reverse strand, counting down.
AATAATTTAAAAGATATTGAAATTTTTTCTAGAAACCTATTTTTTCTAAAAGATTATTCAGTCATGTTTTGGGAACATAATTTAAAAATAATTTTTACCAATTTAAAAAAAATTGTAAAGTGAAAATTATTATACATAACAATATCAGAATTATATTATGTTAAATTTGTGGATATTTCACAAAGATTCTTTTTTTGATCAATAGCGAAAAATATTATATTTTGATTGAAAATACCATTTCATTGAAGTTATTTATAATGAAAACTAATATTTAGAATTTTATTTAATGAATTAGTAGATCAATAATATATCTATTCATACAATTTAGTTTGTGGGGATCATTTATATATTTAAATTTTATATAAAATCTTTGAAATCATTTTATCATTTTCTCTTTGAAATCCCGCTTTCTCATTACATCTGCGGGAATAATTTGAAATCAACTATTCAAACTTATGTGTATAAAATTTAAGAAAATAGATTCCACATTCGGAATAATAATAAGATATAATATCTAATAAGTTAAAATTATTATTTTGTTAAAATTAATATTTAATATAGTTTACATTATTTTCCAATGTTTTGGTTAATAGGGGTTAAGTGGGGGATTAAACTATAACGATATTGACTAAAATGACCTAAAAATAAAATGAAAAATATTTTTTTATACTAATTTTTCAACATAATACTTAAAAATTTAGATCATATGGTTATTTTTATGCATTTTCATGTGAAATTACAATTTTATTTTGGATTGTTTTATGAAATTTCCATGTAATTTCATTGGAGGTCCCCTTTCCCAACTTATAGAAGGGGACTCCATCACCTCACAATGTCAAAAATCCCAAGCCATTAGACTGTACAAAAAACTACAAAATTATATCCCCAAAATCGTTGGTAGCATTATAGATCTCATGGACCTCCCAAAATATCATCCAATGGGTCATTAAAAATATATACGTATGAGGTTTCAGCTATAGATGGTAATTAACTTAATAAAAATATTTCACTTTTTCTTTCTTTTTAAACAAAAAATTATGTAAATACACATAAGATATATTAAAAAATGTTTAAAAATTATTAATATATTTTATTATTTAAATATAATATTATTTTTTCTCCTACACTTCCATCAAATGGGAAATGAAATCATCATTCATCTGAAGAAAAGATTACCACCTCACCAATTGATGTAGTTCATTTACCATCACGACCATTAGAGAGTGGATAAAATGTTTAATTTAACACATGTAAATAATATTTCTAATATTATTATACTCATTTAATATTAATATCATATAAAAAATTTACATTTTATTTTGTTTAAAATATGCTAGTATCGCTCGGGTGTATATCAGACTACCACCTCACGAAGAAATGTGATTAGTTTTTCAATTATTCTTTACATGGAATGTAATAAGGATATCATTAATTAATATATTTGATATATTTAATATTATATTGATTATAAAAATTTTAATATATCACTAACTTCAGTATAATTTCACTCATTAATGGAATGATATCATCGCTCTTGTGTATGTATGACTTAACGTCTACACAAAGAGATGTGATCCATTTTCCCTAACCAGAATTTAAGAGTGTTTTTCTACATTTTTTCATAGAGAAAGTATTCTATTAATACTATTATTACCATTATTTAAAATAATAAATATTATTATATGTATATGAACAGGAATAGTCTCCAGAAAACAAAAATGAGAAAATATGGAAAGTAACACCAGAAACTCTGAAAATAATGGATAATTATTAATAAATAATTGATAAAATGTAATTAGAGGGTCATATATGATATTATAAATATTTTTATTTTCTTTTTATAAAAGACTAAAATTATTAAAACAATATTGAAGTTGTTAAATCATGTTCGACTAAATGAATGCATGAGGTAGGGGACTTCGTCTCAATTTCACATCATTGAGGAATATTATAATTTTACGGTCCTAATTTATTTTACATGGAATATATACATCCAATTTACTTTTAATTTCATTACTAATAAATAATTAATGGTATTTAATGTTTCAATTTGAATTGTTTCATTGAAGTGAATATAACTTCAGTAACAAAAGTGGTGAAATTTATTTTACAATCTCACTTTTTCACGGTTAACATTTTTTTAAAACAATCTAATTATTATAATCATTTTACATTAGAAATTAAATTTATATTAAATATCCATATTCCTTCATGATGGTTATGATTATTCCCAAAACCCTGTTCTATTTTTAAAATATTTTTTACTTTAAATGTTATATGGTTACTTAATGAATAATTGATAAATCTATATCTTTTATGCAATATGGATATTTGAAGATAATGAATATTAATTAATGAATTAAATATTTTGTTATATATATTAGGAATGATTTGGACCTATAATTAAGGTTTTTCATTACAATTATATATCTCATCAACACATCATTGTGTCTATTGGGACAAATCATGTTGGCCAAATTAAATAGTTTCTACCTATAGTATTTAATCTATATTGTGAATGGTCTTGATAGTATAGGTATACTTATGCCTGATATCAACAAATCTAATAATTAATAATTTACTTCCCTAATAATTCAATTATAATTTTCCATTATATTTTAATAATGGTATTATCTATCGATTCATTTCATTCTTAGTGTATTGATTAATGGTTTTTATTTTCTATTGTTTTTCATTTCGTTTTGATTATTACTTATATATTCATTAATTCATGTTATTTTAATTTCATGTATCTTCATTTGTTTATATTGAAATTATGATTATGATTATTTATTCATGATTCATTATTCAATCTTCTTTACAAGACCCTTAGAGTGAATTTTATGCCAATCTAATTTTGTTTCATTCCCCTTAGATATAATGAATAATTCATGTAACGATTTCCAGGATACGAAATGTTTGTCATGTTTATGATTTGTGTTTTATATTCCCATTAAAAATTAGTATCATGTATGTATATGGTTCTTCAAAAATACTAAACATATCATTCCTTGCATATTTTACTATTTTTATCTATACCAATATAATAATGTAAGACACCAGATTATGGATATTGTGGTTGAGTCCATTAAAATTAACAAATTGAAAGTGATAATGAAATAATAGAATGTGTGCATAATTTATTGATGATTATTAATGACTCACAAAGGTCTCATTGTATTTGAGATCAAAAACTATATAATAGAGTAAAAATATAGAGTATTATTGGAAGATGTATGAAAATAAAACTACAGAAATATAGTAAAAAACGGAATAAAAACCTAGACAATTGCCTTAAGAGAACTAGGGGATATTATATGATTGTAAAGTAGGGATATCAAGATAGTGAATTTCATAGCGAGAAGAAGATGTTGGATGTGAACAGAAATGTACATTCATGATAATCATGTACTCCTTCATATGACATATGATATATATATATATATATATATATGATATTGGATATTATATATATAGGGTATATTTAATATACTAACTGTATGTAGAAATTATTCATGTATTCAAAGAATGTAATTATATATATTATATATTATTTATTCTATATAGATGGGTTATTTGTCAGTTACATTTTTTAATGGTTTAATATTAAATCATTTATTTTGTCAAATAAATTATACACAATGAGAAGTATCATGTGTTATATCATATATATTTGAAATGATTAAGGAATTTTTTATATAAGATTAATAGATCCTATTTTTTAAGGTTTTATTCATACTGCAACCCATTATCCTCCAATAATAATTTTTTAACTTTTTAATGAATAAATTTCTTGTATCCCTTTAGTATTTGGGTATCCACAAAATACAATCACATATCCATATTGTTGGTGTATTCCATTATAGGAATTCTACATAAGTAATATTCTCCAGATGATCATCAAAAATCATATCCCAAAAAGAATATGGAAATTAATGATGTTCATGAACTCCATGAAATCTATTTTTATAATTTAATTTTCATGTGAAATCATAGAGATATGTCACCTATATATGGTTAGTTTTCATACATATTATCATAAGATGGAATTATGAAACCCATCGATGGAAATAGATCATTTTTATTCAATATTTTAATTAGTTTGAATTAATATTTATTAATAAAAAATGATGGAAAATGTTTTCTCCTAAAAAAATCATTATAGGACCTAACATGTGTTGTGTAAGTGTAATATTTTATATACAGCTACATAGTTAGGATTTGTAAAGGTTACACCATTAAACAAGAAATTGGATAAATTTTATAAAAATCCACAAGATGGTTACCATAGGGTAAATATGATTTACCCTCACGTAATACCCGTAAACAATACAACTAAATATCCTATGAAAAATTGATTATACCATTATGTATGTTTTTTCATAAAGTCAGTCCACATAAAAAATGGTCTTACATAATAGTGATCATCAACTATAAATTTTCATATAATGGTGATAGAGCTGGGTAAAGGTCCTTAATGTGTACCATCAAGTTGCATATTAACAAAATAAATACCCTTACATAGATGAGTTGTGTAAAGGTAATACCTTTACACGAGGTTGGTTCATAAAGGTAATATTTATAATAACATTATGTAATTTTATTGAGATATATAAATGTAAAAGATACTTTTATGTAGGATATTAAAAACATTAGTAACCCTTATGCATAAAATATGTGTAAGGGTAACAAATAGACACCTTTAAACATAATAGGGGTGATACATCAGTTTAAGATAAATAGTGTCAATTTTTATAACAAATTAATTGATTTTAATTGGTTATGAAATCATAATAAATCGTTTCAAACTGTTTATTAGGAATTGAATTTATAAGGAATTAAATTATTAAATAATTAATTATATATTGGTTATCTTTTATAAAATATACGGTGAAATATATTTTTTAATATCAGAAGTTAATATTTTAATACCCATTTTGAAACATTAAATATTGTGTCTTATGACCTAGAAATGAATTTTTTATTTAGAAATTGTAAGAGGTATTTATACAATTTTTATAAATTACAAAATATATGATATTTAGATTATATAAATAGATTATAGAAAAGATATATCATTATAATATTACTTTAGTTCAGGATATTTTTAAATTTTTTGATTTTATATAAAATAATAAATATTTTATATTATAATGAATATAAAATTATTATAATCATATGAAATTATGAATTTATTATAACTAGGGTTTTTAAGAATAGATCGTAGATGTATCATTTTTGGAGAATTAATTAATTTTTTGTTAAATTTTAATAATATTCATGTTTTTGTCATAATATATGACTAATTAATATTGTTTATTCCAATTCAGTAACAAATTTCACATAGGATAGAACCATTATTATCATTCAAGGTTTTATAGCATAAAATTTAGTTTTCATCACCATTGGCCTTAGTTTGTAATTGAAGTTATTATCTTCAGAAAAGTTATGGGGAATAGTATTTACATATTTGGTGTTAGAATTATCAAAAATTGAATTATATCTTATGTAAAGTCAGACCAGGTGGAGTGACATGGGGTTAGACTACCTATTATCTCATAAGACTTCCTTGGTTAGAAACAATAAATAGGTTGGATATCTATCACTCTATGATTACTCATGTGGAGTTTTTAAATATAATATAACTTGATAACTCTACCTTAAGAATTCCTATACCTTATGAAAATAATGCATTTTGATATTTTGGAATCGTAATGATTTTTATTTAAGAAATTCAAAATGACTTGCGGGTTGTAAAATAAGGTGCATATTAATGTGGTAAGAGCAGAAGAATTTTGTTTTTGGAAAATTGATTTCCAAAGAAAATAAAATAATGTGTTTAAAATTAGAAATAAATTATTATGAGATAATAATTACATAGGTTGTAATATTAATGACTTTTATATGAATATAATGTTTATTAAATTGATGATTCTAAAAACTGTCGAATAATATATGTGTTTTTTATTCCAAATAATCACTTTTATATACATTAATAATTTAACTGGGTATTTTCAATATCTGTATGAGTAATATTGGAATATATTTTTTATGGAAAGAAATATATAAGTTAATCTGTATTTTTATAATGGGTATTGTCGAGCTCATCATGAGAATCCCTTGATTTAACTCAACTATCTAATTATAGGCATTGTTTTAGGCTACACTATATAGGAACCCCAACGGTTATGATAACATCGTAATTTAGTTTGGGGGGTCCATATGATGTATTTGGATAATTTATTATCCTCTAAAATATAAAATAACCATAAATGATTTTACTTGAAAGATTCGATACTTAAATATGAATGGTTTCATCAAATGGTTACCAGTGTATGTTATAGTGAAAATAGATCTTGGTTCTCTATATGGATATGATATCCATGGTTATCATTTTTAGTGAGAAAAAAATAATTTATCACAAAATAAAAAGATATAAAACAAGAGACACACCTAATCGTATGTTTGTGTGGTAGATTACAGCACACTTCAAATTAATCATATTAAGATCATTAATGGGATATGCTATATAATTATTAAAAATTTGTATCTCTGATTGAGAAGTTTTATCAAGGGGAAGTACGAAATTATCTGATATATTTATTTTATAGAAATCAACTTCTATAACTACGAATCAAAGGTATTGCATATATGTTCTTCCTCAATTTTTTTGATAAAAACATAGCCTCTTTGATTAAAGGGAATTGATAAATGATTACGTAAATGTCTTATTGATTAATAGAGAAAAATTTGATGCATTAGAGGTCATCACATATGATTTTATTTTACAATGAATGTTATTAACAGAATTGAATAATTTTTATTAGTTTCCTCCCATAAAAGAAAATATCTTTTTCAGTCCATGATTAGAAATGATTGTTTTTTTTAATTTATTATTATGGATATGAGTTTTTATGTATATTATAATGAATTTTTCTCTATAATTGGGAATAAAATAAATGGTTTATGTACTCTTGATTTGAATAATTATATTGATTATATTTCAAAATACGAAGTCTAGGTTCAATTGTATTCCCAGAAATCTTCTTCCTTTTCCCATTGCACATATGAATGGGAAATGTGTTTAACAAATCCATAATTTTTGAATGATGCACTAATTGGTTTATGAATAATTTGATACATGAGAGTCTTATTAATTGAAACAATGAAAAAATTATCATTTTCTATGAGATGTGAGAAGTAAAATATTCTATTATATCACACACATTGTGATGTTTTTTATAATTGAGTAATTACGAAAATTGGTGTTTTAGGTACTTCATTAAATTTGATGATCACTTTAGCTAGCATGGGTTTTTGTTTTTTATGAAACAATATTATGAATCTTTGAAAAAAATTTAATATTTATCGATCAAAGTACATAGTCAACTTGGATAATGTCTTAATTTCCTATTATTGGATTCAAGTGGTGAATAAATGAGCCACGAGTTTAGAACTCATATGAATGATTGTGTCATTTTTTAAACACATCACTCATCCCTGAACACCACAAAGTAATGATGCATCTAAAGGGTTGAAAAATGTGATTTTAGATAGGGTTTATCGAATATGATTTTGTATGACCATCCTATATAATTAAGGGGTTATTATTGATTGATTAAAGAGAATCAATATAAATACATTCAATCTAGAGAATTCAAAAAGACAATATATGGAATATGGATTGGGAATCATCCCATTTGTCTTTTATGATGATTTATGGGTGTGAAATAATAGTAAAATGGTAAGATTATAAAAAATTGACTCGAACACTGGTGAATGTTTATTAGTTATGTTGTCATATAGAAACTATTGGATATCATTTTTATAATATAATAATGAAAAACGAGTTTTGTGGTATAATGTGGTTCCTATAATAAGAATAAACACATTATTTGTGGTTTAAGTGGGAGGAAATTATATCTTGGTGATGTCCAAGACCAAAAAATAATATGTATTCCTGAGATCGATGTTGATATGGTATCATAAATAGTTGTGGAATAAAAACTAAATCATGTTACAGATGAACCACATAGTTCATGTTTGATGCATCAAGAACACAAGTGATTTGGATTTATATGTATAAATATGATAAAGTAATGTTTGTGGAAGATTAATCGACATCTTACCAAGAGTCCATTGTGTGTTCTGATGCTGATAAATATTTACAAGCTATTAATTCTAACATATGCACAATAAACACTAATAATGTTCAGAACATGATGGACTCACCAGAAATGGTGACCCCGATTCAGTTCAATAGATATTTCTAAATCAAACCCAAGCATAGATGATAATGTTTTTATCTATAAATAAGACTTGGTTGAAATGTTTTATAAATAAGTTCATGGTATTTTCTATGTATGGGAATTATCACATGTTTCAATGATAAAATCCATTTATATTTTCCTATTGATAATATCAAATTATAATTTTGAGATATATCCAATGGTTGAAAATATAATATTTGTTAATGGGAATTTATCCAAGAATGAATATTTGATACAAAAAATGTGTTGGAAATTCCAAATTGGAATACTATGGTTTGAATTCTGACATGGTCCATTTATGGAAAACAGAAATCTTCATAGAGTTGGAGTGTCCATTTTGATAATACAATCAAAGAGTTTTGTTACATAATGAACAGAAATGATTCCTATATATATAAGATACATGGTTGGAGAATAATATTATTTCTAGAATTTTATGATTATGACATACTAGTTATTGGATGAGATGTCTCGACACATAACTTTATGAAGATGTGGATGGGTAAATGATAATCAATGAATGAAAATTATTAATAATCTTACAAACTTGGTATGAGGATTCATATAGATAAATATTAAAGGATTATTTTAAAGAGTTTTCATTCTTATATTTGTAGTTTTCTAAAGTGTTTTAGCCTATGGAATTCAAAGAAGATTCCTCTACATTTGTTTTATTGAATAAATTATTGAATTAATCCGGATATTTATAATTATTTAGATAGGATGAATATGATTACATATAGATCAAGCATAGGATGTATCATGTATATATTATTAGGTACATGAACTTAATTACCATACTATTTTACAAAAATAAGTGAAAAAAATTAAATCTAGAATAATGTCACTAAATTATAGTAAATAATATACTTAGGTAATTGATAGTGACAAAAGATATGTTTTATAAATTTTTAGTATAAGACATGTTTTCTTGTAAATGTCTACACAGATGATAATTTACAATCTAAAAAATATTATATGAAATATATATAGGTTAATATTTTTTCTATGTAGTAGAGTAGTATGTTGGAATACATCCAAACGATATAAAATAGAGTACACAAAAACCGAGGAACAATACATCACTACACCAAATGCTATGGAGGAAACTATTTGGATGAACAAGTTCAATTATGAACCTAGAGATGTTCCTAGAATCGAGTAATAGATGGATCTATATAGACAAAACAATTTTTCATTACCTCAGGATAACAAAACAATATCTCATCAAACTGAAAAATTCCTCATAATTACATTCTCATATTGGGGATCACTGATATGGGTGAAATAAAGATCAATTGCGGTGATACGCTGGAGAATTAAATAGATCCATTGTTGAATCCCTAATTGTAGATACAACTTAAGGGCCACATATAATCTCTGGGTGTTAGAAACATGATAGATTTTTTGTATGGTTTTTAAATGTATCATTATGTTGTTATAAAATGAAATATCTAATTATCATTCATTCATGTGTAAATGAAATATATTTAAATGAATAGTCGAATAAAAAATCTCCTCAAATAATGACTTTGAGATCTCCCTAATTGATGACCATTATTGAGTGTTAGGGGTAATAATGATTTGATAATGTTATTATACATATATTATTAGATTCATTGAAAAAATGTGACATATAAATAGTTGATTCATGAGGTAATACATAGATACTTATTAAATTGACTGGTAGATTAATGTATATCTCTTAGAATTTCATATACTTATCAGTATACATAGGGGTGTATTCTTATTATAAATCCTTATCAAATGAGGTTAGAGGTAATCCTAGAATAACAACCATTATACTTTTCTTTTATTCATAATCAATTTAGTATTTGATCTTAGATAATAATTGAGTGTTTTTTTATGTTTCTAATCATTTCATCATATAGAAGCATAACTAAGATGGGATTTTTTCAAATGTATTAAATGGAAGGAAATATATGAATTGATTGAATAATAATGAGAAAATGAGTATAAATTATATTTTTCATCAAATATGATATTTCCAACTACTTGTATAAGTGAAATTTTATGTGTTTACTAGAAATATGAATGAAATGTGATGTATTCATCCACATGGTTAGTATTTTTTGATGAATCAATGAATGGTGATATGATAATACAAGATCAATATGTTCTATGTCTTCTAGTAGTCAGGCTTCATTTATAATGGTATTATATAAGATACATATGGCTCATCTTGAGCTACAAATTTTTATACAGACATTTGAGCAAGTTTGATGGATATCCAACCAAACACCTTAGTTGATTGGGAATCGTAGATGGTCTTCTAGTTGTTGCTCTTCAATTACATATATTAAATAGATATTTCATTTTTATTTTACACATTTCTATTTCCCATAGGGTCACACTGTTACTCCATTTTATGGTTTTTATTTTTGATAACATCTTCATAATATATATATGTGTGTGTCTGTGTGTGTGTGTTTGTGTGTGTTATATTATTTATATAATCCTGAGGGATTGTTAATTAGTTACATGGATAAATGACTTATCATGGACTTTTTAATCTATTCAATGAATTAAACCCAATGGTAATTAACTCATGAGATGCATAAAAAATTCATGATGCTTCAAGAAAACATATATAAGATTATAAGATCTTGTTATTTTTTGTGTTGTGGATATTTAAATCACTATTCCTCTATCATTACTATTTATCTTTTCAAAAATGATGGCACTAGAACCCCTTCTATATTTGGGTATCCTCACAATATGATTATGGATTCATGTTGTTGGTGTATTCCCTCTGAGGTAGGGTGCATATGTTCACTACTCCACATGATATTCATGAAACATTATTGTTTATGGAAGATGTAAATAACATCTAATCATGAAATCGAGTAAAATTGTATTTAAAATTTCAGTAATATTTTATTTTTTGGTGATATAAACATTGTGTTTGGGTTTTTTTCACATGAATATGATGATAATATTTTCAAAATAAACCCATATGGAGACAATTAATTTTATATAATAATTGAAGGATCCAATAACTCCAGCATATAAGGTATGATGTTTCCAATATAAATAATACTGACATTGTAAAACACTTTATAATAATCCAGAGTTTTCAATAACCACTAACCAGAACAACCTAGAAGTCCAAGATAGAATTTATGGGAATATTCTATCACTACATTTGATATGGATCATGTAAATAACATGGTAAATTTTATAACTTATTATACATTAAATAGAATCATTTTTACAAAATTGATTTTATTTCAACACATTATTTTATATAATACACATTTGGATGAAATATTAAAACTCCACCTTATGAAATAGATGTTAAGTTATAACTGAGAATACTAAGTTGGAAAATTATTTTTTTCATCTATATAGATGTTAGAAAGATATAATTTGTGAAATAAATATCTTATTATTTTTTATACTCCATATAGTAGATTTATAAATAATATATATCCGAGTTTCTATGTCTTTATATATAGCTGACATGATTTTCAAGGAAGTCTAATTCACTTTCCATATTCCATTTACCCTTTTATTTAATGAAAATTCTTGCAGAATGATGGTGATTTATTCGAAACTAATCCACATTAAAGGACACTTTTTCTTTGTAATAGGAATATCTATCACAAATCATTGGTAAAAAAGAGATGATCACCATTGAATACATGAATATTGTGAGAGAATATATAAATGTACTTCCTGTATACATACCTAATCTTCCACATGATATTTTATATGATTTATCAATTAAACAATTTGATGGGAAAAAATCCCTCAAGGTAACATTGCAGCATTTTTGGGTTGATTGTGTTTGTTGACAAAGCAGGTTTCCATGGATATTTTTCGAGTTCCCAAGAAGTTGTTAACAATCCTTGTTGACAAAGAATGATGAAAAAGGAAAGGACGATCTGGAGGCGGTACAAAAGAGCAGTACAAGGTGGAGCCGTTTCCCAGTGTTTGCCAAATTTTTGGGCTCCAAAATTTGGAGTTTGGTGAGCATCGCGAACAGTGGATTTCCATAGAGATCACTTTTCATAGAAGATCATTCGCACTCGGTTTGCGAAGGTGGTTTGCAAAGCCAGTGTTCTTCACAAAATAGGTTCTTCGTGGCGGTTATTGTAGCTCTGCGAAACCTGTGAGCTCCGCGTTGGCTTACATAGCTTTGCGAGGGTCGTTGCTTTGCGACGGCTTGAGCATAGCGAGAGTGCTTCGCGAGGGTGCTTCGCGAGTGAGCTTCGCGAAAAGACAGGACCTTCGCGAAGGATTGTCGAGCTTCGCGAAATTGGGAGCTTCGCGAAGTAGGGTGCTTTGCGAATGTCTTTCCAAAAGGAATTGGCCAGTGTTCAGAGGCAAATTGGTATTCATCAGTGGATGAAAGTTGGACTATAACAGAGCATCCATCAACACCTAAGGATGCTTGTATTCATGCAAATGAAGAGACCTACGGGTCTATAAACTGTGAGTGAATCCCTTCACAGAGCAGTGAGCTTAGGAAGAGGAAAAAGGTAATCCTCTCCACCGACAGTGATCCAAAGAGAGAGAAACAGGGAGTGACCCTTGGGAAAGCAGTGAGCTGACCCTAAACTTTGTATAGGCAGTGAGCCTGGGCATAGAAGTGATCTAGCCCGAACTTTGTAATCCACAGCTAGTGAAGTTTAGTGGAATTGGTACGACCGACAACTTGTCGGCGTATGCTCCTTGGACGTATCCCTTTGTGGTGAACCAAGTAACATCGATGTGTCCTGTGCATTCTTTACATTCTGTTTACTTTGTGCAACAGGAAAGAGAAAAGAGTGTTTTTCTTAATAGCGAAACAAGATCAGAATGGGCGTTAATTTTTAAATTAGTCATACCCTGATTCACCCCCCCTCTCAGGGTATTCAACCTTGTGGACCTAACACAATTACATGCATCATTGACTATATCCTAGAGTGCTTATAGAATTACCTCGATAGAGTTATAAGAAACAAAGATGAAACTGGAATAGATTTTTGATTTTTTTAAAATTTCCTAGGGCATCATCATGGGTACCATCGATTCTATTTATTAAGATGAAAGATATGTCAATTAATCTTTTTATAATTTATAATGAAATAATCATGGACATGATATATAACATTTATCACTTACTATTCGGGGATGTATTTTTTCACTTAGTTCTGATGGTCCTTATATCTCTCTAAGGTTGAACTTCAATCAATATATCCTTCATTAAAGGTGTAAAAGTAGGATATTCATAGAATTTACATTATTAAAAGGAATATACACTATAGATTTCTATTATCACCATTTAAACATATAAATTATCAAAATTATTTTAATTTACATGATGAATAGAGTCTTCAAATATTATCTTGATAAATTTCTTGTGGCGATTATAGATGATATTATCAAATACATTAAAATCATGAAGTAACATGTTCGGAATTTTATTATTTTTGTAATGAATTTGTGAAAGATGAATTTATATTAAAAATATTGAAAATGTTTGTTTTTGGGGGACAAATTAATATTATTATGGAAAACTATCATATAAAAAGAAATATTGATGAATCAATTAAAGGTAAAAGTGATTAAAGAATGAATTTGACTGTAATTTTTAATGGAGATGCAATTTTTTATTATTTGTTGGGTACTAGTGACAATGTTTGATGAAATAATCATGACTATGAAACCCATAATATATTTTATTTTAGAAAGGAGTAAATTTTTTATAGAGTGATGAAATATAAAGGGATAATAAATGTGTTGAATAAAAGTCTAATCACTAAACTTGTTTTCATACTACATGATTTTAGGGATGAATTTGTAATATATAGTGATTCTTTAAAAATGGGATTTGGTAATTTCCTCATGAAAAAATGATAAATTTATAGATTATTACTTATGATAGCTGAATATTTGCATGAGAAACTATCCAACTTATTATTTAGAGTTTGTTATAGAAAATTTCACATTAAGGATTTATAGCCATTATATATATAGAAAAATGTTTCACATATATACTAGTCAACATATCATTATGTATGAATATTCATTTGTGGATATTAACATGGACCAATGAATTTCATTAGATATTATCAAGGACTATTAGAAAGGAAAATTAATTGGTATATTTTCTATGTAAAAAAGTTAATGCATCCCAATCATTAATGAGAATTGAGAAAGATAAAATCTTCTTACACATGTAAGTGATTGACATGAGAATCATAATGAAAAGTGAAATATAATACATTCTTCAAATTATTTCTCAAATATAAATTTTATATAAAATTAAGAATTATAAAAGAGATGATGTGAGTAAATAATATAATGTTGATGATAAAAGATGTGGATGTCCTAATAGTATAACATTTACAGAAATGTTTTAATATTTGGGGCATGGGTTTGAGTAACATCAATTTATGATGTAATGATTTTGATATTGATTGATGTTCATAACTGATATTCTTCTATCCACATATGAATCATAAAGACGTATAAATACTTCAGATAGAACTGTTGATCAAATAATATTAATAATGTTATTTCAGAATATACATCAAGGTACTTTATATATCAATAAGCTAAGGTATTTATGAATAATATCAATGGGAAGATTCTACCATTATGTAAACCAATATGGAAATGGGAGAACGTCCCTAAGGATTTTATCACATGTATTATAAATAATTCCAAAGATTAATTATTCTCTATGGGATTTTGTGTATCATCATACCAAGACTAATTACTTCATCACCATTCATGTGTAATCCTATATTGACCAACATGAAACAATATACATGAGATAATTTGTGAGGATAAAAGGAACGACACTATCAATTACATATTATTTAGAGTAAAGGTTCTCCATAATGTTATGGACAAGTCATTAACAATGCCTTGAATAAAAAGGTTATATTTAATATAGACTTTATCCCCTAGAATGATATACATTTTGTAAAAAATTCAAAACCATGAGGATATTATATGAGATTACTCTATATATTTTAAAGTAGTATCGGTTCAATATATTCCAATGGTTGATTTCCCATAAAAAAATTCATCCACTGATTCATAATATGGGTTGTTATTCTTTACTCAATGGAAATAGGTAAACATATACAACATATTGGGATGATATTTTAGAAGATTATCTAAATTTGACCTGAATTAGTTAAATAAATATAAGAAAATGTCAAACCAATTCAGTAACACAATTTGGCATCCTAAATATCAAAGAAAGAAACTATATTTAAAATCAGTAATGAGACATTTAATTTTAAGTCATAGAAACAATATTACTTATTATATCCTCATTAAAGAGGGTTAGAAATTTTTGGATAAATATAAAGTTATGTCAACGATACATTTCCCCCATTTTTATTTTTTATCACATAAGAGTTGTGCCCTATCGAATAGCATTCATAGAAAACCAATCTTAATTGAATGATGTGTTCCACATATACCATTTTACGAATTACATAAATGATATACCAAATGTACTGAGAGTAGATTGTAAATCCTATATACTTTAGGATAAATGTATCTATAAATAAATCCATTCACTTTTAGTTCTTTCTTTATATGCAACAACATGTTTTAATGAACTGTGATATACTATTGAATAATTATTATGTGATGGTTATTCCCTAGGCATGTGATAAGAGGGTATTAATATGACAAATTAAATTAGGAAAAATTATATTTTACACACATATATAATGAATCCAGATCATATAATTTATTTAGAAATGAGAATAAAATCATTTGAAATTAAAAAGCTATATTTTTAGAAAAAAAATGAATGCGGGCACATTGTATTTTTATTATAATAAAAAAATTAAATAACTATTTACTAATGGTGTAAATAAAACATAATGAATATATGTTCAATCAGATATTTTTTTATTTCATATATTATTTTTTTAAAATATAAATAAAAAATATTTTGTTTCTAATTATATAATATTTTATATAAAAATTATTTTTCCTCAAATTTATTAAATTAATTTTAAAATTAATTAACAAAAATTATAAAAATTAAAACATATAAAAATGATTTTGTATTTATAATATTAATCATTAATATAATTTAGTAGGTTCAACTAATTTTTTAGTTATAATTAAAAGTAAAAACGATATAATTTTTTTACCATGGGTATTGTTTAACCAAATTGAGTGGGGGTGATAAGCTAATGGAAAAGGGTTAAAATGTGACATAAATTATCTATATATTAATGGATGATCATATTTAGGACCTAACTAATCCAAAAATTAATCCCTTTTCTATTTGAGCAATAATCAAATGAATGTTACTTTATATTATTTTAATCCTTTAAGTAATTCATTGTGTGTCCCTCCACATATTATTAAAGAGAAATTATGTACATCCATTGTTAACAAAACATTGGTTGTATATCTTACACAATACATAAGAAAATTTATTCCTATATTTCCACATTGTTTTATTGAGCTATTTCTCTTTCCCTTTTCTCATCCTAAGAATGCTTAAGGTGTAAGCCACAGGATGTATCCCATAGAAGAGGTAATGGTAAAAAACGAATATTTGAATGTTTATTTCTTATTATACATCCTATAAATATGTTTCATCCATATCAACATGTTTAATATTGTATAATAGTGATACTGAGATGTTATTCAGATTATGGTACAATAACATTATACCTCATTTCCATCAAATTGGAAATGAATATATCACTTATACATACAATTGTACTAACTTATCCACGTAGAAATGTGATACATTTTCCATCACCTTAATTCATTTTTTATCATTATTAAAGATTTAATGTTTATATATTATATTTAAAATATAATTTTTATTATCTAATTATAATAATTTTTTCAGCATGATAACTTTCCATCTGATGGAAAATGAAAAATTGGTCATGCATTCGTGTAGGCAAACACCTATATGATAACATGTGATTATATTCTCACAACATCATTATTTTTATATTAATAAAGATTTATTTAATGAGTATATATGGTATTTATGAGATATTAATTATTATATATATTTTTAATATTATTTAACCTTATTACATTAAATCCATATAAATTTTTAAACAACTATTCTTTGTACATATGGATTGTTGTCTCCACAAAGTGATGTAATTATTTATTTATCAAATATTTTTATGATTGATTAAAATTTTTTATTCAATGAGTAAATATGATAATTTTCTCATGACTAAGATATTAGAGATTTTGAAACCACGAACAATGTTATTTTACCAAAAACCACGAAACCGAAACATGCGTAGAAATATACTGGTGCTCACTATAATTCTCATTTAAATTAATAAATTAATAATATTTGGATAATTAGAATATGTTAATGAATGATAGATGGATATTTATGTATTTATATAGTTCTAAAATATATTTATAATAAATATATATTTAGGATAAAAGATATTTGAACATATACAAAATAATATTGGACTTCAGGTAAGGGATTAACATGACTATAACATTTTTTCCAAATTTTATACAATAAATTTATATCAAATGAAATTATATAGATACTATTCATTAAAAACCATAAATTTTCTTCTATTATAGTTATTCATATAATTTAATGTAATCTTAAAATATTCCTTTTTTAGTTACATAAAATGATTGATAAATTTTTTATGAAATAAATGTCATCAATGTCTATATTCTTCTAAATGATTTTATGAATTTTTTTCCTAAGAACACATTATTGATAAATGTAATTTAAATTTATTTTTTAATTTACTTTTAATGTTATAAAAATTAATTTTTTATAATATTTAAAAACTAGTTACTGATGATGTTTTATAAAAAAAACATGAATGGGGTCATTGGATTAACTCTTACAACATAAATGGATTTTCCAATAATAATTCTTATTCTTTTATTTGAGGCTTCCCATATATGTTTACATCCTTATTTTAAAATTAAAACATTTTAAAACATTTTTTTTGGAAATATTTCTATACTATTTTAAAAAAAATGTAATCAAAATAAATGGACATGTTTCATTGGTATTGAAAAAATGATTTTAATGATATTTTAAATGTATTTTTAAATATATTTTAATTATTAAGGATTATTATTCCTTACTAGGTATATGATCTTCTGATAACACTAAATTTATTTCATGAAATGGATTTTATGGACGAATATTTATGAATTTTTATTTGAAATTAATTACTTTAACCTGGGTAAATTTGTTTATGATTAAATCTTTTTTAAAATAATTCCTTCCATGGGTTAAAAAGTAATCAAATTTATGAATGTTTTTAAAATCCATTTCATTTTGATGTTTTATAACAATATTTAAATGAATCAATGTTTAAGATTTTTATTTCATTTTTCATAGGTTATGATATAGAGAATTGGTGAATGATTTATTATCTTATGTAACACATATATATCAATTCCATTAGATGATGTTTGGGAACAAAAATTATATATCCCTTAAAGACATTAGGAAAAGAATGATATCTCTAGAGATAATAAGTTCATGAAGGTGGAGTGAACCTAGTTCAGTAAGTGATTCTATCCACTTTGATAGTATTGGGTGTGAACAATGACTAAGGAAATGATGGAATTGGGTGTCAACCCAATCAACCATTTTATCCTTTAAGTAGATCAATTTCAAATTAAATGAATAAATATTTTTATTTTATTTCCATATATTTTTTTATACTTATATCATATATTCAAGGACATTAATTAATTATTGATTACTCCACGCTCTTATATATTATGTATTTTTATTGAATCCCCATTATTCCATGATTATTGATTAAATATGATTTACCAATTGTGTATAGATTTCTTTATTTATGATCATGTTATCATACCTATACGCTTATTTTATTCCCACTTATAATAATTCATGTATATTCTATGTTAACCCTTAATGATCTTCTGAGCTTCCCCTTTTTTATGTTTATTTTTCCAATGTTATCAAGATATTTTCTATGTTAGGTATGTATTAAAACTGTACAACATGTGAAGTACTTTATTTTCAATATTGAAGATATTTTATTAAATAAAAATAATTATTAATGTTGTATCCATAGAAACTAAACCATTATGGTATGAATGTGTGTATTATTATAATATTTATATAATATTCACATAAAATGATGATATATATATCTATGCTTTCAACTTTTCCCTCATTTGGTATCAGGGAATGGTTATGTTATTTTTGGAGACTATGATTAGAAAACAAATTAAAAAATCATGGGGGTAAGATTACATATAGTATTACATCCTGGATATTTGGTAATATATAGATAAAAAAGTTTCATTGAAAATTATATACCTGTTTTGATATTAGAATTTGTATGCGACTATAATATATATTCACTTAGGAGGATAAATATGAAATATTTTGATTCCTTATTTATTTGATAATCTACGATGCATTATGGGTGGTCATATGAATGAACACTATTCTATAGATTCTTCATGGATTTTCTGTGGTCAATTGATATTTTCATTATGAACTATTATGAAGGATTTGAATATAATAATAAAATTAATAAACTAGGTCCAAATTATGGTGTTATAGATTGAAATATAAGTTTAATTATTAAGAAATTATTTGAATTATTTTTCTGGATTATATTTTTAATAACAATGATTATTATTTTTAAAACTCATATTCCTAATTTTATTCAATTAATGTAAATAGGAGGAATAATATTATAAATTAATACAATGAAAAACATAATTATTTACCTTATGAAAAATAAAATAAAATGGGTCATAAAATAAGAATATCAAAACCAAGGATTTTGATACATAAATATAATATAATTTTAATGAACATTATTTACATTACACAAAAAAACTCTAGGATCATAAAATTATAGTGCCTTAAAAAAAGTGGAGACCCAAACAACAAGCCTATAAGAAGTCTACATCATCCATTAATTATTTCCACAAAACTATAACCATTCATTGTCAAATAGAATGGAATGCCTATAAACCTAACATTTGAAAAATAAACATAAAAAAGTGTGAGTTCAGATTCCTATTAAGGTAAAATAAAGGAAATATGTAAAAAAATTAAATCATAATAGGTATGAGAACATGATAATAACATAGGACTACTATAACCTCCATCTGAAAAGACAAAATACTGAGTTAAGACATTAGTATTGGTTGTTCATAAGGAAAAAAATAATGAAATAAAAAAACATGAACCATGATAGAATAATGTTGACATAGTGCATATACATTTTTCATATATGTAAATAAGGAAAATAATATCCATAGCAGTCATAGATCATTTTGAAATTTGTCATTGTGGAATGTGTTCACTCCCTAAACTATCATAGTAGTCAAGGTTCACTCCCAAGAATATCATAGGGGAAAAGGCCCCTTAGTGAACTAGTTTTACTCACCATTCCATTTCTATTTATCTCATTAGATATCAATAATTACCCATTTCATTGGAGGGATATGTAGGTCCTACCCATCACATAATGAAAATATTAAATAAATGTGCAAACATGTCATAAAACTTCTATCATATTAGAACCCATAAAAATAGGCTTCTAAAAATTTTCCTCATTGCATAACCTATGGAAAAAATATGGTTCATAACAATTTCATTATTTCATCAAATCATATGAAATGTAAAAAATATGCGGGTATCACAAGCAACACATAAGCATTAACATAATTCATCCTTAGAAAAAATTAGGATTATATCATCGGGTAATATCTGTTACAATGATTCCATAACATCAATGGATATCATCTTAGATTAAAAGGTTATTTTAAAATATCAAGTGAGACATTTCATGTTGAAAATAGCCTCTCAACATTTTCAAATGACATTTTCAAAAAAAAAAAAAAATACATTTATTTGAAAATATTTCAATAAAATTGTAAAGGAAGATTTAAAGGACATTTAAAACATGTATTGATAATAATATCTTTTTCATATTGATAATTAATTTTATTAAAACAAAGAATGACAAAATATATTGTGAATATTTTTTCAATAGAAAATTGCATTTTCAATAGAAAAAAAAAGGAATCGTTGAAAAATTATGTGGTCACGAGTGCATGATATTATGTTTATTTCATACATGTTAAAACAATTTTTCCTTTAATATTTTCAAAAAATACAAATTAAACTTATTTGAAAATTTACATGAATATTAGTTTTATTATTTTTAAAAAGTAAATAAATAAAAAACATTGTTCAAAAAGTCAGTTTAGAGTATTAAAAATTATCATGAAATAAATAATTTTTCTTAATAATACATTGATTAAGATGAAAATATATTTTTTCAAAGAGGATAGAAATAAATAAATTCTCTTAGAAAAATTATTTTGAAAAAATGAGTACCTAAAGGTTTTAAAATGAAAGGGGAACATAGATTTTCATCACAAAAAATGAGGAGAATAAAATCCATTTCCTTCATTAGCGATTGAGAAAAATATTTCTATTTGAAAAAATACACATAAACAATATAGATAAAATAAAATGAAGGAAATTAAATTAAATATAAAATATAATGAGAATAAATAAATAAATTAAATTAAATGTAGAAGGGTTCGTATATACAACATAAAATAAGAAGATCGGTGTATCACATAACACATGTGTAAAAAAATTGAAAAATAAATCTCTTAACATTAGTCTCAACTTCCATATTATAGCTTCAAACCACATGTATAATAAATATAATTTTATTAAAAAACATTTAAAAACCATAATTATATTTATCATACAATATATTATTTACTGATAACCTTTTATTTCACACTTAGTAGAAATTCGTTACTTAAATCGTGTTTTCGATAATAACTACATGATTTCTCTTGTATGTATTAATTTTTTATTGTTTAAAAATTTACATTGATCATGGTACTATATTCCCAAAACATTTAACTAGGATATAAATATAATACTTATTTTTTATATATGTAATTAGAGTAATCCATAAAATTAATTCATAGACAAGATATATATCATTTATTAATAAGGTAATTCCTACATGCACATGAATGCATTTTCAATTTTTTGGATGAACCAAAATAATAGATGATCAATAATATATCAAATTTATTAAGTCATTATAATGAAATATATATATATATATAATATTCATTAAAGTTATATTTATTACCTTCCATGTAAATTAATAGTGAAAAAATAACACCTCTTTACGAAGAGATAGTCTGTCATACAGAAGAGTAAAATTATCATTTATTTAATGGATTGTAAGACAAGATATTATATGATATATTTCCTTTCAAAATTTATTATTTTATTATTAATACCATATATCAATTTCCAATCAGTCCTTATTGCCTTCCATGAAAAGCATTAGTGAAAAACGAATAACAACCCTTCTAGAAGTAGCAGTCTATTATACATACAAGTAACATTATTGCATTCTATATGGAATAGAAAGTAAGAAGGCATGTAAATATTATAAAAAATATCCATTTTGTTTTTATTAAAATGAATTATTATGTTCAATGGTCATAGAAAACAAATACACACTATTGGTTTTATTACATCCTTTTTAAAAAAACATTTAGCGTTATTACCATTAATAATATATCCATTGAACAGAGATAACATGATTAGTATATATATGGGGTTTTGGAAATTCCAATTGATATAGAGAACAGATTTTATGGCCCCAACCTATAGGATCACACCCAATGAAACTTAATTATCAGAGCTACTGATACATATAGCATTGGTAGGATATTCCCTTGAAGAAGACAATGTTGTTATCCAATAACTTAAGAATTTGAGAAACCATTTATGTGATAAGTTCATGCACATTAGAATAATTTCATAAACCATGTATTCCAAATAACCCCGTGAAGGTCTCACCGTTGTGCACCTTAAAATTAGGTCGTTTTCTAGTTCATTAAAGGGATATGTTTCAAGACCATAATAAAATGAATATGAAAATCATATTATTAAATAGAATAATGTTCAAATTATATTCTTATTGTTAATCTATAATAGATTTTTATTTTTTCAGAATAACACAAAAACATAATTTTTAATTAGTGTTAATTTTAATTAAGGATTATATTTTGATAAATGGATGGATATTTAAATTAATATTACTTTTGTAAATTATTCTTATTAAATAAAATATAAATAATTATTACTATATTATGACTTCACAATGAACCATAAAGTTCTGTAATAAATTCAATAAAATGTATCCACTATATAAATTATTTTTTCACCTTAAAATAATGTGATTATATGTTGATTATATTAATTTATAAATCCACTGAGAATACTTCAAAACCCTTAATATAGTTCAATGTTTTAAAATTATTTCTTTATGAGTATGACTCGCATACACGTAATAAATACTATTATATTATTATGTTCAGGGATATCAATTATAAAATAGTGAAAATAAATCTCATTTGGAAGAAACAGTGGGGAACACCCGTGGGATGGATTCTTGTTTTGGTTATTTTATTATAGAGTCCAAAACAAATGTTTGAGAAATAATGAAGAAATCCCAACTCTTTTCTTATATAATCCTGACAAAAATAACATTTTGGTTCATTAAAAATTATTATAGAATGTCCACACTCTTCCATGACCTATATAAAGTCTTCTTAAGGCACGTCCAAGCTCTTCAGAAGATTCTACCTTGCATTTTGAGTCACACACTCAATTAAGGGATCTCCCTCTCTCCTTTTTATTCATGCAAATATTTTATGTTATTATTTTTAATAACTATTTTTTCATGTTTGTATATGTCCTTAAATATCCCTATTATTATAAATTTTATATCTAAATAACGATATACCCCTTTATATATCATTAAATTCCTCCCATAAATCTTTATGTACACTTGTTATTAGGTCAAAATTCTGTCAGATATCCGCACCTTCTCTTCTTTCTCCAGTGTTATTTATTATATTTTTCCTTCCATTTCCAATTTATAATGTTGGTATATGTATTTAAATTTCTATATAATGTCCTATTTTATTTCAACATCATGGGAGACCCCTTTATCTCTTGTCAATCCATTTTATGAATGGTAATGTGACATCATTATGCTGTCGAAATTACACTACGATTTTCCATGACAAAGGAACAATATTTTGAATACCAAAAACATTTTCTATAAAGGGTTATCACCTTTATAAAATTATACTTATATGAACTGGGAATTAAATTTTATTAATCCAAATTCTTTAATGATGAAATAAGATGTGATGATAAAGGAAGAAATGTTGTATAATCTATGTCGTACGCTTAAGCATGAGAACGAAATTAATGTGATCGGTGCACTCAGAATAATATAGTGCTACAATGCATTGGGTATTTTTTATTATCATGAGATGTCATTTTGGGATAGGGTGTGAAAATTATTCCATTATGGAACTTTTTTATACTGATTTCTTGGCTGTTATTCTTGACTTATGTTTATGATTCTATTTTTTTTTTGTTTTTACCACATTTCATATGGTTCCTTAAGGATTATCATGCAATATAATGTCTCATTATTAATTTTTATGATTCTCACAAATTTTAATTCCAATTTACATGACTATTATCTTACATGTATCACCTCATGCCATATTTATTCCATTACTGTGCTTTATATCTCACCCCATTCTTAAATATTTCCCCAGATTATACCATACAGTTTTTTGTGTGAGCATTATAAGGATTTTTCAAATAAATATTTTGTTTTCTAGTTTTAAATTGTAACTTTATATAACTAATTTTCAAAGACACTCTAATTATTGATCTTATGGGTTTTATTAAGTTTACCTTTTTTTAATAAATGATGAATTATAATATAATAAAGATAAGGGTTGTTATAGTTGGTATCAAAATAAACGTTAATTATTTTTGGGATTATGTTTAAAAACATATAGAGATAGACATTGGTACAAAACAAGGTATAGGAAAACATCCTTAAATTTGGTAAGATTATATTAAGTTGTTTATAATGAAAAATAAAACCTTTTAGGATACTAATATTGGATATTGATATGATAGAGATTTATATATGGGTAAAACATGAATCAACACATTGAGATAGACTCGACCAGGAACTAGTGCACGACAATGATCCATGATTCATACCAGGTATGACACTCTCGAGGGATATTCTTTGGTAAATTCATAAAATCATTATATCATAGTACTACGGGAACAAAAAAAATTCCAATTAGGGAATATGCTCTGAAATATATCTTTGATAACATATATCAAATCATTGAAATTTATAATATACGAAATAAATGTAATTTATAAGATACCCATTCAATGTAATTATATTCTATATTTTTTTGCTCAATATTTTAAAAAATAATTAATAATTTTCCATTTACTTTATTCAATTGATGTAAATTAGAGGAATCTAGAAGACAACCAATGTTAAATGAATTGTGATGACCACCCTAACATGATTCCAAGCCCAATGGGACTGAAAAAACATTATAAAGATACTCTCTCAGATGAATGTGGTTTTAAATATAAATCAAGAGTAAGAGGAGTGTCCAAATCCACCTAATAATTAAAAGGCTTCAATTGGGACATCTATGTGATAAAGGCAACTCGCATTCAAAGTAACATTTGATACCTTAATCGCAGAACAATGGATCTACTCCATTGAGAAACTCTTTTCCATATTTAAATATTATGAGTAAGAGATGATTATTCTGCATGTCTAGAATATGGATATATATTCTGATCAGTTTTTTACATTGATTAAAATTGAGAATCATGTGGTAGGGATTGAATTTATGGTAAGGAACGAATTCCAGAAAATATTTTTTGATAACTAATTTCCTTGCACTCTTTGACTTAAAATGTAAAGGGATTTTCCCCCTCCACAATAATAATAAAAATTTTATTTTTTTATTGAAAAAACATCACAATTCATGTCTTCCAATCATATTATTTTATTTGTTACCCCCTAATGCATTTCTGGATTCTTCATTGGAAGGCCAAAACCTTGCCCCTGACAAGACCTAGAGTTCCATGTCTTTTAAAGCTATGAAGAAATTGTTTTATGTTCACTTAAATTTGAAATGGTGATTGGAGAATATTAGTGATATCATCAGTATAATATTTTTAAGGTGGAGTTTAATTTTTGTGGATCAATGGAGAAATATAACAGTTCCATGAAAGCTCAATATCTCACAGGTAAAAGCTGATGAAATGTGTGCCCAATAAATTTCATAATGTGGATGAGGAAATGCTTTAGGCTTGGAAAGTAAGAACATATAACTTTCGAATTCAAAGAGGAGAAACCCACCAATGATATGAAGTAATGGATTAATATGGTCAAACCTCAATTCATTGAACATTTCATCAACTACATAGAACCAAGGAACATTGGAAACCAACATACTAATATATTGATTTTCGGAGACTGTCAACAAACTCGAAGGTATGGAGGGAGATATTTTTCAATTACAACCACTGAGTTGCATCCTGAAATTGAAGTGGTGATAGATATGATATTTATTCATTCAATAATATAGAATATTTTTTTTATTTTTGTTCTAAACAATAAATTATATCACATATTTTTTTTGGAACTATTCAAACACAAACACGAAAAATGGGAGTTGAGTTTTCAGTGAAAACAATTGTAAAATTATTTCATCCTATGTATATAACAGATCCATTTCAAAATTTATGTGATAAAAATTTCAGATAACATTTTCATACACTTTTTAGTTGAATTTGATTGAATTCTATGTAAATATTTTCTTTACCTATAGAGATCCAACATAAATTTACATGATGAGGAAATCACTCTTTATATCACGAACCATCCTCCAATTCAGTAAAATTGAAAGTAATTTGTTGAATCTTATTTAGAACAAATATCAAAATCATGGATATTATTTCCCTATGTTAGTGAAATTATTTCTCAAATAATTGAATATAGGAAAATAATTAAATTTGAATACATTCCCATTGTGAGAGAAAATGAAGATGTGTTTATTGAGGACTTTCCTGGTCCTCCTATAGATGATAGGTGGAATTTTCTCTCTATTTAGGGGGTCTCAATTATCTGAGACTTCTCTATAGAATTTATGTTGTGGAACATGAGGATTTGAGGAAGAAAATATAGTATAATTTAGATGAAGGTTTCATATGCAAATGTGCCTCACTGTAGTGTGAAATAGTTCTCTTCGTCAAGAAGAAGGATTGGTCAACGCACCTTTTAATTGGTTTTCATAATCTCAATAATATCATGATATTTAAGAATTATCATCTACCATGGATTGAATAATCGTTCGATCAGCTACATAGAGAACAATACTTATTTATTGGGGATTTTGGTTCGGTATATTATAAAATAAGGGTGAAAAAGGAATATATCCACCAAACATCATTTCGTAGAAGGTAGAGAAACTATTAGATCATAGGAATTCCATTCAGAATCACTAATCCTCTATGAATCTTCCTGGACATAATTAATAGAATCTTTAAGGATTACCTAATGAATTTATGGATGTATTTATAAATGAAATTTTAATATAATCTATATGTAAAGAGGATAATTTTGAGCATATGAGTACCATGCTTAAAACATTATGAAAGAATAATATATATTCTATATATAGAATATATGAGTTTTGTTTGAATAAAATATCATTCATGATTCATATAATCACATAGACTATGATATATGAGGAAAATTCAAAATATACAAAAAATGAAGGATGGTTGAGTCCAAAATCTGTGATACATATCTATAGTATCCTTAGATTAGATGGTTACTATAATTGATTTTTGATAAATTTATCATAATGTTCAAACACTCTAACCAAGATAACTCGGAAGGGAGTCATGTTTTCTTAGAATAATAAATGTGAAGATAGCTTAAAGGATTTGAATTGGAGGCACATCTCTAAATTATTACCCACATTACCCACCAGTGGAGATCATTTGGTTGTATTCAACGTTTCTTTGAAGAACTAAATGGGTTTTATGTTATTGTAAAATAGAAAATAGATATGATATTCTTCATTGAAGTTTATTGTTCATGAATATTACAACGCAACACATTATTTGGAGTTAGATGTAGTGATTTTTTTGTTGAAAATATTGTGTAATTAGCTCTTTTAGGAGATGTATGAAATATATACTGGTCACAAAATCAACTAGTATACATTAATATAGAAATAGATGAATATGAACCAAAAAAATGTAAAGATCTTATTAAAAACTATGACTAATCAACCCACTACGATCCTGGTAATGATGAAAGTTAATGACACTCTAGGTAGAGAGGAATGAGAAATTAAATCATTGATGATAATTAAGAGGGATCCAATCTTGTTAAACATAAAGTGTATAAACATGGGAATAATAAAGGAAGGAAAATAATAATATTTTTATAAATTACATATGAACTTTATATTTTGGAAAAGATAAAGTATTCTGAGAGAAATAAAGTAGGAATTTTGAAGAATGTTGAAACATTAAGGAGATGGATATTCTTTGTGTTCAATGATAATGAAGGAGTTGTAAAATTTAGGTCAATGATATGTGTACAATGAAATTAATATATTAAGAGATATCTTCTGAATGATGCACATATATGAACCTTCTCTATTCACCCAATGAGAAAAAATATTTAATTAGATCTCCAAGAGCACTATTGGTGGGAAATTTTGAAAAATTATATCATGGAATGTACATCAATGTTTTTGGTAAAATAGTAAGTGAAGGAAGAATGTAAAAATTATAGGGGGATGATGCATGCATTACCTATACAAAAAAGTAAATGGGAATAAATCAGCAAGGATTTTGTCACTGGAATTTTGAAGACATTAAAAGGAAACAATGATACATGGGTTGTTATGGATAATATTAAAAAGATATCTCACTTTAACCCAATTTTAGAGGACATATCAGTCAGCTAAAAAGAATAAAAAGATCCATGATGTGGTTAGGCTTCATGAAGTACCACTATTGATTGTATCTGACAGAGATTTGAGATTTACCTCTATGTTCTAGAGAAGTCACCAAAATCCTCTAGACAATAAGATGAACATCAGCCCGACCTATTGTCCTCAAAATAATAGAAATATTGAGGGTACAATTCAAACATTGTAAGACATGTTGAAGGCTTGTTCTATGGACATAAATGGTGTATGGGACTGACATCTTCCTCTGGTTATGTTCTTATACATCAATAGTGTCTAATTGAGCATCCAAACTCCCTATGAAGCCCATTATGGGAAAAGTTGTAGAACACATGAATGATGTGATGATGTTGGGGAATGAAAACTCTTAGGTCCTAAATGGTAAAAGAAAGAGTGGATAAGGTTATGACAATGAAGAATCATGTCATGGTTTCTCATAGTTGATAGAAGATCAATGCGGACAATCTTTGATGATACTTTGAGTTTGATATTGGAGACATGGAATTCCTCTGTATACCACTATGGAAGAAGGTGATTATATTTGGGAAGAATGGAATGCTTATTAAGAAATATATCAACCCCTTTTAGATCCTTTATTGCATTAGAGTAGTGGCGTATTGACTACAGCTCCAGCCTAACCAATCTCACATGAATGGTGTATCACATGTATCCTAATTAATGACATAACTTCCAAACCCTCACATGTACTCAATCTAGGGTGGTCCCATTGGATAATGATATTTCTTATGAAGATATTGTAGTTAAGATCATAGATTATAGATATTATGGTGTATGAAATAAGAAAATTCACCTAGTCAAAGTTTTTGGGAGAAACCACATGTTTGATGAAGTGACAATGGAACCGAAGGAGGTAATTAAACAGAGTTCCCATAATCTATTTTTTTGGAACTAAATAATTTTAGGGTGAAATTTCATTAGGTATGATTGTAAAGACTCGAATTGTTTTAAGTAAAATTATACATTTGTTTTTATTAAAATTTATTATTATGAATTATGGTTATAGAAAAAGCATTAAATCCTTTGGATTTATTATATTTTATTTAAAATATTCTCATTCAAAACAATCAATTATAATATAGTGATTGAATAGTGATCAAATGGATTTATAAATATAGGGTTTTAACAATTCCAATTGACACATAAAAAGGATGTGATGGAAACAAGTAGTTGGATCATGCCCTATGAAGACCATCCATTAGAGTTTCTGAGGGATAAAGAGACAATGGGTTTACCCTTGAACAATAAAAACCAAATATCCAACATCTAAAGCATGGTAGGAACTGTTTATTGATGAATTTCAAAATTATTGATTAATGACCCAAACCATGTACACCGACCCACCCCTTGAAATTATGAAAATCACAATCCTTATTATTAGTGAATCTGTTTGGTGTATCAAAAATATATACATCAACACCAAAATAATATGAGTATGTATAATTAATTATTTAATATAATAATGTTTAGGTTTTCTTCTTATCTTTACATTATAACTTATTTGTATACAATAATACACAATTGGTAGTTTTAATTAGTATTCAATTTTAATCAATATGTTTATATTAAATAATTAATGGATTTCTAAAATGAATAAAATTTTATTAAAATATTAATATTAAATAATTTTATCTAAATTAATATTATCATAAAATATTTACGAAGTCAAAAAAATTATAAGGGGTTGAAAATAATTATTATAAAAATTCCAAAAATTCCTAAATAAATGTCGATTATTATTTTAAAAGTTAAAATAGAAATATTTAGAAAATTATTTCCATAAAATTAATATTTTTGAATTATAGGGTTTAAATTGCTTAACTTAGAGTTTTTCTTAATTTTCTGGGGTAGTCAAATTTTCGGGTTAAAAATAAATGTTGTTTAAATATAGTGTGTGTTTTATGATATCATAATGACCGAAAATTTATGTAATAAATACTATAAATTTTATCCAAAAACAAATCTATTTTTTCCCACTAAAATAATGCAGTTTTAAGTTTATTTGATTAATTCAACAAATCCATTATGAATCCTCCTAGACTATTAATATATTTTAGGGTTTTAAAATCATTTTTTAAGGTAATGATTTATTTCAACATAAAAACGTGTATTTTTTTATATGATCATAATTTTCCTTTATAAAATAAATAAAACTAATAAAAATTTTTAGAAACTATATTATAACCCATGTGAAGGATTTTGGTTTTGGTAATTTTATTATATATAGTCTAAAACCCATGTTTGAAAAATAATAATGAAATCCCCACTTAATCCCTATATAAACCCACCCATGCTCCCATTTATCTTAAATCAAAATAATGAATAATATCCTTAATTTTACCTAACATCTTTAGAGTCCTCCAAAGGTCCCCCAAAGCCCTCAAGAATCTAATCCAAAGCATTTAGAGTCACACACTCAAGTAAGGATCTCCATCTCTCATTTTCATTCAACCAACTCTTTTATGGTATTCCTTTTAATAACCATTTTTTCATGTTTGTATTTGATCATAAATATCCTCCATACTCATTATTTTATAATTAAATGATGAGATAAACCTTTACCAGTCATTAAATACCTCTCATTTACCATTATTTACACCAGTCACCATGCCAAAATTTTGTAAGGGATCCTCATATTGTCTTTATTAGTCATGTTTCTTTATCATCTTATACCTTGAATTTCAAATTCCAAATGTTTGGATATGTCTTTAAATATCCCAATTAATTACCATTTTATCCAAAAATCTTGAGAGACCTTTTTCTCTTTCATCACCACATTTTATGATTTTTTTAGTAATGTCCTTATGCTGCTGAAATTTCACTGTGATTTTTTATGAAAAACCAATTGTATAGTAAATACCATACTAATTTAATATCATGTGTTTTCCAGTTTATAAAAATATACATATCTAAAATGAAACTTACATATATTCATTCCACACTACTTTACCATGTAAAATAATATGATGTTGAATGAATCAGTGTTGTATGATCTATGTGGAACACTTTAGCTTGTGAATGAAATGAATGTGATGGGTTAACTCAGAATTATATAGCACTCCAATGTATTGGGTAGTGTTTAGTATCATGATACATAACACTGTAAAAGGTTATGAAGATGATTCCATTATGGGACTTTTTCCATCATGATGTCTTGAAATTTATCCTTTACCTATGTTTATGATTCAATTTTTTAAGTTGTTCCCACATTTCCCAAATGGCCTTTATGATAATCATTCCATTTCATGTCTCAGTCTTCTTGTTTATGACACTAACTCCTTATATTAAACATTAATATTCCTATTATCTAACATGTATAACCTCATACCATCTTGCTTCCCGTTTTGAGCTTTATAGCTCACACCTTTCTTATGAACATCACGAGGTTATCCAATACATTTTTAAGTGCATTCATATTAAAGATGTTTTCCAAAAAGATGATGTTTTTATAGTTCAAATTGTTATGTAATAAATGGAATTCCAAAAGCACATGACTTATCAATATTACGGGTTTTATTACGATTACATTTATGTATTAATTAAATAATTATGGTTTAATAAATATAAGGGCTCCTATAGTTGTTATCAATGAAGATTGTTCATTATTTTTTTGATTATGAATAGAAAATACAATTGAAATCCTTAGGTATAAAACTATGTATTAGATAACATCAAAAAAAATGAATGTATAATTTATGTTTTATATCAATCAAATACATGTCATTATAGATTCTATAATTGGATGTGGGTCTATTACAGAATAACATAGGGGAAAAACCGAAAACATCACACTGAGATATACTTGGCCGAGAACTGGTAGATTAAAATGATCCATGATGAACTACTGGTTTAACACTCACTGAAGACAAAATTTGGTAAATTCATAAGATAATGAATAAACATCATCAGGGAAAAAAATTCCCCAAAATATAATATGTTAAGAAA
Source organism: Viscum album (assembly GCA_963277665.1). Taxonomy (NCBI): domain Eukaryota; kingdom Viridiplantae; phylum Streptophyta; class Magnoliopsida; order Santalales; family Viscaceae; genus Viscum; species Viscum album. Next base: position 652,710,878 of record OY728133.1, on the reverse strand, counting down.
AAAATTATGCATAAAATTGGTTAATGCCAAGAAATTTATAAGTTAATATATTATTTTAATTTAAAGGGTATTCATTTAAAATAATCAGATTCCCCAGTTATGTATTTAATAGTATATATTTAATCATCATAAATTTTCTTTTTTTACTTTCCAATGTATGAATATAATTGGAATAATTTATTAAACCAATGTAAAGGGAAAAGTGATGACTTCCCTAATGAGATTCCTAACACTGTTGGAGTAGGAATCAAATTTCTTTTTGATGATAATCTCTCAGGTGATGGAGGTTATTAATACAAACCTCGATCAAAATTAGAATCTAAATACCACTAATAGAGAACAAAATCTAATTATAAACATTATGTGAAAAGTGTATTTTAAATTCAAGGGATCATAAGGTCCAATGATCATAGAATAATGAATCAACGATATTAAAAATATCTTATCCTTCCATCAATGTTCTGAGATAGATAGGGGTATTCTTTGAGTTTATCATATAGAGGGATATGTTTATTAGTGGTGTAAATAGATAAAAAATATTATTATAGAGGAATAGATATAAGAGATGGTGTGGAATGAAATCTAGAAAAAATTTCAGATAAACATTATCCATACAATCTCTATAATTAAATGGAATGATATTTCCATTCCATAAAGTATAATTAAGATGAATCTATCAGGACATGTTAGTTCCCATTTATGATAATTGTATCACAGAAATGGGGGGGGTTAATCAGTGATAGGTTTTATTTTATGTTTCTTTATAAAATGAATCAACCCTCGCCTCATGTTAATGATTTAATTACCAATAAACAAATTGAATAAAATTCCATAGGATCCCAAGTATTTACAAGGTTCAATATTCAATAAGAATATCTACATCCTAGGTATGGTTTGGAAACAATACAATACCACATAATCCACAAGAAAATAATAATTTTTTGGAATAAAATGAGTATGAAATGATATGTCACTCATTTAGCACCATCAAAACAATAAAATAGTGTGTTTTCTCATTCTAACTTAAATGATGCAATACAAAGTTATTTTAATAACACATGTAACCTATAATTAATTATTAACTTCCATAAACATATAATTTGATGAAAAAAACTCATCAATTTATTACCTAGATGATGGTAAGAACATTGAGGACTTAGATATGAAACTCAATCTAATTTCGAAGTATGACTTTCTCAGTTCTATTTATCAATGTGATAATACATATCTACATAATATAATTGAGAAAATTATAAAAACATCTCATATCAATCTAGAAATTTTAAAATTATAATATTTCATGAATAATATTATAATGATTTCCAATAAAATCGGTTGATGAATATGATAATCTGCTAAATATGATGATCATTGAAGTACATTATAATCTTGTCTCTTCTCTTTAAAATTCTGTCTAAATAAAAATCTGTAACAAAAATCAATAAAGAAACTACTTCTCTCTCTCTCTAAAATTAATCAGTGCTCCACCTTTTCCCCCCATCTCCATGAATAATAAATTCATCAGAAAAGTTCGATGCACTTTTCATCGATTATAGGTGACCCAATGAAGGTTTTTGTGGGGATCTAAAATCTTTTCCTACTCAACCAAATTCCTTGAATATAAATGATTCCAAGAATTTGGGTACATCATGACTTCCTCAATGCATCCCAATTATTCTTGTTTCATCTAGATCCTTATCGAATATTCTAACCACTTCATATATCTTTTCTCTTTCTTTACACCCATTAGTATGAATCCAATTTCCTTAATATGATTCCATCATTATGATTCTATGTATCAAATTTTTTTATGAGAAAATATATACCATTTTGATTGTTTAATAATATTATTATTCTGTCTTCCTATTCTGATTTTTCCATTATGATCAACAAGAAAAATTGGTATCAAATTTCTATATGATATATCTTGACCCAATTGAAAAAAATCATTTGAATAAAAATATAGGGTTTTTTATCTTTTCAATAAAATACTAATCAACAACATTCTTTAAGATTTTATATCTACTGGCATTTGATTTGATAGAAAACCAGTACATTCGGTTTCACATATTTTCTACATATCATCCCACCATCTGATTTCATGCTCCCCCTTTGACATGACATCCAACCATCTTCTACATTTCCATTGGTCTCAATGAGAACAATTATTACAATGATTAATCAAATGGTGTGCTAAATACAATGGACTAGATTAATCATCTCTTACATTAAATTAATCTTTTATTTCTTCATTATAATCATCTTTATCAACCTTTAACCAAATTTTCATTTAGAAAAATCATTAAAATATCCATGAGGTTGACAACATAGGATTATCCAACTCTCTTTTATCAAAAACATTAGGTTGTATCATGAAATCCTTCATGAATATAATTATGTTGAAGATTACAATTTTAATAATTTGTCTTACAATGGAAGGTAATGTAACTTCACTAAAATTCACCAACAGATTTATTCCCATATGAACCTAAATATGACCAACATGATTATAATGAGAGTGGATATGATTGGAAGCATCTCTTCCACTTTCAATTTGATTCTAAATACAATTTTCAACACTTATTATTCTCCCTTTCCTTAATCAATCTTAAATTAAATTTTTTAAACGTACATATGATATATGATAACTCTAAGACTAAAAATGATTCATAACATTTGTTTTATCATGTCCATATAGACTCCAATTCAACAATATAATGATCAAGCATGTTATTATAGATTCATGGATAATATTATTAGCCTTTTCTTCCGACAAGATTCTTTTAAATATTATGGACCATTTCAATCAATCTCAATTATGATAGTCTGTATGAATTTAACATAAAGAAAAGTGAGGTGATTTCTTTTCTAATTGAACCTCATATTCTTCTAAAAAGGCGTTGAAAACAAAATTCAATATCTAAACACAATTATCCTTATTATAATGTTTATAAAAACATCCCCTATGTATTTTTTTATCAACAAAGATTTATAATTAACCATGTTTTTTATAATTAAGCTATGGATTAGTTATAAAACATTTATACCTACATAAAAAATATCATTATAGAATATAAGAATCGTTTACAATAAATCATTGTTTTCCAAATGTAGTGAACACAAAACCTCTTCAACATTACTTCAAAACATTCATTACCAGATTTTTATACTTCTTTAATTTTCATGGAATTAAACTTTTTTCTTTCCCTTAAGAACTCCAAAAAATTGTTAGAATAGTTCACAACATACAATGTTTTAGTTATATCTTACCCACAAATATTCCTTTTTTGATGCATCTATATGGATTGATTAATAAATAAATTATCCCACCAGACAAAACTATTTAATGATATGATTATATAGGGGACAAAAAAGTAAATTATCCTTGATGAGAAAGTGGTTGGACTCCCATAGTCAACCTCAATTTAGAAGATTATTACTTTAGTAATCGTTTGGTGAAAATTTAAAAAACATGTTCCGATATAGGAATGTATTTCAGAATCGATTTATTCTTCTCAAAAATTGTATCTGATGAAATGATGTTCAATATAAATATGTTCTAAATGATAATGTTCAACCAGATTCTTTGTGGGATTGATTTTACTTTGATTATCCAATCCCAAGAGTAAGGGAAATGTCACTTCGACAATAAACTCATCTAATTGCATTTTCATCCACATATGTTGTGTAGTGTATTTAGTTCAATCAATATACTCGACATTAGTTGTACTAATAGTTACTAAAATATGTTTCCTTTTGTGACAACTAGTACAAATTTTTCCAAGAATGAATTATCCACCAAAAGTGTATCATATATCATGAATATTTCCTTCCTAATCAGAAGATGAATACCTAAATAAATATATACATTCTAAGCTACAATAAATGATTCTTAATTTTTATATGCCCTGATGTATATAAAATTATTTTTATAGAATGTAATGGGGATTATTTTGTGAACTAAAAAAATAGGAAAATATTCTAACAACATAAGAAATGTTTGGTATTAAACATGTAAAATAAAAAAACACATAATCAGCCTGATAAAATTCTTTCTCTTCAACATCTTTTGAAAAAATATGTTCCCACTAAAATAGGGAGGAATCGGGTTTGGATTTCTCCATGAATAACTTCTTAATATATTCCTTAGAATAACTTTCTTGAGAAAGAAAGATGTGTTCTCTTCTTGTGTAAAATCTTTAACCCAATACCTTATTTCATTTCCCCATAGTATGGACATCTCAAACATACTTTCAATTTCTTCACTAAATCATCCAAAGGATCATTTCTAATTCCCAACAAATATAATGTAATCAACATAAAAAATTAATATTGTGAGATACACTTGAATTTATTTAATTTGGAATAACATTTCTTTATATATTGTTTAATACCATTCAAGGCCTTCTTCAAACTACGTATACAACGTCCATCTTTCCCAACAATAAATATGCAAGGTTGTTCAATGTAAACATCCTAATCTATACTAAAATTCATTAATGTGAATTTTAAATTGATTCTAATGATTTTGTAACGTCATTTTGGAGCAATAAAAATAATAATTTGAATTGATTCAATCCTTTACACAATACAATAAGTTTCCACAAAATTAACACCATCAATTAGTGAGTAACATTTTCACACTTTTCTTTCTTTTTTTATTATCATGTCACGTACTCCATTCATCTTGTTCTAGGAAAATCGTATTGTACAAGTGATTTTTTTTCAATTTTTGAAAAAATTTCTCACGTAGTATTCTTTTAAATATGATCAATCTCTTCATCATTATCCTAGACCCATTTTGGATACTCAAAATCTTTTTTGACATCATTCAACTCATCTTTTCAATACATTGATGTATGGTTAATGGAATTTTTTTGTTCTTCTATTTTGAACCATTTGATAATGATCACCAATAATATTTTGAGATTTAACTTGTTTTCTCATCGATGGGTGAGATTTTCATGTATATTCCTCATTACTATAAATATTTGATTCTGATTCTTCTTAGGTTGTATTAAAATTTTTTGTATCCCGATCATAATTTTTTCCTTCTCATTGTAAACTTATTTTTCTCCATGAGTTCATATGTCTTCTTTATGATTTTAAAAAACATTAAAATAATGGAAATAAAAAATTCTTCATATTTTTTTGTTGAAAAATCTATATCATATTCCTTCTGGAACATAGTGAAGAAAAATTACATCTTCACATTTCTACTCAAATATTCCTAAGTTTCCACCTTTGTTCTTTATAAAACATGGTATCAAGAAAACTATTAATTATTTCAAACTTGGAGTTTCACCATAAAACAATTAATATGGGGTCATATTAGAGTGTATCATATAGAAACATTGGTTTGGAATGTATACCACAGTACTCATGGCTTGCCTCTAATAGTAATTTGAAAGACCTTTTTCAAGTAACATAGTTCTCCACAATTCCACCAAACTTATATTTTTTCTTTCACTAAGCACATATTGTTGAGGAGTACATGATGAAATATTCTCATATAGAATTAAATCAATTTCAAGATAACTCCAAATATATTCATTTCTAAATTCACCACCATTCTCAGTTCTGATTTAATTAACTCAATACCCACATTATTTAGCATATTTTTGCCTAGAACTTTTATACATTTTCATAGCATCTAATTTATGTTTCATATACCTGAAACAATTAATGTGAGAAAAATCATTACTAAAAGTGATTAAATACTTATCCTTGTTCATTTATTTTTTTCTCATTGGCCCCCAAATATCATAATCGATAAGATCCATAGATTTATTCGAATAAATACCAACATTATTATGTATTTAATTTTTAATATTTCATTTCAGAAAAATAGTACAACACCAATATCATTCAATTAGAAAATATAGAATATATTAAACACTATTTATTTTAGATAAATTATTCTTGTTTCTTTGAAACATTTTCCCATCATTTTATGCCATAATTAAATTTATTCTACCGTGCCCATGTAACAAGAGTTTTATGCCTCACCAACATGAAATATGATTCCCTTTGTCTGTTGGCCTCTTTTGATTATCATTCCATTAAATCCACATTTCACAAAAAAAATTCCTGAAAAGTAACATTTCTCATTCATCAGAAAATTATGAAACACTCATCTGGTTATGTTTCAGCACAAAAAAATACATCTTTATTTGATCTCATCTTTACATTATAAATAATGGCTGAACCAGAACCTTTGATTTCAAATGATTCATCATTGAAAAATGTCACCATTCCTTCAATGATGTCTTCTACATTATTCAATAATATCAAATCTCCATCCATATGAGAAGAACATGCATTGTAATGAATTCAATGTCATTGTCCTATTATAGATTTCAAAGAAGTTTCAACAACAAGATATTTTTATTATTCATTTTTTTCATCACCAACATATGAAAATTATTATGAAAACATTTTTTTGACTATATCTAAACACGACTACCATTATCATGATTTCAAAGTTTTTCAAATGTTTCCCTAATAGTTTCTAGGGGTTGGATCATATTTTCAATATTTATTCCAACCTTCATAGGTTTATTCAAAATAAATTAATCAAACAAAATTTATTTATGAGATTAACTCAACCTTAAAAATTGATTTTCATAACATGTGGAATTATTGAAATGTTTTTGGTTGAACTAACACATAATTTATATGTGTTTGAATCAACTACAATACTAATAGTATCCATTCAAAGAGTATTTTCCTCAGAAATATTGATTCAGACCAGAATTGTAAATATGCTTCTCACCAACGTTCTTATATTTCTTATTTGAACTAGAAAACATTTTGTTATCAATCATTAAAGTATTTCAATTTTTATTCATGTCAGATATAAAAGAATTTGTAATAATTTTGGATCTTGAATGTTTTAAAAAACCAGACTACGTAATTTTTATTTTTCTAAATTCTAAACTTTATTGTCCTTTTCTACATATATAACTTTCTTAGCACTATTTTTTTTATAAAAAATTCCTTCATTTACCCAATCATTGAAGGAAACATTTATTTATTGTTATTAGGTTTCTTTTTACAAGAACATTCACTATTATTAGATATAGAGTTTTTGAAACTAGTATTTTTATCATCATCTTTAGAATGTTTTGGTTGGAAAAGTTCAAACTCTTCTTATTTTGAAATCATATTCACTTCTAGAATCTCATTAAAATTCTTTTCTTCTTCAAGAGATTCATTAAGATTATCAATTTTATTTACCAACTTATCCTTCTAATAAAGATATATTCTTCATTTATTTTTGAGGAAGATTAATCTTCCAACTTCTCAATTTTCTTTTCAATCCATCTAATCTTTCTCACAAATTCTTTCAACTATTCATTGAAATTAAATTAACATTGAGTTTCTTATTTTTCAGAACTACTGAATCTAATATTTTCATCATTCACTATTAAAACAAATTTATTATCAAAACTATACTCAAAATAATTATCAGATACATCATCACTTCATTCTTTTAAATCATCTTTTTATTAGAAATATATACTTTTTTTAAATAATTTTATATCATTCCATGTAGATTATAATTTTCATTTATAGTCATGTTTCTTCTAGGACCATCATTGATTTTTTTCTTCTTCATCATTATCATCTTATTTCATTCGTTGGGTACTATTAGCCGCTAAATTCCCAACAGATCCACATACATAAAATTCAAGAGAAGCTTCCCTTTTGTATTTTCCTATACCAATTTTGAAATTTCATTTAATCAAGGGAAAATAAAATCATTATATTTTTATAGATAAATTTTTATGCTAATTCACCAACATCATCTTCAATATGAATCTTTATTTAAAATATCATTCTTCGAGACCTTAGAATACATTTCACAATAAAATTTTGTTTTTCTTTTCATATCATTCTACCATCTCATTTCATAAGTTATGAGGGTACTATGAAAAAAATATTGAGATAATTTGTACCATATCTTTCTTCAAATGATGATACATTTTCATCAAACCAGTTGATAAGGATTCATAATATCATTTCCACAACTAGAGAATCTTCAAAATTTTAACCATGAAAGTTAATTATGATGAAAATGTTATTTCCCCTGGTAAAGAAATACCCAATAGATTATAACTCACCCATTTTCAAAACATCATACTTTACTCAACAGATTTGTAATTTTTTTCTTCTCTGCATTTTTCTATTATTTGAATATGATTTTAAAGTTATCCCATATACCATTGTTTATGGAAATGCATTCACCCTTAAGAATTCAATTTCAGAAATTAATGATAATAATGAATTTTGGGCCATTCCATAATTTTCATTATTCTTCTTATCAACAGATGTAAGCTGATATTTTTCATCCATAAAAAGGAAACCCATATATTTTAGATTTTAGAACATAGTATCTAATAGATATGAGATAATAAATATGTATATAATTATATATAGGATAATTATTTCCATCAAAAACTAGAATTCCATTACTGTTCACACAATTCAGGATCTCCATCAACTTCCCTTTAAAAAAATACTATGAATAATCATTGTAGAACTAAACTCTAATACCAATTGTAAGTTCATAGTTTGGATAATTGTAGCACAAAGAGTGTTTGGGGTGAATCGGTTATATAATTTTTTATTTCTTTTCTTTTCAAATGAAACAACCCTAACCTCTTATTAAATATCTCACTCTCTAATACAATAAAATCAATCACACATCTAAATAAACACATGTATTTACATGGTTCACTATTCAGTAAGAATAGTTATGTCTTTGGTAGGGTTTGGAAATAATCCAATACTATACAATCCACCATAAAATAATCAATTATTGTGGAATTTAATTATTAGTATATTCCCATTCACTCGTGTAGCACTATGAAAACAGTCTAATAGTATGTGTTCTCCTTCTTAAAGAAATGTTGTAATTCATATTTTTTTGTAATAACACATGTTACATGTGCTTATTTATCCACTTCATCAAATTTATTCATATAAAAATAATTAATCAATTTTTACGTAAAAGTTAGTATGAAAATAGTGGAGTTTCATATGAAACTCATTCTGATTTCCCAGTCTGATTTTTATAGTCTGATTGTTGAATATAATAATAAATATATAGAGAATACAATTGAGACAATTTGAAACACTTCCTATTTCAATCTGAAAATCCCAATATGATAATCCTTCCAACATAATTTGGCAATTATACCTAATAAAATCATTAACTGAATATGATAATACACTAAATATGATGAATGGATAAATATGTTGCAATCTTATCGCTTCTCCTTCATATTCTATCTAAATAAAATTCTTCAAAAAAGCTCAATATAGAAACATATTCTTCTCTCTCTCTCTCTATGAAATTTTTAGTGCTCCACCTTCTATCCACTTCAATGGGGGCAATAATTCAGTTAGAAAATTATGATGTACTTTTTTCATTTTATAGGTGACCCAAAGATGGTTTTGGTGGGAATCTGAAACCATTTCCTGCTAAAAAAAATCATGAAAGTTTCATGTTTTCCTAATATTCGGGTGCATCTTCACTTAGTTAGTGCTTCAGAATTCTTATCATTTTTTCTTGATCCTTATCAAATATTATAACCATTTCATATGAATTTTCTCTTCCTGAAAGAACAATCAATCCGAATCCGATTTGCTCAATATGATTATATCATTACAATTCTCTTTATCAATTTCTTATATTAGCAAGTAGATACAATTATGATTATTTGATATGATTAAATCATTATATTTTCATTTTTATTATTTAATTATGATCAACATGATAAATATGTATCATCTCTAATATGATGTATCTTGACCGAGTCGATATAAATTAACTCAAACAAAATTAGTGCTTTTCTTTCTTTTCTAAATACTATACCCATCAACTTCATTCTTTGATGATTTATATATTATTGGATTTTGGAATAACTAGAAACTAGTGCCTTTGGTTTCTCATGTTTCAAATAAATCCTCACAACCATTAAATTTAAATCTCCTTCTTTGAATTTTCATTCAACCATCTCATACATTATTATCAGTCTCAATGAGAAAAATTATACCTTTGAATAATATGATGATGAACTGAATATGATGGACCGGTGTCAGTAGCTACGACATTCGAAGATTATTTCATTTCATCATTATGATCATTATTCTCATCCTTTAAACAAATCTGTATTTAAATAAAAATTATGATAACATTGACGCTCTAAAAAATTGGATTCACTAACTTTCATCATTCACAAACTTTTTTTGTATCATGACTTTTATCATGAATTTGACTACATTAAAGATAAATTTTAGTATAGACTGTCTTACTAAAAAAACATATTTTAACATTCATATCCTTTATATAAAACTATATTTCCATATCAACATGAATATGATTGAAATTATTACGATCAGACTTGATATGTTTGGAATAATCTCATTAACTTACTATTCGATGTTCAATTGAATTTTCAATGCTTCTCCTTCTCTCATTCTTTCATTAAGATTCCATTACAATTTTGTCATCTAACTAATAATTTATGAGAACTACAAGATCATAAAATCATATTCACATTTATTTCATCATACCCATATAGACATTGATTCATACCGATTACCATCAAGAAAATTAATTCTAGATTCAGCGTGAATATTATGAGCCATTGCCTTTAGCATGATTCACATACAATTCAAATTTTCCAGAAAAGTGAATTCGATTCTCCCTTTATAATGGTAAGTCCAAATTTTACCAAATAAAACGTGAGATGATATCATTTCTCATTGAAAATTGTTTTCTAATTAACCATTGTTGACTAGAAAACACAATACCGGAATATGATTATACTTATCATCTTGTTCCTAAAATTTTGTATAAGGAAATCTTCACAAGACAAGTGCGATACACCTATGTATTTATCATTACCCCCATATTCAATGATAATGGAATCATTAATGGGGTAAAACCTAGTCGATGAAATAAACAGGTGATATGTGACTTTGATAGCTATGAGGAAATTGCCTTATGTGCCCTCAAAGTTAAAATGGTGATCGAATAATCTCAAAGGTATCCCTGAGATAATAAGTGGAATGTGGAATTTAATTATTGTATTTCGGCAGAGAATTATAATGATAATAAGATATTTCAACATCTCACATGGTAAATATGTGGAAAGACACACCCCATAAATTTCATTAGGTGGATGAGAGAATAATTTATGTATTGGAAGGATGGACACATAGTTAGCGATTTCCAACAAGAGAAACACATAAATATAATAAAGACAAAAATACACATTAAACCCTTTATGCATTGTTCATTGATTCAACACCAATGAACTTGGGAAATTTCTAAACCAATTCACTAAGGTATCGGTTTTCATAGAAAACTTAATTCCTCTATGGAAATAAGGGAGGTGTTTTTCTGTCACAACCACTAAGATGATTCCAAACAATGAAGTGGTGATGAGTATTATATTTATTCGTTCAGGAATGAAAAACTTATTTTATGAGTTTGACACTATGAATTCATTCATATCATTAAATATTTGTATAAATATTCAAACATTCCCTAAAATAATTGAAGTAGATCTGATATTGAAAATAAAAAATGGGGAAATTATTTCATCCCATTTATATAACTACCCCAAAAAAATCTCTTCTAAACATACTAGTAAAAATTTGGATACTCCCTTTTATGGAATTTCAAAAAATTATGGGTATGTATTCACTTTAACTATATAGAGAGAAACTAAATTGTTGTGTGAATGAAATAAATATCTGTATTGCAAACCGTCCTCTAATTCTATACAAGTGAAAGGATGAGTATGAATACTATTTCTAAATAATATCTCAAGAATGGATATTACATCCCTAAGAGAAATAATATCTATCTAAAATGATTTATTCTTTTTAAAAAATAATACTTAAAGACTATATCATTGGGAGGGAATACACTTCTATATTTTATGAGGAATTTCCTAGTCTTACTCTTATATGAGATGTTGAATTTCCATTTTAGATTATATATTGGGAGTTTCAATTATCAAATAATCCATACAGAATAGAAGTTGTGGAAAATGTAGGATGAAGAAGAAACAACAAGAGAATTTCCATAAAGGTTTCATATATGCATGCACTTCACTATGGGGTGAACCAATCATCTTCATCAAGAAAAAGGATTTGGTAATGGACCTTTTCATCAATTATAATGATCCCAACAAGATAACAATAAATAACATGTATCATATTCCATGAGTTAATGAATTATTCGATCATCTATGGGGATTACAATACATCTCAATGGTGGATCTTCAGTCTGGATTTTATCATGTAAGGGAGAAGAAGGAATATATCCCTAACATTGATTTTCGTACAAGTTACGTGCACTATGAATTCATAGAGATTATATTTGAACTCACTAATGATCCACAAATATTCATTGAAATGATGAATATAGTCTTTATAAGTTACCTTGACAATTTTTTGGTAGTATTTATATTTGATATTTAAATATACACTAAAATATAGGAGAATCAGGAAGAACATATAATCACTATTCTAATGAAATTAGGAAAGGATAAGATTTAATCCAAGTACATAAAATGCGAGTTCTACTTTAAGGAAGTTTAATTATTAGGGAATATCATTATAATAAATGGGATATATATGTCCTCTTAAGAAACATATGATAATTGAGGATGGTTGAGGCCAAGAACAATGATAGTTATCCATAGATTAATTGGATTGGTTTGGTACTATGATTAATTTTTTAAAAATTTCTCATGATTTTCAAACCCTATAACAAGGATAACTCGAGAGGGAGTAAAGTATTAATGGAATGATTAATGTGAGGAGAGAAACCTGTTGTTGAAAAGGAGGCTCATCACTATACATATACTCAAATTTTTCAAAATTGTAAAACATTACATGGTATTAAGTGATAATTTGATGAAGGGCTTGAGATGCTTGTTAGTGAAAAATGACAAAGTGATAGCCTATTCTTCAAGGACGTTTAATTTTCGTGAATAGAACAACCCTATGCACAATATGGAGTTAGATCCCATGTACATTGTGATAAAAATATAATGTTACTACCTCTTATTTTTGTGAAGTGTGATATACATACAGACCTAAACAAATCCTCAAGTATATATTCACATAGAAAGTGATAAATATGAATAAATGATGTTGCTTAGAGAAGGACATGGATATTGACTACTCAATCCACTACAATAATTGTATATAAAATATAGTTGTAGACTCTCTAAGTACAAATGATCCATAAATTCGACCATTTTTTATAATTAAGAGGGATCTGATCTTCTTAAACTTCAAGAGTGTGTAAATGGGAATCATTATGGAATAAAAATCATAAATACTTTCGCAAATGTATCCTCAAATGTATCTTTGGGAAAATATAATGGTTTCTCAACAAAATGATGTGGGAATTAAGAAGAAAGTGGAACCTTTATGAAATCATAAATTCTCATTGTCCAATGTTAATGAAACAAGAGTTGTTTGATTTGGGTCATGACTATGTGTACCATCCAATCATGAGGAAATGATAGATCTTCATAATAATACACATAGATTAGCCATATCTATTCACCAAAGAGTGTAAATATTATTCAATATCTTTGAGAGAACTATTGGTGGGAAAATATGAAGAAGTAAATCACATAATATACATCAATGGTCCTGGCATATCAGCTTGTGAATGCTGAAAGGAAAATTTCTATGGGGATGGGGAAACCACTACCCACACCAACATATAAATGGGAAAAAATACCCAAATAATTTTTTACAAAAATTCCAAAGAAATATATAGTAAACAAGTCAATATGGGTTGTTATTAATCATCATAGAAAGACATATCACTTTATGACTACTCGATTGGACTTCTCACATGACCAAAGCACATGGATATAACTCAAAGATGTGATAAGGCAACATTAAGTAACACTATCAGTTATTTCTGATTGCGATCTATGATTTACAAAAAAAATGTTTTTAAAAAGTCATTAACATTCTAAAAACATTAATGTGTACATCAGTATGACCTATCATACTCAAACAAATGGATTTTCTAAGTGAAATTTTTAGACAATGGAGACATGTTTGGAGAATATTTTATGGGCTTCAATGGATGATAGGATGAACATCTATCTCTGGTCAAGTTTTTATAAAACAACAGATTCTAAATGATCATCCAAATGTGCTATATTAATATCTTTATGGGAACAGTTGAAAAACACCAACATGCTGGTATAATGTTGGAAAATTAAGACTTCTCGGTCTTGAAATGGTCGAGGATATGGTCAAAAATGTTATGTTCATTTGGTATCACAAAAAGGCTGCTCAGAGTCAAAAAAAGTGTTATGCTGACAATCATCAATGAGACTAAGAGCTTGATATTGGAGACATGGTAGTAATTTAAATATCATTATGTGGTGAAGGTTATGAGATTTGGGAACATAATAAGTCCTAGTCCATGATACATTAGTACTTTTGAGATCCTTGATCACGTCGGAGTGGAGGCCTATTAATAAGAACTCCCACCTATCCTATCTCAAGTATATGAAGTATTCTATGTATCCTTATTAAAGAAATAAATACCAAAAATCATACATGTAATCAATCTTTTGTAGGTACACTTAGATGATGAACTTTCATATTTTGACCAATCGGTGAAGATCGTATATCATAGGGAAAAAATTATACATGATAAGAAAATGTACTTGGTCAATGTGAAGTGGAAAAACCATAAGTTTGAAGAAGAGATGTGGGAACTGGAGTAGGTGATGAAATGGAGTTACCCTTATCTATTTTATGTAGGGAAATTAAAATTTCTTGGTAGAAATTTCTTAATGGGGGAAGATTGTAATGACTTGAACTGTTATAAATATTATTCACATTTTATTTTAATTAAAATTCAATATTTTGTATCATGTTTATAAAAAACACATGAACTAAATTGGTTTTACTTTATACTCTTTAAAATATCATTATGAATCATTGCCATTCATAATATATCCATTTAATAATGATCAAATTTTGAGTATAAATATAGGGTTTAATAATTCCAATTAACATAGAAAAGGAAGCTATAACCTCAACAAGAAGGATCATACCCTATGAAGCCTATTTATCAAAACATTTGAGTGATATAAATTCACTATTATTTTTTGTGGACCAAGCCTAATATTATATCAAAAATCATATTAATGATTGAAAACATTTTTGAATGAATTTCAAGCACATCCAGATCATGATCCAAACCATGTACACCAAACAACCTCATGAAACTGTCACCAACGTGCGCCTTATGCATATGGAATTATATAATGTATTAAATGGATATGTATCATGTTAATAATAACTTCAATATTTATATTTTATTATTCAGTATAATAATTTTTTTATTTTCTTGTTATCATTACTTTATAAATGATTTTATTTTTTATATAATAAAAAAATGTTATTTCTTATTTGGTTTAAATTTCAAAAAAACATTTTTTTTATGAAATGATTTATGTTTTAAATAAATAATAATTAAATAAAATATTACCATTAAATAATATTTACATAATATAAATGATCATATAATTTTTATGAAGTCAAATGTAATTTCTATTAGGGCCCAAAAACTGGTTTTGTCAACAAAATCCATCATTTTCCCTTAAAAATAAAATATTATTTTAAAAATTAAAATTAAACTTTGTTTATATTTACTTTGATAGAATTAATATTATTTTTTGAATAAAAATTTTAGAATGATCCAATGGTAAATATTACATAATTTTAAGGGATAATTAAATTGTTGGGTAAATATTAAATACTGTATAGATGTACATTGGTTATTATCACAAAATATTGACCCAAATGTGATGTAATAAATACTATAAATAGTATTCAATGAAAAATAGATTTTATTGCTTAAATATAATATAATTTTATGTTTATTTTATTTATTTTATAGATCCATTATGAATCCTCCAAAAACATTATTATATTTTTAAGTTTTAAAATTAGTTTTTAAAGATTATTACTCACTTACACATAAGAAATGGTGTTATATAATAATTTAAGACCTTAAACTTATAAAATAATTAAATACTCTTCCATTTTTTGGAAGACATGGGAAAATCCAGGGGAAGGGTTCTGTTTTTTGGTAATTTTTTATATAGTCTAAAACCAAAGATTGAAAAATGATCAAAACATCGCCATGATTTTCAAATATAAAATCACTAAATATCCCCTTTATATTCACTCAAATTAATTAGTGGAAGTACATTCTTTTTCCTTGAATTTCTATAGTCCTCCCAATGCTTCCCATTCTCTCATTAAGCTTATCTTATGAATTTTGAATCACACACTCAAGTAAGGGATCTTCATCTCCCTTTTTAATTCAAGAACCTATTTAATTTTATTCCTTTTATAACCATTTTACCATGTTGGTATATGATATTACATATCCCCCATTATTTCTATGTTATGTTTAATTAATGAGATTCCCATTAATCTATCATTAATTCCCTCTCGTGAACCTTTATGGATTCATGTTACCATTCAAAAAATTTATAATGGATCCTCCCCATGTCTCTCTTATACAAGTATATTTATTATGATTGGATATAAATTGATTTGAATACCTTAGTGGGGCTTTTTCTTAAACTATTTTTGTAATTTATCCTTGAAATATGTTAATGATGTAGTATTTATAGTTGTTTCAAAAATTCACATGCTTCTATTATGATATTCATGTCATATTAGGTCATGTTGTTCATGATTGTGATTATATCAAATTTTATTCTCCATTGATATGGCTATTTTTTATCATTTATTACACCAGGACATATTTATTCCCTTACATGGATTTAGGGATAATTTTTTTTCTTATGTATGTCCCTAGGTTATCCCAGGCTGTTTTAAGTGTGATCATTCTATGGATGATTTAAATAATTATTCGTTTTTCCTATTTTAAACTATTATGTAATGTATCTAATTATTAATGACATTATACTTCTAGATATTCTGTGTTTCATTAAGTGTACTTTTATGTAATAAATATTTAATTAATGAGTAATAAAGGGAAGCATTTTTAAATTATAAGTGATAATACAATTAAAAAAGTGTTATTATATCATAAATATCATAAATAATTACTATATACATCATCATATCCTTCTATAATAAGTGGGGATGGAAAAACATTATGTCGGTTTGTGAGAAATAGTCTTCCATACACAAGATCAACAATTTCATTTCCTATTTATGGGAGGAGATAGATATAGGTTATTATATTAAAATAAAAAAAATAAATGTATATGGATGATATTTATCTTTTTATATTATCATGTTTTCATAATATTTAGCTGAGATAGTTGAAGAAAAAATTGCAAAACACATGTTTAATAATTTCATCTCTTCTTAATAGAGACTATTTATGTTTATAGCTAAATATTTCATAGAAAGGTTTCCTAATAAAAATATGTCTTACATGATGAGATCAGAGATGAATGAATGTGATATGGGTAGTTAATGGATTAACTAATTTTTTTGATGTGTTAAGATTATGGGACATATGATTCATTTTATAAGTAAGGGAGATGAAACATATGGAATTTTTTTAATGAATAAAATCTAAAAATATTTTTGATATTTTAAAAGGATCTAAAATTTGTAATAATATAATTTTATAGTCTTTAAGATATAAATTAATCCACCAAATTTTTTTTGGATATGTTTCTAGCCCATTCACCCATTTTAATTTTAGTTTAATCCTCAACAAACCCATTTTGACATCAACTGTGAAATGTGATTAATGCGGTTTGAAAATTAATTATGGTAAAATAAATTAATTCAAATTATTATATTATAATATTTATACTGATTAAAAAAATGTAAAAGTTTAATCAAAATTCAATTCAAAAAGTGGAACAATATAATTTAAAATTAAACATAGAGAGGTGGTGAAAAACAGTTTTCTCAAGAGAAATGTTACAGTTGTTTAGAAAAAATTTGTTTAAAAATAAAATATATAGTTGATTTAAATTTTATATATTAGCTTATTTCTAATTTAATGTAACTAATTATACTTATAAACCCATTTTAATGAAAATTTTTAATTATATATTCTTTAAAAAATTAATTTTTCAATCAAAACAAGTATTTTTCACTATTAATTGAAAAATTAATCAATTTAAAAAAATTCATAAATTCACTATATGTTAATTTTTACATGATGATTCAAAAAAAAGGTTTTCATTTATGAAACTAAATTTTCAAAAGGATAAAAAATTATTTTTTATTATTTTTTCACATAAATGAATAATATCATCATTAAGAATATATTAAATTTTACCATATAAAGGCTTCACCAAAAATAATATACATTTTCATCAAAAAGTTTTATTTATATAAAAACATTATAAATAATATTTAATATTATTCTATTCATATTAAAACCTCCATTTTTTACTTTTATGACATAACATCAATTTTATATAATTATATAAATAGTATATTTCATTTTGGTAAACTTGGTGTTGCATGTAGTACAAGATACTGAAAAAACTAATTTAATTGAAAAAAAATTCATTATATGTCAAGGGGTTTCATTATAAACCCATTAAAATGAATTTTTCCCTTGAAATTCCAGAAATATTTATAAAAGATATTAAGGATAGTTCTACCTCATTACAACCTTTGGATCCTAGGTAGCTTCCAAAAACTAGTGGGCTCTCTAAGAAACATTTACATGGTGAGTGGTGTTGTTTCATAGAGCATTCCCTCTATAATTAGGAATATCTTCTAGTTGTTCTTCATAATAATGATCTTTCCCCGTAGGCAATACCACTATGTTTACTGATTTTTAAGGATCTTGTATGTTCTTCCTCATATGAGACACATGGAACACATCACTGACTTGAGAGTGGTATGGTGGAAGTACCAACTGATAAGCTACCATCCGGATTTAATCAATAATTTCAATGGAACCAAAATTCATATATCTTAGTTTTTAATTTTTATAAATCTCAATTCCTTCTTCAATTGAGTAATTTATAGAAGAACCTTGTTTCAATCATCAAAATTCTTGATTACCATGATTAGTATTAGCATATATTTTCTTTCAAATTTTTTTCATCTTTATGTCATTTAGAATTTCATTTCGATTTACTTCAATTTCATTAGATATCATAGGCCCTAGAAGAAATATTTTTGGAACTCTATACTAGAAAATTCGAGATCTACACTTATTTTTGCAGATGTCTTCTTAGAGAAACATTTCAATGCACTTTTGAAATTTATTAATGTAGGAAAACTCAACTTGTGGGTGGTGTTGACAGCAACCACCCATTAAATCTAGATAAAAAGATATCATCATATCTTATAGGGTTCAAATTGTTCTCTTATAATAACCATTATTCTAATGATGATACACAGTGTTGAAACTGAAGACATTATCAAGATATTGTTGATGAAATCCTCATAAAATTGAGGTAAATCTCAGTCCCCGACCCGACAAAATAGAATTTTGTTCTCCAAGATACGTTACTATATCCTTAATATAAATCAAGGAAAAATGATCCAAAGTGAAATATTCTCTGATAAAAATGAAGTGAAATGAATTTTTACAGGGATTAACAACAACCAATATTTCATTATTCCCTTTGGATATTGAAGGAAGATGATGAAAACAATCTCCGGTGATATTTTACCATTTCCATTCAGGAATTGATAATTGATGTAACAACCCCTTATGCCTTTTTCTATTATCTATATCTCTTTGAATTACCAATAATTGAATTACAAACATTATGATATCTATTTTCGATCCATCCCACCATTAAAATTGGTTCAAATCTCTAAACAACTTGATACTTCCATAATGAATGGATAACGAAGAACATTGTTGTCATGAAACAACACACCAAGGTATGATAAATGATAACCCCAAGACCCCATCAAATTTTCTGGGGGTTTGGGACTAAAACTGAGTAGGCACATACCACAAATGGGATTCATTATTCTATTGTACCTATAAACACACACACATCTGCACGACATACAATTCTGAAATGTAAACCTGCTGAATGAATGAAGGCATAAAACTATGATCCCACAACCAGAGTAAAAAAGAAAATAATGGAAAATTAAACATGGCCAAAGAAAAGCCCACAACAATGAGAGTCTATACACAGGTCAAAATTATTCTATAAAGAGTCTAACCTACTTAAAATTTGTGTACTAAGTAAATGGTATTCTCTTGGAAGAAACCATGTTATATCTATCTCCTTCTATGCTACTCCATCTTCTTGTCCTCCTAGGATACCAACAAACGGGACACTATTTACCTAAGACATGGAATGTGTGGTAAAAGCCTCTATAGACGTGAGTATAAAAATACTAAGTAGGACACCCTGGAAACACTAAACATGATGCACTATGTATAGTCAGATCAATACAAGATATAATAATTTATAACAGATACATGCAGCAAAATAAACATCAATCTGTACTTATGAAAGAAACCACACAATCCTATGTTTATTACCAACTTCCAGACACTGGATTAAGATCTCAGCATTGCACGTTCTTTGAGATCCCACTCCCTGAGACTCATTATCATCAGAGAATCTTGATAAATTGGACTAAAACATTTGTGTCTCCCACAAAGAAAATGTTTTGTCCTAAGAATACTATGATATATAGATAAGGGGTCAGGCCTTGGACAGCTGGGGGACACCACCATCCCAATCTAGATCAGCTGTAATACCAAGATAGGGTATCACATCCAGAATCACTAGGGGACACCATGAACCCATGATGGATCAACCCGCTATATAGGGGATCATATGATAATGATTCCACAATCCCTTTTGATTTGTCTTACATGATAGAGGATAAATGACTTTCTCAGGTAGGTTACATTGTTTCCACAAACTCCAATAGGGATTAAAGAGGATCACACTCCAGTATCACAGAGGGACACCATAACTCCATCTGAGACTCATCATCTAGAGGGGATTAAAATCCAGTGATGTGGATGTCATTTTAAAATTCACCATCAAGGGAAAGGACTAATGAAACATAGTCAACCTATACTAGTCCAAAATGGGAAAACAAAGAGCTTCAATCACTCTTGATGGGAGTACACAGTGTGTCCCTGGGGGTATACAATGTTTATAGCTATCCCAAGTGTATCCCATGTGTAACACATCACAAGGAATTTAATGTCCTTATATATGGGGTTTAGGATGAGTACACGGCTCCTAGAGACACATGGTTTTCTTCTTGTGTTGCTTGGTCGTGTTGGATTACTAGTCTTTGAATGCCATGTTGTGTCCATGTCTAAGAACACATCATGCCATATAGCTATGTACTATTACCCATGTTTTTTAACCTCTATAGTACAAACCAAGTCATCTGGGGAGGGTCACATGCTATGTGAAAGGGGTCACATGCTATGTGAAAGGAATCACATGTGGTTTGATCCTTAACTTTGACCAAAACCCTAGAATCAATGCTAGGTAGCGCACACGCTGTGTTATTTCAGATTACACACCATGTTCTGTCTGATTTTTCAGAACCAATATTCTTCCTCTGTACATCCCAGATATTACTGCTCCTTCAATCTGGTGGTTGATTCACAATTAATTCGAACATCCATGGTGGCTTATGCCTCTTCATCACCAAACAACACATCTCATCACCAAATATGCTCGGAAATCATATCAAACCACTTTTCTTCAGTTAACAATAATGAACTCTGAAGAACATCATTTCAAGAATCATCCATAATCATATTTTCTCCATATATATCTTCTAACCACCTTCATGTCACCCCATTTTTATAATCTATGATATCATATAATTTCACAAAGAAACAGGTCCACAACTAATAATTGATGTGTAAAATTTGAGTTATGGGACAAAAAAAAAGAACACCCATAATGAACGATAAATCAAGGGATACAAGCACAAAAATAATGAGAGGTGTGAACCATAATAAATTTTGAGGTCAATCTCGAATCACTCCATAAGATAAATGACAAAGATAATTGGATATATTCTTCCAAATTAACCCCACAAAATAAATCCCCTCACTCAAGGTGATCGATCTACAAACCAATCCATTCATTGATTTAATTGCAATCATAACAAAAATGAAAAATGGAGTATTATAAATTTTAAACACATGTCATACCTCAATTTGGTTCAATTTATATATTATAACGAATCAACATTATGTTCTTTGGAAAGATCCTTCAAAATCTATGTGTGTCAATCACCGATCCGTGATATTTCATCGTTTGTCAAAAATGATTACCAAAGATATCTCTCCATTATCATATAAATGTTCTATGGTAATGAAAATAACCCACATTTTTTTATAGAAGGATACATTTAAATATAAAATTAATTGTGTCATAGTTTCAATAAAATAATTGAATTATTTTATTGGTTTATGTCCGCATCATATTTTTCACAAACGACCCATGCTGACAAATGTTAGTTCCCCCCAAAGGTAAATCCACTGTTATGGATTCAACAGTGCCATTATATTTCTAATCTAGGAACCCATATACGAGCTATTCCCCTTTTTCATTAAAACCACGTGCACCTGCTCTTAATATTTTAATAATTTTGTATCATTTTTTTGTGCACACTGGGCCATATATTTTCATGCAGTCTTAATGCTTGGTCGTGAATGTAATTATTAAAATATCTACAAATAATACATGGAAGAAATGAGACATTATATTCCCCCCACATTGGGGATTTACATCTACAAAATTCCCTAACAAGGGCGACTCAAATGATTAGGGTACTGAGGATGAATCTGAGCATCTCACTCCCATGTGATTTCAAAGAGATTATTATACTGCCACCAGACACTCACTAGAGGAATAGATATCCCACAAAGGATCCTCTCCTATTGATTCTCAATCTCCACTAGGTACATAGAAAATATCACTTCATCCTTGTTTTCAATATTTCCTAATTCCATGATAGGTGATGGGTTATGAAACTACGTTCTATGCTGGGACATGTGGAAGATTTCATATAACCAGTCAAACTGCAAAGGTAGAGCCAAGAGGTATGCCACTTATCCAACTCTATATAGTATCTAGGATGGGCCAATGAGCCACAATGATAGCACTGTAACCCTTCAAAATAATTTCCATACACATAATTTTGAAACCTGAAAGAACATAAGGTATCCTTCCTGGAACTAAAATGGACTCTGTCACCTGTCAGCAAAAGACATTTGAAGGCTCTGTTCATTCCACATCCACTCCTAGATGATCTGCACCTTCTCTATAGTAGCTCATGCCAACTCTGGGACCATGACTGATGACTCTCCTAGGTATTTCTAACTAAGTGTTGACCGATAGGGTCACTAGTAAAAAGCCTCAAATAGTGCCATACTCATGTTGGAATGGTGGATATTGTTGTACACAAACTCAACCAATGTTAGGTGATCACCCCAAATATGGTCAAAATCTATCATGATAGCTTCAAACATGTTTTCCAGAACCATAAAGTTCTACTGTTTCAGACCTTCTGTTTATGAGTGATATGCTATGCTCAAGCTCAACTAGTTCCTAGACACCTCTTATAATCCCTTCCAAAACTGAAATGTAAAATGAGCATCATGATCTAAAACTACCATCGTTATAACTCCAATGAGTCAAATTATCTCTTAAATGTATAGTTATCCTAATATCTCTATTGAACTCTTCTATTATACATCTTTGAAGTGGGATGAATTAGTGTTTCATTCAACGATCAATTAAATGAAATTCTATCCCTTGAACATATGTGGTAAGGCTATCACGAAGTCAATTGATATTATATCCCACGTAAATTACAAAACCTCAGGGATTTGATCTGAACCCGATGGAACATGGTTCTCATACTTTACCCACTAATAAGTAAGGAATCAAGGAGGAAACTATGCAACTCATTTCTTTATTCTTGACCAACAAAACATACCTTTTAAGTCTTGGTATGTCTTCGCCACACCTGGATGTACCTCCAAATGGGACATATGAAACTCCCTCAAAACCTCCTTCTACAATGTCACTGGTTCTAATGTGCATCCATTGAATAGAACACCATGCTTCCTGCATTTTTTAATATCCATAAAGAGCATGCTCTTTAGAAATATAAGAATGTAGGGTCTCATAGTTGGTATCAACAAGATATTCCTCGCTGACTATCATTAAGAGTAGAGTGGTGAAACCCATCGACTGGAGGTAAGCTTATATATCTCCATCCACAATGGATTGTTGCAATGAGGCCAACTGGTCGGATACCTCATTATGCAATTTTGAACTAGATCTTCAACTTAGAGAATCTATCATCACGTTCCCCTTCCCATTTTTATAGAAAATCAAAAAGTCATAGTCCTATAGTAACTATTTCCATCACGACAATCTTGTGATAAGATCCTTAAGATATAATATATATTTGATAATATCATGGTAAGAGTAGATGAATAAATTCTCACCCATTAGGTAGTGTCACCACATATTCAATGTGAATACATCTACTAACTCAAGATCATGGGTTAAATAGTTCTACTCATGTAGTCTCAAATGTCGTGAACCATATAAAATAATCTTTTTCCTCTACTTTAGGACAGTACCATGTTTTATTACTGATGAATCTCTAAACACTACAAACATGAAACCATCCTCTAGAAATCTCAATATTGGAGCACTTGTCAAACTATTCCTTAGATCTTAAAATCAATGGCCTATGGTCAACCTTCAAGAAGCATTTTTCCCTTATAAAATAATAAAAGCGTCCATCGATCCTTGGTATTTGATACATGTTCTTCATGGTCTCCTTGTTCATGTACTGGTAGTATATAGAAAACTTTAATCACCAATTTTACTTCTTGTAAGACCACACGTGGATAGACCAGGGTGAAACATTGGGTCTCAACAATACCTTCTTCTACAGTTCCCTTAATTTCACCCTCAGATTGTGAATCTCTACAAGAGACATCTGATATGATATTTTAGATATAGGTGTCTTCCCATGGTGTAAATAAATGTTGTTGTCTATCTACTCATGGGGAGGTATACCTGGAAAATCTTTAGGAAGGACGTCCTCATACTCTACCACCATTGTCGGAAAATGGGGAATCATATCATCCACTACACTTAGGGATAGGGTAACAAACTTCTGAGTAATTGGTTGCACCCCCCCCCCCATGCATGAGTTCGTCCTACACTACCTTGAATTCCTTTTGACCAATAATGGAAAATTTGGTCCCACCATTGATCAAACTCTATAATCATCACCGAAAATAGTCAATATGAGCCTAAAAAATAGATAAACAATCTACCCCAATAATATAATCATAAGGCCTTGATGCCACTATGAAGAAATCCCAATAAAAAATCTCTCCTCAAAGAATCAGGTCACACAATCTAAATTGGGTGTGATAATCAAGTCTTCTCTAGCTAGAGTCTCCAAGAGAAAGGGACAAGTCAACAATTTAACTAGAATCCTTATGTCTTGAAAAATATTAATGGAAAAATAATTACTAGTACCTGTGTCTAACAATATGGAATTTAATGTAAAAAATTTCAACGATCCTACCTCAAATCATTCCTGGATATCTTGGGTCTTAATCCTCGACTGCATGTAGTTGTCCATGCCCTTGTCCTCCATCTCCCAAAACCTGGTGTGGAACATCTTGGGGAGGTGGTGGGGATATGAAAAAATGTCAACCACTTCTTACTTCCCTCCCATATCCTCTACGACATTTGTTTCCCAGTGGATTTTCCTACTCATGTCATTGTCATTGTCTTAGTGGTCCTTCCACAATCTTCCTGACAAAAGTAAAATCAGTTGAGAAATCATTGTTGATGTATCCCTAGTATTCACGTGAATAAAATATCCTCTCTCTATTATGACCAGACCCACCCTATGAGACATTAACTGTAGATCCACTATTGTGGGTATTCCTCTTGAAGTGTCTCCTGCATCCAAGTCTCTGAGACTATCGTTAGCTTCCTTCTGCTGAGGTCACTACTCTTTCATGGACACTACTGACTACCAGTAACTGTATATATCCATTCAAGGAACTCATAAATTCTAGTGAAAAATCTATAACTCTATCATAGGTGGGAATTCATAGGGGGGTAAAACTAACTCAAACATCTATATGCATATCTCAAATGAAGGGCTAATCCCTAAAGTACTGATTTTGTATCATATTCATTGAGTGCCAATAGAGGTTGGTATGGCTCGAGGAAGTAACATGTACTGATACGTCATCCTAACATAGCTATAGAATCTACTGGATATACATAACCCTTTTATTATATGTTGATATATCCTCTATTAAAGGGTACTCAAACTCTATCTTGCAAAGAGTCACCCTTTCATAATATTGGGTAAATATTCCCCACCATTGACTTATAGACCATGCAGAAAGACCACTTCTAAGACCACCATCTGATCCATTGGTGTCCTGAATAGATCAAAAGCTTAGGTATCCTTCTCATGCCAGTCCCTATATGTATATGGTTTGGGATATCCTCAAAACCTAAGGTGTTTCTTATAATGAAACTTGTGAAGTGATCTCAACCTACGTACCTCATATACTCATATTGTGGGTTCTATGTGTTTTCTATAGGTGGCGGTATGGCTTGTTCACCATGTAGAGGGGCTATATTCGGTACTAATTTCTATATAGATGTCTCATCTACTAGTGGATAATCTATGTTGTCACACGTAATAATCCATGCTAGTGGTTTATGTGAAGACATCCTAAAATAAAACAAGATGCACCATGGTGAATAGAGTTTGTCTAGGGAGATGACTCAATAAGGACATGGAAAATATAACCATTACCACATGATTATGGTACTATTTATTCCCTATAAATAGTGTTTACATGTATAAATTTGAAAAGAAAGTTATCACTATCATAGTGTATGGATACGTCAGTCGTCGCACCCACACAAGAGTCCTTAGTCGGGAAGATGAACTCGAAACACATTACCCCATTTCGCCCAAACTAGTCTCACTAACTCCATGTCCTAGTGTAGAACCTACTCCCTCTTATACCAAATTATAATTACTTATAATACTAGGGTCTAACTCATAACTACCCCAATCCCTACGCCAATAGGCTAGGGGCTGGAGACCGTGGCCGAGTAGGCATATCCCACTCCTGAGATGCATTATCCTAAAGTGCTTTTACACAGGTACACATATCTTGGACACACACAGCTGAAATGTAACAGAAATGAAATATTTTTAGTATAAAACTAAGATCCCACAACCACCATACAATAAGAAATAATGGAAATGTAAACCTGGCCAAATACAGGCCCGCCATTATTAGATTTTATACACAATTCCATCTAAAACTGTAAAGTGTCGAGCCTACTCTAAGAGAGAAGAGTAATTAAATATTATTCTCCCAATAAACACCCTAGTATTTTGAGATATAACTATGCTCCACTCTCTCCCTATCATCCTAGGACACCATCAAAGGGTCCACTATCTGTATAAGACAAAACACTTACGGGCAAAGCATGTGTTGGTGTGAGTATATCAATACTCAGTAGGGCACCCCGAAAACACTACCCACTAAGCACCACATATAGTCATCTCAATAAAAGACATAAAAATGTATCGTAGATACTAGAATCATAAAATGAACCCAATCATACTTAGAAATGACACCACACCATCAAGCAGTGATAATCAACATCCAACCACAGAATTCTACACAAAGCATCACTTTTTCTAGGAGATCCCACTCCACGAGACATGCTATCATAGGAGACACTCGATAAAGTTGTCTAAAAATTGGGCTACAACCATTTATAACACATTGGTGTAACAAGACTATGATATATAGATAAGGGTAATGCCGCAATCTATTGGAGGACACCACAAACCCAATTCGGATCCACCTTCATACATAGATTAGGGGTCACACCAAGAACCACTATGAGACACAAAAACCCCTATTAGTATCAACCCACTACGTATGGGATAATATTTAAATGAATCCAAAAACCAAATCGATGCGAACCACTAGATAGATGATCAAAAACCTACTTAGGGTGGTTCTTCCAATTCCACAAACTCTAAAAGGGATGATAGAGGATCCTACTCCAGCCTCACGGAGGGACATCAAAACTCCATCTTATAATTTTTCTCTATAGGGGATTAAAATTCAAGTATCTGGATGTAATTATACATTGTACCCTCAAAGAAAAGGACCAAGGGAACAAAATCAACCTATACTAGTCCAATATAAGGAAAAAAAGAGTTGAAGCACTATAGAGGAAAGTATAGGGCGTGTCCTACTGGGTGCATATTGTATTCATCTATCCCACGAATATGGTATGTTGAAATACTCACATGACATTTAGTATTCATATACATGACATGTATTATGATTACATGATGGGTAGAGACACAAGATTCCATACCCATGTCACTTTTCTATGTCTAAGTACCGGAGTCGTGTCTGTGTACTAGTATATTTATACCAAGAGGTTTCCGAGTCTAAGTACATAGTGTTCTATATGGAAGTGTACTCTTACCCATGTCCTTTTACTCTATGAAGTACATGATGATTCTTGCATGGCGGGTCACTCACCGTGTGATAGGGATCACACACTGTGTGATCCTTAACTCTGACCAATACCCTTGCGTCACATCTAGGGGGCCCCAAATGCCTTGTAATCCCGGATTACACAATGGGTTCTATGAGATTTTCCATAACATTCGTTCTTCCTCAGCACTTATCAGATGGTGCTCCACCTTTAATTCAGTGGTTTATTCACCATGAAATAGAAGATCCAAGGTCATCCATTCCACATTATCACCGAAAAATATACCCCATCAACAAATATTCTTGGAAATCATATCAAACTATTATTAATCACTTCACATCAAACTATGTGATTTTTGGAGTCATCCATCATCTTATTTTCTCTACCTCCATCATCACACCTCCGTCATTCCGTTTCGATCCCATATTTATGATATCATATCATTGTGTTGTGAAATGGGTGTGCAAAGATCAATTGAGAAGGAAAAGGTCGTGTCATGGGTCAAATAAATAACACTTGTATTAAATATTGAATCCGGGGATAAAATCAAAAAAAATACATTAATGAACTTTGATCGATGTTTAGGTCAATATTAATTCATTCCATGAGATAAAAAATGGAGATATACAAAAAGATACTCCCAAATCAACCCCTTAAAATAAATCTCACCCCCAAAAGAAAATCAATTTTCAAACCAATACATTATTTGATTGTTTTTTGATCTTTACAGAAATTACAAATAAAGAATTAAAAAATTTAAGTACATGCACTACATCGATTTGGATCGATCGGTAATGAAGAATGATGATGTTTTAATTTCATTGGAGGGATCCTTTACAATTGATGTGTGTTTATCATCAATACTTGATCCACAATCATTCATTAAAATGAATTCCCAAATCTTTCTCTCTACGATCCTCAAGAAGTTCTAGGGTTATGTGGGTTGCCATGAAATTATGACATAAGGATCCATTCAAAGAAAAAATTCACTACAACGATACATCAATAATATAATTTTTTAAAGATTTTCATAGATATTTCACTAAAAAACAATGCAGGCCAATGTTAGATCTTGCCTAAGGTAAATCAAATATTCTAGATTCAACAGTTCCCTCGTATTTCTAATCCAGGATCAATTTTAGGATTTATTTGACTTTTTTAGGAATCTTATGCACGAGTGAAATTAATAATTTATTAATTTTCAAAATATTTGTTATGGGCACCTTGGACACATAATTTCATGGCATCTCAATGTCGGGTCTAAAATGTAATCTGTATAATATTTAAAAATAATACGAGGAAAATCTATGATGTTATATAGACACATTCTTTAACAACTAATTTTCAAAATCTAATATGGCTTGAAAAAATACTTGTTTTTTAGACCCTATCATTCCATCAAAGTCAACGTCAAATTATTAAATATTTTTCATTTTATTATACAAATCTATATGATCCTTTCATTCCACATTAAACTTCACATAGATAGATAGTTTTACAATAATTTTAGATATGTAATATTTCTCTAATTCCTTCAGTATTTTTCGATCCATATGCATAAATATTAGATCTCTTATGATCCTCTTAATTGATATGCTATCATGATTCATTCGACTCAAATAATTTTCCACCTTGTTCTCTTTCATATGATAGATGTGTATGGATTTTTCTTAATATTTACTCATCTCTAAACATTTTCCCTGACACATTTTGAACTCCATCAATATGAATATATGCTTTTGAATTTTTTAATCACTATATATATCATAGTTCTCTATAAAATGATAATTACTCCAAATATATTATGAAATAATTACCTCATATTACTCAAAATCATATGTTGGTAAAATTATATAATTATGCATCAATTTTAATGAGTTATAATAACCAAAAATTTGATTCTACATAAAAACACATCGTGATACCTTATTGAAAGCATCTATAAATATTAGAAACTATTATCCCCAAGTGGGTAATGTGAGAAACTTTTAATTTATTAATATTCCCTATATTTAATTGATATATTATTCACATTCATATATCCAAAGGGACACTTCTCCCTTACAAGTAAACTTGGTGAGTGGATTAGATAGTTGTGATAAATTCTCCATAATATCTCAATAATATCTATCTAAACTAAGAATACTTCAAATTATAGTCAATATAGTATGTTTTTATAATATTAAATATCCACATTCATTGATGGAACCATTTATATACTTATATTGAGATTATATCTCCCAAAAATAAAACCTTTTGTATCCAGAAAACATACATCTTAAATATTTCATAGAACTTATCATTCCCTAGTGTCTTGAGTAATATATAAAAGTGATATTTATTTTCTAACTTAATCATATAATTGATTGTAATAATTTTTATAATGACAAACAACAACTATTGATGGTGTTCTATAATTAATCTATTCATTAAATTCATGACTATAGTGGGTTAATTAGTAAAACCAAATGATATCACAATATACTCATAGTGTCTGTACCATATGCGAATTGTTTTATTGGGTATATCCACATCATTGTACCTCGATTAAAGATATCTAAAATGGATGTAGATTAGGGTAACTTAATGGGGTCTGTGATTTTGATCATACAATTCACCAATATATGACAGATGATACATGTTTAGATTTTAATCTTGTTGAAATCAGGATAATCAATGAAAAATCACATTGACCAATCACTGTTTTTTGAAAAAATATAATAGGTTCACCCCATGGTGGAACACATGTCCAAATTAATCCCTTTTTAAGATTATCATGGAATTTATACTTCAATTACTTATACTCAATCGGTGTTATTTTATATGGTGTCTTTAAAATTGATGTTGCACTAGGTAGAAGTTCTATTAAAAAATAATGCTCATTATTTTGTGAATGAATGGGAAAATAAATTGGAATGACTTTAAGAAATCTCTAAAATAATTGGAATATCATCAATTTTGAGATTATCTCTATCCATCTGAGATAAACAACCCTCTCTAATATGAATCAGAACCAATACAATAGATTTTATTTCAATATGATGTTTCTATTTATCATCGCACTGATAGAAGAATTGATTTTGGTTTCGAATACAAAACAAGACATCCATTACTCGATAGATAATTTGTATTTTTTGTAGATTTATCAGTAAATTATAATGATAATATCAAATTCAACCAGAGAATGAATGGAATTTTTTACAGGAAACAAACCCACACAAACTTCATTCAAAGAGGAATCATATTCTTGAGATGTGGTTATCAAATCATTATATTTTTTCACAAATTAAAACATGTGGGAGGCATCTTGATACACATATAAAATTGTTTAGATATAAATAAACTATTTGATCAAGAATCAAATAAGAAATTTATAGTTCTGGAGTGGATGGTATGTGTACCTTTAAAAATGTCATTATTGTAACCCTAATTTGATAGAGTGACCTTATGAGATTTTCCTTTGTCTATAGGATATGATATAGTGAGCTAGGATTATCATAATTAGATATTACATCATTTTTTTGAATATTCATTACATAAAAAACTCACTTATGAGTACTGTAATAGTACAGTTCATTTGAAATATTAAAAATTTAAACAACTAGTTTATTGGTAAACTACAACTTCTCCCCCTATGATCTTGAAAACTCAAAACATTCTTTGAAATATCATATGTAATAATATTTTTTGTAACCCATGAAATGTAAAAAAAAAGAAAATGATAGATCATATGCTCAGTATGGGAAGAAATGGAGCAATGTAAGAATGAAATGAATATAATGTTATGAGAACAGTAACATAAAATTAAAAAAACACTAAATATCAAAGTTTATAATATTGATTCTTGGAATCATATTTGAAAGATCATAACACTTGAATCAAAATGTAATAAAATTACACGATCCATTAAATCATGACATTGGAATAAGATATAGATTTTTAGAATATACATAAACCAAGAAAATAATTTCTATTTTAGTCAATACTCATTTACAAGGTTATCATAGTGGAATGGGTTCACATCCTAAACTATAATAGTATTCACGTTTCACTCCCAAGACTATCATAGATGGATAAGAAACATACTAAGAAAGGATCACTACCCATTCCAGTACTGTCTATATCTTGAGATATAAATACTTACCCAATGATTTGGAGTGAGATATAGGTCCCACCACTCTCACAATGAAATATGTATTTATGTGTTCCACAAGATTAGAAAACACTCATCATCTCATATCCTATGAAGATAAATGGGATTCATAAATGTTTCAAAATATCATAACGTATATAAAAGATAATAATTTTATAATCATTTAATAATTTTATCATAGAACAACCCATTAAAAAAGAAGTCGGTTTCATAAGAATTTAATCATGGTATATCATGTGTAAGTAAAATGGGTTTCATAAACATCAATCTGTCCAAAAAATAAACCATGTTGATAATGAATAATAATTTTATCCTTAGATCATATATCTATTAAGACATATATAATAACAAAAATGGTTACCATAGATAGAATTTTTTTTGATCAATCAGTTAAATAATTTATTGTGGAAAATATCCTTTCAAATATTACAAACACTATTTAAAACATAATAAAGTTTAAAATAATTTTTATTAAAAATATCCAAGAAAACATATAGTTTCATTTTCAAAGATGATAATTTTCATTAATATGTGAATTTTTATTCATTCCATATACATTAAAATAATGATTCTTTAACATTTTCTATAAAATCATAATAGAATTTTTTTTGAGAAAACATAAATATTCATTTGAAAAATCATTATATAAACTCATGTATTGGTAAAATAATATTTTATAAATCAAAACAGAATAAAAAAATATTTTTTATAATTTTTTTAGAAGACATTATTTTGGGAGAAAATATATTTCAAATAAATGAGAGATTGAACGTTTGATTTTATTGAAAATAATTATCAATTATTTAAAGTCCCAAAGAGTGAAAAGTGTTACTATTACATGAAAATATCCTTAATGAAGATATTCTAATAAAATTAATTATTTTATTATGATAATTAACATAATATTTTAGCATCATGTACATAACTAAAAAATATAGATGAACTATCAGATTGTAATATCAAACCATTATCACTTTAGTAACATTTAATTGTATGACACAAGAAGAATAATTTAAAATAGATCATAAAATATCATGAGGATAAATAAATTCATGATATGAAACATAAATTTTTAATTATATAACCCTTGTATAAGAATGTAGTTGAATAACCAAATGTACATATCAAAGAAACAAAAGATAGAAAAAAATCTATTACTACTTTGGTATTATTTTTAATAATAATATCAAATAAAGATAAAATATGATAAACCATTAAATATAATGAAAATAATTGGATTAATGATA
Organism: Viscum album; assembly: GCA_963277665.1. Classification (NCBI taxonomy): domain Eukaryota; kingdom Viridiplantae; phylum Streptophyta; class Magnoliopsida; order Santalales; family Viscaceae; genus Viscum; species Viscum album. The sequence continues at coordinate 652,676,877 of OY728133.1, read as the reverse complement.
TAAAATTTCATTATGGTAGTATATACAACACAAAAGATAAATGGGAGGTATATTTTCATATATCTCCCAGAAATAAAAGAGAATGTACGTCTCTATCCTTAAGTGTTGAGATAGACTGTACACATTAAAACCTCATTTATAATAATTATATGTTTATTATATGTATATTAAAGAATAAAGTTTATATTATATATATATATTAATATATATTATTTTTATGACATTTTTTACTTTTTTATTATCAATTCCCTATTAACGTTATATTTCTAATAGTAAATGCATTATTATTCATATAAGTTTTGTTTTTTTGTTTTATTCACATTTATAAGAGCATGATTACATAATATATATTATTTTAAGCATTATATAAATATATTATATATTCAGTGTATATATATTTAGAGTAATCCAAAAAAATTAGTGACAGAAAATAAAACACATAGTTCGTGGAGATGGTGGGATGTGCGTAAGCATGAAATCCATTTCCTTATTTTTTATGATTGAAATGATAAAAAATTATATGTTATATTATGATTAAAAATTATTATTTATTACATAAAAATAACATATTTTCATTAAAACTTTACTTTTTACCTTCTATGTAAAGCTTGAACGAATCACATCGCTTCACGAGGCGATGGTCCATTGTACACACGATTGATGTTATCGTATTCCCCCATAATAGAAATCATGAAGGTATGCATTATATAATAATTAATGATTAAAATTAATTTCATAATTATAATATATAAAAAATAAATACATCATTAAGTGGGGGTAAAGGAAAAATGAGTGACATCAGTTAGAGAGATAGTCATCATCCATATGATAGAAGGATGATTTCATAACTCATTTGATGGAAGTTGAAATGGTTTTAGGTCATCCAATAAACATAAAAAATATAATAATATAGAAAATAATGAGATTATTTTATCGGTATATTATAATATGAATTTTATGGATGATAAAGAAGAAATAAAATATAAATTATCATTGATTAATGTTCCATCTTCTTCAGATATCCTCCTTATGTTTTCACCAAAACAATTCTTGCGATGAATTTCTGTCAAAATTAAGGTATCTAGGATGAGAGGTGAGATTTTGGTATAGTATTTGTCTATCTATTTACTAAACTAGAATGGCATGACAATGTGAAGGGGGGAGAATAAAGGTGGCCTTATATTAGTGTGTTGAGTTTCGTATGGGTAATTTTTCAAATTAATGGATTCAACCCATGATTTTATTAAGTCACAAGGATAAAATAATTAATAATTACATTTTAAAAACTTGATGAAGATTATATTTAGTTATAAATTGTGTCTATACTTATTGAGGTTATTTTTATCCATTAAATTCATAATTTTACCCCTAGTAAACCCATTTTTAACTTAACAACAATAAATAATATATAATTTTTTTATTACTCATCGTTTTAGAAAATTAATATCAAATTATAATGTAGAATATTATATTTTAATTATAAATATAAAATCTGTTTTTAAAATTAAAACCACAAAATTAGAATATTTTAATTTAAAATTATACCAACATGTGTGAAGAGAAAGCGCGATTTAAAGAAAAAATGTTCAAAAATTTACATTGTATTTATATAGAAATTCAATAAGAAATTGATTAAAATGACCAAATTTGTATTATTGGATGAATAATGGAATTAATTATATTATAAAACCAATTAAGAATTTATAATTAGTTTACAAATTAATTAATGGTGCTTGAGACCAACACATTCCTTGATCATGGAGCAAGTACTCTGAGCAATACCAGAATGATTGTTTTCTCACTAATAAGTGAAAACAGAAAATAATGTTAATTATTATTCACATATAAGGATAAAGTTAAATATATAACCAATAAATAGTTAAATAAATATATATTTTAATTTTACAATTGTAAAATAAAATTAAAATCAAAGAAGATGAGTGATAATCATTACTCACATTAAGAACATTTATATTTCCGTGGAAGATCACATGGAAATGGATGGAAAGGTATAATTATAATATATAATGATAAAGTGAGTGAAATATTTTCTTAGGGGAGTTATAAATTGAATATTTTATTGTGGAAAATATATTTTTATCTATTTTTAAGGTGTGGTGAGAAGCACCTTTTATATGTTGTTAGAATGACATTTTTGTTTATATTTCTACCTAATATAAATGGATAACATTCTAAAACTTTCATATTTCTAAAAAAGAGATAAAAATATGTGGGAAATAGATAATGTTGATCCATATTTATTCAATTCAATTATAGTATTTTTATCTTTTTTTATGACCTTTACCATTGAAATATTAATTCATCATTTCATCTTTTACTAGGGTAACTAGATTTTGCTTATTTTAACGAAACATTTTTGCCTAAAAATAATGTAGTCCTTATTAAATAATCTTGACCCATTTATTATAAATTAAAAATTCATTTTTTTTGACTCATTTCATAAATGTGATAAAAAAATAAAAATAATACTATATAGTTTATTTAGAACAATTTATGATAAAACATTAATTTTACTCGAAAATATAATATATGGGATTCTAAATAAGAAACAATTAATGTATTAAATATAATTATAAAATTAATGTAACACCCCGATATTTTATGAGAATTATTATTTTTAATTTCATTGATGTCTTTTGTTGTATGCTCCACCAAAATTAGCTTGCGCTATATGCAACATTGTATTAGCTTGAAGTATACGCAACACTATTCTTGGCTTGTGATGCACACAATTTCTATTTATTTCGAATAAAATTCATTTTACACAACACCAAGCATAGATTTTGATCAATGTATAACTGAAAAATATTTTTAGTATGTTATATGAGACATCAAAGGAATCTTTCCCTACATGCAACCCTGACTTGGCTTGCATTACATGCAAGAGCGACCTTCCTCAATAGTGTGTGTTGTACGCAATATCGAGTTTCACTAAACAATAATATATTGTTATAATGTAATTATGAACTAGAAATTATGAATATTATTAACCACATTTTAAATTTTATAACATTATAATTCATCTTACATATTTTCTGGAATGAGGTTTGAGAAAAAAATCAATTTTTCGGATAAAAGAAGTATTTCTCAAAAAAAGTAGTTTTTCCACCTTTTGATGGCGCTCCCATGTTAAATATAATTTTTGACAAGTTAATAAGTACAATTTTACAAAATAAACTTCTTTTTTTGAATCAGGATATAATAATTTACATTGGATAATGTTTTGATATTTTTCTGACAACGTTCTTATATTGATGAATAGTAAAAACATGATAAATTTTACTTAAAAACAACTTTTTTCATCAAGATAATTTATGTGGTTAAATTATAATAGTAAATTGTTTTAAAGTATAAATAAAATATATTCTTACGATTTAAAATAATTACTGCCATTATCATTAATTTTACATTGAATTCATAGGTAGAAAAATTTCAATCATTGCCAATGTTTTAACTTTTAAAACAGATTTTCTTAACAACGAGATTAATTTTAAACTAATTACTACAAATTCTGGTTTTGAATTTTGAAAAATGGATTCCATATTTTTATTTAGTGGGTCCAAATTATTTTAATAGGTTACATTTACGTTTTTTTAAATTATGAATAGTAACTACAGTAATTTTTATTTACTACATTTAAATGTAAATCGAGTAATTAAGGGTAATAATAAGATTATAAAATTACCCTAAGACCTGCCAAAATTCTGTTGTATGATTAAAAATTGACCCATATCATTTGAGGGTCATAATAGATTCATTTCATGGTTTTTTTATAATGAAAATGATATAATTATTATTAAAACCAAAGAAAGTGACAACATGTAACTCTCTTATATCTTATAAGTGTAATAATTTTTATTTAGTGATAAACCTCATAAAACATAGAATATAAATAGTCTCTAAAATTCTAATAAAATTATATACATCATTAAAATTTATTTATAATTTTTAGGTGTTAAATATTTATCATTAATGATAACACATTAGTGATGTACAAATTATTTTATAGATTGAAATATCAAAATAAATGGTTTTAAAAATGTTAAGATAAATATTATATGAACTAATTAATGTTCTCCACAAATATTCTAGATGAATATGACATTTTAGGAGTCTATTAAATATTTTTATTTGATTATATCTTCTATATGAATTTTATTTAAATTCAAATAAATGAATAGTGTAAAAATTGACACTATTGATATTTTATAAAAATAACATATTATAAAATTGTTTAAAAATCACAAAAATATTTACAAATTTTAAATTGGAATTTATATGGTCTAGAATGTCATAAAGTATCCAATTATGGACAATTAACAACACATAAGAAATTATTTATAACAATTTATAATTTATAATTTTATTACCACAAATAAAATTAAATAGATTAATTAATGATAAATCAAGTTGATATGGTTTAAAATAAATTACCAACATGTATAAATATTACTGGTTTATTATATTACCACCCTATATCATCTAATAATCTTATTTTAGTAATTTTTTGTGGTTTTTAAGTGGGGTTTGAGTTTATTATAAATTAATATTTTAGATGTTTCTAAAAGTGCCACTCTCCTCTTTTATAAAAGGGCACCACCTCCCTATCCTACTCACAACACTTTGAGCATCCATTCTCGACCAAAACCTGACCATTTCTCTCCTACACTTCCATATAAACATACTATAGGTCCTGGTCTTCTTAAAAGATCAACTTTAGTGCCCTAAGAGGAGGTTTAGAAGAGGCGCGTCGAAGAAGAGGTAATATCCTTTACCGATTCTTTCAAACTCATTTCTTATTATACTTCCTCTTTGTTTGTTGTTTCATAATAAATTAATAAAATGAGTATCAATAATATACTAATATGTTATTATAAATATGAAACTACCCCATTTCATCTTCTATCCATCCTACTAAAAATGAAATCACCGTGTGTGCGTATGTACGGAATACTGTCTCCACGCCGTGGTGTAATCTGTTTTTCCACCACCACCTTACGTGGATGGGTATAATGGTATAAAGAATAACTATATATGGTTATTATAACATGATACTAATTCTGAGATATTATAACATCCACTCTAATTCCATTCAATAATTATGGGAATGACATCATCGCTCGTGCGTATGTATGGATTACCGTCTCCACAACACGATGAGATTCATTCTCCAAGTTAACCATTCAAGAATGATTATAAAGTATATATAATACATAATCATAATATATATGACATATTAATGATTCTGGATTTATTTATATGTTATTTACTTACTTTCATTCAATTTAATAAGGAATCTAAAACAACTTTCATGCGTACGTACGGCCTACAACCTCCATGAACAGTGTATTTTATTCTATTTATTGATCTATTATATATATGTATATTATGAATATATATTATATATAAATCATGTTTTACATTTTTGAAGGATTTATTCATGATCTATGTAATCATATGAATAATTACAAGTCAAAACACGGACGATAAATGAAACGATTTTACCCAAAACGTTACTTTAACATGGAATTGACAAATAAACGGGTAATATAAAGTCGTAAGTGATTCATATATGATAACATAAATATAACTATGGTTCTGTTACAAGTTAATAATATGTTTAAACCCACTATACAGGACTCTCGGACACATACAAAAGAAATTTAACATAACGTAAGGGATAATTTTGCAATCTCATTTTTATCCGAGATTGCTTGTACGTAAGTATTTATTGGGGTATATTTTTCATCCATGTCCATAATTTTTTTTCATAAAGTGTTTAATATTCTTCCATGTATGTTTAATGTCATGTTTACCCCTATTTAACTTTTAATTTTTGTTATGGAATGAATCTCTCTTTTGTTTACCATATGTGGTACTTTTTACTTTTTTGGTAAAAGTACGAGGAGAATGTTTTTTAACTTATACGACATGAATAGATTTTTACAGTTTCATGATGCCTTTTCTTCATGAAGCATACTATACAAGATTTCGTTATTAATTTCAATAAAACCCTTTTCTTTTATAAATTGTGTGTCATTTTGTGAAAAGAAAATGATTTTGAAGAATAATTGACATTTTCCTCAAAAATTCATTTCAAGTGTTTTATCAAAACCATTTTCCATCTAAGATGACATTATTTAATATGATTATATTTTAAGTATAATTTCTATATTATTTACATGGTTTCATTTTTCTTATGATGAAATGATATCCATTTATTTTATATGGATTATGTTATGATGGGATGGTGTTTATGAATCCCATATTATTCTTTGGGTTATAATGAATGATTTATGTTAATTTTGTGTCACTCGAAAGAATGAATTCACTATGAGATGGGTGGGACCTATATCTCCCTCAAATAAATTGGGTAATTATATATATCTCATGATATAGACTTGGTTGGAATGACATGTAAAATCTGGTTCAGTAATATAGGGCTAGAACAGCATGTAAACCCGGTTCAGTAATGGACATTGTCCACTATAATGGTCTGGGCAGAAATGCCTTGGCTAATATGGAAATCATATCATGTGCTTAATAGTTTCCACAATTACATGTTTTATTCCCATTCTACTTTATGATGGTTAGTGTTCCATTATGATCTATGCCTTATGCACTGCCATGATTTATGTCATTACTCATGATACTGATGTTTTATGTTCATGTTCTTATGCTCAAATGCTTAGGGATTGTTTTATGTTCTCCATCTTTTCCCTTACTGAGCCTTTGAGCTCACCCGTTTTATGTTTTCTTTTCCCTAGGATATAATGAAAGGTTTTAGGTAAGAAATCCAAATTGTTATATCATTATAGGAGATGTTGAAGATATTTCACCATGATTAGAAGATTATGTTCTGAGTTCCCAAAGACATTAAACTAACATGGTCTTTGGGAATCTGTTTGTGTAATGTAATTAGTTTTTTGAAAAAGTAATGTAATGTCTATATAAGTCTAGATTTGGGTCTTTACAGTTGGTATCAAAGCGAAGGTTTAGTTAACCTTTGGAAACTAGTATGTGAAAACTTTGTTGAAATCCCTAGAGATATTTCCAAGTTATGTCTAAGGATGTCTTTAAGGTTATGTATAAGTATAGATTATATTCCTATAATTACTCTCATGATCTTCGAATTAAACCAAAGATGTTATATATTGAAGGTAATCCCCCTTTATTATGTTGTTTTCCTAGCATGATTTTTACCTCTCGTACTATTCTTTTTGGGTTTTAGACGATATCTAGAACACGAAGGAACCATGTTGATCAATGTAATGGAAAATGCAATGATTGTCCTCCTAATCAATCCAATGTTATGGGAGATGGATTTAAAAATCTTATTGATATACTTACAAAAACTATGAATCATTCTGGACTTCCAAATGATCAGAGAAAGGAACAATATTCTATTGAGTCCTTCATAAGGCAACGTCCACCTTATTTCAATGGGTCTTCTGATCCACTTATTGCTGAGCAATGGATCAGTACCATTGAAAAGATATATTCCATACTTCTCTGTTTAGAACATGAAAAATTCATTTTAGTTGTTTACCGTTTAGATGGTGAACCAGAACAGTGGTGGACTCTAATTATGAATATAAGGCCCCAAGATGAAATTGAATTCGTGGAATGGTATGAGTTCAAGAACTTGTTTTTTAATAAGTACATCCCCAGTATTCATCGAACAAAGATAGAAAAGGAGTTCCTTGAGCTTAAGAAGAAGGAATATGAATCTGTTTTTATATACGAATCGAATTTTACAAGGCTTTCAAGGTATACTTTTGGGTGTATCATCCAACTTGAATGTAAATTCGATCGATTCTTCAGTGGCTTAAAACCATTTCTTTGAAGGGAATTAGATATAAGAGACTTCAGTAGCTATGATGAAATTGTGAGTTCTGTTATCAAGGTAGAAATGAAAGTTGGTGTTACATATCCATCTCATGGTTTTGAAAGGAAATGAAAGATGAAGTTCAAGGAAAAATCTCAAAACTATGTTGAAAAGAAAGACAAACGTTTCATTATGCTCAAATTGTGGAAAGAAGCATGGTGGAGATTCTCTTAAAGGGACTAGAAAATGGTTTAAGTGTGGAAAAGAATTTCATCAACCATCTGAGTACCGAATTAATGGGAAAAAGGTAGATAATGATGTGAATATTGAAATGACTATAGAGAACGCACTACCAACATTTCAATGCTACAAGTGTAGGGAAATGGGGCATTATGCTAACAAATTCCTTAATCCAATGATTAATGATGATCGGCATCAACAACCTATTAAGTAAAAGGAAAAAGGGAAGTCACATGCGGTCATTATTGGCGATGTTGAGTATGACAACAATGTGGTTGAATGATTAAGTTTTTATGTAATGAGATTCCAAAATAATGTTGTGGAATCTCATTTATATTATCGTGGAATATTTGAATATCTATGTATTGTTTTATTGTGGTTTTCAATAATTATATGGTACCAGTAACCATGAAAAGTGATTGAAATATTTTTGGAAAGTAGATGATATACTCATAATGTTGGGATAAAAAGATAATGAAATATTTGATAGTATTAATTAACCCATATAAGGACAAAGTGATATCATGGTTTTAGTATATAGAAATTTTCGGATTTTGGTATGTGGAAAGAGTTGATTTTTTATAGCATTATTGTTTTCACAAATATATTATGGTATTTCATGTTTCAAGAGAATACATGATAAAGGTATTCACATGATTGTAATATGACCAACAAGATATATCTTATGATATATGGGGGATAAATAATGGTATTCATATGCTTGGTTAATGATAATTTTAGTAATCATTGTCTCTATACTATTATCTTGGATAGATGTATTTTGGATAAGACTAAAGATTTGAAATGGATTATGTTGGACATAAGATAATATTGTTTAAATATAGAAATTTTTTTAGATATTATTAATGGAATGTTATAATAGTGTAGTTTTAGAAAAAGGACAACCAGTAGGACGAGCGACAACCCATCACGTCAGACAAGGTTGCAGGAATCAATCCCACAACCAAAGTGCCACAGGCCTTTATCACCTACCACTAGCCTACATGATATCCCTAGTTAGTAGAAACAAGTTTTATTTTATTAAGCTATATAATAGATGAAGTATAAGTCCATTTTTATAGCCATATACGATTAATCTCACCATAAGATGGACTTATGTATATAACTTTTTTAACCTTATGTTTGAGATAGATGGAATGACCTATCATTATATCGCATGATTTTCTAACACTTCCCGGAAGACAAATTCAACTTTATTTCTTTAAGAGATGAAGTGGAAACTGATCAAGGCACAAACAACAGGGAGATTGTACCGAAATCATGTAAATAATTATTTTAATTAAAATATTCTTCATAATTAGGGAAATGATCTTGAAACCCAAAAATGTGGTCCTCGTCCCCTCATATCTGATGAATCATATGGTACCTTAGATAATCCCAATTTTATGGCTGTGTGATTGTTGGCTTTTTCATTGCCATGTTCCCTACCACTCTTCATCCAAACATGATGGTTATATTTCTCTTCCATATCCATATTTTTCACCAATATTATTCTATGTGCAAACCCAGTGATAAGATAATTTGGGTATCCATTATGTTTCTAACGTTCTTTTCTAAAATTCTGTTATAGTATTCCTTTTTATGATGTGGGTTTCTATAAAAGAAACTTTCAAGTAGAAAACCATTTATAACCCCGACGAATTTCGACGACGAAATTCATTTTAAGGGGGGTAGAATGTAACACCCCGAGATTTTATGAGAATTATTATTTTTGATTTCATTGATGTCTTTTGTTGTATGATTAACCAAGATTACCTGTCACTATACATAACACCTTATTAGCATGAAGTATACGCAACACTATTCTTGGCTTGTTATGCACAGAATTTTAAGTTCTATCGAATAAAATTCATTTTACACAACAAAAAGTATAGATTTTGATCAATGTATAACTGAACTATATTTTGAGTATGTTATACGCAACATCAAATGAATATTTCCCTAAACGCAACCCTAACTTGGCTTGCATTACACTCAACAGGGACCTTCCTCAATAGCGTGTGTTGTACGCACTGCTAAGTTTCACTAAACAATGATATATTATTACAATATTATTATGAACTAGAAATTATCAATATTATTAACCGAATTTTGAATTTTATAACATTATAATTCATCTTTCACATTATCTTGAATGAGTTATGAGAACAAAATAAATTTTTCCGACAAAAGAAGTAATTTTCAAAAAATGCAGTTTTGTCGCCTTTTGATGGCGCATCCATTTTAAATCTACTTTTTGACAATTTTATAAGTTAAATTTTACAAAATAAACTTTTTATTTTGAATCATTATATAAAAATTTACATTGGATAAATTTTTGATATTTTTCTGACAACGTTCTTATTTTGAGGTATAGTAAACACACGATAAATTTTACATAAAAGCAACTTATTTCATTGAGATAATTTATATGGAAAAATTATAATAGTAAATTTTTTTGAACTATACATAGAATATATTTTTAAAATTAAATATAATTTATTTCATTATCATTAATTTTACATTGACTTTATAGGTAAAAACAATTCAATCTTTGACAATGTTTTAACTTTTAAAACATGTTTTCTTAATAATGGGATAGATTTTAAATTAATTATAGCAACTTCTATGTTTTTAATTTTAATAAATGGATTACATATTTTTATTTAGTGGGTCCAAATTATGTTAACAGTTTGCTTTTAGTTTTTTCAAAATTATGAATAGTAACTACGGTAATTTTTTTTACTATAGTTAATGGTAAATCAGGTAATTAAGGGTAACAATAAGATTATAATATTACCCTAAGACCTAAAAAAATCTATTGGATGAATAAAAATCGACCCATATAATTTAATGGTTGGAATAGATTTATTTCACGGACTTTTGACCATGAAAATGATATAATTATTATTAAAACACAAGAAAGTGACAACATGTCATTCTCATATATCTTATAAGTGTAATAATTTTAATGTAATGATAAAACTCCAAAAACAAAGAATATAATTAGTCACCATATATATAATAAAAATATATACATAATGATAATTTATTTAAAATTTTTATGGATTAAATAATTATCATTAATAATGACACAATAGTAATGTAGAAATTATTTTATTGATTAAAATATCAAATAAATGGTTTTAAAAATAATAAAATATATATATATTAACTAATTAAGGTTCTCCACACATTTTCTAGATTAATATTACATGTTATGAGTCTATTAAATAGTTTTTTTCAAATATATCCTCTGTGTGTATTTTATTTAAATTCAAATAAATGAATAGTGTCAAAATTGACACTATTGTCATTTTATAAAAATAACATATTATAAAATTGTTTAAAAATCACAAAAATATTAAAAAATTATAAATTGAAATTTATATGGTCTAAAATTTCATAAAGTATCCAATTATGGAAAATTCACAACACATAAGTAATTATATATAACAATTTATAATTTAGAATTTTATTATATAAATAAAATTAAATAGATTAAATAATGATAGATCAAGTTGATAAGGATTAAAATAAATTACCAGCATGTCTAAATATTATTGGTTGATGATATTAAAACTCTATATCATCTAATATTATGATTTGAGCCATTTGTGGAGGTTTTTTAGTGGGGTTTCAGTTTATTATAAATTAATATTTTAGAGGTTTCCAAAAGCACACCTCTCCTTTCTTATAAAAGGGAACATACTCCCTCTCATACTCACACCTCCTTGAGCCTTCAATCTGTGACAAACCCTGCCTATTTCTATTATAAACTTCCCTAGAAACATATTAGTTGTCCTTGTTTTCTTCAAAGACCAAATTTAGTGCCCTAAGAGGATGCTTAGAAGAGGCGCGTCGAAGAAGAGGTAATATCCTTTACCGATTCTCTCAAATTCATTTCTTCTTATACGTCCTCATATTTTGTTGTTTCATAATAAATTAATGACATAATAATCACTCATATACTAATATATTATTATAAATATAAACCAACCCTATTTCACCTTCTATCCATCCTACAAAAAATGAAATCACCGCGCGTGCATACATACGAAATACCTTCTCCACGCCGTGGTGTAATCTTTTTTTCCACCACCACCTTACCTGGATGGGTATAATGGTGTAAAGAATAACTATATATCGTTATTATAATAGTATACTAATTCTGATATATTATATCATCCACTCTAATTCCATTCAATAATTATGGGAACGATATCATCGCTCGTGCATGCGTACGGATTACTATCTCCCTGACGCGACGAGATTCATTCTCCAAGTTAACCATTCAAGAATGATTATAAAGTATATATAATAAATAATCATGAAATATATGACATATTAATGACATTTTTTTAATTTATATGTTATTTACTTACTTCCTTTCAATTTAATAAGGAACCGAAAATAGCATTCATGCGTACGTACGACCTACCATCTCCATCAATGGTGTATTTCTTTCCATTTATCAATCTATTATATATATGTATATTATGAATATATATTATATATAAATCATGTTTTAAATTATAGAAGTAATTAATCATGATCTATGTAATCATATGAATAATTACAAGTCAAAACACGAACGATAAATGAAACGATTTTACACAAAATGCTACTTTATCATGGAATTGACAAATGAACGGGTAATATAAAGTCATAAGTGAATCATATATGATAAAATAAATATTATTATGGTTCTGTTAAAAGTTAATAATAAGTTCAAACCCAATATATAGGAGTCTCGGACACATAAAAAAGAAATTGGACATAAGGTAAGGGATAATTTTGCAATCTCATTTTTATCCGAGATTGCTTATACGTAAGTATTTACTGGGGTATATTTTTCATAAATGTCCATAAAATGTTTTTCATAAAGTGTTTAATATTATTACATGTATGTTTAAAGTCATGTTTACCACTCTTTAAATTTTACTTTGTGTTACAGAAGGAATATCTCTTTTGTTTACCATACGAGGTACTTTTTGCTTTTTCAGTAAAAGTACGAGGAAAATGTTTTTTTAACTTATACAACATGAATGTATTTTTACAGTTTCATAACACCTTTTCTTAATGAAGCTTTCTCTGTAATATTTCATGATTAATTTCAATAAAATATTTATCTTTTAAAATTTTATTTCATTTTTTGAAAATAAAAGGATTTTAAAGAATAATTGATTTTTTCCATAAGAATTCATTTCAAGTGTTTTATCAAAACCATTTTCCATATAAGATGACATTATTTAATATGTTTTTATTTAAAGTATAAATTATCTATTATTTAAAATGTTTCATTTTTCTTATGATGAAATGATATCCATTTATTTTATATGGATTATGTTATAATGGGATGGTGTTTATGAATCTCATATTATTCTTTGGGTTATGATGAATGATTAATGTTTATTTTGTGGCTCATGAAAGAATGATTTCATTATGACATAGCTGGGATCTATATCTCCATAAAATTAATTGGGTAATTATTTATATCTCAGGATGTAGACATGGCTGGCATGAAAAGTAAAATCTAGTTCAGTAATACAGGGCTGGAATGGCCTGTAAACCTGATTCAGTAATGGACAGTGTCTGCTCTGATTGTCTTGATAGAAATGCCTTGGATACTATGGAAATCATATCCTGTGATTAATGGTTACCACAATTAAATGTTATATTCCAATTCTATTTTATCATGGTTAATTTTCCATTATGATCTATGCCTTATGCACTGTCATGTTTTATGTAATTACTCATGATTTTTATGTTTTATGTTCATGTTCTTACGTTCAAATGTTTTGGGATTGTTTTATGTTCTCCATGTTTACCCTTACTGAGCATTTGAGCTCACCCTTTTTATGTTTTCTTTTCCCCATGATATAAATAAAGGTTTTAGGTAAGCAAACCAAAAGGGAATATCTTTATGGGAGATGTTGAAGATCTTTCACCATGATTATAATATTGTGTTCCGAGTTTCCAAAGACACTAAACTAACACGGTCTTTGGGCATCTGTTTGTGTCATGTATTTAGTTTTCTGAAAAATTAATGCAATTTCTATGTACGTCAAACATTGGGTCTCTACAAGAAATATTTATTATTATAAAAATGATTAATGAATTTCCAATTCTTACTTAAAAATTAATAATTTTAAAATATTAATGTTATTTGGAAAAACAATATTTTCACATATTCATCTACAAATATTTCTCAAAATTTAAAAATTTAGATATTAATCCTATATAATTGTAAATAATCCAAAAATTATGTTCATTTAATCAAATTATATTTAAAAAATTTTATATTCCAATATTAAATAACATTACAAAATATAGTGGAAAACACTTCATTTTGGAAAATATATTTTTAAAATTTTAAGTACACTTTATTATTACTATCAATAAATTAATAATTAATTTATTGGTAATGTATTGATAATATTATAAATATCTGTTATTATTATCTAATAATATTTTACATTTTGTCTTAAAATAAATGTTCAATTTTAGGAAAATATATTTTTAAGCCTAAAATATCTTTCATTGTTTTTCTAACAAACCTAATTGATTTTCTTTCATTTTAAAAGTAGACACGATTTTATTTCTATAAATTATTAATAATTAGTTACTCATATTTATTTTCTCTAATTAAATGACATGGATTTAATAGTCTAAACAACTAACAATTCTGTTTTAGTTTAGTGTCTCCTGGGGGACAAACTATCTTAGATGTTGCATTTTTTAAAGGTATTAATATATTAAAATTCAGAGGTGTTGCACCATGAAATATTTCAATTTATTTGGTAATCTCATCCTATTAAGAAAGAAAATTTTGAAACTTGGGAAGTATGATGAAATGGTAGTAGAGGGAGTCCTTTTGGGATATTGATCAATTGGAAAAAGTCTATAGATATAGGGAAAAGTGGCTGAAAATATTTTTAAAAATTTTGGGTAAATTTATTTTAAATTATGTAATTAATTATCAATATATGGATGTATTTTATGTTGGAGATGAAAAAGTTGGAATAATTATAAGAAATAACATGTTATATTGGAATACACCTAATCAATGATTGTCATTGTTGTGTTATATCTGGGTATTGATGAAAAAGAGGCTACTAATGATAAAAAATTCTATAAATGTTTATAAAAATATTTGGGGATAGAGAATAATAGTTGAAATCAGTTAACTCCAACAAAGTGAAGAAGGAGTTATCATTGTAATAACCATAATAATTTATTATCCCAAATGATGTGACATTAAATGGATGAATAATTTTTATATAAATAATTCATAAATTATTAGATCAATTAGTTGAATTAAACTAAAATAATTATACATGGGACTTGTTCCAAGGCTCAATAGAAAAAATTCTTTGGAAATAATGTGTATTCAGAAATAAGATGAATGATACATGAAATGTAATCAGATATAAAGTATAAATATTTTATATAGGATATTTTTATGCTGAATGACAGGATTTTGAAGAAATATTAATTATAGATGAATGATTTTATTATCAATGGTCTTTATTTGTGGTGAAAATATGTATTCAACAAAATATATATTATATGGATGTAAAATATTACATTTTTAATGGATATCGTGATGAATAATTGTATAATGAGTAGCCTTATGTTTTGTTATTTCTAATTGGATATTAGCTATGTTTAAATTAAGGAAGGAATTGTATGGCTTAATGAAATTCCCATGAGAATGGTATTCAAGGATAAAAGCATTATAAAGGGGTTGAGATTCTCTTAGGGAAAAAATGATTTCAAATTTCACATTAAATATAATGAATCATTTACAAAATAAATTTGTATCTATTGATGAAGTTTTATTTTATTGTGGCTAATAAGGTGCATTTAAAGAGTTTTCTATAAAAAATAAGCAACAATTTTAGATGATTGTGTATGGTTAGATAAGATACTTTGTGGGGTTAAAAATCATGTATGGATAAAATTTTATTCTCTCATACCTATATAATTATTATAGAGAATTATTGAATAAGTTTTACATTGATGAATCAAATAAAATTTCTAAACCCATTTTACTGGGGATTAAAATTTTAAAATATGATGGAGGTGAGAGTGAAAATCATAGAGAATTCTGAAATGTGACTAATAACCTTAATTTTATCACATATTGAATACCATTTATTTTATACTCATTGAGTAATTGAGATTGATATCATAGTGACCTAATGAAGTTATATCTATTCGATACTAAAAGGGTGTTTAAAATTTTCAAAGAGACTATGGACTATGGGTTGACATAAAATAATATAAAATAATTAAATATGTATCTATTTCTAGATGTATTGTAGGTTAGTTATTTTTATTTTCAAGTGTCTAGTTTTGGTGGGAATTTCCTATTGGTATATAGCTCTATTAGTTGTCTATAACCCCCTGACCTAGATAACAAGTCCTGAATCTGATTACAAGAAGTCATCATCCATGTCTTCCTATACACAGGAGGCTTCCACCCAGCATTCAGGGTTAAAATTACATCTATAGGGAGACTATAACCTCTGTACCAACTACGAAAAGTAGAAATAATAAAATGAAATAATTAATTGGAATTAATAAATAATGATGTAACACATGGAATAACATGTATCTCACGAGATAAAATAAAAAATAACCATGTACCCACAAATATAATATTTTAAATTTTGTAGTCAATCAAAAATGAAATAAATGAAGTTGAATTTTTCCAATGTATTCCAATTTATTGCCTTAGACTCCCGGCCACCCTCTCCTTAACTCCTTTTTAGAGGGCCTTTTCCCTTCACAAGGTC
The DNA here is from genome assembly GCA_963277665.1 of Viscum album. Classification (NCBI taxonomy): domain Eukaryota; kingdom Viridiplantae; phylum Streptophyta; class Magnoliopsida; order Santalales; family Viscaceae; genus Viscum; species Viscum album. The sequence goes on along the minus strand of OY728133.1, from coordinate 652,659,984 downwards.
TCTCTTAATTAAATTTTCACATGAATCAAAATTATCATGCATGGTAAGAGTAATAAACCTACTAGGATACCAATAATTCACCAATAAAAAAGTTAACATAATATATAAGAGTGTTTGTATTATAACAATTAAATTTTAAAATAATCTTTGAACCACATATGTGACACGTAATAATACACAAACAAATCCACCAAAAACCCATAACCACCTAAAATTTCATGATTTCCTTTATGGATGAATATTTCTATGGGTCCATGTGTTATCTTTAAGGAAATATAAAACAACCACCCTCCCTATGGTCAATATCACGTACACAAAATTCCCAATGATGGAGGCCATTATCCAAAAATGAAGGTAAGCCCTCATGACTTTCATAACCAAATTGGATAAAGAATAATGTATAGGTAATTATCGCTATTAATCTGTTAGTCAATGGATTCTTAGTTCTCATGCAATGACTACTCCCATTTCTGTATTAATGTGTGTGTTCTGATCCATTCCATAAAATTATCAATGGTCTATAAAAATCATTATTTCATCTGGTTCCCCCTTTTGAGGGGTCTTCTAGATGAAATTAAGAAACCTGATCATCCTGATACTAGAAGAAAAGTCCACATGATATACAATACCAAAAAAAATATTTCATAAAAATTAACAATAAGGTGTATCAACGATAATTCATAAGAGGCTATAGATGAATCATATATTCACATAAAAATAGATCTTAAAGGCCACTCACAAATACAGAAGAAATGTACATCAAGTAAGTGTGTTAATAATTAATAATCATATCTTAAAAATTCAAGGTTTTATATGATATGGAACTTCCTTTTATATGGATTTTGATGAATAACTCCAATGCACTTCAAATAATAATGAAATTAATAGTGTTTCAGAACCATAGTGAACTATCTTTAATATCAATGATTCCAATATCAAGTAAGAGTTCAGCAATGATGAGGTGTAGATAAAAGACATGTAGAGACACAAATCTTGACGTACATGTAAATTACATTACTTTTGAGGAATACTTAATACATAACAAAAAACAACACTCAAAGACCGTAATAGTTTAGTGTTTGTGGGAACTTGGAACATAATATTCTAATCATGGTGAAAGATCTTCAACATCTCCCATAAAGGTCTTCCCCTTTTGTTTTCATACCTAAAACCTTTCTTTATATCCTAGGGAAAAGAAAACATTTAAAGGTGATCTCAAATTCTTAGTAAGGGTAAGCATGGAGAAAATAAAACAAACCATATACATTTGAACTTAAAGACATGAAAATAATGTTTAAACATCAAAATCTTGAGCAATGACATAAAACATGGAAGTATGTAAGGCATAGATCATAATGGAACATAAATAATGAAAAAATAGCATGGGAATAAAACATTTAATTGTGGCATCCATTAAGCACTTGATATGATTTCCATAGTAGCCAAGGCATTGCAGCAAAGACAATCTTAGTGGACAAAGTCCCTTACTGAATTGAGTTCACTCCTCGTTCCAGTCCTGTATCACTGAATCGGATTAAAATTCCATTCCATCCATGTCTATCTCATTAGATATATATCTTTGCCCACTGAATTGGAGGGACATATAGGTCCCACCCATCTCATAATTATATCATTCTTACATGTGTCGCAATATAAACAGAAATCATTCATCATAACCCAAAAAATAAAATGGGTTTCATAAACATCATCCCAACATAATATAATCCATATAAAAAAAATGGATATCATTTAATCATAATAAAATTTAATTCATTTAAATCATAGAGACATTATACTTGAAACATATACATATGAAATAATGTCATCTTAGATGGAAAATAGTTTTGATAAAACACATGAAATGAATTCTTTAGGAAAATATCCATTCTTTTTTAAAATCATTTTCTTTTCACAAAAAGACAAGAAAATTTAAAAGAAGATTACTTGGTGGAAAATAGTAATGAAATCTTGTAGAGGAAGATTTATGAAAATTAGGCATTATGAAATCGTAAAAATCCATTCATGCTGTATAAGTTAAAAAAACATTCTCCTCATACTTTTTCCAGAAAAGTCAAAAAGTTCCTCGTATGGTAAAGAAAAGAAAGATTCCTTCCATAACACAATTTTAAAGTCAAAGAGGGGTAAAAAGGACATTAAACATACATGAAAACATTTTTATAAAATATGGACATATATGATAAATATAACCCTAGTAAACACTTACGAATAGACAATCTCGGATAAAAACGAGATTGGATAGGTTATCCCTTACCTTAGGTCCGATATGCTTCGTATGTATCCAAAAATCCTGTATAATGATTTAAATAATGACATTGACTTATTAAGGAATAATATTAATTGTTATCATATCATATATGGTTCACTTATGACTTTATATTGCCCGTTCTTTTGTAAATTCCATGTTAAATCAGCGTTTTGGGTAAAATCGTTTCATTTATCGTACGTGTTTCGATTTTTTGTTCTTGATATTATTACTAATATCCTGATTTACTTAATTCCAGAATTTAAAACATGATTTATATATAATATATATTCAGTATATAAATATATATTATACATCGATAAATGGAATGAAATACACCGTTCATGAAGACGGTAGGCCGTACGGACGCATGAACGCTGTTTTTGTTTCCTTAGTGAATTGAATGGAATTAAGTAAATGAAACATATATGTAATTAAATACAGTATAATTATTATGTAATATATTTCATGATTATTTATTATCTATATACTTTATAATCATACTTTAATGGTTAATCATTGAAAATGAATCTCATCGCGTTCGTGGAGACGGTAATCTGTACGTACGCACAAGTGATGATATCATTCCCATAATTATTGAATTTAATTTGAGTGGATTATATAATATATCAGAATCAATATGATTTAATAATAACTATATATAGTTATTATTTACCCCATTATACCCATCCAAGTAAGGTGGTGGTGGGAAAACAGATTACACCACGGCGTGGAGACGGTATTCTGTACGTACGCACGCAGAGTGATTTCTTTTTCCGTAGGATGGATAGAAGGTGAAATGGGGTTGTTTCATATTTATAATAACATATAAGTATATTATTTATACTGATGTTATTACTTTATAATGAAACAACTAAAGAACAAGAGGTTGAAGAAGAAAGAAAACTTGAAAGAATCGGTAGAAGAGATTACCTCTTCTTCGACAGACCTATTTTAAGCTTCCTCTTAAGGGACTAGAGTTGGTCTTTTGAGAATACCAGAACCTCCATAATATTTCTTGTGAATTGGAGAAGAGAACTATTCAGTGTTTTTCCAAGCTTGAAGGCTCAAGGTTTTGTGAAGAGGAGAGGGAGGAGGCGCCCATTTATATGGGAGGAGAGGGGCACTTTTGGAAACCTCTAAAATATTAATTAATAATAAATCAAACCCCACTTTAAAACCACAAAAATGACTTAAATCCAAAGATGAGATGATATAGGGTTTTAATCCCATAAAATAATAAAATTTAGATATTTTGGGAGTTTATTTTAAACATTATCAACTTGATTTATCTTTATTTAATCAATTTAATATTATTTGTGGTAATAAGATTCTAAATTTTAAATTGTTATAAATAATTAATTATGAGTTGTTAATAGTACATAATTAGAAAATTTATGACATTTTAGACCATATAAATTTTAATTTTTAATTTTTAAATATTGTTTAGAATTTAAAAAAAAATTATATTATGTTATTTTTATAAAATAACAATAGTTTTTATTTTAACATTATTAATTTATTTGAATTGAAATAAATTCCACAGAGAAGATATTTCGAACTAAAATCTTTAATTGATTAATAACATATCATATGTATATATAAAATTAGTTGAGAACATTAAATACTTTATATAATATTTATTTTAATATTTTTAAAATCATTTTTTTGATATTTCAATCGATAAAATTATTTCAACATCACTATTGTGTCACCTTTAATATTAATTATTTAATCCATAAAATTAAAATTAAATTCACATGATGTAGATAATTTTATTATATTTTTGGAGACTATTCATTTTGTAAGTTTCATTATATTTATCACTAAATGAAAATTATTTTACTAATAAGATTTAAGAGAGTGACATGTTGTCACTTTCTTTGGTTTTAATTATACTTAAATTATTTTCAAGGTCAAAAGTCCACAAAATGAATATAATACGACCCTTAGGTTATATGGGTCTACTTTTAGTCATTAAATATAATTTTGACATATGTTAGGGTAATTTTATAATCTTAGGTTTACCCTTAATTACCCGATTTATCTTTAACTGATGTAAATAAAAATTACCGTATTTACTATTCATAATATCAAAAAAATAAAAGTAACCTATTAACATAATTTGGACCCACTGAATTTAAATATGGTATCTATTTTTTAAAATTCAAAACACATAAGTTGTATTAATTAAATTAAAATTTACCCCGTTGTTAAGAAAATGAGTTTTTAAAGTTAAAACATTGCCAAAGATTGAAATGTTTTACCTATGAATTCAATGTAAAATTAATGGTAATGACATACATTATATTAAATGATAAAAATATATTCTATTTATACTTTAAAACAATTAAATATTATAATTTAACCATATAAATTATTTTGATGGAAAAAGTTGTTTTTAATTAAAATATAGCGTGTTTTTACTATTTATTAAAATATGAAAGTTATCAGAATAATATGAAAATTGTATGTAGAGTAAATTTTTTTATCCTGATTCCAAAGAATAATTTGATTTTTTAAAATTTATCTTATAAATATGTCAAAAACAAGATTTAAAGTGGGTACGCCATCAAAAGGTGGAAAAACTGCATTTTTTGAAAAATACATATTTTACCTAAAAAAATTATTTTCTTCTCATACCATGTTCTAGAAAATGTTTAAGAAAGATAATAATTTTATAAAATTTAAAATTTAGTTAATACTATTCATAATGGCTAGTCCATAATAATATTATAAGAATATATCATTGTTTAGTGAAATCGGGTACTACGTACTACACATGCTTTCGAGGAAGGTCGCGATTGCGTGTAATGCAAGACAAGTAAGGGATGCGTGTAGTGCAAGCTATTTTGTTGTTGAGTATAAAAAAATCATACCATATTTCTTTGATATATTTAATATATATATATATATACACTCAATGTTGCATAGAATAACTACTATTAAACAAACTTGAAATTGTGTGTAACACGATCCAAGAATAGTGTTGTGTATACTGCAAGCTAATACGGTGTTTCATATAGTACAAGCTAATATTGTTGTATCATACAATAGAATATATTAAATAAATTAAAAAGAATATATCTCATAAAATCTCAGGGTGTTACAAGACACCCAAGGATATTCAATGATAAACAATTGGTTCGAGAATATAATACCTTTGTAGGTTATTTTAACTGATCTAATTTGTAAATATGTTAATGAAGAGGACATCAAAATCCATGATTGATTTTAAATTCTAGAAATGTTCACTAATGACGCATCATCTATAGAATAGAACCACGTGTTTAAAAATTAAAATAAATCATCCTATAATCATAAAATTTAAATGAGTTCAAAAAAGAAATAAAATATAAAGAAGATCTCAAGATGATCAATATAATAAAACATACTTGTAAGAATCCACAAATTATGGGTAATCCAGATCAAGTGAAATAAATATCTTTGACATGTCAAATCCACCAACAATCTACTAGATATGGTCAATTTATTACAATTATATCATTAAAGAAACCTAAAAAATATGAATAAGAAGATAAATTTTAGGCACATACACATAAATCATCCATAATTTATGGTAAATATTTATCTAATAAAGAGATTTCATCATCTATCTAGATATTTCACAAATCTACTAAGAAATAAATGATACACCATGATATATTCATTGAAAAAATTGATATTATATTCATCCATGAACATTTATCATTGATGAGGATATATTATTTACTTATAAATAGATAACATATAGTTCTGGTGTCACTAGATTGTTCCAAATTTTTATAGAAAGAGAGATGAATATGAGAGATAAGAATCAAGATTTGGGATATAAAATCTGAAATATGGTGTTGGGGGAGAGTATAAATTTGGTAATAAAGAGAGCCATAACATAGTGGGATTTAAAATGTGAGGGGTATATTTAATACATCCTTAGACTGGGTGCACTAACTGGATAGTGAAATATCCAATAATATGGTGGGTCTGGGGGAACCACCTTGATTTTAGAAAAACCACCATCCAATTGGTGGATTCCAATAGCTTCCCGGTGGGTGTTTACAACAACTATAAATCCATGCATCCTCTCATATCTTCTATATCTAAATATGGGAATGATTTTCACTAAAAATCAACATCATTTACACCCAATCCAATGGAAAAAAATTTAATATGTAATTATATAATCTGATACCATATTATAAATCGAAATAATCTAGAATGTTACAATTCTCACCCACTAACGACTTCTCATCCATGAGAAGTACCGTCAAATTCTCTATTCAGACAAATCAGGTCATTGATCCTAAACATGAATATATCCCTCCCAAGTATTCTCCTAGTCATGGGAATGATTATATTGAATTCAAACTTGTGGTATTGTATTCCCTCTTATGAATTACTCACAATAATCTATGATCCGTACTAGATTCTCCACGTACGATGTGTGGGTATCTTCCTAAATTTCATGAAACTTAATAACATTTATAGGATCATGAATGTTCCTCTAGAGATGATACAAATGGAATATTTCATGCATACCTTATTATTGATAGGGAAGATCATTATGAAAACATAATAGATGATATCAAAGGGTCCAACCTAGTGCAGTTACAACTTCTCTTTGATTCCCCAAATCCAAGTGTCCTAACAAAGTGTTTACTCATAGAAATAACTCCTTAACTAAAGAAAACTAAAATGTTCTCCTACTACAATTAGATTATAAATTATTCTATCTATGAGTTAAAAACCACCTCATCTGTATCATCTTCACTTTTTTGAAGGTCTCAAGAACCATACCAGACACCAAAAACGCTACCTCATCAACATCATGAAATAAAAGCAATGACCAACATGTACTAATCTAAATATAATCATAATGTTCCATATGAATTGAATCTAGGAATATATTATTGTATGTGAATTCATCCCTGGATAGGTGATCATCTCATGATCTGCTCAAATCTAGGGTGAAACCACAAAATGTTTCCCATAATATAAAAATGGTCAAAATCAACTATCTAGTTGTCTAGGGATGGTACATTATTCGAAATATCAATAGATTCTCCAAATACTTTTTCAAGTATCAAAGAAACATATATTTAAGAAATAAATATCTATCAGATATGATGGTATAGGGACCTCTTTGAATGATTAATTTTATATTTAAAAAACATTTATACCAACTCGTCGGCTGAGAGTCTCACATATTGTTAATTTGTGAATTAATTTCATTGAATTCTCAAAAAGAATTCAAAAAATAATAAATTATAAAGGTCTTATGTAACACTATCATAAATTCCATTGTGATTTCCTACAAGATCTCCATGGTAACATGACGTGGTGGAAGAAAACCATCAGGATGCTATTGTTAGCCTCTATCCACTAACATGTAAGGCATTGGGAAATAAATATACATAATCCCTCATCATGCTTGGAAACTATAAATGATTTTCTATGTCATTGTGAATAATTATCTCTTCAATATATACCAACATAATTGATGTAAGGATTTTTATAATTATATCTTCTCTAATAGATGTAGGGACTACAAATCTAAAATATACTAGGATCAAATAATCTCTGTGAAATGACAACATGAGTATTAAGAAACCACCTACATGTTTTTAAATTATCATAACACAATATACATCATTTTCAATTCAATAAATTAATCAGGATAAAAATAAGGATGTGTCGAACAATGAGGCACACTTCATCCATCCATGTTCCTTGTAAGCATCCATCATCCAATCAGTTAATAATTCAATTAGGGACCATTGTTACTAGAAAGTTCTATCATAATGCTCATAAACTAACTTTTTCTTATAGGTAATAAAATCTAAAACACCATTAAATTTCCTACGGAAATATGATATATAAATGTTGAAAGATAATATATACTATACCAATGTACTCTACCTCATGGTGTGGTCACACTTTGTGAAGATACAATGAAGGAACTCATAGTATGTGAAAAAAACATCTCACCAACGAGATAGAGTCACCAACACATATAATTAGATACAAGAAACAACATCTTTATGTCCTTGGTAGGATAGGTTTACACTTGAAAAGATAGCTAACATGACCCATCATCTACTACCTTCCCCCTTTTCATTAGTACTACTCTAGAACCAAATCCTGATGCATTAATGTATACAACTTAACCAATCCCATACCCATGAATAATAAAAAATTTAGCTATGGTATACCACATATTAATCTCATGAAAAAAACTCTTCACACTAGTATAACCACACAAACATCACTCTATTATTTATCATGATTATAATGGGTACTGATGAATGGCATAAGTGTTAAATGAAATTCCAATAATTTCCCACTAAACTCAGAAATCTCCTTATCTTGAACATGATCTAGGGAAATCTCCAAGACATCACATACTCAATTTTATTTTGGACCATAGATATACTAATTGCAGAAAACCCATGTACCAATAAGATAACTTTTTAAATCCAAATGTTACATTTTAAAGGGATACAATAAATCTGATATGCTCACAAAATACTCTGCAGAATCTCGAGATGTCTAGTATGCCACTTATGGGTTAGTGAGAAAATGAGGATATCACTAATGAAAACCATGATTAAAGAGTCAATGTATGGGTGGATAATTTTTTTATGATAAAATTGAATAATACTATCAATTTATTATAACCAAATGAAATAACCAAATACATGTGTATCCCATATCTACACTAAAATGCTATCTTCGGTATGTGATCCTCTCTATCCCAAAACATCTGATAACCCAATATAAAATAAATCATGAATACCCATAAGAATTCACATAATTTATTGAGGTTATCATTTATCCAACATAAGTTATTTATATTATTCACAAGATGAAAAATTCATCTTTTAGTAATCTACACAGAGTCTAAGACTGTTGTCTACCATCTAGGAGAACAAAATAGGTGCACCCCACGGTGATATATTCAACCTAATATAGCACTTCTATTCCATGTTATTGAGGAATAATTTTAATTCATTAGATCAAAATATTTTATAAAATAACGATCTATTGAAATGAGATACACCCCGATAATAAAGTCTATCTTGATGTGAAATCTGAAATCAGGGGGTTCCCTCTATAGCTGCTTATAATATTTTCCTAATTGAGAACTGTTACTTGTGAAGAATACCATTGGATACCACTAATCATATTAAAATAACCAATCCTTGAATATATTAATTTCTAGTATCATGATAGATAATGATTGGTCCAACTCTTCCTAATCACAGTTCAAACACATTTGTTATAAAAATTATATCCCATTGGTAGATTAAATTGATACCCATCTCTGATAGAAATCAACGAGGGCTCAATATCTTATCATCTAATACATGAAAAGAATCAAATAAATTATCATAATATCTATAATCATGAATTTACATAGATATAAATATATATAAATGAACTATAGGATACTCAGTGTATCATTGATGATGATCCACTTTCATGTCGAATGGTGTATCGAGGTAGAGTAATTCATAGTTTGACTTAAACTACAATCCATGTTTATCAATAAATTATGAAGATATAATAAAATGAGAGGTACAATTATCAAAGTTGGTGAAAAAAATATATATGTGATTAATAACATACCTAGAAATATAGATTTTCCCTTACCACCATCGGCATGATCTTAATCCACTACATACACATGACATACCTCAACACCATGACCTTGCCTTATATTCATTAAATTCTTGGTATTCAGAATCATCTACCAAGGTCCTCATATTCCAGCTGGTGATAATCATTCCACATTCCGTCATGAATACCTCAAGAAAAATTTTTATAGATGACTATCTATAACACAATAGAGGAAAATAATAGCTTAATTCCAAAAAGGGTTGTTATAATGTTCCCTTTTTTGACAACTGAATCACCTATTAGAATCATCTCCCATAAAAAATGAGGTGGTACTCCTCTGAAAAATATTTCTACAAACATATTAATCCTATTAAATATTCCACATCCTACTACCTTAATAGTATCACACAGTATTGGGAGTATTCTTAATCACCAGTTCACTATGGGCTATAAATAAACATGATACATTACCCTCGGCAAGTCCCTTCAAAATATTGACGGCCTTGTAAGGAACATGTGTGTACCTCATCAGGTCAAATCTCGTAACATGATGTTCATGCTATGGAAAAATTATTTTTCAAACATCTAAACATTCTCCAAAAAATTCTTAGTCAATAGTGGATAAAAATTAAGATACTCCATGAGTCAAGAAAATAGAAAGAAGCATAAAATTACCCTTACTATTACTAAGTAAATATCTAGTCATAGTCAAGCATCATCATTTTTGAAAAATATTTATCATGAAATTGAACTTTAATATTTAACTATATATGAAATTCTTATATTTTATATTGATTAATGGTAGTTAACTATTTCTCGGTAGGTCTATTGAACATGAAAGTCACTAGAATCACTCTCACATCCTTACGATTTTAGAACATATTAAAAATCTTCAAAATAATATATAGATAGATGTATGTATCATATTAGCCACCATTTCCATAATAGGATAATGGATTCAAATGTTTTATGTCTGGAGGATGACCTTTAATAGTATTCAATCATTTTATACATTAAACAGTAAAAATGAAAAATCTTTCGAGGTTAAGTGGATTGAAAAATTAAATCACTAATTATTTCAAAATGGTGTGTTGGATTACATCCTTCTACACTACTGACAGTGGAATAATATCATCCTCTGTAATGAGAGAATCCATAGCTAGTTGTTCCATGAAAAACCTTAGAGGCTATATTTCATAAATTCCTAAAGTAATTTTACCACATTAACAGCTATTAGTTTATGATAGATCATAACCAATATATGGGATCACACAATAGATCCCATTTGAGGATACTAATAAACCATTGTAAGTCAATCCTATAACAAACTAATATCTCCATCAATGTCATTAATGATAGTTTCACACACACACATATAGATATATATATATATATAATAAAAAATGATCAGGTTTAACTAATTAAGTTCAATATAGATATATCACAACAGCATGGAAAACATATATGTCACCCAATCAAGATATATATGTCTTTCTTGAATAGATGGAACATATAAAGGAATTAAATTATTGATAATTAGGAAATATAAAACCTGAATTTTTGTGGTATGTGATATTACATTCCTATTCTTGATGAATGAAGGCACTCAAGTCACAAATAATAGTAACAAAAAACTGACCATTTGTTACTCGGATGTCCATTATAGATGAGAAGGCAAGAAAAATAGAAACTCCCAAACCATTATCACACATAACATATATTTTTTTTCCATGTTCATGGTTATTTGTAATGAAAAAATGAAAACCACACTCAATTTTTTTAAAAAAAACTTGGTCTTAGATGGAGAGCAATATGAATTCAATCATGTTACCCCATGTACAAGAGGCTTCTGACCAATAGAAAGGGTCAAAATTACATCAGTGGGGATTCTATATGTACAATATACAATATTAAATATAATATAATATTGTAGTGGAATAAATAATTATTTTGTAATAAATGGTATAGTAGGTATCTCTTGACATTTAGGGGAAAAATTAAAAAGGATCCCCAAATGTGGGAGGCCAAACCTTGTATTGAAATATAAAGGATATATATGAATCAAAAATATTCTTCTGTATGTAATGACATATTTTTTAACTCTATGAATCTATCTCTTTATCTCTCTATCACCAGTCCTTTTACAGTCACTATGTCCACGTTGATGAAATTTTCATGTGTACCGAGAATCTCATGCAGGGTGTTGGTTATTATCCTAAATTGATAACAATAATTCCTCCTTAAAAAAAGATCACATAAAATTTAAAATAGTATTTAATGAAAAAATTTAATTATCAAAAATATATATAACCACATATGTTACCATCATCATGTACTAACCTAGCCTCTATAAACCCCTAACCCCACATGCTCCAGCATGATTTAAATATAGATTCCAACGTATGTTAGTCTAGGTTCCTCCATTATGGAAACAATCAACACCCCAACCTATCTATATTCATTGTCAGGAAAAATGAATGACCCAACATTAATGAGGTAATATACCTAGATAATGTGATGTAAAACATCACATGCATAAAGATATTGGATTATAAATTAACCATGAAAGTAATTCTCCCTCATTGACTTATATCCAAATTATTCTTCATATACATTCATTATATAATCCAACATTATAATAAATTTCAATGATATAACCCATACCATTAAATTATCCATAGTCTATAGGAATATTTATGTCATCATTCTCCCCTTGCAAGGGATCATCTAGATGAATATAATAACCTGATGATCCTATTTCCTAAATAAATTTCTGAAACCTACGAAAAATCATAAAGAATACGTATAAAAAAATGAAATGTAATGAACATAATTAAGTATTATATAGAGGTTATACACGAATCATATAGTCACATATAAAATTGGGATCTTAAGGGCCACTTACGCACCCCCTAAAAACATACATCAATTAACAAAACGATGAATTAGCCATCACATCATGAAAATATCATATAAAAGGACATATACATAATGGAGCATCAAACGTAAATCATTTTGAAGAGGAAATATAGTGTTCAACAATTTATCAATGATGACACATCATTACATTCCCAGAGATAAATATATTTCATGTCAAGTTAATGATCTTAGGTCACAGTTCAGAATGAGGGAAGCTAGATAATATATACTAGAGGAGATTCCAAGTAAAAAATCATGTTCATGAATGTCATACCTCATGTATTCCATCAACGGAACTGGAATTGGGATATTCCAATGAAAAGGAAATCAGAACATTAGATTTTATTTCTATTTAGGAATGGATCATTAATTCATCAACTCATTTTGAAGATAGACTCACTGTTATTTATTGATCATCGGTCCACCAACAATACATAAATGTAAAATAGATATCAATTTAGATTGTAGTTGAAGAAAATATTACGATGATTGATCTGAAGGAACATACCTAGAAACATCCACCATTCCTAAGGAATCATGATCTAATCTAAAAGATATCATTAACAAGTATAATCCATTAACAATATAAAAAAGGATCATCAAAAAATTATATTCCTATCATAGATATTCCAACAAAAAATTCCTTATAAATATGATTCGTTAACACATACATGTAAAAGATAGTATTTGATAGTTGATCTCACTATGATAAATATATATCGTAAACTATCTAGACCTTTTACATATTTATTGATAAATGAATGAAATATCATTACATCATCATGGAAAATAAAAATATTGCATAGATACATTCACATATCGCAATGAAAAAAGTGTTATTTGATATGGATATATAGATATCATGCAATTAAACCATCATTGAATAATTCCAATGATGAATAGAAATGGGGGGATGAATAGAAGAGATAATAATTAGAGGAGATCTAAAATAAAAAATTGGGTGTTTGGTCTTTTAATTGGGTAATAATGAAGGGCAAAATGATTGGGAATTAAAACCCATGTGGTTCATTTTTTGAATCCTTAAACTAGGTGCAATATAAATTTATTAGGCTTCACCAACTAGTTTATGGGGTATATAGAAACCTAGAGACATATAATAACTCTGTCAAAGTGCTACTAGAGTCCACATGACGGCCGATTAAAGATTATGGCCACCATAAATCCATTCCTCCTCTTATAACAAACACAATTAATTCCACTGCTCCTTGTCCCTATGAAACTGACCTCATTGAATCAAAAACTATAGAATAATCAAAATATAGAAAATTTATAATCTCAAAACATATTATACATCGAATACCATGGAAGAAACATTTTGACTATATAAAATAGAACTCAGTCACACTAAGTACAGGAAAGGTGAAATAAATTTCTGATACTAGTTATTTAACAAATTTGATTTATATCATAGAGTAACTATATTTTTTGATCGTGAGATTTGATAGGCCTCTCAAAATCATTTTTCTATTCATTATTATATGTTCCACAAAAAAATAGTATGTAATACTAAATTTCCAAGCTGATAGATATCATCCTAAATTTCATTAAAAATGGGTGGCTATATGGAGAGACCATATAGATAATATTTCCACCACTACATTGGATAATGGTAGTTTTGATTTCTTAATGATGAACATAAATGTACAACCCATCCTACAATGACAATATCGTTTTGGAGGACCCCCACTATTCCTTAGAACATTTTTTCAATATGGGATAATGAAATTTATTTTCTTATTGAAGTGTAAATTTATTTAAATAAAAAAGGATATCTATATTATCATAGGGGGAGAATCTTTTTTCATTACATTTTTATCAGTTCTGTTTAATATTTATGAAATGGTAATTTTATTTGATGTTTTGTGTACATAGATTTATGGGGATAGAGAATTATCACTTTCTCGTAATCATTATTATCACTAATAGATAAGGTAATTTTAAAAAGATGATCCTAACCTTTGTATTTGTTTCATGATTATTTGAACATTTTAATGGAATTTATTACTATTATGTTGAAATAATGATCAGCATTAAAGATGAATTTTTAAATAGTTGAATGAAGGTTTATAAAAAATTCAAAGAGGGATATTGAAGGGGAATAAAAAATTGTGTAATATATTTTATATGTTTTCAAAAGACATAGAAATGTTGGGAATAATGTTTGATGATATGTATGTTGTGTTTATATGTTATCTAAGTGATTGATAATCCCTCAATGTGACATAAAGAACTTTTGAAATTATTTATGGAAAACAATATGTATGATTATGCATTCTATTTGGATATGATGACTCTTGTATGGATTCTCTAATTCCTGTAATTATGCTCAAACTATAATGTTAAATTCCAACATTTTTATAAATTCATGTAAGAAATAATTCATGTAATAATTAATTAGTTTATGAATGAATTCCCACTAACGTTTCATCCAAATCTCATAATCATGTGACCTACATAAGGATAAATCAAGCTGTTTAAGATTCATTGGAGGGGATGCAGAAACACGACGAGTGTCTGAATTATATGAGATAAAAAATATAATCTATCATAAGGATGGTCAACCATAATAAGGATAATTTATAAAAATATTTGAAAATGTATTTTTTTAATGGAAAATTAAATCATTAAATCATTTTGATCAATTACTTAAAAAATATCATGGGATTTGTTAATATCCATGATTAAACTCATGATTCAAGGATGTTTGGTAGTTTTTTGAATGGAGAGTAAATGAGATAGATAATTATAAAAAAACATAGGTATTTTAAATAAAATATTCACAATTAATATTATAATATTTTTGAATGACATATTTAATGATGTCAAGAAACAAGAAGGTTCCCAAAATGAATTTGGAAGAAATGTTTTTCTTCAGTGTGTGAATATAAAAATAATTATTGAAGAAGGAAATTTGTTTTAGAAATATGATATGATTATAATATATATTATATCAAAGATATGAAATAACTAAAGGTCACAACATACACACCATCCATATACTCCGATTGGTTCAATAAATGATGGTTATATTTATATTTATCCAAGAAATATTTGTATAGAATAAATGAAATTGTTTCATGTATGAAGTCTCTCATTCATTAATATGTCATCCTGAATATTATGGGATGATACCAATATGAAAGTTCCATTATATATTTTTTCAAGAAGTAATGACTCATTTAGTTGTAGGTATTAAATTTTATGGAATGGAATGTTGAGGCACTCAAATATATATGATTCATTGAAGAGAAATAAGGAAACCTTCAAATGAACATTGTAACATGGTAAAAAAATGCCATATAGTAGAAGTTATAGTAAATTTTAAAGGAACTTAGATTCCCTTACATTGTTCCATCCATTTTATATCTTTTCAAAAATAAATGATTTACACTTCATCAAATTATAATAATTATTCCATTTGTGATAATTTAGGGGTCAAGACTAGACTTGGTCATGGAATGGATTAGGCTCTCTTTTTAAGGCTCGACCATGTAAAATATCATCTGTGTTGTTTTTATTAATTTTATATTTTCTTGTGGGAGATGATTTTATATTAGGTTCTTTCTTAGACTCTAACATTTCATTATGGTGTTCTTATTAAAAGAAATGTGTTTTAAAGAAAATGTTCCACTTATATACTCTCATTCTAAATGGTACACAAATTTATCCATGTACTATAGTTCCTCAATGTGGTTGAGGTTTGTTAGGTTGATAATATTTATATTTATTCCAATTAACATTAAATGGATGGGGTGGGTCGAAATGGGCTATGGTGGAGACTTATAATATGTTATATTGAGTGGAATTTTCACAAATACTCATTCCTTAATGTTAAATAAAAGTATTTTTTTAAGAGGAAGGGGGATCTAAAAAAGAAAAAAAATGAAAAAATGGATGATTTGAGGACGTGAATACTATTATGCACTTATTTAGATATAATGATTACTAGTATTGGGGTAATTAAAAATTAATTTATCTATTTTACCACATTTTCATGTTTATCATGGTTGCTAAATTTTCCTTGGTAACATGAATTCATGTATAAAATGAATAGTAACTTATTACCAAATTCATATGTTATCAATAAAATTTAGCCTATTTTATATAATTAATTATATATATATGATAATTTTATCTTGTAAATGAAATCAAAAAATTTGTAATAATGCCATTTTATAGAAAAGTTTATTTTTCAAAAAATAAGTATTCACTACCACATTTTAAATCAATTATTAATTAAATGTGTGTAAATTTATTATATATATTCTCCTTATATTTATTATAAAAATTCATTAAATGTGGTTAATTAAAATAAATATATACAAAATAGTTAATAAAAAATCATTGAAAAATATCCAGTCAAAGCACTAAATAACATTAATTTGATACAATTAAAATTTATTTTCATCTAACCTCTAAATATTATCAATACATTGGCATTATAATATTTATTTAAATTTTGTAATAACATTATATCATTTTCTAGTGATAATAATGATAATTTATTAATCATAAAAATACATATATTTATAATAAAACATTTTAACTTATTATTATGTTTTTATTTCGTTAAATAATTATTTATTATTTACAAATTTTAGATAATTTTAAAATATTTATAAAAAATATAAAACATCAATGCACCAATTTAATATAATTATATTCAATGGTAATTTATCCAATAGCTATATATGCAATGTCTATATTTCAAGGGACCACGTAAATAACAACTATGTATATAACTGTCATATTACATTCCTATGTAAATCATTAATTACATCTCTAAAATAAATCAACCTATTATTTCACTACTTTTTAAATATTTTTATCATATTTATAATATTATTTATTTTTTATATAGTAATCATTGGGAGTATTACCATTATAGAAGATTGTAATGATGATAATTTTAACCATGTCGTATTTTTATTGACAGGTGATTCTGTTCCTTTAGTAATTTAACTAATTATATTCCATTTTTGTATCATTTAATATATTTGGTTTTATATTGTAATATTTTACCATTGTTAAATATGGTCTTATTTAATTCAATATTTGGTTCAATGTATTAGAATATATCAAACACAGATGAATTATATAATGAAAAAAAAATTTCTGAGGAATTATTGTTTTTATCCCAAACAAGAATCAGTTTCCTTATAAAGAGTCCTTGAGATTTTATTGGTAAATGAAACAAACTTATTGGTTTGGATAAGTGGTGTGATGGACTATTACTTGGAAATTAGTTTATGAGTTCCCATGATAGTACTTCCCTATTTGTATAGATTGTAGTTAGGAAACATATGTCATGTTGTTTGTTAGAGGAATAATTTACTTATCAAATATGTATAATTTCATGGAAATGAATTTCCTAGAGGGTAAATTTTATCCGACTGAATTGATACAAAGATAGATTAAATTTTCACCATAATTTAATGATTTTCTGATAATGATTATATTTTTTGGTGATTAATGACTAACCATTATATTTGAATCTCTAGTGGTGATAGTCCATTCAAATTATGATTATATATATAGTTTTAAATAATTCAACCATGATAGATTTCATTTTGTTTTTAATATCAATGTTTTTCTATTAGTTTTGCGATATGCATTTTTCCATATTAATAATAATGGGGTTAGATCATCAACATTGGATAGTGATATCAGAGATATATCAATAACACTGGGTAATTTAAGGGTTATATATCATTCACCCTGAGTCATGTATATAGTGATACATTATTCAATGTATGTGATATGTCATTCACTTGATCTATGTTAGAAATAAATAATTTTCCATTCTTTTTTTTATATTGTGGTACCATTATCACCAATATATAGATCAATATCCTTATTATTTTGTTCTATCACATCATTCTCTTTGAAATATATCATTCCCTTGATGATATATCGTTCACCCAAATTTTTGTGTGGTTATAGATTATTCACAATAAAATACACCATTTTCCCAATTTTTTAATAGAGATACATCATTCACTAAGTTTTAACACATTATATATAATAGATTTGGTGGGGGAATCATCCACCATTGATGATGAATATAAAGATAAATAATTAACCATGGATATTTATTTGGCGATGCATTATATAACACATGACATTTTACACTGCATGGTCATTCATTTTGTAATGTCCCAGAATTTTCGTATAATTTTTTTAATTATATGGAATTATTTTGAGACCATGAAATCTGATGGTGCATGATTCTGAGGTCCGAAGTGCCCAGAATGATCCGTTTAAAATTTTTATGTTTAAATTAGTGCACTTGAGTGGATTTTTTTGAAAAAGTACAATAACTATAAAATGGGTTCCTGAATAAGAAATCTGAGGGCACTGTTGAATTTAGGGTAGAATTTTTACCCTAGGCGTGACTTATGTTTAGTTCGCGCAGGACTCTGGTGAGAAAACCTTAAAATGGCATAACTGTAAATAAATTAATTAAATAATTTTATTTTATTTTTCAAATGCTTATAACTCACAAGCAGCGAATCAGATTAAAAATCAGTGACCACCACTGAGCTTATGAGGGAATTCTTTCTTTTGGAAGATACTAACATTATCTAGCACTAGCCATCTATGGAAGTTAGTTTTTGGCCGTAGATAAAATAATTAAGTAACAATTATTTTATTTTTAAAATATATAACATCTAAACGGTATCTCAGATTGAAAATCTGCAAGTACCATTGAGTTCGGATGGACGTACATCAAATAGGCAGAGCCTAATGTAGACCAGTGTTGGTCGAGGGTTAATGTTAATAATTTATTGAACTTTTTTATGTTTCGTTCAGTGAACACATGGGCGGAATTTTCTAACTTTTGAACCGGTGCTTGGATTACAAATCCTAGAGCACCGTTAAATCTGCAGTACTAGGATTCACTTAAGGAAGGCTTCACAATGACCGTAGTGTCTCATGAGAAGAATATTGATTTTGAACATTTAAAAGTATACGAAAATAGTTAAGTTATTTTATTTCTTTATCTTTATTTTCTCCAACGGACGAGTGGTGGTGGCTGGACCAATGACATGTCATGCCATAAATGACTTGACTCTACCTTGTTTGTAACCACAACATTGGGAATTTTGGAGGTTTGATAATTAAATGATCCTCATTAATTTTTCGTTCGGGACACCCTTTTTCTCCTCTCCAATTTATATGAACCTTGGAGAGGGGAGTTGGATGGCTTCCCCAAGTGATCAAGCTCTTGAAAAGTACCAAAACTCTAACCACCTGGAGGATGAGTCTGGTTTCAGCAAGCATTGACAAGGGCCACTGAATCGTGAACCGAAGACCATGAAGAAGGAGGTTCGGTCTAACTTCATCAGTGGATATCTTATCCTAGTAGAGGGTTTATTTTGATGTTTCCATTGTTGTATTATTTTTCTCTCCCAATTGTAAGCATGTAACATGGAGGGTGCTAGCCAAGCGAACAAGGCCTAGACCCTCCACCACTTCGTTCTTTATGTGATCTTTAGGGGACAATTTTCCAACACAACAGAAATGCAAAATAGCGGGTCATGCAGCAACAATGGTGACCAGAGAGCCTCGTAGGTGCTAACAGCATAAAAATGGACCACAAAAGTGCATCCGGTGGCCCGTGGAAGGAACTGTTGGCTCGTCATGTCGGCGCTGGTCATATGAGACCCACAGAGACTGGATGAGGGTGGTGGAGAGTGTCGTGCAATTGTGCACCACTGCGGCCGGCCCGAGCCGGTCGGGCGGGACCAGGCGGCACCCGCATGCATACCCAATAGAAGCGGCCATGGTAGGAGGGTGTAGGCCAGCCCCCCCTGTGCCGCGTTGGCAGATCCTAGTCAGCCAAATAACTTCCAGTTTAAATGTGGTGTTGTATTTCCCCACCGGTTGGGAAAAACAGCCCTGCAGCCACAGGGCCAACGACGGAGGAAATCCACCTTCTGGCGGACTGAGCCCGCAGCGGGCTGGACCCACCCAACGAGACTGTCTGGACCCACGTCCCTACAAGCCGGACCTGCGGGGTAGTGCTGGTGAGCCGAGCCCCACCAGTCAGGTCAGGCCAACCGCTGCTCGGGCCTGTGAACAAGCCGCGCTGACCCAAACGGGCTGGACCCAGTGAACCGGGCTGACCCCCAGTGAGCTGGACCCGAGCGAGGTCAGGTAGACCCTGGGACCCGATGCGTTGGGCCGGTCTGACCGAGTCGGACCGGGCCTAGACACAACCGGTACCCGAATAAAGAAACGAATTTAACTAACAAACCGGGTGTCTTTTAGGCACATTTCTAGTGGCACTCGGACCCTGTAACACCCCGAGATTTTATGAAAAATATTCTTTTTAATTTCATTAATGTCTTGTGTTGTACGCTACACCAAAATGAGTTTTCACAAAACGCATCTCTGACCTGGCTTGAATTACACGCAATCGCGACCATCCACGATAGCGTGTGTTGTACGCAACACCAAGTTTCTCTAAACAACGATATGCTATTAAAATATTATTAAAACGAACCGTTATGAAAAGTAATAACCACTTTTTAAAATTTTGTAAATTTTATTTTTTAAAATGGACTTCATTTTTGGATTCGGGGTATCGAATTTAGCCTAAGGTGAAATTTTTGTTCTTTTCGGATAACTTTCATATTCTGATGAATAGTGAAAAGTAATAAATTATAATTAAAAACAACTTTTTTAATTGAAATAATTAATAGTGATAAATTATTAATTTGAGTGGTTTTAAAGTATATTTAGAATATATTTTTACAATTTAATACAATGTTGGTCATTGGATGTAATTTCACATTTAAACCAGTCATAAACAAGTGTCAATCTTTTGATAGTTATTATCTCTTAAAAACACGCCATTTGTTTTGACGACGGGAATTAATTTTTAAATTAGTTAATGTAACTGATATGTTTTGAATTTGGTAAAATAGACATCATTTTTGAGTTCATAATATCAAATATAGCTTAGGCCTAATTTTTTGTATTTTTCTGGAAACTTTCATTTTTTGATGAATAGTGAAACCACTAAGTGGTAGTAAAAAAAGGAATTTTTCATAAAACATAATTTTACCGCTTCTGTGAGTGGAATTTCAAAAATCTGAAAGACATGGTTGATGTCAGTAAGTAAAATGTGGTTCAATGAGATGAAAATAATTTTCTGGTGAATAGTAACTTTTTACTTTTTTTTACCACGGTTAAAAGTAAATAGGGTAATTAAGGGTAAACATGATATTATTATTATCCTAACACATGTCCTAATTCTATTGGATAAGTGTAATTAGACCACAAACAACCATAGGAATACAATAGGACCATTTAGGCCCACTTGGATTAGATTAGGACATTTATTATTAATTTATTTAAAGAATGGGTTAAAATAGTTAAAATCAAAGTTTAATAAGTAAATCATTTTTAATATGGGGTTATACATAAGATAAATTTGACTATAAATATTCATTAGAAAGCTAAACATATTTCCTACATAATTGAATTTAATTTGTAATTTTTATACATTAAATAATTTAATTTAATTATGACACAACGATGATGAAGTAGTTATCTTATTAATGAAATATTGACATAATTGATGTTATAAATACCCATATAAATAGAATTTGAGACTTTTTATGAATTAAACTAATTTTATAGGTTAATATGACATGTTAGAATGGATTTAAGTAACTTTTTTAGAACTTATCATTCTGTTAGGATTTTCACAAAAATCAATTAATAAATAGTGTCAATATTGACATAAAATAGTTTTTAAAAGAAATATTAAATTATAAATTTTTATTTTATTCCTAAAAATCTAAGGTTCGGTCAAATGACTTAGATAAGGTTATATATATTAATAATAAACAACTTGGGGTTCGTTTGTCTTGATATAGTAAGTTTATTAAACTTGTAGTATAAGAACACAAGAAGACACGGTAAAAGTAAAATTATTTAACTTAATGTTAAATCTAAATGATAAGGTTAAAATAGGAACCTAAACTTGTCTAAATTCTATTGGATGAGAGTATTGCGACCCTTACCCACCTTATCCTCGAAATAAATCAATTTAGAGCTATTTAAAACCGAACTTGACTTTATAATAAAATAATATTTTTAGTTATTCCAAAGGTGCCCCTCTCCTCCCTTATAAAAGGGCACCTCCTCCCTCTCTTCCTCACACAACTTTGAGCCTTCATGCTCGGCCAACACATGCCAAATTATCTTCTCCACTTCCCTAGAAACATCCTATAGGTTCTGGTCTTCCTCAAAGACCAATTTTAGTGCCCTAAGAGGAGGTCTCAAAGAGGCGCTTCAAAGAAGAGGTAATTTCCGTTACCAATTCTTTCACCTTTATTTCTTCTTCCACTTCTTCTTCTTAAGTTGTTTCATTATTAAGTAATAACATCAGTATCACTCATATACTAATATGTTATTATAAGTATGAAACAACCCTATTTCACCATCTATCCATCCTACGGAAAACGAAATCACCGCGCGTGCGTACGTACGGTATACCGTCTCCACACCGTGGTGAAATCTATTTTCCACCACCACCTTATTTGGATGGGTATAATGGTGTAAATAATAACTATATATTATTATTTTAAAGTGATATTTATTCTGAAATATTATACATACACTCCAATTTAGTCCCATGATCATTAGAACGATATCATCGCTCGTGCGTACGTACGGACTACCGTCTCTACGACACGATGAGATTCATTCTCCACTTTAACCATTAATGAATGATTGTAAAGTATATATAATAAGTAATCATGAAATATATGACATAATAATGATACTGGGTTTATGTATATATATATGTATCTCATCTACTTAATTCCGTTCAACTCAATAAGGAAACGAAAATAGCGGTCATGCGTACGTACGGCCTACCGTCTCCATGAACGGTGTATTTCTTTCCATTTACTGATTTATTATATATATGTATATTCTGAATATATATATATATATATATATATCATTTTTTATATTCTGGAATTATGTAATCATGATCTAAGTAATCATATTAATAATTACAAGTCAAAACACGGACGACAAATGAAACAATTTTACCCAAAACGCTCTTTAACATGGAATTTACAAAAGAACGGGTAATATAAAGTCATAAGTGAACCATATATGATATCATAACAATGAATATGATTATGTAATAAGTCAATGACATTATTTAAATCTTTATACAGGAGGTTCGGACACTTACGAAGCAAATCGGACCTAAGGTAAGGGAAAATATCACAATCTCATTTTTATCCGAGATTGTTTATATTTTGGTATTTACTGGGGTGTATTTTATCATCCACATCCATGTTTCCTGAATATGTAATGTTATTTCCATCCAACTACAATTGTTTAAATCCAAATTTACCCTTCGGTGAGTTTTTTTGTCGTTTTTCGTACGAGGTAATTTTCAACTTTTTCGACAAAAGTATGAGAAGAATGTTTTTTTAACTTATACAGCATGAATGGATTTTTAAAACATTATTTCCAAGATGCTTACTTTAAAAGTTATCAATTTTATTTTTAATCAACTTCTTTTAGTTTATAATTTTTTGACATGTTAAGAAAGGAAAAGTGTTTTTGATGTAGAAATGATATTTTTCTCAAGAATGGAGTTTAAGTGTTTTATCAAAATTATTTTACATCTAAGATAATAAAGGGTTCTGTTTTCATCCCTATTATTACATTTATTTGATTATGTTGTGATGAAATTATTTTTATGAATTCATTGATCTTATATGGATTGTTTTATGATGTCATGATGTTTAAGATTCCCATTTTTATTTCATGGGTTATGCTATGATGTATGGTTTATGATTTTTTGGCACACATAAGAATGGTATCATTATGAGATGGGTGGGACCTATATCTCCCTCCAATGCATTGGGTAATGATTTTATATCTCATGAGATAGACATGGCTGGAAAGGTAGGTTATACCGGTTCAGTGAAACAGGACTGAAACGAGGGTTCCTCGGTTCAGAAATGGACTTTGTCCACTAAGATAGTCTTGGAAATGAGTCTTGAATAACAAGAAATGATTCTCTATGATTATGTGTGTATGCCACAAAGTTTCATGTCTTAAGTTATGATTATTGGGATTTCATTTCACTACTATGATTTATCCCATGTTATGAAATTATGCTCTCTTTTGCAGGTTAAGATTTCCAAAATTTTATGTTCTTATGAATATGATGTGATTGATATTTCTTTTGTTTACCCTTACTGAGCATTTGAGCTCACCCTTTTATGTTTTCTTTTCCCCAGGATATAAAGAAATGTTTTAGGTAAAAAAGGGGAAGATCTTTATGGGAGATGTGGAAGATCTTTCACCACATTTAGAAGATTATATTCCGAGTTTCCAAAGACACTAAACTATTATGGTCCTTGTGTGTCTGTTTTTGTTATGTACTAAGTATTCTGCAAAAGTAATGTAATGTCCATGTACGTCTAGCTTCGGGTCTCTTCAGTTGGTATCAGAGGAAAGGATTAGTCAACCTTTGGAAACTAGGATGCGAAAATGTTAGTCAGATCCCTAGATATATTTCTAAGGTATGTCTAGGGATGTCCCTAAGGTTAAGTATACGTATAGGTTATAGTACTAGAATTACGCTAACGATCATAGATTTAAACCTAAGATGTTAGATATTGAAGGTACTCCCCCATTATTATGTTTTTTTACCTAGCATGTTTTTTGCCTCTCACACTATTCTTTTTGGGTTTTAGAAAATGGATGGAAACAAGATGATTCACAATAATGGAGGATATGATGGACAATGGAATGATATTCTTCATGAAAAACCAAATGAAATAGGATTTAGAAGTCCAAACATCATTATTATGCCGAATCAGCAATCTCATAATATGATTAATAAAGTAAAATTTGGTAAGTTTCCTGACTCGGCTAATAAGATAAATATGGACTTTCATGATGATCATAGAGGAAAGAAAGTTCAATTTCACCTATGTAAATCATGTGGGAAGAGGCATCAAGGAGAATGTTTCAAAGGAACTGAAAGATGCTTTGGGTGTGGAAAAGAAGGACACAAATCCATTAAGTGTAAAGGAAAAGTTTCAGTTAACACCAGGGATGAGGATAATGGTATTGCTACGACATCAACAATGGTTAAATGTTTTAAATGTGGAATGTACGGGAATTATGCAAACCAATGCCCTAAGGGAAAGTCTCATGAAGAGAATCAGTATTGTCGTATGGGTAGTATTTATGTGGATGATGATGAAGAGACTACAAATGATATGTGAGATGAAAGAATTGTTGAAGCTCGGTCAATGGTTTAAGAATGTAGTGGAATGATTACATGTTTATCATGTGTAATGTTGTATAAGTAATCTCATGGTACTATGGAATAAAGAGACATCTAAGGATTGTTACACTGTTGCCTTTCCTTGAGTTTTGAATGTGTATGATTAATGTTACCAGTATCCATGAAAGGTTATTTAGATATTTTTGGAATGTAGATGATATGCACATAATTAAGGGATAAGGAGAAAATTAAATGTTTGAAAGTATTCATGAGATCGTGACTGATATAAGGAGAAGGTTATATCATGGTTTGATTATATAGAATTTTTGGATTTTGGTATGTGGAAAGAGTTAACTTTTGACAGCATTCATGTTTTCACTAATGTTCAATGGGTATTCAAGAGAATACATGATTAAGGCCTTTGAATGTTTGAAATGTTACCAACAAGACATATCTTATGATATATGGGGATCAACGATGGTATTAAATATCTGGTAATCGTTTTCACTATATTATGAAAGTGGACTGCTGTATTATGGATAAGCCAAAAGATTGGAATGGATTATGTTGGACATAAGTTAGTATTGTTTAAGGATAGAAGATTTTTCGATATTATTTCTGGGATGTTATAGTAATACAGTTTTAGAAAAAGGAAAACCTGCAGGACGGGCGACAGCCCATCGCGTCGGACAAGGCCGTGGGAGTTGAACCCACAACCGAAGTGAGACTGGCCTTTATCGCCTACCACTGGCCTACAAGAAGTCCTTGTTTAGTAGAAACTAGTTTTATTATATTAAGAAGTATGATATATGAAGTATAAGTCCATTTTAGGAACTATATATGATTAATCTCACTATAGATGGACTTATGTATTTTTTGATAACTTTTCTAACCTTGTGTTTGAGACAGATGGAATGAACCATCATTCTATCACATGATCTGCTAACACATCACGAATGACAAATTCAACTTCATTTCTTTAAGAGATGAAGTAGAAATTGTCCAAAGAATGAAAAACGGTGAGACTATGCCAAAATCACGAAAGTATTTCTTCTAATTTCAACAACTTTAGGGAAATGATCTTAAAAACCAAAAATGTTGTCCTAGTGCTCTTATATCTGATGAATCATATGGTACCTTAGATTGTCACAAATTTATGGATTTGTGATTGCTGGCTTTTCCATAGACATGTTCTCTACCACTCTACATCAGAACATGATGGTTATATTTTTCTTCCATATCCATATTTTCACCTATGTTCTCCTACGTGGAAACCCAGTGATTATTTTATTTGGGTAACTGTTACGTTTCATACTTTTGTTTTTAAAGATTGGTTTTGGTATTCCTTTTTACGATGTGGATTTCTATTAAAGAAACTTTCGAATAGTAAACCATTTATAACCCCGATGAATTTCGAGGGAGAAATTCATTTTAAGGGGGGTAGAATGTAACACCCCGAGATTTTATGAAAAATATTCTTTTTAATTTCATTAATGTCTTCTGTTGTACGCTACACCAAAAGGAGCTTTCACAACACGCATCTCTGACCTGGCTTGAATTACATGCAATCGCGACCTTCCACGATAGCGTGTGTTGTACGCAACACCAAGTTTCGCTAAACAACGATATGCTATTAAAATATTATTAAAACGAACCGTTATGAATAGTAATAACCACTTTTTGAAATTTTGTAAATTTTATTTTTCAAAATGGACTACATTTTTGGATTCGGAGTATCGAATTTAGCCTAAGGTGAAATTTTCGTACTTTTCGGATAACTTTCATATTCTGATGAATAGTGAAAATTACTAAATTATAATTAAAAACAACTTTTTTAATCGAAATAATTAATAGTGATAAATTATTAATTTGAGTGGTTTTAAAGTATATTTAGAATATATTTTTACAATTTAATACAATTTTGGTCATTGGATGTAATTTCACATTTAAACCAGTCATAAACAAGTGTCAATCTTTTGATAGTTATTATCTCTTAAAAACACGCCATTTGTTTTGACGATGGAAATTAATTTTTAAATTAGTTAATGTAACTGATATGTTTTGAATTTGGTAAAATAGACATCATTTTTGAGTTCATAATATCAAATATATCTTAGGACTAATTTTTGGTATTTTTCTGGAAACTTTCATTTTTTGATGAATTGTGAAACCACTAAGTGGTAGTAAAAAAATGAATTTTTCATAAAACATAATTTTACCGCTTCTATGAGTTGAATTTAAAAAATCCAAGAGACACGGTTGATGTCAGTAAGTAAAATGTGGTTTAATGAGATGAAAATAATTTTTTGTGAATAGTAACTTTTTACTTTTTTTTACCACGGTTAAAAGTAAATAGGGTAATTAAGGGTAAACATGATATTATTATTACCCTAACACAGGTCCTAATTCTATTGGATAATTGTAATTAGACCAAAAATTACCTTAGGAATAATATATGATCATTTAGGCCCACTTGGATTAGATTAGGACATTTATTATTAATTTATTTTAAGAATGGGTTAAAATAGTTAAAATCAAAGTTTAATAAGTAAATAATTTTTAATATGGGGTTATACATAAGATAAATTCGACTATAAATATTCATTAGAAAGCTAAAAATATTTCCTACATAATGGTATTTTGTTTGTAATTTTTAGACATTAAATAATTTAATTTATTTATGACACAACGATGATGCAGTAATTATCTTATTAATGAAATATTGACATAATTGATGTTATAAATACCCAAACAAATTTAATTTGAGGCTTTTTATGAATTACACTAATTTTTTAGGGTAATATGACATGTTAGTATGGATATAATTCACTTTTTTCGAACTTATCTTTCTGTTAGGATTTTCACAAAAATCAATTACTAAATAGTGTCAAAATTGACATAAAATAGTTGTTAAAACAAATATTATATTATTAATTGTTATTTTATTCCTAAAAATCTAAGTTTCGGCCAAATGACTAAGATAAGGTTATATATATTAATAATAAACAACTTGGGGTTAGTTTGGCTTGATATAGTATGTTTATTAACCTTAGAGTATAAGAACACAAGAAGACACGGTAAAAGTAAAATTATTTAACTTAATGTTAAATCTAAATGATAAGGTTAAAATAGGAACCTAAACTTGTCTAAATATATTGTATGAGATTATTTAGACCCTTCCCCACCTTAGCTTATAAATAAATCAATTTGGATCTATTTAAAACCGAACTTGACTTTATAATAAAATAATATTTTTAGTTATTCCAAAGGTGCCCCTCTCCTCCCTTATAAAAGGGAACCTCCTCCCTCTCTTCCTCACACAACTTTGAGTCTTCAAGCTCGGCCAAACCCTACCAAATTATCTTCTCCACTTCCCTAGAAACATCCTAGAGGTTCTGGACTTCCTCAAAGACCAATTTTAGTGCCCTAAGAGGAGGTCTCAAAGAGGCGCTTCAAAGAAGAGGTAATTTTCGTTACCGATTCTTTCACCTTTATTTCTTCGTCCACTTATTCTTATTAGGTTGTTTCATTATGAAGTAATAACATCAGTATCACTCATATACTTATATGTTATTTAATGTATGAAACAACCCTATTTCACCATATATCCATCCTACGGAAAATGAAATCACCGCGCGTGTGTACGTATGGAATACCGTCTCCATGCCGTGGTGAAATATATTTTCCACCACCACCTTACTTGGATGGGTATAATGGTGTAAATAATAACTATATATTATTATTTTAAAGTGATATTGATTCTTAAATAGTATACATACACTCCAATTCAGTCCCACGATCATGAGAACGATATCATCGCTCGTGCGTACGTACGGACTACCATCTCCACGACGTGATGAGATTCATTCTCCACTTTAACCATTAATGAATGATTGTAAAGTATATATAATAAGTAATCATGAAATATATGACATAATAATGATACTTGATTTATGTGTATATATATGTATTTCATCTACTTAATTCCGTTTAACTCAATAAGGAAACAAAAACAGCGTTCATGCGTATGTACGGCCTACCGTCTCCATGAACGGTGTATTTCTTTCCATTTACTGATTTATTATATATATGTATATTCTGAATATATATATATATATATATCATGTTTTATATTCTGTAATTAAGTAATCATGATCTAAGTAATCAAATGAATAATTACAAGTCAAAACACAGACGACAAATGAAACAATTTTACCCAAAACGCTCTTTAACATGGAATTTACAAAAGAACGGGTAATATAAAGTCATATGTGAACCATATATGATATAATAACAATGAATATGATTCTGTAATAAGTCAATGACATTATTTAAATCATTATACAGGAGGTTCGGACACTTACGAAGCAAATCAGACCTAAGGTAAGGGAAAATATCACAATCTCATTTTTATCCGAGATTGTTTATATTTTGGTATTTACTGGGGTTTATTTTATCATCCACATCCATGTTTCCTGAATATGTAATGTTATTTACATCCACCTACAATTTTTTAAATCCAAATTTACCCTTCGGTGAGTTTTTTTGTTGTTTTTCGTACGAGGTACTTTTTAACTTTTTTGACAAAAGTAAGAGAAGAATGTTTTTTTAACTTATACGGCATGAATGGATTTTTAAAACATTATTTCCAAGAAACTTCCTTTAAAAGTTATCAAGTTTATTTTTAATCAACTTCTTTTAGTTTATAATTTTATGACATGTTAAGAAAGGAAAATTGTTTTTGAAGTAGAAAGGATATTTTCCTCAAGAATGGAGTTCAAGTGTTTTATCAAAAAAAATTTCCATCTAAGATAATAAACGATTCTGTTTTCATCCCTATTATTACATTTATTTGATTATGTTGTGATGGAATTATTTTTATGAATTCCTTGATCTTATATGGATTGTTTTATGATGTCATGATGTTTAGGATTCCCATTTTTATTTCATGGGTTATGCTATGATGTATGGTTTATGATTTTGTGGCACACATAAGAATGGTATCATTATGAGATGGGTGGGACCTATATCTCCCTCCAATGCATTGGGTAATGATTTTATATCTCATGAGATAGACATGGCTGGAATGGTAGGTTATACCGGTTCAGTGAAACAGGACTGAAACGAGGGTGACTCGGTTCAGAAATGGACTTTGTCCACTAAGATAGTCTTGGAAATGAGTCTTGACTAACAAGAAATGATTCTCTATGATTATGTCTGTATGCCACAAAGTTTCATGTTTTAAGTTATGATAATTGGGATTTCATTTCACTACTATGATTTATCCCATGTTATGAAATTATGCTATCTTTTGCAGGTTAAGATTTCCAAAATGTTATGTTCTTATGAATATGATGTGATTGATATTTCTTTTGTTTACCCTTACTGAGCATTTGATCTCACCCTTTTATGTTTTCTTTTCCCCATGATATAAAGAAAGGTTTTAGGTTAAAAAAGGGGAAGATCTTTATGGGAGATGTGGAAGATCTTTCCCCACGTTTAGAAGATTATATTCCGAGTTTCCAAAGACACTAAACTATTACGGTCCTTTTGTGTTTGTTTTTGTTATGTACTAAGTATTCCGCAAAAGTAATGTAATGTCCATGTACGTCTAGCTTCGGGTCTCTACAGACCCCTTTTTGGAAGTGTTCCCTTTTCCATATTCTGGAGAACCTGACCGAGTCGGGCCGGACTGAGGTGCGATCACCCCCGTTTCAAGGAAAGGGATGTAACTAACAAAACAGGCGTTCGATCGATGTGGAATCTATGGCAGAAGGACCCTTGTGACAAGGAGGTCCATTGAAGATACTCTATGTGAGTTTTTACAGAGTTTGACATGCAACCTGGGATGGATCAGACTTGAATCCAACCAGTCCTTTTTTACATAAGTGCCCATATCTCATAAACTGGGCATCTGATCGATGTTTCGTCTTTCACATTGGATACCATATGATGGGGAAGTCCTTTGGGAAACTTATTCAGGGAACTTCATGGGGGTTTAGGTATGCCTGATGAGTTGACGAGCAGATCCACCCAGAATTAGGTGTGCTTAGTGAGGGAATCTCTTGGCTGGCTATAACGTGAGGATAGATTATCGATCATATGTGGGTCAACATCTATCAATCTAGTTTTGGTCAGCGCTTAGCGATATACTATGTGTCAGTACCTATCGAGCTTTTGTGAGTTAGCTCCTAGAAATTTTGTGTGGGTCAACATATATGGATGATGGGTGGGTCAGCAACAGAGCCTCTTGACAAAATAAGATGATCTAGTTTTACAACTAATCATCTGTACTTCTGTACATAAGTTATATACCTAGTGTGATCTGAGTCTTTTACCTTCGTGGTGTTACCTTTAAGGTACTTTTACCCTCATGGTGTTACCTTTTTGGTATTACCTTTGAGGTACTTTTACCTTCATGGTGTTACCTTTGTCGTGTTACCTTTGGGGTATTTTTACCTTCGTGGTGTTACCTTTGTTGTATTATTCACTCATGGATCATTTGTGAAAACGGATAACAATTTTGAGCCTTATGTTTCCTCATGTATGAGACAAGTATAATTTGAGAACATAGGTATATGTATGGGAATACACATAAGTATAGTTGAGGACTACTACTTCATGCTTTGTGATTGAGGTCTTCCTATGTGGGTTTTCCTTTCTGGAAATATGGGAGACCGTTGGGGGTCTCAGGGTCCCAACTGAGTATTCTTATACTAACCCATGAATGGGATATGCCCATACCATGTTGTGTCTTCTGCGGACAACGAACAGGGTTTATTGAGGCTGAGATATCCATGACTAGATGGTGCTCATAGGTGGATCATTTGATTTGATGTGACACATTGACTACTGATCGTGAGTTCTACCTACCCTTTAGGAAGGTTCCTTAGTGCATGTTCTAGGAGCTATTTTCTCTTTCATTTGTACTTGTAATTTCCAGTTGGGCTTGTATTCTGGCCCTTTTACATTATGTACACTTATTACTACATTAGTTTACTTCTTTGTTGCTTCTTGTTGGGTAATCGGATTATTTGTTTGTATAAGTTTAAAGGAAATGACTTCCCATTAAAGGGACACAAATTTTCGGTTCTAGTCAATAGCCCTTGGCTTAGGGAAGGTGGGCTTGGGGTAGTCATGGAATGGGCCTCGGGGGATTGGTCATGAAAATGTGGTATCAAAGTAGTCAGTTCTGCCGAAGAATTATGAAACTAATCTTTTCAATGTGGCACTAGTGTTAAGTGTTAGGAGTGTGGTTTTCAATTTAGGGAATCCATTATTGGTGTGGGAACTGACGTATCCATACAATGGGAACCAAAATTCATATTTCTAACTTCGGGCATGAAAACAATGATTGCGAGTTTTATTTAAAACGATTTTCTTATGATCTCATTGAGTTAGCTCACAAGGTAAAACTTATTAACCATGGAGGGCCTATTTTTTTCCAGATGTTGCCACGTAGACAGTCGGCCAGGATTCCCGAGGGAGTACACGATGACTTCCCACCGAATGATCTTGTGTAGATCATCAACAGATGCTATAAGTGGACCATGCACACCAACTGAGCATGTTGCACATGTTCTGGTGGAAGAGGCCTCTGAGTTGTCAAGGCAAGACATATTACCCAATTGTAACGACCCGAGTCCAGATCCCCTCCACTAGTGCCCCATACCCAGTTCGCCACATGACCTCAAGCGTGTTTCCCAGAATTCCAGAGGCTTCCAACTAGCATCAAGGGTCGTGGTAAATTATTGGTGAAACTATTCCCTCATTCGGTAAGGTATAAAAGGTAAGGAAAAAACAATAAATAGTTGAAGCAGTAAGCAACAGGCATAACAACAGAAACCAAACAGCAGAAGCAATGTAGATATATAACAATTATGACAATGATGCATCAGGTACAAGTATATAAGGAATACAACAAACCAAACAATGTGATGAATACAACTGAAACCAAGTGCAAAAGAAAACAGAGTAAGCTCCTCAGCATCGCAAGCCATGGCTCGGTACCATGATCCCTAGCTCCAGTGCAATCAAGAACCTGAAGTAGAAGGGCGCTTTCCCTTATCCATACCGGCAGCAACATGGTCTTCTTGGGCCCAAAATCATGGCCCAAACAGGGTGTGAGATACAATCCCAGTATGAAATCACCCAAATATTTGTACCTAACAGTCAATGAGTACATGACAGTAAATAACAAGAAGCAGTAAACAGGAAAGAACAAACAGCTACAATCTATAGTCCTAACAGGTAAAGAACACAAGTAAGAAGCCAGCAACAAAAGGAGAAACAGGTAACCCACTAGGTAGCTCTCACAGCCTAACCCCTATGGTTCAACCCACAAGTACAAGAAACCCTCTGGGAGGCACACATAGTCTCACTCCTCTGGTTCAGCTATGAAATTAATAGACTCTCTGGGGAAGCACTCACCGTAAATTCCCCCTATAGTCTCGTATCGTGCTAAAGGATCTATGGGGAAGCAATCAATGTCAATCCCCCATGTGGCCCGCTTCGAGGAACTACAGACTCTCTGAGGATGCACTCAATGTCAATTTCCCCTGTGGTCTCGCATCGTAATTAAAAGACGCTCTGGAGAAGCCCTTATGTCAATTCTCCCTATGTTCTACTACACTAGGCTCTCACAGTCCTATGTGGAAAAGTAAAACATGCTCAGCGCGCGTGCAACATCCATGTAAACCTCAAGAACTACTTTTCTATCAACTAAGGCTCAATAGAATACCAAAGAGACAGTTCCACTATCCTATAACAAGGTATGGCTACTGGAAAAACACCCAATAGGAAAAAGAAGCATGGAAAAGAAACCTGAGCACAAAATAAATTACTCTACTCACAAGTAATAACCTGTACTAATGAAATCAAGCAAAACAGGCAAACAATAGTGGAAAAATAGGAAACATGCAATACCCCGTTCACGGGTATTGGTGGAATTTGAACATAATATTCATCAACATTCTACAGAAAGACACAAACCACATATCTCGATCCTAGGAATTCGATATATGTGAACCACGATGACAGATTCCTCTTAGAACAACGTAGATCTGAGAAAATGTACAAAACGTTCATCCCATGATATCTTGAAAACAAGAAGGAAGCAAGAAACAAGTCTCAAGTAGAAGGAAGAACTCACCGTTGCGCTTCCAACGCAATCGATCTTGCTCGAATCGGAGAATAGAAGGCGAGGCGGGAGTTCGTCGAACATCCCGTCATATGGTGGCTCTCGGACGGATGGAATCTGGAGAAGAAGATGAAATCAGGGGTTAGGCACGACCCCAATCTGTTTATTGAAAAAAAATTACACGGCGTGTACTTCAATTTTCTGTACTCCGAATTAACCGGCCTCCACCTCACCCTTACACAATGTGTGTGGGGCCCGAACACGGCCAGCACACGACTTCGAGCGGAAAAGGGAGTACACGACATGTACATAGAAAGTAAACAGTGTGTACTTCAAAAAATTCCAGCAAAAACATTTTTCTCAACTAATCCAGAAAAAACAAAAACCTACCTGAAAAGAAGATCCGGGTTCATACAAACTTCCCCCTTAAAGAAATTTGTCCCAGAATTTCCTTAACGAGGTGGAAAAGATGAAACCTCGAACAGCTCTGGCCACTGTGATCGTACATCGGTCTCCCTATACCAGGTCTCATCCTATACTTGCTCGTGCTGCCATAGTAATCGTACCAGAGGAACAGACCACCCACAGAGAACCTTCGTACTGCAATCGACAATCCAGATAGGATGCTTCTTGAACGACGCATCTGCTTCAAGCTCCACTTCCTCGGGCTGAAAGACATGAGACGGGTCTGAAAAGTAATGTCGAAGCTGGGAGACGTGGAAGACATCGTGCATGGCCCGATACCGCTGAAGTAGCTGCAATCGATAGGCAACCGACCCAACACTCTCTAAGACTTCAAATGTCCTGACGTACCACGGTGAAAGCTTACCCTGTCTCCGAACACTTTGGTGTCCTAACCTTGGTGCGACATGAAGGAAAACCTGATTTCCAACCTTGAACTCCATAGGTCATCTCCGCTGATCAGCATAAAACTTCTGTCGAGACTGTGTTGTAGCCATCCTCTTCGGAATCAGCACTATCTACTCTGAAGTCTCCTGTACAAGACGAGGTCCCAGCAAAGCTTCCTCTCCTACCTCCAGCCAGCATAAGGGTGATCGGCATGGCCTACCGTACAAAGCCTCGTATGGTGCCATCTGAATGGTCGCCTAAAAACTGTTGTTGTAGTTGAACTCTACCAGATGAATATGTTTCTCCCAAGAACCGCCAAAGTCTAGAATGCAAGCTCGGACCATATCCTCAAGCACCTGGATCGTGTGCTCGGACTGGGCATCAGTCCGGGGATGGTATGATGTACTCAAAAGTACCTGTGTACCCAAGGCCTTCTGAAGTCCCTTCCAGAACCGAGAGGTAAAGTGCACATCTCTGTCTGAAACAATAGAGTGTGGAACTCCATGCACACGAACGATCTCTTTGATGTAAAGTCACCCCATATCATCGACACTGAAGGCTTCCTTGATCGGAAATAATTGGGTAACCTTCGTGAGCCTGTTGATGATGACCCAAATAGAATCGTTCCCCCGAGGTGATCTCGGCAACCCAGTCACGAATTCCATCGCAACATCGTTCCACTTCCACTCCGGGATGGGTAACTATTGTAAAAGCCCTGCTGGTTACTGATGTTATGCTTTCACCTGCTGACAAGTAGAACATCTCATCACAAAACCACCAACATCCTTATTCATACCTGGCCACAAGTATTGGCAATGAAGGTCCCAATACATCTTGGTGGCACCAAGATGAACTGCCCAAACAGAGGAATGGAAATCCCGCATCAGCTCCTCGCGTATGTTTGCTGGCACCCATACGCATCCCTGGAAACGCAAGATCTCATCCTCACCCACGGTCCATCCAGGAAGAGGGTCCTCTCCTGACACACTCTCCCGCAGGACTATGCCTTCCGAGTCTGATAGCTACCTCATCCGTACACGATCAAGTAGCATGGAGGTAACAGCTACAGAAGATTGAAAAGTCTTTCCCCATCTGTTGTGATCATCCAGATGCATCTCAGAGAACAGAGCCATCAGTTTCCACTCACTACTAGCCTCCTGAACTGCCTGAATCTGAGTTCTCCTA
Organism: Viscum album; assembly: GCA_963277665.1. NCBI lineage: Eukaryota > Viridiplantae > Streptophyta > Magnoliopsida > Santalales > Viscaceae > Viscum > Viscum album. The sequence continues at coordinate 652,622,703 of OY728133.1, read as the reverse complement.
CTCAACGCATCTTCCACGGCATTGCCCTTTCCCGACATATAGGAAAGCTTGAAATCAAAATACTGAAGATACTTGACCCACCTACGCTACCTCAGGTTTAGGTCATGCTAAGTGAAGATATAATTGAGAATCTTGTGGTCAGTGAAGACCAAAAAGTGATATCCTAGAAGATAGTGTCTTCAACAGCGCAAGGCATGAACAACAGATGTCAACTCCAGATCGTCCGTAGGGTAGTTCCTCTCATGTAGCCTCAACTGCCGAGACCTGTACGCAACGACTCCATCTCCCTGCATAAGCACAGATCCTAGCCTGATACCTGAAGCATCACAGTAAATAGTGTACCTCTTTCTTAGCTCTGGAAAGACTAATATCGGTGCCAACGTCAACCTCCCCTTCGGCTCCTAGAAGTCTAACTCACAATTATCTGACCATAAGAACTTCACCCTCTTCATGGTCAGACCTGTCAAAGGTGCTACTAGACGAGAAAAGTCCCGAATGTAGCGTCTGTAGTATCCAGCCAGCCCTAGAAAACTCCATACCTAAAAAAAAATCTTTGGATTCTCCCAGGAAACTACAGCTCTCACTTTTTCTAGGTCCACAGATACTCCTTCCTATGAGATGACGTTACCCAAGAAGTGAATCTGATCCATCCAGAAGTGGCACTTCGAGAGTTTAGCATAAAGCTGATGCTCTCTCAGTGTACTCAGAACAATCTCAAGATGTGTGGCATGGTCATGTCGAGTGTGAGAGTACACCAAGATATCATCCACAAAGACCACAATGAAGGAGTCCAAGTAAGGATGGAACAATTGGTTCATCAATTCCATGAAAACTGCAGGTGCATTCGTGAGACCGAATGGCATGACTGTATACTCATATAGACCATATCTGCTCCTGAAGGCTGTCAGAGGTATATCTAATGGTCTAATGCACAACTGATGATAATCGAACATCAAGTCGATCTTTGAGAACACCCGGGCTCCTCGAAGCTGATCGAAAAGGACATCAATCTGCGGCATGGGATATCGGTTCTTAACCGTCAACTGGTTCAGCTTTTGAAAATCCACACCAAGCCGAAGGGTACTGTCTTCCTTCTTCACAAATAGAATAGGTGAACCCCAAGGAGAAGTACTGGGTCGAATGAAACCCTTAGCCTGTAGCTCCTCCAACTAATTCTTGAGATCCTGCAACTCAGGTGTGGACATCCTATAGGGAGTAATGGACACCTGTGCCGCTCCTGGCACGAGCTCAAAAGAGAATTCTACCTCACAATCTATAGGAAAACCTAAAAAGTCCTCTGGAAATACATCCCTGAAGAGATCCACCACTGGAGGAAAGTCCAACTGTGGAGTCACATGATCATACAGATAAAGACTAGAAATCTGGGTTATCACCCCTCCTAGCCCAAGATGCTCGAGTCCCGCTCGACTCTCTCGAATTTCCCATTCACCACTATGAAGAAAAGATTCACCCTCTGGTGAGACGAAACTAACTATGTGGAAATATCAGTCAATGACCTCCTGGAGAGGAATCAACATATCCATGCCAAGGATGAAATAATTGTATATCATCTCTAGGACATAGAGATCCCATAAGAAGCGATACCCTGCAACCTCAAGAGGGGACTCTCTACACTGGCTTACACTAGATGTCCTCATTCCCAAAGGTGTTTATAGTGTCAACGAGTCGGCATAAGAAAAGATGAAGATCCCAAGGCTCTCCACAACAGCAACAGTGATAAATCTATGTGTAGCACCAGTATCGAAAAGGGTTGTTGATAAAACTGAGGCTACTAAAATCGTACCTTCAATAGTAGAAGGGCCGAGATCCTGGTCCTGATAAGTCTGCTCCATAGCGGAAGACTGGATTGTACCGTGGACCTGTGCCCCTTGCTGACCAATCTGAGCTGAACCGCCCTGCTGGTGCTGAGGAACTGGTGGCTTACCGCCACGGCCTCAACCTCCACCTCCGCCCGAACGGACGGAAGAACTCTAGTTTCCCGATTGGTAAGATACTGGTCAGGATTCTCCTGAACGAGGAGTCATAGAAGAACCCCGGTCACCAGCTGCTGGAGTGAAAACCTGACAGAAATGCTGAAGGTGACCCATCTTCCCGCAAGACCGGCACTCCATGAGGTCTCTCTAGCACTGCGGCCTTGTGTGCCCTGTCCAGCCACACTAGTAGCATGTCACCTGGCTGCATGATGATGCATCTCGCTTCCTCAAATCATCGCGCCTAGACTCCCTATGGCACTTCTTGCTGTCATCTGTAGGAAAGATAACTCTGGAAGCAGAACCGCCCTGGATCGCAGCTTTGGAGTATCTCAGGTTGCGCTCTGCAATTAGTGACTAGTTGATGATGGAAGTGATTGAAGTCAACTAGAAGATGTTCACCTGTGAGTGGATCTCTCGCCTGAGTCCCTCCTCAAACTTCCTTTCCAAAAACACCCCACTCCAACCCAAAGGGGTGTAAAACACTGCAGCTCAGTGAAATGAGAGGAATAATCCATGACAGATAGGGTACCCTTCTCTAATCTCATGAACTCCCATGCTCGATTGGCCCTCAGGGTTTCTGGGTAGAAGTAGTCATAGAGCACACGCTGGAACTCCTCCCAAGTCATAGCCTGCTGTTGACCCGCCTGTGAGATCACGTCCCACCACCTCTTGGCGAAGTCTCGGAGCATGTGGGTGGCGAGCTTGACCCGCCTCTCTGGAGGTGTCTCCAGATACTCGAAGATAGTCAGCATGGCTTCCATCCATGACTCTACAGCCTGAGGTCCTCCTTCCCCCGAGAACATGGGAGGATGATGCTGCAGGAAAACCCGTGTCAAGTCTCCCATAGACATGGCAGGAGGCGGCGCTTCCTGGAAGGACTGCATCATCCTCCTGAAACCTTCCCTGAACTGCGCATTCGTGCCCTCAACTGGTACAACAACTGGTGCCAAAGATGGCTTGGCTGGGGGATCGGCAGGAAGTCCCTGATCAGCCATATCTGGCATCTGATCACTGCCTAAACACTGACGTACGACCTGAGGACGTCTCAGAGGCATAGCTATGAAAGATCGAAAGTACACCTTGGATCAGGAAAACAAGGACAGATAACAAAAGAGTAAAAAACGGGAACAGGGGAAGAAAAACACACAAGATTACAAAACAAGACTACATGGCATGTATAAAAACTACATGGCGTGTCTCCTTAAGCCACTGACATGGGCGTGTACGCCTACTCTAAAAGTCGTGTAACACATCAAACTACATGGCGTGTTGACCCCAACACACAGCGTGTACAAGAAAACTAATCCCCTATCTGAGTCTCTTTACATGGATAACCCACGCGGTCCGACTTAACCTGAGACTACACGGTGTGTTCTAAACAAACACGACGTGTACTGGACAAGGCTTCGGCGGCCCGTGTTGTTGAGCACACGGCCGTCCAAACAGCTGTACCTTACACGGTGTGCTCCGAAAAAACACAGTGTGTATAGGCAAAGACAACACTATCCCGTGTTATTAGTGACACAGTCGGGTCCCTGGGCAAGACAACACGACATGTTCCGAAAAAAAAACACGGCGTGTGGAAGGGAAGGTAACATCGGCCCGTGTTGTTCATGACACGACCAAGTACCAGAACAAAACTACATGGCATGTTCCCCATGGACACGGTGTGTTCTACTCGAGCTTCCTTGACCCGTGTTGTTGGTGACACGGTTGGGTACACTGCTCCGAACATACACGGCGTGTAGCTACCGTACACGGTGTGTTCCCGAAGTTACTTTCATGACACCGTGTTCTTCCCACACAGTCAGTGACACAGCCTGGAAACTACACGGCATGTTCTCAAAAAGTACACGACGTGTATTCTGGGTTTTTCTGATAAGTAACTCAGAAACTGCACAGAATTCCATAAATACTAAAAACAAGGCGAAAAGTTCCAAATTTCGATCCATGAGGGCCCATTACACCTCAAGAACCAAAATTTGGCGTTCACATTAAGAAAGGAACAAAACAAACAGTTTTCTAGCATAACAGAAGAGAATATATCAAGAAACTATCACAACAGCATGCATAATATACACAAATTCTATCACAACAGCATGCAATCGCTAATACACCCTAGATGGCATGGCAATAATGCATGGCATGTGATTTCTAAAAGTGACTATATGTTGCATGAGATGACATACCCTCATCTCATTGGGTTGCGACAGAAATAGAACCGCAATATCAAAACAGTAATAGCACAAGTCATGTGAATCACTCTAGGTGAAATTAGATCAACTATAAAATCTCAAAACCAGAAAAATTGCAATTAACGAGGTAGTATGGATTTTCCATGTACACGGGTTAGCTACTCCCGAGCACAGCTTAATACCAACTACCGAATCCATCCTATCATTGGCTAGAGTCTCCAAATAGTAAATCAAGAGAAAAGAACCTGCCTATGATACCATTTTGTAACGACCCAAGTCCATAGCCCCTCCACTGTTGCCCCGTACCCGGTTCGCCACATGAACTCAAGCGCGTTTCCCCAAATGCCAGAGGCTTCCGACTAGCAGTGAGGGTCGTGGGATGTTATTGGGGAAACTATGCCCTCATTCGGTAAGGTATACAAGGTAAGGATAAAACAATAAACAACGAAAGCAGTAAAAAACATGCATAACAACAGAAACCAAACAGCGGAAGTAATGTAGATATATAACAATGATGACAATGATGCAACAGGTACAAGTATCTACAGAAAATAGAAAACACAACAACGTGTTGAATACAACTGAAACCAAGTGCAAAATAAAAAAAAAGTAAGCTCCTCGGCATCACGAGGCACGGCTCGGTCCCATGCTCCCCAGCTTCCGTACAATCATGAACCTGAAGTAGAAGAGCACTTTCCCTTATCCATACCTGCAACAATATAGTCTGCCTGGGCCCAAAATCATGTCCAAAGCAGGGTGTGAGATAAAATCCCAGTAGGCAATCACCCAAATATTTGTTCCTAACAGTCAATGAGTACCTGGCAGTAAACAACAAGAAGCAGTAAAGAGGAAAGCACAAGCAGCAACAATCCACTGTCCTAACAAGTAAAGCACACAAGTAAGCAGCCAGTAACAAAAGAAGAAACAGGTAACCCTCTGGGTAGCTCTCACTGTAACACCCGAGACTTTTATGTTATATAAATCATCAAGGTAATCTTTTTCTACACAACACTTTCTTGGCTTGCTTTACACGAAATCGCGACCTTCCTCGATAGCTTGTGTCGTACGCAATACCGAGTTTCACTAAACAACGATATGCTAAAACTAGTCGTTATGAATAGTAATAACCACTTTTTGAAATTTTATAAATTTTGTTTTTCAAAATGGAATTCATTTTTGGATTCGGAATAACGAAATTAGCCTAGGGTGAAATTTTGGTATTTTTCGGAAAACTTTCAATTTTTGATAAATAGTGAAACCACTAAGTGGTAGTTAAAAAACTGAATTTTTCATAAAACTTAATTTTACCACTTCTGTGAGTGGAATTTCAAAAATCTGAGAGACACAGTTGCTGTTAGTTAGTAAAAAGTGGTTCAATGAGATGAAAATAAATTTTTGGTGAATAGTAGCTTTTTACTTTTTTCTACCACAATTAAAAGTAAATAGGGTAATTAAGGGTAAAGATGATATTATTATTACCCTAAAACATGTCCTAATTCTATTGGATAAGTTTAATTCGACCAAAAAAAAACTTAGGAATAAAATATGACCATTTAGGCCCACTTGGATGAGATTAGGACATTTATTATTAATTTATTTAAAGAAGGGTTAAAATAGTTAAAATCAAAGTTTAATAAGTAAATAATTTTTAATAAGGGCTTATAAATAAGATAAATTCGAATATAAATATTCATTAGAAAGATATAAATATTTCCTACATAATGGTATTTTATTTGTAATTTTTAGACATTAAATAATTTAATTTATTTATGACACAATGATGATGCAGTAATTATCTTATTAATGAAATATTGACATAATTGATGTTATAAACACCAAAATAAATGTAATTTGAGACTTTATGAATTACACTAATTTTATAGGTTAATATGACATGTTATTATTGATTTAATTAACTTGTTTCAAACTAATAATTCTGTTATGATTTTCACAAAAATCAATTACTAAATAGTGTCAAAACTGTCATAAAATAGTTTTTAAAACAAATATTATATTAGTAATTGTTATTTTATTCCTAAAAATCTAAGGTTCGGCAAAATGACTTAGATAAGGTTATATATATTAATAATAAACAACTTGGGGTTCGTTTGGCTGCTTATAGTAAGTTTATTAACCTTATAGTATAAGGACACAAGAAGACATGGTAAAAGTAAAATTATTTAACTTTTGTTAAATCTAAATGATAAGGTTAAAATAGGAACCCAAACTTGCCTAAATTCTATTGGATGAGAGGATTTAGACCCATCCCCACCTTAGCCTCGAAATAAATCAATTTGGAGCTATTTAAAACCGAACTTGACTTTATAATAAAATAATATTTTTAGTTATTCCAAAAGTGCCCCTCTCCTCCCTTATAAAAGGGCACCTCCTCCCTCTCTTCCTCACACCACTTTTAGCCTTCCTGCTCGGCCAACCCCTTCCACTTTCTCCTCTCCACTTACCTAGAGACATCCTAGAGGTCCTGGTCTTCTTCAAAGACCAATTTTAGTGCCCTAAAAGAAGGTCTCAAAGAAGCACTTCAAAGAAGAGGTAATGTCCGTTACCGGTTCTTTCATCTTTATTTATTCTTCCACTTATTCTTCATTAGTTGTTTCATTATGAAGTAATAACATCAGTATCAATCATATAATGATATGTTATTATAAGTATGAAAAACCCTATTTCACCATCTATCCATCCTACGGAAGAAGAAATCACCGCGCGTGCGTACGTACGGAATACCGTCTCCACGCCGTGGTGTAATCTATTTTCCACCACCACCTTACTTGGATGGGTATAATGGTGTAAATAATGACTATATATGACTATTATAAAGTGATATTTATTATGAAATATTATACATATACTCCAATACAATTCCACGATCATTGGAATGATATCATCACTCGTGCGTACGTACGGAATACCGTCTCCACGATGTGATGCGACTCGTTCTACATGATCTTCATTTCATAATGATAATACAAATGAATTGAATGAATTAATATGATATATATTACACTAATCCCATTCTGGAAATGAGGTATCTATAACCTAAAGATAAGAATAATAATCTATTCGACAAGACACGCATAAGAACAAAAAGTTATAAACACTCGAATAACAAGTAGCAATGAAATATTACTACTAAGAAGCTAAGAATATGACCATATATGATATCTTAAAAATAAGTATGATTCTGGAATAAGTCAATAACATTATTTAAATCAATATACAGGAGGTTTGGACACTTACAAGCAAGTCAGACCTAAGGTAAGGGAAATGTCACAATATCATTTTTATCTGAGATTGTTTATACTTTGGAATTTACTGGGGTGTATTTTATCATCCACATCCATGTTTCCCCAATATGTAATATTATTTCAATTCACTTAAAATTGTTTAAATCCTATTTTACCCTTCTGTGAGTTTTTAGTAAAATATATGAAAGGAATCTTTTTTCGTTTTTCATACGAGGTACTTTTTTGAATTTTCCGACAAAAGTACGAGAAGAATGTTTTTTTTAACTTATACGGAATGAATGGATTTTTAAAACATTATTTCCAAGAAGCTTCCTTTACAAGTTTTCAAGTTTATTTTTAATCAACTTCTTTTAGTTTAAAATTGTAATACATGTTAAGAAAGGAAAATGTTTTTGAAGTATAAAGCATATTTTCCTCAAGAATGGAGTTCAAGTGTTTTATCAAAATTATTTTACATGTAATATAATAAAGGGTTCTGTTTCTATCCCTATTATTACATGGATTTGATTATGTTTTGATGGAAATATTTTTATGAATTCCTTTATCTTATATGAATTGTTTTATGGTGTCATGTTGTTTAAAAATACCATTTTTATTACATGGGTTATGCTATGATGTATGGTTTATGATTTTGTGGCACACATAAGAATGGTATCATTATGAGATGGGTGGGACCTATATCTCCCTCCAATGCATTGGGTAAAGATTTTATATCTCATGAGATAGACATGGCTGGAACGGTAGGTTATACCCGTTCAGTGAAACAAGACTGAAACGAGGGTGACTCGGTTCATAAAGGGACTTTGTCCACTAAGATAGTCTTGGAAATGAGTCTTGACTAACAAGAAATGATTATCTATGATTATGTGTGTATTCCACAAAGTTTCATGTTTTAATTTATGATTATTGGGATTACATTTCACTACTATGATTTATCCCATGTTATGAAATTATGATCTCTTTTGCAGGTTAAGATTTCCAAAAGTTATGTGCTTGTGTATACGATGTGATTGATATTTCTTTTGTTTACCCTTACTGAGCATTTGAGATCACCCTTTTGTATGTTTTCTTTCCCTAGGCCAAGAAGAAGGTTATTAAGTAGGATATGCCAAAAAGGGACTCTAGATATGATGAAATAAGTGGGAGGCAAAGTTGATGCTTTATGAACCAGTTGTTTATGTTTCCCAGTTTCTAAAGACACTATACCTATACGGTCCTTTCGTGGTTTTGTTATATGTTGTAATATGTATGCTTCAAGTTTGAAGTATTAACAATGTATGTAAAGTATGGGTCGTTATAGTTGGTATCAGAGGAAAGGTATAGTCAAACTTTGGAAACTAGGATGCGAAAGCCTTAGTAAGAACCCTAAGGATAAGTCTAAGCATAGAACACAATCTTAGTGTTATAGAAATGGCCATGAATAACCTAGGATAAGACCTTAAGTGTGAAATTTTATTCTTGATTATGTATTATAATTAGTGTTTCTCACACTATTCTTCTTGGTTTTAGTCAATGGCTGGAACCCGAAGGAACCGTGTTAATGCGGAATGCGACGGGAAATGCAATGATTGTCCCCCTGAGCAACCAAACGTTATGGGAGCTGGAATGAAAAATATTTTAGCCCTGCTCACACAACCTTGTCAAGCTATGAATCATGCCGGACTTCCAAACGAGCAAAGGAAGGAGCAACATTCTGTTGAATCCTTCATGAGGCATCGTCCACCTTCTTTCAGCGGGTCTACTGATCCATTAGTTGCTGAACAATGGATTAGTACTACTGAAAAGATATTTTCAGTTCTTCAATGTTCTGAACATGATAAATTCATCCTAGCAGTGTATCGTTTGGAAGGAGATGCTGATCAATGGTGGAATCTTATTAAGAATACGAGGAAAAGGGATGAAATTGAGTCCATGGAATGGGACGAGTTCAAGAACTTATTTTTCAATAAGTAATTCCCTCGTATTCTCCGAACAAAGATGGAGAAAGAGTTTCTTGAACTTAAGCAAAGGGATGATGAATCTGTTGGTACTTATGAAGAAAATTTTACAATACTTTCAATGTATGCTTCTGGTATTATTATCCAACCTGAGAGTAAGATCGACCGATTCTTTAGTGGCTTAAAACCAAGTCTTCGAAGGGCGTTAGCCATAAGAGACTTCAATAGCTACGAGGAAATCGTTCGATGTGCTCTCAAATTCGAGATGGAGATTGGAGTAACCCATCAGTCATATAGGTTTGATAAGAAGAGGAAAATGGAATTCAAAGGAAAATCTAAAGAGCACACTGAAAAGAAGATGAGCTTTCCCTTATGCTCCAAGTGTGGAAAGAAACATGGAGGGAGTTGTCTTAAAGGGACAAGTAAATGTTTCAAATGTGGAAAGGAAGGTCATCGGGCATTTGAATTCCACGATGATGGGAAGAAAATGTCTAATGATGCAAACAAAGGAAGGGATACATAGAATGAACCTACTACACTTCAATGTTTCAAGAGCAAGGAGATGGGTCATTATGCCAATAAATGCCCTAATCCAAGGATTGATGATGATGGTCGACATTAACAAACCCTTAAGGCTAATGTCAAAGGAAAGTCAGATGCAATTTCTATCAGCGATGTGGAGTATGATAACGATGTGTTGAAAGGTACACTTACCATCCACTCTAAAGTAGAAAATGTTTTATTTGATTCTGGATCCACCCAATCTTTTATTTCTGAAGAATTTTCTAAGGGTATCACCGTATTACCTCAACAATTAGATGTTGAGTTAGCTATGACAACACCTAATGGAAAAACAGTCGCATCAAAAGTTTATAATTCTTCTCCGATTGAAGTTTGGGGGAAATTGATACCTGCAAATCTTGTGATACTTCCTATAGTGGAATTTGATGTGATTCTTGGCATGGATTGTCTTTCTCTACATGGAGCTCATATCAATTTCCAAAGAAGGGAAGTCACATTTCATATTCCAGATCAATCTATGATCATCTATCGATGCAAGGATGAACATAACCTTACAGTGGAAATTTCTTCCATTTTATGGGTATTGATTCCACTAAATGAAGGTTATTTATCTCAAATGGATGGTGAGAAGCTCACGATTAAGAATATGCCCATTGTATGAGAGTTTTATGATGTCTTTTCGGAGGAATTACCGGGTCTTCCACCAAATCGTGAAGTTGAGTTTTCAATAGAACTCGTACCGGGTGCTTTGCCTATTTCAAAGACACCTTATAGAATGGCCCCAATTGAGTTGCATGAATTGAAAAAGAAACTCCAAGAGAATCTTGATAAGGGATTCATACGCCCTAGTGTGTCACCTTAGGGAGCACCTATTCTTTTTGTTAAGAAGAAAGATGGATCAGTGAGACTCTGCATTGATTATCGAGAACTTAACAAGATCACTATCAAGAACAAATATCCTCTCCCATGAATTGATGACCTATTTGAACAACTACGCGGAGCTCAATACATTTCCAAGATTGATCTTCGTTCAGGGTATCATCAATTAAGGGTCAAAAGGGAGGATATACCAAAGACGGCTTTCCGTACAAGGTATGGACACTATGAATTTATAGTGATTCCATTTGGTCTTACTAATGCCCCTGCTATCTTCATGGATCTGATGAATAGAGTCTTTAGAGACTATCTTGATCAATTTGTGGTAGTCTTTATAGACGATATTCTTGTCTATTCAAATAGAAAGGAAGAACATGAAGATCACTTGAGAATTATATTGAAGACCCTGAGAAAGAAGAAGCTTTATGCCAAATTTACCAAGTGTGAATTTTGGCTTCAAAATTTTGCATTTTTGGGTCACATAATCTCAAAAGAGGGGATATCTGTGGATCCAGAAAAAATAGAGGTTATCGAAAGATGGTCGAGACCAACAATAGTAACTGAGATCTGAAGTTTTCTTGGTTTGGCTGGATATTATCGACGTTTTGTGAAAGCTTTTTCATGATTATCTAATCCACTCACCAAGTTGACTCGGAAAGGAGTTAAGTTTTTCTGGATGGAAGAATGTGAAGATAATTTCAAGGAGTTGAAAAGAAGGTTATCCAGTGCACCTGTGCTTACACTTCCTTGTAGTGGAGAAAGGTTTGTGATCTATAGTGATGCATCCAAGAAGGGATTGGGGTGTGTTCTTATGCAAAATGATATGGTGGTAGCTTATGCCTCACGACAGTTGAAAATCCATGAGAAAAATTACCCAACACATGATTTGGAGTTAGCTGCGGTAATCTTTGCATTAAAGATTTGGAGGCATTATCTTTATGGTGAAAGGTGTGATATTTATACTGATCATAAAAGTTTAAAGTATATTTTAAAACAAAAGTAGACGAATATGCGTCAAAGAATATGGTTGGAGCTGATTAAGGATTACGACTGCTCAATCCATTACCACCCTGGGAAAGCAAACAGGGTGGAAGATGCATTAGGTCGACAAGACCATGCTAGTTTATCCATAATGAGGATCACAAAAGATCCAATATTTATGGATTTACAAAGGATGGATCTTGGAATTATAATGGAAGGGGGAAAATATTATCTTTCTCAAATGAATGTTCAACCATCTATACATGTGAAGATTAAAGAGGCACAGAAAGAAGATGTCGAGTTACAAAAGAAGGTGAGAAATGTTCCTGAATTCAACCTTGATTGTGATGGGATAATAAAGTTCAGGAATCGGGTTTGTGTTCCTCCCATCCCCGAATTAAAGAAGGAGCTGCTGGATGAGGCTCATAGTTCTTCATTCTCTATTCATCCTGGAAGCACGAAGATGTATAGGGACCTGAAAGAGTACTTCTGGTGGGATGGCATGAAAAGAGATGTTGATGAATATGTCTCTTGATGCTTGGTTTGTCAACAAGTTAAAGCTGAGATATAGAAGTCTAAGGGGATGCTACAACCATTACCCATACCCAAATGGAAATGGGAAAACATCATTGTGGACTTTGTCACAGGACTTCCTAAAACATCCAAAGGCAATAATGTTATCTGGGTCATAGTTGATCGTCTTACAAAGTCTGCACACTTCATTTCTATTAGAGAGGATTTCTCTCTAGATCAGCTTTCCAGGATATATGTAAAGGAAGTGGTAAGATTGCATGGAGTACCACTTTCTATTATATCTGATCGGGATCCGAGATTTACCTCAAAGTTCTGGCGAAATCTTCAGCATACTCTGGATACAGAGTTGAGTTTCAGCACTGCTTATCATCCTCAGACAGACGGTCAGTCTGAGAGAACAATTCAAACCCTAGAAGATATGTTGAGAGCTTTCTCTATGGATTTCAAAGGAGGTTGGGATCAACACCTACCATTGGTGGAATTTTATTATAATAATAGCTTTCACTCCAGTATTCAGATGTCTCCTTATGAAGCTCTCTATGGAAAGAAATGAAGGACTCCAACTTGCTGGGATGAAGTTGGGGAAAGAAAGCTATTATGACCTGATCTCGTTGATGAAATGGAAGAAAAGGTCAGATCTATTCAACAACACATAAGAGCAGCTCAGAGTCGACAGAAAAGTTATGCCGACAACCGAAGAAAAGACTTAGAGTTTGAAGTGGGTGATAAAGTGTTCTTATGAATATCTCCCTGGAATAGGGTTATGAGATTTGGAAAGAAGGGGAAGTTGAGCCCTAGATATATCGGTCCTTTCGAAATACTGGATCGTGTTGGGAAGGTAGCTTACCAATTGGCGCTTCCACCGAATCTCTCTCAAGTTCACGATGTGTTCCATGTATCTCTCCTGAGAAAGTACATACCCGATCCTTCACATGTATTTAGCTCGGAATTTGTACCGCTGGAGAAAGATCTTCCTTATGAAGAACAACCGATAGATATTCTGGATCGTAGAGAAAATGTCCTACGAAACAAGACCACTCGATTGGTGAAAGTTTTATGGAGGAACCACCAATTAGAAGAAGCTACATGGGAGCTTGAGGATATGATGAGGGAGAGGTATCCTCCTCTGTTTGTTACAAAGTGACGAATTTTGAGGGCGAAATTCATTTTAAGGGGGGTAGAATGTAACACCCATCAAAGAAATCTTTTTCTACACAACACTTCCTTGGCTTGCTTTACACGAAATCACGACCTTCCTCGATAGCTTGCGTCATACGCAATACCGAGTTTCACTAAACAACGATATGCTAAAACTAGTCATTATGAATATTAATAACCACTTTTTGAAATTTTATAAATTTTATTTTTCAAAATGGACTTCATTTTTGGATTCGGAATATCGAAATTAGCCTAGGGTGAAATTTTGGTATTTTTCTGAAAACTTTCAATTTTTGATGAATATTGAAACCACTAAGTGGTAGTTAAAAAACTGAATTTTTCATAAAACATAATTTTACTACTTCTGTGAGTGGAATTTCAAAAATCCGAGAGATACGGTTGATTTCAGTTAGTAAAATGTGGTTCAATGAGATGAAAACAAATTTTTGGTGAATAGTAACTTTTTACTTTTTTTTACAACGGTTAAAAGTAAATAGGGTAATTAAGGGTAAAGATGATATTATTATGACCCTAAAATATGTCCTAATTCTATTGGATAAGTTTAATTCGACCAAAAACAAACGTAGGAATAAAATATGACCATTTAGGCCCACTTGGATGAGATTAGGACATTTATTATTAATTTATTTAAAGAAGGGTTAAAATAGTTAAAATTAAAGTTTAATAAGTAAATAATTTTTAATATGGGGTTATACATAAGATAAATTCTACTATCAATATTCATTAGAAAGATATAAAGATTTCCTACATAATGTTATTTTATTTGTAATTTTTAGACATTAAATAATTCAATTTATTTATGACACAATGATGATGCAGTAATTATCTTATTAATGAAATATTGACATAATTGATGTTATAAACACCAAAATAAATGTAATTTGAGACTTTTTATGAATTAAACTAATTTTATAGGTCAATATGACATGTTAGTATTGATTTAATTAACTTGGTTCTAACTAATAACTCTGTTATGATTTTCACAAAAATCAATTACTAAATAGTGTCAAAATTGACATAAAATAGTTTTTAAAACAAATATTATATTAGTAATTGTTATTTTATTCCTAAAAATCTAAGGTTCGTCGAAATGACTTATATAAGGTTATATATATTAATAATAAACAACTTGGGGTTCGTTTGGATGCTTATAGTAAGTTTATTAACCTTATAGTATAAGAACACAAGAAGACATGGTAAAAGTAAAATTATTTAACTTTTGTTAAATCTAAATGATAAGGTTAAAATAGGAACCTAAACTTTTCTAAATTCTATTGGATGAGAGGATTTCGACCCATCCCCACCTTAGCCTCGAAATAAATCAATTTTGAGCTATTTAAAACCGAACATGACTTTATAATAAAATAACAGTTTTTGTTATTCCAAAAGTGCCCCTCTCTTCCCTTATAAAAGGGAACCTCCTCCCTCTCTTCCTCACACCACTTTGAGCCTTAATGCTCGGACAACCCCTACCTCTTTCTCCTCACCACTTCCCTAGAGACATACTAGAGGTCCTGGTCTTCTTCAAAGACCAATTTTAGTGCCCTAAAAGAAGGTCTCAAAGAAGCACTTCAAAGAAGAGGTAATGTCCATTACCGATTCTTTCATCTTTATTTTTTATTCCACTTATTGTTCTTTAGTTTTTTCATTATGAAGTAATATCATCAGTGTCACTAATACACTGATATGTTATTATAAGTATTAAAAAACCCTATTTCACCATCTATCCATCCTACGGAAAAAGAAATCACCGCCCGTGCGTACGTACGGAATACCGTCTCCACGCCGTGGTGTAATCTATTTTCCACCACCACCTTACTTGGATTGGTATAATGGTGTAAATAATGACTATATATGACTATTATAAAGTGATATTTATTCTTAAATAGTATACATATACTCCAATACAATTCCACGGTCATAGGAACGATATCATCACTCGTGCGTACGTACGGAATACTATCTCCACGATGTGATGTGACTCGTTCTACATGATCTTCATTTCATAATGATTATATAAATGAATTGAATGAATTAATATGATATATATTACACTAATACCATTCTATAAATGAGGTATCTATAACCTAAAGAGAATAATAAGAATCTATTTGACAAGACACGCATAAGAACAAAAAGTTATAAACACCTGAATAACAAGTAGCAATGAAATATTACTACTAGGAAGCTAAGAATATGACCATATATGATATCATAAAAATAAGTATGATTCTGGAATAAGTCAATAACATTATTTAAATAATTATACAGGAGTTTCGGACACTTACAAGCAAGTCAGACCTAAGGTAAGGGAAATATCACAATCTCATTTTTATCCGAGATTGTTTATACTTTGGCATTTACTGGGGTGTATTTTATCATCCACATCCATGTTTCCTCAATATGTAATATTACTTCCATTCTCCTAAAATTGTTTAAATCCTATTTTACCCTTTGTTGAGTTTTTAGTAAAATATATGAAAGGAATCTTTTGTCGTTTTTCATACGAGGTACTTTTTTGACTTTTCCGACAAAAGTACGAGAAGAATGTTTTTTTTGACTTATACGACATGAATGGATTTTTAAAACATTATTTCCAAGAAGCTTCCTTTACAAGTTTTCAAGTTTATTTTTAATCAACATATTTTAGTTTAAAATTGTAAGACATGTTAATAAAGGAAAATGTTTTTGAAGTAGAAAGGATATTTTCCTCAAGAATGGAGTTCAAGTGTTTTATCAAAATTATTTTCCATCTAAGATAATAAAGGGTTCTGTTTCTATCCCTATTATTACATGGATTTGATTATGTTGTGATGGAAATATTTATATGAATTCCTTTATCTTATATGAATTGTTTTATGATGTCATGTTGTTTAAGAATCCCATTTTTATTACATGGGTTATGCTATGATGTATGGTTTATGATTTTGTGGCACACATAAGAATGGTATCATTATGAGATGGGTGAGACCTATATCTCCCTCCAATGCATTGGGTAAAGATTTTATATCTCATGAGATAGACATGGCTAGAACGGTAGATTATACCGGTTCAGTGAAACAGGACAGAATGGGGGTGACTCGATTCAGAAAGGGACTTTGTCTACTAAGATAGTCTTGACTAACAAGAAATGATTATCTATGATTATGTGTGTATGCCAAAAAGTTTCATGTTTTATGTTATGATTATTGGTATTACATTTCACTACTATGATTTATCCCATGTTATGAAATTATGATCTCTTTTACAGGTTAATATTTCCAAAATTTATGTGCTTGTGTATACGATGTGATTGATATTTCTTTTGTTTACCTTTATTGAGCATTTGAGCTCACCCTTTTGTATGTTTTATTTCCCCAGGTCAGGAAGAAGGTTATTCCAAAAAGGGACTCTAGATATGATGAAATAAGTGGGAGGCAAAGTTGATGCTTTATGAACCAGTTGTTTATGTTTCCCAGTTTCTAAAGACACTATACCTATACGGTCCTTTCGTGGTTTTGTTATATGTTGTAATAAGTATGCTTCAATTTTGAAGTATTAATAATGTATGTAAAGTATGGGTCGTTATACTCAGAGCCTAACCCCTATGGTTCGACCCACAAGTATTAGCAACCCTCTGAGAGGCACACACAGTCTCACTCCACTGGTCCAGCTATGAAATTAATAGAGTCTCTAGGGAAGCACTCACCTTCAATTCCCCCTGTAGTCTCGTATCATGCTAAAGGCTCTCTAGGGAAGCACTCAACGTCAATCCCCCATGTGGCCCGCGTCGAGGAACTACAGACTCTCTGAGGAAACACTCAACGTTAATTTCCCCTGTGGTCTCGCATCATAATTAAAAGATGCTCTGGAGAATCCCTTACGTCAATTCTCCCTATGGTCTACTACACTAGGCTCTCACAGTCCTATGTGGAAAAGAAAATCATGATCAGCACGCGTGCATCATCCAAGTAACCTCAAGAACTACTTGGCTATCAACTAAGGCTCAACATCATATCAAAGAGACAGTTCCACTATCATATAACAAGGTATGGCAACTGGAAAAACACCCAATAGGAAAAACAAGCATGGAAAAGAAACCTGAGCACAAAATAAATTAATGTACTCACAAGCAATAACCTCTACTAAATAAATCACGAAAAACAGGAAAATAGTAGGGGAAAAACAGGAAAAACACAACACCTCGTTCATAGGTATTGGTGGAATTTGCACATAATATTCATCAACATTATACGGAAAGACACAAACCACCTACCTCGATCCTAGGAGATCGATATATGTGAACCACGGTGACAGATTCTTCTTAGAACAACGTAGATCTGAGAAAACTTACAGAACGTTCATCCCAGGATATCTTTAAAATAATAAGGAATCGTGAAAAATGGCTCAAGAAGAAGTAACAACTCACTACTGTGCTTCTAACGCAATCGACCGTGCTCGAATCGGTGAACGGAAGATGAGGCGAGAGTTCGTCGAAGATCCAGCCGTACGGTCACTCTCGGACGAACAGAATCTAGAGAAGAAGATGAAATCGGGGGTTAGGAGCGACCCCGGTCCGTTTAATGAAAAAAAAGAAAGTACACAATGTGTACTTCTTGAGTACATGGTGTGTACATCAGTTTTCTGTACTCCGAATTAACCGGCCTCCACCTCACCCTTACACGTCATGTGTGTTGCCCGGACACGGCCAGCACACGACATCGAGCGGAGAAGGGAGTACACGGCGTGTACTCAGAAATTGCACGGCGTGTACTTCAAAAATTTCCATAAAAAACATTTTTTCTCAAAAACTCCAGAAAAAAGAAAAACGTACCTGAAAAAAAGATCTCGGTTCTTACACCGATAGTTGTGTACTGGCTGGAGGTTGCGGCTATAGATTTCTGCCTATTTGAGACACTAGTAGAGCAGATAGTGACTCTAACTTCTAGTCTTTTCCAGTGTGCAGCCATGAGGATGGTCCATAGGGTGAAGAAGCTCTGATTCAAGGACTGTTTCCCTATATGGTACCTTCGGGTAGTGTGCCAACTGTATCACTACCTGTTGATCTATTGTAACAACTAGATATACTGGTAGAGGACACATGTAGGCTTAGTGACATACATGTGTTTTACCATCAAACACCCCTTAAGTTCCAATGTGAGCCAAACTCACAAGCGCCTAAGGATAGGCTTGAGGTGGTGGACAAGTTTCCATCTAGCCAGGGAGCTATTTGATCAGACGACAATCCTCGCAGAGAGCCTTCAACATGTCATAGTAGGATGATGACATGGATTAGATTACCATGATCTTATGATGAGGTGACTTTTCTATGGACAATCTTTAGAACCTTCTACTGATAAGGGGTCTCTTTCCATAAAAAGCTAGGGGGTGAGTGTTCCCAAGAGCTTCTGCAGCATTGGAAGGATGAAATGTCAGTATTTGACTATTCATCGAGGCATTCCAACCATCCTAGGTACTCTATGAATACAGTATGGTCAGTGATTTAGTGCTCGGACCTCCGACTGAGGTGTTTTTAGGGACATCTGAGCAAGCAGTATTACTCTATGAATTCATACTTATGTTAAGTTGTTAGAGATAACTTTGGGGTTGAATGTTCCTTGGCTGAGCAGATACATCTAGTGAATGTTGGCAGTGGGAAACAAAGAGACTTAAGCCAGTCTCATAGGATAGAGTGTTTGAATTGATTTGGGAAGGGGAAGAGATAGGGATAGATGAATCTGTAGGGAATAATGTGTGGAAGTGGAGATAGGGGAGAAACATGAGCTTGTATAAATTTCATCAAGTTACAACCCCCCCCCCAATGTTGACCCCATCAGCCTCTTGGAGCTAGAGGACAAGGGAACAGAGTTACTGCAAGCAGTAAAGGAGTTCGATTCAAGGGCTCCAAGAATGATTCGAGGTACATCTTGTGTCTAATACTAGCTGTTGTATTAATATAAATAGGTAACAATCATTCCTTATGTCCACAAATCAGGTTCAAGACCTAGATTTTCTAATTAAACCAATGACATAACCCTTACATCGTGAGATACCATTGGGAGGATACTTCATAATAACACTTATGTTGACGGTGTGATCTAACCCTTGAGGCAAGAGTTTTGGGCAGAACCTCTTAGTGGAAGCTTTGAGGCCTTACGCCATTATTTTGGTTATGGACTCGACATCCACATTTCATACTCAGATTGAATATTTTTGGAAAAAAGGATGTGGTATATCTACAACGTTGGAATGGGGTTTTCCTTGGTCGACAAAAAAGGAAACCCATGCAGTAGAGGATAAACTAACACATTGGAGGGTGCATCTATTCACTCTTGATTTGGCCATCCTTACCCACATAGTGGTAGGAGTATTCATTTTTTAGTTCCAAATAGTAGATGGAGAGTGTGAGGATATCTTTTCAAAATATGTATCTATGATTACCTCCTTGAAGGGTGAGGGACTTCTTCTTGGGATATGTACAACCATATCTTTGTACCATATTTCTCTAGGGATGCAACACCCTTGTCATCATTGAAAAAGAAGGGGGATCCATTCCTATGGACGGATAAGTGTCAGCTGAGATTTTCAGATATGAGATGGATACTGATGAGTACCCCCATCTTGAGGCCACTTGAAAAGGATGATGAGTATGTAGTCTACAACGATGCATCAAGGACTAGAATAGGTTTTTTCCTGATGCAGAAGGGGGTACTGATCACATACGGATCACTGCAGTTGAGACAGCACAAGTAGAACTACACTACCCATGCCCTAGAGTTTGCAGCAGTGGTCTTTGCATTGACGATGTGGCATCACTACTTGAAGTGTCAATGGTTTACTATTTACTCTGATCACAAGAGTCTCAGGTATATCTTCTCACGGAAGGACCTAAACTTGAGACAACTACAATGGCTAGAGTTCCTCCATGACTATGACTTTGAGATAGTCTATACATTTGGGAAGGTGAACGTGGAAGCAGATGCACTGAGTAGGAGGTTTGGTCTACAACTATGGAGTTTGGCGTCAGAGCAGCTAGTCGAATTGTAGATATCCTTCATGGATAAAGATGGAGTATCTTATCTCCAGTTTATGACTGTCACTCTCCCAATTCTTTAGAATGATCGTGAGGAATAACATAGGGATACTGACTGTGAGGCTTGACATGCTCAGTTAACTTTATGACGGTCTCCTAAAATATTTTTTAAAGGTGGGGAGCACGTCGTTCTTTTAATAGGATGAACAATGGTACCAATGACACATTGGGAGGAGGCGTTAATGGATTTACATGAATTCCCTTTAACGGTACATCTTGGAGTGGGGAATATGTACCAGGACCTTCGACATCATTATTTTTGTCCAGGGACGGAGGAAGCAGTGATAGAGTTTGTGTCACAATGCCTCACTTGTCATAAATTGGAGACTTCACAGAGCCGGTAGGGGTCTTATACTGACAGGGGATGGAGGCCCATGGAGTTTGAGGAGAGAGACCATGTATTCCTATAGGTCTCACTCTGATGATGATTGTAGAGGTTAGGATGGGGTGACATGCTATATCTGAGGATCATCAGACCTTTCTAGATTCTCAAAAGAGTGGGCGAGGTGGTGTACCATTTCTATCTTCCCCCACCGATGAACCATATGTATAATTTTTTCTTAGTGTCACTTTTTAGGAGATGTGTTCATGATACATTGCACATTATCGACTAGGGAGAGTTGGGCATTGATGATGGGGTGACTTTTCCAGAGTTTCAAGTGAAGAGAGAGGATCGACAGTAGAGAGTCCAATGTGGACAGTCTATCCCTCTGGTATGAGTTAGGTGGAATCACGGGATCCTCTAGGAGATCACATGGGAGTGAGAGTCTAATATTCATGATCCATAACCTCATTTGTTTGGTTTCCATAGTTTTGGATTTGAGGGATGTAAAGCCCATGGTGGGGGATTGTAATGTCACGACCTCCTCCCACCAAAGATGCACCTCCTGAGCTGGAAATGGTGAAAGGGAGATAATGACCCCCCGAGTCCCGCCTCTAGTAGGCCTCGGAGTGGAGACTAGCACCAAGGGTATGAGTTTTCAAAAATATGGGAGGAATTACCCTTTTTATTATTTAATATCGGGAAACAGGACGAGTCAAACACCAAAAGGAAAATCAAAAAGTGAAAATAAACCCAAAACCAAACCCATATGCATGTTTTATACAACACTGAAACAAATGTACAAGTACAGAAAAGCACCGAAGTACTGTACCAAAAGTAAGGAGAAAACAGCATCAACTCCCCGTGCCTGACTAGTAAGGTCCCGCACAGTCCCTATAGTCCTCCTAAAAACCTGAAAGTAAACGTAGGGTGAGCATATAAGTATACTCAGTAGGTAAACCTAATGTTCTCATGCACAAGTGGGGAGACATCCTATTGCCCCATGAGAAAAAAGAAGAACCAAAACCTAGCAAGGAATCTATCCACCCAGCCTCACCAGTCACACTCACCAAGTAACACAAGTCAATCGAGTATAGTAGTAATGTTATCAAATTATGGGTACCCCACACAACCTTCTGATTGGATACTGCTTAAGCCCTCATGCCTAACGCTCTGATGCTTCCCCCTCTTCCTGAGATAGTGCCGCAACATGGCCATACGAAGCTCGAGCTAGTGCCACAACCTGGCCATACGAAGCTCACAGTAACCGGCCAGCACACAATCCTCGACCATCTCAAATCACATCCCACCAGCACACAATCCTCGGCCATAACCACATCTCATCCTGAAGACACCTGGGAACATATCACACTTTATCCTGAAGATTCTTGGGAAACATCTGTCGTAACCTGCCTGAATGAACTTGGGCTATGGAACCAGGAAGAGGGAGCACATGGAAGAAAAGTAACCATCCATCCTTTGGATGCTTGTGAATCTCACCCCCCGTCCCATGGGTGTTCGGCACGTAGTGCTCGATATGGGTGGGGTGCGTAAATAAACATAAAACATATAGATTTATATAAGTATAACAACCACTCAACCCATCCTAAGGATTATACACAAAGATCTGAGCATGTTCCTTGGCACTACTAATTTGAGAGTATGCACACAAAAATAAATCCCAAACCCCAATTTAAAGTATTCATGTTTCAGCAGCTTTAGTTATTAGTTTCCTAACTACCGGGAAACTATCAGCAGCCAAACTAGATCAACTGTTCATAAAACATATCACTGCCATCCACAAATCAAGTTAGGAAAACACAAGAAACAAAAACAAGTCCCTTCTTATTAACCAACCAACCCCATTGATTATTATTCCCATTCCATTACCATTACCCACCATTCATTAACTCTTTTACTTTTATATTTTATTCACAACCCATAGTTCATTCACATTCAAACCCATCCATGCAGCCCTTCTGCCAACCACCATAACCACAATCACACTGAAACACATACATCATCATCCTGTTGATACCATTTATCATTGCCCTACTTGCCATCACCAACATAGAATTCACACCAACCCAAAACCAAGCCAACCGCATCCCCACTGCTCACTCGACCCACAAAAACTAGAAAACACCCCCTTCACATAAATAAACCCTAACCAACACCCACATGTTTATTATTTGAGTTTGTTCAACCGGGGTGATCACATAAGGGTTCTATATATTTAATCATTCAACTTTACATTATTAACCAATTTCCACATTCAATAAAATTTCCATCCATAAGAAAATCCAGAAGGAGAGGGAAATATTTAATTACGTAATCAAAGGCCCCCAACGACCATGATTTTCAGTAGGTATAAGCCCATTCAATTCACAACATAATATCATAGGATATAAAAAAGTAACTGCATTCACAAACTTCCCATCCCCATTATATAAGCCAGTTATTATCTTTATTAAACTAGTTTAAATGTGTTTCACGTAAACAAGAGGACACTAACCCCACATGATGCACAATTTAGAGAGATGAAGGTAATATCCCTACCAAAACAGGTTCTGATGTCCTTCTACAAACACGACCACCACGATCAGAAGGCTTCTCCCATAACGACTTCACCCACCAAGGACGTCGCAACACCACCGAATTAACAACACAAGAAACTCCCTCAACACAGAGATCACATGCTGTATCATGGAAAGAAAAAAGAGAAGTAGGATCAGAAAAAGGATACAAGAATAGAGTTTTAACATAACTTTTTAGAGTTGTTCGTCAAATACCGTCATTCCCATCAATTATCAGTAGTCTCCTCGGTTATAAACATTGGAGGTGAAGTCGAAGAAGAGTGAACAGAATTGGGTGTATGATGTTCTCCTCACTGACACGATCCTGCAGTCACTGACGGATCAATGATCGGAGTCCGAATGAAGATGTTAGGAGGATGACTTCTCAGTCATCCAGGAGTGTCGTCATGTGGAGAAGAAGGGTCCGCAAATAATATGTTACCCTCTCTTACATAGGAAAATGAAATTAAAACCGTATTCAGCATGAATTAATTAATACGCGCCGTAATCGTTCAACAGTTACGCTACTTGACTGGTCAACAGACGACCCTTCACGCGATTTCCATGTGTTTTAATAATAATGATAATAATAAATTAATATTAGGCATTTCTTTGAACTGAGGAAAAATTCATAAAATTTATTCATCATTGGTCTTAAAATGACTGTCTTAATTTTAGGGTGACAGTATCATAGATGGTTCTTCATTCCGATACCGTATGAAGAAGTTACGGTCAAATTAAGATTATTCGACCAAAATCATAATAATGATATTTTATAATATAATTAATTATATCTATTTACTCATTTCAAGGGGGGAGGAAACACGCATGAGCTCCCTCCTCAACATGCGCCTCCCCCTTATTTCATTTATTATAATAATTATATCATTATATGAATATTATTTATTTATGAAAAAAAAACCCTTGTGCGCCTCCTGTACACCAACAACACGCCCCCCCACCTTTCATGGGTTGATTTATTTCTTACATCCACTGATTTTTTTAATATTATATTATATAAATATTATATAAGTTATATAATATATGAAAATCATGTATTCTCCATACGCCTAAAATATAATAGAAATATTATTGATTCCCTTTCCTTTTATCCATTATTAATTTAATTTTATTATCATATTATTATACTAGCAATATTATTAATTTCATATTTCACTTTGCGGGGAACCTATGCACAACCATTCCATGTGACTCAAAACCATTTCATTTAATTGAATTAAATGAAAAAACAAAATTAATATAACTTAAATATTCAACCCCTTTTTAATACATTTAATTTCATTAACCTCTCGCATATAGTTTTATGCCATCATGGTTATTTATTGTTTTTAAATAATAATAAAAATTCATCAAATTATTTTATTAACTCATCACCATTATTTTTTTTAATAATGATAATATTTATGTTCATCGCATTGATCAGGTTAAACCACCCCGTTGGATATCTGAATCTGACCATGCCACGTCAATGTCACATAAAATCCATCAATTTAATTATATAATTATTTTTATTTTTATTTCACACTGATTAAATTGAAACCACTTTTATTAAATTAAAACCATTAAATTTAATAAACCCAACATATTTTTTACGCCACCATTATTATTATTATTATTTATCATAATAATAATAACGAACTCACCTGTAATTTTATTAACTCACCACCATGCTTCTACTGTGTATCTTCATTTATTTGTTTGCAATAAATACCATGAATCATTTCATTAATTTCTCAATATTATTAATATTATGAATAATATTAATAACACACCACCCATTATTATTATTCAAATTTAATTTCAACAATTACACAATTAATAATAAACTGCATGATTCATTTATCAAAGTCTAATGGGTCACACACCTACCCACTTCACATCATTAATAATAATAACACCCATTAAATAATTTTATCATGATTATTCTTCTTTTAGTTTAATTAATCACACAATTTTTATCATCATCATTATTATTTAACATGTTTTTACATTATCATCAAGAATTAAAAATTATCATTATAAATTGCGTCATGTTGACCATATCGATTTCAACAAAGGAATGGGCCGGAGGGGTCCGGGACATTACATCAGATACCTCTCAAAACATTCTCATCCTCGAGAATTAAAAACCAACCCAGAAGAAAGATGGATCCGAACAACCACTATGCAAGATACCTCTCAGGGCTCTCATCATATTAGGAAACAACTGATAACCCTAATTAGATGAGTTAAGAATTCCTTCTCCCAAATCGAGATATTATCCGCTTTAGGCGGCACTGACTCGCCTACACGGGTTTAATCGCATCCACATTAATGCGTCTCGATTAGGAATTAGGTCTTCCGACTTCCATATATTAGGATTTTCCAAACCTACACTGCCCCCAACACCATACAAAACAACCATAAATTACCCGAACACATGGCTTGAGGAATTCCTTCTCCCATGTCGAGATATTATCCACTTTAGGCGGCACTGACTCACCTGCATGGGTTTAATCGCATCCACATTAATGCGTCTCAATAATGGATCACGTCCTCCTCTCCCCACATGTTAGGACTATTCACACAAATTTAAAGGAAAGAGGGAAACAACTTAGCATTATAGACTCATGAAAAACAAGGTCTAAGCCCAAAGCATGGGCGATAATGAGTTTCAACAAAGGAGTGTGACGCTACAAAACATAAACGATAGCATTTATGTAAAACTGAAAACATCTCTCTCGATCTCCAGCCTTGCTAGGGTTGCCGCTTCTGTTGCGTTCGACTGTCCGCATCCCACTCCTCTGCCTCTCTGTTGACGTCCACCTCCTCAACCATGTCTTGGTTGGGGTCCCTGAGGAACTCCCTGTGGTTGGCCACCACTTGCTCCAACTCCCCTTGGAGGGACTAGAGCATGTTGCTGCTAGAATGGTCGGGCTGGGAACTGCTGCTAGGGCTGGGGATGAACCTGGCAAGTCCCTCCATATTGAGTCTGAAAAGGGAAATGTCTGCAAGATGCCCATGATTCCCACATTCAAATAACCTTGGTCCCTGGCCCATAGAAAATGGGCGGAAATTCTGAGATTGGTATGGGACCTTCTGATGTCTGCTCCCTGCCGATTGAAACTTGGAAGGTCCTGTTGCTGGGGATCTACTGATGACCGCCTCCTTCTTGGATGAACATGGGTGACTCCTCTCTTGTGGTGGACCTACTCATGAGTGCATCCTATAGATTATCTCCACCTTCTTCTATACTTCCAGGTACATTGGTAAGGTGAAAGGGGTCACCGCTCACCGAATAGAGGGGTGAAGTGCCTCCTCTAAATGTCTGGGTCAGGAATCCTCATCCGGAATTATATTCGGGGAAAAACGGAGGAGATCCTTGAACATAACCCCTAGATCCCTCCCTGAAATGATTCCTTGTTGGAGAGACAACAACTCCTGCCTCTTCTCGACCTTCCTTGTCGAGGAAAGAAATTCCTCAAGAAACTCCTTCTCGAATTTGGCCCATAGAACTTTTTCCTCCTTCCCCACCCCAAGGTAAAGCATCCCCCACTGATGTGCCGCTTCTCGTAGCTGGCTTACTGGTAGAGGAACCCCGTACTCTAACAGAGCGCTGATCAGGCCAAAGGTGATCTCGTGTTCCTCCAACCAACTCTCTGATTCCGCATCCGAAGTGCTGCCTTCCTACTTCTTCAAGCTCTATCGCTGGAAAGCATGAAACGTGCGCTTCCACAAGTCATCTTCCTTCTCTCGGTCAATCCTCAGCTGATTGACTGTCTGAATCGGCTGGGCCTCGACTGCTCGAGTCACCCGGGAATGACGTCCAGGTGCCATAGCTGTATGGTAAACAAATAATGCCTAAGCCCAAGTAGCAAGAAAATTTCCACAAGGTTTCATTTTATCATTTTATTTTGATTTATTTCCCATAACACCCAAATCATGTAAAACACAAATCATGATGATGCATGTACCTTTCCTATGGTCTCTACCCTGTAATCAATGTAGTCTTACTTGGTCGTTCGGTAATCTCAGAGTCCTTTCATTGGATCATGGGGGCCCTAAAATCCTATGTCCTAGCCGGTCTTCCCTGGCCTATGTCATGCAAAAAGGTCAGCCAACATTGTTTCCCTACCATCCCATGCAATCCTCATTGTGCATAACTCCCGACATCATCCTATCTCTCAACCATCATCCTCTGATACCATTCTGTCATGACCCCCTCCCACCAAAGATGCCTCTCCTGATTTAGTAATGATGAAAGGGAGATAATGACCCCCCGAGTCCCACCTCTAGTAGGCCCCATAGTGGCAACTAGCACCAAGGGTATGAGTTTTCACAAATATGGGATGCATTACCCTTTTTATTTTTTAAGATCGAGAAATAGGATGAGTCAAACACCAAAAGGAAAAAAGAACAAGTAAGTGAAAATAAACCCAAAACCAAACCCATATGCAAATTTTATACAACACTGAAACAAAAGTGAAAGTATAGAAAATATCCAAAGTATTGTACCAAAAAATAAGGGAAAACAACAACATAAAGTAGCAGCAACTCCCCCTGCCTGACTAGTAAGGTCACGCACAGTCCCTGTATTCCTCCTGAAAACCTGAAAGAAAATGTAGGGTGAGTATACAAGTATAATTAGTAGGGAAACCTAAATCTCTCGTTCACATGTGGGGAGACATCCTATTTCCCCGTGAGAAAATATATGAACCAAAACCTAGCAAGGAATCTATCCACCCAGCCTCAACGGTCGCACTCACCAAGTAACACAAGTCAATAGGGTATAGTATTAATGTTACCAAAGTATGGGTACCCCACACCACCTTCCTTATGGATACTGCTCAAGCCCTCATGCCTAAATCCCTGATGCTTCTTCCTCTTCCTGAGCTAGTGCAACAACTTGGCCTTACGAAACTTGAGCTAGTGCCGCAACCTGGACATACGAAGCTCATAGTAACCTGCCGGCACAAAATCCTTGGCCATCTCAAATCACATCCCACCGACACACAATCCTTGTCCATAACCGCATCTCATCCTAAAGACACCTGGGAACATATCACACCTCATCCCGATGATTCTTAGGAAACATTTGTCGTAACCTGCCCAAAGGATCTTGGGGTATGGAACCTAGAAGAGGGAGCACAGGAAAGAACAATAACTACCCATACTTTGGATGTTCTAGAATCTCACCCCCGTCCCACGGGTGTTCGGAACGTAATGCTCGACATGGGTGGGGTGCGTAAAGAAACATAAAACGTACAGATTTATATAAGTATAACAACCACTTAGCCCATCCTAAGGATTCTACACAAGGATCTGATCATGTGCCTTGACATTGCTACTTTGAGAGTATGCATACAACAATTAATCCCAAAACCCCATTTAACATTATCATGATTCAACAACTTTATTTATCAGTTTCTTAACTACCGGGAAACTATCAACAACCAAACTGGATCAAGAGTTCATAAAACATATCCCTTCCATCCACAAATCAAGTTAGGAAAACACAAGCAACACAAACAAGTCCCTTCTTATTAACCAACCTACCCCATTGATTATTATTCCCGTTCCATTACCATGCCACACCATTCATTAACTCTTCTACATTAATTTATTATTCACAGCCCATAGTTCTTTCACATTCAAACCCATCCCTGTAGCCCCGCTTCCAACCACCATAACCACAATCACACCGAAACCCATACATCATCATCCCTTTGATACCATTTATCACAGCCCCGCTACCCATCACCAATATAGCATTCACACCAACCCACAACCAAGGCAACCGTAGCCCCGCTACTCACCCGATCCACAACAACCCACAAAACACCCCCTTCACATAAATAAACCCTAACCAGCACCCACATGTTTATTGTTTCAGTTTGTTCAACTGGGGTTATCACACAAGGGTTCCAGGTATTTAATTAGCCAACATTACGTGGTTAACCAATTTCCACATTCAATAAAATTTCCATCCATAAGAAAATCTAGAAGGAGAGAGAAACATTTAATTGCATAAGAGAAGGCCCCAAACGACCATGATTTTCAGTAGGTAGAAGCCCATTCAATTCACAACATAATATCACATGATATAAAAAAATAACTGCATTCACAAACTTCCCATCCCCATTATATAAGCCAGTAATTATCTTTATTAAACCGGTTCAAATGTGTTTCACATAAGCAAGAGGACACTCACCACACATGATGCACAATTTAGAGAGACGAAGGTAAGATCCCTACCTCAATAGGTTCTGATTTCATTCTACGAACATGAACACAACGATCACAAGGCTTCTCCCAGAACGACTGCACCCACCAAGGACGTCGCGGCACCACTGAATCCAAAACATAAGAAAATACCTCAACACAGAGATCACATGTCGTAGTATGGGAAGAAAATGGGAGAAGTATGATCGGAAAGAGAATACAAGAACAGAGGATTAACATACCTTTTTAGATTCGTTCGTCAAAGACCATCGTTCCCATCAATTATCAGCAGTCTCCTCGGTTGGAAACTGCAGAGGGGAATTCGAAGAAGAGGGAACGGAATAGGCTGTATGATGTTCTCCTCGCTGACATGATCCCACATTCATTAAAGGATCGACGATCAGAGTCCGGATGAAGAAGTTAGGAGGATGACTTTTCAGTCGTCCAGGAGTGTCGTCGTGTAGAAAAGAAGGGTCCGCAAATAATATGTAACCCTCTCTTATATAGGCAAAAGAAATGAAAACCGTATTTAGCATGAATTAATGAATACGTGTAGTAACTGTACAACATTTATGCTACTTGACTGGTCAACACACGACACTTCACGTGATTACTACACGTTTTAATAATAATGATAATAATAAATTAATATTAGGTGTTTCTTTGACCCGAGTCAAAATTCATAAAACATATTCATCATTGGTCTTAAAATGACTGTCTTAATTTCAGGGTCACATTATCGCAGACGGTTCGTCATTCTGACACCGTAGGATGATGTTATGGCCGAATTAAGATTATTCGACCAAAACCATAATAATGATTTTTTTATAATATAATTAATTATATCAATTTACTCATTTCAAGGGGGGGGGGGGCGAAAACACGAATGAACTCCCTCCTCACCATGTGCCTCCCCTTTATTTCATTTATTATAAGAATAATATCATTATATGAATATTATTTATTTAAGGGAAAAAATAAACCCCTTGTGCACCTCCTGTACACCAACAACACGCCCCCCCTTTCATGGGTTGATTTATTTCTTACATCCATTGATTGTTTTAATATTATATTATATAAATATTATATAAGTTATATAGTATATACAAAGAAAGTATTATCCATGCACCTCAAGTATAATAGAAATATTATTAATTCCCTTGCCTTTTATCCATTATTAATTTAATTGTATTATCATATTATTATACTAGCAATATTATTAATTTCATATTTCACTATGCAGAGAACCTATGAACAACCATTCCATGCGACTCAAATCCATTTCATTTAATTGAATTAAATGACAAAACAAAATTAGTATAGCTGACATATTCAACACCTTTTTAATACATTTAATTTCATTAACCTCTCTCACATTGTTTTACGCCATCATTATTATTTATTATTTTTCAATAATAATAACAATTCATCAAATTATTTTATTAAATCATCAACGTTATTTTTTTTAATAATGATAATATTTACGCTCATCGCATTGACCATGTTAATCCACCCCGTTGGATATCTGAATCTGACCATGCCACGTCAATGTCGCATAACATCCATCAATTTAATTATTTAATTCTATTTATATTTATTTCACACTGATTAAATTGAAACCGCTTTTATTTAATTAAAACCATTCAATTTAATAAACTCAAAATATTTTTATTCCACCATTATTATTATTATTTGACATAATAATAATAACGAACTCACATTTAATTTTATTAACGCACCACCATGCTTCCACTATGTATCTTCATTTATTTGTTTTCAATAAATACCATGACTCATTTCATTAATTTCTCATTATTATTAATATTATGAATAATATAAATAACACAACACCCATTTTTATTATTTAAATTTAATTTCAACAATTACTCATTTAATGATAAACTGCATGTTTCATTTATCAACGTCTAATGAGTCACACACCTTGCCACTTCACATCATTAATAAAAATAACACCCATTAAAGAATTTTATCATGATTATTCTATTTTTAGTTTAATTAATCACACAATTTATGTCATCATCAATATTATTTAACATATTTTTACGTTGTCATCATTATTAAAAAATATCATTATAACGTGCGTCGTGTTGAACATATCGATTTCAACAAAGGAATGGATCGGAGGGGTCTGGGCCATTACATGTAATGTCCCAAAAATTTCTGTATTTTTTTATAATATATAATTATTTCGAGACTGTGAAAACTAACGTCACGTGATTCCGAGGCCCACAATATCCGTAATGATCCATCAAAATTTGTTATGTTTAAAATAACATGTATGAGTCGTTTTCCTGAAAAAGTGGAATAACTCTTGAACGGGTGCCCAAATAAGAAATATGAGGGCACCACTGTGTTTAGGATAGTGGTTTTACTCTAGGCATGACTTAACTTTAGTCGGCATAGGCCTCCAGTGGGAAAACCCGAAAATGGCACAACCATAAATAAAATAATTAAATAAAGTTATTTTATTTTTTAAATATAGATAACTCACGAATGGTAACTTCGATTAATAATTTGAGACCACCGTTGAACTCATGAGGGTATAATTTTTTATGGAGATAATAACATTGTTCAATGCAGGGAAACTATGGAAGTTAGTTTTTGGTCATAAATAAAATAGTTAAGTAACAATTATTTTATTGTTAAAATCCATAACATATAAATGGTAACCCAGTTTGATAATATAGGAGTAACGTTGAGTTTGCTGGGATGTTTTTTGATTAGCCATATCCTAACCTCGACAAGAGCGGGTTGAGGGTTAATGTCAATAAATTATTGAACTTTTAAATTTATATTGAGTAAATTTGTGGGTGGAATTTTCTAACTTTTGAACCAGTGCTCGAATTAAAAATCCTAGAGAACCATTGAATCCACAGTGTTGAGATTATATTATGGAAGGCTTCTCTTTGACCGCAGTAGGTCGGGATAAAAAGGTAGTTTTTTGGAAATTTAAAAGAATAGTAAAATAGCAAAGTTATTTTATTACTTTTGTAAAGACCCGTAAAATTCAAGGAAAATTTTTTCTTAATTTTCTTTAGAATTTTACAAGAGCGCGGTTTCAGACGGCACCTGATTCCGAGGTCCGGAGTGCCCGGAATTAATTTCTGAAGTTTGGCTCGGGTACGTTCAGTGAACGAACGAGCGAGAATTCCTAACTTTTGACCCGGTGCTCGGAATTGAAATCCGAGGGCACCGATGAACTCGCAGCGCCGATATTCGCTTAAAGAGACCTTTTCGGGAGTTGCGTTTTTGCAGGATGAGAAGTTAAATTTTGTAGATTAAATTAGAAGTGAATAAAAATTGGGGAACAATTTTTATTTATATCTAAGTGGTTATATCCTAAGTGAGGGAGTTGGGATGGGACCCACTAGTTCCTAACTACCCATGTGTGGATAAATGTGAGGTGGGGCCCACACGAGCCCCAACCTTTCACATTCCCATAACTCTCATAAACTCTCCCTTTAAACTTGTTAACTCCCTTAAATTAAGTAACTCTTCCACTTCCTTATTTAATTTGCCAACCCACCTCTTAATTAATTAAACAACTCATGGTTTAATTAATTAAGTGAATTGGATTTGAATTTTGTAAATTTGAATGCATGGCATGGGTAAATAAAATAAGGTGGAGCCTTATTTTATTTTGGTTGGAATTGATGTGTTAAGTGAAAGGGAAGAGAGCTCTTGAGTTTTGAAGAACGTTCTTGACGAAGAACAACGCCTCCGACGAAGAACGCCTCCGACGGAGAACGCGAAGTTACCGACGACATGCCTTCTCTTCTTCTTCCTTCGCGTCAAGGGAGGAGACACCACCGCAGGGAACGTCGCCATAGACGACGACTCTTCCTCCGATGACAACGGAACTTCACCCCGCGACGCTGCTTTCCGCAACGCTCTTCGAACTTCATCTCGTTATCAAGGTAGGGGAATATTGGTATGAATCTTTTTATTTAAGAGGTTGAAGGGAATTATTTTGAGTGATATCTTTTTCCATGGATGTTCCCTTTTGAAAACAAAGGATGCGGATCAACTCAATATTAAGTTGATCCGCGAAGAATATGTTTGCGGGTTGGGAATTCTTGTTTGCGGGGAAAACTGTAGGGGTTGTTGTTTTATTCATTATTATTCCTTTCCTTGATCGTGAATAGCAAGTATAACGTGTGGCTTAATTTATTTAAGTTGCGTTATTTTTTTTTAACGTGAGGGGGGGCCGGACCGCACGAACACGGCCGAATCCCCCCCTTCATCGTTCATGTTTATTCATGCGGGTGGAAGCAAGTGGCGTGGTGCCGTCGCACCACGCGGATGATCGCGCTTATAGTTTACGCAACGCCGTCGCGCTACGCCGAGGAGAATCTTCAAGA
Organism: Viscum album; assembly: GCA_963277665.1. NCBI lineage: Eukaryota > Viridiplantae > Streptophyta > Magnoliopsida > Santalales > Viscaceae > Viscum > Viscum album. The sequence goes on along the minus strand of OY728133.1, from coordinate 652,588,648 downwards.
ACGCGACGCCTGTCGCGCCGCGTTGGAAGGAATCATGGCACGGCGAAAGGGGGCGCGGTGCCGTCGCACCGCGCCGGATGACGAACGCCGCGGCCGGTTCCGGGGCCGCGGCGGGACGAGAAGACCGCGGCCGGTTCCGAGCCGCGGCGGGACGAGAAGACCGCGGCCGGTTCCGGGCCGCGGCGGGACGAGGAGACCGCGGCCTGGTTCCGGGCCGCGGCGGAAGAGAAGACCGGCGGCCGGGCCGCCGGCGTCGGAAGCCGAAAGTGGGGACCGGAATTTCCGGTCCCGTTGGAGAAAAAACCGGCCGGCCAGCTGGCCGGCCGGATAGCGGAAAACCGGGGGAATTAAATCCCCCGGCCGGTTCATTAAAACCCCCCTCTTAATGAGGGGGGGCGGTTCTTGAGGGAAGGGGGCAACAGCCCCCTTGGTTCGGCGCCAGCAGGCCCCCCCACGTGAGGGGGGGGCGGTTTTAAAGGAACCGGCGCGGCACAAAGGCCGCGCCATTTGAAGAACCGGGGGCAATCAAGCCCCCCGCGTGCGGCTCCCCGTGCGGCGCCAGCGCCCGCCGCCGCCGCAGTCCGCTGCCACCTGCGGCCCACCGCCGCCGCCGCCGCGCCGCCCGCCGCCGCCGCCCGCCGGCCCACCGCGCCGCCCAGGGGGGGGGGGGGGGGGTCGGGCCGGGTCGGCCCGGACCCGGACCCCCCGTTCGAACCAGTTTTGGTTTTTTCGCTCATAACTTGAGCCTCGGACCTCCGAATGACGAACCGTCTGCGGAAACGCGATCCTTGGATCGAGACGGTCGTTTCGGTATATCGCACTCAAGGTTTTGGTTTACTTTGAGTTCGGTCGGGTTGGTTCGTTCACGAAACCAACCGGGCCTTCGGAGCGGAAACACTCATATCTTGAGCCAGGAACGTCCGATTGACGCGCCGTCAGTCGCGTTGCGTTCCTCTTAATGAGACGGATCTTTTGGCATACTCCACCCGAGGTTTGGACGCAGGTGGAGTACGGTCGGGTTGGTTTTGCCTTAAAAACCAACCGGGCCCCGGAGACGAAAATGCCAATAACTCACAGACCGGGCGTCCGATTGACGCGCCGTCTGTTTCGTTGACTTCCTCTTGATGAGACGGAACTTTTGACATACTCCGCCCGAGTTTTGGATGCAGTCGGAGTATGGCCGGGTTGGATTGTACCCGAAATCCAACCGGGCCCCTGGAACGGGAAAGCTGTTATCTTTCAGACAGGACGTCCGCATGACGAGCCGTCAGCGGCGTTGGTAGTTACGTTTAGTAACGGTCCCTATGAGTATACCCTATGGGAGTTCGGGGTACAGTTGAGATACGGCCGGGATTGGTTCGCACTCGAAACCAACCGGGCCCCTGGGACGAAAAGGCTAATAACTCACAGACCGGGCATCCGATCGACGCGCCATCTGTTGCGTTGAGACCCCTGTGACGAGACGGACCTTTGAGACACTTCTTCGTGGGACTTTGAGATACTTGGAGTATAGACCTGTAGCTCGTGGAGCGGACCCTCCCAGTGACGAGCATGCGATGTACGGAGACCGTGTAGCTGGCTGAGACCTGACGACTGCTTGACCGACTCGACTTGGAGTGAGTCGACTAGCCCAGTGGACGGAGCACTACTTTCTGAGGTGCAGACCCATGGCGGACGGAGCACTACCTGTGTGAAAGTGCAGACCCGCGGTGCTCGTCCGGAGAGTACCTCAGCAGGCTACTAGGGGGTGTGCACTACGGAGTTTGGGTGACATACCTCGGCGGGAAGCACTACTGTGTTTGGGTGGCTGGCCCGCAGTACTCGACAGGAGGAGTACTTCAGCAGTCTTAGGTTAGTGAGCAGTACCTCGGAGTCGTGATAGGACCACTGCACACTCCAGAGACGGAGCTCTTCAGCAGTTACGGTTTCGATAATGAAAATCCTGGTTTGAGCTGAGACTTTTGACCTTGTGTTTACTTCATGATTGAGATGGGTCACTTGCTAACTTTGGTATATGTATGGGCATATACCCGGGTAGTGGTTATCCGTCGTTTTCACAATCCTTGTGTTTCCTCATGATTGAGATGGGTTACTTGATAACTTAGGTATATGTATGGGCATATACCTAAGTAGAGTTTATCTGTTGAGATCTTCTTGTGTTTATCCTTGTTGATTTTAGTGAGACCTTGAGGGTCTCGGGGTCCCTACTGAGTATCGTTATACTCACCCCTGCACGGGCTATGCCCACACCTCGTTGTGTTGGTTGCAGACGACGGACAGTGCTGACAGAAGCCGAAGGTTCGAGGACTGGACGGTACCTGGAGGTGGACTATACGACAAGGCGGTACCCGGAGGAGGACCACTGGGCGGGACATACTCGGAGCGGATGGCGGGACCCGAGGAGCAGAGGAGCTATCTGTACCCACCCTTCAGGTGGGATTTCCAGTGGACATCTCAGCGTAGCAGCTTTACTTTTCAGTCGCTGTTTTCCCTTTCGAGTTGTACTTTACAGTTGGGCTTGTATTTCCGGCCCGTTTTTACTTTTCAGCTCTTCTTTTTGCACTTAGTGTTTTTCTTCCTCTTGTACTCTGTGGTGCTTGTTTTCTTTTATAAAGGCAATGCCTTCCCAGTTATCGGGATTTTACGCCTTTGGTGCTAGTCGCCAGCCCCTGGCCTATGGAAGGCGGGCTTGGGGTAGTCACGGCACGGGCCCGAGGACGGGTCGTGACAAATTGGTATCAAAGGAGTTCGGTTCTACCGCAGAACTTATAACTCTGATCATTCTTTCTGTGAAGCAATAGTGTTGAGAGTACCGAGTGTGGTTTTCAGTTCAGGGAGTCCAGTGTTGGTGCGGGCGGCCGACGTATCCATACACTAGGACCCTGACAACTGATTTCCGACTTTGTGCACGAAAACACTGATTGCGTGTGTGTTTTCAAAGGGTTTTCACCTTAAAACAGCTCAAACCAGGTCAGCTCACCAGGTATAATCGTTTGATCGTGTTACGTTGTTTCTTTCAGGATGGCCCCACGACGGCAGCCAGTTAGGGTTCCGAGAATCGAACGTGACGACAGCCCACCGAGCGACGAGGCCTCGGTGCAGGGCCCTTTGTCAGCAGTGGCACCGGCGGTAGCTCTACCCGCCAAGCCCCCGATGCTTCCAGCAGCAGCCGCTGACGATGCACGTCGCCTCAGCACACTGCATGAGTTTCAGCGCCAGCGACCGCCCAGGTTTCGCGGGGAGACGGATCCCCAGGCTGCAGAGGGCTGGCTGGAGGCAGTGGTACGAGTGTTTAGGCTAGTGAGGACACCAGCAGACCTCATGGTGATCCTCGCTGCGATCCTACTACACGCAGCAGCAGGTAGGTGGTGGAGCCACTTGTTTCAGTTTTGCGATGAGATGAACTTCGCATGGGAAGACTTCGAGACCTTCTTCAGGGTGGAGTTTGTGCCAGTATCTCTACACCCCGAGCGTGTACAGGAGATTCTGCCTTTACCGCGTGTTTTTCGATCAGAAGCCGAGTCATCTGTGGGCAGTAGACAGATGATGTAGAGGTCCAGGAGGACCAGACCAGCAGTTGGGCGATCTCGGGTTTTGGGACCAGAGATGGTCCGGGCCACGTCAGAAGAGGTCCATGTCATCCAGGAGCGGATGAGGACAACACAGAGCCGGCAGAAGTCATACGCTGACAGGAGGCGGAGGCCACTAGAGTTCGAGAATGGTGACCACGTCTTCTTGCGTGTCTCACCTCGACGTGGTATTCGGAGATTTGGCCGAGGCGGAAGTTATCTCCGCGCTTCATCGGACCCTTCCAGGTCCTCAACAGGGTTGGTGAGGTGGCTTATCGCCTGGCTCTACCACCTCAGTTGCACCGGGTGCACGAAGTCTTCCACGTGTCTCAGCTGAGGAGATACGTGCACGACCCGACGCACATCTTTGACCATGGGGAGCTTGACGTTGACGATGGAGTGAACTTTTACGGAGATCCCGGTGGAGATAGAGGATCGACAGGAGCAGGTCCTACATGGGCGATCGATTCCTCTTGTGCGCAACAGATGACGGCACGGGAATCTCCAGGAGAGCACATGGGAGCGGGAGGCTCAGATGCGTGCTCAGTACCCTCTTTTGTTTCCCTAGTTTTTCATGTAGCTTTATGGGGACGTAAAGCCCTGAGGTGGGAGTAATGTAAAGACCCGTAAAATTCAAGGAAAATTTTTTCTTAATTTTCTTTAGAATTTTACAAGAGCGCGGTTTCAGACGGCACCTGATTCCGAGGTCCGGAGTGCCCGGAATTAATTTCTGAAGTTTGGCTCGGGTACGTTCAGTGAACGAACGAGCGGGAATTCCTAACTTTTGACCCGGTGCTCGGAATTGAAATCCGAGGGCACCGATGAACTCGCAGAGCCGATATTCGCTTAAAGAGACCTTTTCGGGAGTTGCGTTTTTGCGGGATGAGAAGTTAAATTTTGTAGATTAAATTAGAAGTGAATAAAAATTGGGGAACAATTTTTATTTATATCTAAGTGGTTATATCCTAAGTGAGGGAGTTGGGATGGGACCCACTAGTTCCTAACTACCCATGTGTGGATAAATGTGAGGTGGGGCCCACACGAGCCCCAACCTTTCACATTACCATAACTCTCATAAACTCTCCCTTTAAACTTGTTAACTCCCTTAAATTAAGTAACTCTTCCACTTCCTTATTTAATTTGCCAACCCACCTCTTAATTAATTAAACAACTCATGGTTTAATTAATTAAGTGAATTGGATTTGAATTTTGTAAATTTGAATGCATGGAATGGGTAAATAAAATAAGGTGCAGCCTTATTTTATTTTGGTTGGAATTGATGTGTTAAGTGAAAGGGAAGAGAGCTCTTGAGTTTTGAAGAACGTTCTTGACGAAGAACAACACCTCCGACGAAGAACGCCTCCGACGGAGAACGCGAAGTTACCGACGACATGCCTTCTCTTCTTCTTCCTTCGCGTCAAGGGAGGAGACACCACCGCAGGGAACGTCGCCATAGACGACGACTCTTCCTCCGATGACAACGGAACTTCACCCCGCGACGCCGCTTTCCGCAACGCTCTTCGAACTTCATCTCGTTATCAAGGTAGGGGAATATTGGTATGAATCTTTTTATTTAAGAGGTTGAAGGGAATTATTTTGAGTGATATCTTTTTCCATGGATGTTCCCTTTTGAAAACAAAGGATGCAGATCAACTCAATATTAAGTTGATCCGCGAAGATTATGTTTGCGGGTTGGGAATTCTTGTTTGCGGGGAAAACTGTAGGGGTTGTTGTTTTATTCTTTATTATTCCTTTCCTTGATCGTGAATAGCAAGTATAACGTGTGGCTTAATTTATTTAAGTTGCGTTATTTTTTTTTAACGTGAGGGGGGCCGGACCGCACGAACACGGCCGAATCCCCCCTCCATCGTTCATGTTTATTCATGCGGGTGGAAGCAAGTGGCGTGGTGCCGTCGCACCACGCGGATGATCGCGCTTATAGTTTACGCAACGCCGTCGCGCTACGCCGAGGAGAATCTTCAAGAACGCGACGTCGTCGCGCCGCATTGGAAGGAATCATGGCACGGCGAAAGGGGCGCGGTGCCGTCGCACCGCTCCGGATGACAAACGCCACGGCCGGTTCCGGGCCGCGGCGGGACGAGAAGACCGCGGCCGGTTCCGGGCCGCGGCGGGACGAGAAGACCGCGGCCGGTTCCGGGCCGCGGCGGGACGAGGAGACCGCGGCCGGTTCCGGGCCGCGGCGGAAGAGCAGACCGGCGGCCGGGCCGCCGGCGTCGGAAGCCGAAGTGGGGACCGGAATTTCCGGTCCCGTTGGAGAAAAACCGGCCGGCCAGCTGGCCGGCCGGATAGCGGAAAACCGGGGGAATTAAATCCCCCGGCCGGTTCATTAAAACCCCCCTCTTAATGAGGGGGGCGGTTCTTGAGGGAAGGGGGCAACAGCCCCCTTGGTTCGGCGCCAGCAGGCCCCCCCACGTGAGGGGGGGGGGGGGGGGGGTTTAAAGGAACCGGCGCGGCACAAAGGCCGCGCCATTTGAAGAACCGGGGGCAATCAAGCCCCCCCGCGTGCGGCTCCCCGTGCGGCGCCAGCGCCCGCCGCCGCCGCAGCCCGCCGCCCCCGCGGCCCACCGCCGCCGCCGCCGCGCCGCCCAGGGGGGGGGGGGGGGGTCGGGCCGGGTCGGCCCGGACCCGGACCCCCCGTTTCGAACCAGTTTTGGTTTTTCGCTCATAACATGAGCCTCTGACCTCCAAATGACGAACCGTCTGTGGCAACGCGATCCTTGGATCGAGACGGTCGTTTCGGTATATCGCACTCAAGGTTTCGGTTTACTTTGAGTTCGGTCGGGTTGGTTCGTTCACGAAACCAACCGGGCCTTCGGAGCGGAAACGCTCATATCTTGAGCCACGAACGTCCGATTGACGCGCCGCCAGTCGCGTTGCATTCCTCTTAATGAGACGGATCTTTTGGCATACTCCGCCCGAGGTTTGGACGCAGGTGGAGTACGGTCGTGTTGGTTTTGCCTTAAAAACCAACCGGGCCCCGGAGACGAAAATGCCAATAACTCACAGACCGGGCGTCCGATTGACGCGCCGTCTGTTTCGTTGACTTCCTCTTGATGAGACGGAACTTTTGACATACTCCGCCCGAGTTTTGGATGCAGTCGGAGTATGGCCGGGTTGGATTGTACCCGAAATCCAACCGGGCCCCTGGAACGGGAAAGCTGTTATCTTTCAGACAGGACGTCCGCATGACGAGCCGTCAGCGGCGTTGGTAGTTACGTTTAGTAACGGTCCCTATGAGTATACCCTATGGGAGTTCGGGGTACAGTTGAGATACGGCCGGGATTGGTTCGCACTCGAAACCAACCGGGCCCCTGGGACGAAAAGGCTAATAACTCACAGACCGGGCATCCGATCGACGCGCCGTCTGTTGCGTTGAGACCCCTGTGACGAGACGGACCTTTGAGACACTTCTTCGTGGGACTTTGAGATACTTGGAGTATCGACCTGTAGCTCGTGGAGCGGACCCTCCCAGTGACGAGCATGCGATGTACGGAGACCGTGTAGCTGGCTGAGACCTGACGACTGCTTGACCGACTCGACTTGGAGTGAGTCGACTAGCCCAGTGGACGGAGCACTACTTTCTGAGGTGCAGACCCATGGCGGACGGAGCACTACCTGTGTGACAGTGCAGACCCGCGGTGCTCGTCCGGAGAGTACCTCAGCAGGCTACTAGGGGGTGTGCACTACGGAGTTTGGGTGACATACCTCGGCGGGAAGCACTACTGTGTTTGGGTGGCTGGCCCGCAGTACTCGACAGGAGGAGTACTTCAGCAGTCTTAGGTTAGTGAGCAGTACCTCGGAGTCGTGACAGGACCACTGCACACTCCAGAGACGGAGCTCTTCAGCAGTTACGGTTTCGATAATGAAAATCCTGGTTTGAGCTGAGACTTTTGACCTTGTGTTTACTTCATGAGTGAGATGGGTCACTTGCTAACTTTGGTATATGTATGGGAATATACCCGGGTAGTGGTTATCCGTCGTTTTCACAATCCTTGTGTTTCCTCATGATTGAGATGGGTTACTTGATAACTTAGGTATATGTATGGGCATATACCTAAGTAGAGTTTATCTGTTGAGATCTTCTTGTGTTTATCCTTGTTGATTTTAGTGAGACCTTGAGGGTCTCGGGGTCCCTACTGAGTATCGTTATACTCACCCCTGCACGGGCTATGCCCGCACCTCGTTGTGTTGGTTGCAGACGACGGACAGTGCTGACAGAAGCCGAAGGTTCGAGGACTGGACGGTACCTGGAGGTGGACTATACGACAAGGCGGTACCCGGAGGAGGACCACTGGGCGGGACATACTCGGAGCGGATGGCGGGACCCGAGGAGCAGAGGAGCTATCTGTACCCACCCTTCAGGTGGGATTTCCAGTGGACATCTCAGCGTAGCAGCTTTACTTTTCAGTCGCTGTTTTCCCTTTCGAGTTGTACTTTACAGTTGGGCTTGTATTTCCGGCCCGTTTTTACTTTTCAGCTCTTCTTTTTGCACTTAGTGTTTTTCTTCCGCTTGTACTCTGTGGTGCTTGTTTTCTTTTATAAAGGCAATGCCTTCCCAGTTATCGGGATTTTACGCCTTTGGTGCTAGTCGCCAGCCCCTGGCCTATGGAAGGCGGGCTTGGGGTAGTCACGGCACGGGCCCGAGGACGGGTCGTGACAACTTTACTTTTCTTTTCACCAATAGATGAGCAACGGTTGTAGGACCGATGACATATTAAGATATTAATGACTTGACTCTCCCTTTTTTGTAACCAATGTGATTGGAATTTGGGATTTTTTTAATTAAATGAACCTCATTAATTTTTTCTTGCGGGAAACCCTCTTTTCCCTCTCATATTTATATGGAGATTAGGGAGGGGGTGTTGGATGGATTCATCAAGCGATGAAGCTCTTGCCAAGTACATCGACGCTAACCCCCGAGAGGACTATTCCGGTTTTAGTGAGCGGTGACAAGATCCAATGAATCACGAATCAATAACAACGACGAAGGAGGTTCCATAAAATTTCGTTAACAAATGTCTTATCCATAGAGGGGGTTTATTTTGATGTTGTCATTGATGAGTTATTTTTCTCTCCCACTTATTAGCATGTAACGTGGAGGGAGCAGTCCAAACAAAGAAGTAATAGAACCTCTGCCGCTTCATTCTTGAAGTGATCATCAGGGGAAAATTTTACAACTCAATAGAAATGTGAAATAGATGGTCACGTAGCAATGACGGTGACCCGAGAGCCCCGTAGGTGCTGACGAAATCAGAAAATGGACCACCGGAGTGCGGTCGGTTGCCCACGAGAGGAACCGCCCGCGCGTTAGGGCTGCAGTGGCCGGAGGAGTCCCGCTGCGACCGGCTATGGGTGGTGGAGAGCGACACTCCATAACGCGCCACAACGGCCAAGGGTGGATGGCCCAAGCCGACTGTACGGGACAAGGCGAAGCCCGTAGACACTGCCAGCAAAACCCACCACGACCAACCGACTGTGGTAGGAGGGTGCAGCGTGGCCTGCACTACGCCACCTTGGCATAACTTTTTCTTCAATATGGCTGAAATTTCAAATGTTGTGGGGCAGTAGCCCACCATTTGGGTGAAATGGCCCCACAACCGCAGGGCCAGTGAGGGAGGCTAGCGGGTCGGGCCGGACCAACAGCCTAGCGAGCCAGTGCAGGTGGGTCGTGCCCCAACTGGTAGGTCGGGCCAACCGAGGCCTGGGCCAGTGAACATGTTAGGATGAACCTGACGAGCCAAATCCAATGAAGTAGGTTGACCCCCAGTGGGCTGGACCCGAGCAGTGTCAGGTATACCCCGGGACCTATTGCATCGGTCCGGTCTGATTGAGTCGGACCGGGCGTAGTCTCAACCGGTACCCGAATAATGAAACTCCCATAACTAACAACCCGATTGTTTATTAGACATGCCGTTAGTGGCGTTGGGTCACATTTTAAGAAGCAGTCCCTTTGGAAAAATCCACCGGGCCCTACCGAGCTGGGACCGACCGATGTGTTATCACCCCTGTTTAACAGAAATGGGAGAACTAACTGACTGGGAGTGTGATTGACACATCGTTTGTGGAATAAGGACCCTTATGGAAAGGTAGTTCTCTAGAGGTAATATATATGAGTTTTGATGGAGTTTTACATGTGACTTGGGTTGGATAAAACTTGTATCCAACTAGGCCCTTTTTACAAATGTGCCCATATCTAACAGACCAGGCGTCTAATCGACATGCCATCTATCACATTGGGACCCCTTTGATGGGGCAGTCCTTTTGGATATTTCTTAATGGAAATTCATGGAGGTTGAGGTGTGATCAGTGACTTGAGGAGAGGATCCACTCAGAATCAAAGGTGCTTAGTGTGGGAATGTCATGGCTAGATATAATGGAAGGAAAAAACATTGATTCTATGTGGGTCAAAATCTAACAATCTTGTATGGGTCAATGCTTAGCGATCATATGTGGGTCTATATCTATCCATCCTATGTGTTTAGTACCTCGTTACCTTATCTATTCCCGCATCTATCGTTCTACTGTGTGTCAGCAGGAGAGCCTCTCAACAAGATAAGATGATCTATTTTTATGACTAATCATCTGTACTTATGTACATTAGTTATATAACTGGTGTGTGATGAGTATTTTACCTTCATGGTGTTACCTTTGTGGTACTTTTAATTTTATGGTGTTTCCTTCATGGTTTTAACTTTGTGGTACTTTTACCATCGTGATGATACCTTCATGGTGTTACCTTTGTGGTATTCTTCCCTTGTGGATCAGTTGTGCAAATGGATTAAAAGTTGGAGCCTTAGGTTTCCTCTTGTATGAGTTGAGTATATTATTCGAATGTAGGTATATGTATGGTAATATACTTAAGTATAGTTGATGACTATTGCTTTGTGCTTTGTGATTGAGGTCTTGCTTTGTGTTTTTTATTTTTTGGAACTCTGGGAGACCTTTGGGGGTCTCGGGGTCTCTACAAATTATTTTAATACTCACCCCTGTACAGGATACACACACACCTTGATGTTTCTTATGCAGAAGATAGACATCATAGATTTAGTCTATGGGAGCCAGGACTGGATGGGGGCACAGAGGTGGAAAATTTGACGTGACGTAACTCAGTGACTACGGATAGTGTGTTGTACCTACCCTTCATGTAGGATCCTTGGTGAACATTCCAGGAGCTATTTTCTCTTTCAATTTTACGTTCACATTCGAGTTGTCTTGTATTCCTGCCCATTTACATTCAGTAAAATTTTAACTACAATTGTTTACATCTTCGTTGCTTCTTGTTTTGTTCTTGGATTGTGTTTTTGTACCGGTTTAAAGGAAATGCCTTCCCATTATAGGGATATTCCTTTCCAGTACCACACGCCAGCCCCTGGCCTATGGAAGGCGGGCATGGGGTAGTCACGGCATGGCCCCCAGGGGATAGGTCGTGAGACATTTATCTATTTTTATAATACGTGATAGATCATTTATCAACATTTTCTGTTTATATTATAGGACAATTATTCCCATTCTGATGGTGGATGATGTATGTATGAGTAAACTTACTTTCTGGATTAATGATTAACCAATGATTTGATATGTTTTTATTTCATGTATATGGTGTAATTTTTATTTGGTATTTTCATGTACATATATGTTGGTTTTTATAAAAACAACTAGTTTTTCAACTGAGTTGTATGATTAGACCCAACATGATTACCTTATTGGATGGTTAAACCACATTTTTGTAACATGGTTTGGTGGATGGATTGAGTATATACTGATTGGATGGGATACTTTAATAGAATTATTAAAAACATGTCTACGGAGATTCTATACAGAATGATCACGTCTAAAATCACTATTTATCATCTTTTCCTGTACTATTTATTATTATATGGTTTGGTTGTCATGCATTTTTTCTATGACTTTATGATATACATATAAATTTTTTATTTCATAAATTATGTTATATTTATGGATTCATCCACTATATTTCTATAATTTTCTTTACATTGTGATTCATGTAATGTGTGTTCTAATAATTATTCTTATCTCATTCAATGATACTTGTTGTATTAGTGGTCAGAATTGGGATTTCTAAACTTCTCTATTATTTAGATGTGTCTATCATTTGAGGAGTTGTTCATGTGATAAGGTAATACCTTTAGGCTCATATTCATTCTAGCCAATTGGGATGAGGTTTTTAAAAAGGTCTATCAAAACCTATTTTTATTTGTCATACTATTTAGAATATGGTAGTTAGTGTTGTAACGATCAATGAAATGGAATAACTACTATACATATTCTTGGGGAACAATTAAAAAATTATATGTGCATGTTTCTTGGGAGTTTAGGTGCAAGATTGTTTTCTACTGTCATTGAGCGTAATTTGTAATAGATGATGTTTAAATTTAATGATTGATTGATTTTTTATTGGACTCTGTAGAATGGAGGAATGTGTTCATAAATCAAATTAAATATATACGATTCAAATGAAATTCATGTGTTTATTTTTTATTCATGATAAAATCATTATTATAGTTCAATTGTTAAAATTTCATCAAAAAATTATATTTGTGTATGTTTATTTTGGAATTCTACTTAGTTGTATGGTGGATTTTGGTTACTTTAAGGTATATGATAAATGGTTATGTAGATCTATGTATATGTGATACCTTCTCCCCAGAGTGGGAAGTTTGAGATTCTATAATTTCTCAGTGATAGTAAACTATTGTATCATAGGGTATATATAAATTAGAAAAGTTGATTTTCAGTGGCATCACACACCAATATATAAATGATATATTTATACATGATTCTTAAGAGTAATATCATTTATGAGTTTATGAATAGGTTGATGACCATGGAATTAGAAGTATGGGTATAAGTAAATATGATGTTGATGTGAGCACTCATTTGGGGGAATTATTTAATAGATTATTTAAGATATTTGATACAAAATAATTAGATATTTTTTATATAATATAACCATTATGATATGTGATCCATGGATAAGGATGGAGAACCTATAGGGGATTAGTTATATTATATGTAGTTATCCAATGAGAGATACATTTAAGAAAATCTACAGGTATTCTTAATAGATAGAAAACATGATTAGCTTCATTACGTGATATAAATAGTACATAAGTGTTGTGTGATCATGTTTTTTTTTGGAATTAGGGATTTCCTTGGTATGTATGGATTTGGAAGTAGGGTCGGTGATTCATGTTATTGGATTTTACAATTTATATGGAATCCAGTCATATTTTTAATGAGATAATATTTAAGGTAACACGAGTTATGTTTTTTGACATTGTTAAACTAGGGTGTTTTCATGTTTGTTTATAGTATTTAATTTATAATGGTGTATTTTATAAATCACTAGAAAATTGGGGTTTGGAATCTTTTTTGGCATGGAAACAAGTCAGTGAGTTGATACTATCCTCTTGATAGGTGTAATTGTATGAAAAAACCTCAACAAATAGTTATTAATCCTAATATTTTGTTAGGTGTGATTGACCTTAGAAAATTTGTGGGAAAGTCATGTAGTTGTATTTCTAAGAAATGTTGATTAAGGGTATAAAGTTTTGTAATTGGAATCCATGTTACATTAGGGGATAAGTCATATTTATAAAGTAAAATATTTATGGTTTATTGAATGACTTCCAAGTATATAGGATTGTTTGAACTATTTTTTGTGTTATATACCATCAATGCCTCCATAATATAAGAGATTGATAAATTTATATATATTTTAAGGGTGTCTAAGAATCCATAGTATCATTGACATCTTAGTGATATGTCATGTTTTATAATAGGTTTTATTGGGTGTTCACTCTTGGTATGTAAACTAGTGTGGGATGGCTATTATAAATGTGTTTAAAGACTGTATTTTATTTAAACGAATTGTATAAGGGAAAAAAATATTCATATAAAATATATTGTGTAGGTTAGACAATTTGTATAATTTTGTATGGTTTAGGGTGATTATAAATTGAGGATTGGTTAATAGATGTATGATCAGTGAGTTGGGTTCCAATGATGATGTGTTTTTCTAGTAGCGATGATATTTATTCTATATCATTTGGAAAGTTAAGATCCATATGGTGGTTGTTGATTTCATATTTTGAAAATATTTATATCATCATTCTTGTGTTGTATATATGGATTGTTAATATATTCTAGTAGCTACTTTGTGGAGAATCATGATGTAAGAGACCATAGGGCGATACTCTTGGTATGATTTCATCAATGTAATATAAATTTTCATTGTGTATATCATTGTAAATATTTTTATGGTATGAAGGTGGGTTGGAGATCATTAGTAAATAAAATGGGGAATCCTATGTTACTGAGGGAACTATTGAATCTTTATGATTATGAACCTTGTTTCATGTGATTATGGTGGGAGTAGGGAGTGATGTGTGTTATGAAACTAAATCAATAATGGTTTATATTGCATGTTATTTCTTGGAATAAAGCAACCAATATGTATTTTATAAATTTAAAATTGAAATATTTATACATCTACCTGTGGTAATTATTTCAAGTCAATTATATTAGAAATTAACACATATGATTTTTGGATTATGGTCAGTTGGGATTACTATGTATGAGATTTGTTAAATGAACTAATATAGTGTCCATCATTGATATGTTTTGTTACTTTTAGGAATGTATTAATTCCTATGAAATGATATGGGGTCTCTATAGATTGTTGAGACTCCAGGGACATAAAATTGGTTTGAGGCCTTTATTATCTGTGCATCTTGTGTATGGAACCGAAAAGGTTATGGTTTGGTTTATACATGTATTTTAATCTTTTTTATGGTATTAATGAGTTTTAAAATTAGTAATAAGGTAATGTTTGGGTATTCATCAAGGATCTTGTTGAATTAATCAGTTATATGGTATATATGAGGTTTGATCTTTTGGGATAATCAGTGTTATAATAGAAAAATGGGAGTGGGATCAGAGCATGGGATATTTTACTAGTTCAATTGTGATATCAATTTGATTATGACTAATAGTTTATAAATAATTGGTAATTGTATTAGGTCATAGTAATCAATTTGGAGTAGAAAAGTTCCATTTATAGTCTTTTATTGTAATAGAATTGTAATGGTGGGGAGGTTGGAATACGCCACATATTATTTAGTTTTTTTGTATAATTTATTTCAAAATTATGTGAATTTTTATTATTTTTCTCTAATAAATGTATTGTAAGATGTTTAGGTTTATTATTTTTAGTAGTTTCACTATTTTTGTAATAAAATTGTGTTATACTCAAAAGTTCACATAATAATAAGAGGAATTACGATGTGGTGAGTGGATATTTAAGATTATATTTTTTTAGTAAATTTTTGTTAGACCAGAACCATATATTACACCATAATGTCCTGCCTGAGTGGATAATACTATTTCGCGAATCAAATTGATACATCATGGAGGGTTGATATGCTTTCTAGTAAATTTCAATGTTGGCATTGTTTTAATACAATAGACATGTTCATGATGTAATGATAAAATTTTATAGGGTGGTAAAAGGTTACTAGTTTTCAATGGAGTGGAATTATACCATTGATAACATGAACATACTATAATAATTGGATTTGGTATGGTTAGGGTATGTAGTGATGGCGAATTTCATCATGTTGAAGGAGGACTTGCCACAACATAACCATTTTAAAAAGGAAGGACTCTATATAAAATGGTGTTATGATGAGAAATTAATGGGAAATTCTCTAAAAATACCTTTATATTAAGTGAACGAGTATTTAAATTAATATCCCATTGAGAATTTGGTGTTCATCTAGTCATGAAGAGAGAGGATTTTACCCCTTGGATCTTTAATTTCCCACTCCATACACCATGGATCCACAGGGTTTTGGGATTATAGAATTAGTACAATAGTTGATATCTTATTTATTTATATTCATATTCTCTTAATATTACTCTATTTTGAATCACCAACCAATATTTATGATTTTTTTTATTCTACTAGATCATAGTGCATTGTCCTAAACTGAGCGTGATTTTTACTAGGATGGATAGTAGAGGTTAATGGGGAATGATCACACATCGTGTCTTATTTTTATTAGAGGTAATAAAATATTTTGAATTACTCATGTATTTCATCATATGATGATGTATGTTTTTTATGAATGAGAGTTCTATTTTATGATTTTGTTTTTAGAAGGTTTGGAGGTGTGGTAGGAGTTTTTAAAAACCCATTACTTAATGATTTTCCCATGGAAGGCCGACCAATTAAATTTAATTAATTTATACCAGAAAATTTTAATTATATATAATAATAAATTATAAATTTTTCATAATTAATTAAGGAAACTACTAGGTGAGTGAGTTTCTCTTAGATAATTATACTTTAAGGTGTTCTGATGTGTTATGGATAAATAAAACTTTATTTAAGGAAAAATATCAATATTGAGGTATATGGTTCCTAATTTTACATTATGATATTGTTAAAAAAAATTTGTAGATTAAATGTGGGGGTGCATTGGCTAGGGATTTTGATGAGAGTTTGGAATGGTTTCCCTTATGATATATGATGGTGTGGATTTTTTTTTTGGAAAATGGAATTCTACCCAGTGTTATGGCTCTTTCATTTAGTTTCTAATTGATATATTAACCTTTGAGAGTCCTGATTGAATGAAAACCATAATCCCTAGATATTATCCATCATGAATATATTCACCCTGAAAAGGATTTGCATCATAATTATATAGATTGAGGGACATTGAGTGGCCTTTTGGGATTTTTTTACCTCACATAGGGTGATTGATAATTTTTAATGTATGAGATAATGTGGAAATGATCCTATGCTGATTGGGAATTGGGGGGAATGTGTGAATGACTTAGTATAGAACCAAATCAGTTTCTCTTTCATAACATCTATTTATTATGGTCTATCATGTTCATGATAGGTAATATATAACGTTATGTGTTTGGAATACAGTGGTTGATATCGATGTCTACCATGTGAAGTTTTAAGATATTTTGAGAGTGGAACCTTAAATGGGGTTATTATCGATAACATGAGTTCCGGGCCTTTAATATTATCTTTGAATTTTCCATGATTATGTATACTCATTATCATTGAATTTCATGTCGTGATATACAATTGATATTGGTCATTATTATAAATATTTTCAACAATAGTATTCCCTTGGGGGGATAGTGAGTTTCATGGGACTCTAAGTCATTCTAAGGTAGTTTGAGCTTTTTGTATGTTTCATATGTGTACAATGTTTTGGATATAATATTACAAGTTAATAGCTAGGTTTTTATGGTAGAAATTATTATGGTGATAACACTTTAACCATGGTTATAATTATTTTAAGTTTCTATGTATGGATAAATTGATAAATGATCCACCTTTATAATTACATTTCTTAAAAAAATAGTATATTCACTATATGTTATCTTATATGGGGTAAATCATTTACCCACAATCATGTAGTGTGATGGTGTAAAATTTACCTTTTTCTATTAGAATTTTGATTTATCATTCATTTTGGTCATTATATCGGTAGTAGATTATACAAATTATATATTATATTAATGATATATCATTAACCTTTTTCAATGTGATGGTGATACATCATTCACCCCAATTTATCTATTTGGTGATATATCATTCACCATAGGTGATATATCATTCACTTAATTTATGATGGTGTAAAATCATTCACTATGCTTATAATTGAGTTATTTTATATAATTATCCAATAGATATATCATTATAATTGTCATTTTATGGTGATACATAATTCCCTGAGAGATACATGATTCACCATGAGATATGTCATTCAATATTTTTTTATATGATGATATATCATACTCCATGTGATATATCATTCATAAATTATTGTCTATATATATATAATTTACTGGGAGATACATAATTTACATTATTATCATATATTGTGGAATAATTCACTAGATTATACCCCATCTACATTGTTAATTTTTGTATTTTATCATCAATATTTTCTAATGAGTACAGTGATATATCATTCAAATTGGATAATGATTTCGTGATGCCATATTAATCATAGAACATTTCATAATGATAAATTGTTCTCTTTTTTATTAATTATGGTTTTTATATATCACTAACTAAATATTATTGTTCAGAATATAGTTATACTTGTAAAATTGGGTCAACGACCAGTAATGGTAAAAGTCAATGGCCTAGTTGCCTTTATAAGTTCCCAATCGTGTGATATGTGTATGAACGTGATGTTTAATTATTACATTCAATTCACTATATTTATTAAAATATATTTTTTTCTATTATGGTCAAAATTGGTGGTGGTATGCTTATTTTATTACTAAAATATTTCATGTTTACCTTTATGCATGTGTATACAATATGTTAGGAATGGATGTTGGTCGATAACCCTAGAAAAATATTGTGGAGATAAAATTCCTTGGTGGGGTTATGGGGATGGGATTTATGTGATATTGTGGAAAACAATTGGGTCTTCATGTCTTTATTTTTTATTTTATTGAATAATCTTTATCACTAGATAATTTTTTTGACATTATATAAGTTATTTGATTTCACATGCTACACATATACTTTATTATAGAATAATGATGTCATTTTTATTATTTTATTTCTATCATAATTCCATATTTTGATACTGGATTAGAGTCCTATTATAGGTGTTGGGAAGTTACATATTATTTATGGAAATGACACTAGAGGGTGTTGTCTATCCTATAGTTTATTTGATCGTCATTGATAACCTCTAGCAATTGGATTAAGTGAATGATCACTTGACCGAACTATAGGGGGACACACACCTAGTATTTAAGGATCAAACAAGGGTGTATGATACCTTATACCTCATATAAGAGACACATTATCCATTGATGTAAATTTAGACCAAGATTGTACCTATCCAATTTATCATATTGTCACTCCTCACCCAATGAATTACAATGTTGAAAAAGGGATTACCTAACCACTGTATAATTTGAAAATCTTTTTGACAACCAAGAATGACAATGAAATGTGGAATACTTCACCCACTATATTTACAAAAGTTTAGATACTTTTCAATGATACTTAAATAAACATTTTTTGGTGGTGGATAATTGAATCAATAGACTTTGTTCCACGATTGATCAATAATTAAAAATAATGAAAAACATCCTTATGAAACAAATTAAAAACCATTTAAATATATTTAATTAGTTTAATGAAATGATAGGATTAATTTCATCCCCTTACTCTAATCTAGACCCTTTATATATATCATTCAGTATATGTATAAGGCCCCAGCCTTAAACCTTACTTAATCTTGAGTTATTACAAGATTACACATTGAGGATCTTTTCAGGTTTAGAGTTTTAGAGAATTAGATCATGAAACTTGCATTACATTCCACATTTAAACAATGTGGTTGCATAAAAGACAATATTCATTCTTCCCATCAATGGAAACCTATTTAAAAAAACACGGATTCTTTCTTGACACTTCCTTGACACTATCGTCACATCATGTACCTTTCCCTTGACCCGTGAAAAGAATTTCAAAAACTTGGGATGAGCATAAAAAGCTCAGTAAGGGTTATAAAAATATGGAAAGGAAACATGAGTTCATATATACATAAGAATGAAATCATACTTTACCCATAAAACATAGGCATATCAAATCATGAATAAATCATAGAAAACAGAAGACATAAAGGTAACTTGAGGCATTCATAACATTCTTACGTAGGGAGTAACCCTCTTGGTTACGTTTGGAATACCCATCACAGTATATTCCCTAAAATCTCTTCGGAGAAACCTTAACGTTTCACTCCTTCGCGTTACCCAATGCATTGGAGAGCTATAACGGGCTCACCCGCCCTTAGTTTATCACGGAACCACCCGTCTTCATAATAATTCCCAAGAACCATAACATAATCATATCACATAAAACATGCATAAAGGAAGCATAACATTTCCACATTTCAATCACGAGATATCAATACAACACATTGATATAATAAAAACATTATGAAAACCATTTTCAATACCAAAGTAAAACATGGTATTTATTTTTCTTTTAAAAAAAGAAGGTATGGCTTGTAGGGGAAGCCGAAACTCAAATAACGGTTACGACATCGGAGAATTCGTTGTCGCCACATACGTACGACAAAAACATTCCCTTTTGTCGTTTAGTAAACGCTTCGTATAAAAAAGATTCCTTTTGAATAAACGTAAAAGTCAAAGTGGTTTATACTCCGTATAAAAGAAAGTTGTGTATAAAATAAAATATGCCTCAACGAAAGGAGATTGAGACGAAGTCCCAAACCACCTTGAAGCTTTTAACATTTTAAACCATTAATATCCATATAAATAAATCCTTAAAACCATTTTGAAAACATGGATATTAATAAGAACAAATAATTAAAACATTTAAAACGATATTTTGGTTAAAGGGGTTTTACCAAAATCAGAGACACTTGAATACAATAATTGAGGAATAACATTTAGTCAGAACATTATAATATCATGAGAATAAATGGATTCATGATATAATACTCCAAAGGATAGTATATCCACCATATAAGAGTGAATTGGTGCATAACAACAATGAACCCTCAATAGAAATGTCAAATGTAATGAAATCCCTTATAAAGAAGGTATCTTTAAATTAAAGACAAATCAATCTCAAAAATATGTGTGACAAATATAAATACACCCAATATAAGTGGATATTAAGTGTAAAACAATAAAAGGTCATTCACACATATTCAATGGATGACATATTCAATGACTACATGTTGAACCCAAAGAAATCGAAATTGGGTTAAAAAGTACCCTTGACAGCCTAACGGCATCACATCAAAATGAGTTGATGAGAGATAAAAAGAGTATCTCATCACTTGGACATAAAATTTACATCAATAAGGATATATGAGAACATATCCCAAAATAACAATATGTAGATTAAAAGACCCAACAAAAGAAGTCTTTTAAAAAAAGAGGAGGGTGAAAGGTTCCCTTACCGACTTGGGTATCTTTCAAAACATACACCCCATGAAAGAAAGACAATAGGTCATTGATGTAAATACTCATAAACGAAAGTATATTACACAAAGAGTAGAATAATGGGCAGTACATACACAACTCAATGGAATTTGTGGCAAATGTAGCATAAATCTCACAGGAATAAAAGTGAGATGAAAAATCCCTTACGAAAAATCGGCAGCCTAACGACGCCACATAAAACTTCCGAATATGGATTGATGAGATCAAATAGAGTATCTCATCACATTAAAATAAAATGTACAGAAATAGGAATATAAAATAACATCCCCCAACATCACAAAGAGGAGCTTAAAAGAAGTGACAAAAAGGAGAGTACTTAAAAAGAAAGAGAGAAGTTAGATCTCTTACGAAAGTTCGGCAGCCTAACGGCGCCACTCAAAACATCCAAAATTGATTGATGAGAGATAATAGGGTCTCTCATCACATGAACATAGAAATTAAAGTAATTGTAATATAAAATATCATCCCAATAACAAGAAATATGAGCTTTAAAAGGAATGACATAAAAGTGTGTACTTAAAAAGAAAGAGAGGAGTAGGATCCCTTACCTCGGGTCCGACTTGACTCGATCGTTCTTTAATCTCCTGAATAATAAACTTGAGTTAATTTCTAATTCCTTAAGAACCTTTTTCAAGTTCATTATTACTTTTATACCACTTATTACCATGTCATAAACATTATTTAATCATTTAAGTTAATAATATTTGTTTTGCCGATATTTGGTTCTTAAGTCGAAAGTGGACTTCTTACAATTACATGTTGTTCGTGTGGCCAAATGTTTATTATATATAGAATTGTATTCATTATATAGATATCATATATGTCATATATATCCAGTACATTCATGCATTTATAACATTACATAATCATTTAGAGGTAAGAAATGAAATGCACCGTTCATGGAGACGGTAAGCCGTACGTACGCATGAACGCTACTTTCATTTCTATTTCGTATTTTATAGAATGGAATAATAATGATATAAAGGTATATTATAATTCCAGTATAATATCATATATAATATCATATTTCCATCCTTTATACATCCCACATATGGTATTTAACGAATCAAATCACTTTGAGGGGGCGGTAGTCAGCACTTCCTTAAATGAAGATATCGCGTATACCCATAATGGAAGCCATAAAGGTAAGACAAAAATGAAAAATACAGAAGAATAAATAAAAAATAAACATATTATATATCACATATAAAAATAGTTACATCGTAATGGCCACCTTTGAAGGTGTGAAATGAGTATTGAACAATCATTGTTTCGGGAGGCAGAATTTCACCATCCACGGAAACCGTATGTTCTTTAACCATTTGATGTAGTTGTGTGAGAGTGTAGCTCGAATAAATCTTATAACAACATCCTAGTATATTGAAGATACTGGTGTTGTTACAAAAGAAGTAAATAAAAGCGTTTAGGGGGTTGGAGAAGCAAAATAAAATAAATGAACATGAGAGAATGAATTACCTTTAAAAGTGTAACTCCTTTTGATTTGAGCCAAAAGGCTTCCATTGAAAGGATTCTGCCCAAAGGGAATCCTCTAGGATGAGGAGAGAGATGTGGAGAGAGTAAATTGGCAGGGTTTGGCCGAGCCAAAGGCTTGAGGAGTGTGTGAAATGAGGTAGAGGTGGGGCCTTTTATAAGAGGAGAGGAGGGGCACTTTTGGAAAGTAAGAAATATTACTTTATTTGAAAATGTGTTTCGGTTTTAAAAGGTACCACATTGATATAATTCGTGGATAAGGTGATAAGGCTTCGAAATCCACTCATCCAATAAGTTTTGGACATGTGTAGTTCATAGATTTTACATTATCTTCCCATTTTATTTAAATCGTCAAATAATGATGTCATCGCTGCATCATTATTATGTCATAAATAATTTAATTTATTTAATGTCTAAAAATTATAAAAAAAAATACTATGATGTAGGAAATATTTTTAGATTTCCAATGAATATTTATAATCAAAATGATGACTTGTATAACCCCACTTAAAAATTGTTTTAGTAAAACATATCATGTTTGTGTCAATTTTACTTTTACATTAAATAAAATGTTATTTATGTCATTTCCCAACCAAAGTGGATCCATGGGGTCCCCAAGTTGACCCATGGCTTGTCTTGGTCTGCCATGACACAGCCAATAAGGTTGGGACATGTGTCTAGGTCATTTCATATTATTAAAGCATTATTTATACCTTAAACTACATTAATTACCACTAATCGCGATTAAAAACTTAATAAGCTACTATTCACCAAAAAATTATTTTTATCCCATTGAACCACATTTTACTTCTTAATTACAACCATGTATGTCGGATTTTTGAAATTCAAAACACATAAGTGGTAAAATTTCATTTAAACGAAAAATCAGCTTTTATAAGTACCACTTAGTGGTTTCACTATTCATCAAAAATTGAAGTTTTTCAGAAAAATCCCAAAAATTCACCCTAAGCTATATTTGATATTTCGAATTCAAAAATGAAGTCCGTTTTACAAAATTCAAAACATATTAGTCACATTAATTAATTTAATAATTAATTCCCGCTGTCAGAGCAAATAGCGTGTTTTTATAAAACAATAAGTATCAAAAGATTGACACTAGTTTAAGTCTGATTTCAAAGTGAAATTAATTCCAACGACCACTATTGGATTTAATGGTAAAAATATTTTCTAATTTCACTTTAAAACAAATTCAAAATATAATCTAATCATATAAATAAATTAGATTAAAAAGTGGTTTTGAATTAAAATACAACATTTTACACTATTCATTAAAAAAATGAACTTTATCGGAAAGATACCAAAAATTTACACAAAGTAAATTTTGATGTCCCAATTTTTAATAAGAGTTTTATTTGGTCCAAAAGAATGTTTAAGAGTGAACAAAACTATATTTAATGACGGTTCTCCATCAAAAGGTGATAAGTGAACCTTTAGTGAAAACTAGGGCATATACGCCTAAAATTGAATTCTTTCTGTATTTTAAGCCTTTATCTTTTATTGTATAAATGTAAAAACATTTAAAAAACATATATAATCATATTTTAGTTATTTCTATCCATTCCCTCCAATACAACGGCTACATGTTAACTATCATTTGAAATAATTTTATTTTATTATTAGAGTGCAACATAAGATTCCCAAGAAACTCATTGTTGCGTTTTGGGTACGCCATCGAGCATAGCGTCCCCTTTAAAGTCATTTCAATATTTTATTCACAAATATGGATAAATATAAAATGCCATATTCTTTATTTACCTGGGGTGTTACATCCTTCCCCCCTTTTTGGAATTGCATCCTCGCAATTTTAAAATTGCGCTTGGAAACATCCTTGAAAGTCCCACATCGGAACAAAAGTCGGTAAAACAAACACTTTAAAATAAAGAAAGATAAGTACAAAGGTCACCCGAGTTAACCCATACTAGGATTCCAAGTATGAAAATATGGACATGGAGGAAAAAACAAAGGGTCATGTTCTGATGGAGAGTGATAGAAAACATGTTTAGGAGAAAGTTAACCACGAGAAAATCACAAACTTGTGATGGGTTAAACGGTCTTCGATTCCCTAGTAGGAAAATTTAATAGAAAACATTTTTGTTTTAAGTTAATTTTTATTGAGGAATTTATTCATAAGGAAACATAATCACTTATCATATTGACTTTCAACTTTTATTAGATTCCTTACACAAACTCATATTTTCTCCAAAAGACGAGTATTTAGGAAGACTTGTTCACATTAAGAGTACTATAATCAAATTCTAGAGAATCACCTAATCCACAAAATAGAACTATATACTTCCCATGTCTTTAGACTTTAACCAAAACCAAACCCAAAAAGGCTAGTACAAGATCAGATAATCCAGAAAAGGATAACCCTTTATAAGAAGAAAATCTATCCTTAATCTCCAAAATTTGTCCAACAAAACCCAAAGTTCAACGAGGAACATTCTATAATCAATTTGTCCATAAAATCCTTCAAAGTAAACCAATATAAGATTGAAACCCAAATATTTTAAGGATTTAGTCACATAGTCTTCCAAGATAAATTGTAACATTTATCTCCAAACAATATCAGTTGCTCCTAAAGTCTCGTTTTGAAAAGTAATTAACCTAATCACATATCCTCCATGATAGTTTAATCATTCTCATAAATAACCCAAAATCAACTTACTCTTAATTCATAAAATCATATAACTATAATGAATCAGTCAAACTAACCAGGGACTTCACGTAGTCCAGTGGTAGGCGATAAATACCAGTCGCACATTGGTTGTGGGTTCGATTCCCGCAGCTTTGTCCGACGCGACGGGATGTCACACGGTCTACGTGTTGTCCTTTTTCCAAAACTATATAATTCTTAAAACATTCCCCAAAATGAGATAAAATCTTCAAGAATAATCATAACATATTTTAACCTCAATTTTATCTCATTCCTTTCATTTTCCATCATATCATAGAGTAACCCATAATTACCTAAAAATTAAGTATCATATAAACCGTAATGGTTACCTTAATAATTATTACCTGAATTTCCACATCGAATTGGCCATCTCGTACCTGATGCATTAGAGAACTCACCAAGGTTTAAGTGGTTGATCATGACTCCTTGATATTTGGTTTAGATCAACCACGAGTTTCCTCATTGAATCCTCCATTTTATCTAGTATCTTAATCAGAGAACCACCACAGTTTCCTTCAAACCTGTTGTCTCTTTGGTGCCTGCTAGATCCATCCATTCACTAAAAATAGAAATGTCAGTGTGAGTATATCAACAAAACCATCATGTACTAATGAGTAAGATAGACAATAATATATAATTACTCATTCACTTTATCTAAAACTAAGACTCTTTCTGAAATCCTAACCATTATGGTAATTGTCAATTATGCTTAAAGAATACCCTAACCTCTAAAGTTATCTAAACCGACCTTTGATACCAACTATAAGGCCCCAGCCTTAAACCTTACTTAATCTTGAGTTATTACAAGATTACACATTGAGGATCTTTTTAGGTTTAGAGTTTTAGAGAATTAGATCACGAAACTTGCATTATATTCCACATTTAAACAAGGTGGTTACATAAAAGACAATATTCATTCTTCCCATCAATGGAAACCTATTTAAAAAAACACGGATTCTTTCTTGACACATCCTTGACACTATCGTCACATCATGTACCTTTCCCTTGACCTGTGAAAAGCATTTCAAAAACATGGGATGAGCATAAAAAGCTCAGTAAGGGTTATAAAAATATGGAAAGGAAACATGAGTTCATATATACATAAGAATGAAATCATACTTTACCCATAAAACATAGGCATATCAAATCATGAATAAATCATAGAAAACATAAGACATAAAGGTAACTTGAGGCATTCATAACATTCTTACGTAGGGAGTAACCCTCTTGGTTACGTTTGGAATACTCATCACAGTATATTCCCTAAAATCTATTCGGAGAAACCTTAACGTTTCACTCCTTCGCGTTACCCAATGCATTGGAGAGCTATAACGGGCTCACCCGCCCTTAGTTTATCACGGAACCACCCGTCTTCATAATAATGCCCAAGAACCATAACATAATCATATCACATAAAAAATGCATAAAGGAAGAATAACATTTCCACATTTCAATCACGAGATATCAATACAACACATTGATATAATAAAAACATTATGAAAACCATTTTCAATACCAAAGTAAAACATGGTATTTATTTTTCTTTTAAAAAAAGAAGGTATGGCTTGTAGGGGAAGCCGAAACTCAAATAACGGTTACGACAGTGGAGAAGTCGTTGTCGCCGCATATGTACGACAAAAACATTCCCTTTTGTAGTTTATTAAATGCTTCGTATAAAAAATATTCCTTTTGAATATACGTAAAAGTCAAAGTGGATTATACACCGTATAAAAGAAAGTTGTGTATAAAATAAAATATGCCTCAACGAAAGGAGATTGAGGCGAAGTCCCATACCACCTTGAAGCTTTTAACATTTTAAACCATTAATATCCATATAAATAAATCCTTAAAACCATTTTGAAAACATGGATATTAATAAGAACAAATAATTAAAACATTTAAAACGATATTATGGTTAAAGGGGTTTTACCAAAATCAGAGACACTTGAATACAATAATTGAGGAATAACATTTAGTCAGAACTTTATAATATCATGAGAATAAATGGATTAATGATATAATACTCCAAAGGATAGTATATACACCATATAAGAGTGAATTGGTGCATAACAACAATGAACCCTCAATAGAAATGTCAAATGTAATGAAATCCCTTATAAAGAAGGTATCCTTAAATTAAGGACAAATCAATCTCAAAAATATGTGTGACAAATATAAATACACCCAATATAAGTGGATATTAAGTGTAAAAAAATAAAAGGCCATTCACACATATTCAATGGATGACATATTCAATGACTACATGTTGAACCCAAAGAAATCAAAATTGGGTTAAAAAGTACCCTTGACAGCCTAACGGCATCACATCAAAATGAGTTGATGAGAGATAAAAAGAGTATCTCATCACTTGGACATAAAATTTACATCAATAAGGATATATGAGAACATATCCCAACATAACAATATGTAGATTAAAAGACCCAACAAAAGAAGTCTTTTAAAAAAAGAGGAGGGTGAAAGGTTCCCTTACCGACTTGGGTATCTTTCAAAACATACACCCCATGAAAGAAAGACAATAGGTCATTGATGTAAATACTCATAAACGAAAGTATATTACACAAAGAGTAGAATAATGGTCATTACATACACCACTAAATGGAATTTGTGGCAAATGTAGCATAAATCTCACGGGAATAAAAGTGAGATTAAAAATCCCTTACGAAAAATCGGCAGGCTAACGGCGCCACATAAAACTTCCGAATATGGATTGATGAGATCAAATAGAGTATCTCATCACATTAAAATAAAAGGTACAGAAAGAGGAATATAAAATAACATCCCCCAACATCACAAAGAGGAGCTTAAAAGAAGTGACAAAAAGGAGAGTACTTAAAAACAAAGAGAGAAGTTAGATCTCTTACGAAAGTTCGGCAGCCTAACGGCGCCACTCAAAACTTCCAAAATGGATTGATGAGAGAGAATAGGGTCTCTCATCACATGAAAATAGAAATTACAGTAATTGTAATATAAAATATCATCCCAATAACAAGAAATATGAGCTTTAAAAGGAATGACATAAAAGTGTGTACTTAAAAAGAAAGAGAGGAGTAGGATCCCTTACCTCGGGTCCGACTTGACTCGATCGTTCTTTAATCTCCTGAATAATAAACTTGAGTTAATTTCTAATTCCATAAGAACCTTTTTCAAGATCATTATTACTTTTATACCACTTATTACCATGTCATAAACATTATGTAATCATTTAAGTTAATAATATTTGTTTTGCCGATATTTGGTTCTTAAGTCGAAAGTGGACTTCTTACAATTACATGTTGTTCGTGTGGCCAAATGTTTATTATATCCTGAATTGTATTCATTATATAGATATTATATATGTCATATATATCCAGTACATTCATGCATTTATAACATTACATAATCATTTAGAGGTAAGAAATGAAATGCACCGTTCATGGAGACGGTAAGCCGTACGTACGCATGAACGCTACCTTCATTTCTATTTCGTATTTTATAGAATGGAATAATAATGATATAAAGGTATATTATAATTCCAGTATAATATCATATATAATATCATATTTCCATCCTTTATACATCCCACATATGGTATTTAACGAATCAAATCACTTTGAGGGGGCGGTAGTCCGCACTTCCTTAAATGAAGATATCGCGTATACCCATAATGGAAGCCATAAAGGTAAGACAAAAATGAAAAATACAGAAGCATAAATAAAACATAAACATATTATATATCATATATAAAAATAGTTACATCATAATGGCCACCTTTTAAGTTGTTAAATGAGTATTGAACAATCATCATTTCGGGAGGCAGAATTTCACCATCCACGGAAACCGTATGTTCTTTAACCATTTTATGTAGTTGTGTGAGAGTTTAGCTCGAATAAATCTTATAAAAACATCCTAGTATATTGAAGATACTGGTGTAGTTACAAAATAAGTAAATAAAAAGAGTTTAGGGGGTTGGAGAGGTAAAATAAAACAAATGAACATGAGAGAATGAATTACCTTTAAAAGTGTAACTCCTTTTGATTTGAGCCTAAAGGCTTCCATTGAAAGGATTATTCCCTAAGGGAATCCTCTATGATGAGGAGAGAGATGTTTAGAGAGTAAATGGGCAGGGTTTGGCCGAGCCAAAGGCTTTAAGAGTGTGTGAAATGAGTTAGAGTTGGAGGCCTTTTATAAGAGGAGAGGAGGGGCACTTTTGGAAAGTAAGCAATATTACTTTATTTGAAAATGTGTTTCGGTTTTAAAAGGTCCCACATTGATATAATTCGTGAATAAGGTGATAAGTCTTCGAAATCCACTCATACAATAAGTTTTGGACATGTGTAGTTCATTGATTTTACATTATCTTCCCATTTTATTTAAATCGTCAAATAATGATGTCATCGCTGCATCATTATTATGTCATAAATAATTTAATTTATATAATGTTTAAAAATTATAAAAAAAATACTATGATGTAGGAAATCTTTTTATCTTTACAATGAATATTTATAATCAAAATTATGACTTTTATAACCCCACTTAAAAATTGTTTTAGTAAAACATATCATGTTTGTGTCAATTTTACTTTTACATTAAATAAAATGTTATTTATGTCATTTCCCTACCAAAGTGGATCCATGGGGTCCCCAAGTTGACCCATGTCTTTTATTGGTCGGCCATGACACATCAAATAAGGTTGGGACATGTGTCTAGGTCATTTCATATTATTAAAGCATTATTTATACCTTAAACTACACTAATTACCACTAATCGCGATTAAAAACTTAATAAGTTACTATTCACCAAAAAATTATTTTTATCCCATTGAACCACATTTTACTTCTTAATGACAACCATGTATGTCGGATTTTTGAAATTCAAAACACATAAGTGGTAAAATTTCATTTAAATGAAAAATCAGCTTTTATAAGTACCACTTAGTGGTTTCACTATTCATCAAAAATTGAAGTTTTTCAGAAAAATCCCAAAAATTCACCCTAAGCTATATTTGATATTCCTAATTCAAAAATGAAGTCTGTTTTAAAAAATTCAAAACATATTAGTCACATTAATTAATTTAATAATTAATTCCCGCTGTCAGAGCAAATAGCGTGTTTTTATAAAACAATAAGTATCAAAAGATTGACACTAGTTTAAGTCTGATTTCAAAGTGAAATTAATTCCAACGACCACAATTGGATTTAATGGTAAAAATATTTTCTAATTTCACTTTAAAACAAATTCAAAATACAATCTAATCATATAAATAAATTAGATTAAAATGTGGTTTTGAATTAAAATACAACATTTTACACTATTCATTAAAAAATGAACTTTATCGGAAAGATACCAAAAATTTACACAAAGTAAATTTTGATGTCCCGATTTTTAATAAGAGTTTTATTTGGTCCAAAAGAATGTTTAAGAGTGAAAAAATATATTTAATGACGGTTCTCCATCAAAAGGTGATAAGTGAACCTTTAGTGAAAACTAGGGCATATACGCCTAAAATTGAATTCTTTCCTTATTTTAAGCCTTTATCTTTTATTGTATAAATGTAAAAACATTTAAAAAACATATATAATCATATTTTAGTTATTTCTATCCATTCCCGCCAATACAATGGCTACATGTTAAATATCATTTGAAATAATATTATTTTATTATTAGAGTGCAACGTAAGATTCCCAAGAAACTCATTGTTGCGTGTTGGGTACGCCATCGAGCATAGCGTCCCCTTTAAAGTCATTTCAATATTTTATTCACAAATATGGATAAATATGAAATGCCATATTCTTTATTTACCTGGGGTGTTACAATATGAAAAAAATAAAATACAAGAAAATAGGACTCACGTCGTAGATTTGTAAAGTTGATTAAAATGATTGATGGAAATTAAAA
Organism: Viscum album; assembly: GCA_963277665.1. NCBI lineage: Eukaryota > Viridiplantae > Streptophyta > Magnoliopsida > Santalales > Viscaceae > Viscum > Viscum album. The sequence continues at coordinate 652,557,916 of OY728133.1, read as the reverse complement.
ACATCATTTGGGTTAACTATACCCTATCGCTCATCACCTGCATGTAAATAAGTCAATATAATGATACATTTATTTTGTATTACTATAAATCATTTAATATAACCAATTTCATTTTTTGGACCAAGATTTAAACCATACTAATCATAAATAAACATTTTGATCCTACTACCTACCCATTGTATCGGATGGATGAAACATGGAAATTTATTTAAATAAAATTATTCATTATTATGAAAAAAAACATTAAAAATACCTTCTTGAGATATATTATTAATAAGAATCCATGTTCATGTGATTTTATAAAATCTTAGGTCCCACACGGTACTCCTCAAGTTTCATGTTTTCCATTATCATTAATAGAGTGCCCCACTTACGTTTACAAAATGATATTTTTGATGAAAAATTTATATTGTGTTGTAAAAATTACCTAGTAAAATTTTCAATTGTGTTATACATAAGAAAATGAATAAAATGGTACACTCAAAATTATCCCACATTGATCCATCACCGTGCTCAATATCAAAAAAATTAAAATAAAAAAAATCCAAATATTTATATAAGTTAATTACAATCCTTACCATTTATTCAATAATTAAAAAATATGATAAAGGGAATATTTATTTTCCAAAAATAGGAACATCATCAGAATTCTGTGAAAAAAATACTATGGGTAGAAAACGGTCCAGATTAAGTAATTTGGGTAATGAACATTAGACCTAATTAGAGGGATGTATGGAAGAGTTTCGATGGTTTCAAGTGGCTCACATGACTCAATGTGGAATGGATCATTTGTCTACGGTTCTTTGATAGACCTAAACTGCCATAGAACACAAAGAAATCCCTATTCTATGTGACCTATTATGGTTAATACCATACTAGAAAACCATGTTTTTTTATTATGCATACCTTTGAGAAACCTAACTATAATATAAAATTTCAGAAATATTTGTTTAAAATATACTATTAATGAAAATTACAACCCATAATTTTTGATCCTATGGTCTAGATGACATAGGAAATTTTGAACTAATGTTCTTTTTGGATCTACACACACCCAAGATTCAATTTTTGAGACAATCCATAACACAATGATACAATAGCTAATTCAAATATCATAAAACTAATACATTCCATATAAAATTAAAACCCAAATTCACTACAATGATTTAATCAAATTGTATCCAATATTAACACTTATGTTTTCCTGCTCTAAATTCATTAGAACCACATTGTCAACCCATTGTTAATGATTCCTAATATCCATTAATTTATTGAACTAAATCAAGTGATTTTTGGAGATATATGGGTATAATAATTTATCTAATAATCCACTATTATTCTATTATTATTGTGACCACTATAAGATATATGAATGGGTTAATGTCTTCATAGAATGTATTACAAGGGTTGTGCAATTATTTTTTTTGTAAAATCAAGGACCATTATGGTAATTTCATTATTTGTAAATTTTATGGATGGTGGAAAATGATTTAAAAAAACAAAATTTTTCTGTATTTTTAAGTAATTAAAATTTTAAAAAATCAACTATATGAACAATTTTCATTTTTAAATTAGTTACCATATTTAAATTTCAAAATCAATCAAAAGGTGAGAAAGTAATATAATCATACATGGTAGAGAAAAAATCAGTAGGTTAAATCCTATATATGGATCAACCATAAGGAATATGATAATTCAAAATTATTTTTACTTAATTAATACTATATTAACAAAATATATTTTATGATAAACCTAGGGAAAATATATACTTTAAATTTATATTAAATAAATACCCTTATATTTAGTAATACTATGGTGATGGAAATTGAATTAGATGTCCCATTACAAGATTTTATATAATTAATCATTATATGACCTTATAATAATTTTTCACTTCCTCACAAAACTCTTTAGGGTGAAAATTAAACTATAATAAAGAAATATTTAATAATATATCTATGAAAAACTGAATTGGACAAAATGATAGTCATAATATTCTTATAGGCTAAATCATCTTCAACAGGATAACCAAGGTAACTATACATACTGGTTATTCCATAAGTGTTTACAATTTTTCTCATTTGATTTTCCTTATTATATTAATTTAAATAATCATCAACTCATTAGGGTGAGTTATATAAATGTAGTTTTCATTTATTTACAACTTTATACATTTTTTTAATAATATATATTGAATTTTATTTATCGGGTCTTCTCAAAAAAATATCGTTGATTTATGGATATAGGGATGGATATCATTTAATTGGGTGAAATAAGTACTTTATTATTTTCATAGAATCCACTAAATATTACTTAAAGAATGTGTAAAATCATAATGACATTATATACAATTAAATAATAAATGGAAACGTAAACTTTTTTATAATACTATAGATTGGATACTATATAATGTTTTATAGAATATATTAAATATTTAAATCGTGGCATAGGAATGCGATGAAAATTAATTTAATAAATTATATTATTTGGTATTATTATATATATGAATATTTTCAATATTATACCAATATTACCACATATGAGAGAGATAATTTTAATAGGGTTTCTATTGTGTTTCTTGAGTAACATCTTTATTTTATTGAACTTCTTGAAAATTTATAAATATAATGGATAGATATTTTTATAGTATTTATCTTGGATTAAAAAAATTAAAAAAATTAGATTATACAACATGAATGTAATGAATAGAAAAGTTCATATTATTTTCATTGAGTTGAATTCATATTTCAATGAAATTATACTAGATTTTGTTTTTATAAAAATCAATATCATTGGTAATTTTTTTATATATTTTATTTTTATATGACATAATACATTTGTTAGTAAGAAAGTAAATAAATCACATCCCTATTGAATTGAAATTAAAAAATACCCCAGCTAATGAAATAAATTAAAGGAACAAACTCATATATCCTAAAACAAGACAACGTAGTGTAAACGATAAAACACACACCCCCACATCTACTATGGAATTATATTTATTAGTGGGAATAAATCAATTTTTACTTGACAATAATGTGGATCATAAAAAAATAATGAATATTTGAATAAATTGATGATGGAAATTTTTTAATATCCCGGAATAAATATATTTAGGAACTTTTTATCAAATATTGACGATTTTAATTTTTTAGCATATATTACAAATAAAGAGTTCAAATATTGATGATTATGGAATCCAACTTTTTGCCTCCAATAAAAACTGGCCTATATTAACTAAAAAATTTCACAAAATAATATTTAAAATTATATGATGAATGTAATTTGAATGGAATGAAATATTTTGGCTTTAAACAATATTCTTAATATTTTTTTGTCATTTTAGTCATTTAAAACATTCCTCTTTGACTATATTTTTGTTTTAATAATATTATATTTATATGAAAATTTTAGGAAAAAAATAATCAAAAGTGACATTGAAATGTACAAGGACTATATAATTATTGAATTAAAGATATTATTAGAAATTGTTGTTCATGTATATAAAATTTAATGGAATCCTTTTCCTTTTAGAGACATTTTCTTTGGAATATTTCTATTTTTTCTAGTGAATAATAATTTTTTGATATAATATTATTGAGAACTATTGAAATTTTTATATTAATAATATAAATATATATTTCGGTTTAAATATCTGATATAAAATAACATTTATAGGTTTTAGAACTACCCTTAACATGATATCATGTTCAATATGGAGTTGATTCTTTGTGTCACTATAGTTTCTATGTATCTCTATAGGATAGTTCCTTGTATGTTTCTAGAATTAAAAATTCAGATAAATTATTTTTTATATAAGATTTTCATCTATACTACTATATATCCTTTAGTTATATTTAAATCATTATAGATATGGAAAAAAATTAGTTTAGAAATATACATTTCCTAGAAGTGTTTGTACCATGAAATCATTAATAGTTTCTATCCCCTTTCATGTAAATTTTATTTATTTTTTCAGTTAATTAGAGATATCTATTTTTCAAAGATTCAACTTTGATCCTGATATCATTTGATGATAGTTATGGGAGAAGATATCCATAATACTATTCTCATTTATCTTTATAGACAAATAAGTTTCATGGAATCTCCTTTATATGTGAGGAATACACTAAATATTTTGATCGACTAATGAACCAAAAATATAATGTCTTCATTAATCACTTTATTGTAATTTTAATATTTAAATCATCCTTTATTATAGTTTATATGGGTTCATTCTATGACTGAATTTTCATAACATATAATCTTTTTAAGGATATTATATATTTGGGAAACTATTAATGTGAATGTTTTAGGTGTGTGGTTCCTATTTTCATGGACCTGTTGTATCTCAAAAAAGAGAGGTTATGAAACCATTGATGATTTTGGGGTGTTTAGTTGGATTTATTATAATATTTCATGGTGTTTCATAGTTTTTTTAATCATTCACAATTATAGGAGGGTTGTATCTGATTTCTATTAGATTATGGCATAATTGATATCCTTGATTTGGAATGATCATGAATTCATATAGACAAACAAATGTCATGTGATTTATATATAATTGATGGATGTGTTGTTCAATGATCATATTCATTATCTTATAAAAAATGTGGTTATTTTTATGGTCTTTATGATGCCTCTTTTATAAGTCAATATTTTTTTCAAAAGCAATAAATAGAAATTATCACATATAGTTCATAATGATGATTTTCCATTGAGCATAACTATGATTCCCAAGATCACCAGCCTACACCAGTTTATTTTATTTTATTTAATGATGGAACTATACTATAGGTGAGTGATTTTTGGTCTTAATATATTATAAAATTATAATACATGTTTTATCATAGAATGTTTTTTTCTTAGTTTAGGTGGAAATAGTTCTTATTGTATTATGAAATCATGAATTACTAAATACATGAAAAGGGAATTTCGATCTGATATGTTGAGTAGGATTTGTCATAGAGATATTTTTTGAGAGGTTGGGGTTGGGTGTAGGATGATCGAGGATCATGTAGACATGTATCTAAATATAGAGGTTACTGATGGTAGTGTTTTTTATTATTATATGACAATACATTCTTCATTTTCTATGAAGGAGGATGAGTCTTAGTTAGGAGATTCAAAAGTTGAGTTATAGTAATCTTACCATGTATGGTTATACTACTTTGGGATACCCCATGTATGTTTACTATGTACTGTTATTTTGTATGAATCTCTTCAATCAATAAATAATGTGAGTGTTTTTCTTAAAGGGTATCATTTCTTTTATGTAAAAGGATAAGTTAGTCGAAAAATGTATTATTCGTTGAGGATATTTTTCTTTCAATTTGGGATGATGAGTTTAATTTAGAATAAACAGAGCACGGATCCAATAATTCTTATCATATAAATTTCTATATAGTGTTTTGAAAATCATAGGATGCCTCACATAATTTGATGTTATTCCATGATCTTGATATACAATAAGATATGAATTTTTCACACCGGGACCACTAAAAAATGTTCCCCACACACACACACTAGGACCCTTAAATGTCAATAAAAAATCATTCATGTAAATTAATTAAAAATGAACAGTTTGATTTTATGTAGTTTTCATTATTTTATTCTCTATCATTAAGAGGTAACTCCTACAATTTTACTAACTATATTAGGATAAATATCATTCAAGAACAATCAAAAATTAAAATTAAAATTATTTTATCTATTTTAAGTTTAAATTAAATCATGTATAATTAATCCAAAACTAATATTTAAAGTAAGAGATAACTAGCCATGTGGTTTTACTACCTTCCATGACTCATAGAAAACTAACCATCGAACTCGTATGACTTCCAATACCATATAACAATCATCACCTAACCACTCATGTTTGGTGAATATTTCAAAATAAATTAACCCAATGTTCCATACAATCAACTTTTATTTCAGTGAAACAAACTCAGTAAGAACCTATCACAATAATCTAATGAAAAAATACCTTGGAATCATAACTATTATTCACCCACTTTGAATAACTAACAATTAAGTGTTTCCCATCAGACGATGTTATCCAGTGATCAAAATGCATTTACTAAAGAAAATCCTCTACCACTACATGTATCCTGAGACTGAACTATCATCAAATTTCTTCCTTTTTATAAATTGAGTCTAGACATTGGACATTCTAAGTTCAGAACAAAAATATCCCACTTGAATTTTTTTTCAAGGTAACCATAATGACTCTAAAAAAACCAATGCACATCTCCCCACTTATATGATAGTAAGATTAATTGCTCAATATTTCATCATACATTATTATAATAAATAATTTGTTACCATATACACTATTTTTTTCTATCTATCTTTGGTTTATCATTCTACTTGTCCCCTAGAATCATTCAAATGAAGTGATATTATTGGTCTATGTTTTTCATCTTGAAATAGAAAAAACTACATTTCATTAACTGTACTATGGTATTACTATAAATGTATACTAATCAAATACCCTGAATACTTTTGATATCCACTAATAGATTCCTCAACCATATCAACTATTTCACAACTTGAATTTATGTGACATATTCTGCTTCAACTGTTCAAAGAGATAATTCTAGTTGTGTTTGCAATAAAAATTCCACTGCCATTAAGATGGGGAATAACACAAAATTATTGTACCCTTTAGAGTATATAAATCTAAAAAATATTATTCATCAATATCACATTGATACATATCTCACTTCCCCAACAAATAAATAGTATTTTTTGTAACATTAAGATGTCATATAACCTATTTCATTACTACCCAGTCCTCTATCCCATGATTTTATCTAAAATGACTACAACTTTCTACTATATATAAAATTTAATAGAGAATTAAAAACATATCATACATCAATATATCAATTTATAATTATAATTATTCCACAACATTGTGCTTTTACTCATTCCCCAATTTTGATGCTTACTCATTATAGCTTGAAATTTCCAACTAAGGGAGATAAGATCCATTTACATCCTAATATGTCAAGTATACCAATAATCATATAGAAATATTACCATTGTGACAATACAAAACAAAAATATATACCATATTTAGCAATAATCATCTCCTTGATTATATTATCCTTCTATAGATCATTAATATTAAATATGGAAGAATTATTATGCTTAAAATTCTTAATCCTTAAAATGACATAACTCTATATAAGAATACCATCCATATTTGAGAGAAATTGGATGAACCAGTCATGCTGGAAGACCATATGATAGAAAAATGGAATTCGTTACTCATTATAAAACCCTTCTCATCCAAAAATTGATTTAAATATTTGTTTCATATCCATGGTTCATGTTTTAAGCCATATATAATTTTATTTTACTTCCATGATAATCTTTTAATCAACTAATCAATGAAACCCAATGGTTGATTCATATAGTTTTACTCCTAAAAATATGAATGGATAAATTCAAATTTTTTATCAATTTGATATTAGTATGTATTTTTAGATGAAATAATGATTAGAATTATATTGATGATAATATGTTTAATTGTCAATGAAAATTATTTAGATATTTCAATCCCTTCTTTCTTCAGATACTCATTGACAACCAGCATTTACTCATCCTAATTATTTAAATAATCGCCTATTTTAAACTAGAAGACAAATTTATTCTCTAGATCCTTCATTCCATATTGATTATCCAATATATCCCGTATTTTATTTACATGTATTTTATCCAACTGACCATTCATTTCTTGCTCCCCTTATCAAAATAAATAATTCCTTCATCATTTTTAGGGGACTTGGGTTCACATCCATCCATTAAAAGTAAGTGTTGATTAAAACTACATACCTATTTACTAAATATATATACTTTATGATCAACATAGTGATATATGTTTCTTAGACATATATGAAGAATCAAATTATAAATTCATGATGTTCAGTGCTCTTGATAGAGATATAGTAGTACCGAATCTTTCAAGTACAGCTTTCACTGGACAATATGTATGACCTACTATACTTCCATAAAAATTTATTAGAACATGTGTCTTTAGTGATAATGATCATTTCATGTATTATTTTTATAATTGAATAATTTATATTAACTTATCTCTTAAAAAATTATTAGTTTTTTAAAATTACAACTCATTGATGAGAACATGCCATCTTCTGATGACTTTTCAGTTTTATTAATCCCAAAATAAAATTACAAAAATATTATATCCATGTCACCCAATATGGAATTAAATTTATTTTTCCTTGAGATTATATCAATACTTATTATCCACATGGATTTATATAAGATTCCTCAAAAACCTTAATATGGTTCATTTCTACATTGTGTCATAAATATAGTGCTTCAAAAATTTTCTACCACATCGGTGATGATATAAGTTTTTAGGTAAATATGCTACATAGATTATAGTATCCACCCAAATTTATATGGATATTCCATAGTGAATCATCATGCTTCATTATTTATCCATTAATTTATAGTAATTTATTTTCACCATAACATTCTTTAGATACATTTTCATAATGTTTTATCCCTATGTGATTATAGAAGTTCCAAAATCCCATTCTAATATACCCACCATTTGTATATACCATTTGAAATTTATGATTAATTATATTCTCATTCCCACTATTTCCTTCCATTTATAAAAAAATTACAATACATTAAATTTTCATTTTACAAATTAAACCCATCCCTTCCAAGTAGAGTCCATAATGCATGTCACAAATTATTATGATCCTTAGTTAGATCAGATGAGGGAATATCCCCAAATATCAATGTGAAAAAGATATAGAATTATTCTCCTGGGTATCCACCTACTCAAATTGAATAACCCCATAAATTGTTTCTCATGTATTCAACTCCCACAACTGTTAAAGTCTTCATGGTCTAAGATTAACATGGTTTTCCCTGTTTGAACTTGCATGTTTTTCTCAATATGATACATGAGATGATAATGCCTTAACATTGGGATATATTATGTTATAGATCAAAAAACAATTATATGTCTGATCATATTATTAGATACAATGTTTAAACATTAATATAATTATCCTTGACTATTGATCCTTTAGTTATCTTCCACACCATAATGTAGACTCTTGATCCAAACCCTTCCACATCATAAAATCATATTGAAATATATTTTTTCAACAATTGGGTATGTTCCAAACCTCCATACTTTATCCCAAACAAAACATATAACATTTACATTACATCCATTGAATAATTATTTCCTGGTTGGAACTTGTAAAACTTCCCAAAAAAATTATGTGCAATTAATGTATTATCTTCTTTGGAGTGGAATAATTATTCAGAATAAATTAACCATGATTTCATTAGAAAATTCTCAGTCATTTGTAAACTACCACTACCTTCATATTTTTTAAAATTAATTGTTCTTTCGCATATATATTTTTCTGTGATATAATTTACCCTTATTCACCAATATTTTATTTTGAGATTTCCCCTTATCATAGTTTAAATGTGCTAATCTAGGAATATCTGATTTTAATTTCCTATTATCACATTAATTTTTATTTAATTCCATATAAATAATTAATAATATATATAATAATAATTAATATATATTTTTGGTACCTCTAGATTTTTTCCCCTCAATCTAATATATTCAATCAGGATGATCCCTCAAGAATCACTGAAGGGAACGTAAAATTTCAAACAATAATTACTATAGCAGTTACCGTCAACCTCAACTCGCAAAGAGGGATAATAAAAGAAATCGGAAACATATTCCATGAAATATATGTGAACATATTTGAACTTGGATTGAATAATGATACAATCATTCACATGATCATCTAAAGGACTGTTTTCCAAAAAACGATCAAGTTAAAGAATATCAACCTCATTAAAAGTAGGACTATTATTGTTGGATTCTCATACGTGTACACCAAATTAATCATTATCTCTAATTATGTATTAACCTACATGGTTTTAATTAAAAAAGACAATTAAGTATACATAAGTTCATTTGGATTCATATCCATCCTCAACCATTCTATATTTTCACCACATCATACTTGAATCATTTCATTGGAATATCCATGTCTATTTGATTTTGAAATTCATTTATTTAAATCCATTATAAGACAATTTATTTCCCATTGAATATATAAGTGTTGATATTTTCTCATTCTATTATCATATGATCTGATGGAATAAATACCCTTGAAATAAAACAATGTCATGAAATTAAAAGTGTAACTTAGTCAAATAACATGTCTACATTACCGTGGTTTGAAACAACTTTTTAGGGGAAAATTATTTTTAGACCCAGTAAAAACAGTATTGACATTACACATAGTGGAATGTAATACCTTGGGTTCCTTCATTGATCAGATTTTAACCCATGATCTTGATGTAGAAAAATATGTAATTTTTATAAATTATTAAATATAAGAATTCCTCCTCCACACTCCTATAAAAAACGACATTAAATTATAATCATTGATGATTAGTAAAGAATATAACGATGAATTAATATTTTTTGGATAATTATTTCGTACATATATAATCGATAATTAACATCATTTTTATTATTATGTGATAATATATATATAATAAAAAAATCTAAAATTATTGAAAATATTTAACTAGATTACACACCGCATAAAATAAATTCATGTGGTCTAATATATCATTTATAGTGAGCCCTAACTAGTAAAAAATATAATAACCTTATGAGATTCAATACTGATTCCTTACTGAAAAAACAAATGATTTGTGATTCCATATATCCATTGATACCTGGTCGTTGATGTCTAGTGGGATAGTGTATGTCACTTAATGAAATATAAAAATCATGAATTTACAATAAATAATTTCTGAAAAAAAAATTTATTGGGAATGAACAGTAATAATCATTAGAAGAAATAACTTGTGGGAATTATAACTTCTTATGATATTGTTTAGACCACTGACTAGTATATTTTACCTGTTATGTTGGGGTCATCTGATAAACCTATCTCCATTGAATAAAACCATATTTCACTACATGAACCCCAATCCAGATGTATATTTTAGTTACTTACATTTAGTATATTGAATTAACACATTGAATATGGTTAACAAATAGAACATAGGTTAGTGGTAGAGTTCACTTTTTTGTTTTGAGTGCGTTAGTCTGTGAAATGTGAGCACGGTGTACATGTTAGATTTCTGTAATCATAGTATTTTATTCATTGGAAATGGGAGGTAATTTGAATTAGTTTTTATAATAGGTGACTATTAGGATCACATAAATATATTGGAAGACCATCAGGAGATATCCATTAGAACTGAATCTGTTAGATTCAATGTATCGGCAATTGATCGCACCATTAAGTCCCCAAAAAATAGAATACATACCAAACGAAAAGCATCAAACTATAATAAAATGCATATTAATTATTATATATACGAACTATCCAAACATAATTTCAAAATTATTCAAAAAGAACCACAGAATATACATGGTTAATATATGAGTCTTACTTTAGGGGGGACACTATATTTTGATGATTATTGAAATGGAATACAATGAAAATTTCAGAATCTGGAATAAATGACCAATCCCCCTATGTATATATAATATTACCGATGATAAAAGTAATTGTATGTTCTAATGTGTATGGTTAGGGGATCTATATAGCTGATATCTTTATGGGTATATCTATATTTAATCCAATGAAACTACTGCATCAACTCATTCACTCGGTTCACAGTGAAAGTATCTTAAACTCTTGTCAATATAACCTTAAGGTTCCTAAATGGTTATCTTTTCTTTTATTTCCTTTGAAATTTTTTTGTGGGGAACCCCCTTATGTAATTTTCTTTTTAGAATAGTTACATTTTGGAAAGGAATTTATGGTTTTTATAATACAACTACCTAGTCGAGTTTAGTGTTAACTTTTGGTTTAAATATTCAATTGAATCTTTCGAACAACATAAATTTTGTTCTTCTAGAAATCAAAGAAACTGGTCCACCATAGCCATAATATTTTCAGAAACTTGTCTTATAGAGTTTATATTTTTTTAAATGTTTTATAACCATTAAATAATTTTACTCAAGGATAAAACATAAGAATAATTTACCTGATAATTATTTTCAATGATTTATGAATATGTCCCTTATACTCTTGTACATAAATTTCTCAATTCCTCAAACTTCATTTGTATTTTCATTGTACCACACCAATTATTCATGTAATCTAGGTTTAACTAAGGTACATCACAACATCATCACATCTAGGACTATAACCTTTGTTTGTATATCTATTTTATTTTGAGTCCCTTATATCGTTCATATATCAATCAACAAATCCTTCCATGAATTCAAAAAAATTATATTTAGTTGATTTTTTTGTTGAAATGAAATGATAGATTTTTTTCCATACGAATCATACTCAATGAATTATAGAATAACATCCCATCAAATTTTAACCTTATGTGATCTACTATAAATCCATTTTTCCAAATTTGCTCCTTATATGATTTTATTAATGAAACATACTCATCCCCTGTTATTATGAGAGAACCAACTAGTTAAATATTCAACATATTCTTCACACATATCCTTATGAATGTGAAAATATTTCTAGTGGTTCTATTATGTTATTATTAATATCCTTTTAATCCAATGTAACTGAACCCGTACAATGACTCATCTATTCTAAATGAACATGTTTGGAACTTTAAACACGTTATGTTTCTTAGAATCCACTTTAGAGACTCTTCATGTAACATTATTGGATTTGAAATTTACCTACTAATAACACCTAAGAAATGAACAATTTCCATATGAGTATAGACATTTTCCTACAACAGGATTACGTTTACTATTGAATGGGAAATATTTTCCATGTTCCCTATATTATCTTCTTTTCATGGTTCAATATCCTTGATTAATTTGATATGTTCAAACACATGGGTTTTTATAAGTTATTTATGACTCTTGTTGAAGAACTGCACCACCTTCCATATGTAATCTAACTAAGTGAGATATAAAGTATCATATCATCTTTCAATCATAATCCTCTCTCATATGATCCATTTATCTAGATTAAAATAATTTAACTAAAAAAATCATTAATTTCAATATTCGTCCCAATAACCCTATCCTTTATCATAGTTGTATTAAATGTCTAATCATTATATATAATTAAATTACTAAACTCCCATCATAAAACAAATTTTAGTAAAAAAATCTAAAAAATTATCCAGATGAACATCTAAAACATCATCAAGTCATTAAACCTATAATTATACTAACGTGTATTACATTTAAATCTATGAAATCTATAATGTCTCTTACACAATAGGTCTGAAATCTAGTGATCAATGAAACAAGGCAATTATTCTATTTAGATCCCATAATTTAGTCCCCGTAAAGATATTTTGTCTTCAAATACAACTATTCTGTGGAAATGCCTCTATGGAATCAATTAAATGTAATATCTAGATATTTATATTCTTAACTAAAATTTAAATTATATTTTACAAATACATAGGATCCATTTATTGAAACCATAACATGAAAAGACCCACATTTTAACTCTATCAATCTTATACTACCTTTTTTAGCTCATACACAAATTTGTTAGAAAAACCCATTTTCCTAGTAGGCCTATTTTTCATTTATAATGTTATAAACATATTGATGGAATCAATTTCCTCCTTCGTAGATTAGTCCAATTGTTTCAATTATTTCATATTCTTGGATTCTCATTGGTTCTTGGTTTTCCATCACTTATTATACTCTTGTAATTCCTATAATTTCTATACCTATTAACATGTTTCCATACCCTAATAGATCTCATAAACTACCTTTCCCACAGAGATCCTTCCAGTAGTGTAACTATTGTATTTTCATCTTCCAAATCATTTTCTTTTGAGACATTGCCTTTAACATTCATAGTTCTATAGGATTCAATTAATCAAGATATTAGAAACACATTATATTATTGACTCTCACCCATTTTAAAATTTATATAATATAGTGTTCTTTATTATGATATGATATATATATTCATTAACATCTATAACATCAAAAAAATCATTTCAACATAATCTTGTGAGATTATACTTGTCTCATTTATATCCTAAACTGAATTTTTATGTTTTCACAAGATATCTTCATTAATGATGGCATTTAAATTTTTTGACTACTTTATAAGTATATATACTATAATTAAAAACCAAAATAATTGTCTTTAAATATATGAATGTATCATGATTGAGACTTATATTCAAACATTCTCCTCTCCATAGAAAAAAATTAGATATTGGTGGGTGCTTTAAATATTTTTAGGTAGTTAGATAAACCTACATTATTGAAATGTATATTTTCAAATTTTCATATCCCAATCAAGAAAAGGGAATACAATCTATCATATATGACAAAAATTAACTAGTTCATCCAAAAATAAACATAGGGAGTGCCACATAAATTATCATACTCCAAACCATTTCATCCAACAAATAATTCATCTTTTTTATGAATCTATTATGATTCAATGTATATGGAACATTATCTGCATACTATTAACCCTACTACTAGAATAAAACATGGAATTCCCAAGTTTCATACTCCACAACACTATCAGATAGGAGTCACTAAACTTGAAACTAGTCAAAATTTCCACCCTGGATCTCTATTAGATAAATATTTTGAATACCATGTAATTTTTGATGAGGAATATCTCATATGGGTTATATATCACATCATCATTGAATTCCACATAGAATATTTTCCCATTATGATAATGAACTATAGATAGACCATATACATCTCTTTAAACCAAGATTATTATCTAATCCATTAGTGCATAACGTTATGAAATGATGGAAAACATCATATTACTTCCAAATATATAATCATTATATGCTCTAAACATCACGAATATAATAGTCCTCTTACCTTTAATAGTTGTGACTTTAATATTCTTATAACTGAATTGACCTCGATAGTCATTAAATAATTTTAAATATAATATTTTTCTTGTATAAATCATTCCTTCTAATAATCATCTGATGTATAAAATCAAATCCATCAATATTTTTCTTTATCCATTATACTACATGTAATTTTCCATGCACCATATATGATTATTTTATATTGACCTATATCTTCTATAATTACAATGGAAATTAATTTTTCCCCAATCTCATTATGTGTTGCACATTCTTATACAAAAAAAAAATACATCCATTCGTTGTCTAAGACAAGATATCATGAATTCCAAAAATATTTATAGCCTAATAATATGTAAGATAATCCTTTACATATCATTTCAATTTATAGTTCCACATACCCTCTCATGGATGTCAAATGAAATGAATATACAGATTTTATAACCCATGGGACTATGTTTACCCAAGAAACACCTATTATTACTTATTATTCAGTTATTTTGTTATTAACATTCTATGTTGTGGATTGTCTCTTTCGTATCATGGTGTATGTGTCTCTGTAAGATGTATTGATTTGATTTTTATCAAATTATTTATTGAATATTTTTTATCTGAAATTTTCAATAAAATAGTTATTCGTTCGACGTCAGTTTCTCACAGTGGTTACCATCATATCCCAAGAGGCTGTGACTGATAAAGGTAACAAAAAATCTAAATCCATATCTCTAAATATTTAGTTCACTAATTCAAAACAACTCCAAATTATACTATTGTTTTTTATGTCACCATCAATCATTTTACCATATTGAATCATCATGATCAGAAACCAGTACACAAAGAAAACCTTATTAATTGTAATAGTATTTTCATTCATGCTAATGGGAATATTCAGAAAATCTAACATAGTTTACACATCTAATATATTATAACCCATGTTTCGTGCTAGTGACTTATCTACAAAACCCAATGATTTCGTATCCAGCCTCTCCCTTCCCACCATATTAATCACATCTGATATAAAGCTCCAAAATGGAATATCAATATCCTTTTATCATATATGATCCTTTTTCTATATTCTCCGGAACCCAAAATCCTTCTCGTATAACTTCTAAAATTATAAAACACCCTAATCCACGTCTATTTATTAATATTAATTAACTCTTTATAAATTTTATACAATTATATAGGTATCCATAACAACTTATATGAACATATACAATAAGAAAAATATTGGAATGTTTCTATTTACCTGAGATTTGAAACACATTCACCGGGGATTAGTCATATAAAAATCAGTCAAAATATGTAATAACACATTTTGGGATCATGAAAATATTCCAAAATACCAAAAAAAATTGTATTCAAATGACATAAATAGGTGTAAATTAAGTAATAACAGTTTACTTTACCTTAAAATACCTATATAAATTAATACACATTGCAAGAAAATGCATACATAATAACTCATACGGTCTTAATTAATAATAAAAATAAATATTATAAAATAAAGATAAAATTAGGGAACCACAATTGAAAAAATCCATTTCATTTAGAAATGATTCTTCCTCAATGGGGAGAAATAGTTTTTACATAGATTTGTAAAATGGAATATGATTGAAATTTGTTTATCCTACTCCAAGGACATACCAACTTAATATAATAGAATCCAACCAACGCTACTAGTTACTATATATTATGATGCCCATAGTGAGAGATTCTATAAATATCTTATCCTTAGTGATATCTCTACATCCATTAAATGCCTCATATACCATTAACTCACCTACCTAATACGATATGCATGCTTCTAATACTCTTTTAAGCCTACCCATTCAATCTATGCATGTTACTCTTATATTTTCTTTTATACCCTACAAAAATTATAGGGGAATTCTTCTAATGGAGTCTTATATTTTTTTTCAAATATACTTTTATGAATGTAATTATTGCTTCTCACATTACATCTATTAACTAATTATAATCAATATCATCAAATTTTCATTTTATGTTTGCACATTTGGGAATGTGAAATTTTAATATTGAGAACATTATTGTTGTATCACCCACATTCCAATAATAGATCTATAATTTTGTATCTTATAATTTTTATTTCTATATGAATATGATCTAGAACATCAATATAGTTTTTACATGTGGATGAACCCTAACAGTTACCTTGTTCTTTGAGTGGATGTAATGGAAACAGGTAAATTATGGATATTTAAATAAAGAAGATACATTTCATAACTATCTGGGTGTACATTACGATGGATTCATTGGTCAAATTTTTATATATAATATATTTTTGTTGTTTTATGGTTTTCTATAGATGATATTTTGTAATCTAGGTCCTCAGTATACCATAAGGTAAGGGAAACATTTAAAATTTTCTTTTACTTCTCAGTTATTCCTTATCACAAATATTAAATTTTTTATGGATGGTCATACACCATAAATGATACATATAATACAATATAAAAAAATTAATTTTCATATGTTTTTTGTTTCATGGATAAATTATTTTTCCATGATATGTTTATCTTAATAATTACTTAACTAATTTCTAGAGAAAACATCTCTATTTTTTTCTTATAAATATTATGTTTATGATGTTTTCTATTTTTATCATAGTTTATAATGTTTTTTGGGGAATTATTATTTATCCTGAAATTATTTTAATTATTTATGGTTCTTATATGAGATGAAAAGGTGACCAATCGGTTGATTCTTCCTCCCCTATCTAATTAAATTCATCATATCATCAAAATGTTTTAGTTTTAATGGTATCATCATGAATTGTCACATGTCATTGATTATGGAAAGTTGGATATTGATAATGAAACATTATTGATGTAATGACTTCTTGATATTCTAGATATCTAATTGAATTTGTTGCTTGTGTGTATTATTCCCTTGGTTTAAATCTAATGGAGGCATGGTAGTGAAAAATCATGTACATAGGGGGATGAGTCAAATATGTGAATATAGTATCATGAGTAGATTAAAATAATATTTTAATATGATATTGTTATTTATTTTATGATGAAATTAATAAATTATTCTTCTTCTTCTTATTATTTTTGTTCTTTAATGTTGTAAGGATTTATATTTGAAAGTAATAACATTTATAGTTTTTTCTCGAGTACTCTTCCTTTTATTCAATGGTATATTTTTGATTCACATGGATGTGAATCATTTAGGTTATTTTATTACACAGTACTATAAATTCATTGATATATATTTTTTGAGATGTTAGAGGTGTTGGAGTGGATGTTGGGGGAATTTTTTATGAAAATACATTATGAGTATTTTTAAACTGCACGATGGGTATGGTGGAATCCACTATTCCATGTTGGTGTTGAGTGGGGGTTGTGGTTTCTCTAAGGGTATTAATGGTTTTTTATGTTCATATTTTTTTAATATTATGTCATAAATGACCATTTTTGAAACATTTATTGCATAGTGGTTATTTTTGGAATAAATTTAATTGTATTTATTGGTGTGACCTATGGTAGAATCATTTTTTGAAATAGGGAAGGATGAGATACCTATTTTTAAGATGGATTTTATTATAAAATGTTCATTATAACCTTATATTATGGTGTATTAAATGATATATGGTGTGAATAGAAAAGTGGATGGTTCAATACTATGTTTTTTTGAAGGTTTGATTCTAGTTTTATAGAGATATATTCTTAGTGTTTTCCTTTTTTATAAAAATTATTCATATTCACATTCTCATTCTGGAACATTTTCGCTGATTTAAGAGGGGTGTCTCCATTTTAAATGTTCTCAGTTTTGTATCACTGCAAACTAGGGTTCATTATTCCAGGTTACAAACTTCCAATAATTATTGTGAATATATTTTCATAATATTAAAAATTCATGAATATCATTTATTATTTTTGGGTTTTATACATTCATCCAAAAAAAGATAATTTGAAAAGATGGGGTTTTTATGTTTTTATACCAGTGGTGGAACTTATTACATCCATATCACATGATCAATACCTTTTGATCCAATGTTTAATTAACATGTTTTCAGGTTTTTTATTGTTACTTATTCTTATAAGGTCAAAGTAGGATTTATTCCAATTGTATTTTGTGATTTTGGATGATTTATTTGTGAATAATAATGTTCACAACACATTTTGTATGGTTTCTCATTGGATATTTGTATTGGATGGACATCATTCCCATATTGTTCTGGTTCTATTGTTGTTGAATATTAAATTTTTGTTGGAGGTTCATATTTTCTCATTTAATATAATTTCAATTTAAAATTATTTGTTTATTGTTTCCTTTTGGCATAGAGTGTAATTTTTAAAAATAAACTGAACAAATTAAAAATGATTAATGTCTAGGAGTGGTGTAGAGTTCCTTATTTTATATAAATCCTTTTTTTACCTAAATAATCATATTTTAGATTTTTTTTTTGTGATTATGTATTGGTTATTCATTTTTTTTACAATTTTGAAATTAATTTTAAAAAATAAATATCTTACATTTATCAAGAAGTGGATGAAAATTCATAAAATCCCGGATTATTAATAATTATGTTTGTATAGTGTGGAAATTAATTTTTTTGGTATATTTTTTTATGGATGTTCTGATTGATTAAATTTTTATTATTGTTTTTTTGTTCATATGGAGTAGTTTTTGGGTATTTTAATTATTTCTATTATTGTTTTCATGCGGTGTACTATGGGATGATGATACATTATTTTGGTAGTGTTTCAATGTAGTTAATGTGGTATGTTGTGGTTATTGGAAAGTAAGTGGAAGAGGAGATGTTGTGGGTTAGTTTCATGGGTTTTAGTAAGATAGTGTGATGTGTTATGATTTTTTTTCTTCCCCTATGATATGAAATTAGTTAATAAATGGAATAATTTAAAAGTGAAATGTGAATGGGTTGCGAAATGTATATGACATATTGATTTAAAATGAAGAGTTATTGATACTATAATTTAATAATTGAAATGAAACACATGATTACTGTTTAAACAATATTTAGTTTGACTTTTTAAAAACCCATGAATATAGTGGAAGGAAGAAACCATTATAGTTGAAAAACAGGTCATTATTTCAAAAAAATTACCCACTCAACCAACAATGATAAATATATTTCATTTATATAATGTGTTTCAAAATAATAATTATTTTATTTCTAGAAAATAACCCAAGTAGAATATGAATAAATTAATAGTACAAAGAAATTTATCAATAGTCAATGACCATTCACTAATCTGCCATTGAATATTGTTATATTAGTTAATTATTCTGT
Organism: Viscum album; assembly: GCA_963277665.1. Taxonomy (NCBI): domain Eukaryota; kingdom Viridiplantae; phylum Streptophyta; class Magnoliopsida; order Santalales; family Viscaceae; genus Viscum; species Viscum album. The sequence continues at coordinate 652,537,710 of OY728133.1, read as the reverse complement.
GTTTTTTGGGTTATTTGGTGTTTTTTTCTTTTTAAAAACTAGATTTTAGTGTTTTTCACATGATGTACTAATAGATTATTATTATTGTGAAGTGAATTTTTAAATTTTGGCATGGACTATATTATTTTAGATAAAAATTTGTACGGTTATGAATTTATTTTTTATTATCTTTTATAAGAATTATATTTTTATATTAATTTTTGGACATTGGAAGTAGTTTTGGGTGACATAGTTGATACCCTTAACAGTTTTTGGTTTCTTCGATTATCCTCTACTATCCAGGACGTAACCGATAGATATAGTGGAATAATTTACCATGTCATATTCCTCTTGTAGATTTAATATATGAATTGATGGCCAAACGATGTTGTATGTGTTGACGAGGCTGTGACATCCATATGAATTTGGTATGTGCATGGGAAGGAGAGAATCCAGATGATTCCCCTTATAATAAGCCTTTTTTTGAAATATTGTATGTTCTTATGGTTTGTGGTTTCATTATTTGGTTATAAGTTGTGTTTTTGATGTTATGGAGGATACGAGAGAATCAATACATCTATCATTGGGGCATGATGTAAACTAATTCTATGGGTTTCTAGTGGTTGTATACCTTCTTGAAATGTTATCATGATTATTATATTTATTTAATTACAAGTAGATTTTGGTGGGTGATCATCATTATGATTTTTAAATAATTTACCTAGTAGAGGATTTGATTTACTTTTGATAATTAATAACTAAGGAATTTCTAGGATTCTTTAAATATATGAAAATATTTTCTTAAGTAGACCCTACTATGTAAAAACAAATACAAAAACATTATATATACATATATACTATATTATAATTTTTTGGAGGTAATTTTATATTATTAAACAGTTTACTAAATAATGCCCTTAATTAACAAGTGTAGTTGTCTCTACTATGGGATATTATTTTTGGACATTTCATTATTTTGAGGACCATGTTTAAAAGGAAATTACATTCATTTTTTAAAAGAAATGTTTTATTATATCATATTTTCTCAAGTTGACTAATGGTTCCATATAAAAGTTAATATGACTGTGAGGGTAATTACTCCCAAATTTTATTTATCCTCAGTTCTTCTAACTAACTCATAGCCAATTGGAGGTAGGGTTCGAGGGGTACTCTCAGCATCACTACTAATCATTAAAGGGTTATAGTGGGGGAATTTCGTAATATATTTGGTATAAAAGTAAAATATTTTAAAAAAATGTATCTTATATTATTGATAAGAATTTTTAAAAGGATATATATATTATTAACAGTCTCTGCTATTGGGAGATAAAAATCACTGATATTTTTGGTAATGAAATTCACACTTAGAGATTTCTTTATAAATAAGATCATTATGAAAAAAACATCCATCCCGTATCTATTTTTTAAAAAAATATACTTTCCAAAATAAACCAATTATTTAGCAATTTTTATTTCCTATATCCATAATCAAATAGTATTAATGTCTTAAGGGTGGAGGTTGTAAGACAAATAAAATTATTATCCCTTAAATATATGATATCTTTAGTCAAAGGGGACACTGAATGGAAATGAACAATTTTATAATTAAAATATGAATGTAGTAACATACAATTAGAATAATATATTATAAATGGAAGTGTAAATATTCAAAAAATAAATAAATAAGGAAAAATTAATAATATTATTTATTAAAATCCTTCCTTAGGAGGCTTATTGGTCTGATCTGGGATGGTAGATTGCTTTAATAAGGATTTTTTTCTAGATTGAGCCTAACATGAACTCCAATGAGTTTAAATTTTGAAACTTTATTCAGAAGAGTCGTTAAAGATCTTTGAAACCACTAATAAATTTATTCTCTTTAAATTACTACCTTTCTCACCAATCAAAAAATATGTTATCATTATGTCTTGCACGTGGATGTTTAGGGGATTTGATGAAAAAGAATGAAATATATAATAATTTAATTTTAAATGTGTCAAAATTATTTATATATAATGATTATTTTTATTAATATATAATTATTAATTTTTAAATAAATGAAATGAAATTTTAAAATTTTTTCATTCAAGAATTCAATTAATGGAGCTACATAACTAATACAACCATTTTATACATAAAAATATATTTTTTTAAAAATATCCCATTTATATGATATATATATTTATGAATCTAAATTTTATTAGGAATAGTAGAGATACAATATATAAATTATACAAAAAAAATTTACATTATTTTAATTTCTAATAGATCATAAATTCGAAAAATAATAATGATTTTTTATAAGTAATTTTACAGGGAAGTTATTTGTTCTATATATTAGGTTTTGTATAAAATGTTTATTTTATAATTTTATAAATTTAATTAGATTAAATGGATTTGATAATTTTATAAAGATAATTTAAATTAGTTATGTGGGTTAATCTTATATTTTTATAATAAAAATATCAATGTTAAATATTTAATCAAGGTAAATAAGGGTAAACATAGATAACAAAAAGTCAATTGGATATTTCTAAATTATCATTAAAACTAATTCATATATAAGATACTTTTTATTTTTAAAAATCATAAACAAATTTAAAAAAATCCATTCTTATACTAACCAAACTAATTATCCTATGATTATTTTTTACTCCTCACATAAGTTAATCTTCTAGGAAATGTCTCTCTTTTTCTTTTATAAATAGAGATCACTTACACCCTCTTCAAACCACTCTATTTACAAAAAAATGTATTAAACATCTACCCATTTGAATCTTAGAAAAGCCTTTATTATTTTTTTAACTTTTTCAAAATAATATTTATCTATTTCATCATTTATATGACGTTTTTGGGAGATTATTGATGTACTCATTGTGAGTATTATCTACTCACTGGCTATTTGTTCGCTATCGTTGTCCTAAAAAGATACTGTAAAATTTATATTTTAATGAAATAAGTAAAATTAATATATAAAAATAGATTACATTAATTGATTAAAAAAGTATCTATATCTTTATGATCTCATGGGAAATATAATCGTTACATTTTCTATGTGCGGACTATGACCACCTTGAATTACACATTTTGTTTTTCATCACCACATTACATTTATGGTGATAAGGATGTATTTATTGAATAAAAATGATCATTATGATAAGATTAATATTTTATAATGATAAATTATTCCTTCTTTTAATATATATCAATATATTAATATAAAAAAATTCTTGTTCAAAATTACAGAAACAACCTATTCAACAATTTCATCTCAATGAATCACTACCAATCCTCTGATTAAAAAAGTTATTACTTTATAAATTATTTTTAAAAATACCTCTTATTAACTAAAAAACATATTAATTCTTATATTTATATCAATAAATTGGGAGAAATTTTGAAATTACAATGGGGTTGCTGAATAATCAAAATTACTAAGATGAGATGATAAAAATAAATTATGAATTTCTACAAAATGTATAACGATTGATTATAATTAATGTGTATCATAATATCTAAATTTAATAAGGTAATTAAATACGTTATTAATATTTTTATGTTTATTATACAAGTGTTTAAATCATATTTAGGGATTCCATGACTAAAGGTATGTGTTTCTCATTTCAATTTTCTTTCTCCGATATATATGCCATATTTAACACCATTTTTATTTTTTATTGTTAACATATATTCCCATGGATTAATTTTATTTATAACATTAATGAAATTAAATATGATTAAAATTCATCATCAAGTTAAATTTTCAAGGGGATCATATTGAAATCTTACCAAATCATTAAGATATTTTGTTAACTCATATCATCAATCAATGAGTTATAGTGTTTTTTCTAGATATTCTTTCTTCATTATTTGGATAATTAAACCATAATATTTTATTATGAGGTAAATTAACATATTAATTATTTTTAAAATATATTCAAGATTTAATTATTCTCATTTAATGGATTTCTAACCTTATATAAAATCAAGGAGGAATTCAAATCTTTTTTAAAGGATCATTTCCCGCAATCTAAATATTCTTATATTCCAAATATATTTTCCATTCTTATTTTAAAATAATAATATTTATTATATCTTGTTTTATTTATAATACCATTAATTTTTTTTAAAACTAATATTTGTTATTCATAAAAAATATGTATTTATTAATGATACTTAAAAGTATTAAAAGTATATATATTTTTAACATTCATATATTTGATCTTCAACTAAAATAAATTAACATAATTTTTATTTATTTTCAAGGTTACACTATTTATATTTCATTTTATGTAATAATAAAAAATTACTTCCTATCATATTCTCAATTATTTCTTTTTAGATATATTAATAACTTCATCATTTTCTGAAAAAAGTTAAAAAATTTATTAAATCTATTTCTAAAATTTCATTTGTCATCTCATATTTATCTATAATGTATCTATATCCTATGGATTGTAGTTTCTTGAATCACACAATAAATTGAATTATTAAATACTCAATTTAGTTTATGTAATCTCTAGTATCAACTAATCTTATTTTTTTATTCCATTTTATGTGGAATTATATGAAAATGTTACAGAACCCATTTTATCCAATGTGTTTTTGATGATATGACAATTGATTTCATGTGGAACACATATGGATTATTTTTATTTGATATATAGGCTCTAATATCACTATATATTGAATTTATTAATTCATTACATCTCATGAAAACATGAATAGTCTAAATCACATTTCCCTATCTTAATATTTGGACCTGATTTCATATCAATAACTTAATGCATTAACCTATTTCATTAAGATACATTAAAAATTATGTCAATGTACCAAATCTCATATACAAATCATAAAAACTGAATTTATTTATTTATACATGATCATAATGTTATTATTTTATATGGTTTTGTTTAAACCACCAACCTATGTAATATTCATATGTTATACTCCTATGTTCTGGTCTATTGTCTAAAATGTAATCACCGTTATTACTTGGTATATGTTTAATCACTTACGACTCTATGTATTATTATAATTCGTAAATGAAACATATTATTTCCCAATATTCCATTTAATTATATATTCTTCACCCTAAAAGGTATTTCTCATTCTTATTATTTTCCCATTGATGGAATGTTTCTAATTTTTTCCCTTAATAAGAAATTGGTATCACAACTTATTTTGAATCCCTTTTCCCCATGGAATTACGTGATGGACAATGTGTAACGGTTTATCCTATATAGGGACATTATAGGAAATTATTATGAAGTTATTTGTAATAATAATCATATGATATTAACCTTCAAATAAACAAACCAATATATTATTTTTTGGTTTGAGTATTTATTGGATTTAATTTCATAATAAGGAAATTGTTATAATATTTAGACATTTTTATAATTTTTTATCCAAAATTGTATTAATGAAAATGTGTTAATAATTTTTTTTACCAGGACCTTTGGGTGAAATCCATCGGTGTCTTGGTTAGTATTAAAGTATATTTTAATGACATTTAACTATTAGAACTATAAAACAATACAGATAAGATTAAAATTTTAAAAAAATACTAAAATCATTATCTGTTATATACTCTGACATTTTTGAGAAATGAAATCCTAGTCTAGATACAAACATGTGGATAAACATTTTGAAATAGATTCCTTTATACGAAATAATAAATAGAAGATGTTGGTCGGGTATTAACTCAATATTCATTTGGTGCACAACAATTGGTTCCAACATAAATCTTATTTAGACGCTTTTATGGGATATGATTTATAAATTTCATATGGCCATTATAAATGATATAAAAAAATTTGATGCTGTAAAAATGAAATATAGGTATTAATGAACATAATGGAAATATGACAATGTATAACCTAGATTCAAACCTAAAGATTCATAATATATTTTTATGAATGTAATTTATTAGATAGTTCTTGTGTGTTTATAATATTGAAATGAAACATAATTTAATTTAATTTATGTCATAAATAGTCCATTATTTATTGGATATATAGAGCAATGTGGAACTGATTTGACAATAAATGTGATGGAAAATATGTTCATTGACCCAATTAGAAGCATAGAGTTTTAAGGGATGTAGGGAAAAAATTATTGATAGTGATAACTCAACTCTCCCAATATATGAAGAGTAGAAATACCCATGTTCCATATAAGGACATCATATTATATAATAAATATTCTAGTTTCTTTAAATAATAATTAACATAATTTTATTCGTATCTTTTATTATAATTATATATAATTATTTCATCTCCAATACATAAATACATATTATATAAAAAATTGAACACTTCCACTTAGTAGACATTTTTATGATAAAATCATTTTTAATACATAACAAGTTTTATTTCCATGGGATATATTAATAATTTTCATCTTGACCTCATAATTCTCTCTCATTATCCTTAAAACACTATGAATGAACATTTAAATCCTATGATGAGAACTTGTAGCTCAGTAAGGGACATAAAAAAAGAAAGAAACCTATTTGTTCATTAAGACACATTGATGAATTATCATCATTAAAATTTATCATTGGGCTTAAAATAGAAATATTATTACTAAAGATAACAATTTTTTTTCATAAATCATTTCATAAAACAATTCAAAATAAATCACAATGTTAAAAAATGAATATATGAAATTTTTTATTTTCATTCATGAAAAAAATTAGAGTAATTTTCCAAAAGAATTATATTTCACCCATATGATGATAATATAATTTCAATAAAATATGACTTCATGATTAATCACATAGAATGAAAAAAAATTAAAATGGGTTTATAAGTTCATGGAAATATAATAAATTTTTCAAAAACATATAACAATACATAAATATTAGATACTACATTCATCAAAGGGAATATTACTTGGTGTAAAAACACATAATTCTTTAGGATAACCCCTTAATCCCCCAAAAAACGTCTCATAATTAAAAATATTTACCCAATTAATTGGATATCTACTTATGATTATCCATTATAACTTATAAATGATTATTTGTGGAAAAAAAATTAAATCAATCCTAATGAATGAAAATAAAAAATCCCCATGGAATGCAATGGTTTTCATTTTTATAGAAAACTTATAGAATGTATTACCCCATAAAAGGAAAGGATTATAATATTGGGAGATATATAAGAGATATATAATAATTTTTTTAATAATTACATGAAATTATATGGAGATAGAAAGCGAGTTAGAAATATAATGGTTATAACCTGAAGAAAAGGATGATATACAGAGATACCTTACACCCATAAGAAAAAAATTTCCATATATCTAAATATACATTCAATTTAGAAACACATTTTAAAATATATATAAAAAAGTGAAATAAGATTACCATTTTTGGAGAATATGTAAGAATAAAAATAAATCCAAATATAAAATTATGGTTTTAGTGATGGAAAATTTAGTTGATGTCATATATCTGAAAGTATAGATGGGCTGATTTTCTACAGTCCTTCGATTTTGATAATGACTATATGACGGAAAAAATAGAAGTTATAGTACATACTTTGAGTCATAAGGCTTAGAAATAAAATAATAGGAGTCTAGTGGAGAGTTGAGGCTCATAAAATTCTTTTCAGAGATTAATGTTGAGGTTCAGGAGAAACATGATCAGGCTATCATCTACACCTTATAAAGGGACTCTACCCTTTTAGAATGGGTGATAATGAGGTTGATTTCTGATATTAGGTTCTTCATCATGATGGAATGTAATTCATATAGTGATTCATCTTCTTTTTGGAATGTAGATGGGGAATATACTATACTATCTTATTGGCGTGTTTGGGACCCAACATACATCATTGTGGAGATGATTTTAGATTTTAATTCCTTTTTTAGGAAGTAAATCCCAGTGTGACCATGATGGATTGAGATTTACATAGGAATTATTGGTGGAATTGTATGAAACATGTGTTCTATGAATTCTTCACTTGGTGTTCCACCTCTTTATAAGTTATGGTAGAACTTCAACAACCCTGAGGACATCTATAGTCATTTTACATTCCCTAATATAAATGGTATTACATTTTTATTGACATTGTGAATGTTTTACCTAATTATCATCATGGAAATGGTACATTTAGGGTAGTTATTGAATGTTTTTCGAAGGACACACACTTTTTACATCTTTTAGAGACCTTTATGACAAACAAGTATGGGAAAATATATGTCAGAGAGGTCATACATATTCATGTTACTCCATGATATATCATATATAATAAGAATAATAATTTAAAAAATTTGTTCTCGAAAGGGTTGTAGAAGGATTTGGGTAAATATTTACTTCTAAGTAAGGCTTATCACCCATAAACCAACGACCAAACCGATTGTATGATTTAGGTATTGTGGACATGGGTCATTTGTGATTCAATCACATTGGTGGTTTTTTGATAAACACATACCCCTTATTATGTTATATTATAAAAAATTTGTTCTAACATAAATATGGATGCATATGATGCCTTATATGGTAGGAATATCTGATCACATATGTGTCAGTTATGTATTGGGTAGTCAGTTATTCATGGAGTGTGATTTATCCAGGAGACATAAAAAAAGGTCTAATTGAAAATAATGTTCATGATTACAACTCCTTCAAGTAATTATTCATTTTACAACTAACTCTAATGGCCTCATTATTTTATACACAATTATAAGATATTCTGGTATGTCTTTCCTAGGATATAAAATTGATGAATTCAGAAAAAATGCATGATGTCACGCATGTTTTTTAGTCCATTTTAGGCGGTCAATAAAATTAGACCATTTTCTTACTAGATAAGACATTATTATAGGTCTCGGTCAATTAATGATTTAGTTTAGGTATATCATATTCACCAGTGTTATCCAGACCCATTGAGTGTATTCTAACCATATGTGGTTGAGTTAGTGATTGATTCATCATTGGATGAGTACATTCTGTGTGTTGTTGATCAGAGTGTGAAGACACTCCCATGAAGTTTAGTTACATTGGAATAGGTGATATAGAAGATGAACCATGTATAATACGAGGAATGGTAGAGTGAATTTGATATATTAGATAAATTTCTAGATTACTTCTTTGTTGATAACTCTTTATCTACAAAAGGCAACCATGGGGAGAAGTTTCTTTCAAATAGGGGAGTTTGTAATGAAATAAATTTTTTTATATGTACGATTACCTTTTTTCTATTTAAATCCGCTGTATAATTTTTTAAATTTTTTCTATATACTAATGAAGGTTTCAAGATCATCTAGAGCTTATTAAGAGAATAGATCTCCACGAATTTTTAAAACATTGTAAGATGCTTGGTTTGAATATGATTAGTAGTAACCATGTAGGTTAACCATGTGGGGAACTCAGTGGCATGCATAAGGTTGCAAATATAATGTCCCATTCCTTTTATAAATAGATATTACCTATAAATATATGAATATTACTTTTAAAAAATAAAAAACAACACCATAATCTTATGGGTTTAGCGTCATTAAAAACCTATAAATGTAAACAATTGGTTTTAAAACTTAGAAATCATCTCCATCTTATTCATTCATAACTAGAAACCCTTTTTACATATAAAAAATAAAAATATCCTTGTATCTAATTAATTGAAATATAATAAAAATTTTCCCTTATATTCTCAGTACATATAAAAAAATTCATATCACATAAACATATGATCTGGAACATGACATTTGAAAATTATACCCCTGATAAAAAATATCATAATTTTGTGTCAAAAAATAAATCATATATGTTTTAAGACATTTATCATAAAATAAAATGTGTGAATTATATTTTACAAATAAATAGAATTTTTCCATACACATATTCATTGAAAATAATCTGTTTCGTTTTCAAGTTTCAATTCCAAGACTACCATAGTGGAATGTGTTCACTTCCCAACCTGTCATAGTACCCAATGTTCAATACCAAGACTATAATAGTGTATTAAGATTACTTCAAAAACAATTTCATTATCCAATTATCACTACTGATACTATTATAGTGGATTGGGTTCACTCCCAAAATCCTATTATTATCCAATGTTCACTCCCAAGTCTCTCATAGTTTATTTGGTTCTATCTCTAACCCATCATTACAAGCAAAGTCCTCTACTGAACATGTTCTGCTTCCCATTATAGTTTTGTGTATCTTGTAGGATATAAATCATTGAACAATGCATGGAAGGGTTATATAGGCCCCACACATCGTTTTTCATAACTTATGTACCATAACATAATGAAAACCATACATATACGTGTCATAAGAATTCCAATCATATCATAATTGATGAAAAAGATTGGGATTCATATTAATTTCATAATAACATTACCTGTGGAAAATAAATAGTTTTTATAATTATCATTCCATCATAACCATAAAAAAATCAAAATAACCAAAAAGCTGATATTCTTGAATAATATCCCTAAAAAATCATAAGCAACATCAAATAGTGTTATCTTAGACTAATTTTTTTGATTTATTGCATGAAATAAATTTTGAGAAAAATATTCTTTCTCTTTTAGATATATTTTTTTAAAATCTTTAAAATTTGGAAATAAATTATATCCTCTTAAAGTATTGATATAATATTTTAATGGAATAATCAAGGCATTAATGCATTTTGACTGTGGGAAAATTTAAACATACCATATTCGCTAAAAAATGAATTTCATCCTTATTTTTTTTCAGAAAAGTCATAAAAATCCCCTAAACTATGAAACCATTATAATTTTTTAGAAATTATATAAAATTTATAAGATTAGAAGAAATAAAATATAAAAAAAATAAGATAATAGTAAAAAACTAGAAATTTTTAGAAAAAATATGGGCATAAAAAATAATAGTTTTAAGGGAAACAATAAAAAAATTAAAAAAACACCTCTAATAAACATCATATAATTCAAGTGAGAATAAATAGGTTTATTTTTATTATGTGTATTCAATATAAATTCATATAAAAATGTATAAATGGAACATAATATAATAAAAATTCATCCAGTACATAAACATTTAACACTATAATAAATAAAATAGAAGGTTATCTCATAGAATGGGAATTGGGATAATAACTCCCTCACATTGTTGTAATAAGTGGAATCATATGAATCATAACATTAATATTTATAAAATGATAAATTTAATAGAATTATTATAATGATATATATTATATTATATATCAAAGGTATATACACAAACCACACATAAGAAATAAGTTTTGAAGGATATATATGTCTCATAGAAAAAAATGACATGACAAACCCTTACCTCACTCTTCTCTATAGTTTTGTTTACATTAACATCATGTATAAATGTTTTAAATAATTTTATTTATTCATTACATGACCATATTCATATTTAAAATATTTGATATGATTTTTGTGACATTTTTGTACTCATTAATTTATTATATTTCATTATTTTTATAGTATTTGGTGCGTTTATTTTATGGCTTTCATGGTCGGTTCATTTGTGTATAATTATTGATTTTCTAGTAAAATTCAAATAAAAAACTAGAAGTGGAATGATATCGAAATAATGAACATAATAATTTATATATTGGACAATAAATCATTTTTATTGCTTACTTGAGGAAATTTAACATAATAAATGTTATTTATAAATGTTCAGTTTATTTTTAGGGATTTTTTAACACCACAAACTAGATTAATTTTATTCAATATTATGAGTGTATAATAGTTCCAAGTCATGAAATAAGTTAAAATATACTTATTAAAATTATATTTAAAAATAATTATAATTTTATTAGTATCCATGAAGGTGGTAATTGAAAATGAAATGTCATTATGCATGGATATGATTAAATAACATAATTTGGACCATAGTTTTGTTTTGTTGAATAAGATGGGATGTGAAATGAAATGGACATGAGATATTAAAATAGAAATATAAAACTAATTTATATAAATGATAATGGGTTTTTCATTCATTTATGGATGAATGAGTTCAGGATATTTAGAATAAGAAAAATAATAATGCTATGTGCTCTGAGAAAAATATCTCTTCATTATCACCTCCTTCAAGGATCCCTAAATGGCCTTGAAATATGACTAATAGCGAGACCATAAAAACATGAAGAGGGGGAGAGAGGGTATAATTTTTTTGAATATGTTTTTGGAGCTTCAAGTATTTTTAGGATAAAGGAGGTGGCAGGGGTGGTATTTATACTTGAAGAGGGGTGGTTTTAACTGATTATATAATGATTACCTAATGTTTATTTCCAGCCTCATTTGGGTCGAAAAACATCCAAAAATTTTGGAAAATAATTCATGTTTTAAAGGATGGCTGGGGTCTCTCAACTCTTAACTAAACCATTTATTTTTTTATTTTTTTTATTTAAATATATTATCTTTTAACTTTAACCTATTATAAGATTTATATCTATACTAGATGAAATATTCTTTTAACAGGGTAAATTTTTTATTCCTAATATTGTATATGAATATTAATTCAGATTTTAAAACATGTATTCCAAATATGGAATCAATTATTTTATATTAATTTTATAAAATTAGTAAAATAATATTTTTAATTAATCATAGATATTAGATGACAAAGATGGTGTTTAATGAGAAAATGTTTAAAGGATTGAAAGGTTTTTACGTGAAAATTCAATATGAAAATCATTTAAATAACACAAAATGAATTAATATATTTATAATAGAAATATTTTTACATTAAATCAAATTTAAAAAATAATTTATCATTACAAAATATTTATATGAAATGTTAGTTTTCAATTATAATTTAGTATTTTCACAATTCATCGAAAAATAAACTTCTCTAAAAATTAAAAAAACGCACTATTAGATATTATTGATATCCATATTTTTAAAGTCAATTTTTTTTCAAAATCACAAATTACTAAATATTTTAAAATTTAGTTTTTTAATAGTTGCACCATTAAAAGGTTGAAAAAATTCCTTAAAAAATATATTTTATTCTTAAAATTTGATTTATTCTTATATTTAGACAATGTAACTTATTGGATAATTTAACAACAATTGATTGAATATATATAATATAGATTCCATTATGATATTTCAATAATATTGATTAATTTATTTAATTAAGATAATATTAAATTGTGGGTATAAAAATATATTTTAATAAAAAATGATTACATTCTATTTGTTTTCTTTCTCAATTATAATTAATTGGTAACTAATGAATAAAATTTTGAAACTAGTATAAATAATACATTCAAAATATAGATATTGTCATTTGTTACCATGATTCATATGGTTATGTTATAACTATTAGAATTAAATAATAATATTTAATCATTTTTTTAATCTTGTTCTTAAATGTAACATAAAATATCAATGAGATTAAATTTATAGTTTAAAAAACATACCATAAAATCTGGGGGGGGTTACATTCTAACCCTTATAAAATTAATTTCCCACTCAATATTATTAAATAATATATAAATAAAGGAGGATCCATATATCTCATAACATCTTTTTCATCCCATGTCCCTTCATCAAATTGGTGGTTTCGCTACTGGACATTATTTGGGTGATTGGTCTAGTTTCATAGGACAATTTCTCTACAATACCAAATCTCAATCAGTTTCTCATCATATGAATGATCCATGTATAGTAGTATAACCTATTAATTTTGAACATATGGAAGATCACATATGTAATTCCTTAGAAGAGAAAAATGGAACACATCATGAACCTGAGAGGGATTCAGTTGAAGCATCAATCGATAAGCTATCATCATGAAAACATCAATAATGTCAAAAAAATCATCATCACAATTCGAAATTTCAATTCAAAAATAAAATGTGGATATTATAAAATTACATTTTATGAATTTCACATCATTAAATGGGTAATAATGATTCCTCTATAAAAGATGGAAATTAAATGGAAAATATCGTCAGAAAACTAGGATTTTTGATTAGTGGAAAGTGAAAATATGGAAATGGAAGATAATTCTAACTATCATAATATAATTTATAATGATAGAAAACATGGTCATTATATGGTTATTGACCTAAAAAATATAACAAATATGTATGAAAATTGTCATTAATATCGTCATAAATGTTATTAATATGATAACATTTGATTTTAAAACAATTTGGGAATATATACTTACTTTATTTTATCTCATAATTACAATATCACACTTTGGTTGTGCCTTGATAAATAACATATTCAGTTATTACTAAGTGAATTTAAGATGAAATTGAAATGCCTTTAGAACTAATGGATCATAATATTCAAAAGGGGATGAAGAATAATTCCTTTTTTATGTAGTTATCATAAAAGAAATTGTTAACACAAATTACACAATACGCATAAGATATTGATTTGGTTATGAAATATATTAGAATCTATATCCTATTCTGAATATCAATGTAAATAATTTCACAAATTTTTACCCTTATAAACCTTCCAAAAAATTAAAATCCTAAACATTTTAATAAAGTTATCAAAATTTTCAAAATAAACTTTCCATTAATCCCTCAAAAAACATGATATACCTCATAAATATCACTCACAAAAAAATATGTTTATTATTATAATTTATTATCTTGAAACATTTTAATGTCCTAATTACCATAAATAATTTGTAAAACCAAGAATTTATTCAAAAATAAACTCATTCCTCATATCACAAATCAAACAATTATATATACTCAATCCATAAACCACCTTATCATCATATAATAAATTAGGTCATTGGTCATCAATACTATCACATTTATTTTATCATAAACAAATATTTCATTATCCCATTATTATCCCCTTGTAATGTAGATATTAAGGGTTATTAATCATGTGTTCTACAAATATATCACCCCATTCACTTTTCAGGGTTACTAGTACCATTCAAAAGTTACATTAAATCCTTCAGAAAAAATCGGAGTGTAACAGTCCTTAAATATTTCATTATTCTATAATTCATTTATAGGTAGATAATCACATGAAATTAAACTAATAATATTGTCATAGTACACAATATTACAAAATTATACATGAATTTTGAAACTTAGAATGGGTGGGTGAACGTGCACAATTAACATGACTTAATTTGTAAATTGTGATTTCATAATATTTCACTTGTAATTTTCCTCCAAGGGTTTTTGTAGATTATAATCCATATTAACCATTATACACAGTCATTGATTCCTATAATGTAAACACTCATTGGATTAGAAACACTGGATTATGGGTGGTACATTCGATATAACTATCTCCTTATTCACATTATTAGATAACCTCTTCCCATAACATTAGAAATCAGTTTCCCAATGACCTTCCCATCCATAGTTAAAAAAATTTCCAATTACCATAAGAAAATGTACTCTATTTTATTCCCATATATTGATAATAAATTAAATCTAATCCCCTTCTTCTTATAGTTCATAAAACTGCCTTTAATGTTTTTTTAAATTTCTTATCAAACCGATGAGAATTATGGTTAACTCTGAATTATATCACCCCCATGAGAACCCTTTGAACAATTTATCCATTTTTAATAAAATTCCTTTTAACTACTTCCCTTCACATAGATGGTCTTAATCCAAAAAAGAATCATTAATTTTTCCTTTCAGGAATGAAAAAATTCAACTGAGGAATACCTTGAATGTCTTATAAAATTCCCATCATATATATCTAAGGAGTCATCATCCTTTTTAATTAGTTTAAGAAATTAAATTTTCATATTTGTATATAGAATTCGTGGAAAGTACACACTGAGGAATATCCCCTATAACTCAAACCATAACATTGATTCAATTTCATATTCATTCCATGTATTGTCTATATGACTGAACACTTGATCTAAATCACTTTAAAATATATATATATATATCTAGGAAAACCATTTTATGTCCTTTTCATTGATGAACATAAACTATTTTCTCAATGGTGTTGATCCATTACTCATCCACTTATGGGTCAGAAACACCATTGAAATAAGGTGGATATTTCCTCATAAAAGATACAAAATAATTATGTTGAGTAATTTTATCATTTGGAAGTATAATATTATTCATTTATTTTGTGAGTATACAAATAATTTTTACCAAAAATCTCCCATAAAATTCTTTTTATCATGAGTTAAATCATTTCATTACTTGTCAAATTCATTATTAGCTTGATTGTTTTGGGTTCCAGTGACTGACTAAAACCCAACAAAAATATTTGTAGAATCACTAATAATTCTATTAAATGATCATAATCAAGGGATAATTCATATAAATTTTTAATATATGAATCCTTAGGTTTCATCATTGTTTATTCATTACTCTTACCAGTACTCTAGGATTATAAACTAGATTTATCCATTAGGTTCTTAATATGGTTTTATAATCCTAGTAACCTATGGTAAACTAAAATGTGATATGATAGATGACTATAAATACACACACATTTCATTATAAATATAAAATATAAATATATTAATAATCATTACATAAAATAAAAAAACATTCTTGAATAACATCAGTTTAGTGTCTTTAAAAATGGAAATATAAAAAAATAGTTCATGAAATGGTTACATTATCTAAAACTAATTATTATATAACCTGAACAATTTTGGAAATATAAAACATAAAAAAATTCATTTTATCATAGGTATTAGGAAAATAAGGAAATGGTGATTTCAGATTTTAGTATGAGTAAACTAGGGGACATATGACATAAGCATATGGTCATGAACATAACATTTGAAAATTATACCCTACATAATAAAGATCATAATCTTGATTCATGGAGTATATAAAATAATTTCATAAGAAATGAATCATTATATAATATGAGAGAATAATATTTGAATAAGACATAGAATTATGGAATGCACATAAAAATCATGTCATTATTAGTCAAGACTATTTTTTATGACTATCAACGTAGAATTGGTTCAATTCCCAAACCAGCATAATAACCAAACTTCACTCCCATGACTATCATAGTGGGTTTGGTTAAATCCAGAATCCATCAAAGTATCATAGGTTTTATCCGAAGAAAATATTTGTTGATTGGGTTCACTACCCAGACCATCTTCGTAGTTGTGTCTCAATACCATGATAGTCATAGATGATTGTGTTCACTCCTTAAACCATCTTAACAGACAAAGTCATTTACTAAATCAGGTTCACTTCCCATTCTAGTCATGTCAATATCATGGGATATAATTCATTAAACAATCAATTATAGGGATATATAGGTCTCATAAATTGTGGGTTATAATATAACCATTGTAAAAGAATGAAAACAAAACATGTGTGGGGTGGAGTATTGTCAATCATATCACATCCCAAGAAATGAAATTTGGTTTCATAAATATTTCATCAATATATATCTCATGTATAATAAATTGGTTTTATAAATATCATTTCATAA
Source organism: Viscum album (assembly GCA_963277665.1). Classification (NCBI taxonomy): domain Eukaryota; kingdom Viridiplantae; phylum Streptophyta; class Magnoliopsida; order Santalales; family Viscaceae; genus Viscum; species Viscum album. The sequence goes on along the minus strand of OY728133.1, from coordinate 652,520,319 downwards.
TAAACATAAACTAACACTAAAAAATATAAGGTTATAATTCTTGAATAATATCCCTAGTACATCATATGTAATATCATATAATGTTATCTAAGTTGGATAATCAATTTGAATGATCATATGAAATAATTCATAAGGAAAATATCCTTTTTATTTGAAAATGTTTGTTTTTAAAATGAGATATAAATATTAAAGAATTAATTTCCTTTTAAAAAATTCTTGTAATCTTTTAATGTTACATTTAACTAATTAAATTATTATGATTGTATGAATGTTTTATAATGCCATATAAGTTAAACAACATACCTTCCATATTTATTGATGGAAAAGTAATAAATAACCTCTATTAGAAAATAAAAAAAATACTCCTTTAAACCCCTATTTTAAAAGTCAAAAATGAAAAAAGAAATTAATTTAGACCATCATAAGTGAACAATAAAAACATCTTTTTGAAACAGTTCTTAAAAACATAAGCATGGAAGAAAAATGGTGTATTATGGAAAACATAAAAAATAAAATTTTTAGAAGAAAATATTTTATAATTATCATATAAATGAAGAAAAAATTAATAAATATAATATATTATGTTTATTATCAATAAATACATTAAAAAAGTTTAAAGTCAAATTAATATTATCAAAATTCATCCCATTAAAATTCATAACCTGATATAAGAAATGATGTAGATGGTTAACCCATAAAAGGGAAATCGTTTTGAGAATTCAATTACAACATTTTAATCTATCAAATAGTATGCCCCATAAAAGTAATAATTATAAAATGATACTTTTAATAACATTAGGATAATTAAACTCATGATAGTTTATATCAATGAGAATTATATACAAAACATACAAGAAATAAGTAGTGAATAAGGAATGTATCTCATGGAATAAAATAGGAGATGTGAAAGCCTTACCTTACGCATCTCTTTAGTTTTTCATACATAAACCATTATTATAAAAGGTTTAAAAAATTATAGTAATTCATTAAATAATCATATTAATATTTATAATACCTTATATGATAAATGTATAACATCATACCTCACATTCATTAATAAAATTTCATTCTTTTCAATGTTTTGGGTGTGTTCGAATCGTAGTTTTAATGGGTGTTTAATTTGTGTACAATTATAGATACCCTAGTTGAATGGAAATAAAACAATAAAATTGGAATGAAATGGTACTAATGAACTATAATAATTATAAATGGTTACATAAATCATTTTCCATTATTACTTTTGTATCATACATTTGATAAAATGTTGATGATAAATGTTTCTCTTATTGTGGTGGTTTTTTCCAACACCATTTACTAGTTTCATATTATTCAATATTATAAGTATGAATTAGTTAAAAAAATATAATAGGTTATAATATACATATTAAATTATTATTTTAATGGAATTATACTTTTATAATCGTCCGTGAAGGTAGTAATGGGAAAAAAGTCATTATTCCGAGACATTGCTAAGTGACATAATTTAGACAATAGATTCATTTCATTGAATAAGAAGAGTTAAAAAATTAAATGTATTTAATATATTAAAATATCAATGTATAACTATATTATACTGATTATTATAGAATTATCATTCATTTATAGAGTAATTAATTGAGAATAATGTTTAAGAATAAAAGAATTTAGAGAGGCTCGTTGATAAAATTATATCTTGAATATCACCTCCTCAAAAGATCACATAAAGGTACCGAAATTGGTTATTTAGTGAAACTGGATGCACTTATAAGTTTGTAATTTAGGGAGGATAGGGTTTGGAATATATTTTTGGAGCATTAATTATTGTGAGGATCAAGGGGGTGGTGAGGGTTAGTAATTATACCTATGGTGGGGAGGGATTAAGATATTAAATCATTATTATTTTAGGTTTTAATCCACCAACATTTTGGAGTCATTAATTCAAATAAAATTGGATGATAATTACTATTTTAAAGTATGGTTATGTTTGATAAACACTAAAACCAACCATTTAACATTTCATTTTAGCTATTTTAATCTTTTACCTTTTAACATTAACCACATACATTATTTTCATTATATTGTGGTAAATCATATTTTTACCATAGAAAATTTTCTATTCCTAAAAATGAAAATTAACATTAAAAAATATATACCCCTTATAATTCCAAATATGGAATCCATTTTACCAAATTCAATTCACAAAATTATTCAAATGAGATTTAAAATTATTCTTGTAGATGAGACAATAAATAATGATTTTAAGAGAGAAATTATTTCAAAGATTGATGTTTTTTAATAAAAAATAATTATGAAAAATATTTCAATGAACCATAATGTATTAATATATATATTATTTTACTATTATTACTTTAAAACAAAATTAAATATAATTGATCCTTATAAATTTATTTATATGAAATGTATATTTTCAATTTAAATACAATATTTTCCCTATTCATCAACAAATTAAAATTCTCATAACATAAAAAAAATTCATCCTAAAAAATTTATGATATTCAGATTTCAAATATAATTTTTATTTTATAATATAAAATTAAATAAAAGTTCAATATTTATTTTTAAAGTAGTTACATTAAAAGAATGAAGAAGTTCATTTTAGAAAATTATAGCCCTTTATTTTTAAAATTGGATATATTCGTATAATAAGACTATAAAACATATTGGATATATTTAATAAAATTTGATTGAATATAAAAAATTACCATTTCATAATGATATTTCACTAATATTTATTTATTTTATTAATTATGATAAAATTCCATTGTTGTAATAAAAATATATTTTTATAGAAACACTTCCTATATGTTCAATTGTTTTTTGTTTTCATTCCAAATTAATTAGTGACCTAGGAATTCATATTATAAACATTTGTAAACTATTATTTCATAATTTAGTTAATCTCAATTATTCCCACCATTCCAATAGAAAGATGATAACTATTGCAATTAAATAATAATATTTAATTTTTTGTTAAAGCCCAATGGTTTTTGTAACTTAAACTATCGAAGTCATTAATTTGTTTATGAAAATACATAGAATAAAATCATGGGGTATTAAATCAAAGATTTCCAACAATTGTGTGAGACTAGGATCACACATATGTGTGTTATATAGGATAATGAGACAGTTCCTTGTGCACATCTTGCGCACGGTTTGGAAACTATGAGCCTATCCTATTTGGGATCTCTCTTTAGGAAGTGGTTTGGCACCTGATTTGTCTAGTCGTGCATCCAAATCTGGGTACCATGTGTTAAAGTGTCAAATGGCATGTTTTCCCTTAATGATATTCAAACCCAATTTTTATTCATCCTTTTCTTATTTAATGTGGGTAAACCTCATTTCATCATCTTCTTCTTCATGTGGCCTCTCCCTCCATAAAACCAAAGGATCAAGATAAATCATGCATCATTATTCCCAATCTAGCTTTTTGGGTCACATTTGATCCTCAATAGTATTTATTCAAATCCCGTTTCTTATATCTTAGTTTCTCTTCATATCACTTATGATATTTTCTTATGAGATCATTCAACCAATTTTTTAGGGGGTTTGAATGTTATTCATCATTCTTTTGATCTACTTCAAATCTGATGATGATATAGGATGAAGAGACATCTACGATCATGACTTGTGTTATCTAATTATTTGTCTTAAATTTCATGTTTTTTCATAGATATTTGTTTCTACCCTAGTTTACCATAGTCTAGCATTGAATTAAATTGTTTTCTTACATTATAGATAATTATACACACTATTTAATACTTTTATTGATTTTTTCTAGGTTCATAGTGTAGTGCCCCAACCCCAAAATCCCAAATCCAGTGCATTATTTCACTACATTGGCATTATTGCAAGGAATCATGTCCCAAATGACTAATCAGTTGAGCAGTTTTGGTAAATATATTATATACATGAACACTAAATTAAAAATTCATAAATAAAACAAAACATAAATAATCATTTGATAACACCATTATTCCCCTAAATTAACCCATCATATCAAAAAAATAAATTTCTTGGAATCCTGGGAAAACAAAACATAAGAAAGCGGTGAACTCAAGTGCTCAGTAAGGGTAAATAATTTAGCAGAATCTATAAACATTTATGAAAAAATGTGTAATAAAAACCGCTCCTTTTAAATATAAACATGAACATAAAATGAAATAAATAAATCCAAAATTACCATATAAATATGAACATAGATATTCTACCAGTCGAATAATCATATGTAATAACTAATTTCATAACGAGGGAATGCTTAATGTCAGACATTATAACCACATAGTCAAGGCATCACGCCAAGACTACAAATAAACGATTTTACAAGGCCATGTGCCAAGAAATTAATTTGTCTCATGAGAAATATTGATGAATATAGGGGATATAGTAGGCCCCACCCATCACTTACTATGTCCAATGCATTTCTCATATGAAAAGGGTGAAACATAGCATAAACATTCGTATTACAAATAGCATACAAAACGTCAATACATCATTTGTAAACCATGAATGGTATAAAAACAGCACACCCATAGTCAAAAATATCATAATTCATTCCTTACAATATTTAACATTGTGTTGGAATAAATAAACCTTAATCATGTATAATATCCGGAAAGGATGTTGACATAGTTGAAAATGATCAGTAAAACTCTTTGAGAGAAATATCCATTTCTGATGAAATCATATAAAATCACACATTATAGAAATGAATAAATTTAAAATAAATTTTTGAATAAAATAGTCCCATTCCAATTTGAAACTTTCAAAATGAATTAACATTTTAAAAACTTCATATCCATATAAATAAATCATTAAAACCATGGAAATTAATGAGAATGATTTGGAAGAATAAATATTTAAACAATTTAAATTGATGTTACAGTTAAAGAGTCCCTTAAAATGAATCCTTTTGAAAACACTTTTATGAAACATGGAAATGGATAATAAATATTTATTAATAAAAACATACACATAAATAATCTCAGAAAATAATGTGATTGTGGAATTAGCCCTTACCTTGTACTGTCCTTTAGTAGGGGGTATGATTTGCCTCCTGTATAATGACGATAGTATGTTATGAAATTATAACTGAACCATATTAATATTTATGATATCATATATGATTTATTTTTTACTTTATACTCCCTATTTAGTAATACTTTCTATGTTAATGTTACATTTCGAGTAATAATCAATTTCATTATCTTACGCGTTTTAACGTGGTATTCTTGATCGTATCACTAAGATCATGATTTATATATTTCTATAATATAAAACATGATTTTTATATCATATACATTCATAATATAAATATTTATAATACATTGATATATGAAATGGAAACACTATTAATGGATACGGTAGTCTGTACGTACGCATGAACGTTGTTTCTGTTTTTTATCGTATAGTTTGGAAGTAAGTAAATAAAATATATTTATATAAATATATATATATTTTTAAATTTGACATTTTATTCATTATATATCATACTTAATAAATAAATTTTTTTTAAAATTCATGATTTGTGATTGTTGAAGATGAATCTCATCGCGTTGTGGAGATGGTAAGTCGTACATATGCACGAGTGACAATATCATTCAATTGATGGTAAAAAAGTGTTGAGTTGGATGGTATATTATATATACAGAATAATTAAAATGTAATATTTATTATTTAAATTAATTTTACTCATTATTATACCCATCCAGATAATGTAATATGGAATAATAAACTACACCACGACGTGGAGACGATAAGCCTTACGTACGAACATATGGTGACTTTTTCATTCATAGAATGGATATAATATTGAATTTGATTTTAACATATTTATATTAACATCAAAATATGTATAAGGTACTGGATTTATTATTTTGATATGAAAAAAACCAAGAAATGGGTAGTGGAAGAAGAAAAGAACATTGAACCAGGTGATGAAAAACGTATCTCTTCTTCAGGTTCTTCATTTTGATTTGAACTAAAGGGATCATTAAGTAGGATTTATGATCAATTAATGGACTCTTTTTAGATGTTAGGGTAGTTAGGAGGAGATTTGAGAGGGTTTTGGCTGATCCAAATGGCTTTGTATATGTGACTTTAAGAGAAGGTGAAGTCCCCTTTTATAAAAGAGGTGAGGGTAACTTTAAGAAAAGATTGAAATATTAATTTATTATAAACTCATTTTTGGTTTCAAATAACTAAAAATGTATTTATATCATGGATACAGTGTTTATGGGTCTAAATCCTCTCAACAAATATGTTTTAGACAAATTTAGGTAACCATATTAACCTTATATTTTAGGTTTAACCCTTAGTCAAATAGTTTAACTTTAAAGTGTCTACTTAAATTATTATAATACATGGTTAATAAACATATAGTAAAATTAAAAGAAAACCTAAAGTGGCTCATTATGGAAATATCTATAATTATATAAGTCTTTTGGCTAAAAATTAGATTTATAAGACTTTTATATAATTTAAATAATAGTGTTTGTTTTAAAAAACTCATTTATGTAAATTTTGACACTGTTTAGTATTTGGTTTTTAAGAAAGTTATAAAAACATGATTACATTAAAAAATAATTAGATAAACCCCAACATGTCATATCAACCTATAAAATTCATGTATTTCATCAAAAGATTCAATTTACATTTATTTTAATATTTTTCACATCAATTATTTTAGACATTCATTAATAATGTAATTACTACATAATCATTATGTCATTAATTAATATAATTATTTAATGTCTAAAATTAATAAGTAAAATACCCTAATTTTGGAAATATTCTTATATTTATAATGAATATATATCCTCGTTTTTCTTCTTATAACCCTATATTAAAAATGGTTTATTTATTTAAATTTGAGATTAGAAATTTTAAATATTTTTTAAATGAAATATAATAAATGTCCAAATATAATACATACGGATCAAAAAGGGTAATATTTTTATCCTAAGGTTGATTTATGTCTAGGAACACTTATCCAACAGAATTAGAGAATGTGTTAGGGTAATTATAATATAATATTTCCCTTTAATTTCCCTATTTACTTTTAACCGTGGTAATTAAAATTCAAAAGTCACTATGCACAAAATATTATTTTCATCCTATTGAATCAAATTTTACATAATGATGACATCCATTTATGTAGGATTTTGGAAATTCAATTCACATAAGTGGAAAAAATATGTTTTATGCATATTTGAAAATGTGCATAGAAGGTGGGTAAAAGACGTTAAAAAGTTCAGTAACATTTTATGTCTAATCATTTTATAAAATGAAGCCAATGAATTACACTGTAATAATATATGTATTATGTATCAATTTTTATGTTAAGATAAATATGTAACTAAAAATAATTATTCCAAGGAAAAAAGTCAGTTTTTATCTACAATGCTGTGTTTTTCAGTATTCATCAAAAATTGAAAGCTTTCTGAGAAGTACATTGAATTCACCAGAAGATAATTTTTATATTCTAAATTCAAAAAATGATTTAAATTTAGCCAAATTAAAAATATATAATTTTCATTAATTAAAATTAAATTAGTTCCCATTATCAAAACCAGAAATCTGGTTTTAAAGAAGTAAATAATATCAAAAGTTTGACATGTGTTTATGTACAATTTAAATGAGAAATTACATCCAATGACGTAAATTATATAAAATGATTAAAATATAATCTAATGATACAATAAAAGTATTCAATTGTATAATTTAACAGTATAAATTATTTCAATTATAAATTTTGTATTTAATTAACATTTAGTATTATTCGCTATTGATCAAAATACGAATGTTATCAGAAAAGTACAAAAAAATTATCAAAACTAAATTTTATGTCTCAATTCTATATAATAATTTAATTTCATTAAATTTATTATATAAGAGTTCCAAATATTGGATTTAAAAATAGTTCCCCATTAAAAGGAAAAAAATACATTTTTTGAAAAATACTTCCTTTATCTGAAAAGTTGAATGTGTCCTTATATTATTTTTAAGAAACACATAATATGAATGTTAAAAATATATAAGATATATATAAAATTCAAAATGTGGTCATACTATATATAACATCTTTTTAAATGTCTAGTTTGATACGTCGTGATGTTCTTGAATTTAGTGTTAAATGTAGCGCAGGATATTGAATTACATTAAATAGATTGAGTACTATGAAATCTTGGGGTGTTACATTCTCCCCTCCTTCAATAAATTTAATCCTCTCAATTCGAAATTATTTTTATAAAATAAAAGGTCAAAATAGAAAATACCTTTGTGGAGAACCCACATAGGAAATAGGGTTAAAAAATCTAGCTTTAATAAGAGGGAAAGGGAAATAAAAAAGTCACCTCAAAATTTTGATTTAGAATAAAAGAACTTTCGTGGAAATTATAGACAGAAAATTAGAGAGAAAACGTAAATATTTATAGGGAGTGGTTGAGGTTATCAATCACAAAAAGTGTACAATAAATGTATTATTGAGGACCTAAAACCCATTAATCTATGATTATTTAAAGTATAATTGATTCAACAAAACATATTGTATTAGGATAAAAATAATTAGATACTTTATTTTTTTGAAGAGGATGGATTAATCTACTCTCAATATAAGAACACAAGAAAACATGCATGATTTCATTACCTTTCATAATCAATTTATCTTTATTTGGTAGTGCTTTGATTTATTTTCACTTCATCCCTTACACTATGAAATGAATGTTCAAAATTGATTTTTTTACTCATGAATCATATTTTATAAATCATAAGGTTCATAAGTATTACCTTAATCCTCAAAATTTTTATATAAAACAAAAATTTATGGTCAATGTATTGAATAAATCATAATTTAAACAGAAATCAAATATCTAGTGTTCAATTTACCCAATTCCAATCTTTAGACTTATCCAAAATACTTGTTTCCAAACTCATAGTCCAAAATTTGACAAGTAAGGTCAACATAACATAATGACGATCTATTTTATCACATAACAACATGTGAATAACTTAATCATGTATTCTATTAAAAAATGGTATCATACTGAATTACCATAAAACCATATTTGAATAGGTATATAGATCGTTATTTTTTCTATAAAACATAGAATTATGGATACAGTCCCTAAATAAATTTTTTTTGTAAACTCTAACAATGATGGAATAAAAAAATAATTAGAAAAAGATAGCTAAGAATATCAAATATAATTTATCCAAATCAATCCTCTTTTATTCCAAAATCACTAAATTAGTATAAGGAATATATAATGTTTTATCTTTCTATCAACCAAATATTTTCCAAAAAAGTAAACCCACTATTGAGTCACTTTTCTAGGTTCTACACAATCTCATATCCTTTGTGGAATAGTACTGCAGTAAAATTTTTATATACTATATAATTCTTATAACTTTTACATAATTAATACAAAACTCAAATAACTAATCATTCATATTCATATGTGGTAGTATCATAACTTGATTATAATCTAATAGCATCATTTGGGGCATACTCTGATGATTTGGACATTGATTCACGTAGTGTACAAACTTCTTGGAGATGAAGTATTGTACATTTGAAACCTTTTTCTTACCCTATCAATCACGAATGTGGTATCCTTTTTCCCCACACATATAACATACTCTAATTCACATAATGTATTTACCTTGGTGATTAATTTCACAATTATCACATGTGGTCAAATCATTATTTCTCTTCCTCCCTTTATCCATCTTTTTTCCTCCCACTTCTTTTCTTTCTTCCCTTCAAATCTATAAGACTTAGATAATTCTTTACATAACCTTTTAACACATGATATTATTTCTTCAAATGATGAAGATACGTGGGAGACTATTTCCCTTCTAATTTTTGGCTTAATACCATGAATGATATGATCCTTCTTACTCTATGGATCATGCTTATTGCTGGAGTTCTCATTACTTCTACTGGGAGCCATTTCTAAATGATGACATAAACTAGGTTAGATAATATTATATTGTATAATCCAAAAAGTAGAAAAATTATCAACATTAATTGAATATTTTCACTCATCTAGTATCATAAACCTTAAAATGGTTTCTTGGCTAACATTTTTACTCACAAATCAATATTAATAATTTGTAAATAAAATGTAAATTATCCTAAGCATATCCCCTTGGAGTGTCAAACCATGTGCTCATTAAGGCCCGTTGTCGTGTACCAGGATACCTTGGGTCAAGCCCAATACACCTTGTCATAGTTTTTACTCCTAGGTACATCTGTACTAGAACCAAGTCCACTTGTAGTATCCAGATACATATGCATTTCTTGGAAACCCCACAAAATATCTACATTACCAAAATTTTTGGATGTTCTTCTATTATACTACTAAAATTATATCTTAGGGCAATGTTTCCTAATCAGTTTTATCAAAATATAGTTTCCATGGTTATTTCTAAACTTCTAATGATACCAATTATAACCCCTGACCCCAGAATCCCACAGCCAGTGCATTAATTTAATACATTGGCATGATTACAGGGAATCATGTACCGACGGACCGATCAGTTTAGCAGTATTGGAAAATAAGTTACATAAATGAGCATGAAATTACATATTAAAACATAAAAACAACACAAATAATCCTTTGAGAACGCCATTATTCCCCTATTTTAACCTTGTATATCAATCATTATACACATCATGGAATCCTCGGAAAACAAAACATAAGAAAGTGGTGAGCTTAGATGATCAGTAAGGGTAAAAGATTTAGCAGATGCTATAAAATTTTAAGGAAAGATATGTAATAAAAAAACAGCATTTTAAACATAAACCTAAACATAATGTCGAAAAAATAAATCAAACATTACCATATAAACATGCACATGGATATCTATTAGTCGAATATCCAAATGTAATAACTAATTTCATAACAAGGGAATGCATAATCTCAGACATCATAACCAAGTAGTCAAGGCCTCATGCAAAGAATACAAATATAAACATTGTCAATTTCTTATAACAAGACACTAATTTGTCACATGAGTCCTAACGATGCATCGAGGGTATATAGCGGGGCCCACCCGTCACTTACTATGTACTATTCGTTTCTCATATGAAAAGGGTGAAACATAACCTAATCAATTGTATTAAAACTATAATTCAATATGTCAATACTTAAATTATAAACCATGAATGGTTAAAAACATCACATCCATAGTCAAACATATCATAATTCATTCAATAAAATATAGAACATTGGATTATAATAAATAAACCACAATCATGAATAATATCGAATAAAGGATGTTGACATAGTTGAAAATGATCAGTATAACTCTTTGAGAGAAATATCCATTTTTCATGAAATCATATAAAAGTCACACAATTTATAAATGAATACATATAAAATAAATTTTTAAATCAAAGTTTCCCATACCTCATTGAATATTTTTAAAGGAATTAATATTTTAGAACGTTCATTTAATTATTACTAAATCCTTAAAACTTTGGACATTAATGAGAATGTTTTAGAATAATAAATATTTATACCATTTAAAATGACTTTTTTGTTAATGATACCATTAAGAAAAATCCTTTTGAAAACTATTTTATGATAAATGGAAATTAATAATAAAAATTTCCTAGTAAAAATTTAAACATATACAATCTTAGAAAATAATGATATTGATGAGTTAACCCTTAACTTGTGATTTTCTTTACACAATGGTACGTTTAACCTCCTATATAATGAACATAGTGTGTTATTAAATTACTATAGAACCATATAAATATTTATCATATCATATATTATTTATTTATGACTTTATTCTACCCATTTAATAATATTTTCAATGTTAAAGTAACATTTTGGGTAACAATCGCTTTCTTTCTTGAACGTGTTTTAACTTGTTATTCTTGATCGAATCACATATATCATGATTTAAATACTTATAGAATATAGAACATGATTTATAAATCATATATATTCATAATATTAATATTTATAACAGATATATGAGTTAAATAGAAACGTCATTCATCGATATGGTAGTCTGTAGGTACGCATGAACGTTATTTCTATTTTCTTATCATTTTGAATGGAAGTAAGTAAATGACATATATTTATCTACATAAATATATATTATTCCAATAGGAATTTTGATTAATATATCTCATAATTAATCAATATATATATATATATATAAATTCTTGAATATTAATCGTTGAAGCTAAATCTCATCACGTCGGGGAGATGGTAAGTCGTACATACGCACGAGCGACAATATCATTCTATCAATGGAAAAAAGTTCATATTTAGTTGGTGTATTATATATAAAGGATCATTAAAATATAATATTCATTATATAAATTAATTATACTAATTTCAATGCCCATCCGAAAAATGTATTCTTGAATAAACAACTACACCACGACGTGGGGACGGTAAGCCGAACGCACGCACGTATGGTGAATTTGCGATTCATAGGATGGATAGAATAATGAATGTAGTTTTAATATATTTATAAAAACATCACAATATGTATAAGGTACTAGTGCTATTATTTTCTATGGAAAAAACAAAAAAAGATGAAGTTCAAGAAGAAAAGAACTTTGAAAGAGGTGACGAAATAATTACCTCTTCTTCGGGTGTTTCCATTTGATTTGAAAAAAAAGGGCTCCATATGTCGGATTTCTGAACAATGTAAGGGAAATAGGTTTAATTTATAGTATTTAGAAGGATATTTGAGTAGGGGTTGGACATGAAAAATCTATTTGGTGGTGTGAAGTTAAGAGAAGTTGAAGTACCCCTTTTAAAAGAAATGTGAGAGGCACTTTAGGAAAAGCTTGAAATGTTAATTTATTTGAAATTGTTTTCAGTTTATAATAGATAAAAAGGATTTATTTCTAGGATATGGTAGGTATGGGTCTAAAATAAATTAAAAATAGGTTTTTAACATGTTTAGGTCAACATACTAATCTTATCTTTTAGGTTTAACCCTTAGTTAAATAGTTTATCTTTTCCATGTCTTATGGTATTGTTATAATACATCGTTAATAAACTTCAAATAAAATTCCAAGAGAAAATAAAGTGGTCCCTTAATTACATATATATCATTTTCTATGTCGTTTGGCCTAAACTTATATTTCTATGACTATTATATAATTTAATAAAATAGTATTTGTTTTAAAAACAGATTTTTGTCAATTTTGACACTATTTAATCTTTGGTTTTTCTGAAAGTCATACCAATATTATTATTAAGAAAAAAATTCATTTATTCAACTATAAAATGTAATATTAGCCTATAAAATTCTTTTAATTCATCAAAAGTATCAATTTACATTTATTTTAATATTTATAGAATCCTTTATTTTAGTCTTTCATTAATAAGGTAATTACGACATCATCATTGTGTCATAAAGAAATTAAATTATTTAATATATAAAAATTATAAATAAAATATCATGATGGATTAAATCTTTTTATATTTCTAATGAATATTTATAGTCTAATTTATCTTATGCATAATCCTTTATTAAAAATGGTTTAGTAATTTAAATTTGAATTTGACACTTTTAACACTTCTTTAAATAAAATATAATAAATCTCATAATCTAATAGAAGTGGATAGAAAAGGATCATATCTTTATCCCAAAGATGATTTTTTAGAAATACACTTATCCAATAGAATAAGGACATGTTATAGGGTAACTATAATCTAATTGTTACCTTTAATTTCCCTATTTACTTTTAACTATGGTAAATAAAATAAATAAGTTACTATTAACCAAAAATTCTTTTCATCATATTGAATCATATTAAACATTATTATGAAAACCATTTATAATTTAGTTTTTAAATTAAATTCACATAAATGTTAAAATTATGTTTTATGAAAATTTGCAAATGTTACTATATGGTAGATAAAAGACATTAAAAAACATCAATAAACATTTATGTGTCTAATCGTACTATAAAATGACTCTAATGAATTAAATTGGACTAATATATGTTTTATGTATGTATTTTGCCTTAAAGATAAATTTATAAGTACAAATTATTATTTAAATGAAAAATTCGGTTTTTATTTACAATGTAGTGTTTTTCATTATTCATCAAAAATTTAATGTTTTCATAAAAATACCAAAAAATAACACAATTATAATTTTGAAATTTAAAAATAAAAAATAATGACAATTTTACCAAATTAAAAACATAGAAGTGTCAATAATTAATTTGAAATAAATTCTCGTGGTCAAAACTAGAAAGCGGGGTTTTAAGAAGTAAAAACTATCAAAAGATTAAAATGTGTTTATGTATAATTTAAATGTGAAATTACATCCAATGGCCTTAATTATTTTAAATGATAAAAATATAATCTAATGATACTTTAAAACCACTAAAATTTATAATTTAACAAAATAAATTATTTCGATTATAAAGTTTTATTTAATTAAAATTTAGTATTTTTTACTATTCATCAACATATGAAAGTTATCTGAAAAGTAAAAAAAATATCAGAGATAAATTTAGTTTCCCTCTTATAATGAAAAATATAGTTTAAATAAAATTAATATATAAAAGAGTCAACTATTTTATTTAAGAATGGTTCTTCATTAAAAGGCGAAAAAATGCCTTTTTTAAATACTTATTTTATCTTAAAAATTGAATTTTTCATTATATTTTTTCTATGAAACAAAAAAGATGAATGTTAAAATTATATTTGATTTATATAAAATTCAAAATGTTGTTAATACTATTCATAACATCTTTTTAAATGGCTAGTTTGATAGGTCGTGATGCGCTTGAACTCGGTGTGGCGTGTAACGCATGAAATTGAATTACATTAAAGAGATAACATATTATGAAATCATGGGGTGTTACATTCACCCCTCCTTAAATATATTTCTTCATCACAATTTGAAATGTTTCTTCGAAAATAAAGGGTTGAAAATAGAAAATACTTTTGTGGAAGACCCACATCAAAAATAGGGTTAATAAAATTTTGCATTAATAAGAGGGAAAGGGAAATGAAAAAGTCACCACCAAATTAGGATTTCAAATAGAAGACCATTCGTGGAAATTAGAGATAAATAATTGGAGGGAAAACATAAATATTTATATGGAGTGACTGAGGTCATCAATCACAAACAATTTAATAATAAATGTAAAATTTAGGGCATCAAAGACATCAATATTTGATCATTTAAATTATCATAAGTTCGACAAAACATATGGTATTAGGGTAACAAATTTTTTTAGAGGAATTAAATTTTACTGAGGATGAGGGATTGATTTAATATCAAGATAAGAACTCAAGAAAACATACTTGATTTCATTACCTGTCAAAATCAAATTCACATCATTTGGTAGTGCTTTGATCTGTTTCCACTCCATTCTTTACACTAGGAAATAAATTTTAAGAATGATTATTTTATTCCTATAGCACATTTGATAAATCATAATGTCGATAAGTATTCCCTTAATCCTATAAATTTTTATGAAAATCCAAAATTTTAGGTCAAAGTATTCAATAAATCATACTTTAACCTAAAACAAAATATAATGTGTTCAACTTACTCAATTCTAACTTTTTGACATATCCAAAATATTGTTTCCAAAATTACTGTCCAAAAAGTTATAAGGATGGTCAACATAACATAATGAAGATATCTTTTATCACATAAAAACATGTGAATACCTTCATCTTGTATTCTATTAAATCATGGTATCTACTTGATTTACCCTAAAACCATATTTGAATAGGTATGTACTTCTTTATTCCTTTTGTAAAACATTGAATACATGATACACTCCTTAAGTCCAAAAATTATGTAAACTCCAATAATGATGGAATAGAGAAACAATTAATTAGATAAAATGTAGTCAAGAATGTCTAATATAATTTATCCAAATCAATAATCTCTTATTGAAAATTAACTACCTCAGTATCCTGACCATATTAAGGTTAACATTCTATCAACTATATATTTTCCAAAACGTTTAACCTACAATTGAGTAACTTTTCTTGGTTCCACACAATATCAAATCATTAATGAAATAGTACTAGAATACAATCCTTATATACCCTATAATTATTTTATCTTTCACATCATTAATACAATACTCAAATGCCTAATCATTACTATTCATCTACGGTGGTATCCTATCTTTATTATTACCTAATAGAATAATTTGGAACATAATATGATGATTTGGATATAGATTCGCATAGTGTCTTTATACATTGCAGATAAATAATTGTACATTTAAAACCATTTTCTTACCCTTACAATCTTGAACATGGTGTGCTTTTTCTCCACACTTATAACATACTCTCATTCCCTTCAAGCATTTACCAAGGTGATTTTTTCAACAGTAATCACATTTGGGAAAATACTTATTTCCATTCTTCCCTTTATCCATCTTTTTTCACATCCTCTTCTTGTGATTCTTCCATTCATGACCATATGACTAAGATAATTCTTTACTTATCTTATTAACACATGATACTATTTCATCATTTGATATAGATATATGGAAGACTATTTTCCATATAAATGTTGGCTTAAGACCCTGAAAGATATGATCCTTCTTAATCTTTGATTCATGTGCATTTCTGGAGTTCACATTCCTTTAACTGGGCACCATTTCTAAATGAAGATATATAATAGGTTAGATCATATCGCATATATAATAAGAAAACTAGAAAAATTATCTACATTAATGGAATATTTTCACTCGTCTAGTATCATAATCATTAAAATTGTTTCTTTGCTGAAATATTTACTCATAAATCATTAATAATGGTTTGTAAAAAAATGTGAATTATACTAAGAATATCCCCCATGAGTGTCAAACCAGGTGCTAATTAAGGTTCATTGTCATGTACCTGGATTCCTTGGGTCAAACCCAAAACTCTTTGTCGGAGTTTTTGCTCATATGTACATTTGTTCCAGAACCATGTCAACGTGTAGTATCCAGACATGGATGTATTTCTTGGAAAACTCACATAATATATATATTACCAAAATTTTCGGTTTTCCATCTATACTAATCCCCAAATTCTATCATATAGAAATGTTTGATAGTACAAGTTTATATAAATCTAGTTTCCAAGGTTATTGCTAAAATTTTTGGATACCAATTGTAACACCCTGACCCCAAAAGCCCATAGGCGGTGTGTTATTTTAATACATTTTCATGCTAAAAAGAATCATGTTGCAAAGGACTGATCAGTTTAGCAGTTTTGGAAAATATAATACATACATGAATGTTATGTTACCCATTCAAATATAAAACAAAACATAAATAATCCTTTGATAACACCATTATTCCTCTACCTTAACCATGCATATCAATCATAATAAACTTTTTTGAATGTCATGATAACAAACCATAATAAAGGGATGAGTTTAGATGCTCATTAAGGGTAACTAATTTAGTGGAGGTAATAAACTTTTAAGGAAATATGTGCAAGAAAAACAAAATCCTTTTAAAGAAAAAAATGAACATAATATGGAAAAAATGAAACATTGTAATATAAACATGAACATTAATATTCTACTAGTCAAATAGTCACATGTAATAACAAATTTCGTAATGAAGTAATGCATAATTCCAGACATCATAACAACATAGTGAAGGCCTTATGCCAAGACGATAAATATAAATTTAGTCAAGGCCTTATGCCAAGACAATAATTTGTCTCATTAGACATACTGATGCAGCAAAGGGCTATAGCGGGCCCCACCTATTACTTACTAAGTCCAATGCATTCCTCATATTAAAAGGGTGATACATAACATAAATATTTGTATTAAAACTAACATATGAAATGTAATTAAATCTACAAGCAACCATAAATGGTATAAAAACAACACATCCATAGACAAACATATCATAATTAATTCTATACAATACAGAACATTGTATTATAATAAATAAACTTTAATCATAAATAATATCCCGAAAAGGATGTTGAAATAGTTGAAAATGAGAGGTAAAACTATTTGATATAAATATCCCATTATCCTGAAATAAAAAAATCACATAATTTTGAAAGCAAGACATTTAAAAAACATTATTGATTCAAAGTGTCCCATACCACTTTGAAACTTTGGAATGGAATTATCATTTTTAAACAATCATGTCCATATAAAATAATCCTTAAAACCATGGACATTAATAATAATGATTTAAAAGAATAAATATTTAAACCATTTAATGTGATGATTTAGATAATTACTCCATTAAAAAGAATCCTTTTGGAAACTCTTTTATGAAACATGGACATTGATTGTAAATATGTCCCAGTAAAAAATTTCACATAAATAATCTCGAATAATAACGAGATTGAGGAATCAACCCTTACATTTTGCTTTTCTTTAGTCAAGGGTACATTAATCATCCTATATAATTACCATAGTATGATATTATATTATACCAGAACCATAATAATATTTATGATAACATATTTATTTTTATTTATTACTTTATACTACCCATTTAATAATAATTTCTATGTTAAATTAATATTTCAGGTAATAATTGAATTTTTTATCATACATATTTTAACTTGTTATTCTTGATCATATCACATAGATCATGATTTACATACTTCCATAATATAAAACAAGATTTATATTTCATATATATTCTGAATATAAATATTTATAACATATAGATATATGAAATGAAAACACCGTTCGTGGAGACGGTAATCTATACTTACACATGAGCATTATTTTTGTTTTCTTATCGTATAGTATGGAAGTAAGAATATTACATATACTTATCTACATAAATATATATTTCATACAATAGCAATATTATTTCATATATATCATACTTAATGAATATATTTTTTTATTAAAATTCTTGAATGGTGATCATTGAAGATAAATCCCACCGCGTCGTGGATATGGTAAGTCGAATGTACGCACACGTGAAAATATTATTCTATTGATGGTAAAATGGTGTTTCGTTGGATGGTATATTATAAATACTGAATCATTACAATGTTATATTCATTATTTAATTTAATTAAACCAATTTTTATACCCATCAGAATAATATCGTCTTGAATAACAAACTACACCATGATGTGGATACAGTAAGCCGTACATACGCACGTATGGTGACTTTTTCATTCATAGGATGGGTAGAATATGAATATGGATGTACCATGTTTATAAAAACATCAAATTATATAGAAGGTACTAGGGTTATTATTTTGGTAGGAAAACAATAAAGAAATGGGAAGTGGAAGAATAGAAGTACTTTGAAAGAGGTGACGAAATAATTACTTCTTCTTCGGGTTATTCTTTTTGATTTGAAAAAAGGGTGCCCTAGGCTAGATTTATGGTCAAATGAAGGCCTCTAGGTGGAAATGAAGGTATTTGGGAGGATATTTTAGTAGGGTTTGGCCGAGCCAAATGGCATTGGAGGTGTGATGCTAAGATAAGTGGAAGTACCCTTTTACAAGAGAGGTGAGTGGATCTTTTGGTAAAGCTTGAAATATTAATTTATTATGAATTCATTTGTGATTTATAATAACTCCAAATGGATTTAGTTTCAGGATAAGGTGAGTATGGGTTGAAATCCTTTCAACCAATAGGTTTTATATGGGTTTAGGTCACCATATTGACCTTATCTTTTAGGATTAACCCTTAGTTAAATAGGTTAGCTTTCACCATGTCTTCTTCAATTACTATAATACATGGTTAACAAACATAAAATAAAATGACAAGAGATTCTAAAGTAGTTCATTAATGACATATCTATCATTTTATATGTCCTTTTCCTAGATCCTTATATTTATAGGATTATTATATAATTTAATAAAAATAGTATTTGTTTTAAAAACTCATTTTTGTCAATTTTGACACTATTTAGTATTTGATTTTTTTGAAAGTCATAAAAACAAGTTTAATTCAAAAAAAATAATTTAATAAATCCTCACTTTTCATATTTACTGTGAATATTCCTGGAATTCATTGAAACTCACAATTTACATTTATTTTAATATTTATAACATCAATTATTTTGTTTTTTCATTAAAAATGTAATTATTACATAATCATTGTGTCATAAATAAATTTTGTTATATAATGGAAAAATATTATAAATAATATACCATGATTTATGAAATCATTTTATCTTTCTAAGGAATATTTATTGTCTATTGTATCTTAAGTATAACCCTATATTATAAATGGTTTAGTTATTTAAATTTGAAATTAATAGTTTTAACTCTTGTTTAAATTAAAAATAATAAATGTACTAATCTAATACAAGTGGATAAAAAGGATCATATTTTTTCCCTAAGGTTTATTTTGGTCTAAATAAAATTATCCAATAGAATTAGGGCATGATTTAGGGTAACTATATTATAAATTTTCCCTTCAATTTCCCTATTTACTTTTAACCGTGGTAAATAAAATTCAAAATTTAATATTCACCAAAAATTATTTTCATCTTATTGAATCAAATTTTACATACTGATGAAAACTATGTCTATCGGATTTTTGAAAATCAATTCTAAGAAGTGGTAAAATTACGTTTTATGCAAATTTGATAATGTGCCTAGAAGGTGGGTAAAAGACGTTAAAAAGGTTCAATAAAATTTTATATGTCTAATATTTTTATAAAATGACTCCAATGAATTATATTGGAATAATACATGTATTATATATATATTTTGGCTTTGAGATAAATTTTTAATTAAAAATATTATTTTAAAAAAAGTCGGTTTTTATCTACAATGTAGTGTTTTTCACTATTTATCAAAAATTGAATATTTTCATAGAAATACCAAAAATTCACCCAAAGATAATTTTGATACAAAAAATTAAAAAATTATGTCAATTTTAACAAATTCAAATCATATAAGTTTCATTAATTAAATTGAGATTAATTCCTGTTGTCCAAACCAAAATTTCGGTTTTTAAGAAGTAAAAACTATCAAAAGATTGGCATGTGTTTATATATAATTTAAATGGGAAATTAAATCAAATTACCTAAATTATATTACTTGATAAAAAAAATATACTTTAAAATCACTTAAATGAATAACTTAACACTATAAATTATTTCAATTAAAAATGTTGTTTTTAATTAAAATTCCGTATTTTTTACTATTCATCAATGTACGGAAGTTAGCAAAAAAGTACCTAAATTTATCCAAACTAAATTTTATGTCCCACTTCTAAAGAAGAATTTAATTTCCATAAATTGAATATATAGAAGTGTCAAATATTGTATTTAAAAATGGTTCACCATTAAAAAGAGGAAAACTGTATTTTTAAAAAAATACATATTTTAACTAAAAAATTGATTTTGTGCTTATATTATTTCTAATAAAAAATGTGAATGTTAAAATTATATAGGATATATACAAATTTCAAAATGTAGTTAACACTATTCATAACCTATTTTTAAATGGCTAGTTTGATAGGTCATGATGTGCTTGAACTCGGTGTTTCGTGTAGCGCAAGCAATTGAATTACATTAAAAAGAAAATATACTATGAAATCATGTGGTGTTACACATAATGGATTCCAACCTCAATTATACGCCCCATTTGGGGGTATTAAATGAAATTCCCCCTATTATATAATTTTTTAAATGTCTAAAAAACCTCTGGTGTTCTTATCATTTCATGAAATTGAATTTTATATCAATATAATTGAACGATTTGACATCAAGATGGGTTTCTATGCATAAATGGATTAAATGGATTAATTTAGATAAATTGAAATGGTCATAAAGGACATAACCCATGTAATGAAATAATAAATTTTAATTATATACATATATACGATCCATGGATGTATTGGGCGTGGTGATCATGATGTTTTAGAGGCAATACCTAATGATATTTCTATCATTATGATTATTTCAATGATATGGGATGTGGAATGATGGTTAAGGGGATTTTTGATCAGGTTGTTTCACTCTCCCTATCATCAGGTGTTGAGCATGATGTTTCTCAGCATTATATTATTATCTGGGAAATGGAAATTGCATTCCACATTTCCCTGTATCTAGTTTTGGGAATGATTACTCACCAATCATATCTCTAGTGTTGAGAATGATGCTTCATATTCATAATGATATTCATGTCATGTACACTTTTCTATAGCCTGTAGGATCATTAAACTAGTAGTGGATACATGAATTACACCCCAGTCTAATCTAGCAACTAGTATCCAGTTATATTCCTACTTACATCCTCATATAAATATTGAATTTAGTTTGATGTAGTATTTAACTATACTATATATATTGTTATTAATATATATATGATAACTAGTTATAATCTCACATCAGCCTATGTCGTACCAGATAGATGTTTCCCAATGTCTCGTGGGAAACTGAGCTAGATGGTATTTATTTAATTAGTATTAAATATTATTTTTATACCTCCACAATTCTATTGTTATCTACACTAGATGGATTATT
Organism: Viscum album; assembly: GCA_963277665.1. Lineage (NCBI taxonomy): Eukaryota > Viridiplantae > Streptophyta > Magnoliopsida > Santalales > Viscaceae > Viscum > Viscum album. Next base: position 652,497,878 of record OY728133.1, on the reverse strand, counting down.
TGTTGACATTGTTGGCGTTGGACTTTTAGGATTTTATTTCACACCCTACTCGGAGCTCTATTGGTACCTATGTAGATTACTCAGATATAGGTATTGATAAGGGAAAGTGAACTACAATTTATGTTTGATTATACTTCCTTATACTATGGATAATATGAGCATAGTTCAAAGAATATTCATGAGATTATAATGTATATTTCTTTGGGACATTTTTTGGTTCTTATAGAATTTTGTATATGCATGTCCAATGATACACTTTTTATATATCAACATTCCGTTAAATCATTTTATATGACTTATCCTTTTGGAATTTGATATTTTTACAATTTCTAGATTATTTATTATTCCACAGTATTTTATTGTAGTATCATTCATCTATACCATATTTTTATAAATGTAATCACTACAATGAGTTACATGTCATATTAATATAGTGTTTTTTATATATTCTTCGGTTTTTTCTATTTTTTATATTATTCCTTGGACCACATTGATATGATGGTATTTTCTACCCACTATACCAACTTATATTCTTGGTTCTAGTCACTAGCCTCGAGAATATGGGGAGGTGCACTTGAGGGAACGTGAACCACTAGATTAGGGTCTTGATTTCATGAACTCTTGGATTGGAAATTACAAAGTGGAAATAGATAAAATTTTCTTGTATATTACTATTTATGTATTGGACATGAGACTAGTAGATAATGTAATTTGGTAATGAGGTTATTACTAGGATTAGCTTACCCACATAAAAGGGAAATCCAAATTACATGAGAAGGGTTATTATTGTTATTTTTTGGGCCTATTATAGTTCATAAAACATCACTATTGGGTGTCAAACATGTTTTGTGATGGTAATACTATTGGTATTATTATAGTGATATTTCATTTGTATCGGACTGAGGAAATTAGGTACTTTATTACATGAATCATTATAGGATCTTTTGGAATAATATGCTATGTATTTTTCCATGTCAGAACGAATTTTTACTACATTGGCCTACTATATAAGCTTTAGTTCCTCGTTGTAGTATATTTAAATGTGATTAAATGTCTTTATTTTGGAATATAATTGAATTAATTAACATTCATAAATCAATATACATGTTTTTTTCACACATAGATTTTTGATGACACCTTTCTTTTCAAGTTATATGAAAATATGGTTTATAGACCAAAAGGATCCTGACTGATATATATGTATATTATATAAAATATGATTATAAACACAATAAAATTTACACATTATAATTAAAATGGTTAATATTAAATTGGTATTTCATTTCAAATATAAATGGTGTTTTCCTTAAACAGTGTAATTCACAATCTATATACCATTAGCACTATTGTCTAATATAAAACCTAGACCAAAATATGGCCATTGGAGTTTCTAGATGGGTGTGCATCCCATGTTTTTGTAGCTTGTAATGGGTTTTTTCCTTACCACATGGACCAACATTTTGGGGAATTAAGTGAGATGGGATTTTTCTATAGTAATTCTATGTTCCTATCCAATTACTTATCAATCGATCATTCAACTTTTAAATTATCTTCTGATGAATTTCTTTTTCATTGAAGAATCATGAATCCATGAAAAAATGAAGTCGTATTATTTAAAGGTGGTGATAACTATGAAATTGAGGTGTCGGGCCTTAAGCTACCATTGATCCCTCCAATAGTGAAACCTATATGCCCAGATTTTTATCCTGATATAGGCACTGATGCCCAAGATAGAGAGGTTTTCTTCCACATGAATAAAAATATGAAAATTGTCACTCTACCTAGCACAACTATTGTAGATTTGACTTAAGAGATCCAAAACCATCATCCTCCCACCATTTTTTGGGACGATAGACGACATGATGATGAGTAATGGCTACATGACATGCTTTGTATATTTGGAAACTGGAGACACCTTTGGAGAAGTGTTTCAAACGTGCTACTTATATTCTATGTGATTTTGAGAAGGGATGGTATGATCTTCTTACGTTAGAAGACCAACGTCATTATAATATCTAGGAGGAAACCCCAATGATCCTTTATGATTATTTATTTCCACATACTCTAAGGGATTTCCGTGATAGTGATTTTCTGAACCACCATTAGAGAGTAATGTCTTTCATGGATTATTCTCCCAATTTTTAAAAGCGACAACATTCATATCCATCCTTATATAGTGATTATATTATGATTATTATGAAATTATAATGTTGGTTGGTATATAAAATCTGATCATATATATTTATATTTTCATTGAGCATTATTTTTTTATATAGCCAATCAACTCCATAATATTTAGAGGACTATGTGGAAAAATAATTGTATGGAATAGAGCAGTTCTGGACATAGATCTTCTATTATTTCTTATAAAACTTGAATGCACCATATAATTATTTATTTTCAAGGTGACATTATTCAGGTAGTTCATTTTGAAATATTTTTATCTTCCATTAGTACGAGAATCAAATACACAAAAAACCCTAGTGCTTACAGAATCCAGTTGAATGTATTAGTTATGGAATGATGGGGCTTATCCAGTACTTATGTAATAATTTTCCATCAGTTCCTTATGTGCAGAGATCTAATCCTACCCCATGTTCGAAAGCATGATTAGTATTGTCACTCTATATAGGAAACTAGAATATCTTATGACTCTATGACTGAGGTGGTGGTCAAGGGTGAGAAAATAAAAAACTGAACATATAGTTCCAGTAGAGCGGGCCTACTCAGGGCATTACAATTGTGACTCTAGGGAATGGTACATGCCAATTATATATAGTATAGGCTATTTCGGAGGAGAAAATTTATGTACCTTATACTTTTTGAGGTGATATTCAAGTAGAATCAAATTTTTTACCTTATTTATTTGATACATTCACATCTCACTCTTTTATTTATGATACTAACATTGAGATTCTATGACATTAGACAAAACACTTATGTGGTGTGATAACAATAGATACTTTATTGGGTATTTGATCATTGAGTGTTCTCCATTTTATGGATTTCCAATTGATATATACAAATCCATTTTCATATATAATATTTTCATCCTCGATATAATAGGTTTTTGTAATAATTATCATGATGGACTGGTTAGTCCCATATCAAGACCAAGTTGAACGGTATTTTTGGAGGGTGATGTTTACATAAACAGAGAGATGTAGACACATGTATATAGGTGAATTGGATATCCAAGAAACACAATCAGGACCCAAGAATCTGGGGCTGGACATTGTGACAGCCCATATTTTTAGTCATTTGTTGGATGATCAGCGGTAATGACCCTATATTTTACCTCTTGTGGATGATTTTTTTCTGGATGTCTTCCCTAGTGACTTTTCTAGGCTAATATCAATATGGGAGGTAGAAGTTTCTATTGAGCTTGACCAAGGTTCAGAACTAGTTACCATTCATACTTATAGGATAGAACCTATAGAGCTTATGTAACTCAAGAAATAGTTAGAGGATATAGCAACTAAATGATTAATACACCCCAAAACTTATCCTGAGGGTTCATTTGTCTATTTTTCAATGAAGTTGGATGATATCCTTATGAATTTTTTGGATTTCCATCGATTGAAATAGATTATGGTAAAGAACCCAGATCCAGTACCTCAAATAGACTACCTCATCTATCATCTCTAATGATTTAGAGTGTTTTCAAAGATTTAACTGAGTTTTTACTATCATCAGTATGTGTCAGGTTCTTAGGCATACCTCAAAAATAATTTAGGAGTGGGTATGGTATTTATATGTACATGGAAATATTGTTCATTTTAATGAACATACCAACATTTTTTATAGATCTATTGAATCATTTTTTTACCCATATCTAGATTAACTATTGGTAGTCTTTGTTGATGAAATCTTAGTGTATTTTCATTCTTAACATAACCATTCAGAACATATTAAGGTTTTTTTGAATGCATAAAGAAGGAACTATATTGATGATAAGCACAAAAAATTCCGATTCGGGATTAACTATGTTGACTTTGTTGTTTACATTATCTCAAATTTAGGAGTTGTAATAGACTGAGGGACATTGAAAGTTATAGAACAATGGGAGCATCCTAAGATAATTTTTGACATATGGAGTTTATTAGGGATTTTAAAATATTATAGATTCTTCGATTATGAAGTATAATTTCTTTCTGTTTCTCATACTGGACTAACTAAAAAGTTTTTGAAATTCATATTTTTAGAATCTTGTGAAGAATCCTTTCAGGATTTGAAGGGACATAGAAATTTATCACTAGTATTGATTCTTCTAGTGATAGTAATGACCTATTCATTCTACTATGATGTATCAAGTTTCATACTAGGATATATTCTGATATAGGAGAAGTGATTCAACTTGTTGGATTCTCATTAGTTTATGCAACATAAGAGGAATTTTTTATAGACAATCTCTTGTTAGCTACTAAATTTCATGCTAAAATATTTGGGAGATATTATTTACTTAGAGATCATTTTTATAATTCATTGATAACTAAACCCTCATGTAAATATTTACACATGGTGTTATGAATCATAGGAAGAACTATTGGGTTGATTATATGTAGTCCTATAATTTTAAGCATTCTTATATTCATGAAAAAGGATTGTATTAATATGATTATCTGAACTAGAAGACCCATACATTGGTTGTTCACAAGCCAGTGGTGAGTGACAACTCAAGACATTGTTTTCAAAAATTCGTAGTGAGGTTCTGGATGATTAAATTCAACAAATCATCTCTACATTATAAGTGGCCTCTACCCATCTATAATGGGTGAGAATGAGGAAGCATTTGGATCCTGAGGGATTAGTCCAAATGGAATGTATTTAAGATAATGATTAATATTCTGGTTCGACCAAGGATTAGAATGAGGATTTATTATTTAATGGGCATGTATGTAACCCATCATACATAATATAGGGGATGGTATGTTAATATCATGGCTCAATTTAGGTATTAAATCATGGTTTCACAAAGATGTATTGACATTTACATCCCCAGTATAGGTGGCCTAGTATGAAACATGAGATTACTAGATTCCTAACTCCGTGTTCCACTTGTCAGCAGTTGATGGTGGAACATTTTAGACTAGAAGAAATTCTACATCCTTTTTCCATTCATCTGTTGTAGTGGGGAGGTATTTCTATGGACATTGAAAATATTTTACCCTAAAAACCTCATCGAGTTGATATAGTATGGGTTGTTGTTGACCATTTTATGAATGTATAACTATTTTCACCTATTTGAGAGACCTTCATTGTAGACAAACTGGGCAGACAACACATCGGTGAGGTCATAAATATTTAAATATATCCTCCATCATTCACATATGATAGAGATTATTGATTCATATATAATTTATAGAAGGATTTACTGAAGGCCTTATGTACATCAATTCTTCTATGCATGGCATGTCACCCTCATACTAACGATCATGTTGAACATACAATTCAGGTAAGGGAAGAAATTATAAATTCATGTTTCCTTACATGTAGGGATTATTAGGAGAAAAAAATAACCCTTATTGAGTTCTCTTATAATAATACACATCAGAATACCGTCGAGATAGATCACTATGAATCATTATATGGTTCGCCTTGATGATCAAGTCTGTGATAGTTAGTGGAATATGATGAAACATTCATTGGATTGCATCTCATCAAATAAAATCCAGATTAGGTCATATTTAACTGGAGGTGCATGATTAAAACTCATTCCAAGAAGAAATAATATGAAAAACAATGCCAAAAACTTCTTGATTTCGATGTTAGAGATTCGGTTTTATTAAAAATCATGCCTAGGTTGGGATGTCAATGAATTTAAAAGAAGGGTAATCTCTCTCTACCAGGCACAATGGACCCTTTGAGGTTGTGAAGCGAATCCGACCAGGGGATTAAAAAATAATACCTCATCTGAGATACTGTTGTATTCATAATTTCATTCAGGTATCTCTTGTTCACTAGTATTAACTGGACCTATCTCTCATATTCTACCTTGATGATGTTGAGTTTGATATGAAATATTTGTTTGAGGAGTATCCAAAATGTGTTATTTCTAAGAGCATGAAAAAAATATGAGGTAGGAATTTTCTTTTGGTACAATTTCAATGGAAGAACTGTTGATTACTTGATGATATTGTAGGTTTCGGAAGCAGTAGAAGTGTGTTGGTGGGTTTGCCCAACTAGAATTTTAATGTTAAACAATGTTCATTCCAAGATCGTAACAATGTAAAACGGCGAATTTTAAGAATAGAATGAGGAACGAAAAACTTAAGAGGGAATCCTAGAACCATAGAGATAGGATCATCATATGTTGGTTATGATTAATTTAATTAATTCACATGAAATGCCATGGTGGAATACTTTCTTCGTTGATGTCTCCAGTCACAATCCTATGATCCATCGTTTCATCTTAGAATCCAAGTGTAGGATTCCACTAGCGGTGATCCACATGTGTGCCACATATCTCCGGACGTCGCCGAAGGGATTTCTGGGTGCTAGTGCGGAAGAACCTTCGCTTGCGATGTACGCCTTTGATCGCCTTGGTCTCTGGGTCTTGAGAGCGTTCCTGGAGGAAGGAGTTCTTTCATCCTTGAAAGAATTCTTCAGAGTTGTTGTTCACAATGATTCTCTTGTGGAAAAGTGTTGGAGTTGTGATGATATTTATAATCAGGTTTGAGGTTATAGAGTTATGAAAATAAATAAATGCATTACGCATTTTATTTATTTCATTAACTCTTATTGAAAACCCCCATGTCGAATTATTATTTCTTTGACATGCACCCCACACTGATTATAATAAAAATCATTTAATAAAAGAATATTATATCCTCAAAATCCTGACTTGAAAAACTACATGGCGTGTAATCATTAATACATGGTGTGTACTCCTTTTCCATTAAACTACACACCGTGTATATTTAATATACACAGCATATACTTTTATTTTCCACTTTCCATTATTTACTCCACCGCCATTATTAGACCTTGAGTAATGGATATTTATTTACTAAATAAATATAGCCGCATCACTCGCTAATAAATATTATTTCATCCACAATACAGATTATCTAGAATAACTAGTGTCAAAATAAATTCGATCAGGCATCCTTAAATAATTATTAAACCACAGTCAGGAATAATCTTTATTTAACATGTTAAATTAATATTTAACTGTGATACATGGACACACATAGTGTGTGGCCCTCTAGGAATATTTCTCAGTGGCATTAGGCGTAGCTTGGCTAAAGTCCAAGGTTAGCGTCGAGAAACACGCCAAGGCACTCATAGAGAAAGAATTTAACGCCGTAATGACGTGTCACCTCATAAGAATGCTTACTGTGTAATATAATCCCTTTGTCATGATATCTCAAATCATACGGGTTGCATGCTAGTGTCATCAACCCACGTGCTCGATTATTCTTTTTTGACTTTCTGGAATCGAACTCGCCCATACCTTACCATGGCCATGGATTTATTTAGGTTATATCAATTCCATCAATGGGCCTGAGATATCAACTTACATTATGGAACAGAAGGGTCAAATCCTTTCTTGCATTATCTATTAATGTAATATTACTCGTGACACACCCAACATATCTTACCTCACTGCAAACAATGTGTCATCACAGTTTTTGTCAATACATCTAAGTGTAAGAGTTGTATTGTCCATTAATAATAATATTAAAGTCTAAGGATCAATACACATGTCCGCAGATAGGAACATCCAATGACACTATGAAATGTGGATTTCCTACTGGCGGGTCTCGTTCTCATAATATCCTCCTGGATATTACCAAGGGCGCACACCATGAGATGATGCCTCAACGTTTTATGAGTCCTCACCCCTAATGGCCTGTATTATTTTTATCTCTCAAATAATATCATACGGCCATAGAACATATATTCAAGAATAGTTTTATGGCACATCCGGCTTCACATCATAGCAGGGATCTGCTATGACCCTTTAATTCAACAGGTATCCTTAGGACATTATCACATGCATTGTCACACAGAAGAACAATCAAGATGTGATAAGACTTTTTTTAATGAATAAAGTATAAAGTATTTGATTCTAGGCCACCAACTCCAAAAAACTCCCACTTGTAATAGATCCAACTGCTAACAACCTTTAACCCTCTAGCTCTCACATGATATTCATGCTTCTGCTGAGATAGGCCTTTAGTCATAGGGTCCACCACATTCTCTTCTGTGGACACTCTTCTCACTACAACTTCACCCCTTTGATAGAAATCCCTTCAATAGGCGATACATTCGGAGTATATGCTTTGTCCTTTTATGTGACCTTGGTTATTTCGCAAGATCCACCACTGTAGTATTATCACAATACAATGTAATGGGATCTTTACTGCTAGGAACCACATCAATCTTCTGGACAAAGTTCCAAATGCAGACATCTTCCTTAGATGCATCAGAATCTGCTATATATTCGGACTCTAATGTAGAATCAGCGACAACTGGCTGCTTTGAACTCTTCCAGATCATAGCTCCTCCATTGAGAAAGAAAACATATCCAGATTGTGACTTTAGATAATTCTGATCTTTCCGCAAACCATCATCAACATACCCTCTGATGACAAGCTCCTCGTCTCCTCCATACACCAAGAACATATCCTTAGTATTTCTCAGATACTTAAGGATAGTCTTAATAGCAATCCAATGTTATTCTCCTGGATATGCTTGATATCATCCTACCGTTCTCAGTGCACAGGAAACATCAAAACTAGTACATAACATGGCATACATGATGGATCCTATAGATGAATCTTATGGGATCTTACTCATTATATCGTTCTCTTGTTGTGTATGAGGACACATTTTCTTAGAAAGATGTAGGCCAAGAGACACTGGAACTAATCCCCTCTAGGATTGTTCCATACTAAATCTCTGTAGTATCAGGTCAATGTATGTACCCTGACTTAGTTAAAGCAGCCTATTGGATCTATCATGAATGATCTTGATCCCTAGAATGTAGGCTACTTCACCCAATTCCTTCATGGAGAAACACTTGTCCAATTAGTCCTTAACTGACTGTAAGACTGCTACATCATTTCCAATAAGAAATATGTCATCAACATATACTACTAGGATAACGATCGCATTCCCATTAAACATCTTATAAACACATGGATCACATTCGTTCTTAATTAACCCAAATTCCATTATGGCTTCATCAAATTGAATGATTCCGGACCTGGATATTTTCTTTTATCCATAAATGCATTTATGCAACTTGAAAACCCATTTGGCTACACCTAGTTTCACAATCCCTTATGGGTGTGTCATATGGACATGTTCCTAAAGGTTCCCTTTAAGGAATGTTGTTTTGACATCCATCTCCCAAACCACATAGTCATGGCAAGCTGCTATGGAAAGTATGATTCTAATGGATTTAAACATAGAAAATGGAGAGAAGGTTTCATCATAGTCAATTCCTTGATGCTGTCTGAACCCTTTGGCCACTATCCTTTCTTTATAGGTGCTAACTTGACCTTCCATGAACCTCTATCTCTTGAATACCCATTTTCATCCAACAGGATTTACATCAACAGGCTCATCGACCAAAACCCAGACATGGTTCTAATACATGGTATCCATCTCAGAATTCATTGCTTCTAGCCATCTTGCAGCTTCCGAGATTTCTACTGCTTCCTTGTAAGAGATAGGTTCATCATTTTACAATAATAATGATTCACCATCCATGGTGACTAGGAAACCAAATCTCTAGGGTTCCCTTACCTCTCTTGAGCTCCTACACAGTACTTGTGTTTCTGTAACCTCTTCCATAGGGACCTGTGGAACTTGTTCCTGTACCAACTCCTTTGTATCTTGAGCATCAACTTCGTCGAAGTCAATCATGCTCCCACTATCTTTCTTGAGGATTTTCTCCCTCTCAAGAAAGACAGCTTGTCTGGTGACAGTCACATTCTGTTTTAAAGGGTTATATAGTTAATACCCTTTCGTTTCCTTGGGATATCCTATAAAGATACAACTCGTACCCCGGGGCGCGGTTTTGGTGCATGAGGAGGCCTTAACAAATGCCTCGAATCCCCATACACGTGTGTGCGACAAAATGGGGTTCTTTCCATTCCATATCTCGGATGGAATTCCATTTTCCGCCTTATTTGGTACTCGGTTTAATGTGTATACTGCAGTTTGTAATGAATATCCCCAAAAGGATAATGGAAGACCCACATGAATCATCATCAACCTCACCATTTCCAACACGGTGCAGTTCCTCCTTTCACTAACACCATTTTACTTTGGTGTATAAGGAGGAGTGAGCTGAGATAGAATCCGAGACTCCCATAGAAAATCGATGAACACTTGGTTCATATATTCTCCACCTCAATCCGTTCGAAACTTCTTTATCTTCTTACCAAGATGATTATCTACTTCATTATTGAATTCCTTAAATTTATATAAGGCCTCTAACTTATACCTCATTAAGTAGACATAGCCATATCTACTCAAATCATCATTAAAAGTAATGAGGTAAGAATATACACCTCTATCTTCTACTGGAAATGGTCCACACACATCAGTGTGTACTAATCCTAGAAGCTCTATGGCCCCTTCACCCTGTCCACCAAAAGGCGGTTTGGTCATTTTTCCTTGTAAAACAAGCGTGATATCAATCAAGTGGTTTTAGCTCAGTAGTGTCTAAATAGCCGTCTTGGCAGAGCTTTGTCAAGCACTTCTTGTTCACATGAACGAGAAGGTGATGCCACAACTGGGTGATGTATGAGTCATGTGAGTTTGTTTCGTTATCGATTTCCAACACTTGGTATTCATAATTTAATACATACCAACCATTATTTAAATGTTCCATACCATAACATACATTGTTCTTATAAAAGAGACAACCTTATTTCCAAACTTGAAAATAAATCCACCCATATCCAAAAAAGATACAGAAATTATGTTCTTGGTAACACAATGCACATAATAACAGTTATGTAAATCCAAAATCATTCTGGTCGGCAATGAGAGGTGGTAATCGCCAATAGCCAACATAGCCAGCCTTGCGCCATTGGCAGCTCGAAGATCCACCTCTCCTCTAACAATCTTTCTAAATATAATTTGTTACTTCATTTTAATACATATGTGAGCCCCAAAAGTTGTATCTAATACCCAATGTGTATAGATAGAATGATTACACTTGATAACGAACGCACCATTAGCGTCCCCATGCTTCTGGGTGCAGTTTCTCTTCGAGTGGCCCTGCTTGCCACATGCAAAAGACACCGCCTCCCATTTCCTGCCCTGCCTCTGGATCTTCCCCTTCTTGGATGGACGGTTCCGGGGGGCTTCAGACCATTTAAAAGTCTTTGGCCCCTTTGCCTTGTCCTTCCTTTTCTTGTTCACCATAAGGAATGCGGGTTTGTCACGCCCTATGTCCTTGTATACCTGGAGAATCAAGGTCAGAAGCTCTGAAAGACTCTTCTCATTGCTGCTCATGTTAAAATTGATAATGAACCTAGAGAAATTATTGGGAAATGATGATAGGATGAGATCTGTACGCAAATCATCTGGGAATTTAATCCCTAAGATGTCCAGACACACAATGTAGCAATTAACCTTAACTATATGAGGCCCAGTAGGCGTAGAATCTCCAAGATTAGTTGTCAATAAAGCATTGGTGATCTCATACCTCTCTTGTCTCTCCTTTTCTTGGTAGGGATCCTTAAGGTGAGACATCATGCTATACGTGTCCATGTTTTCATGTTGCTTCAAGAGCTCATTGTACATGGACGATAGCATGAAACACTGGACATTTTTGGCAACATCCATGTGTTTCATACAGAGTGATAATTCCTCCATATAGGCCTCTTTCCCAGGCGCAACTGGAATAGTCCCTTCCAGCACATACAATTTCCTTTCTTGGAGAAGGATGATGCGTAAACGCCTCTTCCACTCTTGGAAATTGGTGCTGGTGAGTAGGTTTTCCTTCTCAAGTATGGTTAACAATGATATGTTTGAAGTTATTTTCTTTTCGTTTTTACAAATTAAGATGATCAAAGGTTTAGTGCATTATTACAAAACTGAGACAAATAAATAAATTAATACTTATTAGTCTCCCACTATTTTATCAAAATCCAATTGCCCTCACCATTGACTTCAGAATATTCTGTTTCCTGAATATTCTAGTGGAAATAATCCATATTGCTCTTCGCATTACCCCAAATAGGGTTGTTCAAGATACATTAAGGTTTTTAGGTAGGTATTCCAAATTCAAAATGCATTAACTCATAGCTCCTTGATCCACTGAGTGGACTCCCCAATCCTGAAATCCTTTTATTTTGGATTTCCTCAACCTTTACCTCTTGGTCACACCATGTCCTGTTGTGGCAGTCAACCCTTGATACGAACCAAGTCAAGTCAACCCAAAACCTTGAATTAGAATTCCCCGATAATTGAAAGCACCCCAACTAGGTTTGGTCAAGCACTTTGAACTATGGTTCGATTCAAACCAAGATTATGGAAGGCTATACCGACTTAATGTTTCTTTTACGGGATTTTATCTTTATATGTAAATTGACATTTTATTATCTTTGATTACATGCTTGTTAATATTAAGTGGGATATACTTAAGTGATTAACCTTGTCTAATATAATATTTTCGTATAAGACGATTTTATTTTACCTCCATCATGCATGGTCGTTTAATTCATTAATTGTGTGATCATGAAAACACACCAACAATAAATAAACCATGCAAATGACAAAAATAAAATAAAGTGTATGATCATGAGATTTTTCTATTGGTTAGTTTCTCTAGCGGTTGATAAAATAACCCAAAACCTAGGGGAGAAACACCTTGAACCTTTCGGGTTCGTGTTTACAGCTTTCCACTTGTCCACCTTTGTATCTCTTTGGATTGGTTTCACCTTGGCTCCTGACTTGAGACAACTCCACTAGCTTGGGATCCCCATCCATTACATATGCATTTATCTCACACGCAGGTGAGGGGTAAAAAGGGGTTTTTACATAAAAGAATCCTTGGGTGCGCAGTCCCTACATATTAATGAGGAGATGGCTCGTACGGCAACAAATTTAATTTAAATAAATAAATTAAAAGAACCCATTCACATACAAAGGTCTCAGTCTAGATCATGATCATCCATACATGCAACGATATTTACACATAAATAAAACTATCATTCAATTCATTAAATGTTCTTGTTTGAGATAAATCAGCTCGAATCAATTAATTATCATTAATTAATAAATCATTTTATCTTAAACCCTTTTCTGAACTTCCTTGAGATTCTCTTACATCATAATTTTAAACAAATAAATTCATTTAAAATTATCCTTGTATGTAACTTGTACCTTGGAGGAAACCGGTGAATTCTCGTTCATTACACAAATGTTAAATTAAACACATATATATAAAACACCTATCACGTGTGGTGCCTCAGCTTTACGCCTGCACCATGGTACATGTCTCAAGGGTTTGTATAATTTAATAATTAATTTTAATAAATCTATGTAATTTGGGTGAGTACACGACATGTAGTTCTAACTACATGATGTGTACTTTTCTTCACCGTCCATCCGAAGTACACGCCTGGGGACAGGGCGTGTTAATGTACTTCAGAAATTTTCGGAGTACACTGTGTGTTCTGTGGGACACATGCTATGTAGATTCCATGTTACATGGTTTCCAGCTGGGCAAGCCGTGTACGGGGTACATGGTCCAAGCCAAACCTGAAGGGACTACACGCTGTGTTCAGTTGGACCATATGGTGTATAGTCCGGTAACCATGTGCCACTTGTTCCTAGTCCACACACGGTCTCACAAATGACATAGTTATACTCCAATACATAGCCTGATTTGGCAGATCAGTCAATGCATTGATCCAAGACTACACAGTGTGTACTTCCGAATACACGTAGTGTATTCTAGTGTTGTACAGCCAGAAACGTTTCGCTCCTCCGGATGAGTTCCTCTATTTTATTTTAATCAAAATAAAAACAATAATTCGTTTCTGTGAGGTGAATGAGAAATAAGGGAGGAGGAACAGATCTCGAGATTCATATTTCCAGAACGATTAAACTTGAATTGAAACAACTAAATTTTTAAATGTGTAAAACATCAACAAAAAACTAAATATTTATAATCAACTATATGACCCCTCTGATTCCACTTGTAGGTTTCGGGCACAGTGAAAGCACATTGGTGCACTACTGGAAATGGGGTCTATCCCCACGCACCTATTCCCACGGTTCTTTAAACCGTGGGGATAGTATGTTTTTTTGCTGTTTATACCCACGGTTTTATTAAAACCGTGGGTATTAATTTTTTTTTCGAGCCCTTGTATCGGGATCCTCCTCAATCTCTCCTCAAATCCGCGACGCCGCTCCCCGACCACTGACTCCTGACCCTCCCCTCTCCTCTCCGACTCCCCTCCCCGGCCTCCGACTCCCCTCCCCGGCCTCCAACCCCGGGCTCCGACTCCCGGCTCCGCCTCCCGGCTCCCGACTCGCGGCTCCCGACTCGCGGCTCCCGACTCGCAGCTCCCGATTCGCGGCTCCCGGCTCCTGACTCCCGGCTCCCGACTCCCGGCTCGGCCTCCCGGCTCACGACCTGGACCTCCCGGCCTTCTCAGTTGTGATTTTTTTATGCTGGAGTCCCAGATTTCCTGGTAATTTCTTAGTCTTGGTTGATTTCCCATACTTTCATCATATTACCTCTTGATAATCAATTAGTGTTGTAGTCAAAGGTAGCAGTTGATGCATTCATAGGTTAATGGAGTGGTTTGATTCTAAATTTTTTTAAGCAATTTCATTTTTTATGATGGAATACTAAAAGATGAATGATATAAATATCCTGATTATCAAACCCAGTGAGAATATTTCCCCAAATTAATTTAGCATTGATAATCCTAAGATGCACTATTTTGGCCTTAAAATAGTATATATGAATGTATGTACATACACATGTTGAGCAGTTCCGGGTGGTTGTTTATAAATCTATCAAGTTTCAGGTGTTGGCTTGGTTCCTCTTTGAGGAAGGGTACCCTTCCAATTCCTCAAATTTATTAATGCATTAATTAGTTTCTTACCACACTTTTTCTTTGTTTTTAGTTAATGCAGTGAATACATTAGATTAAATTCCTCTTAATCATGAATTTAGTATGTTTCATGATTTAAGAGTTAAAGGTAATAAATGATTGTTTCATAATAAATATCATGTTTATATATTAAAACCCCTCCAACGGAGGTGCGCTGTCTTCAAGTTAAAAAACAATTATTAGACTTTTAGGATTTATTGTCTTGTTGTACTGATATTTCTTTATGAATTGATGTTATGTTTGAATTATGTCATATATGACCCCTAATGGAATTAAAAAAACTAAGTTTTCCTTTTTAAATGATTAAATAACCAAGGAACTGTTTAAGTTCTTTGACCAGTTTTTATATTGGAATTACCCATGTAGAATTGTTTCCCATAATTTTCATTTTAGTATGTTGACATGTTTGAGCCACCATTCGGTGAGCCTTAGATTTAAATTTCTAAGGGTATGATTTTCTATATTAAATGGCTTGAATTATCTTTTGAATTTCAGAATGGAAATTACCCTGTATGCACAGCATTTAACCCACCTAATGTAAGTGCTTCAATGTAATAATTAAATGTGAAATAGAAATTGTAAAGTATACTAAGTACATGAATTAGCCGTATTAGATGTAATTGAAAAATATGTTGCGTATTCATAGAACCCCTTACCATGTTAATGGAAGGTACCAGAGTGAACCTTGATTATTGAAAATGCCTTAAATGGATTAAATGAGTGGTTTCAAGCTACATGGCCTTGTCACACTAATGAAAGGCTAGGGTTGAACAAAATTGACTTATTGATTAATTATTACTTGATTAAAGGGTTTCATGCTACTTGGCCTTGTATTGGTGGACTTCTTGTATGTGAATTTCTTTATGCAATGAAATGAATTTTGGATTATGTTTTCATCAGGGGTGTTATTTGTCAGTTATTTAGGTAATTTTCACATGTCATTCTGTTTACTCCTTGTTTTTTCATGAACTTTCTGCAGGGGGAGGTGGGGGGGGGTGGGTAGGGGGGAGGGGGGCTGGGCAGTGGGAGGGCTGGGCAGGGGGGGGAGGGGAGGGGGAGGGGGAGGGGGGAGGGGCAGTGGGGGGCTGGGCAGTGGGGGGCTGGGCAGTGGGGGGGAGGGCTGGGCAGGGGGGGAGGGGGAGGGGGAGGGGGGAGGGGGTGGCTGGGCAGGGGGGAGGGGGGGGGGGTGCTGGGCAGTGGGGAGGGGGGGGGGGTGGCTGGGCAGGGGGAGGGGGGGCACTAATTGTTTTGTATATCACACTTTATCTGGTGATATTTCTGGATCTGTTTGACCACGATCAAATCACATTCTTATTTATTCTCAACTAGTTTAGTGTGCAAGGATGTATACATACATGTTTTGATCTACTGCTACTATTTATTCATCAAATATCTTTTAAGGACAACAATTTGGATTCATACATGTTTATCATCTGCTGAAGTATTCATCCTACTACTATAATAATATTTTCTATGCTACTGCTATGCGTTTTTGAATATTTTTTCTACAAAAAGATATTATATTCTTCTGAAGGAGCATTCTTTGAAGCTTATTTTTATTTTCTGGGGGGGAGGGATGGGCAGGGGGGTGGCTGGGCAGGGGGGGAGGGGGTGGCTGGGCAGGGGGGGAGGGGGGGGGGGGGGGGGCTGGGCAGGGGGGGGGGTGCTGGGCAGTGGGGGGGGGGGGCTGGGCAGTGGGGAGGGCAGTAGGGAGGGAGGGGGGAGGGGCTGGGCAGTGGGAATCCTGCACTAATAAGTGCGAGATCTCTACAACAGGTATGTTTTCCTAAAATTGTGGAATAAACCTCCCTACCATGCATCATTTTTCATTTGCATTTACACACTATATTAATGCAGGTTATTGGTCGTAAAATCATGGAGTTGACCCCCTTTTCATCCAACATATGAATGCAGGTGATATGTTTTAACTATTGACTCCATTGTATATTGATTTTTGTGGGTCATGTCTAAGAGTTGCTAGACATACTTTGATTGTTCTCATCCCAGCATAGCGATGAACCAAAATATTGGTGAATGTGCATGGGCTGATGGAATGAATGCCTTCAATTTACAAGCATGGAGAAGAAACTTAAGAGATGTGTATCATTTATGTCTCAGGGAGGATTGATGAAGGTATTTTTTTCCCAACTAACTCTTCAACAGGATAGGATGTATGGAAGTTTATATTGTTTACAACTCAAGCAGTAAATGATACAGTGATAATCACATTCTTCATGAGTTTGACTGGCATTTCTTATCATCATATTCAGGCTTTTTATTATGCATTTTAATCTGCATTTTAGTATTTTATTGTCATGTAGTAATAACAAAATTTCTATATGACATTTCATTGCTTATGAGTCTTATATATTCATTAATAATAATTCATGGTTTTATTTGTTGCATGTACAGATTGTAGCAAATTAAAGTATGATTACCAATCAGTGGTTTGCCATTCGATCTTTATCAAGGTGAGCTGACAAATCTATGTGCCAATCTAACACGTCATTTGAGCTTATTCATGCATGACTCATCTATGTGAATTCTTCTTTGAGTTAAGAGTCTAGCTGAAACACACTTTAGATATTGGAATCATTGAACACACATGCATTCTGAATGTCCAATTTTTTTTTCCTGCTCGTTGGTCATTGGTTTTAATCTAGCTTCTTTCATTTGGTTGGAATTTCCGATCACTTTTGTGCTGAATATGTTTTCCATCTGTTGTTTGAACAGTTGAAACTGTTTGAATGGTTATGTATGTAGTATGTGGGTGTGTCTCGATACGTTCTGTTTGACCAAGTATATCCTATCCCCTTATCCCATGGATTTAAATTCTACATCTCTCACCTATTTTGTGCCTTTTATATCTTTATTTTTGTCTAGAAATAAGGGGGCCTAACCTCCACTCTGATATTGAAGCACATACATAACTCCAAACAAGTGTTCATAGCTCAAATCACCCAGTGAGAATGCTCCTACAAAATGGAAAGATGAGACAACATTCATTTATCCAGGTTGGACAGGGTCCACCTCTTGCACGGCCAATCCTCCCATTTAGCGCCTTATCTACTGAGCATAAACCTAGCCCAGAGAGAGGACCCTTTGATGATCTTCCACACAAGCCTTGCCTGCATGCCTTGCATGGTTTCCGTAACATTATGAAGACTGACACCACCCTCGTCAATTGGTTTTTTCATGCGGCTCCAGGAGGCCCAATGGCATCTCCCTAGCTAGTTGGCATCCCATAAGAAGGACAACATGTTGTTTTTGATCGTAGATATTGTTCCCTTGGGTGTGATAACTGAGAAAATGTGCATGGGTAGTGGGGAGGGGGAGGGGGAGGGGGGCTGGGCAGGGGGGGAGGGGGGGGGGAGGGGGGCTGGGCAGTGGCCGGGCGGGGCAGGGGGGGAGGGGGGGGGGGGGCTGGGCAGGGGGGAGGGCAGTAGGGAGGGAGGGGGAGGGGCTGGGCAGTGGGAATCCTGCACTAATAACAAAATTTCTTTATGCAATTTCTTCTTTCATTTTTTCTACTTTTTTTCAGCATTTGTTTTAGTTCTATATGACATTTCATTGCTTATGAGTCTAATATATTCATTAATAATAATTCATGGTTTTATTTGTTGCATGTACAGATTGTAGCAAATTAAAGTATGATTAGCAATCAGTGGTTTGCCATTCGATCTTTATCAAGGTGAGCTGACAAATCTATGTGCCAATCTAACACGGCATTTGAGCTTATTCATGCATGACTCATCAATGTGAATTCTTCTTTGAGTTATGAGTCTAGCTGAAACGCACTTTAGATATTGGAATCATTGAACACACATGCATTCTGAATGTCCAATTTTTTTTCCTGCACGGTCATTGGTTTTAATCTAGCTTCTTTCATTTGGTTGGCATTTCCCATCACTTTTGTGCTGAATATGTTTTCCATCTATTGTTTGAACAGTTGAAACTGTTTGAATGGTTATGTATGTAGTATGTGGGTGTGTCTCGATACGTTCTGTTTGACCAAGTCTATCCTATTCCATTATCTCCTTAGGATCCGAATTTGGTAAGTGTTTTCTCATAATGGAATTGAAATATTATGGTGTTCCCAGGAATAATCAGTTTTCTTCTTCTTTATATCACTTCATCTTTATTTGAGTAGTGGGGAGGGGTGCTGGGTAGTGGGGAGGGGGGGGGCTGGGCAGTGGGGTGGGGGGGGGGGGGTTCTGGGCAGTGGGGAGGGGGGGGTGCTGGGCAGTGGGGAGGGGGGGGGGCTGGGGGGGGGGGGGGGGCTGGGCAGTGGGGAGGGGGGGTGCTGGGGAGGGGGGGGGTGCTGGGCAGTGGGGAGGGGTGCTGGGCAGTGGGGAGGGGGGGGGGTGATGGCAGGGGGACAAGCAGGACGACACCTTGCGGCGGTCACGCCGCGGTCACACTGCGGTCACGCCGCGGTCACGCTGCGGTCACACCGCGGTCACGCCGCGGTCACGCCGTGATTTGGCCCTGCTCCAGGACGACACCCTACGTCGGTTACTCCTCCTCAGAGAAACATTGAATGGTTAGCTCTATAATTTTTCGTATTTCCTCATTCCTAAACTATATCTCCTCTCAGCGCTGCCTCTCATCCATCTTTCCACAAAACGTGCATAGCAGGTGGTACAAAAGCTCAATTCAACTGAAAACATTGGTTTGGAATTGTCTGGCATATTTTATTCCTCTAGGTATTCCTACACATTTCTAGATCTCCAAACCTCACCGAATTAGGTATATCAGGGGTCATCCAATCCTCTATTCATCACAGATTAGCATTCATTTCTTTAAATCTTCTGAGAAAACATCCTCTCATGCCATCCATATCATCCTATTTGAAACTAAGTGGAAGATGTTGCCCCGCGGATGTCGCTGGACCGGGCCAACACGCTGTGGTCACGCGGCGGTCATGCCGCGGTCACGCCGCGGTCACGCCGTGATTTGGCCCTGCTCCAGGACGACACCCTGCGGCAGTTACTCCTCCTCAGAGAAACATTGAATGGTTAGCTCTATAATTTTTTGTATTTCCTCATTCCTAAACTATATCTCCTCTCAGCGCTGCCACTCATCCATCTTTCCACAAAACGTGCATAGCAGGTGGTACAAAAGCTCAATTCAACTGAAAACATTGGTTTGGAATTGTCTAGCATATTTTATTCCTCTAGGTATTCCTACACATTTCTAGATCTCCAAACCTCACCGAATTAGGTATATCAGGGGTCATCCAATCCTCTATTCATCACAGATTAGCATTCATTTCTTTAAATCTTCTGAGAAAACATCCTCTCATGCCATCCATATCATCCTATTTGAAACTAAGTGGAAGATGTTGCCCCGCGGATGTCGCTGGACCGGGCCAACACGCTGCGGTCACGCTGCGGTCATGCCGCGGTCACGCCGCGGTCACGCCGCGGTCACGCCGCGGTCACGCCGCTGTCACGCCGCGATTTGGCCCTGCTCCAGGACGACACCCTGTGGCGGTTACTCCTCCTTAGAGAAACATTGAATGGTTAGCTCTATAATTTTTCGTATTTCCTCATTCCTAAACTATATCTCCTCTCAGCGCTGCCTCTCATCCATCTTTCCACAAAACGTGCATAGCAGGTGGTACAAAAGCTCAATTCAACTGAAAACATTGGTTTGGAATTGTCTGGCATATTTTATTCCTCTTGGTATTCCTACACATTTCTAGATCTCCAAACCTCACCGAATTAGGTATATCAGGGGTCATCCAATCCTCTATTCATCACAGATTAGCATTCATTTCTTTAAATCTTCTGAGAAAACATCCTCTCATGCCATCCATATCATCCTATTTGAAACTAAGTGGAAGATGTTGCCCCGCGGATGTCGCTGGACCGGGCCAACACACTGCGGTCACGCTGCGGTCACGCCGCGGTCACGCCGCGGTCACGCCGCGGTCACGCCGCGGTCACGCCGCGGTCACGCCGCGGTCACGCCGCGGTCACGCCGCGATTTGGCCCTGCTCCAGGACGGCACCCTGCGGCGGTTACTCCTCCTTAGAGAAACATTGAATGGTTAGCTCTATAATTTTTCATATTTCCTCATTCCTAAACTATATCTCCTCTCAGCGCTGCCTCTCATCCATCTTTCCACAAAACGTGCATAGCAGGTGGTACAAAAGCTCAATTCAACTGAAAACATTGGTTTGGAATTGTCTGGCATATTTTATTTTTCTAGGTATTCCTACACATTTCTAGATCTCCAAACCTCACCGAATTAGGTATATCAGGGGTCATCCAATCCTCTATTCATCACAGATTAGCATTCATTTCTTTAAATCTTCTGAGAAAACATCCTCTCATGCCATCCATATCATCCTATTTGAAACTAAGTGGAAGATGTTGCCCCGCGGATGTCGCTGGACCGGGCCAACACGCTGCGGTCACGCTGCGGTCACGCCGCGGTCACGCCGCGGTCACGCCGCGGTCACGCCGCGGTCACGCCGCGGTCACGCCGCGGTCACGCCGCGGTCACGCCGCGGTCACGCCGCGGTCACGCCGCGGTCACACCGCGGTCACGCCGCGGTCACGCCGCGATTTGGCCCTGCTCCAGGACGACACCCTGCGGCGGTTACTCCTCCTTAGAGAAACATTGAATGGTTAGCTCTATAATTTTTCGTATTTCCTCATTCCTAAACTATATCTCCTCTCAGCGCTGCCTCTCATCCATCTTTCCACAAAACGTGCATAGCAGGTGGTACAAAAGCTCAATTCAACTGAAAACATTGTTTTGGAATTGTCTGGCATATTTTATTCCTCTAGGTATTCCTACACATTTCTAGATCTCCAAACCTCACCGAATTAGGTATATCAGGGGTCATCCAATCCTCTATTCATCACAGATTAGCATTCATTTCTTTAAATCTTCTGAGAAAACATCCTTTCATGTTGTCCGAACCAGATCATCCTCATCCTCTGCACATGTCGTCTGAACCGGATCAGCCTGTTGTGATAGAAATTCAATGTCTGCTTTTGACTGAATTTCACACCAAACCAAGAGATAATAAATGAGTCAAACAATCAGACAAATGGTTTAGGTTCTTTTTCCTCTGATCACTACACCTATGACTCTAAAACTCTAGATGCCACTGGCACTGCTATAAAAACCAGAAAACTCTCCACTAATCTAAACGTCATTCATACCACTGGTTGTCCTATAAAAAATAGGAATCCTCATATTAGTCTAAAGTCTCTTTAGGCTAAGGCACAAACAAAACACACTAACATTGATAAACAAGGTACCTTGACACTGGAACCTATAAAACATACAAAAGGAAGCACAACCTCTGTACAAGACCCCACGCTAATGCAGGCACATTTTGAACCCATCGGGCAGAGGCCCCTTCCATTAGATCTGGACGCTATCAAGATGCAGAATATAGATGATTCAAAGGACCCAGGTACACCTACTCTTCATTCTATTAATTTAACTTTTGTTGGTGCTAAATCTGTAGATAATATGAACTATTATGAACAGCATGTATCCCTGTTATCTAACCAAAATACCATTTCGTTGATGCTATATAACATGAACATTACAAACTCAATTAAGAATGCTTCAAGAAATGAACCAATAAAGAAGAACTATGGCAGGGGGGACAAGCAGGGGGCAGGGGGCAGGGGGGGCTGGCAGGGGGACAAGCAGGGGGCAGGGGGGGGCTGGCAGGGGGACAAGCAGGGGGCAGGGGGGGGGGGGGGCTGGCAGGGGGACAAGCAGGGGGCATGGGGGGGGGGGGGTGGGCTGGCAGGGGGGCAAGCAGGGGGCCAGGGGGTGGGGGCTGGCAGGGGGCAAGCAGGGGGCAGGGGGGGGGGCTGGCAGGGGCAGGGGGGGGCTGGCAGGGGGACAAGCAGGGGGTGGCAGGGGGGGGGGGCTGGCAGGGAGACAAGCAGGGGGGTGGCAGGGGGGGACTAGCAGGGGGCAGGGGGGGACCAACAGGGGCAGGGGGGACTAGCAGGGGGGGTGGCAAGGGGGGACAAGCAGGGGGGAGGGGTGTCCAGGCAGGGGGGAGGGGTGTCCAGGCAGGGGGGACTGGTAGGGGGCAGGGGGGGGCTGGCGGGGGGACTAGCAGGGGGCAGGGGGGGCTGGCAGGGGGACAAGCAGGGGGCAGGGGGGGGGGGGGGGGGCTGGCATGGGGACAGTGGGGGTGCTGGCTGGGGGACAGGGGGGCTGGCAGGGGGGCTAGCAGGGGGCAGGGGGGGCTACAGGGGGCAGGGGGGGTGTCCAGGCAGGGGGGACTGGTAGGGGGCAGGGGGGGGGGGGCTGGCGGGGGGCCGGGGGGGGGGGGGGGGGGCTGGCAGGGGGCAGGGGGGGGGGCTGGCAGGGGCAGGGGGGGCTAGCAGGGGGCAGGGGGGAGGTAGTTGTTCATACTCAATTTTCAAAAACAAGTCATCTTCATTTGTGGATAACACAACCCGATCAATGAGGGTGGAATTAAGGTCCACTTTTAGAAGAACTCTAGAAAAATGCACATTATTCTAGCAAAATACCCATAATGTGCCTCCTCAGTTGCTCTATCCATTTTGATGGGAATGCCAATTGTAGATGTAATGTCAAATAATATCCTGGGGGGGGGGCTGGCAGGGGGAAGGGGGGGGGGGGGGGCTGGCAGGGGGGCAAGCAGGGGGCAGGGGGGGCTGGCAGGGGCAGGGGGACAAGCAGGGGGGGCTGGCAGGGGGACAAGCGGGGGGGGGGGGGGCTGGCAGGGGGACAAGCAAGGGGCAGGGGGGCTGGCAGGGGGACAAGCAGGTGGCAGGGGGGGCTGGCAGGGGGACAAGCAGGGGGGGCTGGCAGGGGGACAAGCAGTGGGCAGGGGGGGCTGGCAGGGGTTGGGGCTGGCACAAATTTTTGCTAGATGTTTTCATTTCCATGGCTTTTATTGATGTTTTAATGCATTTTAATTTATGTTGTGCAGCTTGCAAGTTTCTTTTATTATGAAATTCCTGTCTCCAAATCACTATTCTTGTTGAACATCTTTAATGCAATATCCATTATTCCCATTGTGATGGTAGTATCTGTATTGCTTCATTTTTTCCCTGCGGTTTCAAGCTATAGCCATGTAATGTTTTCAATGCCTATAATTAGACTTATTTTTAACTTGCACATTGTTCCATGTAGGATGATCAGAAATTTGTTAAGCGGAAAACAGAACTTGGCGGAACTTTCTCAATTGCAAGCTGCATACTTTTTGTTCTTATATTTTGTTCTTATATTTTGTCTTCAGGTAGAATTGCAGAGCCTGCTGCCAGGCCTGTGTTGATGCGGGGGACATTGCAAATACCCACGGTTCATTTGAACCGTGGAAATATTCTGGCGCTGGAAACATGTGTACCCACGGTTATAAAACCGTGGGAATACATATATACCCACGGTTCAAGTGAACCGTGGGTATATTCTGGAGCTGCAAAAAACTATACCCACGGTTATAAAACCGTGGGAATACATATATACCCACGGTTCAAGTGAACCGTGGGTATATTCTGGAGCTGCAAAAAACTATACCCACGGTTATAAAACCGTGGGTATACATATATACCGGAGCTGCAAAAAACTATACCCACGGTTATAAAACCGTGGGTATGCATATATACCTACGGTTCAATGAACCGTGGGTAATATAAAAATTTCTGGGTCTATACCCACGGTTTTTTAAAAACCGTGGGTATAGGGCTATTGCGACGGCATTCCAGCCCGCGGTTGGCGAAACCGTGGGTATACACTATACCCACGGTTTCAAGGGCTATACCCACGGTTTCAAACCGTGGGTATAGGTGCAATTTCCAGTAGTGGTGGGATTTCCCAACTAGAATTTTAACGTTAAACAATGTTCAATCCAAGAACTTTCATGATGTAAAACACCGAATCTTCAGAATAGAATGATTAACGAAACACTTAAGAGGGAATCCCAGAACCGTAGAGATAGGATCATCATATGTTGGTTATAATTAATTTATTTAATTCACAATAATTACCTTGGTGGAATTCTTTCTTCGTTGATATCTCCGGTCATGATCCTGTTATTTGTTGTTGCGTTGTAGAATCCATGTGTAGGATTTCTCTAGCGGTGATCCACACATGTGACACATATATCCGGACATCTTCAAACAGATCTATGGGTGCTAGCGTGGAAGAACCTTCACTTGCAATGTCTTCCTTCAATTGCCTTGGTCTCTCGATCTTGAGAGCGTTCCTGGAGGAAGGAGTTCTTTCGGCCTTGAAAGAATTCTCCAGAGTTGTTGTGCACAACGATTCTCTTGTGGAAAAGTGTTGGGGTTGTGAGGATATTTATAATGGTGTTTGAGGTTATAGAGCTATGACAATAAATAAACACATTACGTATTTTATTTACTTCATTTTCTCTTATTAAAAATCCTATTGTCGAATTACTAATTCCTTGACATGTGCCCATGCTGATTATAATAAATATCATTTAATAAAACCATATTATATCATCAAAATCCTGACTGGAAAAACTAAATGACATGTAATCATTAATACACGGTGTGTACTCGTTTTCCATAAAACTACACAGTGTGTATATTTAATATACACAGCGTGTACTTTTATTTTACACTTTCCTTTATTTCCTCCACAATGTTTTTTAGACCTTAAGTAATGGATATTTATTTCTTAAATAAATATAACTGCATAACTCGCTAATAAATATTATTTAATACACAATATATTCTCTCGAATAACTAGTGTCAAAATAAATGAGATCAGACATCCTTAAATAATTATTAAACCACAGTCGGTATTAATATTTATTTAACTTGTTAAATTAATATTTAACTGATATACATGGACACACTTAGTGTGTGACCCTCTAGGCCTCTTTCTCAGTGGCATTAGGTGGAGCCAACCTAAGGTCCAAGGTTAGCATCTAGCAACATGCCAAGAAACCCATACAGAAAGAAGCTAACGCTGCAATGATGTGTCACCTCATACAAACGCTTACCGTGTAATATAATCCATTTGTCCCAATATCTCGAATCAAGCGGGTTGCATGCTAGTGTCATCAACCCACGTGCTCTATTATTCTTTCTTGGACTTTCCTGAATCGAACTCGTCCATACATTACCATGGACATGGATTTATTTAGGCTATATCAATTCCATCAAAGGGCCAAAGATATCTACTTCTGTTATGGAACAGAAGGGACAAATCCTTTTTCACATTATCTATTAATACCGTATTACCCGTGACGCACCCAACATATCCTACCTCGCTGCAAACATTGTGTCATCATAGTTTTCGTCAATACATCTAAGTGCATGATTTTTAATACCCATTAAGAATAATATTAAAATCTTAGGATCAATATACACATCCGTAGATAGGAACATCCAATGACACTATGAAATGTGGATTTCATACTTGCGGGTCTCGTTCTCATAATATCCTCCTGGATAATACCTAGGGCACACACCATGAGATGATTCCTCAATGTTTTATGAGTCCTCAATTATAATAGCCTGTATTATTTGTGTCTCTCAAATAATATCATCCGGCCATAGAACATATATTCAAGAATAGTGTTATGGAACTTATGGGTTCTCATCATAGCAGGGATCCACTATGAACCTTTAATGAAACAAATATCCTTAGGACATTATCACATGCATTATCACGCAAAAGAACAATCAAGATGTGATAAGGCTTTTATTAATGAATAAAGTACAAAGTAGTTGGTTCTAGGCCACCAACTCCAATAGATACCTGGGATATGGAAGCAAATATACTAGCTCAGTGGCCGAATATTTTCTCAGGTGATACATCATTACCCTCTAAAGGGAATCTTGGAGAAGATTTTCTTTAAGTTGGGGATGTTCTAATGAACCAACAAATCTAAAACATTCATATCATTGTTTTGGGATTAAAACCTCTCTTTATTTATATTAAAACATGTCATACTCCATAGGAAATGTTTTGGGAGATTACAAGTCGTTTTCAGTGCCTGAATATCCAAGTATTTGGAAAATAGTATGATCCACGAAATTAAAAAATATTTCTTATTGACCATGTGGGGTAATCAAACATGTGCCTTAGTGTCCTACATGAGGCTTCATGGTGTTTCTACAACTATGAGAGCCTAGGAGCTTTCCCATGCGAGGTTAAAATGGTTTTAGGATAGTTCGTTCCACACAAATTTTTTGTGGTTAGAAAATAGTGAGGCTCACCAATGCAGCGTCACTCAATAGGTCGTGGTTTGGCGCATCATTGGAACACGGTTTGGTTAACTGTGAAGACAAACTAAGCGACCTAGTGTTGAATTGTTGAATTTATATTTTTCCCATAATGAAATTTTAACCAAATTTTCATTCTTCCTCCTCTCATTTCAAACGAATGAGCCTCATTTCTTCCACCTATGATCTCTCCCTCCATCTATCCTTGGGATAAATATAACTCTCTCATACAGACTCCAATTCAAGTGTTATCAATCATAGTAAATCTACATCGATCAGTAATCAAACACTCTTTCTTCATATCACTACATCTATTTTAATTTCTTGATATATTTTGGGGTAATCTCATTAGCGCTATTTTCAAGGATTTATCCCATCATTCATTTTTTTCTTATTTACTCAAATTATAGTGTCGGTATAATATTAGGATTCATTTATGGCCCAATGGTAGGTTTTCTATTTATTTTCACTTAATGTTGATTTTTTTCATTTCTCTATCATTGTGCATCATGCCCACCTTTTTCTTATGTTTCTTAATTTTTTTTCATACATTCTAAATAAGTATATGCATGTTGTTATACTCAAATACACACATTATAGGTGCTTATAGGATACTGACCTCAGTTATAGAAGACCCTATATATTTACCAAATTTTAAAGACCTCTATTATAAATATTTCTAACTGACCAAAGCACCTCATATGTATCTGGCATGTGATGATACTGAATTTATCTACCTTATAATTGAACATCTAAGATTCATGATTTTTTCCTTACCTAAATGAATTAAATTGATTGATTTCGATGAATTGAAATGGGTATCAAGGATAGATCCCATGTTATGTTATTATAAAATGTAAATTAATATATATATATATAATGCCTTTAGATATATTGGGCATGATGGTCTTGATGCATTAGAGGTAATATATCAAGATTTTACATTAACTATAATTATTCCATTGATATGGGATATAAGAAATTGTAAATGGACTTGTTGGGAATGATATTTTAATATCCATTACATCTAGTGTTGAAAATGACATCTCCCACTACTATACTATTATCAGGGGGATGGGCATGACATTCCATATTCCTCTATATCAGGTGTTGTGAATGAAGACTCACACTACCTATCTCAAGTATTTAGCATAATTTCTCGCATTAACTATGAGATTCTTGGCATTTACCCTTTTCTAGATCCTATAAGATCATTAAACTAGTTAGGGATGTTTTAGTTGTTCTCTTTGTTCAGCTAGGACCTATTTTTCAAGTATATTTTTACTTACGTCGTCATTTAAATAATTCATATATTTGGATAATGTATATAACTATATATATATTTAATGTATATGTCGTAACTGATTAGTCTCTCACACCTACATAAGCCTATGTAGGTAGAGCCTTTTAGGTGTCCTATGGGAAGCTGATCCTGCTAATATTTATTTATTCATCATTTTTTATTATTCTTATACCTGGTCACTACTATTGTTATGAACACTAGGAAGATTATTTCTGGACATTGTTGTAGGAGGACTTCAAGGATTTTATCTCAATCCCTACATGGGCCACCTAGGGTACCTGAGAAGATTAATTTTCTATAGGCATGCATATGCAGAAGTACCGTACTATATATGATTTATTCAGTTTAATTATAGTATGAAGTATTAGAGAAGAATACATAGAATATTCCTGCGAAGCTAGTGGAGCATCCTTTTGGCGTTTTTCACTTTTTAATAGAATTTTGTATATTACACTCCCAGAATTATACCTTTTTCATATCATTATTCTGTAATATAATTTAAGGTTACATAGCATATTGGATTTTTATATTATTATAGTTTCTTGAATATTTACTTTTATGAAGTTTATTATTATTGTATCATTTTTCTTTTCCATTTTTTATATATTATTTTATTTTGGTTGGTAATTGGTTTTTTATCATAGGGTCTATTTAAATAGGTATCTCATGTTGTCTATTTCTTATCTTATCATTTCTTCATTAATAATGTTATGTTATAGTCTCCCCAATGTACCACCTTACTCCCATGTTATTAGTCGGAAGCCTCTGGTATATGGGGAGGTACACATGAGGCCTTGTGACCCACAGAATTGGGGCCCTGGTTTTAAGGAATATTCAAAAAGAAGTTACCTTAAAACATCAATTAATATTTTAAATATAGTAATGAAATATGTTTATTAAAAATTATCTACATTATAATCATGGAGATAGTAGGTCGTACGTAAGCATGAGTATCATTTTCATATTTATATGTTCATTTTGGAAAAAAGGTATGTATTGGTTTATCTATTAAAAAATAATAGCATAATGTAAATATAATATTTTTTCTTTTAATATACTTATATATATAAACCATGTGACGTGGGGATGAAGAAATATTCTCATTTATTTATGGAGGTGGTAGTGAACATGTACACATGAACGACATTGACATTTTCTAGAGAGAAAAAATATAATAAATTAAATGATATATTATATATTCAAACTACTCATAATTTCCTTAATATAAAATATATATATTCATTAAATATATCATCAAACCCATTTGTAAAAAGAGGTGATGGAAAAAAATATCATCTGTTTGTGAGATGATAGTCCTCCATATACACAGACTTTGGATTCATTTCCCATTTGATTAAATTTGAGAGAGATATATGATATAAAATTAACATAATAAAATATCAATATATGGAGGACTCTAGTTTTACTATTTCACTGTGGATGGATATTATTTAGGGAGGCAAAAAATACAATGAAAACACTGAATGGAGAACTATACCTCTTCTTGGGAAAACCTATTAAGGATCACACAAAAATCCTTTGTAGGTTGTTTTAATGACCAACACAAGGAATCTATAAAATGAGGAGGAATTTCAGGAAGGTGTTTGAGATCGTATTTACAAATCCATATGGTTCTTGAAGTGTGAATAATAGGTGATTAGATTTTACCTTTTATAATATTTTAGAGGGGAACTCTTGGAATTCCTTATAGTACTATATTTATATAAGAATATTTCATATGAAAATGTCACTAAATTTATTATATTCAAATATAGTAGATGGATTTGATGAAATAATGTCATTAACTATAAAATTTACATGGTTTGGTGATTTTTTATCCTTATCTTATAGTTTTAACACGTGTTACCCATTTTTGAAAATTACTATAGTAATGATGTTTTTACTCTTTATGGGTTAAATATACTTAATATAATAGGTGAATTGGGGAATAAATGGACCATATATTATATGTTAAAAATACCAATTACTTGGTTGAATATAAATTTTCTAGGATTTTTAAAAAATTTAATAAAACATTATTTACTATAAAATATCATTAAGGTCAATTTGACTCTATTAATTTAATTTGACATTAAAAATAGAACGAAAAATATTTAATTATAATATATGCCTTTCACATGTCTATAAAATGTTTTATTTGACTAAATTATTTTTGGGACCCCATAATTCATTGAAATTATATTAATTTTAATATTTTTAATATCATTTCATTTGTTTTCTGTTTAAATAAATAAATAATACATAGTAATTTTGTATCAATTTTATGTAGAAATTTCATTAATAAAAAGAATAAATAAATAAACATGAAAAAAATAATTTTTTTAAATAAATATTTTCAACCAAAATATGTTTTTATCCATATGAAAAATGTTATATTTTTAAAATATATGAAAGTTCAGTGTTTAGATTTTTATTACTAAAACATTTATGATGGTCACAATCAAGGCATAATGGAAAAAAGTTCATAAATTGTTTTTTTTGATGATTTTGGATAAAATATACTCATAAAATAAAAATATGTAATGTGTTGTAGTTATAATATAGACGTTATCAAACGATTTTTACCATTTATTAACCCATTATACCTATATCATGGGAACCAATATTTACTAAGATTAATATTTATAATGATAAAAAATAAAATATAACTATTTAAAAATATTGTAACTCTTGAATAAAAAATTTTTATATATTATAAAGGATTAGAAACAAAATGTGTCTGAATTAATTTAAAATTAAAATGGAAGAAATGATAAAAAATGGTTTTTCATAAAAATGCATTTTTCAAGAAATAGATGAAATTATAGTAACTCCATGAATAAAAAACAACATTATATTAATTCAAATGAATATAAATATATACAAAATATATTCATTTAATTTATATTTTTTTTATTCCATGTAATTAAAATTAATTTAAATGTCAAAACTTTATGCACATAAAAAAAGGTTTTCAGAAAACAACAATTTTAAGCATAAAAATAAACTTATAATAAAATCATGAATATTTTTTATTCATATGAAATTAATTATTTTATTATAGTGAATGGACATTATATACCACGTGTATACCAAATCCAAAAAAACAGTGCTTTTAGATAATGATATCTAATGGAATGAAATGGCAGTATTAGCAAAATCCACTATTTTCACCATTTAGTAAATAATAAATCATTTTAAAGATATTCAAAATTGTAATAGTAAGTTTACTTTTATATTATATTTTTTAAATTTGATATTTATTTTATATAAAATAATTTCTAAAATATCACAAAAATCCTAGTAATATATCCTCATAAAAATAAATAAAAATTAAATTAGAGGATAATTAAATTTTGAACAATGTGATGACATCAATAAAAATTGAGTGATTAATTACTAAGAATTTTTCAACAAATTTATATTATATTTGAGTTAATCCTATTAATTTTTGGAAAATTTATTTGATGGTTAAAAATATTCATGTTTAAAAAATAATATTTCATAGTTATTTTAGGCTTACTGTTGTGGGTCTTTTACGCTATTGAATATAATTTTCTTCCCAAATTAAGTAGATGTAACATTATACCCCATTTAATATACTACATCCTTCAAATTTAAAATTCATATGGTTAATTAGTGGTTTTAAATTTTAAAATACCTTTCTTAAAGTCCCACATCATAAAAATGATTAATAAATCATCCCATGGATAATAGAGAATGGAAAGTATGAAGGTTGTCTGGAATAACACCTATCAAGGTTTATAAATATGAGCACATTAGTGGGATGTGAAAATTGGGACATTGAATAAAATAATTATTAAAAAATGATGTAGAGTACAAGATCACACTGATCAAAATAACATGAATGATCATGATAAAGTTAATGATCCAAAAACTATTAACCAAATAGGTGAAAAAATGGCCATCAATTCATTAGAAAAGAAAGTGATATGATAACATTTTTATTTAAAGGTCATTTTACTAGATATGAGTAATTACATACAATATACACTAACAAGGAATCAGAAATATACATTCTTGATTTGTATAATTTCATCCCGTAAAAACATTCTACCAGAAATTCATATTTTTTTCCATCAATGAGTACCCAATAAGAATTATTTATACCTGAATCATTAAAAAAATTCTAACTGGTTAAATACTTCCAGAAAAGAATAAAAAAAAACCAATTATTTTTATACCATCACAAAAACCCAAATTGTTAGCACAATATAAGTCAATTTTCAATATTAATGATCCTTTACATGAATAAATAAAACTAATATTCACTCCAGCCTCTACAATAACACTAAAAGTTTATTATAAATGATTGAATTAATTAATAACAACAAAATTTTCCAAAATATTTTAGAATTAGATCGATAATGAATTATTATAATGATTTGATCACATATTCTTCCAAGAATAATTCATCATTTAACTCCAAATAACATCAACCACTCTTCATGAATCATACCAAAAACATATATTACATAACTATATACTCTAATAAATATTCAAATCATTTCCATAAATTAAATGAACCACCATAAATACAATTTAAAATCATATATTTTTCTAAAATACAATTCATAATTTATTTCCAAAACAAAATCCCATAATTTTATTTTATATTAATTATATATTGTTCCCCAAATAGTGAAGTTATTATAAAATAAAATTAATCACATGATCACCTAATCATTCATCAATACCATATTTTTATATAATATAAAACAAATGTTCCCAAAATCACATTATTTTTACATATCAAAAAAATTATTAAAAAGAAACAACATAATATAAAATACATCACATAGTTTAGTGGTTGGCGTTTTAAACTTGTTACCCATTAGTTGTGCATTCATGATATGCAGCCTTTCTATATGTGACATGTTTTTATTTTTTCTAAAAAAACAATAATATAATCCTTATAAATTCAAAGAAAAATAACCATAATTATACAGTTGTGTATAATATTTTATGGTTATTAATGCCATTAAACATATGAAAAGGCAATTATTCACTAAATATAAGTTCAGGTTGAACCAAAGGGTAACATATACCTAAAACCAATGAAAATATTCCCAAAATTATGTTACTCACATTATAATATGATCAATTAAAACCTCACAATGGGTTTCTATATATTTTATCATTTTATCAATTTAAACTCATAAACCCATGATAATTTAAATTATTCTTATGTTAACCTCACATGAATATATAAAAATCCCCAATTTTCACTAAATTGTTACTCTGACACAAAATATTATGACTAAACCATAAAAAATACATATTCTAGTGTCATTAGATAATAATTGACCATAATTAATTATAAAATTTATTTTAGTATTAGTTTCCATGAGATCTAGTTTACAACCATTGTAAAATAAATATTACATCAAAAAGCTGACACTTAATAAAATAGTCTATTTTTTAATGTTTTTTGATATAATGAGATTAATTTTCATGATGCATCTGCACACATTTCATCATGGCCTCATCTTTTTCACTAATCATCCATAAAATTGGGTAAAAATAATTTTAAAACATGGGATGGGGAAAAATTATAAAGGGAAAAATAAAAATAAATAAATAAACATGTTAGTTCCTGAATACTTTTACAAGATTTGTGTTTTAAAAATAAATATTTTGGCTTAAAGTAAAAAAAAATTTATTACATTGGATATCAAATTCACTGCTCAAATATTTTCATAAAATACTTATATAAAATATTAAAAGAAAAAATAATCTCATAAATAAATATTTATAACCATGAAAGAGTTATGAAAAAAAATTGAAAAAATTTATTTATTTCACTATCATGATGTAACAAAAACATTCAATTAAATTTAAGATTATGAGTAATCAGCTGGAAGAATAACATAAATAAAACTGTTTTATAGTATCATAGTAACATAATAAATTTAGAAACAATATATAATATTATGTAAACACAAGTAAATTTTAATAACCTAAACAATATCACATTGCGGAAAAGGCCCTGTAATAGATTATGATTACTCATTAATCACATTCAACACGTTTGATGAGAAAAAAAATTCCCAAATAAATGGATTGATATATTGGTTCCCCCATCATATTATTTTAATATTAATGTGTTAAAAAAGTTAATCAATATTATTTCAAATCAAATACCCATGGAAAGAGATGAGTTTCATTTTAAAAAATCATTTATGGCATGTATTACCCCATAAAAAGGAAATGATAATAAATAAGGTATATATGTAAGATACATGGATATTAAATTTTGAATAATTCAATACCATTAAAGAGAGATAAACTTATGTTAGATGAATAATTTTCATAACATGATGTAATGGGTGGTTTAGAGGGATCCCTTACACCCATAAGAAAAATATTTTGAGATATCAAAAAATCCTTTTCATTTAAAATGTTTTTTTTAAATATAAAAAATGAGCAGACTATTTTTATTTAAATAACAAAATGATTATTATGAAAACGAATTTATATATCATAAAATGATAACAGTGGTGGGAAAAAATTATGACTCTATATATTTTTAAATGAATCATTCCTTTTTTTTATTTAAATAATGTCAAAATGGTCCATATAAAATACATAAAAAATATTCCATTTGAAATAATTTAAATGGAAACCAAAATATATATAATATAAAATATATTTATTATATTTACTCATAATCAAATTAATAATATAATTTTAATAATATGTACATGGAATATAAAAAATTTATAATTTTTTTTTGTACACCCTCAAAATGATGTTTTTAATGTAATGTGTCCATTATGAAAAAAATAAATAGAGTAATATTAAAAAACATATTAGATATAGAAATTTTTTTCCAAAAATACATTTATCATCCATTTATGAATAAATAATAATATTACTAATGAATTTAAAAGAAAATTTACTCGGAAGAAAATAATTTTAAAGAGAGAATTTGAAACGTTTTTTTTCAAAAGAAAGCCCCTACCTTGAGCCTAACTCACTAAGTACATTCTTCATAATCCTAAATAATAAAAAAATTTAATATATAAATTCATTGGATCATTTTTCAATTTTATTATTCATTTATTTTCATATTATAATCAATTAATTAATAAACTATATTCATGCTTGATATTTTCATGATATTCGGCTCATATGTCCAAAATGAATGTGATATGTTTACTTTGGTCAAAGTGGTAATTATTCTATAATATTGAAAATAATAATCCTGATAAAATTATATTTTTTATATATAAATTATACCTTTGAAACCAGTCATTAAATATTATTATGGAAAATTATTTACGGTATAGTCAATGAGAGGGTGGGCCCTACATACACATGATTAACATTTAAGATTTTCAACGATCAATATGGGAAGATGGTAAAACATATTATATCATCACATAATCATAATAATATCATTATTAAAATGTTTTTTTAATATATTTATATATATAATTAAATCATCCATGTGATTTCGTGATGAATATTGAATTACAGAGCTTCATACTGGTGGCAGTCTACACGTACACACGAAAGACATTATCATTTTTTAGTGAATGGAGATGTAAGAAATTTTCTATAATAATATATTATAATAAAGATAAATATTTCATTAAAAATATATATAAATTTAATATATCATTTTAACCATCTCTATAAAGAGGTGATGTAAAATGAATTACAGTGGTTTTTGAGATGGTAGTCCACTATACAACTGAATGACAATTTAATTTGTAATTATTTTGAAGAGGAGAAGGATATAGGTTTTCTAATTAATATAATAAAATATGTGAATAATAATGATTCTTTTTTATTATATAATTATGCACTAATAATATTTTATTGAGTTATGAGAAGAAATAAAATTAAAATTATTCATTGTGAAATGTACCTCTTCTTTGGGAAACACCTTATTGTTTACATAAAAACCATTCCTAGGATTATTTTATGATAATGAAATCCTATTAGAAATATGTGGGTATAATAGTATTCTATTTCACTGTGTATTTTTTTGGAAAAGATGTTTCATGAAGTGTTAAGAATATAGGTGATGATTCACTCTTTTATAAGTCATGGGAGGGTTCGATTTCAATGATTAAAGAATGAAATTAATAAAAATTAATTTTTAAATAAAAATTCACAAAAAATGATAATATTGGAATATAAGATAATTTTTTTATAAATAATCACATAAAAAAAAACTGGAAAATTTTAGGTGATTATTTCCCCATTATATTTTTGTTTAAAACTTTTTTCCCCTTTTTGAAAATTACCTCATTAATTATGTTTTTACTATTTGTAGATTCAATATAGTTACTATTAATAGAAAATTGGTCCATAAATTGGGCATTGAGGAAATTTTTTAAAAAACACAAAAACAAGGTAGAAGATGGAATTTTTATGAATTATTAGTTATTTAATAAAATATTATTATTTTAAAATGTCATTATTTATAATTTTGAACCTATTCATTCAACTTGACATAGAAAAATAAAATAAATATATGTAATTAGAATATATAACTATAGAAATAACCAAGAAAGTTATTTTTATAATATAATGTTGAACTAAATAATTCATTCAAATTATATTTCATCTAATATTTTTAAATTAATATATTTTATTTATAGTTAAATTAAATAATTACACTCATGGTGTTGTATATCAATTTAATGTAATTATTTCACTAATAAAAAAATATATAGATTACCTTGATAATAATTTTTTTAAAAAAATATATAGGACTTAAAATAAGATACTTTTCCCTTTCATAAAAAAATATTATAGTTATTAAAATCCAGACACTGAAATTTTTGGCATTTTACATAAATTATTATAATTCTCACTATCAATAACATATGAAATAAGTGAAATATATATGAATATTAGAAAATTATGAATTAAATACACTCATCATATAAAAACATGGAATGTTCTCGGTATACATTCTAATCCATATCAAATTGTTCTTACCTTTAATTAACACTTTTTACATTTATCATGGTAAAAGATATTTACTACTATTAATATTAATAATGAATAAAAATAAAAAAGAAACTACTTGGAAAATTTTTAACTCCTAAGTGCAAATAATAAATCCAATTTTCAGGATGAAAATACAATGGTTTCCAAATTTTATTTAATATTAAACTGAAAAAAAGAAAAATTGTTTTTACAGAATACTACAATTTTCAAGAAATGGATGATATTAAATTAACTCTTATACTATAAATAATCATTAAATTATTTTAAATTAACATAAATAGATTCATAGAATATAAATTACATTATGAATTATAATTATACATTCTAATTTATTATTAAAATGGAATAATGTGACAATATATTCAAAATAAGTAATTTTCATTTTTCACTAAAAACTAAACATTTTCAGACAAATCACAATCATTCACCAATTTCTAATTTTAAAATGTTGATATATAAGTTGATTTGTATTTTATAAAATTACATTTAAAAAGGTCAATAAATTAATTATAATATTATCTAATAACAAGAAATTATTTTTTTTGTAGTAAACATATTTTTAAACAATAATATGACATTTTAAAAAACTTGAGAGAATATTTACTAATAATTTATTAATAGAATTATATTTAGTAGTATTTAGACCTATTCATACCATAAAATTTAATTTCTGGTATGTAACATTCATATTTAACAAAATAATATTTCATTAATTTATTCTTGGTGTTGTGTGTCATATATACTTTCAAACAAAGATTTATTTTTAAAAAATTTGCGTGTTATAATGAGCTCCCAAATTCTATAATGATGGAGATTCATTATATGAAGTCCTTGATGTGGAAAAATCCTACATAATTTTTTTGGTCTTCAAAACCCCAAATTATCGAACATTGGACTGATTTAATAGAGAATGTATTTTCTTTCCTCAAATATTCTAGTTGTGAAAATTTTGTTTTAGCTATTCATAACCTAGAAGGTGAGGCTAAAAAATACATGAATCTTTTTTTGATGATAATAAAAAGGATGACGATGAATCTATATAATGTGTGGAATAAATGAAAATATTATTTAGAAAATATCCTTTTGAACTATATTCATGAATATTTAGAGATAATTTCTAGTATTTAAAAAATAAGGATTGACCAATTGGCACTATTAATGAAAACTCGGGAAGACAAGAGATGTAGTCTTAAAATTTGATTACTAACCCAAAGAATAAGCTAAAATGGTTCTTTATTGGAATAAAACCTTTCCTTAAAATTTAATTACCTTGAATAGACTTTTATAGATGTGAATATATTGTTTTATGTGAAAATAAGGTAGAATTAAAATCTTGAATCTATCATTATTTTAGATTACTAAAAATAAAATTGTGGTTTTGAAACTCAAATGATAAATCACTTGGGGGAAATAAAATCCAATCACCTCGATAATAAATGATAAAATGAAGACTCATAATATTTCATAAAGGGAATGCGAATATGATTCATGTATGTAAGTGAGAATCATTGAGAAATTATTGATAAGATTAAGTAAATAATATGATTTATGAATGTGAGGACACGAAGGTCCCAACCTATTCACCAACCACACTAAAAATCTAAAAATTAATGGAGTTTTGGAATTTTTAATATCAATGTCTCAAAATAAGGGATAATGAGGATAATAGTCTTTATAAGCATCATAGACCTAGGAAATAAGGATGGTCCTATATAATCAGAACTATTTTGGTGGATCATTATTATAAGGTGGTGAATGGTACAATTATTTTCAAATATAGATATATACATTTCATATTTGAATTTGGTTCTTAACATTATTTTATATATTTCATGGTTTCTAAAAAAGTTTATGTACTACATCACATTTCAAATATTGATTTTTCAATAAAAAATTTTGAAATAATTCTTATATTTATGATATAGAAAAATTATATAATCAATTATTCTGGTTAGATAATACCAATATATCTAGTTATAATTCTTTAAGTAAAATCTAGTTTCATACTAGTTATAGATTTTAAATCTCTTCATAGAACTAATATAAATTTATTTAGAATGTTAGTTTTATTTCTTATAAAAAATAATCCCATTATAATTTATAGGTGTAAGGATGATTATAAAATCCCATTTGAATGAACCCCCTTATTTTGGGACATGATACTTTATAATGACAGATACTTGGATTCAACGATCAGATAAGTACACAACATTTAAGAAAATATAATTTTACGATATTATACTAATAAATTTCCTTGTGAAATATATATCCTTTTCCCAAAAAGAAGGTTGAACTTTCAATTTAGATAATACAAGTTTCTAATATGATATCATGGAATCCTCACTGAATAACCCCTTTTGAATTAAACAATGTAGTGAATAAACTTATGTGGTGAACCAGTCATATTAAACCAAAATAGGGATGGATTGGTTCATCCATGTGTATTTTGTATTTATATTAACAATAGAAAGATCAGTAAAATGGTCCATTTTCCTAATATTGATTAATTTTATAATAAAATTATAGTATTTAAATATTTCTCAATGGTGAATCTCTGATCTAGATACTATGAATTAATAGTAAATAGAATAAATATACTTACGTAATATTTACTCACAATCCATGGATAGTATGTATTTATAGTGATTTAATTTGGACATATAATGTTCCCTAATTACTTTATGTATTTTGTGAATATAATATTTATATATTACCCTAAAAATTTTGATATGGATTTTATTGATGAAATTCTCATATATTCTAAGAGAAATAATGAACATGGGTTTAATTTTAGGATTGATCTTAAAACCCTATGAGATCAAAAATAATATTATATGTTCATGAAGTGGTAATAATAAAAAATTTATCCTTTTTGAATCATGTGATAACAAGCGACAATATATACTTAGAATAAAAAAAGATAGAGCTGTTTGAATATTGGATCAAACCATCCATTGTGATTGATATCTAATGTTTTCATGTGCTTTCAAGATAACATCTTATTTTTTGTGAGAAATTTATAATGACATCCAAATGAATAAAAAATTTGAAATCAGTGGAGTGATGTTCTTCTAGGTATACTATTGTGTAGAGATAATTAAGGACTATAAGAATACATTGTTCACTACAACTGTACATACATTTCCTTATAGTGGGGGGTTTATAATGTATTTTGATGCTTCATTAAATGGTTTTGGATTCATCCTTATAACAAATTAAGAGGTAATTTATTTTGAATATGATAAATATAGTACTCATTTCAAAAACTACACAATTTATTATTTGATGCTTGAATTATAAATATTTTCATTTATGATTCAGTGTTATAATCACTATGGTGAAATTTTTGATATTTATACCAATCAAAAGAGCATATATTATATTTTCACGTATAATGAAAAAAAAATAGAAAAATTAATATGGTTGGAAATAATCATAATTAATATTCTCAATACATTACTACCCTATTAAATTGAAAACATTTAAGATTATCTTGGTACAAAAAATCATGTTACCATATTCATGAGGGGGATTGAATGAGAGTCATAATTATAAATTTTCAACGGATTATTTTGGAGTCCTTAAAGAAGGTTTTA
Source organism: Viscum album (assembly GCA_963277665.1). Taxonomy (NCBI): domain Eukaryota; kingdom Viridiplantae; phylum Streptophyta; class Magnoliopsida; order Santalales; family Viscaceae; genus Viscum; species Viscum album. The sequence goes on along the minus strand of OY728133.1, from coordinate 652,456,666 downwards.
AATACATCCATCCCAAAATTATACCAAATACATAAATCTATAAAATGATCATTGATTTATAGAATTATGATATATATCTACAAAACAATAAGTGAAATACTCTAGTGTTTAATCTTGTTGGATATAGAGTAATAATGTATACAACCTATATATGTCTCCGTCCATAGTATAATTGAATAATATTTTGGATGATGTACATATTTTATATATTTATATTACAAATATTTTAATAAATCATATGAAACACTGCTTATGGGACAATATAAAGGGAGAAATTACAGATTACCCATCATGATGCCCGGTATTCTAATATATAATGACTGAAATTTTTAAACATAAAGGGATGATATATCCCTTACCAATACTTGTATGGGAATGGGATAAACTCACTAAATATTTATACATAAATATTCTTAATAATTATATATATATATATATTCAATCATGTTAGTAATGGAATGACATATATATTCTACACAAACCATTTCTATTTGAAATTAAGAATCACTTGATCTACTCACATTTTATTTGTAAAGGATGTGTAAAAAATTCATGAAATACCACTTGTAATTTTTTATTGAGATAAAAGGATTACATAATTTTCAGGGGGAATCATCAATATGAACTATATATAGAAATTTTTACCAATACTAATAATCCGCAATCTAATGTTCTATCTGGAAATATATTCATAAATTGAAAGACGTTTTAAGACATGTCATGTTTAATTTAGAAGGATGATAATGTCAACATCTTCCTCTTGAACAGTTATAATATAATAAAAACATCCACTTTTGAATCATATTTGTACCATATAAGGTTATATATGGTAATAAATGTAGTACTCTATCATTTTTTGATGTTGTGGGAGAAAGAAAATAGTATATATCTAAAATTGATCTATAAGTGAAAAATAATGATCAAACTATTTAGTGAAACCTGGAAGAGGAAAAAATATGTTGAAGAGTTATTATAATGACCATCAATGAGATATATAGTATGATGTTGGTAAAAAGTTATTACATTACCAATTTCTATGGTTGTGGGTTATGATATTTGGGATTAAATGAATGTTAATATTTAGACATAAAATTTCCCCTCGAGATTATTAATCACTTTTGAGATGTTACTTATCGCTTAACAATTCCTCTACACCTCCCAATTGTTCATCATGTGTTCCATGTTTTTATTTTGAAGAAGTTCATACTAGATACATCATATAAAATAATCATAGATTCTATGTTGTGGAATATGATCTCACATATAAAGAACAACCCATAGATATACAGGATGAAAGTGCTAATGTTATATAGAATAAGGCCACCAATTTTTTCAATGTTTTATGGTGAAACCATATATTTGTGGAATATATATGGGACCAAAAATTTATAATGATCAAATATACACCCATTTTTTAATCTAAATAATTAATTTTAGAGGATGAAATTATTTTAAGGAGGATAGAATCAAACACAATAGTGATTATAAAAATATATTTTTAGGATAACATTTTTTACATGAGAATATGATTAAAAATGGACAATATTAAATTTAAAATATGTGAATTGTAATCTATTTATTAAATATATTGGGAAAAATAGAAGTAACCATATTCAAAAAAATCAATAGTTAATGTATAAATAGTTTCATATAGAATTTTAATAATTTTTTATGAGGCATAGTTGTGCATAATTGTAATGTTGGAATCCCCGAATGGCCCAAAGCCCTTCATTTTTATTGATTTTTGATATCCCCCCTTTAAAGGGATGAGGGGAACCCTTACAAGGCCCGTAGACTCAGAGATTACATGGCCCGTAGGTTTAGGAGATTACATGACCCAAAGGTCTTAGGGATTTCAAATATACTATCTACAAGTAACTACCCCTCCCTAGAATCTTCATCATGATCGTAGCTCTCCACCTCCGCATGGTGCTCTGGCAAGGCTTCCCGTACAAGCACATGCTGGTCCCGATGGCATAATCATACCCTCTCATTCTAACAAATCCATTTGGCTCTACTATGGTGAGTGCACTTTATCTGAATCCTCTTGTGGGGATGCTTGTTTTTGGTAGCGTGTCTAGGGAAAATTCATGTGGCCCAAAGGCCTTGAGGTGGCCTGAAGGCCTTAAAGGTGGCCTGAAAGCCCTACTGACCCGAAGGCCTGGGTGGCCCAAAATCCTTAAGGACTCCAAACCCAAACTAGTGGCCTAAGGTGAATTGTTCCAGCTACTATAATACAGAACAGTACCCACTACAGTAACTGTAACAGTACTTGCTACAGTACCCACACTGTGTACATTTCTGCTATAGTACCTGTACAGTGTATAGTTCTTCTACAGTACCTGCACAACGTACATTTCTGCTATAGTATTGTTATAGTGCCTACTACAGTACTGTTATAGTACCCTAAAATACGCCTCTACCTGGTTTTGAACCTGGGTCATGTGGATGTAGTTAATGATACATCCCCAAATGGGTTGAGGCTCATGTGCCTTGTAATTTTGGTCTCATCTAGAGGTTTTATAATAGAAAAAAATAATAATAAACCAATAACTATGGATTGAAGTTTTTTTAGTATACCTTAACTCTCTGGTAAAAAATAACTATATCTATTCTAGATTAATACAAACTGATGAAAATCATTGCTTGTTTTCTAATAATAAGTTTTGATATAATGATCTTGATAAGTTTTTTATATAGATTTTAGTATGATATAAGAACATGCTTTTCAATATATATTATTATTTATATATCACATATATTTACATACATTAAAAATTTATAATTTGAGAGATAATAATTAATATTTTAAACACAAATTAATTATAAATTTAAATTAGTGTTTATTGATAACTAGGAAGACCATTATATAATGTAAAATATATTTTGTTAAAAAAAATTATGGGAAATGGTTCATTAAGATATGAATACATTGTCTTTTAAATGTGGATAAAATATATTAATGATATAAATAATATATTAAAATATATTTAATTATTGATTTATGGTAAATAAGAAGAAGAATAGTTAATATTTATGAAGGAAATTTTCTAGAAAAATATTTTTTTATTATATGTTATTTTTAAATTTATTTGATAATATTATAATAATGATAAATGAAACTGATTTAAATGGAATCTAAATATATATTAAGAAAAAAAAGATTAGGTAGGATAGTCCAAAGAATATTTTTTCTAAAAAATATTATTTATTATGGAAAATATTTAACAAAGGCTAATGGGTGTAAAAATGGGTAACCTAATGTGGATTGAGTTTTTATAAAATAACATGAAACATAAACCTTTAAGAGGATTTATGTTTTTAACTTCATACCCACATTTCTCATCCTCATTCCTTGCCAAAATGAAATTTACCGGTCAGTGTAATTTTATCACTAAGAGTGGAGGGGGTGAATTAGTGATACATTTTCTTTTAGGTTTCTTTTCATTTGAAAATACATTTATCTCCTATTGAATATTTCAATTCCTTTATAAAAGAAAATCAAAAACACATCCAAAGGAACATAATAATATATATGTTTAACTAAAAAATTAGAATAGCTACAACATTGGTATGGTTTGGAAATGATCCAATACAACACAATAAACTTGAAAATAATCTTGGATAAAAAATAATTGGATATTCCCTTTCACTCATTTAGTACTTTAAAGATAATCCAAAAGTAAATGTGGAACCTCTTATCACTAATAGGTTAAAACAATATTTTTGAAACAATTCATGTTATCTGTTCTTATTTTTAACATCACAAATGTATTTTTTTTAAAAAAATCAGAAAATTTACCCATAAGATGGTAAGATCTTCTAGGACATTGTTAATGAAAAACCCAATCCATTTTTTCCAGTACATTTTTCATAGTTTGATTCCTCAGAGTATAATTCTCCCCTGTATGATTCTTTTAAATACAATTTTATTAGCCCGATTCTTCTGAGTCTAACTCTTCCCATTATCATTTCACAATATGAAAATATATTTATATTTCTCAATACAATTGAATAAATTCAAAACTCCATAATACTATGTTCAAAAATCCTATAATGGAAATACCGATCAGATTATTAATACAGATATGATGATCATCTAAATACGATTGAAAAAATGAATAATCTAATAAACTAAATACCTTAATCATCGAATATGACGATCATATGAATACAATGTTACGGTATTGTCTCTTTTCCTTTTACTTCTCAATAAAATCTTCTTCAAAAGAGGTGAATACCAAATCTTATTCCTCTCTCTAAAAACATAGAGCTTCTATCTCTTCTTTAGTGAACAATACATTGGCTAGAAAAAAATCGAAAAATAAAATTTTCCATTAATTGGTGACCCATTAATGTTTTGGTGGGAGTCTCAAAATCTCTATCACTCAATAAAATTCACCCAAATATTTTTTACCTTAAAATATTTGGCAAATTTATGACTCCATAAACTCATTTTGAATCTTCTCAAACTTTCTCATCAGCTTCATCTCTTCTTCAAACATTATTTTTCAAATTCATAATCAAATTAAATTTCTAAATATAATTTTCCCTATATAATTTTTCAAAATAATTAAATCTATGAATTTAATGTAAATGTATGATGAAATAGATACCAAAAATAATGTAGACCACGACCATTCATTTGAATAACAAGCTCCCCCTTGATAGTACATTCCGTTATAAATCCCTAATCTCAAACAACATTTACCTATTCACCATTTATATTGACCCACATGACAATTCACATGAAAAGAAAACAAATTAATTAAACACATTTTTAATGTCTCACTATATCTTTGACTTGATTTTTTCATTACAAGAATTTTTTTCCTTAAATCATCTTAAAAAAATTCTTCATTCAAAAACTCTTTATTTTATCATGGAATCATTCATGACATTCAACTAATCTGTGAATACTTTTATCATTTTCAAAATATCAATTGAAATTTATTTTAACTATCTAGTCATTCAAGTTTAATTATTTTATTCATAGCCTGTGTATGATCTCTTCATAATATGAATAACCTAGAAATGATCATTCTAGGAATTATGATTCTTGGTATGATCTTTTTCTTCTTTAGTCTCAACAAAATATTTTTCTTCCTAATCCGAAATGAAATCATTAGGACTCTTTTCATTTCTTACAGATTTGATCATTTTTAATTCAATTGGAACCATCTCTGTCTATTCATCCATATAATATAAATCTTGGTATGATTGGGGACACCGCATTTCCTTTCATTCCACTTCTGATTAATCTGAAAACAATTGGCCGCATATATTTCAGCCCCTTTCATTAATCAAGATTGCAAAATAAGTTTACAACATACTTATCATTTATGAGCATTAAAAAAGGAAAAGAATCATAAAATTTAATTAGTCCTATTTATGATGACTCTGATTCTCAATGAAAAAAATCCCTTATTTCTTATCCAATTAATAGTGAATATGATGATCATCTACTTCCCTCAAGATACATATTCAATGAAGAAGATCCTTTCATTCTATATTCAATGTTAGTGTCAATACAATCAATTCCTCTTTACAATATTCTCCCATTCGAGATATTTGTAGAGTAAGATTCTTTTTAAAACAATTCTCAATACGATTAAACTAAATACAATGTTAGCGGATTTCCCTTCCAACTAAAAATCCCATGAAAACAGAAGATAACATTTGAAGACAAATAACTTCACCATCAACTTTGTCCTAAAAATTTACCCATTTTTATTTTGTTGTCAACCAAGTTTCATAAATTCCTAAACCTTTTATCCTCATTATATGTATTTCTTATCAATAATTATATGCCTATATTAGCTAACTCATTGAAGGAAACAAGAATTACTTACAGAAAAACCATGCTTCCAAAAAATTGTGATTATGTAAACCTTGTTCATCTTTCTTCCTCAGCTTCTATTCCTTATCTCTTCTTCATTCTAAGAAATCAACAAAATTTGTTTCCTACAACCACTCTAAAAGAAAATTATAGTATCTCACTCCAAATACAATGTTGAATTCAAAACGTACCCATAGATATCTTTTATCACATGGAACAATTAGATAGATTTATTGAACAATTCATTCTCTACATGACAACAATATCTGACTATAAGATGATAATGGGGGAATAAGCACATATATTTTCCTTGATGAGAAATAGGTTGGACACCCATGTAAAACCTCAAATTCAAAAACAAGTCATTCCTTAATGTTTTTTTTGAAAATGTTAGTAACTTGTCCCGATGTTGGAATATTCTCTAGCTTCAATCCATTCTTCTCGCTATGCTCTTTAATAAAATGATATTTGATATCAATATGTTTTTAATGAAAATATTGAACCGGATTTCTGGTGATATTGAATATACATTTATTATTACAACCCAATATCACGGGAAACATGACTTCAATAAGTAAATATTCTAATTGAGTTTTTATCCACCTAAGTTGAGTAACGAATTTTGTAGCAGTGACATACACAGCATCATATGTAATATGAGTTACAGAATTCTGTTTTTTTATTTCAATTTGAAAAATTATTTCCCTCAATGAATAAAACAGAAAATGTAGTTCTTCTATCATCAACATGTCTGGTCTAATCAGCATATGAATACCCAAACAAATCAATACTATTTGAGCTGTCATACCAAAATCCGAAATTAGCTGTTACTTTGAGGTATCTAAAAATTATTTTTGTAGAAAGTAAATGTGATTATTTTAGAGGAATTTGAAATCTTTAACATAGATTAAAAACATAAAATATGTTAGGTCTTCACATAATCAAATATAAAAAACATCCAATCAGCTTTCAAAATTAATTCTGATCAACTTATTTTCTTTCTCCTTCATTAGACAACATTGTTCCCAATGATATCAGCAGGGAAATAGGTTTTTAGTTTTCCAAGACAAACATCTTAATGAGTTCCTTAGAATACGTTTCCCGTGAATGAAAAATATATTCTTTATTTTTCTTAACCAAATAAATGATTTCAAATCCCCTAGAATGGACATTTAAAATAACATTTTAATTTCAAAATAAAAATTTTCACAAATTCATTAAATATTTTTGGTAATGATAATCTCACCAACATAAACAATTATAATGATGGAATACTCTTTACTTTCTCTGATGTAATGATTTTTTCCACTATTACTTTTATAAAATTCATCTTACTTAAAAATTTATACAATTTATAATAACATTCCATTTGAGAATTATTTATCTCATTCAAATCCTTTTTCAGTATAAATGTATTACATTCATAATTTCAAAGAATAAATACACAAGGCTATTAAATATGAAATTAGAACTCAAGATCAACATTCAATAATTTGAATTTGAAATCCATTTGAAAGATCTAATCAGTTTATTTTGTAGTAATAATAACAATAATTCCTATTCTTTTAAACCATTACAATCATTAAAACGATTCATCAAAATCAATACCATCAATTTTTGAATACCATTTCCAACCCAATCTTACATTATTTCATATTACTTCACCTTCTTTATTCATCTTGTTCCAGATATCCCATTTTTTACAAATGATGTTTTTGTATTCTATATTTGGTATGATTTCCCATGTATAATTCATTTCAATTTTTTTACAACTATTCATTCATGGCTTGATCCCACTCTATATACTCAAAATACTTTTTCAAATCATTTGGATCCACTTTTGAATACAAAGATGTTTGTATAACATAATTTGTTTTTATTCTTGTTTGAACATTTTGATTCCGATAAAAAAATTATTTTATAAGGTTCTACTTGTTTCCTCAACTAAGGATGATATTTTTGAGTATCTTATTCGTCACTAGAACTAGATTAGTTTGATCTTTTTTATTGATTAGTATTATAATTGATTGTATCCTTATCAGAATGGTTTTCAAAACAATCTTTCTCAAACCTCTCCTTTGAAACATATATATCATCCTTCTTCCAAAACATAAACAATAATGATTCCATCTTCACCTGTCTACATATAATTTCTATAGTTTCTACATTTCTTCTCTGTATTACATGGATTTCCGAAAACATTAAAGTGATTCAAACATGGATTTTGTCCATAAAAAAATTTATATAGTCATATCTAAATGAGTCCTATGGAAACAATTCTTATGAATATAAGCAGAAATACTCATGGATTGACTAAAAATTTAATGAGAAAGACCATGATCAAGAAACATAGTTCTCCCCAATTACACAAAAAATATTTATTCTTATAGTGAAAATATTAATTTGGGACAATATGGGGAACTATAAACAAGCATAATTCTATTCTCCTCATGATAACTTTTGAATTATTCACTTAAATATTCACCGTCATTTTTTATTTTAAACTTCATTATTAAATATTCACATTCCTTTTTTGATTTCCTTATTAAACTTTAGAACATTTTCAAAGCATCTGATTTATATTTCACATACATAAAACATATAATGTGAGTAAAATAATAAATGAATGTGATGATATACTTATATCTTTTTTTATTGTTTTCTCATCATCCTAAAAATATTGGAATGAATCATGTCCAAGGTTTGTCTTCAAAAAATCTCAACTTTATTATGAATAACGTTTGTAATATTTACTTTCTGATAAATAGTGCAACACCAATATCTTCTTCCTGGAAATTCCGGAATGTAGGAAATTGTCTCTATTACATACCATGATCATTTTTATTTGAAACATGTGTCCCTACCACATATTCCTTAATTGATTCAATTCCACCATACTCATTTAATAAGAGTTTTTATATTTCATATAAATAAATCAAATTTCCTTCTGTATGTTGGCATCTTATAAGAATCTTTCAAAATTCTTCACTCTTCACTAAAAATATATATTTTTTTAAAATAAAATTTTTACCCTCATTAAAAACATTTGAAACAATTATAAAATTGTGTTTCTTCCCATGAAGATGCAAATATTTCAGGGATTTCAAGTTTTCTTTTCTAATGATCCCTTATTCAATACCTTTGATTCATATGTATTCATCATTTCCAAATGAAACTACACCTTAGTTGAAATATTTTAAATTCTTCATCAATTTCAATTCTCTTATCATATGTGAAGAACAATAACTATTAAGAATCCGAGTTCATTCTCCTTTTTTATATTTCAAAGGAGTATCATCAACAAGAGATTTTCCAGATTTATTTTCTTTATTCACCTCTTGATACTGTGACATTTTAAGAAAATTTGGTTGTGCTATTAACAAAATAATACATTCATTTTAGGGTTTAATGGTTGATCATGTACTTTATAAAAAGTTCCCAATGGTTAGATCCTATTTTCAACCATTACAACATCCTTCTTAGGATTCATTGAAGAAATTATCTCAGACTTCTTCATTCGAAGATATTGAATTCCCCTCAAACTTGTCATTTCATAACCTATGTAATAATTTTAATTCATTTGGTTGAACAAAATAAAATATTTCGTGAATATGAATACACAAAAATATTTTCAATAACAATAAAATGAATATTTTTCATTGAAACTATTATACTATCCAAAATTATGAATATATTTCTTATCCACCATCTTCTCTTTATTTTCAGAGCTCCAAACCTTTTTATAATCAAACATATTTTTCTTTATATTTTTATGATTATTGAAAATAGAATAATTTGAAATTTTTCAAAATTTATATTGTTTAAAAACATTTTCAGACTCCGGATTCTTTGATGCTTCTGAATTCCCAACATTGTTTGTCGTTTCCACATACATTACATCCCCATTATTAATTATTTCAAAAACTGTTCCATATTTCTTTTGACCCTTTGAAGGCAACCTTTTTTTAATCGTATCGGTTTTTTCATTTTGAGAACTTTCACCAAGTTCAATGATAGTTTTTTTGAAACATGTATTTCTCAATTCATATTTATAATGTCTTTGTATAAAATCTTTTCACTCTTCTTATTTTTTTATTCTTCTTCACCTCTATACATTAATTACGATTATTTTCTTCTCTATGATTTTTCTTCATGTCATCAATATCTTTAATAAGCCTTAATTTATCATTTGCAAAATGTTCTTAATTTTTTATTGACAAACATTTCTCTTCCATCTTTTTGTTTTTTTCAAGCCTTCTAATATTTCTCCTAAATTATTTCAATTATTTTTCTCAAATGATATGCAAGTTGAGTTTCTTCTTATTACTTCATAACTACTGCTTCTAAACTATTCATCATTCATTATTGTAATAATAGTGTTTTAAATTCCATATTCAACTTATTTTTCAGTTTCATCATCACAACCTTCTTCTTATTCATCATCTTACAAGAAACTTATTCTATTGGATTTGATGAATTTTAATTCTTTCCTTGTGAAATTAAATCATCCATTAATTCCCATTTTTCATCCATGATCTTCATGTATTTATTTCTTAGTCATCACTATCCTTTTAATTCTTTCTTCGAGGTCAATTAGACCCAATGTGACCAACGTGTCCATATTCAAAACGTTTTAGGGGAATTTTTCATTTTAATATCCTTACACATCATTTTTCATTTATCGAAAACAAGGATAAAATATCATCAATATTTTTATATACCTCATTTTTAACATCAGAGTCGATTTATTCATCTTCAATAAGAGTCACCTTTTGAATTTTCTTTCATTTCATCCTTGTAACGAATTTAACTATAAATGGTTTAACAGATTTATTTCTTATTATTTCATAAGTTATGATAGTGTTATGTAAATAATCAAGATATAAGGTTTTAGTTACTCATTCTTCCAAAGAAGAAACTTTTCCATCATATTTCCTGGAATGATTCTCAAATTCTTTTTAACAACTTTAGAGTCATCTAACATTTCACCAAGATATCTGATAGTACTCACAATGTCAATTACCCTAATATATAACTCCCCAACAGATTCATGCTCACCCATCTTCAAATCTTCATATTTTAACCTCCAGATTTAAAACATCTCATTATTTACTTTTTTATTTCCTTCATATATGTTTTTAAATTTATCCCATATAACATTAGCTTTGGAAACATGTTTCACAATTAAGCATTCACTTTCATGAAGTGGTGATATTGTTTCATTATTATACCTTCCATCAATCTGCATATACTTATCATTAATATATGTATGTAGAGCTTCAAAATAGATAGGTAGAAACCCATTTATTGCATCTTTTAGAACATTATCTCCAATAGAAAAAAGATAAGGTAGTATTCTATCTTTAAAAATATGATAATTGTTTCGATAAAAAACCATAACACCTTTACTATTCACAAAATTCAAATTTTCTATCGACATGGAATAAGAGAAAGAAGACTTCATCTCTAATATCACCGAAAAGTTCCTAGTTAGTGTAATTGTATCACCGAGTGGGGAGGGGGATGAATCAGTGATACTTTATCTCTTATTTTTCCTTGATATTGAAAAAACCTTCGCCTCATTTTAAAATTTTCAAATCCTTACTGAAAACAAATCGAACACAATTCAATAGAAACACATGGATTTAAAAGGTTTTATATTCAATATGATAAGCAACATACTTGGTATGGTTTGAAAATGACACAATACAACACAATTTACAAGAAAAAAAATACATTTTATTGCAACGAGTTAGATATAGCCTTTTACTCTTGTTGTATATTGATGAAAATCCTAATGTACGTGTGCACAATCATATCAAAAATATGGTAAAAAAAATTTTGTGTGCAAATGAATGTTACCTAAACATATTTTTAATTTAAAAAAAAATTATTTTAAAAAAATTATTTAGTTTCATAGCTAGAATATGGTAAGAAATACTGGACATTGATAAGGAAAAATCTTGTCCAATTTTTCCCGGGAGTTTTTCCCAGTCCCATTCTTCTAAGTACAATTCTCTCTTATGCAGTTATTAATAGTAAAATTATTTCTTCCAGATTCTTCTGAGTCTGATTCATCATGGTAAGATTGTTCAATAAAAAAAGATATCTCACTATCTATCTATGATTGTTGCAATTCAAAACTCCCTCCTTATTCTGGAGAAACATAGTATGGAAATCCTAATCCAATTATTATTCCAGATATTACAATAAGCTGAATCTGATTGACAATCAAAATAGAGAAATCAATTTCATATGATAATCACAAGATTCAATGGTCAAATAAATATAGCTTTCCATTCATTCCTCTTATCCTTATTCATGTCCGGCAATCCTTCTATGACAAAAATTCATATGGAATCTACTTAGGTTCTCTAAAAACTCAGAGATTTCTTCTATTTTATAGTGAATAGTAAGTTGCTCAAAAGAATTGAAAAGTACACTTCACCTTTTTTAGGTGACCCTCAAATGTTTTGGTGGTAATCTGATAATATTTCCCACTTAATCAAGTTAAACTAAATCTCAATTTAAACTAAAATCATGATGGAATTTATAACTTCGTCAACTATTCTCGAATCTTCTTGAATCTTCCCCTAAACTTCATCTCTTCTTTATACACTCTTTTTTAAATACTAGTTTGAATTCAATTTTTGAATAAAATTTCCTCAATATGATTTCAATAAAATAAATATTTTTTTAAATTGAATGTAAATGTATATTAAAGTGGATACCACTATGAATGGTGAATACAACCATTCTTTTTAATTCCAAGACCCACCTTAAAAGCGCATTCAAAAAAATCCTTCATATCTTCTCTTGAAAAAAATATAATTAATCAACTTTTCTCTTAACCCAATTGAAAATTCACATAAAAAGTAATTGAACACCATTTCAATGGTTGAATACATTGTTGATAGGTTTTTCCATTACTACTTTCAATATCCCCAGCTAATATTCAGCAACCTCCTTCATTCACAAAAATGTTCTGGTATAATTGATTCCTCCATGACTTTAAATTCATTTGTGTACATCTTTGGCATCATATGACTTCACATGGAATTTATTGTAATTTTTTATTCATTACAATTACTTTTATTTCTTTTTAGATAGAGTAAAATCTCTTCTGACTATGATTGGCCTAGAAATAAACATCCTAATAATGATCATATTTGATATGAACATTATGGGGAATGTCATTTTGGGTATAATATTTATCTTCCCCAGTCTCACCAACATTTGTTTTTTCCTATTCCTGAACAGAACCACCAAAATAATTTTATTTTCATCAATATTTGATCATTTTCAATATGATATGCACCATATCTATCTTCTCACTGAGATATGATAAATCTGGGTGCGATTGGGAAAACAACCATTCCTATTTTTCCTATTCCGATCAATCTAAAAACAATTGGTAACATCACATTCACACCACCTTTATTTCATAAATATTTTTTCATAATTTCCATAACATAATTATGATTTTTGATAATTATAAATTAGAAAATAATCTTCACATTTAATTAATTGTATTCATGTGGACTCTGATTCTTTGTAAAAAATTCACTTATTTCTTATCAAATTCAGAGTGAATTAGATGAAAATTTACTTTCAGAAAGATACATATTTAATGATACTGATCCTTTCATTATGAATTCAATGTTATCTCTATTACAATGAATTACTCATTATGATCATCTCTCATTTCGAACCCATGGTGAGTTAAATTCTACTAAAAAAATGTCAATACAATTTTCACTAAATTTCAAGTGAGGTTATTTACCAATCAACTAAAACAACCTTCAAAAAAAAGACATCATTTAATGAAAAAAAAAATTTCATAAGCTTGGTCCTAATAATAAATCACTTAACTCCCTGATTAGTCCATCTTTACCCCACACCTATGTTATGTTTCCAATAAAATGTTTGTCTTTTCACATATAAAATGATATCAATTTTAGAATCATCAAAGAAATCCATACCTTATAAATTCCCCAGAATATATACCCATTTATAAGACATTATATATTTATATATATATTTCATGTTTTTATTACATATTTATAATAATGTGTCCCATTTAAAGAATTTATATGATGTCTTTCATGGAAGGATGCAAGTCCTAAATATGGGAATCATTTCCTAAGTATAATTATTTTATAAAACCTATAAAAACCTAATAATATAATGAAATTAGTTAAAATAGTATAATAAAACATTATTTTATTAATGGAACTTCTTTTATCTATTTTTCTTCCATCTCATGGAAATGGAAAATGCCACCCATGTTATTTGAAAACATATACTTCCATGAAAAACAACAAAAATTCCATTAGATCCTTATATGGATGAATAAAAATAATTTTTTTAAATAATAAAATTTATATTTTAAAAATTATTAGGATTTTATAATGTTATATTATATAATATATTAATATTTAACATGTTATTAATAAACCAACTTTTTCATATAAAATTTTAAAAATAATCTTCTCACATATTTCAACAGAAATAGTCATAACTAAAACTCTCATGTATTGAAATTAAAATTATATAAATCATTTTTGATAATCAAATATATTAATTTTTTTAATATATGAGTTTGGAATTTTTATCAATGAATGACTATCCACATCAAGATTATAATGAATGTGGGAAATGAAAAAAATTACTCATATTCAATCATCAAAATAAATTACTATTTAGTAATAAATGGATAATAAATTATTTTCATTAATGATTTCAAAAAGTAATAAATATGAATTAGGTTCTAAAATATTTAATAAATATTTTTGTGCTTATTATATACGATTTGAATAACTGTCTAGAAATTAGTGAGAAAAGGATAGGGTTTCTCACCAATATTTTCTTTCTTTGAGGAGTCTTCCATAATAACCACAAATTATATTTTTGTGTGGGGTATATGATTCCATATAGATTCAATTTATCATATTTTTAATGATATAAAATGGATTTATTAATCCATATGAGTTTCCATTTTTTGGTTTTAGTTCAAATATTACCAAATATGTATTCGATTTTGTTAAATCCAAACATCATTTATTGACTTATATGGTTTAAAATTTAAATTATTTCATATATAATTTATTTATTTCATGTTATAATTTTATTATTGTTTAATTTTTTTTCTTCATTGGTTAAAATTATATTATTAACATAAATCTTTTCATCTGATGTATTTCTTTGACCATATAAAGGAAATGAATAATTCCCAACATCTCTAAATAATTTTACCCCATTTTCCATATTTTCATTTAATTTTTTTTATTATACAAAAAATTGAAATATGTTTCATTTTTTTAATATTTATATTTTCCCTAACACACTTATAAAAATAATTTATTATTACTGTGTTAAAGACGTCGAGTTGGATAAATATATATCTAAATAATAAAAACCCATTAATTTTCATGCTTGTGACTTTTATCTACTGTTTCATAATAATTGAATTTAAATTTATTTAATTACAAGATAACATTATTAGGATTTTATTATGAATAATGTTTGAAATAAATTCTTATCACCTTTTAAAAATTAATATTTAAAGAGACTCGTAGTACTGTATTTTTATGAAATTGCTAAAAACGCATTATAAAATATATTTTTATGATTTCGATTCTAGTTTACACATTATCTCCCAAGGATTTATGTTTTATAGAGTCATTATTTATGAATGATCTTATAAATTTCTCAATGAAATACACCATTGGGTTGTTCAATTTTTAGTATCATCTAATCTAATTCTTGATGCCATTTTATGTGAGGACATTTGAATATATTATTAAACCCATTTTCCTGAAATGGGTTTCCATGATAAGATAATTGATTTAATTTTTAATACATATGAATTATTATTATGTGATATTTAGGATCATATATCTTCCACAAATTACTTTTTAATGGTTTAAATATCATGAGATCATACATTCATTTAATTTCATGTTCATATCTTAATATGTAGACCTATTGCTTTTGGAAACATTCAGAATTTAATGTATAGAAATGATCTCATGTACCTAATATAAACTTTTTAACAAATTTTATTTAGAAATTCTCAGAGCTTCATTATATCGTATTACTATTCACAATATATATTTCTATGATTTATATATTTTTCCCGTCTCACTATATTTTATTTATTATCTCGCATTTCTTCACTCATATATTGTGGTATATATTTGATAATATAAGAATATATATATTTTATCATTCCATATATAAAACCCATTTAGTAACATATTAATTTTAATTACATGTGAATCCCATTATCATGTTTTCTAGAGCCTATGATAGAAGCCTTGATGTCAGGTTTATATGATTTCCATTACTGGGTTTTTGAGATAAAATATGCTTTTATTTCATATTTTTCATAGGTAAATAATTAAATTATTATATAGAGAATGAAGACTTTTGTTGATATATAATCGGAGGTGTTGAAGAAGTTACGAGAAATATTATTTTTTTGTAGATAATCTCTAAAGGGACCCGACCATTGGGTTCTAGGGGGTATAAGTCTTTGAGTGGTGAAATTTATAAATTAAAAGATTGTTATAAAATATTTTCATGTTAATCTTTCATAGTATTACGAGGTATCTAAACCTTTGTGTAATGATTTTTATTTTTACAACCACCCAAGATTGTGGGTAAGTGGAATCTCAGAGGTTCTAGAATAACTTCATCATATAAGAGAATATAACATGGAATGTCAATAATCTATTATTTCTACTAATTATCATTGATGAATAATGTAAAAAAACAGATATTTTGAGTCTTACTAAAATAAATTACAAGTTTCCAATGAATTCATAAATTTTCACTGACATTATATGAGATCCCAAGATAGTGGGTGGAAGAATAGTAAATATAATTATTCTTTTTATTTGTGGACCAAAACACCTGTTACCATATTTTCATTGATGTAACACCAATAAATATTCAACTATATTATATTTTATGGAGGAGAAAATTGAGTAGAGTAGCCACTTGTTGGAGGTATATTAAACATATCAGTTCATAGATTTTAATAATAGAGAACTAAAAGAGGGATCTATTCTCATTCCCCATTATCAGCCAAGCAATTTCCCTATATATTTTATAAATACAATACATTAATGAATTTGTGATGAAAATTTTGGTCCCAAACATGACATTATCCCATAAATTATAACATAATAGAGGAATCAATGATAAAATAAAGTTACCATTACCAATAGTCAATCTGAATATTATAAAATCACTGTTGAATCAGATAAATAATAAAATATAGATCAGACCTTAGGTCAATTATAAAGCTATAATAAAGGCAATTTCCATACATATTTATATAGAATGGTGAATAAAATGCTCAATGAAATGGGTAGTGAACAAAATATATTTTGATAAAAGAGATATAGAACACTTATAAATCCAAACATAAGTGTGTATTACTCTTTTACATGGACTATAGAGTAGGAAACTTGAGTTATTTATAAATTATTTATTAAAAATGGAAGAATACCACAAAAGCATCATACCATGGGAATGTATATAACAAAATAATGAGGTAGATAAATATTACCACTCATGATTATTATAAAAACAAGTTTTTCAATAGCATTAGAGGGACATAGATATCAGTACAAAATATTAACTACCATCATCCAACAATACATGTATGCGAGGATGAAGGATAAAGGATGGGATACTATTGAAAAGAAAATAATGACATAGAAAAAATACAAAGACATGTTTCCCAATTATCATTCTACAAGAATAACATTCTCTCAACAAGTATATTCTAATAATTATTTGGGATCCGGTGAATATTCAGATCCACTATCATCAAAGTTAATAAGATATGTGTTCTAGGATCATCCTAAAATGTGTCATGAGAATCCATGCATTTATTATTGATGAATGGATCCCATAATGTTATACCTTATATAAATAAATAATTATGGTTGGGTAAAAATTATATATTGTTTATGTAATGGAAATAATATTTAAAATTATTTCTTTAGTTGGAATTAGATGACACTTCTAGTAGACCTAATGGAGAAGCCTTGTAATGGATGAATCAAATCAAAAAATCTTATAAGATAATCTCGATAGAGGAGAGAGAAACATTGGAGTCCTATAAAAGAGATAAAATATATATCATGATTTAATATATGAGACACTATATAAGTTATAGTTTTTTTACAATGGATTGGAATTTGTTCATTTAATTCCAAATGTTGATAGAAATATTTTACACAAGGAAAACATTATTATTTTTAAAATATTTCACATTGTTGAATGGTGTCCCGTCATAAATGAGTTGGGTAATTACTTGTGGAATGTTGGGTCTGATTCTAAAATTCTATATAACATTTTTCAAGGGAAATATTTGTCTAATTTTTTTGTATTGATCCATAGATGGGATAATATTATATATTCATGTCATGAATCATGTACAAAAATTAATTATGAAAACCAAGACAAATATTCCATGGTAAAATTTCTTATGTCATGTTCATCATGGGTTTATATCATCAATTGAATGTCTAGAAAATTTTTTTCAATTATATTTTTTAATATTTAGTTTCTTTATCTATTTTGTTAGGTGAATGTACATTAACGATGTTCTTGTCCATCATGAATATTATACTCGGTCAATAAATGAATGGTGGAATAATAATAACAGCCTAATGACTGATGTATATATCATACTTAATGAGATGATGGGTCGAAAATAGATCATATTGCATAATTATAATTTTTATGTTTGTTTTCATTTTCTAAAATAATTTTATTTCTTTTTGGAGTCCATGTTGTGATTTTACATACTTCCATTTTTATATGATTAATATTGACAAACATTAAAAATTAAATCTAGCGGGATTCAAAAAATAAGTGCATCCAAAACACTTTACATTTCATCATTTTTGGGTGAAAGTAATTGATATAAATTTGAGGATATATTTTTATTTATGTAATATCATTTTAATTCATTTATATTTTATTCTTGACAAGGAATTAATGTATTTATATTTATATTAATATTCATTTGTTTTTTACATGACTGAATATGTGAATCTTTATTTAATGTTAAAGAGTATTGATTGGCTTAATAGTCCAAGACTATATAAATCATTAATTTTATTAATGCGTACATTATATTTATTTAATTATATTAATTCATCATTTATTATTTACTAACTGTTAGACTAAATATATAATAATAGATATGAATGTTACAGAGTTATAATTTAAACTATAATGATGACTATTATTATATGTTGAATTAAATAATTGATAGTGACGTGGGGATTATTTTAAGAATTGGAGGGGGGTTGTTGAACATTAATAGTTTTAAACCCTAAAATTTATAAGACATTTATAATGGTCAATTATATTTATCTAAAATATCTCTCATTTTGTAACAGTAGTAGTGAATCCACTCTCATTTATTTTCAAGGTGTTAAGAGATAAAATTAATAAATTCATTTGTAAGGTAATGAATGATATTTGATTAATCAAAATTCTTCTTACTAGTATTCTAATAATCAATACTAACATACCAGTCATTCTAGATTATATACATATATAACTCGAGGGATTTATATTTGGATAATTGAATAATAATGATAATACCATCAATTATGAATAAAATTTTATGGAAATAACTTGAGGTTTTTATTATTATTTTATAATAACATATCTGACCAGTCTATTTCATTCAATCCAAGTATTTATATTTAACAAAATTTATAAATATGGAACCAATTTCACTCTTATTTTCTATATTGGGATACATCATGTGTTTTTTGAGTGGTAACATTTATATTTTCATTTAATTTTTTAATTTTTTTAGTTAAATATAATTTTTTCTTTTTTTTCTGAATTGGATATTCAATTTTAACATAAATAATTATCTAATTTAAAATGATTAGGTTAATTGATGCTTTAAATAGTAAAAAAACCAAAATATCCTCCATTAGACATGAGATATATAAATGTCCCAGTAAGATCAGGTGAGAATGTAAATTGATGCACCATCAAGGAAATTCCCCAGTTCCACCCCCATGTCCATATAGTGATGATATTGTAACAAAAATATCATTAAACATGTTATTACGTGATTTATAACAAAATAATAAATGAAACACAAACCATGTATCTAGATATAGAATCTCTATTGAATATTAGATTCTTAAATATGAAACATTTAACAAATCTACATTGTCCTTACTTATATTCAAACACATCTGTCATATCCCATTTATATTTAAAACTAAATAGGATATCATGGGGAATAAATAATAAAATGGGTTGAACTATAAAGCTCAATAAGGTAATAATATAGCAACCCTTCTCTTTATTTTATATTTAAACATGATTTATTACATAAAATTTCACTTAAAACAAATCAGAAGATCGAGGTGTCTAGGGTCATGTGAAATTAGGAAAATTACATAATAAATTAAAACATGAAATATGATATCTTTATTGAAAACATATTTTACATGACGACAACATTATTTTGTACTTGACACTGCATGGGATAACCTAAGGACAAACATTAGAATACGGCAAGTTATAAAAACCAATAAGGGAGTAAAAATGGAATAAAATGAGGATGAAAATAAAAGTTAGTAAATAAGAATATCATTGGTGAACAAACGATATGTGGAAAAAATATTGAAATAGAGTGATAATCATAACATGGAAATGTGGAAACAACATATAACATGATATTGGCTTTAGTCAAGGCTCATTGCACATGGATTATCATGAGTAAACCCTCATTGCACATGGATTTGCAAGAGTAAACCCTCATTGCACATGAATTATCATGAGTAAACCATTGTTTTACATGATGTATCATGGTACTAAACATTACCCAATGCATTGGAGCACCATTAGGGAGCACCCTTCATAAACATTTCTTTTCATGCATAAGTGTGCCACATATATCATATAACATTGAATCATTCAACATAATAAGTCATTACTTGATCATTCAATGTGGAATATATACTTGTAATTCCCAATAAAAAAGTATATGACCATATAGTTGGATTCCCTTGATACAAAAATGGGTATGGTATTCACTACATGATGACTATGGCAGGGAAAATCATAGTAATGTTTCAGTATAATAATGAAATCATATAGAAATTCATAAAATGGGTTGATGAGAGTAAAATGGACCTCTCATAATTTCTACATGAAATAGATAGTAAGGGTATCATTGAAATTATACCCCAAAACATGAAATGGAATTTTTGATGCATAATATAAAAGATGTTCTTGATTATGAATGAGGATAGTGAAATCCTATATGGTATTTCAGCATGGTAACTGGTGTATATAAAGAATTTTGGATGGATTAATTAGAGGATAAGGAAGCTGAAATTATTTATAAATAAAATGGGTAGTAAGGGAGGTATGTAAGAATATACCCCAATATATGAAAATTTAAATTAAAAGGTGTATCAGAAAAAGAGTTCTTTTTAAAAGATGAGAGTGGAAGACACCTTACTTGGATGTGGGAATCCAAATGCTTGGGAGATGCATATTGGGAGCTTGTTCACCTTGGTAAGACTCAAGGGAGTAGATAATGGAGTTTGGAATAACATAATAGAATTTTAGTGGAGAGTAATGAGATCTTTGGTGGGTTTATATGTGAACAAAGGGCGGGGTTCTTTATTATTTTGGTTTTGGACAACTCATAATAAAATATTCAAAACTACAAACAACCCCTTGGGTTTTTCCCATGGTTTCTAAAGAAGGGGCATGGAAAAAATTATTTAATAATTCCAAGGTCCAAAAATATTAATATATTTCCTTTTCTTAAGAGGAGGAGAGTCGCAATCACTTGTAAATTATTTAAAAATCATGAAATGTTTTATAAGTCATGGAGGATTCACTAAGGATTTATAAAATAATAAAAATAAACCTAAAATTACATTATCTTAAAGAAAAAATATATATTTGTCTATATATATATATTATTGAATTTTTTACATTATTATTGAATCATTATTATGTCATTAAACACACCATTTATTTATATGGTATTTAATTTTTACCAAAAAAATTCTACTATCTCGGAATATTATGATAAATTCATTGTTAGATAATTTCAACATCATGATTCATAAAATAATATTATTTTTTTCTAAATTTTTTTAAACATATTTTAATATTGAATTTTAAAATATGAACCCGACATTTCTTGAAGGTTGATGGGTTTTGAAAAAATAGTTTGTAGACATTAATTAAAATTACGTATGAATTCATAAAAATTATAATATAATTTATATTCAATAAAATTATTATAAAATTAATATCATATTATAATATAAATTATTTCAAAAATCCATTAATTGATCAAAAATATATTTCTTAATAAAATTATAATATTAACCAATAATACTCTTTGTTATTTAAAAATATTTCACAAAGTAAGAATAATAAAATGAAAGTGTATTTAGTATTCTATAAAAAAAATAATGTACATAATCATAATTCTAGGGGTTTTGTTACATATCTCTTTATTACACCAGCATATACCTTAAGAGTAGGGTGTGTAATAATGGGGCTTTCATGGGCACTTTCATTGAACATGGGATGGCTTGTGATCTTGATGAGCATGAACTTCTCCCATAAATGGTTTCACTCATACTAAAGTTATTGGATATTAGCTTGGGATTTATCTAGAGAAATGTCCTGAAATGCTATCTCCGTGAGAAGTGCTGATAAATTTTCTTCAAAGGGAGTTATCCTACTGGTAGAGGACATCACTTTCATTGTCTATGTTAAATGTATTCGTTAACGCCGTATATTTATACTAGTCATGTTATCATTGTTCAACAGATAAATTATCAACAACAACGATACGTAACAGTCAATTAAATCCAATTGGATATAATAAACGATGTTTACAAGTCCACTATAACCATATGTCATTTAATTAAAAAATGGGAGTTTTATTCATAAATTTTATTCTTGTTACAACCGTCCCCAATTAATAAAATTTCACCCTCGAAATTACCTTTTCTCACACTAAAATTGATGAGGGTAACTCTACCTCATCAAATCATGTGGTTCCACATTGATTCTTCAAACATGTGGTTTCTCCACAACACCTTGAAAAGTCACATTGGCCTATTTTGTATAACTTTTTCTCTACAATATAAAAATCTCCACCGGATACTCCTCCTAGGAAAGGTCATTATCCAATGGTACCACCTCACGATTGAGTACATGTATTGGGTCTGGGATGTACTTCTTTAATTGAGATAAATATAATACATCCTATATATGAAATAAGTTTTGTTGGGAGTGCTATTCGATAGACCACTAATCCAATGTGATCAAGGATCTCAATAGGGATAAAATACCTTGGACTAAGTTTTACCTTCTTCCCAAATATCATTACTCTCTTCCATAGAAATATGTGAAGAAATACCATGTCCCTGATATTAAACACTAGGCCACATCAAAGATTGTCTACATAGATATTTTTGCAACTCTGATTATCTTTTATGTGATATAATATGGTATTACCCGTCTCTTCCATTTCATTGACCATTTCTAGGATTATAAGTTTGTATTCCCCTTCTTCATACCAACTTTCGGGCATTTTTCACCTCTACCCATATAGGGAATCATAGGGAGAAATTTGGATGCTTTAATGGAAACAATTATTATAAGATAACTCCACTAAGGATTATGCTGGCCCCATCCATTTTTGAAGTCACTTGAGAAATCTCTCAATGTTTCCTCATGTGTTTGGATAGTCCACTTAGATTGGTAATCAGTTTGAGGGTAATAAGTCGCAATGATGTTATGCTTAGAGTCTAGATCATGCAGGAGACCGTTCCAAAAAATAGAGGTGAATTTAGGATCTCGATCATACATAATCGATAGTGGTTCTCCATGCAGCCTTAACACTTATTTGGTATATATCTGTTCCAGTTGATTCAATGGGAAATCCTCTCGAATCACAATTAAGTGTTCATTCTTGGTAAGAGGATCCACAACAATCCATATATAAATGTTTCATTTGGAAGTCTTTGGTTGTTCAATGACAATTTACATGGTGATGTATTGTCATTTCCATGATGTTATAGGTAATGGTTTCATCATCCCCTTAGACTTCTTCATCACAACCTTCACTTTATTACATACCAAGAACATTGATTAATATTCATTTATTTCCTTCTTCATTATATCCCATCATTAGTACTCCTAGATATCTTCATACATCATTTTGTTTCATGTTTTAATGGAGAAATTTGATCTATGTGAATCATCCAAAAGTAATTTCTATTACATGGGATTTGAGGGAACTTATAGTCTTGATCTAGATCTCAAAATTTATTCTTCATTAACATTAAACTCTAAGGATTTCAATTTTCATATAGTTTCCAATTTTTTCTGAATACCCTTATCATCTTATTGAGTGTCCTTTAACCTTTACAAATGATATTTTGGAACAATAATTTGTGAAAGGATTGATGATTTTACCTTCTTTATGATTCCCATATCTATCTTCATAAAATCTGATAATATTGTATCCTTTTTATTACTCATCGATGATGGAATTACTGGGTCGTTTCTACATAGAGAATCCCCCACCTTGTTCCGTTTTCTAGGATGGTAGTGGATTGAGTAATCATAATCCTTGGTGAGCTCTACCGATATTTTTTGAAACATATTCCAATCCTTCTGTATGAATATATATTTGAGAATTTTTTGAAATGTATATATTTTACACTTCTCTCTAAATAGATAATGATTCCATATTTTTAGTGAACTGATTACAACTTACAACTCCAGATCATGCATGGGATAGTTTTTTCTCATGAATTTTCAACTACCTTGGTGATTAGGGAACTAGTTTACCATTTTTCATTAATAGACATCACAATACCATATTTGAAGCATTGATGAAGATTACGAAAAGCTCCCCACTAGTAGATACTATGAGCATAGGGGAAGTTATAAGACTCTCTTTCAACACCACGTAGCTTTCTTCACACTCATAATTCCTTAATAAATTACCTCATGTCTGTGTTATCAAGGATTGTGGATTTGATAATTATGATAAATTTCCCAGAAATCAGCAATAATATCAATATAATCATAGGAATATATAGACATCCATCACAATTTTTGGCCTCATCCATCCCTAAATTGAATTTTTATTGGAAGTATCTACTGATATCCCATTACATGTGATGATATGCCCCAAGAATGAGACATCCTTCCACCAGAACTTGCACATACTATACTTTTCATAGTGCTTCTCATTAGTGCAGATCTATGATGCTCTTCATTATCCTCCTTAGTTTTGGAGTATATTAGAATGTTTTCTACAAAGACTATAATAAATTTCATGAGGTAATATCTAAAGACTCTATTTATATTTTTATAGTGATTTTTGGATCATTAGTGATTTTGAATGGTATCATTATGAGCTCATAATGCATGAACATTGTAAAAAAAGTAGTTTGGGGATATCCTACTACTTTACCCTTATATGGTAATACCCTAGCCATAGATCCACCTTCGGGATGTATTGTGCTCCACATAGCTGATCAAAAAGTCATCATTTCATTTAAATATATAATTGGTCATTATTGTGATTTTTTTAAGATCATGATAATCGATTCATGCGAGCATTAACCAATCCTTCTTCTTGATGAAGATGACTGGTTCCCCCCATAGTGAATCACTTGGGAATATAAACCATGTATCTAGATTTTTATGTAGTTTTTTCTTTATCTAATCATTTTCCACAATATCCATTCTATATGGGGTCTTGGATATTGTCAATTCTGTAGGTATATGATCAACGATAATTCAAAATATCCATTAGGATTATTATTAAGCAATTACTCTGGAAACACATCAACGAATTCCCTCACAATAGGCATGCCTTCAAGGATGGTTCCTTCCTAACATTCAAACATTTTTACATGATACTCATGCTAATAGGGATGTAATATCGCTTCTAAGGATGATAGTTTTATGAAAGATTCTTCCTCACCTTTTTCTTGTATAGAAAATTTCTTTGATTCTTCATATGGATTGTCATTTCCCTCTCACAGCAATTTATGTGGGCTGTATATAGGGAATTCCAATCCATGCCTAAAATTACGTAAAATTCCACCGTGGAATGTATGGATCTTTTCTAGGAACTTCCATCCATAAATTCTGATAGGGGAGGAGTAATGTTTATGGGATGAAATTATTTCCCCATTTTTTCACCTACATAGCTACTTCCACTATTTTTGGTGTTGTTTGGATTGTTCTACTACACTTTCGGGATATAAAACAATGAATAGAACCAGAATAAAAAAGTATGTTCTATATTCATGAATTAATAACTATTTTTCCTGTCACCACATTGTTTTTATGACTAAAGTTTGCAGTAGTGATGAAAATATATCACCCTTACTACCTCATAGGTTTTCTGTTGGCTCGAAAAACCTTAGTCTTAAGGAACTAGTTTGCAAAGAGACATGGTAACTTGTAGTTGTGGAATTAAACAATGAGTTGAAGGTTGAATGTATCATCCCATTACACTATCTTATTGATGGGTTTCTCCTGTTAGAAAAAATTTGGATGTTTACCTTCTCTTTTTTACCTATACAATTTCCATGATCCCTTTAGGTAATTTTTATGGTGCTCCATTCCACCACATTGACAAGGGAGGTGTTGCAATTTCTTATAATCATTAGACTTATCCACCATAATTCCAAAAATAAATTCTACTTTCCTTTTTTTTATCCCCATGATACCCCTGAGATTCAACGATCTACATCTTGACTTTTTGGTTAAATCATAAAATTTCCTCATTGATTTTAATGTCATGTATTCTCAGGGAATTTCATAGGCTAGGATTTAGCCAACCAAAGAAGCATTAAAACATTAATTAATGAGTAACAAAAAACCAAAGGAATATCATGAATGTATAGATTAATTTTCATCGTATGACCCAATAGATTCATCATCCTTCAACTTGAGTTCAAGAAAATAACTTTCCATCTTATGATGGAGGGTGTGGGGAAAATATTCATCAATTTTTTTCCATAATTCCTTTAACACTATTACATAAAAATCCTCCTTATGATTGATATTATTGATCAATGTCCACTATTGATTAGATTCAACCTCCATATGATAAAAAACCCTAAGAACCTTCTCCTTTTTTGATCATTGATGTATATAGAAGATCATTTCGATGGAATTGAAACCTTGATCTGCAATTAAGGGATCAAAAGATCAATTGAACGTAGGAGGCTTTTTCCGTATGAAGATGTCGACTACATGTTGATCTCTATTGGGGGGTGGTCAGGTGATCCTCATGATCGAGGTTTCAATTCAGAACATGAGTTACCTTAGAGGTTATTGTAACAATGATTGTGTTTCCCACTACTATTAGGATGGACATATCATTGGGTTAATCCTGACAATTCCCTTCACATTAGTTGTTAACATGATTCCTCCTATTACTGACCATTTTCTAGAATAATATGAAGATCAGGGATGTGTATCTTAAACAAGTAAAAAAATAAGGGTAATCCAATGAAATTAATGGGGTAACATATAAATTACATTTACCTTCTTATGTTATGAGTTTCTAGGATTCAGTATATGTTATCAATGATCTACTTCTTAACATATATTTTTATGGGAATATTTTTGTGTTACCTTAATAATGATAAGTAATTATCTTATGAATTTACCAAACACTATATCCTTGGAGTGTCAATCCTAGAGTGCATCAAGGCCTATTTTCATGCAAAAGTTCATGTTCGATCCTAGGTCAAAGAAGATTTTTTAGATTTACCCTACAAACATCTATTCCTGGGCCACATCCAGTTCTTCATATATAGAAATTGATGTATTTTCTTGATAATCTGCCTACTATATACTCACAAACATTTAGGAATAGTTATCCTATATTCTTTTTGTCCCTAAGGGGTTTCAATAGGTTTTTATAATCCCAATCCCAAAAATAACTAACCATATCTTCTAATACCAACCATAACAACCTTTCCCTTTATTTCATATTTAATCATCACTTATTACATAAAATTATAGTTAATACCACTCATAAGATTGATAGGTATTGTGTCTTGGGAAATAAAGAATATTACAAAATTACCTAAAACCAAAAATAAAACATCTTTATTGAAAACATATATTACATGACCAAAAAATTCCTTCGTACATATCATTTCATGTGATAACCTAAGGACATAAATAAAAAATTTAGACCTATAAATCCTAGTAAGGGAATAAAAATGGAATAACATGTGGAATAAAATACATTTTAGTCAATAAGAATATCAATGGATCATGAATGAAATATGAATATAAAGGAATGATATAGGGTGATAATCATAACACAAAAATGTAGAAATAATGTACAACATGATATTAACAAGAGTCAATGCTCATTGCAAAAAGATTGGAATGAGTAAAACCACATTGCACATGAATTATAATGATTAAACCCTCATTTTATATGGATTATCATGAATAAACCCTCAATTCACATGACATATTATGATACTAAAACATACCCAATGCATTGGAGCACTATCCAGGCACATCCTTCGTAAAGATTTTATTCCATGCATAAGTGTGCCACATAAATCATATAACAAGAAATCATTTAAAATATTATGGTTTTTCATTATAAGATAATGTTTAATATATACATTTAAGATTAAAATCAATAATAATATATGAAAATAGGTTAATACCCTTGATAATGAAATGTGTATGGTATTCACTACATGATGACTATGGCACGAAAAAACGTAGTGCAATTTCTTCCGCATAACAGTTTCAAATAAGAATTCCTAAAATATTTTTTATGCGACTGAAAGTGGTATATCAATATATATATATATATATATATATATATGAAATGTAATGTAATGGTATCATTTAACATTATTCCCCAACACATGAAATGGAATTTAAGATGCATAATATAAAATAAGTTCTTCAATAGGAATGATGATAGAGAAATCCCTTTTAGAATTTTAGCATGGTAACAACATTATATAATGGATCATGCATGGATTAATGAAATTTTACAGAAGATATAATTATTTAAAATCAAATGTATTGTAAGGGTATATGTATGAACATATACCAATATATGAAAATTGAAATTTAAAAGCATGTAATAAAACGAGTTCTTGATAAAAGAGGAGAGTAGAAGATCCCTTGCGTGGATGTGTGACTCCAATAGCTTGGAAGAGGATTCATGGGAGCTTATAGGATCCTTGGGAGGAATCTAGGTAGTAGAGAGTAGATTTAGGATGATCTTCATGGAGTTTGAGTGAAGTGTAATGGGAGTTTGGTTGGGTTTATATAGGAAAGGAGGGGGATTTCTTTATTATTTTTATTTTTGACACCTCATAATAAATTATTGGGAAACACAAACCATCCCCTAATTTTGGACCATCATTTCTACCATATGTGTTTGGAATAAAATATTTTATAAGTCCAAGGGCCTAACATATTGAAATATTTACTTTTCTCATGTGGAGGTGAGTCACACTCTCATGGAAATTATTTTCAAATCTTAAAATATTTTTTATGTCTTGGAAGATTCACCAAGGATTTATAAAATAAAACATTTAACATAAAATTACATTATTTTAAAAGGAAAAAATAATTGGCCAAATATAATTTTTATGGTATTTATTACATCATTATTGGTCCATTATAATGTCATAATACTCACTATTTATTTATACGGTATTTAATTTTTACCCATAAATTCAACTGTATCAAAAAATTACAAAAAAATATTGTTCGATAATTTCGACAACCTAATTCAAAAAATAAAATTACTTTTATCAAAATTATTTTCTAAATATTTCAATTTTTATTTTTAAAATAAAAAACATGACCTTTATTAAAAGTTGATTGGTTTGACAAAAACAATTTTAATCCATAATAAAATTTACATATTACATCTTAAAAACTATATGATCATTTATATATAATGAGCATAATTTAATAATAATATTATTTATTTCAAAAATAAATTAATTCATCGAAAAATATTTCTTATTCGAATTTGAATATTAACAAAAATACTATTTGTACTTTAAAAATCTCATACAAAGTAACAATAATAGAATAAAAGTAGATTAATTATTTTATAAAAAAAGTAATGTACATAATAATAATTATAGGGTCTTACTACATGTCAATTTGTTACACTATCATACTCTCTAAGATTATGGTGTGCAATGGTGGGGTTTCACAGGACCATTTAGTGAACATGGTTTCGGTCGTGGTCTCGATGAACATGAACTTCTCCCGTAAATAGTTTTGCTCATGCTTATTTTATTAGATATCAGCATGGGATTTCTCTTTGGAAAATAAATGAAATGATATCTCTCTTGAAAGATCTGATAAATGGGATTTATAGTGAACAAGTGAACTATTTGAGGTCATTACATTCATTGTCTTAATAAAAAGGATTTGTTAGTACCCTATATTTAAACTAGTAATGTGATCACTGTTCAGTGGATATTTTATCAATAGTAATGAAACATGATGTTAATTTAAATCCAATATGATATAATTACATACGTTCGCATTTTTTATATAACAATAAGACATTTAATTAAAACAAGGGAATTTTACTAATAAATTTTCTAGTTGTTGCAACTATTCTATGTAACTATAAATAATATAAGAAAAAATACATAAAATCATAACATAAATGAGAAGTATAATATTAAATCATGATATTATGAATATGATATTCGAAGATTATATCATCAAAAAAAATGTGCAAATGGAAAAAACTAATAACATGTGATTATATCTAGACTCACTTCAAAGACATAAAAAATGGTGTTCTATGATAACTACTCACACACCATATATAGAGTATCATAAGGTTTAAAAAATACACAATTAATTGAAGATCTAATATGGAAAACACTTCATATGCCTAAATTTATGTTTTTCATATATATCCTACATAAAAACCCATTTCATCAATAACTGAGGGAGAATGTCGAGTGGTTTTATGTAATCATGATTCCATAATAACATAAAGGAATAAGACACTCAAAATTTTAAACACGTGAGAGATAATATAAGTTTCATTCTTGGAAATCCCATATCAATGAGATAAAATTACATTTAAATTAATTAATTTGAAGGAAAATTGTATTATGTATTCCTAGTGAATGATGGTGGAATTTAAAATCAGGTAAGTATTTTAGAATCATTATAGTAACACAAAATAGAAAAGAGAATGGAGTTAT
Source organism: Viscum album (assembly GCA_963277665.1). Classification (NCBI taxonomy): domain Eukaryota; kingdom Viridiplantae; phylum Streptophyta; class Magnoliopsida; order Santalales; family Viscaceae; genus Viscum; species Viscum album. The sequence goes on along the minus strand of OY728133.1, from coordinate 652,425,514 downwards.
TGATAGATAATATAAGTCTCTAATTGAAAAAAAATCAAAGTAATGGAATCATTTTAAATTTATGAGAACAAAATATTTTTGAAATTAGAAAGATTACTATAAATAAATTACATAGATGAAGAAGAATGGGAAGAAAATACATTCCTATAGATATTAATTCTAAACATATAGGGTTGATTCATTTAGAGTTTAAGGTATTCAAAATAAGTCATAATTTATTAAAAGAGATGACTAAGTATCTATTTATTCAAAAATGATGAAATTTTTTATTAATTTAGAAATCAGATCCTTGTAAATATACGTTATGGAAAATGAAAAACCATCGGTTTACCCATGGGTTTAGTTATTTTTTGGGAATTTAACACAAGGATTTTTCATTTCACCATGAGAGAAAAAAGTCTTATTTTTAATATTACATTGGTTATTTGAATACATGTTTTCCACAAAATATTTATTTATTGAACTTAATTAGATTTTGTACATTTGGATGTTATTTTATTGGTCTTAAAAATCATATCAATTCATTAAAATATATTATTTCAAAAGATTAAATTTTTTTTTGTCAAGGATTCACTTAAATTATTTATTAATATTTATTTCATTTTTATGAATTCATAAAACATATAGAAAACAAAATGATATATTTTTTACTATTCAATGTGAAATTATATATTTTAGTTAATTTTCAAAATTTCACCCTAAACTGATTTTATCTTTTTTTTCAAATATAATTTTTACTTTTTTAAAAAATTATTCACGTGTATGAGATATATTTATTCAAAATCGGAGATATTTTTTTCAAACATAGTATTTTAAGGGAAACACATTATTTGTTTAATATATAGAATTTTTAATTTTAAAATATAATGTGTATTGATTCATAAACCCTTCATAGACGTACAATGACATATTTAATAGATAATTATAACAATTTTCAATTAATGATTGAATTGGTATATTTGTATTCTATTGGATATTAATATTATTCTAATAGTCATATGAAATTCACATTATTATGATATGGTAATAGACATATCCTAACAGTCATATTTTCCATTTTATCGAATATATACAACATAATTTTCATAACTCATTATTCACTAATTTTATTATAATGGTTCTATAGTTCCCTTTATTATTTATATCATATTCCTAATTATTCTATTTTCTAGAGTCATTACGTTATAAGTGATCCTCCTAGGGGAATTCTGGTAAATTGATTTTTCCTTATTTTTGTCACTATTATTTCGTATTTATCACCCAAAGAGAGTCTTTTCTATTATTGAAACTATTTGGTCATGAGATATAATGTCTCTATGTAGTGTTATAGTACTTATATGTACATAAAATGTAAAACATAATTAAACAATAAGTGTGAATCATGAGTAATTTTACTAACAGAATGAATTTTCAAGACATTATTACCTACAAACCCGTTAATATCTTCGTTCCACTCTACTAATATCGCCTCATGGAAATTGTTACACCACACCCATCATTTTCCTAATCTATATTTATATATTTATTTATATATATATATATAATTTATATATTTATATATACGAATATGTATTTTATAAGAAAATAACAAATAAATTATTTAATTAAATTATAAAAAACGAAAATTATGATTTATTTTATAATTTTATACTAATAAAATGGGAAATTAATTTTTATTTTATAGTTTTAATTTTTTATTTTAATGTTATATAAGAGTATGTGTTATATTTATTAAATTTATGAATTTTCTTTTCAACTAATGAATCGGTGGAGTGAGATTGTTTTTTATGAGTTATTATAAATGTTTCATGGGGGATGATCATTAATATAATGTCCTTATACAATAGACATCTCATATGATGCCAAGACCAAGACATTTTGTGATCAATTATGCATATGTCGTCATAAGCAAGAGTCCATCAGCTATCAATGGGGTTATATGGTGTAATATTGGAGATCCCATACTGCAATATCAGAGTGCACAATAATGGAAAAATAACAAGACAAAATCTATAACATAGTCAAAGATTGTGCTGGAATATTATAGAACATTTAATAAAAAATTGATATGCGAATGAAATCTGTCATAAAAACCAATAATCATGACGTCATAAAAAGACATATTTCTAACTATGAAGATCTAAAATAGAAGATAAATAAAAGAAATAAAATACATTAAAGATCTATGAATGTCCTAGATTTTTTCCTCACCCCAATATCAATACATATATGACATATCATTCTTGATCATGAATCATTAAGCTTATACTTAGCAAGAAACTAAAATGAGTGAAGATTTATTTGGTACCCAAGTTCCTTGGATTCCAATAAAGAGTATGAGAAAATTTTAGTTTGGAACCACTAAATATTTCAGAGACATAACTAATAAATCTTTTGTATGTTAACATGAAATTTTTATATTAATAAATAAATTTAGATTAGAAGAGAAAATAAATTTCAACCATCAATCGTAGGTTTTTAAAGTAGAAACTACGATCGACTACACATACCTTTGCCAATTCTAGAGTGTCTCTGGCCAAATAAAACAACCATTCAAAATAATATTTTCCATAATGTTATATTCCTAAGTGGATTTCCCTGAAAATAGAAAAATAAAAATATGAAATACAATTCCAAGGAGTTAATCCTAAATATTATAGTATTATAATGAATAAAACCTATTCCTTGGAAGTAATCATAGGAAATTCAGATAAATAAAGCATTATCTTTATATTAGATGTAATCACCTAGGCATCCCATGGACATCATGAATATTTTTTGGATACCATGAAATAACATGGATATCCCATACATATCAGATTTTGAAAAATTCCTAGGTAGTATAATGGGTGTATCATAATGTTTTTATTGAATTGAGTTCCTAATATATATTCTAGTAATACCATATAAGATATTTTTCAATCACACATAATACACTTGGCATTTTAAATTGTCATTAAATATGATTCACGTGTATAATTCTTGGATTTCTAGGTATGAGACACATTTACTATATATTGGGGAGTATCCAAGATATCTTATATATTTGGCTCAAAGGTAGTATCTTATGAAGTAACCAACAATTAAAATAATATTATTCCAAATTTTGATTCCTTGGAGGTAATCCTAGTAAATAATTTCAAAAGGTATCATGGGAAGTGTTTCCATCCCATAATATCTCATTGCATAGATATTATAACATCAATGGGCTCACACATTAGTCCTAGGTTCTATGGTGATACCTTAAACTCACTTCATCCACTTAAAAAATACCCATATTTACGACTAACATCACACATGTGTTCATTTAGGGCTCCCCTAGGTCAAAAGATATCCTGAACACACTAAAATGGATATTAAGATTCAATATTATCTCTTCATTCAATACCCAAAACCCAAATGAAAGATAATACCTCATAGTAATCATGATCATAACATGAACTCATTTACATCATAAGTAATCATGATTCTGTGTTACATAAGGGATATATAATGCACCCAATTCCATTCCCAATTCACTATAGTTTGATCCTTAAACACATGACCTATCCATTAATCTATGTATGTGATACCCACCAAGGTAGTCACATATTACTCGGGGAGGAATGTTTTCCCAATGATCATCACACATTCAAATACCTATAAGGAATATCATAGTTTTATAAATTCCCAATCAGAAATAAAACTCAAAGCCAATCAAATAAAAATACTATGAGGTCAACAAGGAAACTTGGAAGATTGAAACTATGAATGTATAATTCATTTACCTATCATAAATAAGAGTCTATGTACCTAGAGTAATATATTTTTAATCATTTTCTCGACTATACCTGTTTGAGGCATCATTCTAGGGCCAGGGGTCCATCGTGGACCTTAATTTCTTTTCCATTCCATCTATTACAATAAATTTTCATATTAAAAAATTATATATTTTTAAAGGTTCAATCACGTATAGTGGTGAGATCACACATATATATCTACATAAATATAACAAAATATCATAGGTAAGATACATAAGGATCAAAAACCTCATTCAGGAATTTATTCACTTTCTTCATCACTATAAAACTCAAAAAATTATCAACCATGCCCATGTAACAATCACTAACCGAATCTAGGCCCAAACTCAAGCTTGTTGATGTAAATTTATTAATTAAAATCCTATATAATTAATTAAATAATTCACTACTAATTCAATAATTATTCACTATTAGTAATATATTCTTATTATGTCACTAAGAGGCCTCATTATAGCCAAAATATGACCAACAACTGTGGAAGGTTAATGAAATCATCCCAATACCATCCCAAGAAGAGGCCCAAACAATCTGAAACCAATCGAGTGATCTTTTATTTTTATATAGATAAATTCTCAAAATAAATTAATATGGTATTTTACCTTAACATAAAATGAAAATAATGTAATGGAATAATCCTTATAGTAAATCCTACAAAAATGAAGAGAAATATGGTGGTAATATTTTTTGATTTCACCATTATTTGATTAAATACTCACCTAAACAAAATCTAGATAAAATGAAACTAGAAACATATACAGGTTAAGTGGAATGGATGGTGGAGTGTAATGAAATTTACATTAATTACACTATCGAAATTATATAATGAAACCCATATTAATTGGCTATCAATATATATGAGAGTGGTAGATCCCTCCTAGATATCATTCTTGAGTGAGGAAAAGAGATTAGGGGGTTTTAAAAAATAGTGGGGGAAATGTAGTCATTCATATATTTATTAAATATATATTAACATTAAATAATGAACTATGATCATCACCATTCCATGGTGAACATCCATACAGATCCACAAGTATCTCCATCACACCCTCTATAATATTATAGCATAACATTATCCTTACTCAAAATTTCATAGAGTGGGATAAACACTAAAACCAAAATATGCACCATGATGTGGTGCTACCTTTGGTCCAGAGAAATACCCACTAAGGATTGTCCATGAAAATCAAAGGTCAAAAAGATTCCCATAATGGAATCCCATTGTCCAATACATCCAAGGCCACCAACCACACCCAATCCTAAAAATGCATGTTTTTTCATTTCCATTCACCAGAATGCTCTAGACCACAGTATGGTCTCCCATGAGATTCACCACAGGGAACACCTCATGCGTCACAATTTCTATGTAATATTACTAGAAAATGTTTGGTCACCATGGTAAAGCTGTTGCGATCAGCTCATCCAAGGGGTATAACACTAAATTATCCTCATTGTGAAACTGCCCCTATAGAAAAATTCATTTCTACATCCATTGTACATTCTTTGACATAAAATTGAGCACATGATAACCTCGAAGGGAATCCAATAACATCCATATAAATCTTCATGAGATGGTCCAATTCTCAAAATATGTAATTCCTCAGACTGTTCTACCTAAACCATTATTTAACGGGCAGCACTATGTGACATTAGGTGTGCCTCTCCATTATTTAGAAGATTATTAACTGAGGCATATTGATAACATATATTTTTGGGAGACTATTCCCTCTAAATTGTAACCTAAGGGTGGATCATTAATCTAAAAAAAGCATTTCATGTACTTTATGTATATCAAACAACCCAAATATCCTTGATAAATAATATTATATGCTCATTAGACCCCTAATGTCAAAAATATAAAGGGAAACAACTAGTTTATATTATTGAAAAAATCATACCAAAATTATATATCATGGAATAAATGAAATCATATATTACAAAATGAAAAAAAATATGATACATGTCAGAGTTAACAAAAAATAAATAGATCATAATCTTTGACCAACACACATATCATCATTCTTTATCCACAAACTACATGTCCTACTAAACTAATACTTCATTATAGCCCCATGTGGTGGCTATGCCTTTAATGTAAACAAGAGAGTCTACCCACAGACAATGATATCCATATTGGTTACTTGGTATAGGTGAGTACAATGACCTAGTATGTATCTCCAATTTCATAATAATACTGAGTTCTATTATTGTCAAGTGTATCTATATTTAATACATATAATTAGGTTTTTTCATGTCCATGATATACTCCCACTTATAAACATAACTCAGAAATATCATTAAAGTATGCCTAGTTTTAGAAAATTTGAGGATCCAACTACTACCACAACCCATTCAATATCCACATTGATTCTATTACAGAATCCATTTCATACAATATGACAGAAAATTCATTCTTTGGTTTATAATTGGAAACATCTCATGTCAAACAACTACCAAACCCATACTGAAATATGTTTCATTGATTTTCCACCAATGACATATATTCTATATCCAAATACTATGGGTTGGTCATTATATAAACCATCGACCCACTACTGAGATATAATGGTATACTAGTCCATCCATGAGCTTATATCAATCCCTCCTTACATATGTCATGTCCATAGTATACAAATAATTATAACCAAAAACATCTCATTGAAAAAAATTTCATACGACGTTTTTCACTCAATGAAATACACCCCTACTACAACTATTACCCTATCGCAAAAGGAGTTACCCAAATTATTCATACACAACATCCCAGGACATATATACCGAGGTCCTCAATGTAATACCATTTTTTAAGACATGGCTATCACACCAACACATCATTGAAGACTATAGAATACCAATCAAGCACTCCATCATATCCCCTTTGGCTCTGGATAAGGAACATAAATATCACAGAATAAAAAAAATAGGGTGTATAACCCATCTATAAACTTATTATTTCATGTATAGGGAACTATTCGCATAATACCTTGACTCTTTTCATGTAAATGATTGAAACACTTATCGACCATTCAAGAAGTCTTTCACATTCATCAAGATTGATGATCACCAAGATTACACAACCAATTTCATATTGGGATACCCATTTAAATAACAATAGCATCGTGAAATTAAGACCACACTAATAAATCATAACTATGTATAAAGAAAATAACATGAACAATTGGAAAACTGGACTTTTCCCCAGGTGGAAAATAGAAAAATACACTCTAAAAAATTCATGATCCCCTTCCGATCTTGTAAAAATATATTTTTAAACTATTTAAAACGGTATTAAAGGAATATTTTCTAACACTAATACCTTTTCCCAAAATCCCATCAAAATATATCTATAAACCCCACTTTCATGTCACAATACCATTTCAAAATCCATTTAAAAAATATCCAATTTCCATTTTAATTATCATCTCAATAAATCATTTATTAGATTTCATTAAAAATAAAATTATCCTTTTGAATCCAACAAACTCCCTCATGAAAATCATAAATATGGCTTCAAACAGTTTTTAGATTAGGGCACCATCATCAATCCATTTGGCTAAAAATATGTTCCTCATTTACTGTTAGTCTAATGCAAGATCATCCGATCCTACTAAAAACTAAAAAAAATCAATGAAATGTACTATAAATATAATTATAATGGAAATAAAATTCAAATAAACAAAATAACCATGATTTGATGTATTTTAAAGAAAACTAACCTACCAAATCGTATACTCTATAATGGACCACATTATGTTACAATAGAGGCTTTTATAACCATCATCATAGACTATAGGGCACCTGTCTCATAGCCCAACACCTATATAAATTGATAATAATGCAATATAAATAATTGAATAATGAAGAAAATTAATGTAAATTTTTTTTCCAAATTTGAAAATTGGAATAATAGGCCCTCAAATTATCATGTTCCCAACAATGATGGAATCATGAGAAACCGTGTGTCATCCACTCTTGATGGACCGCCAACACATGGAATCACAAAATACTATAAATTTAACCCACATCACTACACAATTATAACTAAAATTAATTTAATACATAAATAATTAAATAGCATGAAAAATCATTAATAGAATGATGAATTATTTCTTATTAAAAATTTCTTAGGAAACCCCTATGAGCTGCACTTGAATCGCTTTTCAAATGATAAATTTTTTATCATGCTCTTACAAAATCATTTATCCAAACCCAATATAATTCATATGAGAAATATTATTGCTGTTTATAGAGGGAGAACAAATAGAATATTTATGGATATCTTACATCAGAATAATATGGTTAACTAATAAAAATCATCTGGATCTAAGGGTAAAATATTGGGAAAATATGGAGGAATTATAAAAAAATAGACCACCTTGAGTGGATCTACCTATTATAATAAAGAGTGCTAAACTCTAAAATTATCAGTCTACCCCTCATAAATAATGATGCCCATTGTCCAATAACTATCTTCCTTTCCAGATAGGTAAGTTACTAATCCCTAGAAGGTCCCTAGGTTGGCATCAATACCATCTAAGAGATATTGTTTTCTCACCTGCAAGTCATTGATAAAAAATTTAAACTACCCGTGGGATCATATTACTACTATAATATTCTTCCAATCCCCCATGAAACCCATTGTGTCCCAAAACATGTCCATAAAACATAGATTAGGGATGTTAATATTCATGGAATTTTATTCCATGATCAAATTCTAAAATTAAACTATCCATCAAATGAAATATTTAAATTTTATTTTAATTTATAACAAATAATGTTGTGGGTCAATAAAATATACTTAAAACACACTTATCATCATCAAGATTCCATTTTGTTCCTCAAACCTTGTCTCTTATCCTATCTTAGTCCTCAGACACTACAAAGTCTCCACTTCTCATCATAGAATATTGAAAATGGTTCCACCTTTCAACTCCAATCACCAAGACCATGCACAATAACTTTCTTCCAATTTTTTTTCTTTATTCATGGATTTTCTATACCAAATAAAAAATGATTCTACTAAAGTATCTTACACGTCAGTACTTTCTATTTTATGTGACATCATTTTATGGTACCTCCTTGATCAAATTTCATAGATAACCCCCATCATTGCCTGATGATGCACCAACACATCTCCATAATAAAATTACCTACTCCATATTCATCACTACATAATCCAAAAACCCACACCAAATCATAGTCTATAAACGCTGTGTGATTCCTTATTATATTCCTCAAATTATCGCTTTCATCATTTTTCTCCACCTCACGAACCATCACATTCCCAACTTGACTCATTATTGGACCACATTATAACCTAACCTAGAATTATGCTATTCAAATGACTCCAAAATATATTTATGACCCAATTAAACACATTATATAATTCTAACATATCATATAAATCTCTAATATGATATTTTAAATTTAATAATACCAATTGGGATTCCCTTCATAATGACACATCTAACTCCCACTCTTGTGTCCCCTCTAGGATATGCCCATGCTCTCATTGTTGTAAAATGAGAGGTTATACCTTTACATGTATAACGATATTTATTTTGGTCCAAAAAAATACATTAAAAACTCTAAATTGAATCCTTTTATGTACTATCATGTATTTTTTCACCTGAATCACAGGGAAAACTAGATTTTAGCCACCCAAAGTCATATAAAAAACTAGAATTCGTCCTATGAAACATGTGACCAACCATTCCAGATATTATGAAAATACTTCTCGATAACCTAAACAAAACTAAAATGGTTGAAACCAACATCTCACACATTGAATACAATAATGAAACATCTATTATTTATACTTAGATGGTGTTAAACCACCCTCATCAATTCTAGAAGTAGAAATTTCAACAACTGATTCACCCATGATTAGGGAAGTTTACACTATAAGATTCCTCTACTGATGACTAATTTTTAATAGTGTTGATCCCCATCATAATTATCACCTTCAAATAAAACATCAATTTTCTGACCCGAAAAATCATTAAAATTATATAAAAAGAAACACCAAACTATCGATACCAACATACTCATTTAACCATGTTCCCATAGTATGAGTCACTATTAAAACATCCTATACATACCAAATAATATTAAAAAAACATTGAAATGGGTCTCTCTTTGTCAAAAAGTTATGTTCCTATTAAACTATCTACATAGGTACTAGTTTCTCCTAGAGCATCACAACACATAATGTACACACATGCATCTTCATTGTTCAATAGTTCCCATGAAAACATGACTCATGAGTCAAATGAAAATTCATGATTCCAGGTTACCCAAAACCACTCCTAAAAAATCCAGAAAAATGGAATTAGTGGACACAAGTTTCTTATTTTCGACACATCAATCAAAAAAATTTCACACACCAAAATTCATTCATGTTCTGAAAAACCCCTCTTGGTATCAAAGTCTTTTCACTAAAAAATAAATTACCACAATTTTTATCCTAATAATTCTATTTTATAAAAACCATTTCCATTTATGAAACCCAATGTCAAATCCAATTTCAATAATCATTTATATATGATTTAAAAATTCATAAAAATACAAAATCATTTTTGAATCACTAACTCCATCATAAATTTTAATTAATCACAACTTTAATAACAATTTAACACACTCATCATTTCACTGAAAATGAGTTCTTTTTTTAAATGATGTTTTATCAAAATAACAAAATACAAAAAATATTTTTTATATTACATCCAAAAAAATCACATCAAAACAATAATAAAAAATCATGAAAACATTTTTCTCATATCAATATTAATTTGGTCACAACTTATTATATATGGGAGAAAAATCATTAATATTATAGATCGATTTAAATAATTTGGAATCCCATGAGGTGACTTATCATATGACACCACACATAGGTGAATGTATCATTACCCTAGTCAACCAAAACCATGATTCATATATAACAGAAAAATATCGTAACCAATATATATGACTCATCCAGAGAATCATCCATCCACTTAATATTTTTAGTCAAAACAAACATGTCACTCATTCTATATTTCATATTAAAAAGGATATAAATCATTTAAAAATATAGTTTCAACTGATCTCATGCTATTGAGGCATGCAATTGATCTACCACATTAATTATGAAAACCTACCTCCACAGAAACTACATTTTACCCTCCATAGACACAACCTGATACCATTTTGTAATACCCTGGAATGGGAAATATAAATTCTTTCTAATCAGGGAGTGACACATCAACTCACACATGACTCTAAATATTATAGATTCTAATAACATGTGGTGAGAACATAATAAATTCATTAGTAGAAAATTCCAGAAATATCAATGGTCTATATTGATCACTAATAATCCAAAAATTAATTATGAATATCCCTTATATGAGACCTCAGAAAATTCCTATAGGCATAAAATTAAGATTCCAGGATAATCCCATAGTCTATAATATATATAACTATAATAAATATTCTATATGATGAAAAAAACCAAATAGGGTAGAAAAAAATATTGGTATAACATGCATTATGCGTGAATAAAATTCTTATTATTGGTACATATATAACATAAATGAATATAAATACCCTATCCTTTATCCCAACTCAATTGGCATCATACCATATCTACAACCTCTGATACCTAATGATCTTCACCATGAGTGCATCCCCAAATAATACCTATATCCTAAGAGAAAACAATAGAGTCTACCTACATACCTTGAAATTCATGACATGTATGCGGGTAGGGGTGAATCCATTCAACCCGTAGGTATCACTAGTTCTTCAACAATACTGAGTGATATTATGATCATTTTTATGTGAATGAAACATATATAAATGGGTATAGACATTTCCATTTAAAACTACCAACAAACTATATAACACACGTTGAACATACCAGCAAACCCACTTTATCACCATTCTAGTATCCACCTCACACCACAACCTATATAATACCTAATTTATAACCATGTAGGAATCTATTTCATACCATAATACACATAATAATCACATTGATTCATTGTTAGAATCCTACTTTTACAAATCACAGCCTAATAAATATTCGACAGTTCACGTTAGGGTGTCAACCAAGGATGTATATCCCACACCCAAAGAATCATGGAGGTGTTTCATCCAAAACCATAAATGAAAAACTGAGGGATGATGGTATTATCATACGTATATAATCCATGTCCCATCCCCCATCACTTGGTGGAGGTCCATCATATATGTTTTATGTCAACGCACAACAACTTAATTAATATGTAGAAATCCACACCATATAACTCAATAAAAATGCCCCTTCAAAAAACAATATCCTATTAATTAGTGTATTCCATAGATAATTTCAATTACATAGATCGTTTCCATTTCTATCAATGTCTTAAACCCAATACCCATATAGGGTCATGTTCAAAAAACTAATCCATTCCCAATGTCCCTATGTAAGTCGATGAAGCACACTATCCCATCATGACGGAGTCCAGGTAGGAAACATCAATAACAACTCACCTCAATCTCCCTAGTCCCTAGAGACCATGTCTCATTTTGAAAACATGTTGAAGAACCATGTTGAAAATCTATGGGATCTATTACATTTACCATGACTGACATTTACCTTGATAAAAAAAATAAGTTATTAGGGGCATACCCACAAAAATTTCACTATCATCATTAAACAAGGGACACACCTAAAATGAAAATCATGTAACCATATGAAGAACATTTTTTGGATAAATAGTGGAGCACATTAATGAAGTCAAGAAGAAAAAAACAACTCCCACCCATTCCTATAAACCTCTTCATTATTCCATGATATATTTTTTTTAAAGTATAATTTTTTTAGAAACATATATTTTGACACCATGGCCTTCGACCAAAATCCAGTCAAAATATCTTTATATAACCTAGTTCTGTTTTGACATATAAATACAATACCCATTTAGAAAACCACTAATTTCATTTTATATTTTCATCTTAATCAGCCAAATTTAAAAAAAATATGGAAACGTTTTTCATTTTGAAAACAAATAAAGTCCATTTTGATAACCCATAAGAGGCCTAGTTTTACTCATTTGACTGGGCAACCACCATCACAACATTTAGGAATCTACTCTTTTGACCATTAGGCCAATGAGATCTTATAATAACTGTTTAGAAGTTATAAAAAAATAGAACATCTACAAAAATATATAAATTATGGTACATGAAAATTCTATAAAAAAAATAAAAAGACACATAGTAACATAACATTCCCCACCAAAAAATATTTTCATCCCCTGTAATATTCCTCAAACTCCACGTCGAAGGTAGATCTAAACATTTTATAAACACCCAATGCTCTTATATAAATCATAAAAAACATTAATTAATTATAACCCGATATAGTTAATTAAAAATCTATTTAACATTAATAGAAAAAATAAAAAAAGTTCATACTTCTATAATATTTTTTTCACTCACCGGGTAGTCTTGTGATGTTGAAACATTGATACAGCTGGTGTGATTTAATATTTATGAACCCCCATGCATCCGAACCAAAAAATAAATAATAATTAACCTAAAACAATAAAAAATTCTTCCATTAAGTGGTGAAAACACTCACAAATAAATGGTTCAATATAAGTAATGTAACAAAATGAATAATGCATTTTTATAGTGCCTCATGATACCCCCTCTAAGACACACATAGAAGATCGATAAATTGTGATTATTTAACCATGATCTCATGAAATATTTGATCCAAATGATATAAAAAATGAATGAATATAATTCAATAGTAGGATAAATAAATAATATCGGGAATAGAAGAGGGAATATTATAATAATGCAATGTGTTGAAACACTTTATAATTACAAATATCTAATGGTTATGTCAGAATAAAAAGGGGGACAGACTAAAATGGACCTCCTCAATTAGCTTTCCCTCCAATAAATGTTGAGGTATGGGACATGTAAACTTTTATTCTATATTTATATTATGATAATACACCCATATATTAAAATCAATCCATCAGGCCTTACCAACTAGCTAGTACCACTCTAATTGATTGATGTCCACATGCAGGGCCCTAGGACACTAGCACACCTACTAATTTTTCTATGACTGCTAATGAAAACTTTCAAGAACCCATATAATCACTCAATTCCTCTAATGAATTTACAATCCCTTATTAATTATCAAGAGTTTGAAAAATATACAATGTATCTAGTGGGTATGTATAGTTATTTGAAATTGAATTTATATATTAGGTTCTAAAAAAACTAATAAAAAAATGAAAATTCAAATTCCCACAGTAATCATCAACCCCTAATGACAGAGTTCATTAAAAAATCATGATCTTCATTCTAGTTCTCAAAAAACATTGACCCAAACCAAAAAATATTTATACTAAATTTTATAGTATTTCAAGGAAAGGAGGTTTTAATATATATATATTTATTTATTTATTTATTTATTTATCATAACACATGTCATCTCTAGGAATACTCACTTTCATTTTAACCATCATTCTCAACCTATCCCAATTTCAAATTCATTCTAAATATTCTGTGTTTTCTCACAAAACATAGATTGAGAAGACACTATTAAACTCTTATAATGAGGAACATTATTCTAAAAAACATGAATCACTACTCATATCCATACCCAAAATAGAGGTGTCCCTCAATAACAACATTTTTTCCATAGACTGTAAGATGTTACAAATCAAATAATGTACATTATTATAGAACTAACCACCAAAATCTTATACACATAAGGTATGATTTTATGCCATATTTCTCCTCAAAATAGTAATAAGCAATATAATACACATTCTTAGTTCTCTATCAACCTACTTGGTGTGGTTTCCATCATACCAAACTCAACTAAATGAAAAACACCAACAATCATCATATGGAAAAAGTTTCACAATAATAATCTATCTCAATAACTAACACACTATCTCATAAAACATTATGTATGACTCTATTCTAATGGAATCATGGTATCATAAAAATAATCACTCAGATGTATGTACCCAACAATTGGTGTTATTATTCATTTTGATCCTACACCAACCAAACCCACTTTCATGCTCTCATCATGGGAACTTGTGTACTATTGATCAGATACACATTCAGATCACATCATAAAACATATGATATTGAGGAAAATAAATCAAATCCCTCTATAATCACATCAGAACAATAAATATATAAATTTTTATGGAGATCAGATAAAATAATATCTATGTACAAACAAAAATATAAAATCCCACATGACTATCCAACAATGAATCTCTGTACATCCATGAACCTTCCATCAAAATATTCATCCATTCATGATTAATTTGATGTTTCTATCATCTTTTGTATCATTTTTATTACTATTATAAATAAATAAATGGATCTCTGTAACCTTGTATTTTCAATTATTTCATTTAATTAATATTTTTTGTCATCCCACTCATTTCCAAATTCTATCATTAAATATTATCCACTATCCATTCCTGATTCACATAAAAATCATTCCTTACTTTCTACTAGAATTCATTCATAATAAGGTCGAAACCATATAATGATAATAATTTATGATACACCCAAAACATCCTTATACCTATCCGTGATCCAATCCTAAATAAGTTATATAAGCATGCATTCCAAATAATTTGTCTTAGGGAATATGATTGGATTAATAATAATATATAAAATGATTCATAATTAATGACATATCTACTTATAGATTGAAGCCTCTCAACAGCACCAAAACCCAAAAAATAATTCAAACATTAAAACATTCCAAAATCACCAATTCTATTCAATTTTTTAAGGGAAATTGAGTTATAAATCAAATTTAAATATACTTGTTTTCTAATATAATAAATATGAGGCGTACCTAGTAGTTTATTAATCTGACCATTCCTCTCTCTTGACAATCACATCTATTAAGAAGAAACCACACCCCCAATTCGCTTCTTTATATTCAATTATTTCATCTATTCCATGGCCTACTACATGATCACCCAAAATGGGGAATTTTTTAATAACTAATAGTATCTAACCATCCTCTATCGATCCTTGATATTAAAATATATGATAAAAATTAATTATCACATGTTAAACAACACAAAAAATCAATAGGGACATGCAACACATAAATCTAGACGTCAAAATCCAAACATCAACACCAAATCACACCATTTAATTTTCATCAAAAAGGTTATGGATTCACTATACCTATATCAGAAGCCCAACATCACCTCCCATGCACCAATCTCATAATCTAAGGAATATAACCATGTATAGAATCATTTAGACTCTCAATAGACCGAACTAACATTTATATTAGGTTCCCTCATACATCGAAACTCATCTCGATAATTGTTGAAAAGAATATCACTAATCAATCAAGGAAATTGATTAACAAATATCCCCTATTGTATCATAATGACTCAATGTTATCCCATTGATACCATTAAAAATATCTCACATAGGTCAAAACATTAATGGATCATATCAACTCCCATCGAAAATATCACTCGACAACTCATGTGCCAGAATAACCACTCTAGGGTTGCTCTCTCTATCAAACATTCACATGTACACACACACACACACAAATATATATATATATATATATATATATATCAAGCATCACATTACATCTCACTACACCTCAAGGGTATGATTCCCCACCATGCATCAATTTACCGAAATTCTTCCATGGGGATCTTGATGTCATCCATATGTGTGTTGGAGTCTTCGTGTAATGATTCATGTTTAGTAAAACATTATAATATAGTTTCGTTTTGCATAATTTCATCAATAATATATATGGGATAAAACCATACATTATTTCATGAAACTATAAAACACTAAAATATTTTTCTCTCATAACAAATACAAAGGGACTTTGTTTCTCTTCTTACTCAACATGGTTCATTATACATCACTTATTAACAGGTCTATATATTCATTATCAAGGTGAATCCCTCTATAGTATCCACATGAACTATCATTAAGGAATATATAATTTATTTTAGCTAAGTAAAATTTCACTAAAAATTTATATATTAAAATTTAATATATGTAAGTGTTGATACATTATATATATAAATACTCATCATTAATGATATCAATGAAAAATAAGAATAAGTATGCAATGTGTATCCTATGTCCTAAATATGATGCATTAACAGCAGAAATTTTTTCATTGGTCTAATATCGAAAACTATAATAATTTATAAATCTATGAAACTCATGTGTTTCACAACTAAGTGAAATCATACATCAATAAATATGGAAACTATGAATAGAAATCACAAATATTGTTAAACTATGATTTCCAAAATAAGGTGTTCATAATGAAAAAGTTCTCAGTCCATCAGAATCAAAACTATTTCTTTTTCATTATCTACAGTATTCAAAATGGTAATACAATTAAAAATTATTCATTGGTACCAAACTCTAATGTCTCTATTTCGTGGTACACTTTTTTGGGGCTAGAAATAACGGCAGCCTTGCGATATTAGGAATGCCTCACAATATGATAGTGTCTATAAACTAACAATGGGGATATATGGTTTAACATTGGGATTTTATAACCCCATTTCAAATTTTGAAATAATTTAAAAATAACCAATCACATCTATCAAAAATAAATAGTG
Source organism: Viscum album (assembly GCA_963277665.1). NCBI lineage: Eukaryota > Viridiplantae > Streptophyta > Magnoliopsida > Santalales > Viscaceae > Viscum > Viscum album. Next base: position 652,408,062 of record OY728133.1, on the reverse strand, counting down.
TACAAAAAATTAAATAATAGAACATGCTATAAAAATACTTATGAGGAAGAAATCATTCATTTGGAACAATAGGCTTGCCAATATAAAAACGTTCATCAACCACTATGTAGATCCCATATAGAAGATAAATAAATGGTACAAATGTCTTGAATGATTTAATGACATCACTAATCGTCACCTTATTGAAATATTCAATCCCGTATGAGCAGTCCTTATTGGTCATGAATCATTGGTCCTCTTCATTACATTAACATATTATTAGTGAATACTTCTTTAGTACACATGTACAACGAGCACCCAAGAAGAGTGTTTGTGATGGGAAATAGGGAATCAACAATATAGTCTTGTACATAACCACTAAATTAATAATTTTTAATGTGTCTTCAACAGCTGAATAAATAAATAAATTTTAATTAAAAAAATAATTAACCCCCATAAATCCTAAGTTTATAACATGTCACCGGATATCAAATATATAAATATTATTCTATGTCAATGTTTCTCTGAAAGAACATCTAAATAATTATAAATAATACCAAGAATAAAAATAGATTCCTAGGAATTTATCATATGAAATACAATAATAAATTTCTCAAAATCAATTACAAGGATAAAATATTAAAAAAATATAGAATTAGTAGGCATGTATTTGATTACTGGGAGTTTATCCTAGGAAATCCATTTAAATGAGGTAGACCCAAAAACATTTTGGTATCCAACAAGGAATCCAATATTCATTATTTATAATTTACGGATCTAAATAAGTATCCAAGGCAACTCATATATTGCAGGTGTATCCACATGGTCATAAGGATTACCCTTAGCATATCATAAATTCATGCTTAAGGATGGGTTTTAAGTAATATCACAGACATAAAATATTTTTAACTACTAACTCCAATTTATTTTCCCTAACATTAATAATAAGAAAGAAAGAAAGATCCAATGAAACAACCATGAAATTTCATATATTTGGTGCATCAACCATATCATGGGGAGTGTCACAGGTATCCTATATATTAGGATTCATGGTCAAGTCCTATATAGGAATAAATAGTATTAAGAGATTTAGATATAACTATGATTTCTAGGAGGAAATCCTATGAAATACATTCATATGGTTGTAATCTTTTTATAAGGACCCAAGGAATCTATTTACCATTAATAATATCCCTTTTCATCGATTCTAAATTGACAATGTTGCAAAAAAATAGATTCATTTTCTAACATGATAAGTGAAATTAAATCAATATACCTAATTAAAACACCCTTATATAGTACCATTGTCATAATGAGAAACCCATAAGGGGCCCCTTGGTCAAACTATATCTCAAAAACAATAAAGGAAATAAATCCACTCATTATCATAACAAAACCTCATTAGCCTCATATGAAATCCTGATTCTATTCATTCTATGGAGAGAATCTCAATCCCTCCACCATTCTAGTTCCAACTATATTTTTTCTCACAAACCCAAGACATCCATTAATATATCTAGGTTTTTCAGACCAAATAATTCATCTCATTGAGGGGGAGGAACTATTTTATCATGCTCATGTCACAAGACAATGAATCTAAATTAAATCAATGTATCATAAATTCCATTTAGGGAATATGAGACTCAGACCAGTTGGTGAGGTATCCTTAAGTGCGTCCATGAGGCCCAAGTTCAAAACTAGGTGGGGGCATATTTACGGGGGTACTGTAGTAGTACTGTATCATGTAATGTACACTATTGCTAGTATTTTAGAAGTTACTATAGTAGGAACTATTTGGTATTGTAACAGTCATAACTATTCACCTTAGGCCACTGGTATGTGCTTGGAGTCTTTAAGGCCTTCAGGCCACCTAGGCCTTCGGGTCAGTAGGGATTTCAGGCCAACTTCAAGGCCTTTGGGCCACCTCAATGTCTTTGGCCCACATTAAGTTTCCCCGATAATACTCTAGAAAGAGGAGAAGCCACATAGGAGGATTCAAATATGGAACACTCACGAGGGAAGAACCGATGGATTTTGAAGAATGAGAGTGTATGGATATACCATCGGGACTGGCATGTGCTTGCATGGGAAGTTTTTCCAGATGGTCTTGCCATGGTGGAGAGCTTTCATCACAATGCAGATGCTGGGGAGGGGTAGTTCCTTTAAGTTATAGTCTGGTTGAATTCATTAAGACCTTCAGGTTGTGTAATATCTCTTAATCCTTTGGTCCATGTAATCACTACATTTACAATCCTTCTAAGTGTTCCCCAACATCCCTTGAAAACAGGGTTATCAAAAATCAATAAAAATGAAGGCCTTTGGGTCGGTCAGGCTAGTAGGTCCAAACACTCTAACTCGATCACATCCATATACCAATAGGTCACTAGGATACCTATTCCAAGGTACACAAGACTTACACAATTAATTTATGTCTTTCCCATCAGTTTATGGGAACTTAAATGTTTAAAATTATAGTCTTATCCTTAACTATTGACAATCGAGGAATCATTCCAGTTTTAAGGGTCCTTCTTGTTCCTTGACACCTTTTCTATTCCATTTATATGAATTTAATTTTTTATTAAAAACTTCATTTAATTAAAATAGTTGAATCACTAAAAGTAGGGAGACCACATATCACAGACCATATAAATATTATCTATTACGATTTGGAAAATTAAAAAGTATACCTTATATCAACCATTGACTTATTTCCTTTTATCATAACTTCAAAAATATCACCGTATAAATTCTATGTCTAATTGAACAACATAAGACCAAAGAAGGCCAAAAATCATGAAAAACCTACCAAATAAATTAATTATTATCTTTTATTATTAATGAAAAATTTATAATTAATTGATTATTTAGACACAAATAGGTGTGAATTCATAACAAATCACCAAGGGACCTCTGAATGACAACCGACCACTTGTGGATGGTTCAAGGCGTCCCCTTGACAACATCTCATCCTAAAACCATAAAATTGAAACAACATTAAAAAATAATTTTATATAATTCTAGAAAACCCCTAAATGAATTGAAATATAGAAATAACACCAATTAAAAAACTAAAACATCATAATATAACCCATATTAAACATCCTTTAGTCCCACTATTAAATCTCTCTATAATATAAGATGATATCACCATGATTCAATGAAATCGGTAATGAACCCCTGGATAAAGAAAATAAAATAATGGATCGACAGAAGAGATGACGAATGGGGAAAGTATAAGAGATATTTACTTGAAGTTACCATGTAATCTTAATAAGAAAACCACTTTATATGGGTGATATAAAGATAAGGGAGGGATTTATCCATCATCGCCATCACACTTGACCGAAGAAAACATAAGAGAGTGAGGAATTTAGAAATAGGTTGGGAGAAATGGGTATTACAACATTTAAAAAAATAGTTTTACACCATGGAATTCACCACTATGCACTGAACTCTATGGTGATCCTATTAGAATCCTTTGTGTGATCTTTGGTATTCCTACTTCCATGTTAAAGCCCTACCTCTCCCTTTTTTTTATTTCTCATAGTCAAAACCTCAATTCGACCATGGAACACATTAAGTACTTTTTGATGCTCATATTCCATCAAAAATACCCCCATCTAGTGGATGTGACACAATTTATTAGGTCTGATATTTATCATAGGGGAATCCCCTAGGCCAAACCCCTAATAAAACCTACCATGATCACAAAAATGATGAGTATTTTGTTTCATTCTTAATCGATAAAATGATCTAGACTAAATCTTGTTCTATCTTATAGTTCCAATAGAAAAAACCTTAGGTTCCATTCCAAATTGAGAAATATTTACAAAAAAACTCATATTCACCACTATAGACTGATTAAGACCTTCTCCTATATAAGTTCCACCATGTCTGCTCCCACCCATGGGGGTGCACATTCTGAAACAATCAGGTTTATTTTGTAAAAACCTTTCTCCCATATACTATTAGACAACAAATACACTCATTAATCCTCTAAACACATTCAAAAAACATAATCATTATAATATCAAAATAATGGAATCATGATTCAAACTCTATTTCATGAATAAAATCCCCTAACCATAATAAAAAATACTAAATTTCATATTTTGGATAATACAAGATGATTCAGATTTATTTTAACAAAACTATGTATCTTTGGATTAAGAAATTATTATAATTTTAATTATTTCATGGATTATTTTATAATAATAAGTTAATTATATATTTATCATTTGTTAATGATCCAGCCCATTATTTGAATGTTTGAGTGTTTGTGTCTAACGTTACTTTATTTCAAACCATTTACATGAATCCCCAACATATATGATATTATACACTCAATAAGTGGAGTTATTATTTTGATATTATTGATGTTTTAAAACAATAATAGACCAAAAATAGGGGTTCAAAGGGGAATAGAGTATAATAAAAATCGAGTTTATACCAGCAGAATGATTTACTCTCCCTAAGGTGTAGGAAAATTTATCATCACTCACTAAACCAGCCATAAATTTAAAACCCATTTTTTATTTAGTAGTTTTTATAAGAAAGTAAATTTCTATTTATAGAGACACAGAAATTAGAAAATTAAATAGAATCCCAAGAAAAAATGGATTTTTCATAATACATTTTTCTTATGTAATAAGAATTATTTATGTATATGATGATACAAAATAGTAATTTGGTATGATTATATAAAAAAATTATCCATTATTCAAAGAATAAAATTAAATTGATGATAATATTTAGTCGCTAGCCACCATAATTTTAGATCGAATGACACCATATATAGATGTAGTAAATAGTCCTGTATCATGGACTATTCATGTTTTTGGGATGTTCTAATTACATTGATGACTAATATTAAATTATTTGACCATAAAATATGTTTCCATAAACTTTGTAGTACAATGAAATCATTTTTTAAGAAAACAGACTATATTATTTAAGGAATGTTATAATAATTATTATTTTTTAATGCTTCATATTAATATTTCTTTCAAGATAAATGAATACCAAAATATTATTCAGTGTAATTTAATAGACTAATAATTTAATGTATGTTAGAAATATGCATATTTTCAACTAAAATATACACGTGATATGACATTTAAACATTATATTTAAAGGGTAATATTGATAAAATACTAATATAAATTATATATTTTTTATTTAATGGAATATAACACTACACATTTGTTATTATTATAATTTATTCTGGAGAAAGAAAATATCCTTATTAATATATATATTTTTCATTGGTATATGTGGATGTGAAATACTATTGTGAAATGACATGTAAAATTTATATATTAGAGTCCCCATTAAAAGATGATCCATATTTGGAGGAAAATAAGGGTGATAATGAATCAAATAGGGTTCACATAGATGATTCATGTTATAGTTATCCATTTTTTCACGAGTGTTCATTGATCAGTAATCATAATATGTATACATGAATGGATATTATTTCTGACATATCTCCATGAAAATTTACACAATAAAGTGAGGAACTAGAGAATTGTGACCATTCGTTAATTATTCAAATTTATTTTTTTAATGTTTGGGGCCGAAGACCCATTTTATTATTAAATAAATGTAATGACCTATTGAGATGAAAAAAAATCCCATATTTTCAACATGTACATAAGATGATTGTGTATATTGAATGATTAAAAAAATTATTCATGCTAGATAGTGATATATCAATGAAAATGACTTTTTATCCTTTCTACAAAAATTCACTTGTTTCATTCATAACATTCATGTGAATATGATAATTTTAAAATTCCATATCATTTTCAATGGATCAAAAAATTATAATTTCATTAATAATTGTGTATCATCAGTTCTTTTGGAGAGAAAGAAACAGGGAATATAAAATATTTTGATGACATGATCGAAGCTAGTGGTGACAATGAAACATCCTTCAATGAAGATAAACATTAAGAGGGAATCCAATTGGTATGATTAAAAATTCATTTCATGTAGTTATATATGTCGTATAAAATGTAATTTAAAATATGTTAAAAATTATTTAAGGGGAAGATTATTATTTAAAAATATTCTAAATTAAATGTAATCTTTGTATTTTATTTTCATTTGTAATAGATAGAACTTATATATCACACTTTTTTACTCAATATATAGATACCCATGATATTCATGATGGTTGTAAGAGATAAATATTCCCTTTAGTTTTCTAATAGAGCAAACGAAGTATCACTAGCTAGAAGAAAAAGATCATCTCATAATTCTCAAGTGATCAAATCTAGTATTAGAAAAATATTATTATGTCCATAACATTAGTAAAACATTTCATCCTTTATGTTTTTGGAGAAATTATTTTAGATTATGGTATCAAACATCCAAATAAAGACCTATATAAATAATCAAATAAAAAAAGACATATATATGCAATAAATGATGAATTCCAAACCACATGACTCATCATACAACCTATAGTCTGTATATCTAGAAGGTGATATAATCAAATAAAATTAACAGATATATAAATATATGTATTTATGAACATGAGTTAAAAAAGATGGATTTATAAAAATTTTACAAAAAGATAATAAACTAAATCATCCTTACTTAATCATGGTGAATATTTCGCATGTATTCTAGAATCGGTACATAAAGTTATTTGAGAACCATTTCTTGTAAAACATAATGATAAACTTTCCTTATTTATTACATTTTATTATAAAATTATTATCTATATATATAATACTCTGATAATAAAAAAATATATTTCATTTTTTCCATTTTAAGAATTTAATTGTGAATTATATATTATAAAAAGAAAGGGGATCAATGAACTCTATTTTTATTAACAAAGATAATGTTTAAAAATTAAATTATTAATGATCATAATGAGTATGAGATTAAATTCCCACCATTATAGTGAGATTGATGATGCATTATGATAATTATTCCATTATTATTATAAAAATATGCATTAATAAAAGTTACATCCAAAATTAAACTAGTATTTAAACCATATAAAAAATTGAATCACATGTATGTTATGGTATGGGGAAAAACAGAACCTTTAAAACATTCATGTATGTAGATATTTTTTATTTTTTTAGGATAAAAATTGAAACAAATAGTAATCATGTGGCACAATGTGAATATTTGTAGTATATACGATTGATTAAAATCAGTATAACCTATAGAATCCATGCGATATAATATTTATTGTCAACTGATAAATAATATTTTTAATATGGTATCTCATATTCAAAAAAAACGTTTGTGAAATATATAGATTAATGAATTTAGAGATTGAGATATTCAGGATGTAAAAAATGATGGGCCACGAAACATTTTCACAAGAACCCATTATTGAGGTTCTTCCTTAAAAATATGTACCAGAAAAGTTAATTAAAGAAGATATAAGATTCAGTAGATATGGTTTAGTTATTATCACGATGGATGAAATGTTTCTCATTATGAATGGTTAAATCATGTCTAACTAGTAATAAATATATTGAATCAATGTTGGACATGGATTTTAAATACATAATAGGTGTGAAGGATTTCCAAAAAAGATAATATATTCTCTATGTTGAAGCAATTCAACAGTTAATGTGATAAAATCTATTGAGTAATTTCATAATTATATGTTATTCCATATGGTTGTGATAACCAAATTCATGAAATGAATCATTAGAAATTTATGTATATATAACATAACCAATAATATTATGATATCAAATTAATACCCAAATTTATCAAGGATAATGTAATCTGTTTAAGTAATAAATATTTCATTGAAATCGAAGAACTATCTTTTGGATTCGGTAATTAGGGAATTTTATCTCTTCTGAAATAAAATTGATCAATGTTTCTACAAAAGTTTAGTGGTATTTTTTATTTTTACTAGTGATATGTGGACAATAGATTGTAGTGTTACAACATCAATACCTAAACTCTTCTCTATCAATGACTTAAAAAATCACCATATATTATATGAATAATGATCTATTGAGTTTGATCTAAAAGGATTCATAAAATGAGTGAACTTATATAAACTAATGATCTAGTAAAATCCACGAGAGTGTTGTTTCTTTTTTCAAATGGAATAAATCAACCGAAAAGATTCATTTTCAATCACATGAAAATAATAATAGAGTTAATTGAATTCATAATAATTTATCTAATAAATTTAATATATATATATATATAATGTTGTGTAATATTACTAATCATATGAGGAAAATTCCTACATAACAATAATACAAATTGGTTAAAACCTCCCCTAAGAGTAAAATTATACAATTAGAGGAATATAGAGATGATGTTGAATATTTAATACTGAGGTATACATATTAAGGTTTCTAAATAAATATAAGATAAAATGATGAGTTCAATGTGTCTTATAGTCGATAATCATATAAAATATTAATATATTGCAGCTTCTTGATGTAGTTATGGATGTAGATTGAAATCATAAAATCGCCGATAGACCATTATAGTATATTAAAGTTAAATAATTATCATATATTTTTATGATAACAACATGTGTTTTTTATTTTAAGTGATAATTATTATCATCAATTGGAAAAGTATATACATTTTTTATATAAACTCTTATAGAAATTCACATTAAGACATTAAGTCATAGTTGGTAGAGTATTCATTGAGGTAATTGTATAAGATTTATTTTATAAATAGATGTCTTAAAATAAGCTTAAATATCTTTTGAGAGATTACTATTGCGGTATTTTTTGTTTGTTGTTGATTAAATGAGAGACTATGAGGGTTAGTTCCTAGAAAAAAATTTATTCATGTATATTCGATTAAAAGGGAAATCATATCTAGTTTTATAAATGAATTTTCTATTCTTATTATATATATTTTTATTCTTATATATTCCTTATATAATAATTTCCTTACAATATTTGATATATCAATGGGATATATCAGTTCCTACTATACTGGAAATCTAATTACACTGTCTGAATTATACTTAAATTAATGGATGGATACATGGAATAAAAAACACTAAATACACATGGGATATTATCAAGGGAAACGAACTCAAACATACCATAAGATCCATAGAGCTTTCCCAACACCCCAAAAATTCATCCTTTCACACTCAACTTACACACCTAAGAGTATATCCAATTAACCCCAACATATACATCTTTTATTCCAAACTACTTTCACTCAGCCTTCCATAAATTTCTTAAAAATAGTAACCTTGGGGTACTTATTTTCATAATTTAGAAAATAAAGAGAATATCCAATGTTTTTCATTCCCTCGTATCACAAGAATGCCTTCAAATTCCTATAGATATATTTTTTTGCTAAAAGGTTGATAAATTATTCAATAGGGTGGGTAATTGTGTTCCCTAATTGTTTGAAATAAAAGGAATATTTTTGGGGAGGAAAAATTTATATAGTTCATTTATTATAGGGAAATTGAACCTCACATGTACACACATATATTTTTCACTCATCCAATCGTATCCTTGGATATCACCAACTACTTGGGGTAGTATTTTTTTACATTAGATAATATATCATCCTAATACCAATAGTGGACCAATTTTCCAAAGTATCACTTAGGAGAACCCTATTATTCTATCATTCTAGGGAAAACCTATTTTCAAACCCTATTGTCACAAGTGAGCTATATTACACAAGTAACACTTGAGAAAATCCTCTAATCCACTACTATGATAGTTAAACACTTTTATGACCTTATACCATTTGGGTGAATCCCTTTCCTTAACCTACTGTCATTTTAGAATAACCTCCTTCAACCCTTGAAATTAGGTAATTCATATAAATTTTCCACTACATCGTCGAGGATGTATACCAATGATCCAATGACCAATCACACATTCCACAAATTCACATGAAATAATCTCTCATTACTAATACATCCTCCTAATCATCTATATTTACATGATTAGGGCATGCACCCCATCATTCATAACCTTTTATAATGGATTCACCTGGTAATATGTGGATCTAGTTTATAATACATGATATGTAAAACCATTGGGTGGTGATGGTCTAGGATTCAAATATTATTGGATCCCTATTGAGAAGTAACTAGAGAAGTATATCCTCGCATAATAATGGACTTATTTTCTATCAAATTCGTCATGTATGGTAGGGAAATATTCTTAGAGTAATCCTCAAAACATTTTAATAGGATTCCATTCTTCTCTAGCCTCCAAACATATACCATAACTAATAATAATAATGAATATGGTAGAATGACATTATCTATTGGGTTTATGACTCATGATGGTTTCTATTTATGAAACCATCAATGATATAGGAATACATTCCATGGGACGTCTATTTAGTGTAACCTACAAAACTCTATTAATTAATCTATGTCACTAACTAGGTTAGGCATAATAAGGAATCCTTTGTGTGTAAACCCAATTTAGATCAAATCATTTTTTTAAAGGAATGTTCTTAATCATCAACCTATTGTTTCTCACATTGTTCATAACTCAAATGGTTTTAGTGATTCAGTTTGATCATACCATTATCTTGATTAAAACACCTTTGCATTAAAACTCAAGATATATATATGCACTAACATTAACCTAACGGTGTTCCCCATATACATTATACCTCCACAATACTAATTTTTTAAAATTTCATGACACTAAATTCCCCATAATATAATGTTAAACAGTGCAAAAAACATCCCTGAAACATGACATTTACCATTGTACACAACATCTAGGCATCCCATTATTAATCTAAATGACCAAAATTCTTATTGAATGATATAAAACTATTTGAAAATAGATTAATCACATGACATTAAAAAATAGGTTATGGTATTATCCCATGAATTTAAAAATTGTATATCAAACTATTTTATCATTGATTCCCATTAAATTGGATACATAGGACACCTACCTGATATTTAGACTAAACATAAAAACCGTAAATGAACATCCCTCACATGGAAATATTACATATATCATGGATGTCCCTTTCACTGGTCCATATCACAGGGTACAACAATCTATATTGGTTATCATTCTCATGTCCTTCCCCCACTTGGTGGATAATATACACACCAAGTGTTATCAACGCCCACCTTAAAGACCATATTATTTTTTTGTAACTCATATATCAACTTAGGGAGTATGTATTACAATTGAGTCATGACCCAAACTCATTTCTCCATAATCCCTTTGGGGGTAACTAAGAGGGTCCTCCACTGAATAAGTGAAATAAAAAACCACTTATAGTTACCTTTCATTAAGTCAAACTAACTGATAAATAAGTATGTATTGTTGGGATTGACGAATAAAACAATCTATAGAGACCAATGTATCATATTGGAATAGAGATTGATAATTCATATAGTGTATAACATTGTAGTCAAACATTTTTGCAGAAAATTGGTTATCAACTGTTTACATTGGGTCAAGACTCTTGACACATGATCTGACACAAATAATTTATCGAAGGATGAGTTTCATCGACCACTATTTTCAATGGTATATGGAATTGTAGAAAAAATCAGGAAAGGTAAATCAAATTGATGTTTATAGTAGACATTTCTGAAGAATTATGATTATTAAATATGTTAAAACATCATTTATAGTAGAATAATTTTTGTTCTTTTATATAATCATAATGGGACTATTTTTGTTTTACATGTTCTCAATTTTATGGAGTAAATAAGAATGACCTACATCATCCTAGTGTGAAGTTTTTCGGATTGATCATTTCAAAAGTTCTTGTTCATGTATGTTCTAAAGGAAGATGTTCTGTAGGATTCATGAAGATTTGATAAGAATCTATAAGAATTTTTATGTGTTGAGAAGTGGCCAATGTTTTCATCAAAAGGAAAAAATCATGATTTTTTTATTTTTATGAGACGGAAGATGAACTGTTTTCTGCCATTTTTCAATTTTGAGCTACCTATAAATAGATGTGAAAGTATAATGTAATGTGAGACTATTTATTTTTGGTTGATGGTGGTAGTACATGTTTTTATAATTGGTTGAAAAATATTTCCTAATTTAAATTTCATTAGAAATTTTTTTGGATAGAATATTATTTCAAAAAAAGATGTGGAATGTGTTTTCTATAGTAGTTTGAGTAATCAGACTGACAGTTCCATGTAAAGATATAATAAAATTGTAATTTCTCCAAGATAATCGATTCAGAATTAATTCTATGGAGAAGTGTCATACAGAGAAATTAGAGTGAGTTATCTTATTTATTTTTATAATGATGTCTAGATAAATTGTTCCTTCCTTCTTCTGGGAAAAATGTTTTTATTTTTTTATAAAGCATTGAAAAAGAGGATATTTTTTAAGTAGTACTTTTATATATTCTTAAAAAAATAGTGAAGGGTTTTAAACTTTTTTAAAAATCTTATTAACATTATCAGTTCTAGAAGAATCATGTTCACTATTATATTTATCATAGTGAGACATAAGTGTAATTCTACTTCTTACTTATTTAATCCATAGAAAATTGTATTTTTCTAGTGGATTGTGTGCTATTGGATTATTTCCAATATATTCGAAGGAATAACAAATCATATTGAGTTGTAAAACATGTAAATAATTATGTTCCAGTGGACATATATGTTTTTTTAGGAAAGTGATTATTCATTATTATGAGATAAAAGATTAGATATAAGAAATAAAAAATAAAAGAAAAATTTATCACCGATTCACCACCTCCCCAACTTAGCGATTTCCTTGATCCTGCATGGGATTTTTCACATGGAGATTTGTATTTCACTCCACTCCCCAGTGAGCTGATCTCATGAAATTAGATTTCAAACAATGTTATCACTTTCATACAAGTTTCAATCTCCAAATTTTAATATGCTAGATAACATATTCATCAGGGTCATTTATGAAAAAAACCAGTAGTTTTGGTCTTGATGTGACTGATTCATAGAAATAATTTTTCATAAATACTCCAAAAATGTTAGAATTATTGTCATATGATAAAATAAAAATGTTTAATTGAAGAACTACCACAAATTAAATGAATCTTCTGATTGTAAAACAAATTTCTTCAGGCCCATTCTTGATTGAAAATCCACCAAATCCAAAGACAATAGTAGTGACCATAAAAGAAAAAATAATGTATAAATGACAAGATATAGTGTTGGAGGATTTTTACTATCATTAACACCTTTGGGATCATCTAATTATTCATGGTTTTGAGATTTCATAGTGGATGAGTCATGCCTACCCCACCTATAGTGATGGGGGATTTTTTATATACCCCTGAAATATCTCAATGAATTTCATTATTCATCATGATGGGAGACACATCAACATAAATATATCTATAGATTCTCTCATTGTTTGAACCATCTCCCTCTTTGTTGACACAAACTACAAATGTTTGATGGAATTATCTATGATAACCCTCCATATAATAATCCTAGCATTGGATTAGAAAGGGAAGGGGCAGCCTCGCAAATGTTGAAAAAGGAAATGAACCTCCATGGTAGGGAAATAAAAATAAATTTTATATTTTATTCAGGATATACATATATAGTGAAATCAATAAAATTAAACCTATAAAGATGAAATGATTGTAGTCATACATTACACATCAGAAAAATTCATCAACAGAGGACCCACTAGAGATTTATAGAATTATTCAAATATTGGATAAATGGACGAGGAAGTATTTTTCCAATTTATATTCAATGATGAATAAATTTTAATAAATTTTTATTCCAATATTTGGATACAATCTACCAATTTGGGAGTTCAATTTAATGTTTTTTCAATGTCTCCTAAGCGGTCCATGAAAAATAGGCAAAACTATGGCCACAACCCATCAAAAACTTGATGAAATTGATGAGAAATGATGTAATAAATTTGATGTATAGATAAATTAATTAATGATACTCAACACAAAACTATTATAGGAAAATCTTTCAACTATGTGCAACACTCAAATAGAGATTCACATTTCCCCCCATAAAAAATATTCCTCAATAAATTGGGGATTCTCTATAATTGTTAATTACAAACAACCATCTAACTAGTTCAATATTCATTATACAAGGACTTGATTGACAGTGAATATTTGTAGTTTTAAACACTTGGGTTGTCACGACCCGACCCTACCAAGGATCGAGCGCCAAATACCCCAAGCCCTCCTCCATAGGCCAGGGGCTGGAGACCAGCGCCGAAGGCACAATAACTCGGGGAGGCCTTTGCCTAAGTACCTGTATAAATACACGTAGCACACTCAATGAAAAAGTGCAGAGTAAAAAGAAAAGAAAAAAGGGAAACTGTTATAAATAACCACAAGAGTGCATCGACCTCTAAGAAGTACAAGTAAAGTGTTGAAAAGGAAAAAGGGGTAAAACACACGCCCAACCAAAAAAGTGCCACAACCCGGCAACAGGTAAACAAAACAAACAGCTGGAAGGGTTCCCCACCTGGAACCCGACTATGACCACCACACGCGGTCCAAGCTCCCGATATCCTATGCTCCACTGATGTCACGACCAACCTGTCTGTCGTCTGCAAGGGCACACCAAGTGCGGGAAAAGCCCAAGCAGGGGTGAGTATAAAAATACTCAGTAGGATACCTTGAAGGATCGAGGGAGCAACAAAGGAGGTACCGAAGGGTGAGAAGTAGAGCGAACAGGGAAAAATAAAGGAGTACAATAGAGAGTACAGTAAGGAGTACAGTAAAGAGTCCAGCTCAACTCAACAAGAGAAAAGAAGGTAGACTCGTCCAAACACAAGGAGCTAGAAACGGTGAGAATATGAACTTCCAGTCGAGTTTTCGCTACCTATAGTAGGAGAGTAGACTTTCCCAACCTTGAGAATCTAGACACGGAAATCATGTGGCATACCCCGCGCGTCTTCGCCTCTCCTTGAAAGAGAGTAACCAAACACAATAAGTGGGTACTAGAACAAAGTATATACAGGTCCATATGCTCAAAAAAAGAATCCCAAACAAGATTTTAAGGGGATCTCCATCCCGTAGCTCAGCCCAAGAAAGAGTATCCAACAGTCCCAGAAGTAACACCATCGATGCCCAGCATCCCGCACATTTTCCCCGAACCGCAAGCCAAGGGATCAATCACCACACCTCGACACTATCTGCTTTGGGCGGCACTAACTCGCCCACAAGGATTTAGGTCGCGTCACAAGGATGCATCTCAGTGTGGGGAAAGCACTCCTCGTACTTGAGAGTTTTAGGGGAACGTCAAACCATAACTCGTCACTGCCCCGCAGTCAAGAGGTCTCAAAGTCAGCAGGCGACCCCCTGCCCAGCCCCGCTGGAGGATCCCTGGAAGTCAACGGGTTCCCACTACAGGGAGACCCGGAAAGTCAACAGGTGCCACACTGCCCAGTCCCGTAAAAGGGTAATCCACTGGAGTGCGACCCCGCTAAAGTCGGCGACGGGACCACTGCCCAGCCCAGCTGGAGGTATCCCATAATCGGGGACCACTTCCCAGCCCAACTGGAGGTATCCTGGCATCGGGGACCACTGCCCAGCCCAGCTGGAGGTAAGCCCGGCATCGGGGACCACTGCCCCGCCCAGTTGGTGGTAAGCCTGGCATCGGGGACCACTACCCCGCCCTGCTGGAGGAAAGCCCGGAACTACTCTGGCCATCCCTGCTGGATGGTACTACTCAATGAACACCGATGTACTGGCCATCCCTGTTGGATGGTAACCCACTAGCGAGCCCTGCTCGAAACAACCTCAGCCCTGCTGGAAACAACCTCCTGGGTAGAGGATCGGTGCCCGCGTAAAGTGTTGGTCACACCGAATCCACAAGAACTCTACCGAGGAAACACTGAGTGATGAGAGAAACTCCCCAGGCCTCAAAAGTCGATCTCGCTCCAATCCGTTGAGTCACTGTCGAAGCGGAATGAGACATCTCATCCCAAAAAGTGGGCAAAACACCCACGCTTCACGAACACCCGTAGTCGCAAACGGTGCCGCAGACCAGTGAAAGGGCACGGTACTGAAACCCCTCACAGCTGAAGAAGTAGAGGAACCAAACCATCTCTACAGGCCAAACCATCTAGAAGAGGACCAGGTTAAAACCACTCAACCCTGCTGGTCAAACAAAAGAGCACATAGGGACCCTCTATGTCGCGAGAGGTCAAAGTACGTAAAACAGAACACATCACGCACATGGGGCCCACACGACGTGTGGCCCCAAGTCAACCCCAACTGAGCGCAAAAACATCCTCAGGTACAACAACCACACGTACCTCCAAGCGCTCCCGTATACTCCCAGAGTATACCTCGTTCTAGCCCAAAGGCTATCATGCACACGGAACCCAGCGTCAACGCGAAGGCATGATGTAACAACTCCACCTAAAAGGCCCAGGCATGGCCAACCACATCTTGTGAACCATTTATATCACTCTTCCAAGAGTGCACGATCACACTCCAAGGGTCCGCTACAAATATGGTAGGACGAACCACCACAGGAGCACCTTTCATGATCCACATTTAATAAGATCACGCGGGAGGCTCTGCACAACCAAACGGATCGCCCCGTTATAATCCTCTTGGGAAAACATGGGAGATCGACTACTTACTCGCCCCAAACAGATATCTGACGGAAAAGTCACCAACACCGCCTCACGCCCGAATGACGTCCCGTGATCCTGAGCCTCAGCCCCAAAAATAGTCAGGTGCATCACACCATTGCGATCCCCTTGGGAAAACACGTCAAAATCACTACTCACTTGAGTGCAATGGATAGGTGGAGAAAAAGATACGTTCCGGCACACCGAACACGAGCGGTGATTTGTTGGACCTGCAACCCGGTCCCGAAACTCAATGAACGGATCACACCATTGTGATCCTCTCGAAAAAGCACACAAGATGGACTATTCACTTGTCCAAAACGGTCGCCCGGTGATAAAGATGGAAAATCCTCGTCGACGCCCAAACGACCCTCGTGGGGCCCACACCATCATGCGTAATTACAGCAGATAGACTGTGCCAATTCGATGCCCTCGGAAAAACACCCAAAATCGACTACTCGCACGCCCCGAACGGACGTCCGAGGAAAAATTCGCTAAAAGCTGCACATAGCTCAAATGACGGGTCGTGGGGCCCACGCCTCAACTTCAAATTCAACGCCCGAAACCACCCTGGAAAACTCTGCCTCGGTGCTAGGGTTCGAACGCCACTGACGGTGCTTAAAACTGACGTCAGACGCGCTCGTGCCGTCCAAAACAAATTCTTGGAAAAACGTCAAACCCCTCGACGTACGTGTCGTGCCACCAAGGCCCCTCGTTTCGGGAATTAAAAATTCCAAAAACCATTTCAAAGTGTTCCCCTCGACGCAAGATCCACGCTGCCATTGATGGCGCGCAAAACGGACACCCGTAGCCCGAAATACGGGCGTCCAATGATTTTAAAAGAAAAAGGGGACCCTCTTGGGCTGGACCGGCCCGGTCCGGCCGATCCGCCCCGCTCGAGTCGGCCCGATCCGGTCGGCCCGCTGGGACCCTGGCCCAGCCGCCTCCCATGAGGCCACCTCACCCGCGCCACGCGGGCACCTCTTCCACTGACCGGCCGACACGGCCGGTCGGCCTTCCACGTGGAGACCCGCGTCGTGCGGGTCTCTGTCCAGCCGCGGGGTCGCACAGCGCGACCCCGGCCATCGCTCCGCCGCGGAGCGCCTCCGTTCGGCGCCACCGTCAGGCGCCGCTCGCCATCCGCGAGCCCCGGCCGACACCGAGGAACCCGCCGCCACCGCCAAGGGAACCACCGCCGCCCTTCGCTCGCGCCGCCGCGCCTCGGACCTCTGAAGTACCCAAACTGGCCGGAATCACCATCAAAACCCGCAAACTTCGGCGATCAACCCCAGCCTCCTCCGAGCTCAGATTTTAATTCCAAAAGATGTGTTAGAGAGATAAAAAATGTATACTACGCGTCTATGTGATTTTTTTGAAGATTAAACAACAACTTGACACATATAATCGAACTCAAAGTGGGGTTCGTAAATTAAAACGCAAAATGCATAATCCTACCTTGTGGGCGTTGCCTGGAGCATCGACGCCGAACCGCCGCCTTGCCAGAGCTGCCTTGCCGGAGCCACCTCACTGGATGTGGAGGAGGAGAGGAAGAGGAGGGGATGGCAGGGGGAAGGGAAAGGAGAGGGGTGGGGTTAGGGTTTAAAAAGAAAAATTAAATTAATTAAATTTTAATTAGTTTAATCCTCAATTTTGACCCGCACCCGAAACGCCCGACGGGGTTGAGGTTAAGCCTCCCCTAGGGTAAACACCACCTCCCGAGCCCAACATGTGGTCTAGGAATTTGATTCCGAGAATCCGTTTTAACGTTATAAAGCTGGATGCCCAAAGCCGCCAAATTACGAAAATTCCCCTGGGGCCATTTTTCACAGACGGCCCGCGCCCACAAAACTTATACCCCTCCTTGGGTAAACGGCATGATCTGAACTCAACGGTGCCCTCGGTTTTCCAATCCAAGCAACCGTTTAATAGATACTAGTGTTTCACCATTAAACGAATAAATTAATTAATTAATTTATCCATTTAACATTCCGAAAACGAGTGAGGGGTCCAAACATCGCGTTCCGACAAGTTTTAGGTCTTTCCTAGGGTAAACACCCCATTACTGACCCATCCGTACACTCGGATCTCTGATCTGAAGCTCTGTTTAGGAATTATCCCATTTATTTGGCGTTTTCAGTGTGAACGCACTGAAAACTCAATTCCGGCCACACCGGGGCTCGGAATCGCACGCCGTCTGAAGGCGCTACTCTGGAATAAAATAAAGAATATTACAAAGACCTTCGAAGAAAAAACCAGGTTCTTAAATCATTCCCCCCTTCAAGTTTTTCGTCCCTGAAAAGAAAAACTAGGGAGCAACACAGGATACTAATCCCACACCTGGCTTTTCCATTCCCAAATGAACCCACGCACAGCTCTTCGTCACCGCACACGGACCAAAGGATTGATCCGTTCATGCAAGGTTATCCCTTGCCAACGTCGTGCACCCACTCCAGTCTTTGGGGTTAGGGAAAGGTGGTAGGGCACCTCGCCATCCCATTGCACGGTCTCAAACGGCCTGAAGGCTCTCCAGGGTACCTCATATCCCTGACCAAACCTCCACGTCGCACGCCGAAACTGGAATCACCGCCCGCACCTGGAACAAGGCCTGGTGATTCCCTCCTTCAGAATATCCATATGGTGTAACACCCAAGGATATCTGGTTACGCGAGATTTCACAGCCGATGTATCTCAACCAAGACTCTCTTACATGCTCGGAAGCGAAGGATTCAACACCATCGACTAAAGGAAAAGGTCTCATGCCTTTTTCCTTACCAACAAAGGGTTACACCTGACGCCCTGGGTCACCCTGGTAACACCTCAAACAAGGAGTAGGGAGAAAAGAATTTCACACACAGAGCCTAACAATTCTACTGCAAAAAGTAGTAGAGTCGCAAGAGGTACCTCTCACCATCCCATTCTCTGCAGGATCGTAGACATCCAAAGCTCGCGGTTGTCCGTGGTCCCAACTGTTAGCTCCCGAAGCCTAACGTGGACCGCCTAGTGATGATGGGGAGATCTCATAAAGTCTTCCCCCACTACCATATCCTCCCGCTCCTCTGCTAGCACCACCTCTCTGGGTACTACTCCGATCACGGCGCTGCCTCTGCCGTGGTGGTGCACCTACTTCCTTCCCGAAGCTCCCAGCAACTCGGGTTGGGCATTCTCGTGCCAAGTGATCTCGCCTATCACAAGCATAACACCGGCTCTATCTAGGCTACCCTTGTTCCCTCTCGTGCCACTCTGGTGTACGAACATGGCCCGAGATCCACTCTCGGAAGGGCATCCTCAGTTGAGGCCCTGCGCCTTTTCTCCACAGTAGCATACGACCACGTCTCCGAAACCGGAAATGGAAAGGCCACCTGCATCGAGGTCCTGTCCTCTGGTGCCTGCTAGCAACGACAGACGTCCCGGCTCCGTCACGCCCACTGCCACTACCAACTGCAAAACATGACAGGAAGCACTCTGTCACCAACGCCTGCTCTAGCACCCCGACATATGTGTAAATTTCCAAGGGTACAATGACAGCACGAATCTGTCAGAGGAGACCATACTCCGACTTTCGTGCTCAGATGTTGTCATTATGGACCATGTTCGGGTAAAATCATGCACGGTCTGCAAAACTAGCCTCGTACTCAGCCACCGTCATCCCTCCCTACTGAAACTGCAGGAGCTCCTGGATCTAAATGGAGCACAAGCAGGAGGGGAAAACTCCTCAAGAAACAACAACTGAATGTCATCCCACAAAAGTGACGACTCGTCAAGAAAATGAGTCACCAGACTCCACCAACACCGAGCTGCTCCACGAAAAAGGTTGGCTGCCAAAGACACTCTCTGATCTGCCGGCATCTGCACAAGACTGAAAAGGCGAACCACTGCCACTAGCCAATCCTCTACTGCCTGAGGGTTTGGCTCACCACTGAACATCAGCGGTCTCTGCCGCTGGAACTCACGGAGCGCGCTCAACCTGCGCTCAAGCTGAGCCCGCTCTGCTGAAACCGACTGCTGCTCAATAGGTGGGGGTGCTGCTACCGGCCCACCCGAAGAAAGGGGCTCGCATGATGGGTCCTGGACTGTGGCCTCATAGCTCACAGGGTCGTCGTCACGCACCAAAGCTAGTATCATGGCTGGCTGGCTTTCTTCACGGAGACATCCTGAATATTATCAAGGAGTGCCGCGGTCAGATGAGCATATATGTATATACCAATAACAACAACGATGGGGAGCTGAATTAAGAAGGAAAGTCAAAGACTCAATCCTATGTGATGCACAAACAGATTTTCCCGGAAACAAGTGTCTCAGCATGCCAAGTCCACAAGCGGGTTATCAAGGACCTGGTGAGTGGATACATCGGCAGTCGCACCATCACTGGACTCCCTAGCCTGAGAGCCGCTCTCGAGACACATTTACACTATTGCCATAAATCCCAACCAATTAATTTTTATTTTAGGGACATCCGAACAATGTCCCAAGGAATGAACCACCTCTGATACCACTGTTTCACGACCCGACCCTACCCGGGCTCGAGTCGCAACTACCCCAAGCCCGCCTCCATAGGCCAGGGACTGGAAACCAGCACCGAAGGCACAATAACTCAGGGCGGCCTTTTACTAAGTACCTGTACACACACATGCAGCACACTCAATGCAAAAGTGCAGAGTAGAAAGAAATTCAAAAAGGGAAACTACTATAAATAACCACAAGAATGCATCGACCTCTAAGCAATACAAGTAAAGTGCTGAAAAGGAAAAAGGGGTAAAACACACGCCCAACCAAAAAAGTGACACAACCCGGCAACAGGTAAACAAAACAAACAGCTGGAAGGGTTCCCCACCTGGAACCCGACTACGACCACTGCAAGCGGTCCAAGCTTCCAAACTCCTATGCTCCACTGAAGTCACAACCAACCTGTCCATCGTCTGTAAGGGCACACCAAGTGCAGGCAAATCCCAAGCAGGGGTGAGTATAAAAATACTCAGTAGGATACCTCGAAAGCTCGAGGGAGCAATAAAGGAGGTACCGAAGGGTGAGAAGTAGAGAGAACAAGGAAAAGTAAAGGAGTACAATAGAGAGTGCAGTAAGGAGTACAGTAAATAGTCCAGCTCAACCCAACAAGAGGAAAGAAGGTATACTCGTCCAAACACAAGGAGATGGAAACGGTGAGAAGATGAACTTATCATAGAGTCTTCACTACCTATAGTAGGAGAGTAGACTCGTCCAACCATGAGAAGATAGACACGGAAAGCATGTGGCATACCCCGCGTGTCTTCGCCTCTCCTGGAAGGAGAGTAACCAAACCCAAGAAGTGGGTACTAGAACATGGTATATACAAGTACATATGCTCGAACAAGAATCCCAAACAAGATCGTAAGGGGATATCCATCCCGTAGCTCAGCCCAAGAAAGAGTAGCCAACAGTCTTAGAAGTAGCACCATCGATGCCTAGCATCCTGCACATTTGCCCCGAAATGCAAGCCAAGGGCTCAATCACCACACCTCGACACTATCCTCTTTGGGCGGCACTGACTCACCCGCACGGTTTTAGGTCGCGTCATAAGGACGCGTCTCGGTGGGGGAATGCACTCCTCGTACTTGAGAGTTCTGGGGGAACGTCAAACCACAACTCGTCACTGCCCCATAGTCGAGAGGTCTCAAAGTCGACAGGAGACCTCCTTCCCAGCCCAGCTGGAGGATCCCTGGAAGTAAATGGGTTCCCACTACAGGGAGACCCAAAAAGTCGACGGGTGCCACACTGCCCAATCCTGTAACAGGGTAATCCACTAGAGGGTGACCCGGCTAAAGTAGGCGATGGGAACACTGCCTAGCCCAGCTGGAGGTATCCCGACGTCGGGGACCACTGCCCAGCCCAGCTGGAGGTAAGCCCGGCATCGGGGACCACTGCCCAGCCCAGCTGGAGGTAAGCCTGGAACTGCACTGGCCATCCCTGCTGGATGGTACTGCTCGGTGAACACTGATGTAATGGCCATCCCTGTTGGATGGTAACCCACTGGCGAGCCCTGCTCGAAACAACCTCAGCCCTCATAAAAACAACCTCCGCCCTAATGGAAACAACCTCAGCCCTGCTGGAAACAACCTCAGCCTTGTTAGAAACAACCTCCTGGGTAGAGGATCAGTGCCCACGTAAAGTGTTGGTCACACTGAATCCATAAGAACTCTACCAGGGAAACACGAAGTGACGGGAGAAACTCCCCAGGCCTCAAAAGGTGATCCCTCTCCAGTCCGATGAGTCACTGTCAAAGCGGACTGAGGCATCTCATCCTAGAAAGTGGGGAAAACACCCATATTGCACGAACACCTGTAGTCGCAAACGGTGCTACAGACCGGTGAAAGGGCAAGGTATTGACACCCCTCACAGCTGAAGAAGAAGATGAACCAAACCATCTCTGCCAGCCAAACCATCGAGAAGAGGACCAGGGGAAATCCACTCAACCCTGCTGGTCAAACAAAAGATCACAGAGGGATCCTCTACATCACGAGAGGTCAAAGTACGTAAAACAGAACACGACACGCACATGCGGCCCACACGACGTGTGGCCCCAAGTCAACCCTAATTGAGCGCACGAACATCCTTAGGTACAACAACCACACGTACCTCCAAGCGCTCCAGTATACTCCCAGAGTATACCTCGTTCCAGCCTAAAGGCTATCGTGCACACGGCACCCAGCGTCAACGAGAAGGTGTGACGTAACAACTCCACCTCAAAGGCCCAGGCACAACCAACCACATCTTGTGAACCATTTATATCACTCTTACAAGAGTGCGCGATCACTTTCCAAGGGTCCTCTACAAACATGGTAGGACGAACCACCACTGGAGCACCTTTCATGCTCCACATTTAATAAGATCGTGCGAGAGGCTCTGCACAACCAAACAGATCACACCGTTATAATCCTATCAAAAAAAACACATGAGATCGACTACTTACTCTCCCCCAACGGATATCCGACGGAAAAGTCACGAACACCGCCTCACGCCTGAACGGTGTCGCGTGATCCCGAGCCTTGGCCCCAAAAACAGTCGGGTGCATCACACCATTGCGATCCCCTCGGGAAAACACTTCAAAATCACTACTCACTTGAGTGCAATAGATATCCTAAGAAAAAGATATGTTCTAGCGCACCGCACACAAGCGGTGCTTCGTGGGACATACAACCCTGTCCCGAAACTCAACGAACGGATCGCACCGTTGCGATCCTCCCGAAAAAGCACACAAGATGGACTATTTACTTGTCCAAAACGGTCACCTGGTGATAAAGATGGAAAATCACCGTCGACGCCCAAACGACCCTCGTGGGGCCCATACCATCGTACGGAATTATAGCGGGCAGACTGCACCAACACGATGCCCTCGGAAAAACACCAAACATCGACTGCTCGCACGCCCCGAAAGGACGTCTAAGGAAAAAGTCGCTAAAAGCTGCACACAGCTCAAAAGACGGGTCGTGGGGCCCATGCCTCAACTCTAGATTCAACGCCCGAAACCACCTTAGAAAACACCGTCTCGGTGCCAGGGTTCCAACGCCACTAACGGCGCTTAAAACGGACGTCAGACGCGCCCGCGCCGTCCAAAACAAATTCCCAGAGAAACGTCAAACCCCTCGACGTACGTGTCGCGCCACCAAGGCCCCTCGTTTCTGGAATTAAAAATTCTCAAAACCTTCTCAAAGCGTTCCCCTCGACATAAGGTCCACACTTCCACTGACGGCGCGCAAAACGGACGCCCGTAGCCCGAAATACGGGTGTCCAAATATTTTAAAAGAAAAAGGGGACCCTCCTAGGCCGGACCAGACCGGTCCGGCCGGTCCGCCCTGCTCGAGTCGGCCTGTTCCGGCCGTCCAACTGGGACCGCGGCACAGCCGCCTCCCGCAAGGCCACCTCGACCGCACCGCGCGGGCGTCTCTTCCACCGACCGGCTGACACGGCCGGTCGGCCTTCCACGCGGAGACCCGCGTCGCGCGGGTCTCTGTCCAGCCGTGGTGTCGCACAACGCGACCCCGGCCGTCACTCCGCCGCGGAGCACCTCCGCCTGGCGCTACCGCCGGGTGCCACTCACCATCCATGAGCCCCGACCGATACCGAGGAACCCACCACCTGCCAGGGAGAAGCCGTCGCCACTAAGGGAACCGCCGCCGCCCTTCGCTCGCGCCGCCGCGCCTCAGACCGCCGGAGTACCCAAACCGGCCGGAATCACCTTCAAAACCCACAAACTTCGGCGATCAACCCCGGCCTCCTCCGATCTCGGATTTTAATTCCGAAAGATGCATTGGATAGATAAAAAATGTATACTACGCGTCTATGGGATTTCTTCAAAGATCAAAAAACAAATTGACACATAAAATCAAACTCAAAGGGGGTTCGGAAATTAAAACGCAAAACGCATAATCCTACCTCGTGGGCGTTGCTCGGAGCTTCGCTGCCGAACCGCCGCCTTGCCAGAGCTGCCTCGCCGGAGGTGGAGGAGGGGAGGGAGAGGAGGGGATGCCAGGGGGAAGGGGAAGGAGAGGGGTGGGGATAGGGTTTAAAAAGAAAAATTAAATTAATTAAATTTTAATTAATTTGATCCTCAATTTTGACCCGCACCCGAAACGCCCGATAGGGTCGAGGTTAAGCCTCCCCTAGGGTAACCACCACCTCTCGAGCACAGCGGTGGTCTTAGAATTTGATTTCGAGCTTCTGTTTTAATGTTATAAAACTGGACGCCCAAAGCCGCCAAATTACGAAAACGCCCCTGAGGCCATTTTTCACAAACGGACCGCGCCCGAAAAACATATACCCGTCCTTGGGTAAACGGAACACTCCATACTCAATTGTGCCCTCGGTTTTTCAATCCGAGCCACCGTTTAATAGATACTATCGTTTCACCATTAAACGAATAAATTAATTTATTAATTTATCTATTTAATGTTCCAAAAGCGAGCGAGGGGTCTAAACATCCCACACCAACAAGTTTTAGGTCGTTCCTAGGGTAAAAACCCCTTTTCAGACCCATCCGTACACTCGGATCTCTAATCTGATGCTCTGTTTAGGAGTTATCCCATTTATTTGGTGATTTCAGTGTGAACGCACTCACAACTCAATTCTGGCCACACATGGGCTCGGAATCGCACGCCATCTGAAGGTGCTTCTCTGGAATAAAATCAAGAATATTCCAAAGTCCTTCGAAGCAAAAACCGGGTTCTAACATGGGTGGTATCCCTAATATGTGAGTCACCCAAGAAACAAAAACTAGTTATCAAGAATAGATGTCTAAAGGTTGACTATATATGGAAATATGTTTTATCCTAAAAAAAATCACATCCAAACAAGAATTAAATATGATATTGCTGTATCTCTTGAATCATTGGTAAAACAATTTAAGGCCATAGAAGGAATGTGTGTGCCTATACATCCCTAAATAAATCCATTCCCAAAATGGGTGACCGTGACTCGACCTTCAACCAACAAAGATAATAAAACATCCCTGATGATTAAAGGAATTGGGGACCTATAGTTATGATGGATGAATTTCATATATTTATGTTTTCCATGATGGTAAAAATTGAGAAGAATGAGTTATCAAATATTAGGTCCTTTATGAAAACTCTGGAGTAGCCCCCATTTTACTAGTATTTCAATTTTCCCAAAACATTAATCATATAATGGAATGATCTTCATCGATAATTCCCCAATAAGTTAAATTCAAAACATAGGATAAAAAATGTCATCAATATCTAATTCAAGGAAAATTTGGTAATGAAAGGTTATTAGATATTATTTCTATTTTGAATGGTTTTACTAATATCATGAACCTATAACATCCTAAGAAGAGTTTTTGGAAATATAGAATGAAAATATTTGTAATTGGTTACAAATTATACTATCCCCACTAAAATATATAGTCCAATTTCAATAATTTTTCATAGTTTCATATATGTAGTATTATTCTCTTTATAAAACCAAACCAAATCCATGACAAATACTAATAGCTCTTGGGATAATGATATATAAAGTGGTAATAGTATCTATTACACTTAAACTAGATATGGTTCCCACTCCTTCACCAAAATACACATAATACCATATAGTACTACTTCCCAAATGATAAAAAAAATAAACACCCTCTTTAATAAGGGAGAAATTAGAGGCTCAATATTATATATAGAGAGAGGGGAAGATACAATTTTATCTCCTTTAAAAAAGAAAATGTTACTGTATACTTTATCGCAAACATGAAAAAACATTTTAAAGGAGCTAGAGACTGTTATTATATATAATGTTGTCCTCAGTGATCAAAAATATTACTATCCCCTACACAGAATTAATGAAAATATTATCCATGAGTTCTTTGGATTGAAATATGTTTTTGGTAAAATGGTATAATCTAGGTTGGAAATGTTGGGAAATTTCTAACACAAATAGAATGTGTTTCTACTTAATTACCTATAGAATCTATACAAAGCTGAATTTTTTGGAACAATAGTTAAATTAATGATGATAATTAGATTATCAAAATTATTTTCAACAATGAGAAGCCCATATATAGAGAATATTTTAATTAATTAGCTATGACCCTATATCAGTCTATGGTTGTTGAGTAAAATTATTTGGAAGCACAAGTATCAAATTATAAATATTTTATGAACTAGTGAAATAATATTAATACAATAAGGTCATAACATGATGAATTCATGTTAATGGACAGGCCTATTCAAACCCTCTTAAACATTATTAGTCTATCATTTTGAATATGGTAACCACCCTAAAAAGTGGTTCATTGGGAAGCATACCTGAAAATATAATCTTCATAAAAAATATAATATTTATAAGAATCTATTATTGAAATTACATTTTAGAAACCTTAGTTGATGGAGAATTTTCATGTTACATTGAACTATCTAACCCTATCAATGATATATAAGATGTATTAATTGAGGTTTATGGTGTCGAGGACGATGATTTCGACTTGAATTCGGAAATTATAGTTTCATCCCTACCAAGACCACATATGTTTTGGAAACATTTTGGAATGAACCTTAATGGGACATCGGGATAAACAAACAATTATTGAATCCCCTTGAGACCAATCAATCCCAATCATTCTAGATGAATGATTAGGAAATCAATATCACAGTAGTCGGTGTCAAAATGTTGGAAGGATTTATCAAAAAACATGTAGGTGAAAAACATTCCCTTGGGTCCAAACCAGGGAAGGTAGTCAACAATATAAAAAATCAAACATCTAGGATGTAAATTAACTATAAACACCATATTGGGAAGAAATGGACTATATCTCAGATGTATGGAATATTTAAGAAACATTTCATCATTCTATATATGATTTCACTTCTCAATTACCTTTATATTTTTTATGGATCTTGAAGAATAACTTGTCAATGACCTCTGAAAATATCTAGAATTTTGATTTGTGGTCTCTACTACTCACATATATCTCATAGAGACTATCCCTGTTGACTGCTATGTAGTCATTTATTTCATCAAGAAGGATAGATAGGCAATAATATGGAGAAACACATTCCCTTGTACATATTGACAAAACTGGATAAAAATGACTAGGATCGAACCCTCAATGATAATAGTTCTAGAATCAATCTTGTTTTAGAATAGTCCCGTAAATGAAAGTTATATAGTGAAGATGATTTGAATCCCTCTATAATAAAAATAAAAGGGTTTCATAAAACATGAATAGAATCCTCTTGGGAGAATAATCCATTGATTTCAGTTTTGATACCTTAATTAAAATTTTATTTCAAGTGTTTTTATGATAATGAATTCATTAGATTTTTAGGAATACTAGGGATTCATTTGTGTGTGATAGTGTCATAATCATATAACTAGTCACTAATGTACTCAATAAATGGAAAATATAATGTGTTTTATGGTGATAATGCTCAATTTGATTCACATGAATCCAAATACATAGATACATGGATCTATTTGAGGGAATGAAAATAACTAATGATTGATAATGTCAACTGAATCACTACCACTAACAAACTAGAAATTTCCCATGTCCAGCCATTTATGAATTGGTAAATTTCTATGTGTGTCCTATTTACCAAATTGAAATTATTCCTCTATATATATGTACTCATCAATACATTTCAATCCCAACTAGGATGATAGTGAATTTGATAACATTATTATTTTATGAGGGATTGGAAACATGCTTATTTGATTAGTCACTATCGATTGGTAAAAATAATTTTTTATACCTATTTGAATAAATAATAATCTTGAACATCTCTACATGATGGTTAGGTTAACCAATACATGATCTACATATCCAAATCCATCTTACGAGTTCAAGACAGTCCTAGATAGAGGTGAACACATGGTTTAGGTGAGTTTTTTCTAGTGTTCACTATATCATACATTTCATTTAAATCAATCCTTATAGGATAAGGATGTTATCTCAACAATTATAGTGACATCATATAAAAATATTCCCTAAAAGTTTTTAAAAAATATTTTGAGGAACTTGCATCATAGTTTGGATTAGAAATTCCTTTGTATCTCTAGTATAAAATGAAATGTGCCCCAAGAATATCATTAATCTAATTATGTAAGTATCTCTTCTACCCACAGTGACAAAATAGATAATTGAGGACATATCTTGAATGTTCCCAATGATATTTCCCGCAAATTTGATTCTTATGAGTTTAAAAATGAATCCCCACTACAAAATAGGGAAAAATTATATTATATTGTCATCTATACCCAAAAATTTCCCTTTTTTCTAACATCCACTAAGATGGAGGAAAATGTATAAAAAATTAATATGTATAATTACATTGATAAATATTTCCAAACATCTAGACTCACTAGAATCAAAGATAGATCCCCATCATTCATAGCATAAATGATTTACACATATTTTATTGTAACCATAGATTCATTTCATCAACACCCACATTCCCAAAAAGGAAAGTAAAGGATATAAAGGAAAAGGGGAAGGAATTTATCAAGAATTAACCTCCACCATTTGAGGATGGTTTCATGAAATTTGCGATGAACACATATAGGTTAATCATGTTATAGAGGTAGAATTATAGCCTTCTTTGATTAGATTCATGATTTCATCTAAAGAACAAGAAACATATATATATTTCTAGATGGAACATTCAGATTCCATTGCAAATAATTGAACTAAAAATCATATACATGATCTGTATGTGGGGACCCACCTTTTGTTTCCTAAAGATCATCTTGGATAGATGTACTCACCTTGTTAAATGCATCTAACTCATACTTCTATGGTTGAATCTAAAGTAAAAAAACCCATCTAATATAACATAGTTTTGGATGTTCAGTACATCAAATGTATTTCCAACAAAATCCTCATAATAATGATTAATTATAAAATTGTATTTTTTATTAACTTTTTTATCTCAATAATCATTAACTGAAAAAAATTCATAGTATTAATTATATAAATTTTTATCATTGAAATTGCTAGTTTCTAGGACCTATCATTAATGTTCATGTATTTCTGAAATAAATAGATCCATATCTTCCCTAGTATGAGGATTAAATCCCTTTAATATAATTTCATGTAGTATATTTCTACCATGTAATTATCATTGTCTGAAAAAATGAAAGCACCTCATATCTACACACAAATCCTGGGAAACGTACTAGTACACCATACTAGTATGACCCTACTCACATGTTAGTGATAAATAATTCACTTCTTAATAATTAAGACACAGTGGTGTCACAGAGTCCTCACGACTAAATAATCTTTCTTCCAATCATATCTAATCCTGAGGTAGTACA
The DNA here is from genome assembly GCA_963277665.1 of Viscum album. Lineage (NCBI taxonomy): Eukaryota > Viridiplantae > Streptophyta > Magnoliopsida > Santalales > Viscaceae > Viscum > Viscum album. The sequence goes on along the minus strand of OY728133.1, from coordinate 652,377,730 downwards.
TTTTTTCTTCTCTCCTTTTGGTATTGTATGGATAAGTTGAAGGAGGACTGAATTAAGTGAAATAGGGTGATTCCAAAGTGAATTAGACACTTTATTTTTATATGATCCCTTGTGATTTCATCATACATGGAGCATGTTATCATTTCTTGCAGAACTTTTATGCCAAGTATTTACACCTATGGAACAATTTCCAGAACTACATGAGCATCAAACATCCTTCACCTAGGGTACCAAATTTTCCTATATATTTGAATCGTTGGCTCATCATTTTACCCTTTTAAAAGAAATTTAGATATGAAGAAGATCTACCCTCCCTTGTTTTTTGAAAAAATCATCATTATCCATTCATGTATCTTATTTATTCTTAAATCAAAGGGATATTAAAAAAACAAATGTAATTGAGTTTTACAATGGGTTGATACATAGATATCCTTTTTGAGAAACCACATATTCTTTATTTAATAAATATTTTATTAGAGGTACCTTACCTATACTACCACTTACATTACTCTCATAAAAAACCAACTGTGGAGACCCCCTACTTTAGGTAAAAGGAGACCTCATGTTTTATAACCAAGATTAATTTCACACCGGGTACAACTAGTGTGACACATTTTTTAATTATCAACTCGTTGAAGCCTCTTATTTTACCATAATATGGTGATACAATTTTCTCTATGTACATTCACTAGGGATATATATCCTAAACATATCACTTTTTAGAGACCTCATATTTACCCCTACATTGGATAACATTTTTCGTACACTAGTATAATTAGGTAAATACACTTTCGTCAACCTAGTGTCACTTGATTGAAACATTCCTGATCCCTTAAATTATGGTGAATCATCCCTTTATTCTCCCATAACAGGGATCCATGTAAACATTAGATCCCGTGGTAGGGAATAGTTTTACATAATTCACTTTATTCTTAAATTAACAGTACCTCCCATGAATACACTATATATACAATACCATGACATTCACACAAGTGTGGAAGAACTTTAATAATGGATTCCATTAATAAATGGTGGCAAGGGGTTGTCATACCATGAAGGTAATACACTTGGGTGGATAATAATTAAAGATTACCATGATAATGAGAGTCCCTTAAGAAAAGACACTAGAGGGATACTCCTAGTTTAATGTTGTATCTTCTTCTTTCAATGGGAAGGTTCATTTAGGGCATCATTCCTCAAGTGGGCCAGGAACCATTATTATAGGAAACTATTTTTATCCTTTCCCTGTACCATTTCCTGAACAACTAACTTATAGAAATATAAGAAGATTATATTTTCAATCAATTATATGATATATGATAGTTTTAATTTGAGACAACATCAACAAGTTCAATATAATAACAATTGGCTTCCTATTAATTATATTCTTCAAATAAAAATTCCTTAACTTATTTCAATTACTGTATTACAGATATAAAGTATAGAATAGTGTATAATACAAATTTATTTTAAATTTTGAATATTTATCCAATTTACGTGATAATTTACCTCTTATTTCCTACATTGAGCATGATGTCCATGAGATTAGATGTTTTGGATGATCATTCAGTTATCATAATGAAAATATGGCCATAGTGGGCCATCTAGAAGGCTTAAGAGACAACTATACATAAAAGGTAAACAGGATTTTAATAATCCCTACTAAATCATATGTTCTCTTTCCATTCCTGATATAGATGTCCTCGAAACATGATGTTAAGATTCCTAGGATGCGTCCCTGAAATGTTACATTAAGCTACATGATAACCATCCATACAACACAATGTTTAACTATGTGGCCAAATTCCATTTCACATGGTGTAAACATTCATGAGAAAACCATACCCCATATGTTAAAATACATGGTGTGTCCCCGTCATTTTAAATTAAAATTTTCATTTCAAACTATATTATATTTTATTCCATTTTAATGGGCCAGGTAGGATTCCTCCCAATGGCCAACGACTGATGAAAACCCCATCAAAATCCTTCCCATACATTTTTATATTTCTGTGAGCCTTGGAATACCATTAACTAGGTCTATATCACTTGGGAAAACATCAATGTTGGGAAATATTTCCAATGAAAACATGAAACATAATAGAGGAGCATATTCCATAAATGTTTTTTCTTTCCCCCATGTGGATGTTCATATTCTATTCATACAACGTCGATATATTCTTTATATTTACATATGCCTTATGAGGAAAAAATACATCCTTGGCATAAAAATTTATAATTTAACCATTATGTGTCAACAAAACACATGAATTGTTATTCCTTTTACATTGATATGTTGTGATTCCTTATTATGCGATGAATCCAATCACAATAATCATATACCAAATTATTGGATGGAGATAAAAATTGAGTACACATCCATATAGCTCTAAAAAAATGGAACATGTAAATTAATAATAACCCTGAAATAACAAAACAAGATAAATAACCATTGGCACATACTTATGGTACCATATATGGAGATCCTTTGATAAATACTCATGTTCACATTGATGGAGAACCTCCATTACATATAGATGATCAGATTGATACATGCTAATGAGCCTACTTTATAATGGTGGTAACCTATTGAATATATAAATAATGGAAGGATCCAAAACAAATGATTTCAATATATTAGAAAAAGAAAGAGTGGTAAATAAACCCCTTAAAAATTCTTGGTGATCATGATATCTTACCCTATCAATGAATATGTATTCTGAAGAGTCATAGATAAACCAACATCAATGGTTTAATTTAATTACAATGAAGTTTAAACTAATGTTCATAACAAACCACTATAGATGTAGGATCCATTGGGTTAGTGTATCACTTGTAGATTTTATGATATATTTCTATTCCAATATAATCTATTTGATAGGTTTCAATATAGGATACCCAATGTTTAAATGAACCATAACATATTGAATTTTTATAAACTAACCGTTAAGTTAGTTGTCATGACCCGGCCCTCGAGGCCCGTGTTGTGACTACCCCAAGCCCACCTTCCAATGGTTAGGGGAAGGAAACATACACCAAAAAGGTGTATCTCATAAATAGGAAGGCATTCCCTTTTTAACCGGTATAGACAGACAGTTCAAGAACACAACAAGAAGCAACCACACAAACTACAACGCAATAAGATGCAACCACAAAGTAAACTAATGTTGTAAAAGAGTGCTAGGTGTAAAAGGGGACGGAATACAATCCCAAATTTAAAATTACCAGTACGAATGGAAGTACAATACAACTCAAAGAAAATGTAAAATAGCTCTTGGGTCATCCTCCTAGGTTCCTACCTGAAGGGTAGGTTCAGATCGCCTCCTCAGCACTCCACGTCTGTCAGTATCTTCCGCGTCACGTCATGCCGAATAGTCCACCTCCATGCACCATCCAGTCCCACCTCCCCCAGCCTAGATTAACACTTTATGTCATCTACACTAGACACGACAATGTGCGGGAGAAGCCCAAGAAAGGTTGAGTATAACAATATACTGTAGGGACCGTAAGACCCCCATAGGTCTCCTAGAGTTCTATAAAGGAAAAACCAGAAATAAATACATCAACTCTAATTAGGCATATATCCATACATATACCTAAGCTATCAAAATATACTCATCTCATACATGAAGGAAAGAAACCACATAGGTAACACCACCAAGGTAGAAGTACCACATAGGTAACACGGTGAAGATAACACAACGAAGGTAACTCCACGAAGGTAGAAGTACCACACAGGTAACACCACAAAAATAAAAGTACCACACAGGTAACACCACAAAGAAAATACCACAAAGGAAAATGCACCACACTGGTAACACCACAATGATAGAAGTACCACATAGGTAACACCACAAAGATAGATGTACCACACTTGTAACACCATGAAGACGATACCAAAAAGGTTAAAGTACCACATAGGTAACACCATGAATCTAGAAGTACCACAAAAGTAACAAAATGAATATGATACCACAAAGGTTGAAGTACCACATAGGTAAAACTGAAGTACCACACATGTAACACCACAAATATAGAAGTACTACACAGGTAAAACCGTGAAGATAAAAATACCACATGGGTAACACCACAAAGATTGAAGTACCACACAGGTAAAAGACTCATCTCACAATCATGTATAACATAAGTACAAAAGTACATATGATTAGTCGTAAACCAAATCATCTTATTCTGTTACGAAGCACTGCTACTACCCCATAAAAGATCAATAGGTTACTAACCCTCGCTGACCAAAATAAGATCTGACCCACACAGGATCGATATGTGCTGACCCACACGGGGTCACTGAGCACTGAACCACATAGGAACTGAACCACATAGGATCGGTATGTTCTGACCCACATAGGATCACTGGGTGCTAACCCACACAAGATCTGACCCACACAGGATCGATAGATGGTTACACACATATGATCGATGTTATTTCTTCACTTTGCATTCTGTTAGAGGTTTCCTCGTACCCAGTGCGCTCGAGTCCCATAGAATCTAGCCCTCAAGATTTCAGTCATACCTAGACTTCCACTTATCTCAACAAAGGAGTAACACAATATACCTTCATATCATAAGGGGTCCAACATTACAGACGACGCATCAATCGGGTTCCCAGCCTGTGAGTTATAAGTGTTTTAGCTCGGAGGGCCCAGTTAGATTTCAGTTCAATTCAACCTGGTCGTACTCCAACATTCCCCAAAATTCATGTGGAATATACCAAAAGGACAATCTCAATATAAGAATCCTAATGTTGTAGAAGTTCATCAAACAGACGTTCAGTTATCCAGATATGCCCCTTTAAGTGTTTCTTTGTCCGGTTGGTCCTGGGTTCGTTCTGACCCGGTTTGACCGACCCGACCTGACTCAGTCTACGCTGGGTCTAGGTGGACCCAGGCCGCTGGTTAGGGGTGGAATCTGCCCACCGAGCCGATGTCTAGGCTGGACTAAAAGAGGGGAGGACCGCAAGGGTAGCCCGGCCAGAATAGGGTGGCCCGAAGGGGGTGGCCTGGGCCCCGTGGGGTGGTCACCCACTAGGGTGAAGGCTTGGTCCGGGACGATGGCCTGCTGGGGAGGTGGCCCACTAGGGTGGCGGCCCACATGGGCATTGGCCTAATCTGAGGGTAGCATCCCGCCTCTGAGGGCATCAACCCACTCTGAGGGCCTTGGCTCGGTCTAAGGGTGGAGGTCCTATGGAAGGGCGACGACACAGTGCGAGAGCGGCGGCCCGGTGCGAGGGCAGCGGTCAGGTCCGAGGGTGGCGGCCCGTGGAGAGGGTGGCAGTCGGATCTGAGGGAGGTGCTTCGGAGAGAGGGTCGTGGCCCGACTTGAGGGTGGTATCCCAACTCGAGGGAGGCGACCCGCTCTGAGGGCGGTGGCACGGTTTAGTCCAACGCGAGGGGTGTAACCACCTGGTCACCCAGATTCACAAACGGCCCAGAGGCCGTTCGATTGGTGAGGCGGTGACGCCACATGGGTTTTATTCAGTCACCACGGAACCTACCGGAGGCAGGTTCAGCCTCCGCGATGGCTTCAGTCACGACTTCCATTTGTTGGCAGCGTGGCAGTCGCGATGCCTTCCTTCCCACTGTCGGCCGTCATGCTAGCTGCCTCCTCTGTTCTTCGCGGAAGACGAGCCACGACCCCCCTCTTGCGGAATGTGTTGACGTGCTCGCGATCTTCCGAGGTGAAGCAAGGAAAGCAAGATAGTGGAGGGTTTTGGATGGGTTTGTTAGGCCCTCATCCTCCACGTTAGCTTGTAATATGGAGGATATTAAGGGAGTTCAATAAAAAATTGTGTTGAACACAATATTAATCCCCCAAGATTCCCCACAATAACCTCACACAAAGACGAATGAATCAAGGGTCAACCCATTAGTCGGTTGACCCATGTGCTTTTTGTTATTCCAGAACAGAGAAGAGTAAAATCATTTGAATACATAAATGAATTAAACCCCATACCTGAAAGAGACGTCCACTGACAATGGTCGAAGAAACCTCCTTCGTCGTTGTCGTCGGTTCGTGACTCAGTGGCGCTCGCCACCAGTCATTGGAATCAGTCTCGTTCTCTAGGAGTTGGCATCGTGGTACTTTTCTAGGGCTTTGTCGCTTGGTAAATTCATGCCAACACCCCTCCCCGAGCTCCATATAAGTAAGAGAGGAGTAGTGTGCAACTCTGGAGAAATTAATGAGTTTCATTTTACTAATGAACCTCCCAAATTCCCAATGGTGTGGTTATAGGAAAAGAAGATTCAAACCATTTACTGGCTTGACATGTCTCTGGTCCTGCGAGCGCCATTCGTTCATTAGAGGAAAGGAAGAAAATAAAATTACAAAACATGTTATTTTATTAATCTTTCAAAAGTCCACAAAAATTATTTTGTCACCCGACCTATTATGGTCAAAGTTATGCCTCCCTCAAGTGAATCCCAGTGCTACAGATTCAACGGTGCAATCTGTTTTTTAATTCGAGCAATGGTTCCGAAGTTAAAAAACACCGCTCACGTGTTTACTGAACGTACCCCAAAAAATGTTCAGAAAATTATTAACAGTCACCCTCAACCCATGCTAGTCGAGGTTAGGCTCTGCCTAAGTGAATTATACCCTAAGAAACCCAACGATACTCTCGGATTTCCAATTCGAGTTACCGTTAAAATGATCTGAATTTAATAATTAAATAATTGTAACTTAATTATTTTATTTATGGAAAAAAATTAACTTTCACTGGTGGCCTAATTTGGCCAATGTTAGAATATTCCTAAAGAAATCATACCCTCACGAGTTCAGTAGTGGTCTCATATTTTTAATCTGAGTTACCGTTTGTGAGTTATTTGCATTTGAAAAATAAAATAACATTATTTCATTATTTTGTTTATGGTTATGCCATTTTTGGGTTTTCTTATAGGAGGCATGCACCGACTAAACATGAGTCATTCCTAGGGTAAACCCGCCATCCTAAGCTTAATGGTGCCCTTAGATTTCAAATCTGAGTAACCATTTAAAATTTATTCTTTATTTTCAGAAAAAGTGCTTACGCGTGCTAATTAATGCTTAACATAAATTCTACGAATCATTCTGAGCACTCTGGGCTTCGAAATCACGCGCCGTCAGATTTCACGGTCGTGAAATAATTCCATATAATTAAAAAAATTATAAGGAATCTCTAAGACATTACATATGTGGAGTGAATAGTAATAACCACTTTTATTAAAATTGACCTCTAATGGTTTTAGATAAATTAAATTTATTGATAAATATGTACCCGATTTTTAGTACAATCATTATATGCTTCAAATATACATTTTCCTCAAAAGAATTATTTTCATCCATTTTAAGAGAAAATAAGAAATTTAATATATTCTACTACTGGGAAATTGATTTTTAAAAATGAATTTCACTTTTCAAATTAGCAGATCAGAATAAACTTATGATGAAATTTTAGTGTTTTTTATATTATTTATTATTTGGTGAATAGTGAAAATATAGATTTCTAAAATACCGTCATTTCCTTTCATTAAATATTTATTTTAAATTGTAGATTATATTATGGATTTTTTATTAAAGTGAAATATGATCCATTTTATTTATTATAATATAATTAATTCCATTTGAATAAGATATTTTCATTATTTTGAAAATAGTTTTTTATTAAAAACACATTTTCTAGAAATTATTTTTCATTTCCTTTTATGATATTATATTTAAATTTATTTCATCCACTTGTAGAGATTTAATATTTGAAATTGGTTACCATATTTAGAATTAATAGGTTCAAATATGGAAAATAGATCCCTTTTATTTTTCTACATTATGAGTAGTAATTGTAGTATATATTTATCATCTTGGTAAGGGTAAAATGGGTATAACTCGGTTGAAACCATGAGAAAATGTCTCAAAATCAACCCAAAAAAAATTATTTCATTTATTTCATAATTAATTCGAACACAAAATCTCAACTTACAATATATAGAAATTGATATCCTTTTACCCTTGATAATGTAATTTAGATTATTTTAATTAAGGAATATTAAAAAATGTCACAACATTGACACAAACGATGGGAATGAAGTAAACAATTTAATTTCGATGTTTAAAAATCAAGAAATTAAATATTTTTTGGTGCATTATATTGACACGTGATTTTATATATTAATATAACATAATTAAAGTTTTTAAAGAGTTATATTAGAATTATATTAAAATCATTAAATCATTGAAGTCAAATTAAATTAATTGTCTCAAAATTGTCATTAGTGGTATTTATTATAAAATAATATTTTATTAATTTTTTTTTAAAAATACAAATCTTCTAATATTACATTTAAAATTAGTAATTGTTAAAAATTACACCTCTTTCAAATTTATTAGTTACTTTTTAACTTATATATAATTTATAACTCATTATGATTAAAATTTTCATTTGTATAGTTAAGGTTAAATTATATTAACTAATGTGTTACATTAAAATATAATGTATAAAATTTCATCACAATTAGTAAAAAAGGTATTACAGATAGTAATTTGTTGGTGTCAATTGGTAAATTAGACCCTTTACTAGGGTGGAAAAGGGAATTAAATGAATCCAACTCCAGATCCGAGTAGTGTATGAATATTTCTCTTTAATGAAGTGAATTTATTTACTTTCACATCATGTTTTATCAAAGGATTCACCCATGAATGTAATCCTTCGATAGAAAAATATTTTATTTAATTGGAAAAATTGGGAAATATCATGATATGAGTTATATGGGATATTAAAAATAACATAGGGTAACTTTATTAATACTAAAATTTCATCTGAAACTAGCACATATGTACTGTTTTTTATAATTAAGAATTCAGATTTAATTTAATAATTAAATATAGATCCCACTAAACATTTATTTACTACACTAAAATATATAAAACTATAATTGAAACTTCTGTTATTTTCAAGGAATGGTAGTCAAGGTATTTCATTCTAGAAGGATTAGGGGTTTTTTGGTCCTATATGTGGATGTACATACTTGAGGGTGTTTAATATAACTTCAATTATAATTAATTATATACATTGTTATAGTTTCCATATTAGTCCAAAAAACAAATCTCACCCTCAATGAATATGAAAGTGAAAATGAATAAGATATATAATTTATTTTTCATGGTTACCCCACACATGGAAACATCTGAAAACTATACACTAGATGTTGTGTCGGTGTTTATAAAATCATGTAATTTAACTATATTTTTATAAATTTAATGATGTTTAACTATCCCCATTACTAAATTTACTACCCAACTTTATTGTAACCCAATACTATCGCACTAAGAAGAGATCCCTTCACCTCAAGAGTAAAATATTGATAATATGGATCAAAACAAAAAAGATTTCATCTATTTCAATATACCAATATTATATTAACCCATAACTTTTAAACATATTATTACATCTCTTTAGAGATAAACATAAAAAAACAAATGCAATATTTTATTATATCAATATATTTGGTAAATTATTAACATAATATAATGGTTTTAGAAGAATCAAATAATATTTGTTCTTTATTTATAACTTTATAATAATTCTCACTGAACTTATATAACTATATATGATAGCTAATATACATATATAACTGAATATGAGATCTATAAATTCTAGTTAGGAAACCCAAAATTGTGTTTTCATGAGATGATATATCAAAATATTTGAAATACCTAAAAATGGTACATAAATTAAATGGGATACAATAAATCTGGTGTAAGAATAGAATAAGATATATAATATTATAATAATAATAAAATATTAAATAAAAACAACTCATGTCATCATAATAATAGTTCAAATCACACTACAAAGACACTATAACATTTCATATTAAGGAAACCACACATGGAAACCCAAACAAATTATGCAGAAAGAAAATAACATCTTCCTGAAAACTAATGATCTCACAATATATAATGAATTAAAAATTTATTGGGGGTATTGGGTAATTTGTATGCCTTATGGAACATCATAATATTTATTTCATAAGTTTTACACATAGAAATAAATCACATATAATTATTAAATATTAGGAAACCCCATGAAGAGAAAATAGGTTTGAAAATCCTAAATCAAGTGATTTAAAAATGATGTATTATATATATTATAAAGAAAATAACTCATTAAGGAATTTTAAAAACTATTACCATGCACGATCCACTAGATAAGAATGAATCCCTTGGTTAAATGGCCTCTAAAACAAAATCTAATAACAGTATAATTCTCATTCATGTCCGACAAGAGGGGATACCATCCAAAGTTCTAGTGGTCTCTAATCATATAAAATGTTTAGTTACTGTTTTAATCATCAATCCTGATAGACAAATCTGAAAATCATCCTCTTAAAATCAACTAGTCTACTAGTTCTAATTCACCCACAATGATACCCAAGTTTCCAATGTACTCTATTTTAAATGGTAGTGAGTTTTTATAAAGAAAATATATATATAAACATCATTCACATTACTCAAAAACTAATCCACCTACTCACTATTGTTCTCCCTCCCATAGTGTAAGAACCATTTTAATTTCATACAACAATGAATAAGCCTCTTCACTAAGAACATATCACCAGAGACAAATTTAACATACAAATCCCATTTCTAAACCAAGGGTTCCTGCATCATGAGTATTTTCTCTATATCCACAAATCATTCACAAAGTGCCAGATGAGACTCACTAGTTTAGAATGAATATATTTATTTTAGAAAACATAATATCCCAAAACATATATTTTCAAAAAAAATTTATAATCCCAGTTAGACCAATGCACCACAGATTTAAAAACAAAATTGAAACAATTCTCAAAAAAATGCAATCGGTTAAAGAATATAAAATCACCAATTATCCTCAAATTCACACCAAAACACATTAAATTTTAAAATATACCTAATCATGAAGTTTCACCTATTTTTAATTCACACACAAACCCATAATCACATAGGTCAATATTCAAAACCATTTTAAAGGCACTGAAAATAATTGGAAATAGCCATTATAAATCCAAAACCATTTTATAGATCACTTTTATGCATTTGAGATGATGGAAATTATAAAAATATCTTGGTAGAATATTTTAATGATGAATATACATTTGAAGGTAAACATGAAAAGAAAAAGAATGTCCCAAAACAAGAATTATCATCCCTTTTCCTAGAATATACACATTATTTAATATTAAAAACAAATTTTTAAACAATCACGAAATTATGGATTTCAAATTAATACCTCTATATAGGAAGTATACCTCAAAAAACAAGGCTCACAAATTTTGATAATGTAAAATTGACTCTTCTCTTTACTAATCACAGAAATATGCACCTTTTCATATATGTGATGACATGAAGCCCGTATGTAAATATTTCCATGGCCAAATATGTACAAGGGGATCCTTACACATAGGCTTATACATGAATATAACCCTTTCCACATACACATGTATGAATTTTCATATATATCTATGTACTAAAACCTATCCAAATTATATATATCCATCGTTACGTGGGTGAATATATATAAATGGAGAATATAAAATATGTATTCCTACCTATGCATGTACAGATAATACTTCAACAATGATGGCTCAAATACATCCCAAAATATCTAAAAAAACACTACCAAAAAATACCTTAAACTCATACACTACTAGATCCATAATTATAAATTGATTATTTTTTATTAATGGAGGAAAAATAACCAAAATTTATGGTTAGTGGACTTAAATGGCCTAAAATGATATGCCTTCAGTACAATACATTGAAACATGCATGAATATGACATGAGAGAGCCATCACACACCTTATTAAGAAGATAAATGTCAAAAGTAGCCACACATAAAACCCTAAGCTTTATCTGAATGGATTATGCTGACAGGGAGAGAGGAAATGGGACAAAATGTAGAGATTGTGGAATGATTTGTCCATTCCTCAGTGATTTGATTGAGAGTACTCAAGAAATCGAGGCGAGGAGACAATAGAGATAGAGATGAATAGAGGGGGTGCTGTACGGAATTGAAGGGAGAAGGGAGGGAGATTACCTGATGCACCATGATCAGAAGAAATAAATAAATAAGATATAAAGAGAAACATGTGAAATAGAAAAATAAAAATAAAATAGAAATAATTTTTTAAAATTTTGATTTATCCACATAGCTTTTACTCGGTTTACTAGATTGTGTGCCAACTGTGCTACCCCTACTAGAAAATCACGAGGCACTACATAGATTCCGCTAATTGAGACATACATTTATAAAATACTTACTCCAACCATTAAAAATGGAACTTCCCTGTTGATAGAACCTCATGCATGTTTCCTTCACAGTTACTCATAACTATGCACAAATGTGTGTAATACCTATTTTTCTTGGGAAATTCTAAAATTCAACCCAGACCAACCCAAAATCAAAAATGAATCTATAAATAACTAAAATAATTAAACTAATTAAACTAATTAATATTTCATGTTATGGGTGTGACAGGTCTCTCTTTTATTAACACGTTATTCCCCAAGAAAGTCACCTAGTAAAACATTGAACAAAACTAGGAGTCAAAAATTAAAAAGGAGAAATGAAACTACAAAACCCTATGTGACCTTTCAAATCCACAAGTCAAACTTGACCAGCTCTAGAAAAAACAACAATAAGGGGAACCATAGAGAGGATATAAAAGTCTCACCTCCATAAGAAACCCGCTAGCACCATCTATATCTAGTTTAAACCACAATAAGATCCAGAGTAGGTCTTCCCACCATTAATAAACCAACTCTCATAATCCCCCAACAGAGACTAACCTAGTATCACTCCATACAAACAAACACCTAAATAAATGAGGCTAAAAAGAAAAATACCAAATTTAGTATTGATCTAATCAATGATTCCTCATTTTCCACAAAATATTAAAACATTCCAAATAATCACATCCCATAGCTAAAACCAATTCATAATGAAACCACCATTCAAGGGATTTCATCCATATAGAATAATCACAACTATAAAGGTTTATAAAGATATAAAGCCACCAATCCTTTCCATACCAAATGGGAACATTCCAAAACCATGAAAATGAACCACAGAAACCCTCAAAATAAAGAATACTAAAATAATGAAACAAGGACTCTATGCCTTTTTAAAATAAACGAACCTTAAAATAATGAATACTATAATAAACAATCTCTGACCATATCTATTAGAACACTAGTGACTAGAGACGTTCCAGGGACCTCCACACCCATGCGGTTCATGATTGTGTGCAATCGTTACTCCTATACCTCTAACTAGAGCCATGATGTGTTGACGCATCAAGTACTAGACATTTAAAAGATGGCATCCTCCGACCGAGACATCATATTTCGATGACACAACATGTAGAAGAATTCAAGGTGACCAAAACTTCCACAATGATAGAAATACATTTAAGGATGATGACAAGATGACTTAAAGTGTCCAAACTAACCACACTGAATAAAACAAGAGAGTGGACAGACAAATGATAAGTAGGAACTGAAAATAAGACATGGACAGAATAGGTTCCACCAGTTCAGACTCTTCATCGGATGAGTAAAATTCATGAACACTAAAATAAATAGGTCCTAGAATCCTAGATGGAGATCTGTTCTGAAAGGAGGATCTTCTAACAAATAACTTGAAAATATCATTAGATAAATGCAGCTAGATCACTGAAAGGGTCAATATACCCCTCCACCAACAGTTGTCATTTTTTAGTGACCACATGATCTAGATATTTCTTCTCCTTCATTTTATCAAGATAAAGTTAATGGATGAATGTGGTCTTAAAGATCACCCAATACATCCCAAATCATGAAGAGAGTATAAAAATATTCCTTCCACCAATCCAATTTAAACCCTCAAACAACCTTAAAACTTCTAAAACCCTCACAAAATAAGAAGTTACCCAACACAATCAATCATTTTACATTCTCGAGCCACTCCACTAACATTAACATACTAGGATCCCCATGAAAATAGATGAAAATTGAAAGAAACATGATCCTACCATTCCACTAAGATTTTGGGATGGTACAAATACTAGATGAGAATCCATAGAAATGTTCTAGATCTTTCTATGTAGAATAAATTAAAAAACACAAGGAACAAAACTAGATTAACATTGAACAAAAACTCATCCCACTAAAATTTTAAACCAAACTCCAGTCTCTAAAACAAAACATCACAAAATCATATCAATTATGAATAAAATATCAACTAATATAAAAACATAACAACCTCACAAACAATCCAATAACCCACATTCTAAACTCACTATTTTCCAAATTCAGTTATTCACAATTTTAGTTTACCCATTTGTAAAGAAAAATAATTTCCCATTTCCAAAATAGTTTCATCACATCCCTTTCAAAAATTCAAAACCCCACCCCAGATTTCCCTTTAAAATCAAAAATACCATTTGAAAGAATCCCATTTTTAATGGAAATGATTTTTATTTTCAAATTTTTATTCGGGGAAACCATGTCAAAACTTTGATTTTAAACACATACATAGTATCCTATGAACCATAACATATGTGTTCATCACCAGTTCATCTTATATCTATCCACACATATATGCCATTATGAAATTTCATCACAAAAAAAACATATATTAATAGACATAAGGAATACCAAGGGTCACACATATCATTTTTCTAATAAAACCAATCATTCACCAAATTCCCTACTCATATTTCCAATACATCTTCAAAACAACTTCCAAATAACAAATCAATTTCTCTTTAAAAAATAATTATATCACTTTGAAAAAATGTTACAATAGTATTTTCCATTAAATATCCACTCACACCATCCTAAATCAGAAAAAAGAACAACAAATAGAAAAATAATTGAGAAAGGGAATTAGTGGTCTTGCATACCCAACAACATGGTTTAGTAGACCATGAAGTGAAAAATCTCCAACCCCTAAAGAATATTTAACCATGAAAATGATCTCCATATATTTAACATTTCCATATAATCTCATTTTATAAAATCTAATCACTTTTACTATCCCTATCATATATAATCTCATCAAACTGAAAAACACTAATGACAAAACTAAATCCAAAAATCAATATTGGAAACCCAACCAACCCTGGAGACTCAAGTTATCATCATGAGTGGTGGTGATCAAGAACTATCCCATTACCTACTTTAGAAGCCCTAACGATTTTATCTCCAATCATCATGAAATCCCAAATAAAAAGAGACTTCTCTAAAAACATTTTGTCACAAACCAACCAAGTTTGACCCTGAACCGATCAACCAAGCCACCAAATAACAAGTCCTGAGAGGTTCTCGAGATCCTCCCAAGATGGAAACTAGTTCTAATCCAAAAAATAAATCAGTGTGGAATGATTTGGACAATAAAAATTGAAAAATAAAACAAAAAGTAATACATAAAAATAAAACTAAAATCTTGATGCAGAAAGTAAATAAAAGAGAACATATACATCCATGTGAGCTCATTATTCACCTTCAATAATAAGATCCCACATTCTCTATGACCAAACAATGTCAATAGCATCAACAGAATCCATGAAAAATAATTAGATGTAGGTGTGAGTGTTAAAACTCAGTAGGCTTTCCTAAATAAACCATTCCTTATTCCTTACATTTAAAAATAAAACCAATTCTTGCATGTTTGAAAATACCATAATACAATATAAGGGTTTTACATAAATTTCAAATTCAGGTAACAAGCTTCTATATTCATAAAAAACAATAATCATTCCATAAAATTTTTGAAGTAGCTTCCCATCATACATAAAATTTTCCAATTTATGGGAATGAAATATAGATTAAAAATGATTTTCAAAAATAGAGAAATGAAATCACAAATAAACTAAAATGAAAATCACATAACAAGAGACACGTACAAAAGGTTTACTATATATCAATAGTGACACCACATAATTAATAATAATGTCACAAGAGATAACCATGGGTATTCACTATAGGTTACTAGCACATGTGGGACCCTAGAAACATCATTCCTTATTGATCAAAATCATCCAAATCAATAACCAACAACATTAAAGAGGATTATCCACTAGATTAGAATACATACCAAGGTCTAGTGGTATCGAAAACATATTCCAATACAAACTGTACTTCCATGAATGATCCAATAGAGGAGACACCATCCCATATTATATTGGTCTCTGATCAGATCACATGTTTAGTTGTTGTAATATTCAATCCATCAAGATGAATTCGGGCCTCAACCTCTTTGAATCAACTAGTGTACTAATTCTAGCTCACCCATTTTGATACATGAGTTTTACATGTACTCTATTTCAAATAGTGGTGAGTTATTATCGAGAAAAAGTGTATGTAAACAACATTTTTTTACTCAAAACTCATCCAACCACTCGCCAATGATCTACCTCTTTGAGTGCATCCCCCTTTTCAATCAACACGACACTGAAAATGCCTCTTCTCTAGGCACATATCACATGCCAAACATTTATCATGAAAATTATATTTATAAAATAAGTTGGAATTCATCATGATGGGGCTTCCACTTCATTTTCATAGTTCCAAACAGGCCACATTACATAACAATGAATATTTTCATTTTGGAAAACATAATCTCCCAACACATTTCTATTATAATTTTTTTTAAAGTGCATTCAAACACCCATGGTGCCACACATTTAAAAAAAATATTGAAACCATACTTAAAATGAATCAGTCATTTCATGAAAGTAACATCACCAATTAAACTACAATTCATACCAAAACCCATGCATTTTTTCAAACATACAAAAACATGAAATTTACCATTTAAAAATCACACAATATCCCATAGTTTTACATACCAACATTCAAAATGCGGTTACACAAACCAAATTTTTTCGTAATTACCAATCACACAGCTAAACCAAAGTTTTTAACTACTTTTAAGCATTAGAGATGTAGAGTGTTCTAAAACATGAATGGAAGTATATTTTGTTGATGAATACATATTTGAAGGTGGACATGAAAATTAAAGGAAAATACAAAAACTAGATTCACCATCAACTTGAATAACATATACAAACTACTAATTATTAAAAAAACAATATAAAAAACTCAAGAAATTATGGAATTCAAATTAAAGGCCTCATCATAGGAAACCTAGCTCAAACTCAAGTTGTGTTACTTTTGACTATGGAAACCCAAGTCTTTTGTTCACCGCTAGCACAGTTATGAATATTTTCTTATATGAAATGAAAGAAATCCCCCATGTACTTATTCTCAAGGCCAAATAAGTAAAATGGGGTCCTTATAGATAGGAATATAACTTCACGAACCCTTTTGAACAGACTAGTGTTTGTATTTTCATATATATATATATATATATGTGTGTGTGTGTTTGTGTGTGTGTGTAATAACATCTAACCCCATTATATACAATCATCCTACCATATTTGAATATATGTAAAGGGGAAACTTACACTTATTAATGCTTACATATTAATATATGGATAAGACATAGATAATGGTTTCTTGAATCCATCCCAAAAATGAAAATAATGTACTATATGAAAATACCATAAACTCATAGACTACTGAATCCCCAATTATAAATTGAGTATTATTTAAGAACAGAGGAAATCATATATGAAATTTATGGTGGGTGGACCAAAAATGCCCAAAATGATTTCCCTTCTATAGTAGGCATTGAAACATGCTGGAATATGGCCGAAGAGAGGAAACTCTCTCCCTGTTAATAAGAGAAACATCACAAATCTCACCACCCAAAACCATTGGGTTCATATAAATGGTTTATTTTGATATGGAGAGGTTAAATTGGATAAAAGAGGGAAAGGGAGGGAAGAATAGCCTTTTCCTTAGAGATTCGATCGAGAATCCTAACGAAATTGGGAGGAGGAGAACTTGGAGAGGGATCTCGAAGAAGGAGGTGGAATGTGTTTTCTAAGGGAGAAGGGAGGGGGATCATGTTCCACTATAGGGGGAGAATAAAGAAATAATAAATATATTGAAAAAGAAAAGAAAAGTGACCAATAAAAAATAAAAAATAAAATTTGAAATTATGGATGATCAAGGAATTTTCCAAATAGTTTACCATACCCTGTACCAAATATTATGTCATTACTAGACAAGCATGAGGAACTACATGATTTCCCCTAAGAAAGCTCCATGGTGGGAAAAATTGTAGTCCAACCCTGTCAAATAGTAATTTCCCGATGTTACCCCTCATGCATGGTTTCTACATTGTTATTCATAAACTTTTGCAACCAATGCGCAATACCAATTTTCCCTTGATTTTTTAAATATAACCCAAAGATGAAAAAATTTAAATAAGGAAAAATTATTAATATAATTCATATAATTAATATTTCAAGGCTAGGGTGTGATATTATGTACTATTTTTTAACCACTGATCATATTACTATGGGCGGTTGATGATTTTTTTCTGAGTGGGATATTTACTATTCATCTATCTATTATTTTTTCAATAAGAATTTTTATATGGATTATGATTCACCAAATTCATGAAAAAAATTCATTATAAATATTAATTCATCGGTGGGCCCAGATTTTAAATAGCCCTTGATTCATCAGTGGGTCTCCTGAGAGAAATTAGTGGGCCAAATTTAATTGGTTTTTACAAATTTTTATAAAATGTATTTTGAATAGGCTTGAATATATATTTACAAAATCCAAAACCTTACATTACTTAATTACAATATCAGTTAATGATTTACCCATGAAAATTGCATTAGATAAAATATCTAAAGATTGGTTTCAAGAATTTTATTCATTTTGTAGCTTAATTTGATCATAATTTGACTATACCAGATTATGATATTGATTGTGTTTAAATTGAATTAGTTTTTTCTATTTACTATTAAATATTTATTATTTTTATTTATTCATTGAAAATTGTACATTACTATTATATTTACTAGGAATCAAAGCTCATCCCATTATTAGGTTTTATTTTTACCAGGATAGCAGCATGTGTTTTTTGATTATTATATTGGGACATGCTTTGGTGAAATATGTTTTTCTCAAATAAAAAAAATAGTTCATTTTATTATTTAGTGTTTAATGTGAGTTTAATGTATGAATTTATTTTACCATGAATACTAAATTATTCATTACTTCTGAAATTCACTCCTTATATTATGCCTATGTAGTAATGTAACCACTAACTCTAGGCCACTATGGTCAGTGCCATTAATGTTGGTATCAGTGGAACAATAATTTAATCCTTGAAAAAATATATTATGTTACATGACCCTATTTCAAACTTTTAAGATTAAAATAAAAGAACATCTAAATGTATTGTTGAGGAAGTGATTATGTGATTTACCAAGAAATAAATACTTTTTCTTGATACTAAAAGTGGATATATTTATAGAAAAGATTTATACTTGGGGAAATAAAATTGAAAATATAATTTTGGTATTGAATAAGGAGTTATCTTCTAAATTAAATTAGTCCATACTGTGTACCTTGTTTTCCACACCATAAGAATATGATTTAGTTATTTCAAATTTTAGTTATGAACAATCATGATGGATTTGAATACATTATGACCATGAATGTACTAGGTCAATCCTATTGACTTTTATTTTTCAATAATTTGTCATGATTTTGAAATTATATAAATTATTTTTCATGAATTTTTATATTTCCCACTAGGATTAGTGTTTCTGATACTATTATTTTTGGTTTTAGTGATTGTATCACACTAGAAGGAACTGGGAAAAAATTTAATGTCATACACATTGTGTTCAACATAAAAAAATAAGATGATGGATGTAGTCAATAATATTTTCATTATTCCTAATTAATTATCCTGATATATGATTAAAAATATTCACCTTAAACAACTCTCAGACTCACCAAATAAGATAATGATAGATTTCAAAAACAAATTTAATATTAGAAACCATAGATGATAGAAGGATAAATTTCCAACATTTCATAAATTTGGAAAGGGAAACCCAAGAGAGTGTCTCAAGGAAACATAGAAAAAAAAATTTCAGAAAATAAAGTCTTAGAGAAAAATATTACCAAGGAAAAGTGAGGAGTTAAATAGAGAGACAACTTATAACTCTATGAAAAATGAAAGATGAATATTTTGATAAGTATAAAGAAATTATTACAAGGATAAAAAGCATTCTAAGGAATGCATACATAATTTTATGATAATAATTAACCATTCATTGAATGTGTTTAAGAAAATATTTTTAAAGGAACTACTCTCAAAAAAAATCTCATCATACGAAGAAAATATATCATGTTCTATCAATATAGAGTAATATTATTCATTGTATTACGGATTCAAAGGAATGAAATATATGCATAGGAAGAAATAGATAAAATGAATAATGGGAATAATGAAAAAAGGATTTTCCCACATTTGATAATTCTTGAATATAACTCTTTTATACATGCTTGATGGGAATGTGAGTTTTTTACAAGTGAAGTGAGAAAGGACACCATTCTTGGGATTATAAGGGAAAGTATCATGTTTTGTTTGTGAAATGCATATTTTATAAGGATATGGGGTACTACACCAACAAATTACCCAAGAGTCAAGTGATTGTACTTCAATATATTCTAAGAGATCAAGGTAAATAGTGTGATATTAATATAAATGAAGGGGAATGATTAAATAGTTTTTATATATATATTAAGGATTTATTTTTAAGAAGTAAATTATTAATGAAATTATCAATTATAAGTATCATTAAATATAAATGGATTTTTCTATATTTTCTTACAATATGTTATTGAGAAAATTATGTTGAATGGTACTAATGGCCAGGAAAATTGATATGTTTGAAAGATGGCCTTTTTGAAAAAATATGATTTAAGGAGGAGAATCCTTAATATGTTTTTGATGATGAGATAATAATAATAAATATATGTTTATGGTATAGTATTTTTTCTGTTCAAATAGGTTATTAATTTTATGGTCTCTGTTATCTTTTGTGTATGTTACTCTGTCTCTTAATTTTTTGAATATATTCGACAAATTGAGGTCTTATTATTGGAAAAATGATTGTTTTCATTAAGTATTTATAGTGGTAAAGGAATTCAAAAATTGTGTATATGACATTAATAACTACATTATTATGTATGAGGAATCTAATTTTAATTTGATTTTGTTAATTTATCGATCTTCCATCAATAGTATTGGGCATTGAATTTCGATAGACATTGTTTAGATGACTCATAGGGTTAACTATTTATGGAAAAATTTTAGATTAACTTTTTTCTTGTTGTTGAATTTTTAGAAATTAAATTAATATTGGAAAACTATTTGTAATTTTTTTTATTAGAGGATATCTAGAGACAAACTGAATGGATTTATATTCTTTCTATGATTTATTAACAGTTAATTTTAGTGATTTACAATGATAATATATAATAAAAATTTATTTCAATAGATTATAGATGAACTAGGGATGGAGAAATGGAAAGGACACATTTATAGATAATACTTATAAAATATAACTTTTAGATAATTATGAAGATAAATGGTGGAAAGGAAACATTTATAGATAATATAAAAAAGATAAACAATTGGAATATATAACATTTTTATTCTTGGTAAAGCTTTTATATATAATATTTTATTTTTTGTAGGAATTAAGAACAAACCAATTAACTTAATTTAAATTTGTTGATGAGGGATATATTGTGATATTTTGGAATGAAAAATGTAATGTTAATAATTCTAAATATGAATTTATTATTTTTGTTTATCATCAGAAGAAATTCTACACTTTAAACATAGAATACCCAACGAGCAGAGATCCACCTTTCCATAGTGTAATTAAAGAAAAATATTGGTTATTGAAAAGAAGATAAGGAAATTTTAATCGTAGAACATTAGATAACTTGTATAAAAAATTTCCAATTAAGGATATACTTTTACATATTCTTGATACTTCTAAAATATGTAATCCTTTTCAATTCAGAATTAAAAATAAGACATATTTTAGGTTTATTAGTGTAGTATCATCTTATTATGCATTATAGTTTTCACATTTTTTCCCACATGGTACTAAAGATGGGGGTGAATTGATTTCCTATTAAAAAAAATTCTGATAAAAAGATTTCTATTAAAAACCCCCCAATTTAACAAACAATTTAAACTGTAGTGAATTTATAAAGATTATAAGTGGTAATTTAGTTTCTCAAAGATTGATTATTTCTCAGTTAACTTAATATGATGGTTAAGTTATCTTTTGAAACTAACTTACTGGATAACAATAACTACAAACACTTTCTAGTTCAACTATCATAGTTACATTAAAAAATATTTGTATTTCAAATTAATTAGCAGTGGAATAGTGAATAATAGTTTAAACTGAAATAATATGCACATTGGTTTTAACCAAGAGGTTTAGTCTCAAGCTGAGTCTTAGTCCTCTCAAATAGTTTATATAAAACTTTGATCTGCACCCTCGATTGGGGTAAACAACAGTACTGAGAATATCTAGGTACTAAGACCTCTACCACAGTTCTACGTGGGAAAATTTATAACAATAGCACACAGGATATCCAGGTCACACTTGACCTCTACCACAGTTCACAGGGGGATTCAAGAAGGTTTATAAATATTGAGTAAGGATTTTAGATATCCCTCAGTTATGATTAGGAGACAGTGTGTGTTTAACATAAATAGAAGCACGCAGAGTGCTCGAAATTTAAACAAACAAAACATAATAAAGTTAATAAGATTGAGATGAGTTTAGAAAGATCTATGTGATGGAAATGAAGCTCTGGACTCCTTTTTTTATTGAGAAGATGTTATTTTGAGTCCTTCTCTGGAATATGTCTGGAAAACAGATTATGGTGGTTCTGTTTCTTATCTTCCTGGAATGAGAGTTTTTCTTGAGATTGCAGCAGTATTTGTAGCACAACAATGTCATTCAACTCTAAGTAAAGTTCTTATTTGAAGATCTCGTGTATCTATTCCTTTTTCAATCACGTAAATCTCTTTTTTTCATCTAACGTTTTATGTGAAGTTTTGATCTTCCTTTTATAGCACATGTGGTCTGACATAAGGCTTTATTACTTCTGAAGGTACGAGGTACGGTTTCCTGACATCCAAAAAACATCATTAATTAATCCCAGCTGCATTAAAAGCATCAAATATGAAGGTTGCTAATAAACAAACAGAAATAGAGTTTATAGAAACAGTCACTTGTTTCCATTGGTAGCTCTTTGTATCAGTGAAATTGTAATGGTGGACTTGTGTCGGTAGGTCTTTTATCGGTAGCTATTTCTATCGATAACTCCACATACTAATAACTTTTTATATTGGTACCGCTCCTTCTATTAGTATATTGTTGTGTAGAAGTATACTATGTATCGGTGACCTTCTGTATAACAGAATTCTTGGTCTATCATTGATACTATGTAGCGGTAGCTCTCTTTTATTGGTAGCTCCACGTACTGGTAACTTCTTCCATCGGTACCGCTCCTTCTATCAGTAGCTACTTGTGAGGTAGTAGACTATGTATCAGTGACCTTTTTTATAACAGAAGGCTTGATCTATTAGTGAACTTTGTTTATTGGTAGCTTTTTCTATATTAGCGACTCAAAAACTTTAATGCTTATAAAGTATATGTTCTATGAATATCATTTCTAGATTGAGTTAGTGTCAAGATTTATCATTTTTAACCATTTATAATCATAAATAAACAATGGGTAAAATATTCCAATGATATGATATGATAATTCTGATATTCATATCAACTCAAGAGAATGATGTCAAATTTTGAATGTATAATTAATATATATATATATACATTATTTAGGATTATCAAAGCATATCTAAAAATAATTGAGATTATCCAAACTGTTGAGTCCAAAAATCTCCCCCTTTTTGATAATCAAAAATTATGGCTTTATAATCCTAAGTAATCATTAATGTATCAATATAAAAGAAATTTGTTCTCACTTCTCTATGTGTTCAATGACATTTTCAAATGATGTCAAAATATCATACCTTGTTACAATAAATGAAATATTTATTTGAGACTCATTATCCCTATCCTTATCCATATTATTCTCCCCACACTTTTCCATATCATTATTTCTCTCCCTTTTTGATTAGAAAAAATAAGGATTAAAAAATGGATTAGAGATACAATAGAAAGTAAAAGAGAATGAGATCATGTAGATATTACTTTATGAAAAAATACAAAGAAATACAGAAATGATACAAATAGAATAAAAGTGATACATATCAAATGTAATAGACATTAATCACTCCACCTCCCTAATATGTAATTTGGATTTTCCCCTGGGATCATAAGTGGATTCAGGCTTGGTAGGCGTAAGTGAAGGCTTGGGAACACCAATGATGATCAAAGGTGGTTGAGCTGCTAAAATTATGTCGGGCTTGTAAAGGGTAATCCTTTCTGTGATCATAGGAGTAAAACATTTAATAGCTTGAGCTGGAGTCTACTGAGGTGTGGAATTAGACTGAACATAGGAAGGTAGGGTTGCAGGTGCAATAATAAGGGTATTGTCCACATGCAGAAAGGGTAGTAAAAGGTTCCTAAAATCCATAGTGATTCCTCATCCTCTCTCCATAGCAGATAAAAAATCATCCTTGATCTCTATAAACTTGTCCAAAGAAGGAGTCAACTCCCCGAGCTTAATAACATGATATCTGAAAGCTTGAGTGACTGGGGATAGTTTTAGGTTTTATAACATAAGATTGAAATGATTGATTAGGTGATTATTTGTATACACCTTCTGAAAATAAAGATCAATCTTGTATTTGATTTTTTTCGGGGAAGCAGTAGCATCTCTCATGTAATCCTGAACGATCTTTCTAATATCCCTTTTGGTATATATCACCTGAGAATCAGATGAGATACTTGTACTAAATGGACCAAGTTCTTCTTTCAGCACATATCTAAACTGTTCAACATCAACTGAAACTCTAGAGCTACCAAGAGGTTTTATAATAAAAGCTACTGTTTCATTGAATTATTGGGTAAAATTACATATCAGTTTCTTCACAACCAAATCTTGAGTACTGACATGCTCTATTATGGTCTTTTTAAAACTCTCAAAAACATCCACAAACTGTGTCACTACATTTTTGATGTAATTTATTTCAGCATCAACATGATCTTTGGAACTAAAAAATATATAATGTGAAGAAACATATTTCTTCAAATAATCAATAGCCTCTGTCAAAATATTAATCTAATTTTCAAACACTTTCACTTCATTCATCACATCTATCACAACACTTGACACAGTACTTTCAAGAGAGGATTCCAAAGATTTTTCCATTTTTCTTTGCTCTTCAACAAAGAACCTCTTCAATTCTGAAAAAGATGTAGTCAAAGTCGATTTTAACTCAGCCTTTAAAGAATCAATATCAGCCTTAGCTGCAAGATTTTCAGGAAAAACTACTGAGGATCTCTCAGACAAAGCACCAACTACATCAAATGAAGCTACAAATTTTATTTTGGGTTGGTCTTCATCAAATCATGAATAATCATTTCCAGGCACCAAAAATACTAGATCCTATGACTAATCCTCTACCTCATGAAAAAATGAGATTGATCTATATTTAGCTGATTGCTCCCCCTCAAGTGGAGCTTCCTCCTCTTCAGCACCAACGATAGCCATCTCCTCTTCAAAGGCATTATCTACAACAACATTTATATTGAAACCTGATGTCATAGACTGGGGTAGGTTGGAAATATGTACTGGTCTATCCACTTCAAAAACATCATCAACAGGCATAATAGAGCTCTCAATCATAGGACTGAGACTTAGGCAGGTACTTCCATTAGAGTTAACATAAATAGGTTCTCCATTTTTAGATACTTTTTCTTCTTCATTATCACTACTACTGAAATCAAGAGTAGTCTCCTCATGATCTGATATAGGAAGGTCTCCCTCATCCACAGAGGTTTCTACATTACTCTCTCCTAGAACTGCTTCCCTTTATTGGTAGGGTCATAGGTGGAATATCATTTCCATATGAAAAATTTTAAGCAGCTGGTCTTGGAGGAAAATTAGGGTATCCTCCATCTTCAATAGAGGTATCCTCCCCAACATCAACATAAGTGTATTGAGGTTCCTCCTCACCATGTCCCAGACCTAGATCTCTCCAATCATCATGTACTTAGAAAATGTTTTTGTAATAAAAAAGTTGTCTTTCACAACCACTATCTCATCCTGAGACTCAGCAACACCTTTTATCCTGATCATCAAATAAATTTTCATTGCAAAGAATACGACATTTGTTTTTTACTTTGGCCGGGTTATATCTTCAATTTGAAACCTCAGAAGCCTACACAATTCACTTTGACATTATGCCTTAGCAGATAAAACAATAATATATCTTGGAATCTAAGGTTTGAAAAATCCCCTCTTCTTGGACTTAACACATGCTCGATAAATTTGAACAGCAACGGGTTTTCTCCATCAATTTTTGTAGAAACAACTTTTCTTGGTGTACCATTTCTAGTGAGCTCTATTAATGCATCTTCATACTCAAAAATGTCACTATTAAGAGGTACTGACAACGAGGAATATCCAAACTCACCCTTATGTGGAGGTTTCAAGTACTCAACCCATTCAATAGAAGAAAAATATATTATCTTTATATTCACTGTTGATACCTTTCTATTCACACCATTATATTTCTCAAAAAAAAAGTAAACTCATAGAATTCCTTCACCAGTTTCGGATAATAAGGACCATTTTTATTTGAAAAACATTCGAGCCACCCTTATTTCTCTAATATCCATAGAATCAATGATTTTCGAGGTAGGAGCCATTCTGGATAGAGTTCTTTCTCAATTACGATATTTCTATTCAATAAGTGTGGGTCCAATGCACTCTTATCACGGATTGTTCACTGACACTGCATTCAGATCCTACTTTTTGCCTCTTTTCACTCAGTGCATCACCTTCATCTATGACTATCGTCCTTTTTACTCTTTCCATTTTCAAAATTAAGAACATAGGGTTCGCAAGAAATGTAGGGGTTTGAGAAGTAAGTTTTAAAGTGAAGAGAGTTCATAGTGGGTTGAAACATGACTTAGACTTAATTTTTATCATTTAGGAATCAAGATGTAATAAGAAGAAATATATTAAAAACAATAAAGGTTTCGAATAAATACACAAAATTCAGACAGCATAAAACATATCAGTGACAACTACCAGTGAGAATCTTAACTGTAAGGTTTCTCTAATGGTGAGGTCTCTCTAACGGTGAGGTTTCTCTAATGGTGAGGTCTTACTACCGATCAGGTCTTACTAACGGTGAGGATTAACTAACAGTTAGGTTTAAGGAAATTTTATCATTCCTAACTCATGTCTAATGTAATTTAACCTTTCTAAATTTATAGGCTTGGTGAATATGTCAGCTAATTGATGTTCAGTGCCTATAAATTCAAGAGTAATATAAACCTTTTGATAATTATCCCTCAAAAATTGATTCCTTACATCAATATGTTTAGTCCTAGAGTGAGATATAGGATTCTTAGAGATATTTATCATGCTAGTGTTATCACATTTTATAGATACATGCCTAAATTGATATCCATAGTCCAATATATTATTTTTCATCCACAGAATTTGAGCACAAAAAATACCCGTAGTAATATATTCTTCTTTAGTAGTAGACAATGCAACAGAATTCTTCTTTTTACTACACCAAGATACTAAGGAATTACCTAGAATTTTCAATTTTCTAGAAGTGCTCTTCCTATCCAACTTGCTACATGAAAATTCAGCATCTGAATAACTTATTAAATCTAATGATTGTGCTTTTGGATAAAATAATCCTAAATTAGTAGTATGTTTAAGATATTTAAAAATCCTTTTAACCGCACGAAATTGTGAATCTTTGGGATTATCTTGAAATCTTCCACACATAAACACACTAAATATAATATCTGGTTGAATAGTAGTAAGATAAAGTAAACTCCCAATCATATGCCTATAATTGTTTTGATCCACTGGTTTCCTAGTTTCATCTGCATCCAATTTACATGTGGTACTCAAAGGTGTATCACTTTACTTATTATAATACAAACCTAAACATTTTAAAATATCTTTTGTATATTTACTCTGATTTAAAAAATATCATTTTCATTTTGAAAGACATGAAGTCCAAAAAAATATTTGAGTTCTCCAATTAAAATCATTTCAAATTCATTTGGCATAATCTTTGAAAAATCAATACACAAATCATTTTTAGAATATCCGAAAACAATATCATCAACATAGATTTTTACTACCAAAACATCTTTGGAAATCCTTTTTATAAAAAGAGGTGGATCAACAATCCCTTTAATAAATCCTTTTGAAATAATAAAATTACTAAGTCTATCATACCAAGCTCGTGGAGCTTGTTTTAAACCATATAAATCTTTACATAGCTTAAAAATAGATTTGGAAAATGAGTATTAGTAAATCCTGGTGGTTGTTCAACAAAAACATCATTAATTATAAAAAAAATTCGAAAATAACTTTTAACATCCATTTGATATAACTTGAAATTTAGATGAGTTGCATAAGTAAGTAGATTCCTAATAGCTTATAACCTAGCTATAGGTGCATAGGTTTCCTCGGAGTATTTTCCTTATTATTGACTATATCCTTGTGTAACTAACATAATTTTGTTTCTAACTATATTTCCAATCTCATTAACATTGTTTATAAAAGCCCATTTAGTTCCTATGGTCAAAGTGTCCTTAGGTCTTTCAACTAATTCCCAAACTTTGTTTATTTCAAATTGATTTAATTCTTTATTCATAGACATCTCCAAAAAGTCATCATTGATAGCATCATTGATATTGTTAGGTTCTAACAATGAAATAAATTATTGATGTTCAACCTGCTTTTTTAGAGAAGCTCTTGTTTGTGTTCCTCTATCTAAATCTCCTAGAACAGAATCTAAAGTATGGTTCTTTAGAATCCCAGTTGGTCTGGTCAAGGTAGGACTAGAGAATTAAGGTTCTTCTGTAGGTTTGGTTCCTATAGAATCAGGTTCTAGAAAATTTCCAGAATTAGCTGTTTTTACAATAGGTTCACTACTTATATCATTAAGTTCTAGAATAGATAGGTCTTCTTCAAAAATTTTAGGAGAAGACTTAGGTTCATGTGTATCAGTTTCATCAAATTTTTCATTTACTGATTCTTCAAAACATTTGGTTCTTTTTTAAAGACTCTATAATATTTACTGGTTATAGAGTAACCTAGAAATATTCCCTCATCACTTTTAGAAGAAAATTTGTCAAAATCATCTTTAGTATTGAGAATAAAGACTTTTCAACCAAAAACTCTAAATTAACTAACTTTAGGCTTTCTATTATTCCACAGCTCATAAGGGCTCTTCTTAAAAACTGATCTAATCAAGACTCTATTGATATTGTAATAAGATTTATTAATAGCTTCTGCATATAAGTAAACTGGTAAGTCATACTCATTAATGATAGTTCTTGAAATTTATTGAATTGTTATATTCCTTTATTCTACTACACCATTTTGTTGCGGTGTCCAAGGGGCAGAGAAATTGAGACTGTTGCCATTATGTGAGCAATAGGGTTCAAAATCATGATTTTCAAACTCATTTCCATGATCACTTTTCAGGGTCTTAATCTTAATTCCACCAATGTTCTCTACAGACTTGGAGTATTTAATGAAATAGGAACAATCTTCACTTTTTTGAACAAAAAAGTATACCCATGTATATATAGAAAAGTCATCTACTTGAACATTGACATAGTTCTTCCCATTCAAACTAGAAATTCTTGATGTCCCAAACAAATCCATGTGAACCAACTCGAGAGGTTGAGATGTTGAAACTTCATTATATAATTTTAACAAAACATTATGTTGCTTTTCCTTTTGACTGGGATTACAAACTTTGTATATTGGGAATTTTAGTTTGCGTAGGTCTCTAACTAAATTTCTCTTAGTTAGTTTCCTAAGTGAATGAACATTGTTCTGTCCTGATCATCTGTACCATAGCCCAAATTCTTTATGAAAATCATTTAAACAAATAACCATTTATTTGCCTAATGAATTTAAATCTACAATATATATATTTTCATTTCTTAAAGCAATAAGTACCAAAATATTTTTAGAGTCAAATACATTGCAAGAATCATTTTCAAATTTAACATTGAAACCATCATCACAAAACTGGGAAATTATTAACAGGTTGTATTTTAATCCATTAACAAATAATACTTCTGAAATTAAAATTTAATCATTATTAACAATATGGCCAAAGATTATGATTTTTCCTTTTGAATTATCACCAAAGTTGACATACCCTCTATCAACCTTGATTAAACTCTTAAAATAGAAGTAGTCACCAATCATATGCCATTATCATCCACTATCCAAGTACCATATTTTCTTATAGGAACTCTTCAAGCAGGTCTCCTATAAAATAGGTTTAAATAAATAATGATTTTGGAACCCATATTTTCTTGGGTCCAGACAGGTTAGCAAGTAAAACCTTAGGCACCCATATTTGTCTAACTTTATTCCTATAATTAACATATTCAAAAGATTATAAATACTGTATTTAGTTTAGTCTAGTAGAATATAAATATTTAGATAAATATATAGAATTTCCATAACTGGAACTAGCAGCAAACTGTCCAGTTTTCAGAAAAAATTTATTCTTAACAAACTGTCTTTGTCTAGGTTCATATCCTAAACCAGTGGTATACTTTGGTACTACTTGTTTTCCAAGCATTAGAGTTAGAGTATTATTTCCATTTGTGAACTTCCATAAGTATTTTATAATTTTCTCATTTGAAAATTTATGTTCAGTATTCTCCTTTAACAGTTGATAATTCTTTTCCTTTCCTATACTAAGATCATATTTAACAGTACTAGTCAAGGAATACTGCTTCTTTAATGATTTGTAGTTATCCTTCAGCTCATTACATGTATCTTATAACAAATTACAGTATTCAAATAAGTCAGCTTTAGACATATTATCAACATTATTTGAATAACTTTCATTCCCAGAGTAGTGGCCATTCATCATAGGAGATACAGTTACCTTAGATGTTTTAGTCATGAAACACATGTTGGAATGATTCTTTTAAGAATCAGAAGCCTCAGACTCACTTGTACTGTCTTCCAAAGAACTCCATTTTGCCTTCATATCTTTCTTATATTTTTATCCTTATAATCATATTTCTTCTTACACTTAAATTTTGGATAGTCAGACTTAACATTTCCTTTCCTTTTACATTCATAACATATGATCTCATCATCTTTATTAGCTTTCTTCCAATATTTATTCCAACTACCTCATTGGTCATACTTACCCTTATAATTTGATTTTCTGTAAAAGTTATTCTTCCAATAGAATATCT
Organism: Viscum album; assembly: GCA_963277665.1. Classification (NCBI taxonomy): domain Eukaryota; kingdom Viridiplantae; phylum Streptophyta; class Magnoliopsida; order Santalales; family Viscaceae; genus Viscum; species Viscum album. The sequence continues at coordinate 652,346,323 of OY728133.1, read as the reverse complement.
TGAATCTCCTGGCTATATGATCCATATCCTCATCATTATCATAATCTGAACCTTCACTTGTTGAGCTTTCGAAATGTATGTGAACTTTCCCCTTGTCCTTATTTTTTGAGGTAGTAGTCTTAAATTCCACTGACTTCTTATTAGGTTTATCATCTTAATTTTTGTTTACCTTCAGCTCTTCTTCATACATCATCAACTTACCAATCAGCTCTTTAATAGGTAGTGAACTTATATCACACAATTCTCTTATTGAAACTGATGTGCCGCTCTATCTTTCTGTAAAACATCTGAGTATTCTCAGGATTTTCTCCTTTGTAGGAATAGCTTTTCCCAACGAGCACATAATGTTACCAATTTCATTGAACATGAAATACATGTTAGAAATAGGTTTATTAGGCCTCATTTTAAAATTATCATAATTAATTGTGTAAGTGTTTAATCTCATCTCTTTCACATTGGTTTTTCCTTCATGAGAAACATCCAAAAAATCCCATATTTTGTGTGCTGTTTTACAACAAAAACTCCTATTAAACTCTTCATCTCTTAGAGAGAAGTAAATAGAATTCATTGCTTTATAATTTTTGTTGTAATAAAATTTGACAGGATCTTCCAAAGTAGTTCTAGAAGTATTTGGAATCTCATATTCAGACTCTATAGTAGCCCAAATGTCAAATCCCGTACTTTCTAAATGAATTTTCATTTTAATATCTGATTGAGCATAATTAACACCATTATAGAAAGGTGGCATGTTGGTAGCTTCACCTTCTAATATATTATCCATAATTAGATTTTAGAAAATATATTTAATGAGATAAAAATTTAGAAATAACATAAATTTAAGATATTTAAGATACAACTAAAATCACAATTGAAAAACATTGTTTTCTGAAAACTTTTATTAACAAGACTCTGATACCAAATGTTGTCTCAGAGGATACTCAAGAGGGGGTGAATTGAGTTCCTATTAAAAAATTTCTGATAAAAATATTTCTGTTAAAAACCCCCAATTTAACAATCAAGATAAACTATAGTGAATTTATAAAGATTATAATTGTTCAATTAGTTTCTCAATGATTGATTATTTCTTTTTTAACTTAATATGAAGATTAAGATAGCTTTTGAAAAAAAACTTATTGGCTAAAAATAATTACAAACACTTACTAGTTCAACTATCATATTTATTTTAAAACAGATTTGTATTTCAAATTAATTAGCAGCAGAATAGTGAATAATAGTTTAAACTGAAATAAGATGCACAACTTTTTTAATAAAGAGGTTCAGTCTCAAGCTGATATTATTCTTCTCAAACTGTTTATATAAAACATTGATCCACATGCTGGATCGGGGTAAAAAAACTGCACTGAGACTGTCTATGTACTAAGACCTCTACCACAGTTCTACATGGGAAAAATTATAACAATAGCACATAGGCTATCCAGGTCACACATGACATATACAAAAATTCAAAGTGGAATACAATAAGGTTTAGAAAGATTGAGTGAATATTTTAGATAACCTTCAGTTATACATAGGAGACAATGTGTTTTTAAGATAAACAGAAGCACACACAGTTCTCAAAATGTAAATAAACACATGACAATAAAGTTAATAAGATTGATATGAGTTTATAAAGCTCTATGTGATGGCAATGCAGCTCTAGACTCCTTTTCTTGGATTGAGAAGATGTTGTTTTGAGTCCATCTATGGAATTTTTCTAGAAAACAGAGTGTCGTGGTTATTTTTCTGGACATCCAAGAATGATAGTTTTTCTTGAGATTGTAGTATTATTTTTTTCATAAAAATTTCCTTCAACTCTTAGTAAAGTTCATCTTTGAAGCTCTCGTGTCTCTATTCCTTTTTCTATCATGTAAGTCTATTTTTTACATCTAACTTTTTATGAGCATCTTTGATCTTCCTTTAATAGATCATGAAGTCTAACATAAGGCATGATTACTTGTGTAGGTACGAGTTCGGTTTCCTGACATCCAAAAAACATCATTAATTAATAACAGTTGCATTAAAAGAAACAAATATTACCATTGCAAATAAACAAACATAAATAGAGTTTAGTAAAATAGTGACTGGTTGCCATTGGTATCTCTTTGTATTAGTGAACTTGTAATGGTGGACTTGAGTCGGCAGGTCTTGTATCGATAGTTCCACATACTGGTAACTTCTTCTATCGGTACCTCTCCTTCTATCGGTAGCTACATGTGTAGCGGTAGACTATGTATCTGTAACCTTCTGTATAATATAAGGCTTGGTCTATGAGTGACTCTGTGTAGCAGTAGCTCACATGTATCGGTATCCCCTTCTATCAGTAGTTCCACGTACTGGTAACTTCTTCTATCAGTACCGCTCCTTCTATCGATTGTTTCTTGTGCAACGGTAGACTATGTATTGGTGACCTTTTGTATAATAGAAGGCTTGGTATATCAGTGAACATTGTTAATCAGTAGCTCTGTATATATCAGTGACTCAAAAACTCAAATGTTTATAAAGTATTTTTTTAATGCATATCATTTCCAAATTGATTTAGTGTCAAGATTAATCATTTTTAAACATTTATAATCATAAATAAACATTGAATAACACTTTCCAATGATATGATATGATCATTTTGATATTCATATCAACTAAATAGCATGATTTCATAATTTTAATGTATAATTGATATATATATAGACATTATTTAGGATTATCAAATCTTATCTAAACATAATTCAGATTATCAAAACAGGTGAGTCCACCAGCACTAATGAACATGTTTGGTCCTAAAAATATGAAGTATCACGGGAAAACGCTTTGTTTATATTTTAATTGATGATCACACTAAATATACTTGGTTTTGGTTTCTAGAAAATAAATTTGAAACATTTAGTTGTTTTAAAACATTTGTATATAGTGTTAAAATTTAGAAAAACCTAACCTTGGAAACTATTCTTAGTTTTCGTAATGGAGAATTTTGAAATTTTTATTTTTGAAAAATTTTCAGTAACTAATGAATTATTCATAATAATTCTCCACATAGAACTCCAAATAAAAATGGTGTAGTATAGAGAGAAAATAGAATTCCTCATGAGATTAATAGAGCCATGATGAGTTAATACTTAATTAATAATCATCTTTTGGATGAAGTGGTTAATACTACCTACTGTAAACTAAATTGTGTTTTGATAATACATTTTATTAAAAAAAAATCTTTATGAGTTATGGATTGGAATAAAACCAAAGCAAACATACATTAATGTTTTTGTATGAAAATAATTCATTTTAAATAATTGATATGTCATAAATAAATTTACTCAAAGTCAAATAAAATAATATTTTAATGTTATTATACAACTAGAAAAGCACGTAAAATTTAAAATAAAGATACGTATACTGTTAAAGAAATAGCACATGTTTAATTTGGTGAAACAAAACCTTTTGTTTTAAAATAACATCAACCTACATCTTTATATTTTATTTCAAAAACTGATTTTCAACATATGATAAAATGTACATTCCTTGAGAGAAAAACTAAAAAAATTATTATTGAATTTACACCTCATGATTATTGTCAGCCATCTATTTAAGATTAATGTTTTACAACTACATGAACTCAATTTTATCTTATGAATCATTCTAGTAACAATATCATTTTTTATTTAGATAAGCTAGTTGGAACTAGAATTTCTTTGAGAAATGAAATTGAACATCTTTCATTTGTATCTAAATTAAAACCTAGGACTCCAATTTAGGCCATAGGTGATGAGGATGGATAAAAGATATGTTGGATGAACATAATATGTTTGGAAGGAACCATGTTATTACATTGGTAGAATGATCTAATGATACTAATTTTATATGATTATAATGGGTATTTCATAGAAAAAATATTTAAAATGGTCTGATATTTATAAATTAATCTCGTGTTATGTCTATGGGATATAACCATCAACCTGAAAATGATTACAAAGAAACATATTCTCTAGTATCTTGAAATTATTCTATTTGTATAATTATAGCATATGGAACATTAATACAATCCAAAATATATTAAATGGATGTTAATTTTTATTTCCTTTATGGATGTGTTTTGGAGGTTGTTTTTGTCAAAACCCCTTTTTATTGATAAAAAACATCCAAAAAATGTTTTTAAACTTCTTAAGGAAATTTACGGACTTAAACAAGCCCATGGATCCTATTATGATTGGTTATCTAGATTTTTTACAAAACAATTTTTTTAAGGGATATGTGGATCCATCATTTTTTATAAAAAATATATAACAATAATATGAGGATTTATGAAGTCTATATTGATAAAATTATATTCAGATCAACTCAAAAGACCAACAGATTCTTTTAAAGATCTTATAATTTCTTAGTTTTAGAATGTGTATGATTGGGAAGTTAATATACACTCTAGGTTATCTAATTTCAAAAAATTACAAAGAAACATTTATAGAACTAAAAATGAACATAAAATATATTCTTATGATATTCATGTATGAAAACCCTAGAATAAGTAGTACTACTATCAAGATATCAAATTCATTAGATACTGATGAATTTATATGATAAAAAATCTTTAGGGTAATGATTGAAAGTTTACATTACATAATAGTGATTCATCATGATTTAATGTCTTATGTATTAATTTTTGCTAGATATTAGAAAAATCCAAAACTGTCCAATCTTAAAGCTGTTAAAATAATTTTCCATTAGCATATAGGTATTATTGATTTTTTTATTCTTATTCAAATGATTTTTTCTAAAAGAAATGGATGTTGCCTTTGGTGGATGTAGAATGGTTAGGAAAATTACATCTTCAATATATCATTTCTTAAGAGAAGATTTATTTTCTAGATTATTTAATAAAAAATTACTCCATATCACACTCCACTACTAAAATAGAATATTCATTAGTTTCATTTTTTTATTAATAGTTGTGGGTTCAACACAAACTCACAGGAGATTACATGTCTTTTACTGAAACTAAAATATTGTGTGATAACTATTGTAACATTTATATAAGTAAAAAACATAAATAATAACTCATGAGAGGAAACCATATATATAATACTCCCTTCCTTTAGAATGACACACAAAAGTGAGATATTATTTTAAAATTCATTGCATCATAAGATCAAATTGTAGATATTTTTACTAAGCCACATAATTCCAATTAATTGGAAAATGTTAAATAGAATATATTAATGATTAATAAAAAATTATCATTCATATCAAATTTATGTTTAAAAATATCATTACATTAATATGATCCTTCTCAATAGAGTATTATATATTTTTTGGTTTTCTAGAACCTATTATTATCTAATTGTTTTTTGGAAATTTTATTTTTTTTAATCATTTGATTTGAAAAAAAAATAAATTTTCTAAATTGTTTTTTTTCGAATATAAAATTTTAAGAAAATACATTAATTTTTTTTCATATTTCAAACTCAAAAATTATTATAAAATTATATTTGATGATTATTTTCTTATAAGGTTCATCATGGTAAATTTATTTAACAAAAACCATTAACAATAAGTAACTCAAAAAAACATTTCTACACTGAATGTTATTCTTCATAAAAATTTGATTTTTAATTATCCTTTTGTTTACGTTATACAAGTGGTTTTTTATATAATTTTACTTTTATAAATATATAATTTTCCATAATTTTAAATATACACATAGTCTGAAAATACATTAGTCATATTTTTTGTTATATAATTTTTTATGTGTTAATAATTATTTTAAACAATTTTGGTATTAAATTTGTATATTTTGATGAAAAAGGGATTTTCGATCTGATCCATTTGACTTTTTATAATTTTTAATGTTTTACCTTTTTCTATATATAAGGTTGGGGTATTTATGTCCCAAGTCGGATTTTCATAAATATTCCACTAACTCTGACAACCCCTTTTATTGCTTGGTATAATACATTTCCATTCATACAAGAAATTTTTATAATTAGTGATCTTTCACTTGTTTGAATCAGATGGAATCTATGGAAGAATTATTTAAAATATAATTTTTTTAGAAGGACTCAAAGAATGTTCCTTGTATGAAAAATATGTCCCTAATATAAAAACAATTTTTTACTTATCATTTATGGGATAGAATGTGTGCTGAAAAAGTGTATTTTGTCAAACAATTCCCTGAAATTGTTAGTGTGTTTTATTCAACATAATAATTTTTTACATAAGTGGATAATTAAGATCATATTTTACATTATTTGGGGAAAGAATAAAATTACTGTATGAGACTGATGTTGAGTTAGTGTAAGTATCCTTAGAAGGCGAATCACATCTACCTTATCAAAAGGATTTGAAAAATCTTGGGTGTTTTTGATAAGTTTAAAAAAGATTCATTGTTTTTTACTAGTTGAGTGAGTGTTCAAAAATAATATCATGTCACTCTAAATAATAGAGTTATATCCTTATGGATGCAGGGTTTGTTAAAACCAGGAAAAGGTGATAAGGATACCCTTAATATCCTTGATATATATATATTATATTTTCTTATGAATATGTGGTAGATTAATTTGATCAATTTTTTCCTTTCAATGAAATCAATTAAAAATGAATCTATGAGGCCAAAAATCTAATATTTAGTTACTTCATAAAATAAATGTTACAAAACTCTAGGGGTGTGTTTCATGTCAAGAATAAATCTTATTTTATGATATAAAATTTTCTCTCAATGGAGAAGAAAAAATGTCTAGGATGAAATCATTTTTTAATTCATAGATGATTATATTTCTGGATAAGACGGAAAATACAACTTCAAATCTGAACAAGTAATGTAGAATGAATTTGGTAAAGAGTGAAGAAATGTGGAATCACCACCATAAAAATTAATAATGGAAACACAAAAATCTATTTTAGAAGATAATTCTAATATTCTTATGAAACATAAGGAATAATAGAAACCATGATAACCTTTATTAGGACTCGATAAGGTTCAAGAATTCTTCATAAATATACGAACATCAGATGAGTTGTTGGTAATTGAGAATAAAAAAAACAAATAAAATGATATCTAAGGTAAGAGTGGTAGAATGATTGTTGAAGGGAGTTGAAAGAGAATCAGAAGTTCCACCTTTTTTATCCCTTATCCATTGTAAAATCAGTTCTAGTGTTTAGAATAATTCCTCATACTAGTCAAACTATTTATTCTATGAGTTTGTAGTTTTTTATACATTTTTAGAGATAAAATTATGGGAAATAGAAAATATATTTAAATGTTTGAAGATGTTCATTTTGTAAAATGAGCACAATTATCAGATAAAAAATAAGTTTAGAAGTTGATTAAGATAAAGAAACATAATTCATTTGAAAAGATTTGTAATAGAGTTTGATAGACTGTAAGGAACACAGAAAGGGGACTCAATGAAAAAGAGGAAGAATAATAATAATAATAAGAAAAAAAAATATAGGAAGAAACAAATGAAGATATCATCTTATTATATTCATCTTCTACATATATTCCATTACCACTCATGTGACACAAAATTATTTTGTCACAAGTTTTAGTGGAAGTAAAGTCATTATAAAAAAATTGAATCTCAGTATTTACAAACTATACTATTAGAAAAATGTAACCCATAAAAAGATATATATATCAATAATTTCATGGAGGGTGGAGAATATAAAATAATAAACGTTAACAAAATTATTATATTGGGCCTTCACGCCAATACCTTTCCAAAATTTAAAACAAGTAATTTATTTTATGTCTAATCAAATGAATGATTATTCTTGATGGAGGTATATTCAAAATATTATAAATGAAAAAAATAAAAATTCCTGTTGTTTTTGACTTATTCAGTCATTATGAATGAGTCTGGAATTATAAATTTAAAAGGATATACTAAGGATCACAAAAAAAAAGATCTAATAAGATTGGGTTATGATTAAGGAATGTTAATAAGGAATTAATATAACAAGATGACCATATTCTATATGTGTTGAAATACTCCCTTTAAATTGATGATTCCATTCACACACTCAAATCCGATGTATTAAACATAGTGATGTTCTCTGAATAGTTTAGTGACGTGAATAAATATTAGAATGACCAATTCATGGGTTTGAAAGAATCTCTTTAATGTTGAATGAAGAAAATAGGATTATAGGTGCTCTTGAAGAAGATGTTAGAAGCCCAAAAATAGATATTTATAATAAATTATTCAATGAGGACAGTATTATAAAGCACAAATCGTTATTTTCCGATGCCGATAACGACCATGACGATGTGAATAAACTAAAGGTGATTGTCATGAATATGTATAAATTAGAATGAAAATTTTATATCTCATATCTTGATGTAATTAGAATCATTTTTAATGAATGTTTAGTTTCAATGAATATTCATCAAATTCCTTTTATTTTAATTGTTTCCTATTCCTTTTGGATGAATGTTCTTATTGTTTTATAACTTTCATGAATAGTTATTTCAATGAAAGTTATTTTTATATTTTTTCCTAAAATTTAAGGAGTGGAAAAAAATTCACTATTAATTTTTTAAATGAAAAGGGGGAGATATTTTTTAAAAGGGGTTGTAATAATAATAGGGTATAATTTATCTAAATTGGAATTCTTTTAATAAGGAACAAATTTGATTAAGGGGGAAACCTAATGTTATAATTTCCCATATGATAAAAAATGGTGAAAACAATAAACAATCTACATAGGGGGTGTTAAGATAATCAAATAAAATATTAATAATAAAATTATATTTGATTTCATATAAGAACAAATTATTTTATGTTTAATAAGTTAATAGTTATCATTTAAATTTATTGGTATTGTGATTTTTGAAAAGCATGAGACTATTTTGGATGAAAGTAATACATTTTACAGTTACTTTGATAAATTTTCTAAATCAAAATCACTTTAAAAATATATTAAAATTTTATTTTATTAACATTATACATCTCGTGTGTTTTTTATGATTTGGTAGAAAACATTTTGTTTTATACTGAACATAGAAATTGTTCTAATATAATACAAATATAATCTCATTATTTTTCATTATGATCCATCAGACTGATGTTGTATTTTATACATCTGATCTACTATTGTATTAACCAGTGGTGTAGATACAATTTATTCCATCAAAATGAAAGAATTCATATCCATCATACTGACAATAGTTCTAATAAATATGATATACCTTTCATTAGTTTATCCGAATGTAAAATAATAGGATATTCCATTCAATTTTTCAATATTTTTAATCAGTGTAATTAGATTTTATATACTGGATGGAACTGTTAATAGAAATATGATGAAGCTACCAAAAAATTACATTGGACGATGAAATATATTTCATTATTATCATTCCGGATAATGATCCAGATCATTATGAGATATCAAGTGAAAGCTCTGTAAGGATGTTGCAAAAAAACAAAAAAATATGGCCATTGTGGATTTTCATTAAAATAAAAGGACATTCAAGGATGTGGTAGCTAATTCATTTGAAGCACAACATGGCTGAAAATTTTCTCTTCCTTAACACCACGTTTTAATGATTTTTAATTTCAAATAGTGTGATAGTTCAAATAAATTGGTGTGAGGATTATAAATCCCTTAGAATGTTATCCTTTTGAATTATCATTGTATGATCAAAGTTTAGATCTAGGGATTCCATCGATATGATGATACGCTAATCTGGTCTATTGGACTAAGGGATTCTGGGGATAGGAAGACGTCTTACACTCCTCTGTCTGATCAAGGTCTTCTAGAGTTTTGGAAGATTGACCCATTCTGCTCCACGCATCATGGTCTTTAATGGTACAGAAAGATATGAATTTATAATTATGTGTAATATTATGGAAATGATATGAAATTATTTTTTACCTCTTTAACAATAATGGCTAAAGATTAGAATTACCTTTTATAAATAATTTAAGTAATTAATAATTTTTTATAGGATTTTGGATAACTTGTTTCTATAATTTTTAATTATACTTTTTAATTATATTAGAATGTGGGTTTTTACTTATCATTATAGTAACTATTTTTATGATACTATCCATAATACTGAAAAAAATTAGACATATCTTTCTTTTTCAAAATCTAATATAAACACACTAATAATTAGAAGATTTCTGAGTTTAATCATTTTTACTAAAGAGGTCTTTTGTTTTTTCCTATTTCAAATTTTTGAACTACTATTAACCCCTCCTTATAGTCATTATAACTCTTATTATCCAACAATAAAATTAAAATTCTCTCTAAATGAAGAATGCATATGTGAGATTACATATGGTTGTTTCGGAAAAATTTAAATTTTTTGAATGAAATGTACATAATTTCATGTCACATCAAGAGTTTTATTTAAAATTTTAAAATATTAATAATTATCCACAAGAGATCCGACCATCGAACCATTAAATGAATAACCTCTTAACAGAATAATTAAAGAATTTATCTCATTGGAATATAGTTAAATAGAAAAATTAAATTATTAAAAATTAAAATATTTAAAGAAATTGTTTTTAATGATACAATTAATGAATCCAATTTTAATATATTGGATATTAAGTGTATGCGTTGAATGATTCTGAAACCTAAGTTAATAGATCACTCTGAGAAACCCTATTTTATTTTGAATTTTCTATCCATATATTATCCCCACATTGAATATTCATTTTTTTTATATATTAAATTAGTGTCATATAGATATATATGTCATAATAATATATATATCTAGTAAAACTCACTTTTCCATGATGGAGATATACATGTTTTAATGGTTTCCATATAAGTTCCATTAAATATGTAAACCTGCGCAAAGGAATGATCTATGTTTCTTATCCCATTTCTGCTACCACTCAATAAATATTTTAAACCATCCATGGTTTCTAAAATAAGTCATTATATTACGAATTAAATTTTATTTCATTTTTATTTTAGGAAAATTAATATAAATTTCCATCTATTTTAATTTTTTTACCATTATATCTAATACCCATCTTATGTTGAAAGTTTGATATGTTATCTATCATTATTTTTTTTATTTTTAGTTTAGTTGAACATAATATTTTTCATGTTATATGATTATTTATATTTATTAATATTTTATAATGTTTTAATCCATTATTGAATGTAATACTTTATGATATACAATTAGGTTATGGTATAGGAGGTTATTTTGAAACCCATTTCTTTGCATTGGTAATTCTTATGTTTATTATTCACATATGATCTCTTTTTCTCTCACATATATGCATGTCAATTTAATTTTGGGTGAATCCAGTGAGTCTTACATTACATTGGGTAATTATTTTGTCACAAAAGATGATATGTATTATATTTCTCACTAAAAATAAACCATGATGGGACTCTTTCCTGAATGGGACATTGTCATATAGTTTTCCTTGACATATGATTATTTCATGTTATATGTTGTTTCCTCATTCTTCTATTTACATGATATTATGATTCGATGTTATTTCTCTTGTACTTCTATATGATTATTTATAAGACTATTATTTTATGATATCATCTAATTCATATTAAATAATATTCTATGTTTCATTGTAATGATTATTCCATAACAAATCTTTTAGGATCACACCACTGGTTTTGTATTCACATGATTATAATTTTCATTTTTAGGTGATAAATCAGAATCATGAACCCATTATAAAAACAAAACTAATTCATTTTTATTTTTTCTTCATATTTCTATTTAATATACCATGTTTTCTAAATACACCATGCTTTCTAATTAGATATTCCTTTTTATTTGACTTTATTTAATAATTGTATTATAATATGTTCAAAATGATTCAGTCATTATATATGGTTTCAAAGAAAGGTATTTTTTCCGGATATAGACATCAATTCCTTAATAAAAACCCAAAGTATAAGTCTATCTATAGGAAAATGTCCTAAAATTTTACTGATGTAGAATATGAGTGGTTTATACGTAGTTGAATAAATTCCTGGATACTACATGTGGATGTGGACTTGTAATAGTAGTACATATTGTTAATAACAAAAAAAGTGGATTGTGTAATAACTCAATCCACATCTAGTTCATAATAAATTTTCTTTAATTCACACATAGTTTGACACTCCATGGGTATGTACTTCGGAAAATTTTAAAAAAAACATTACAAAACAGTATGAAGAAATTGAAATTTTTTTGTTATAAAACATAAAAGGAGAATTTAATGTATAACTGATTTTGAAATATTTATACACATTAGTTAGTATTAAGTTTTCATTTATAAGTTATTCATTCAAGGTTCATTGAATCCATTTTGATATGATTTTTAGTTTGAGTATGCATATCCCTTGTTTTATTTCTTTTATTATAGTTAATGTAAGGAAATAAGATAAACCATTTTAACAACCAACATGATAAGAAATGTGATGATTTCCCAAATTAGATTCCATAACTTATTAACTATGTGATGGAAAATTCATGGTACTAATAGTTTATATGGATCATTTTATGAATAATAACATGAATGTTAAGGAATTAAATTCTTTTCTTAGGAAATAGAAAATTGTGGCCTAGTCATTTTGTGTCAAAGGCCTCCTTCCATTGGTGGATATTATAATCCCCACATCATAGTAAAATGGATTAAATCTATTAAGAGGATAATCAATATCATATAATATATTATTTAAGATTATGTGGTACTTTCTATTTATCGAAAGGATGGGGATGCTGATTTTTGTGGATACTAATCTAGAATTAAATGTCGAAAGGGTAAATTTATTCTATAGATTGGAAAGAATTAATGAAAATATTTTTCAATAAATATCTTAAAAATACTCCCTATATTAAAATTTTGAGGTATATCCTCAAAATAATGAAAATAATAATATGATTCTATCTGAGTGTATATAGAAAACATCACAAGGTTTTCATGGTATTCCCCTAAATTTTTCATCAACATTAAAAGTTAGGTGGAATCCTTATTTTAGGGATTAAATTTTAGCCATTAAAAAGATTTGGAAATTTTTTACTTTGATGCCTATAAAGATATTGTCTAATATGCCCTAATTGTTGAGATATATGTTGTAGTCTCTCTTCAGTCTTATAGGGATAGATAATAAAAGCATAAAATAAAGTTTAATTCAGAAGTATAAGAAGATATATTCCAAAGATGAAAGAAATATCAAAATCCCAAGTATAAAAAATAATAGAAGAAGGATCCCAAAATCTCTTTCAGTGGAACTAGGAGACATTCCTTGTCTAGGAAAAAGGGAATTGTGATAATAATTGTGAAAGAGAGATAATTAATCCAACTAATGATAATGTTGAAAATAAATTTATGATCCATATTCTAATGTTAAGCTACTATTTAAAATAAAAGGACTATTGAAATTATTAATACCAATTCCCTATGCCAAGGGTTTTCAAAGACAGTTAATGATAACAACATTCATGGCATAGAGAGAAAGGAAGGGAATATTCAATCACTAGTAATGTCATGTGTCATTACATTGACATTATGGATAGTACATTTGTTATTCAATCAGGAATATATAATATACTATTTTATTCTAGTCATATATGTTATTTAAAATCTTTCAATTTAAATAGAACTACTCAAACACAATCTCAAAACATGGGGTTTTAGAGATCTGTGAGAATAGAAAATGGCGCAGTTATTGCATCCCAAGTAAAAAAAATTGACACAAGAAAATGTTAGTGGGTCGAATTCTATTATTAGTGATTCTTTCTATATTATGCATGGATTGGTTTTCCTTATATAATGAAAACGTCAAAATATGGTAGGGGGTATCAGTATTCACATTCTTACATATCCTTTGATATTTTAAAATTATAACAACGAGGATGAATCTCTATTGTATTCTTATTCTAAAGAATATATGTTATTGGATTTTAGTAAGAATATCTAGGTCAAATGACTGAGGAAAATGATAGAATAATTCTTAATGACATTCCAAATATGAGGGACTACTCTTATGTATTCCCTGAAGATTTTTGTGTCCTTCCACCTATTATAGCGGTGATGTTACCAATCGAACATGAATCCATATCTCATTGTATTTTTAAGACTCCATAAACAATAGAAAATATTGATTTTGTCTAACTAAATAAGTAACCACAATATAATTAGGAAATTGTTTTTATAAAACATAATACATCTATATGGGGTCTTCCATTCCATTTCATCTGAAAAAAATGAAGGGTTCTATCCAACTATGAAATGATTATAATGAACTAATACTATCCTGATAAGGAATAATTATCCCCTACCAAAGATAGATGACTTTTTTGAAAAAACAAATTGATGAATTTTTTTCCAATGGTAGAGATTCATTCAAGAAATCACAAGATATAGTTATGAAAGTATAATATCCCTAATAATTACTTTATAATAAGTTATATACACTATGTGGCCATATGGATTCTCTTGAGACTCCCTAACTCTATATAATCATCATGGAATTATTAAATGTTGTATTTATAAATTTCCATTAAAAATATATGGTAGTATTTATATATGATATTGAAATATACTCCATGGGTAAGGAGGGTCACTAGTGGAATTTGGATAAATTTGGAATGTGTTTTTGAAAGGATAAGATATATGAAATTTATAGTAAATGTGAGTTCTAAAGAGAGGATATATCATTCTTGGGAAATATTATAACGACCAAATAGATATCCATGTACTATTCTAACACAATGGAAATAAATGAGTGTCCCATAACTATATATTTAATGGATAACAACTTTATCCTTGTACTAGTTTTCTATTACCAATGAGTTGTGAGAAAGTTATCATGGTGGTCAAACCCACAATCCATGCTAACATATAAGGGAGTAAAGCTTTTCTAAAACAATAAATATAAAGGTATTTTCAAGGAATTTAGAAATATTCTTATATATAAGGATATTATTATATTAACCTCAATTAAATATATTATTATTGTACAATTTTTATTCAAATAATGGCTTCAGCTATTTACATATGAAAAATATATAAGTTATAGCCTTCACCATAAGGTGGTAAAAACATCAAGAGAAGAATTAACCAATACATGAACTAGATTTACCTGTAGTAATTAACCAATTGAAAATTTTACATATTTATATCTATGGGGTAACTATGGAATATATATTTACTATAGGACTCTTTAGTATATATTCACATAGAATGAGATTACAATGCACCAAATGTTTTTCAGATATGATTAAGAATTACAAACAATTATTCCAATACTATTTGGGGAAGGAAAATAAAGTCATAGATGCTCTCAATTGAAAGGATCCACTAAAAATATCCATGAGGATAATTTAGGGGGATCTAATAATCGTAGACATGAATAGGATTGAAATACAAATCATAAATGAAGAAACATGATCATTCTTTTCTAAAATGATTGCATAAACATCTGGTCTATAGAAGATACAAAATTCATAAATAGATATTGAATAAATATAGAATATGGTGTCAGTTATAAGATATTTTGAATCCTCATCATTCAAAATTTATGTATAAGTTGATATAACATTTTCGACACGACATTATTTTTCTTCAAATCCAACGATAAAAAAGGATGTTTTAAATATTTCTCATAACTAGCCATTATTATCCACCCAGGAAGAATGATAATTTATCAAGATTATCAATATCAAAAATTTTGGGAAATTTAAAGAAGGAGAACATTGTGTATACATCATAGTTCCAGGTATGAAATCATTTGAAGGGTGGAAGGAAAAGGTTTAAGGGGGTGTTGAAACCAATAGCTATAATTACATAGAAATGATAAAACATTACAATGGAATATGTCATCAGTAATCCAAATACATCCTGATTAAATAATTATATATAAATTTTAGGGGATATCCATATAATGATTTTTAATTTCATTAATACTCAAGAGGACGTGTCACTCAATCAAATTGCTAGGGTATACAAAAGACAAGTGGTGAGGCTTCATGGATCGTTCTAATAGATTATATCTAATAAATAACAATGATTTACCTCTATGATATGGATTAATGATCAATAATATATAAACATTGTTTTGAACAGTAATGCTCTATATCAACTACTAAATGAAATCCAAACTGGGTATAATATCTAGACACATTAATACTTATTGATAGGATTCCCATTGGAATTCAATAGAGGATGTGATCTATATATTCTTGTGGTCAAGTTGTTATATAATAATAGTTTACAATCAAGCAAAAAAAATTCTATGTTTGAAGCCCTTTATAGATAGATCTATAGAATACCAATGTATTGGGATGAAGTTATTGAATGCAATAATTATGTTCCTTAAATTTTTGAATAAATTTTAGAAAAGGTCAATACCATTCAACAACACAGCAGAGTTGTCCAAAGTGAAACAAAGACCAATAATGAAAATTTTCCCTGACACATGGAGTTTTATATTGGAGATGAAGTGTTCCTATACATATTTCTATGGAAGATAGTAATATGATTTGTGAAAAAGGGCATGATAAATCCATGTTAAATTAGCTCCTTTCAGATTATCAACCACATTTGGTCCGATTCTAATTGATTGGCACTCACAAGTACCTTATCTCATGTATATGACATATTCCAAATATGTTTCTTTGGAATTAAACTCCATAACACATTCATGTACTGATATTAGAATTTTTACATTTGGAAAATTATCTATCTTATGAGGAGGAACTAGTTAAGAACCTCGGACATAGAGAAATCATACTTAGAAAAAAAAGCCTAACCTATTAAATGTAATATGTTGATAGAATTAGAATGATGAGGAAACCTAGGAATAATACGAATCAAGGAAGTAGGTGTCCCATCATCCTTTTTAATCTTAACAAGAAAAAATAAATTTCAATCCTGAAATTTATTAATGGGGGAATAATGTAACAATCAATAATTGTATCAATTGAAATTCCATTAATGTTAAATAATTGTGTCATATTTTTTAGAGTGTTATTATATAATACACATCCAAAACAAGATAAAAACAAAAAAATTTAATTATATTAATTTTTTCATTACATTTATTTAATAAAACAGTTCATAATAATTGAGAGTATTATAATGGGATTATAAAAAAATAAAATAACAAAAACATAAAAATTTGATCTCTTTGATCCACTAGAAATATACACTCATGAAAATTACTATAGAAATAAAGGTAAATATTATTAATGAAAAATTCATCTTTAAAATAAAAATATATATATTTTAGATAAAATGGAGGTTAATTAAGAATTAATGAAATATGAGGTCTTTATGTATTTTATATAACTCATATGACTATTAAAAAATCTTCATTTGAATAATAATATAAAAGATATAATAGTAATATAATATTTGGTAATAGTAATGTAATTATTTTAATAGTATACTCACCTATATTAATATAAAATTATATTTAGGTATCTTATAAAAATAAATATTACATATTTATATCATGATAAAATTAAATAAATTTTTTGAATATGATAAAAAATAACTTTTTATTTTTATAAAACGTATATGATATACATATATATGTATATATATATTTGTAAAAATTATAATGATTTAAATTATATATTATTTTCATAAAATGGTTTTATCAATTAATATTATTTTTTATTATATTGATAAGTTATTTTTATGATACCATAAGTAATTTTTTATTTGGTCAAAAAGATGATCATAATATTAAAATTAGTATATTTCCAATAAATATCGATTTTATTTAATAGGTAATATTATAATATATATATAATTATTTTTAAAAAATGGGTACCATTTTTTAATAAAGATGTCCAAAAATGGTTATGGTGAATTTTTGGTATTTTTCTAAAATAGTTGATTTTTGGATGAATAGTGGAATATAATAAAATATGATGTTTAACATTTTAAGATAAATATATTATTAATTGTGAAAAAGATTATGTAATGAATGATTATATGGAACTTACATGATCCATTTACAATAAATAGTCATAATAATCTTCATTCTTGGATTTCCTGATCCAATATAATAATATAATGAATATAATATTCATAAACACCACTCTCATTCCAATATAAATACCACCCTTCTAATTAAATCACCATTTTTCTCAAAATTTATACCAAACTATCTTCCAAACTATATCACCTACTAACTAGTGCTAAAAGATTCACTACAGACAATTTTAAGGATCGTTTTGTGGTATCTTAAGAGGATGTAATCGAAGGGAGATGTGCATTCCAAATTAATGTTCATTTAATGTTATTCTCACTCTACCACCCCTTATATTCCCCATACATTAAAAATTATATAATTAATTTCCTAAATATTATAATATTATATTATTAATTTTTAATATCAATATTATAACCTACCCACAAGTGATTCTAAAATGAAAATATTTTTCACGAGAAGGTCATATCAGTGCTTCCATTAAAAAAGGACTTCATTTTTTTCCCACAACACTATTTTTTATTGAAAATTTATTATTATACAATTTTATTTTAACAAAATTGTGTAAATTATTTTCTATTTAGGGATAAATTAATAATAATAGGATTATGAAAACATAGTTATTTTCATTGTCTATAAAAATTCCTAAATGAACAATCCATATAACATTAATGTTTTTACTAAATGAAGTGTCCCAATATTAGAATATATATTTGTATTTGAAATGATTTCAATCTATAAAAGGAATTTAATTTAATATCATTTCAAGTTTTTTAGTTTTATTCCCATTTTATAGTAATATAAATAATTTTCCACAACTAATTTGATCATTGGAACAGGAAGAAAACACCCTCTGAAAAAATAAATTAAACATTATATCTCATTTAAATTTTTAAAGATAAAAAAAAGAATTTAAAATAAATATATTATATAAAAAATGGTTTAAATTATATAGTCAAATAATCTAATTTTATTATCTTGTATGTTATTTTCTTGTTCATAATGATTCTAGAACCTAAGTGGAGGGATATCTTCATTTAACCCTATTTTTTGTGATATTCTTTCTCTCTCTATTTCCCCCACATGAAAACTATATTATTAATTTCAATATTTTATATTATATATACCTTATTAAATTTAGTTTTCTATGATGGGTATATGTGTGTTATAATTGTCCTCGTCTCAATTTCATTCGATATGAACATGTAATCAACAATAAATTCTCTATTCTCTCCCAAATTAAAGTAACACTCCATAAAATATTATAAAATCTTCTTTGGATTGTAAAATTTCTAATTATATTATAAAAAAATTAGTTAGTTCTATTTTTATATAAATTAAATTTCTTTTTCTCTTTATTAAATATTTTTTACCCTTTTCAAAGTATACATACATATGTTGAATATTTTTAATGTTTCATATTAACCCTTTTGAACATATTAACTTAAGTTAAACCTAATTATTTTCATATTATATTATTATTTTTAAATATAAATTCTATTTATTATTTTAATACCTTAATTCATAGAATTTTTGTTTTACTCTATCTGGGAATGTTGTAATACTTGATTATTAAACTCATTTCATTCCCTGGGAAATTATTACGTGTAGTCTTTATGTATGATTTCCACATGTGGAATAAGTAATAATGTACATGATATCGTGGGTGCACCGAGATATCTAAATATTGAAGTGGATGGTGTTTATGACTAATGTGATCATATGTATGGGATTATGGATTAATCATAATCCATAATGGAACATTGTCAACCATGTGATGTTGTCATGGAAGTTAGACTTTACATATGATTATGTCTTGTTTTATGTAATTAAAAAAAATTAATTTTCCATGATATTATGATTATTGGTTCTTTTAATTATTCTACCATATAATTATAAATGATAATTTTACATTATGATATCATCTTATTACTTCTGAATCAATTGATATATTTATTTATAATATTCATTTTGTTACTATCAATTTTAACAGACAAATTTTTTTTTATTCACCATGTTATCCTATACCATTTTAGAAGAAAAATGGAATTTAAGATCCCATAACAAAGGTTACAATAAATAGAATATTTTAGTTTTATAGTAATTTTTTAATGTACCATAACTTCAAAAAAAACATTACATCTCGATATTTGGGTTTTTGTCATTGGATAATGATATTACATATTATTTACTAATATGTGAAAAGAGATTGATTGTCTCTATGTCTTACCATCCATTGTGATTCCCATTACCAATGTTTGAATAACTAAAAAAATTTAATCCCTAACAATCCTCATTATTTATAGAGTCATAAGATCTGTTCTAATTATATGATCTACCACATTGATTTATTTTACAAGAAGGTAATGGATTGAGATTTAATTTTTTTTATTATTTAATGATAGTTTTTATTAATGGTGACTTCCTTAAATATTCTAGTGCATAAATTAATCTATAATGATAGATTTATATGTATCACTTTACTCCCTAGTTATAATTCATCCAAAATTCTCAATATATTATTATTCTGTCTTACAAAAGAACTCGATTCCAAACATTTACCCCATTAAACAAAAATTTTCATGGGCCATATGCTATAACTATTTCATTTATAATGAGTAATCACCCCAATAAATTCTGTCATGCAAATTTTTTCTTCCAAAATACATCCCCACTTTATGTAAGCATGAGTACTTATGTATTTATTCATCTCTTCTACGATAATTTGAAAATATATTCACCTTCATCTATATAAAAACACAGAAATTATTATTATATAATCTTGATTAGTGGTTTTAGAAATCTTGACCATTTTCTCAAAAACTGTAGATACTTCATATATAATTTAGAAAAACTATATATATATATATATGTATATATATATTAGATATATATATTGTCCTTTCATCTATTTATTTTTAATTTTAAGGATAAAGATATAAAGCCTAACATATGATAACAGATCCACACAACATTACATGCATCATCTAGAAGATAAATTTATTATACAATTCAAATATATTCTCTTATAGAAAATTCCATAGTATAATACTCATATTATACTCGTGTTATTATATGATTTTGCTGTATATGATAATTTTATCTATTAGTATCACCACATATTTTTCAGAGTAATCTTTAAAACTGTATTAATAAATTCAATGAAAATTTCTTGAGAACCTATGAGTATTAATGGAATGACTATAAAATAAAAATTAATATATGGGATCTGATTTTTAATATATGGAATATACACCCTTTTTTAATTTCAATGTATAATATCATTACTAAGATCCTCATTTTAGATGGATTGAGCCCCATATAGTTGATAGAATATGTCATCAATCTATGATAATGAATATCAATTCTCAATAGTCATCTTTAGAATCTAAGGATTATAAATTCATAGGTTTATTGAACCATCCATTTCCATGTATAGTTTGATTGGGGAACCCCATAGAGGAAAATGTGGTCATATATCTCATTTTTTAGTATTCTTACATTTTTTCTTCAACTATTCGATATCAATGGGGGTTATTCTATTTGGAATATATGATAGGGGAAAATATTATGATATAAGTTATATAGAGAACACTATTTCCTGATCGGGAGGAATATTGAGAATCTATTATGATAACATTTAAACACATTCTCTTATAATGATAATGTCTTTCTGTGAAATATTTTCCTTTGAACCAATTATCAATGCTAAATATGTTTACTCAAAATGGAAGAGAATTCATGTTTCAAAGAAGTTTTTTAATCGATGTGTATAATTATATTTTTAGTTATAAAATATTCCAATATGTATTGGGAATGAATTGGGGTTTCTATCACTAAATAGATTATTTAATCTTTATACTTGGAAGACTATCCAATTTAAATTTTTTCATCATATTCATCCAAAGGCAGTATAACCAGATTCACTAGAAGATTCTTTAAAAAATATATTTAGGGATGACTTGTATACATGATGTGTACTGAATACATCACTATGTGTTTTCACTGATAGGTTCACCTAAGTTTCATTTGGATATGTAACCTTCTAGACCAAATTATTCAGTTTCATATTCATATTTGAAAGTTGGAGGTTTCATAAGAATGTTATAAGAAAATGTAAGGAAATTTGATTTTACATTTCAAATGGGGATGTAGATTGTATTGTAGAGCTTATGGATGCATTATATGGTTCACAAAAGTAAGGGTGACTTGAGATTTCATAAGGATATTATTGTAACATGATTTCTCTAATGTGATATAGGAAGTATAAATAAGATTTATGTGAGTTTAACAATAAGATAGATTCCAGGACTAATGGTGTATCTTGGGTCAATAATTAACCATGGAGGAGATCTAAAGGTTTTATGTCTTTTCCACTTAATAGGTGGCTACAGCATGGAGCGACACTAGTTGAAAATGTTTATTCAATAATGAAAATAAGATAACATTTTATTTTAAAATAATGAAAAATACGATTGAGGAAACTTTTTTAGCATCATTTTTTTATAACATAGACACTAAATATTAGTTATATTTATATTATGGAATTGTATTATAACAATCCTGATGGAAAAATATATATTGAAATACACTGTAGCACCGGTTTTCGTAAAAAATTAAAAAAAATTAAAAAATTTATTTATTGTAGTTGGGTTTGGTAAATAACTATGCTAATTAATTTTTGAAAAGAACCCATTACCATGATAACCTTATTTTTGGATATGTTAATTACATTTACTTTCAACTCGCATTGACTTTGAAGGCCTCAAGTTGATCCTCGATGGCTATTGTTCTTGGTTTTCTTCATTTTTATCTTCATTTCATGATATGTGGTCTCAATTCTTCATCATTTATCTTTATTTCTCTATCAACTAATGTAAGGTTTCTTAAAAAACCATTATGCATCAAACCATCAACCAAAAATTGGTTTTATTTATTTTTTCTATTTATTGTTCATTTCTTCAATCATTTTTATTAGATATTGTAGTGTTTATTCTACGAATAAATTCGAGGGAGGAAATACAGATTTCATATCAATTTACTATATTGAAATATCAATTTTTTAGATTTTTTTTTTAAATTTTAAAGAAAAATTATATATCCTTACATAAAATTTGGATTTATTGTTTCAAATATTTGTATGTAGTTGATTATTAATTAGAAATTTAGTAGTTAAAATAATTTTGTTTGGATAAAAAATTTATTTGATGAAATTATCCAAAAACATTTACAAAAATATTTTTTTATAAATATTTATGTGTGTATTTGTGTATATCAACTAAAATTAGAAGCTATGAAATCATTATTTTTTATTATAACAAAATTATATACTTTTGGATCATCATGACACACATAATGAAAAATAAATATCTTTAACAAATTATTTTTTATTTTATTCCAAGTCATCATTGATAATCCTTATATTATTACCAATTATTTTTATTGAGTGTTTTTATTTTTAAATATTTTATATATATTATTATTATATATTTGATCAATTATATTAATATATTATATAATTATTTTAGGTATTCAATGGATCATAATTGAATAAATTTATGCATAACCACTAGTGAATATGAAAAATTAGTTTATGATTTCATGTAATTTTCTAAATCAATTCTTCAAAACATATATTTGATTTTATGCCAATTTATGAAGTGATTGAATATGATAATATTAAATTGTAGATAAATCAAGAATCATCTCATTTTCTTTGGTTTATACATAATTATACATGTTGAATCTATCATGGCGAAGGAACTAAAAATTCAACATCTATTGGTGATGAAAATATTCATAATGATTCAGATGAATGAGTATAAGAAATAATTCACAATTTAGGTGTTGAACCCTCTAAAAACAACACATTTTAATGAGTGCATGGAGATTATGAAAATGATTCTTCCCGAGTTGATATAATTATAATATGTTATCAACATTTTTTATATTAATTAACATGCATGATGGGAATGTGTGGAGTAATAAAATTGTTTCTAACATACTTGAGCTTCTAAAAGAGATGATTAGAGAATGAAAAAATCCTCTAAATTCCAATTATGTGGAGATGAAAAAAGTATTCTCAATGGGATTAGGGTAAAAAAGATACATGTATCACCCAATGATTGTGTGTTTTAGAGTTAAGAATATTAATATTTATGAGCATGATTATTTATGGAAAAAAATAGTCAAGTAATGATATTGATGTGTATCTTTCACCATTGATTGATTATTTAAAACATTTATTGGGGAATGGTGTTAATGATTTATATGTATACCAGAATGAGTATTTGATTTTTTTATATGATAATATTCACTATAAATGACATCCCTTCATAGGGAATCTTATCTGGAAATAGTTTTGAGGTACATAAAGAAAGTCGAATTTATGGGGAATAGACTTCATATTAACAATTTTATTATGGGAGAAAGATAGTTTACATGGGACATCAACTATTTTTGTGAACTTATCGTCCTTATCATAGATTTAAAAAAAATACATTTAACAATTTATAGGAGTAAATAATCCACCATGACCATTTTTAGTGAATGAATATTCGGACATGGTAAAATTTATTGATTTGGCGTTTGGAAAGAAAATCATTTCTAGTCTTCAGAAATATATCTATATGAATAGGTCTATCTTTTTCAAACTAACTTACTGGAAATTTTTAGAGATAAAACATATCATTAATCGTATGCATGTAGAGAAAAAAATAGAATATTGTTTTATTGGAACCTTGTTAGATGTAAAAGTTCATAAAAAATATATATTTCATGCTAGATTGTTCTTGATATAAATGGGGATACATTTGGAGTTATACACCACAATAAAAAGAAATAGAACATATTTACCATCGGCAAGTCACAAATTTATCATGATTTAGATGTTGAAATTTTTTCAGTGTCTTTGTGATAATAAAGTACCATGTGGTTATTATTCAAATATGAATCATTTTTTAATTGAATGATTTTAAATTAATAGGTATGAAATCTTATGATTGTCATGTATTGATGCAACAACCTCTACAAGTCACACTATTGGTATATTGATGATTAATGTCAAGAATACTAACCTCACGTTATTTAATTTTTCAAAATTCATTTTTTTTAAAATTCATTGATCTAATTTAGTATATGTATTGGAGAATGAAATTGTTCTTAGATTTTGTCATCTATAAAATTATTTCCCACCAATATTTTTTTATATGATGGTTCATTTGGTGATTTATTTAGTTTCTCAAATAAGAATAATTTTTCCTATTAATTTAATATTGAACTGTACTATTGATATATATATATAATTCATGAAGGGATATATTAAAAATCCTTATTGAAGATATGCTTCTTTTGTTCAAAAATACATATCAAAAGAGTTTATTGAGTTCTGTAATAAATATTTTTATCATGGAGATGATATTAGTCTCCCTATATCTCAACATATGAAATTTGATAGTGATTCTAGATGGATATGAGTATTAATGGTAATGTTTATTCTATTTGATGAATTGGTGAAGGTATATGTATATATTTTGAACAACAAAAATGAGGTTAAATCATATATATCATCACATATTTTAGAATTAAGCATATGATATTCAGAAGTAAATGATAAGTGGCTGATGATTGAGCATAAAAAAAACTTTTGTTTCATGGTTGAAAGAGAATGTGATCAATGATATATCTACATCAGAAATAATGAAATGGTGGGTAGAGGAGCTATCTCTTAATTTTATCACATGATCTAGTATTGATATAAAATGGTACACATTTTACACACACAATATGGATGAAAATATTACCAACGAAGATACTATCGTAATGGTTATTTCTAAAGAACTACATTTTTTGAGTGAAAATGATAAAAAATATATTTATATGGGTGTCATATATTGGAGTTATTGATAAATTATGGTAAATTTCATATTTTAAATATCAATTCACCATGTTTAATTTTAATTTTGTTGTAAGTAATAGTGTTGTGAAACATGATGAATATGGGTTTAAACTAATTGATTTTAAAATATTTACTTGTAATGAGGTTCCATTTATCATCACGACACATGTAAAAAATAAAATATTTTATGTCATTGATCCATTGAATGACCAGCGGTCCGTTTTTTTCAATGGATTAGAATCCATTTGTCTTATAAGAATAATGATTATTTTATTGATTTATACAAGGCTTATTTTTCTCTTACATGATTTCTGGAAAACAATGTCTATAATGCAGACATGGGGCATACAGTATGAAATTATCAGGATGAAGGGATATGGGAAAGCATTAAATTACTCTCCTAATTAAGCTAGTAAATATTTACATTTTATTTAATTTTTGGAAATTTTCATGTGTAAAAGTTGTAGTTTTTGAATAACTATTGGATGTTTAATTAAATATATTTTTTTGTTTTTATGTTTTTTGTTTTAAATTGTCTACACCATGGATATGGTTAATCGATTTTTCATTGAAATACCCCATGAATATTTTTATAATTTTTTTAATGTTAAGCATATGAAAAAAAAATTAAAATCTTAACAATTAAATTTATAAATATTTCGATCATTTTAAAAGTAATTTTTATATATAATAGTTTACCATGCATGTTTTTTAGTTAAGAAACATAACATATTTTTTTTAATAAAAAATTTCACATGTGTGCCACATTTTTTACATAAATATTTTTTCCTTGATTTCTGATTATTATTTTTTCTAATAATATATAGTTACACAAGAATTTAATTACATTTTCCTTATTAAATGATAGATATAAATAGAGAGATAAAGTTACATGTACTGAGGTATATTATATTTTTCATATTATTTAATATTCATTATTATAATTATTTAATTAAATCCTCATTTTAACTAAAAATAATATTTACAAGACTACTGATGAGACTTGAGTGGTGGAATCTTACGCTTTTACTATTTAGAAATTTAATTCATGATTTGGTCAATGTGGAATTTCACAGTTACCAAAACTATTACATTCTAATGTATTTTTTTTATTTCATATTAGATGTAATGATAATAATAATGCAACTGGCACAAATGAAACATATTTTATCAGCTATATCTCCATCCATAGTTTTTGTACTATAAGAATGTTTTATCCTGATTGTATGTTTTTCGACCAGGTGGAGATGTCGGTCGACAATATAGAGGTAGATCATATTTGGAAGTTCATAACATATTCATTCCTCTTTTTAAAATATATTTGTATTCCAATTGAATTATGAAAGATGTTATCACATAAAGAATTCAAACATTGTTACACCATGTTTTGGATCAGGCTAATCCATATGGGTAAGGTTATAGCTCAAATATTGATTCATTTTTGCCAATATAGTTTTAATTTTTTTAGTTCAAGATGCAGCTTTAGCCCCATCTCCATATTAATTACCTTTCCTAGGATAACAATATTTGCATGCATTGATATGGTTTTCACTCCTTCTGTTAACCACTATTTCTAAAGCATGAAACATACAAAATTAGGTCATAACACTAAGAAACATATTTTATAGTCTCATATCTAGTAAATCACATATCCTAAAATGAAAATTTAGGTATAACTAATCCCAAAATTATTATGTTTTTTTTTGGAAATTTTATAAATTATGTCATAGGGTATTATTCTAACTTTTTTAACCCTACTTCACATGGATTCTAAAAAACTTCCTTTGATTCCAATGGTAAATACCTCGGCCCTAGTAGGCCACAATCGATGGGTA
Organism: Viscum album; assembly: GCA_963277665.1. NCBI lineage: Eukaryota > Viridiplantae > Streptophyta > Magnoliopsida > Santalales > Viscaceae > Viscum > Viscum album. Next base: position 652,318,681 of record OY728133.1, on the reverse strand, counting down.
TTTTATTACAAATAAAAAAGATACAAGGAATCCCTTCCCCAAGGACCAAATATTTTATTTTAATTGGTAAACTAGATACATACAATAAATTAGAATTACATTTAAAACATAAAATACACATATTATTTTCTTAGTGAATAATATTGTTCCCTTATAATAACATTACATAATCAATCATAAAATCCTATATGGTATCCTAATGGAAAACAAATGATAATAATGTGGTTATCTCAAATGCACGATTTAGGTAAGCGTATAGTAGAATATAAGAGTTAATATAGAATAAAGTTTATTTCTAGGTAAATAACTAAAAAACCATTTAATTTATAACATGATAATTATATTATAATAATAAAATATGATCAAATAATTCCATATAAAAAAACATGAAAATGAATCATAGCATTGGATTTCTAAATTATCAAATTATCATATAGAATATCAATAATTGAATTCATAATTATGGAATTCATAATTCTGAACATCTGAAACATACTATCATGGATTCATACCAATAATCTAATATTTTCAAGTGTTTGTGCCTAGAATATAAAATTATCAAGGCATCATACCATGAATCTAATAAATGGGTTTGTCCTGGTCAAAAACCAGACCTGGGTTTTTATCATGAGAACTACATATGCATCGAGGGTCTATATAATTCCACATCTATAACTTACTAATTATAATGTATTCCACATAAGAAATTAGTGTCTCATGAACTACATGAACATTCTATTAAAACTAGAATACAAAATGTAAATACTTTTTCCATAAACCATGAATGGTACCTAAATAGATCATCCCTAGTCAAACTAATCTTAAACCATTAAATAAAATATATCAGATTATATCGCAATATATAGACCTCAAATAAGAATAATATTTCAATAATGGATGTTTACAATGATTAAAACCATATAAAAATAACTGAAAATTATTTTTTTGAAATACCACTTTTTTATTTTAAAATCATTTGTTTTAAAGGATGCACAATTTTAGAATACAAATTCCCTTTTAAAAGAACCTTGTAAACATGTAAAGTATGTTTCCAAACATTAAAGAATCATAATGGTCGAAAATTATGCTCATTCTACAAAAGATAAAAAAATCCGTCCATATTTGTTTTGAAAAATCCATAAAGTACCTCATTTGGAAAATAATAAAAAGATTTTATTAACACTAGATTAAAAATTTTTATGATGGTTAAAATAATTTAAAAATTCATATGAGAATGTTAAAAACCATTCTTTATAGCTTTTTTACAAAACATGGGCATGGAAGAAAAATATTACCCAGTAAAGACTTAATCACAAACATTCTGGAATAAAAATGTGATTTTGAAATAACCCTCAAAACGATCATATCATTACTAAAATTAATCAATTGTGTGAGTTTGATGTAAATAAATATAAAATAATTAGAAATAAAAAATATGATAATTGAAATTCCTTTCACACATAACATAATCAATGAAATAGAGTTTTAACCCAATCAATGAAAATTGAGTTATAAAATCCTTTACCGCACTTTTCTATTTAGATGTAAATGATTTATCATTTTGTATAATGGTATAAATAATTAAATGAATTTATAATAGGAACATTTTCATATTTAGTATATATTATATGATTCTCATATAAAATTTTCAGTAACGGGATGGATATTTAGAGTTTTATTTTTAGAAATTTTTTGAAAACATTACTAGGCCAGGTGCTGAGATAGTGGGTTATTCCGAGGTCCAGATTTCCTGGAATGATCCATCAAAAAATGTTATTTTTTAGATAGAGCGTGTAATATTCATTCCTAAAAAATTGGATTAAATCTGTAATAGGTGGTCCAATCATAAATCTGATGGCAATATTGCGTTCAGAAAAGTAGGTTTACCCTTGGCGTGACTTATGTTCAGTCGGCACGGGTCTCAAGTGAAAAAACCTGACAATGGAATGGCCATAAATAAAACAATTAAATAAATTTCTTTTATTTTTCAAATCCTTATAACTCAAAAATAGTGTCTCGGATTGAATATATGAGAATATCATTGAACTTGTAAGGGCATTGTTTCCTTAGGTGGAGCCTAACATTTTCCATTATGGGCCAACTATGGAAATCAGTTTTTTGGACATGAATATAGATTAAATAATTAAATAAATATTAATTTATTTTTGATAACTCATAAATGATAACTCGAATTGGAAATATGAGAGTACCACTGAGCTTATGAGGGTGTTCTCTCTTTATGTGGGGCTTAACCTCGACTAGTGCGGGTAGAGGGTAAAATTGGATTTTCTAGAATTTTAAGGAGAAAAATAAACAAAAATGATTACTAAAATGACTCTCTTTATTTTAATTCTTAGAGGTTACACTTCATGTAATTATTTGGTAGTATGTCAAGAGTATTTATTTTAGGTATAACCTTGTGGTTTGGGGTTTCTACTAAGTATTGTTTTTCTCACCCCTACACAGGATTCGCCCACACGTGTCATGACTTGTTCAGATGATCGACGCTTTGACAAAATCCTTAGTGGATTGGGGATAGGTGGTTCTTAGAGTGACCTGATAAATGAGATGTGATTCCATGATTATAGACAGCTATTTTTGTAACTACCCTTCAAGTATGGTCATCTACAGAGTAACAATAGATACATCTACTTTTACTTTTTGGTTTCATTTGGGCTAGTATTCTAGCCTTGTTTACCTTTAGTTTTCTACTATCATACATTGTGTTTATTTACATAGTGTATTCACCTTCTAGAATATGTGACATGAACAAGTGTGCATGTATACAGGTACATCATAAAATTCCTCCCATTTTTTTTGGGATATTCTTACTCAATTCTAGTTGTACACCCCTGGCCTATGGGATGCGGGCTTGTGGTAGTCATGTAATGGGCCTCGGGGGATAGGTCGTGATACAGTTTTATCAAAGGAGGTCGTTTCTACCTTAATAACCCAGAGTCTATGAGTTTCGATTGGGGAAAATGTGTTATGTGTTTATAGTTCAGCTTTTAGTCTAGGGAATCCAGTCTTGGTGCAACGTCTAATGTATCCGTACACCAAGACACTGAATTATTACTTTTGACTCAATACATGAAAACTCTAGTTGCAGGAAAAAACAATGGTACATGAATCGTATAAGAATTGGTTGATTTTTCCATGTTCTTCTTGAGTTAGCTCACCTAGTATACTATATTGATCGTGGTACATCTTGTTTTGTTTCAACATGCTTCTACATAGGCAACCAGTCTAAATTCCACCACATGATCAGGAGAATTATTAGCATGGTGGCAAGAAGGGTACCTATGAATGTACTAGTGATGGAACCACCGTGTGGTGTCCCTACTATACCACCACCATTGGTGTAGTTCATGGTACTCATAGTACCAGTGGATGAGATGTGTAGGCTGAGCGCACTTCATGAGTTTCAGTTATAGATACCCCTTAGGATCCAAGGAGAGCCTAACCCATATACGAATAAGGAAAGGATTGAGGTGGTGGCTGATTTTTTCATCAATTCAGGGAACCCTTAAAACCGATGGTGGTCCCTGCAGTGAGCCTTCTACGTGGCTTTCAAGGGCGATGGGTGGGTTCAGATTACTCAATCATACCATGATATTACTTTTCTATGGATAGAGCTTCATAACATTTCTCATAGAAGGGGATATGTCCATAAAAGCTAAGTTATATTCATTACCATGATCTTATATTGTTTCAGCCGAATGACATGTCAGTAGCTGAGTACCGACCTCTCTAGGTACTCAATGAATTCAATATTACCAGTGCTTCAAGGATCAAACCTCTGAGTGAGAACTGTTTAGGGAAATCCAATCCATTCTTCTCTATATTGGTAAATATGATAGGGTGATAGAGATAGCCTTTATTGTGGAATTTCCATTGTATGAGAAGATACGACAAGTGGAAGTCAGTAGTGCAAAAGCAGAAAGATGACGTTAGTCTCAGATAATTGGACATGAGAGATGTTCAGAGAAGAGGTCCTAAGATAGGGGATCCACAGATCAGGTCATATAGGGTGGGTCCAAATGGCCTAAAAAGAGGTTATTCTTTTCAATATATGGTATGGGAGATCTCGTAAGAGATTTTCTAGCCCATCGTGCGAACAGTGAAACAGTGGATTTTCCACTTGGGTAGAAACAATGATAATAACAGATTAATATTCCAAATAAAAGAAGTGGTGGAGGAGCTAGGATAGAATTAGGTGGTGTTATATATTTCAACATGTTACAACCACCACCCCAATGTGGTCCACATCAGGCTCATGGAGCTGCAGGATAGGGGTGGGGGTAGATGCATGCAGCCATCTTTACTAGTGTGGTAGTGGATGTTTTTAGTTACAAGATCCTAACAGTAGTGGAAGAGGATGAGGATGTATTCTCGTAGATGTTTCCATGATTACCTCCATACAGGGAGATGTAATTATGCATCATTATAAACCCTGAGATGACATCGATATCATCATCAGTATATCAGATGGCTTTCGTAGAGCTTCACGAGCTGAGTGTGTAGGTGGGGAATTTATAAATAATGTACTTAGTAATACCCATTTTTTGAGGTTATGTGTGGAATACCAGACATTTAACCAGGTGATGTGGAGAACAAGTACCCACTACCAAAGGAACAATGAATTCTTTGATCAGTTGAAAGGGTAAACCATTCACGTAGATGGAAACATACACATATGCTTTTTAGCAGTTGAGATAGAGTTTGATGAGCCCCCTGATCGTGAGTTAACAGCGGTAGTCTTCGCATTGAATATGTTGCCACACTACATTATGGGTGAATGAATTACCGTTTACTCTAACTATAGGAGTATCATGTATAACATCGCTCGAAAGGATGTGAACATGGGACAGAGATGATAGATAGGGTTCCTCTAGGACTATAACATTGAAGTTGTATATACTCTTATTAAGGGGAATTTGGTGGTTGATTCTCTTAGTAGGATATCCAAATCAAAGTTTCTTAATGAAGAAACCGAGTAGTTTTCCTAATTACTATTATCCTTCATGTATAAGGATGATTCAGCTTACCACCAATTAGTTGTTGATACCCCTCCACTCGTAATGTGAATCAGGGAATCACAACTCGATGATATTGACTTTGGGCCTTTAAATTATAAATTTTCCATAGTGAATACCCCTGATGGATATTCGAATGGTGGGGAACATGTCATTCCTTTAAATGAATGCACAGTAGTAGTAGTAGATTCCTAGAATGATGATATGAATCATGATATGCATGTGGGTTTCATGGAAAAAATTGAAGACGACAGAACATGTTGATGTTGAGATTACATGTTGATATAAAAGTTGACTGCATATTTAATCAGTTTCATTGCTTTTCATCACACCTTGTCATGCCCCTGTACTTGGAAGGGGTTTATATTTTCTTCCTTTGGTTTGAAGAAGAGACTGAGGATGGATATCAATGAGATTTGTGATTAGTTTATCATGTATGTCTAGTGGACATGGAACCATATGTATGATCATTGACCAACTGCACATGTCAAACACTTCTTAGCTTTTGAGAATTGAGTCCCATAAAAGGAATGTGATACCTCTATTTTTTTAGAATGTTCTTATCCATGGAGTCCCATCAATGATTGTCGCAGACCGAGTTGTATGTTTTACATCCCGGATGTGGATGGGATTGAATGAGGCGTTTGGGACTCAACTGTTCTTGAGCACATCTTTCCACCCGTAGAGAGAAGACAAAATCGAGCAGACCAATAATGTTATAGTTGAAAAACTACATTCTTAAATACTCAATTTGGGGAACATTTGGGAGTATCACCTACCTCTGGTGGATTTTGGTACAAAAAATAGCTACCACTCCACCATCTATATGGAACCCTTTGAGGCCTTGTACGATGGACCATGTAGGTCACCGCTTTGCGGGACAGACCCGGCAAGGAGTCAGTTCCCATGGGAACAAATTTAATTCTAGATACTACAGAGAAGGTGCCAATCATCCTGGAGTGTATGAAGACTACACAGAGCTATCATACATCCTATGATGATTGGAGATAGATACACATCCTGTTTGAGGAGGAAGACCATTTTTTTATCCAGGTCTCTCCTCGATGTGGGATACAAAGATTTGGCATGGTGGAGCGAGACATTGATGACATGGCGGTTGTTGTGATGATTTTAACTTAGATTTTGTATCGACACGAGAGGAACATCCTTGGCCAATCAATTCCTGTATTGAGAATTCGATGACAGTACAATATTATCTAGGAGATAATGTTGGAGCAGGAGACTCAGGTTCATTCTAGTACCCTCATCTATTTGGGAGTACCTTGGTTTGGCTTTTGGGGTTGTAGAGCCTTAAGGTGGTGAATATTTAATAACTCATATTTTCCCAGAATATTTTTTATTAAATTTTTGGGAAAATTATGAGACCAGGCTCTGAGACGACGTGCAATTCGGAGGCCCAGGGTTCCTGAAATTGTCCGTCGAAGAATGTTATGTTTTTAAATAGTGTGTGTGAGCATTTTACAAAAAAAAATGGAATAACTCTTAAATGTATGCCCATATATGAAATCTGAGGGCACCATTACCTTCAAGAGGGAAGTTTGACCCTATGAATGACTTATGTTTAGTCAGCGTGGGCCCCAAGTGTGAAAGCACAAAAATGGAATAACCGTAAAAAATAATTAAATAAAATAATTTTATTTCTCAAATCCTTATAACTCACAAATGGTGACTCTGATTGAATATTTGAGACAACCGTTGAGCTTGTGAGGGTATTATTTACTTAGCAAGATCCTAACATTGGTTAGGGAGGGCCTGCTATGGAATGTAGTTTTTACGATTCGACCTAATATAAAATAATTAAATAATGACTATTTTAATTTAAAATCTTTATGACTCATAAAAATTAATTGAATTTAGAAATCTGAATTTACTATTGAGAACATGATGGAGTGCTATACATAGGTGGGGCCAAACCTCGACCAGAGTGGGTTAAGAGTAAAAGTTAGTTTTTGGGTGTTTTACAGAAAAATAAAATAAATTATATGAATTTATTTTTATACAAATTATATTTCACTATAATGAAACTTGGACCCCGCTGTTTCATTTCATAAATAAAACATCCTAACTATGCTGCGACTCAGCGTAACAGAATCACTAAAACATGATTCATAAATTTTATTTTTTTAATAGAGATATGAGATCATTTGAATGATCCTTGATTAGCTTTGAGGCTATAATGGAGTGGCATTGGAAAGTGTAGAGTGGTGAATAATGATGGATTTCCACACGTTCTATCCTTCCCCTTCTAAGGATCCCATCATTGAAAATAGTTGAGGATCGAGAAATGATGAATGATTGTGAAGCAACTTCATTCTTCATTGATGAGCGATCCAATTTTAGGTAGGGGATTTATTATTCTAATCCAGATTACACGATCCATCATTCCAAATGACAAACATTGGTCAACCCACTAATAGGTTGATTCGCGGATCATTTTTTCATGCGGAATGGGTTAAATATTGTGGAATTTGAACTGTAGGAACAATGTAATTAATACCTTCCCAGTTTCCTTCTAATTGGAGGAACAGAGGAAGAATGAAAAAGTCCATCATTCCATCCTTATGTGTTATTGGCTTCCTTTTTACCCTCATCCTGTCTTTCTTCATTAACAAACATACATGGTCCCATTTGGATTTTCCAGGAGTTTCTGAGCATGAATGGACCCCCATATCGACGATAAGACGACATGGAGAATGTAGCAGTGACAACAATGACGTGAGGATTCTAGTGGTGCTCGTGAGTTAGAAAACAAACCATCTAAGAATGTCTAGTGGCCATCTGAAAAAATTGGTGGTGGTACAGAATAGCGGTGCCAGCATGGTACCGCGTCAGGTCAAGAGACCATCAGCCGGGCCGCGGGATGGACTAGAACACGATCCATGGGACCACGTCTGAGGGAGGAAACCATCCAAGCTAGTTGTGTGACTTAGGGTTGACCTGGTTCCAACCATGTCGAGGATGGAACAAAATGGCCCACTAGAATGGGTTGAGACAAGGGGAAACCATGATGATGGATAGATATTTTGTAGCCAGCACGGGCCGACCTTGCGAGTTTTACCCACAACCGAGTGGTGTGAGTCCAATATGCCTAATGGGCCTAGCATATGGGCCAGGGTAGACTATATTGGTCCATACCCCACTAGGTCATGTCTGGTCAGCCAAACTAGTTTGGCTAGGTCTGACTAGGCCTGAACCCAACTAGGCCCTTTTTATTAAAACATACATTACTTTCAAATTGTACGTCCAGTTGACGAGTCATTTGCGGTTTTGGGACCCTCGCGACGAGGCTATCCTTTTGACATTCTCTAAGTGATTTTTCATGGATGTTGAGTTAGGAATCTTTAAATGAGGAGTATATTCTCCCAGAATCAATCATGATACAAGCAAAAATCCTACAGCTAGATGTTATGAGAAGGAAGTGACAAGCTGACCCCATTTCTCTGGTTGTCGAGGGGACCATTTTGTTCCAACAGACGAGCAGACCATAGTGGTATGGTAGCTAAGATGACCTAATTGGCCAAAAAGTTGAGAAGACCTCATTTTCCAAACAGACCTCAGTGACTCATTTGGGATGAGTCCCTCAGTAGTACTAGATGTTCAAATTTACAAATGATAGTCTTTATTTATAAACTTTAGGTTATACCTATGTGAGATGACATTAGTAACTCTCTTGACATTACTTCTTAAAAGGTACACATCATGTACCTATTTGTTCGTCTTCTATGTATATTTATTTTTGGAATACCTTTGAGGTTTGGGTTCCCAACTGAGTATTGTTTTACTCACCCCTACACATGCTTCTCCCACATGGTTCATGGCTTCTGTAGACGATCAATGATTTGAAATAATCCTTCGGGGATCTTAGCGAGGTGGTGCTTAGAGTGACATGAAAAATGAGACGTTCTTCCACAACATTATACATCTATTTCTCTACCTACCCTTCAAGTAGGGTCTTCCTCAGAGCAGGTTGAGAGACTTTTAATTTAATGTTTTAGTTTTAGTTGGGCTTGTATTTTGGAGCTGTTTACCATCAGTTTTCTACTATTGTACCTTGTTCTTTCTGACATAGTTTATTCACATTAAAGAATCATTGAATGGATTTTTTAGTGTATATATGTACTCATGAAATTGCCTCCCATTTTTTTGGTATATGCCTACGCAGCACTAGTCGCCAGCCCATGAACATTGGGAGGCAGGCTTGTGGTAGTCAATGCACAAGCCCTGAGGGACGGGTCGAGATAGAGTGGTATCAAAGGAATTAGTTTCTACCTTAAGAACCTAGAGTCTACGAGTTTTGTTTTGGTAAATAGTGTTATGTGTTTTGAGTTTGACTTTCATGTTAGGTAATCTAGTGTTGGTGTGGCGGCTGGCGTATCAGTACACTAGGACCCTGAATTCCTCCTTTTGACTGGTTTCATGAAAACACTAGTTGTAAGGAAAAATGATTTCACATGCATCCTATAAGAATGAGTTGAGTTTTCAATGTCCATCTTATGTCAGCTCACCAGGTATACTCTATTGAACATGGTGCATCTTGGTTTATTTCAAGGTGCTTCATTGTACATATCTAGTCATAATTCCCCTGCATGATCATGAGTATGATCTACACGGTTACAAGATGAGTAAAGGGGTTCATACTAGAGACATCACTATCAGGTGGTGTACTTTCTATACCCCCCACTTATGGAGTAATACATGGTACTCATAGTACCAGTAGATGATATGGATAGGCCGAGTGCACTTCATGAGTTTCAGGGAAAGAGATCCATCAAGTTCCAAGGAGAGCTTGAATCAGAGGTGACTAAGGACTTTCTTGGGTTATTTGCTGAGTTTTCCATCAAATTAGGGAATCATCAGATCAGATAGTGGTCATGGAAGTGAGACTTTTATGTGGCTCAGTGGGGTGGTGGTGGGGTTTAGATTACCCAATCATATGATGAGGTGACTTTTATGTGGACGAATCTTGATAACCTTTCTCAGAGAAGGGAATCTCACCATCAAAGCTATGGGATATGTGTTCCCAAGAGATTCTATGTCTTCTAAAGGATGACATGTTTGTAGATGAGTATTCGTTGAGGCATACAAACCTTTCTAAATACATTATGAATACAAATGACTAGTTCTTTAGGGCTCAGTCCTCAAAAAGAGATGTGTTTATGCACATACAATGAATTATTATTCCTCTGTACATTACTACCTATTATATGGTTATAGAAATAACCTTTGCGGTTGAAATTTCTTTGGCCGAGAAGATACAACCAGTGGATATCAGCAGTGGTAATGAAAGAAGAAAACATCAGTCTCGGAGACTTGGACATGTGAGATGTTCCAATAAGAGGTCCAACTCATGGGATCTATAACTCAAGGATCGTAGGGTGAGTCTAGTTTTCCTAGAAAGAGGTAACAGTTTTCAGAAGATGTCATGGGACATCGTGGAAATGATTATCCATCTCGTCATACTGATAGTGAAATGGTGGATTTTCCACTATGGTAGAGACAGTAATAGATACATATTAATATGTGGGTTAGAATATGTGGGAGATGATATGGGAGAGTAGTAGGAGGTGATATACATTTAGACAAGTTACAACCACCACCCCAATTTGGTCCACTCCAGGCTCAAGGAGCTAGTATACTAGGGAAGAGGGTTGCTTCATGCTGACATCCTTACCCATATAGAAGTGTATGTTTTGGGTTTTCAGTTCCCAGTATTGGTGAAAGAGTACGTGTACGTCTTTCCAGAATATGTTTCCAAGATTACCACCCGATAGGGAGATTGAATTATGTATCATTCTACACCCGGATATAGAACCGATATCAGTATATGTATATCGGATGCCTTTCACAGAGCATCGCAAGCTGAGGTGTGGGAGGGGGAATTGAAGAGGAAGGGCTTAGTAATACCTAGTGTTCATGGTTATGTGTGGATTACCAACCACTTTAACCATGTGACCTGGATAAAGAGCACCAATTACCAAAGGGACGATGAATGAATCGATCATTTGAAAGGGGAAACATTCACGTTGATGAAAAGGTGTCCATATGCTATTAAAGAATTGAGACTGAGATTGATGAGCACCCCGATCTTGTGTTGGAAATGGTATTCAATCATTGAAGATGTGGAAACACTACCTTATGGACAAACGAATTACAATATACTCTTACCACAAGAGTCTCAAGTATATCATCTCTTAGAATGATTTTAACTTTAGACCTAGATGAGGGTTGGGGTTCTTCTAGGACTATACCATCAAAGTATTCTATACTCCTAGTGATGGGAACATGGTGGAAGGTTCTCTTAGCAGGAGATCTAGGTTCTGATGACTTGAAACAGTTGATCTCCCGTGAATACTACGAGAGGACCGGACCTGTGGCCCACCCGGTCCGGGGCGGATGCAGACTAGGTTTGATTCGGGTCATGTTAGACTGAGGTCCATTCGGTGGACCCTTGGTCGGGTCTGTTCTGGTTGGTCTGACTAGGTCGGACTGAACCCTTACCCCACCAGCCACATTTAAGTAAATTGATGATAAAATGGAAACTTCACATCCGATTGATGTTTTGTTTGCAACATTTGGGCCCTTGAGATGATACGGTAATTTTGACATACTCCAAGTAAGTTTCCATGGAGGTCAAGATATGGCTGATATATTGAGGAGTAGATTCTCACAGAATCAAGTGCACTATGAGTGTGAATCATGTGACTATATTTGACAAGAAATAAATGTCAAATGGACCTCATTGGCTGGGTATATGAGTAGTCATGCTGACCAATGTGGCCCGACATATGAGTATCCTAGCAGAACTTAGTTTCCCAACATACGAGTAGGAATGCTGGCCTATGTGGCCCAAAAGTCTAATAGTTGTCCAGGATTCTGTGTCCTGGATGATGAGTTTCCGAGTGGACCTCAGTGGACTAACAGACGAACAGACATCAGTGGCCCAACAGACATCAACGAATCATCAGGGATGAGTCCCTTAGAAGAAAAAATTATTAATATTTATGACTTATAATCCTTTATTCTATATTTTATGTAATACCAGTGTATGATGTCCATTACATCATGTGTACTTTTACTTTCTGGTCTTTAATTTTGGTTGTGGGTCCCTAATGAATATTGTTTTAATCATCCCAGTATGGGATTCTCTTGCACTTGTCATGTATTGTATAGATGACAGACGCTTTGACAGAGACCTCAGAAGTTTATGACAAGGTATTTCCTAGTGAAATCGGACATACAAGGCATACTCCTACAGCTTCCAACAGTGACTCTACACCTATCCTTCAGGTACGATTTTCTCACAGATGGATTTTTAGAGACTTTTGTACTTTTCTCTTTTTTACTTGACTTTGTTGGGATCGTATTTTGGACTAATTTCAGCTGGTACTTTAAACCCTCAGTGGTTGTCTTAATGAAATCAATTTTTTTCATTTAGATATTTTTTGGGGTTGTGACTGTGTGTGTGTATAGGTACTAAGAAAATGTATCCCACTTAAATTTTATTTCCTTTGGCCTTAGTCGCCAGCCCTAGCCTTTGGGAGGTATTCTTGGGGTAATCATGAGTGATGTTGTGTCTGTAGTTAGCATGATATCAAGAGGATGATCTATAGGGAGATAAAGTGGTGATGAGGCGACCGACGTATCCATATACTAGGACCCTAAATTCTTCTTTTCAACTTGGTACATGAAAACACTAGTTGCAGGAAAAAATGATGGTACATGCATCATATAAGAATGGTTTTTTTCACTTCCTTCTTGATTCAACTCAAAAAGCATAATTTATTGATTTTGGTACATCTTGTTCTATTTCATTGTCTTTCAACAAAGATATCCAGTCAAGATATCACTATGTGATCACAAGGATGATATGTGGGGTGACCATAAGGGTACAAGGGTTCGTAATAGAGATAGCACCACTATGGGGAATACCTGCTATACCACCACCTGTAGAGTGTCACATAGTTCTCGTAGTACTAGAAGATGAGATGCATGATCTGAGTGTACATCACTTTTTTTAGTGATAGATACCCCTCATGTTCCAATGTGATCCCGAATAAAAAGATGATAAGGGCTGGGTTGAGGTGGTTTCCATGTTTTTTGTTAATTCAGGACACCCTTAGATTAGTTGGTGGTCCTGGAAGTGATCCTTCTACATGGAATAGTAGGGTGATGTTGGGGTTTATATTTCCGGATCTTATGATGAGGTGAATTTTCCATGGACAAATCCTGAGAACCTTTCTAAGAGAAGGTTCACATACTATAAAAGAAAGGTTGTAGGTGGGGTCCATGTATAGGAAGGTCTTATTAAGACCCATTTTTCATGGTTACGTGTGGATCTCCATCCCTTTAACCAACTAGATGGGGAGAACGAGTACCCACTACTAAAGGGACGATGAACACATCGATCAGTTGAATGGAGTGGCCTTTCTCATGGATGGAATGGTTCCCAGAGGCTTTTTTGTAGTCGATACATAGTTTGAAGAGCACCCCTATCTTGAGTTGGCATCAGTAGTCTTCACATTGACGATCTGGCGACACTACCTCCGTGGCTGAATGGTTTACCATCTACTCTAACCAGAAGGGGGTCAAGTATAACTCCTCTTAGAAAGATTTGAACATTAGAGAAACTAAAATTTCTAGAGTTCCTACAAGAATATAAATTTGTTGTAGTCTATAATCCGGGTAAGGGGAACACGGTAGCAGATCCTCTTAGTAGGATATCTAGTTCATAGTTGTTGTATGAGGAAATAGATTAGTTGGCCTCGTTACATTTATCCACCAGGGATGAAGATGAAGTATCTTATCTCTAATCGTAGGTTGTTACTCATCCACTCATAAATGATTCCGGGAGGCACAACTCTGTGAAACTGACTGTGAGTATTTATTTCCTCAATTTTCAATAGGGGATACCTCTTATGGACATTCAAAAGGTGGGGAGCATGTTCTTCTTTTCAGAGGATGCACAATTGTATCAGTGATTCATAAATTGATGAGATGCATTGGGGTTTGTGATTGGGTTTCATGGTGTACACCAGGGATGATGGAACAGGTTGAGGATGAGCTTAATTATTGAGATAAAAAGATTAATTCTTGTATGAATAACTTTTCTAGGTTGTTATATCTCTTTCTAGGGGTTCTAGGGAGATTTTGACATTGACAACGTGGAAACGCTTTTGCAGTAACCAGTAGAGATCAGGGATTGACTAGAGATGACCCTCTATGGAAATCAATTCATCTAGTGCCCATTAGGTGGTAGCACAAGTATCTATAAGAGATAATGTGGGATCATGAGGCATATGATCGTGTTTGTACCCACATCTGTTTCAGAATCACTTTGTTTAGCTTTTGGGGACATAAATATTTATGGTGTTGGTAAGGTAACATCTCGGGTTTTCCTATTTCTATTTTTAGAAAATAATTTGAAAGTTTATGGGAAGAGGCACTAAGATAGTTTGCGATTATGAGGCATGAAGTGCCCAGAAGGATAGGTCAAAAAATCAATGTTTTAGATAGCTCATGGGAGTAGTTTTCTTGAATAAGTGAAAACCCTCTAAATAGGGTCCTCAGATCAAAAATCCATGGGCATCGTTAGGTACAGCTTAGTGGGTTTACCCTAAGCTCGACATAAGTTTAGTCGTCATAGATCTCTATTGAGAAAACCCAAAAATGGCATAACTGTAAATAAAATAATTAATTAAAATTATTTTATTATCCAAATCCTTATAACACACAAATGATGTCTCATATTGAATATATAACACCACCATTGAACTCTTAATGGTGTGCTTTCCTTAGGCGGAGCTTTACATTGGCCAGCATGGGCCAACTGTGGAAAATAATTTGTGGGACATGACATTAAATAAAATAATTAAATAAATATTATTTTATTTCTGATAACTCATAAGTGGTAACTCATATTGGAAATCCTATATTACTATTGAGCTCCTGAGGGAGCACTTTCCTTAGGAGGGTCCAAACCTCAACCTGCGTAGGTCGAGGGTAAATGTTAATTTTTTGGCATGTTAAGGAAAAATAAAATAGACATAAAAACGTTATTTTATTCAAAAATGTTTAGCTACAATCCATCAATAATGAAAATGTTTCATTTCATAAATGTAACAGCTCAACGTCGCAGTTACTCAGAGTGACATAAACATTGAAAGGAGTTTCCTCCATTAATTTGATTAATATATATATGTGATCAGGGGAAAACCCATGAAATTTTTCTGAGGCTCTCGAGGAATTTCATTGGCGAGAAAGGAACAGTGGTGAATAATGAATCACCATTTATGAAGGATCATATATTTATGGTTGAAGAGATGAAGGATCATGATGTCACTTAATGGATTGCCAATGATAATCAAAACCTGATGTCAAACAATCCATTTTCATGGAAGGGTGGACTGATTAATTTTCATTCCCTGTTTTGAAATATCCATGACAAACATGAATCATTCGATGAAGGGAATGATAAACGTACTGGGCATGCATTTTTTGGAGGGTTTTGATTTGGGGATTCGAATTGGGATTATCCATTTTATAATTCGTAAAAATTACTTCCCCACTTGTTTTTAATTCTAACACTGAGGTTTCGGGATGACACGAACACGACCCAGATTCCTCGGTTATGGTTCATCAAGAGTTCTTCGTGACAGAACCCCCAGTTTGACAAAAAGACAACCTTGAGGTCGTAGTAGTGAAGATGGAAACCCCAGAATTGTAAGGGCACCTATGGTTCAGAAATAAGTCCACAGGAGCAGACTCGGTGCCCCAAATAATACACCAATGGTAGTAAATAGAGGAGTATCATGATGGTGAGGTAGCCCGTGACATCAATTGTGGGTGGTGGAGTAGGACATCGTCAGTGGGCCAGTAACGGCGCACAAGGACTTTGTGGCCACATCACATCACATAGGTGGAAGGCCATGGCATAGTTGAACTATGGTGGTGGAGACACTTCCACAACCCATGTGGTGGAGTGGGAGATGTAGCATGCTAGCCGCATCTTGTCCAAGCAGGCATGCCCACTCACAGTGGGCCGAGCAGGAGGTGGGCTTCCCCAGTTGGCTAGGCCCATAGTCTAGCCGGTCTAAGCCGAACTCTTACCGGCTCGGATTTGGGTTGAGTCAGACCCACGTCATTTCAAGGGACCCCGATTTGGGTCAGGTTAGGATTATTGGGCTAGACTAGACCCAGACCCCACCGACCCCTTTTAAGTAAAATGGTCATTAATTCTAAACTGTATGACAAATTAACAAGTCTTCTACGAAAATGGGACCCTCGCTAAGAGGAGGACCTTTTGACATAATCCAAGTTAGTTTATAAGGAGGTTGAGTAATAATTGATGGTTTTTGGAGTATATTCTACCAGAATCAATATCACTACGAGTAGAAGCAGAGCGAACCATAGTGGCCCGACAGACGAGCAGTAGCCGAGTGAACTTCAGTGGCCCAATAGACAATGAGTAGGCAAACTGACATCATTATCCTCACAAATGAGTATTAGATGAGAAATCCTCTGTGGCCGGATTGACAAGAATTAGCCGAGTGGAACTCAGTGGTCTGACATATGAGAAAACAGCAGTGACTCCTTGGGGATGAGTCCCTTAGTTGTAAAAGATGTTCAACATTATGACTGAATAAGTTTACTTCAGGTAGCTCTTAGTGTTTTCTCTTAAGGTGGGTCCGAATGATGTGGGACCACTTAGTAAAGGTCACTGATGAATTGGTGGCCCAAGGAGAGAGTCCTCCTGGGATGAACATGTCTTGAGCAATATCCTGTGACAAAGGATTTGACGTGACATCGATATTCCATATCTTAATGAGACCGGATGTCTCTGGGAAACTTCATGACGTATCGAGACCAGATGTTCACTCTGATTATTTTGTTAGACATTCTCTATGGGGTGACTACCATATAGATCAAGGAGTGAAACCAACCAAAATTGAGTATTCTATGTACAGAACCATATGTATGGAAGTGGATGAAAAGGTTCACCTTGGAATCTTTTATGAGTAAACCTAGATTTTCTTGTTATTTGTGTTGATGACAAACACCTATGTTGAGTTGATTGTACCATCTTGGTGGGTTTTTAGTCATTTATTTGTGGTTTGGGGTCCCTATTGATTAGTATTTTTTTCACCACTTCATGGGATTCTCCCACACTTGTCACATCTTGTGCAGATGACTGAAGTCTTGGAGGACACAATGGTGGATTAGGAACAGGCGATGCCTAGTGAGGTTAGATAGGTGAGGTGTACTCCTATAGAATCTTGTATCAACTCTTCACCTACCCTTTAGGTAGGGTATTCTATTGAAGGATTTTTCAGATACCATTAAACATTCTTGTTTTAATGTTGATTTATTGGCCATTTATTCTAGCCCCTTACTTGCATCTTGTACAATATACTCTCATTGGCTGTCTTAGTGGGATACATGTTTTCCTATTCAGCTTTGTGGGTTGGGGTTGTGAGTGTGTGTGTGTGTGTGTGTGTGTACAAGTACTCAGAAAATGCCTCCCAGATACAGGATAATGACTTCAGTGCATGTTGGTAGCCCTTGGCCTTTGGGAGGTGGACTTTGGGTAATTGCATCATGGGCCCCAATGGATGGGTCATCACATTTTTTCACCAGCTTGTTAATAATATTTCATTATTATCCATATTTTGGGTGTTATCTTCTTTATTTTCTTTGCATGTATTTTTATGTAAGTCTCATTTATTGTCCAATTTTTTTTAATCATTTTCATAATGATATTGAGGATATATTTATCATATTTTTTCATTATGAACATTTTTATAATCATTATTTAATTTTTATAATGGAAAATTAATTTCATCACGTTGTGGAGATGGTAGGCACGTGTATGCACCAGCAACAGTATCATTCAATTATTGTAGAATGTGTAAGTAATTTGATGTTATATTAACTTTTAAAGAATCTATATCATGTATTTATTGACATATATGTCTATTATTTCCATCACTGTACTCATCAAAATAATGTGGTGATGAAAAACAGATTACACCACAACTTGAAGATGGTAAGTTTTACGTACACACACACATCCTTCATTCTTTTTTCATTATATGGATAAAAGGTTAAATATGGTTATCCCATAATCATAATAACATCTACACAAAAATATGATTTTTAATTATTACTTTTTCATGGGAACAACTCATTAAGGGTATGTAGAGGAACAAATGAACTCTGATGTTTTGGTAAAATTTATTACCTCTTATTTGAAAAACAAACTATGGATAACTTCTTAAGGGATCAAGGGATGGTCTTTTTCGAACTATATAACCTATATAAATTTAATAATGATGTTCATAATATAAATGGGTATGGTTTGGTTGAGGTAAAGGGCTCAATGTTTTGTAAATAGGTGAGGGTAGAGATTCCCTTTTATAATTGAGGTGAGGGGTACTTTCAGAAACTCTAAAAATGTAAAATTACTAAAACTTATCTTTAAATTAATAATGGAGATAAAGAGTATTATATCAAATATAATATTACTATGGGTCATAATACTCTAAAATAATAATTTTTATACATGTTTAGGTTTCATTATGACCCTTATATTTTTTTAACCCTTATATAATCTTTTTAACTCTTGCCGTTACAACATGGTATTTACACATTGATGGTGCATATTTTTACTATAAAATGAAAAAAAATATTAATAAATTAATCCTGGATTACATTATAAACTATATATAAATTATTTTCCATAAAATTATATATTTTTTTATTTTATATAATTAATGAAAATATTTTGTATTTTAAAATATCATTAATTTCATATTGGACACAATTAATTACATTGACATTTAAAAAATATCAATACATAATATATATTCAAAACGAAACCTTTAATAAATATATAATATGTAAAGGTAATCTATGAATTAATTTATTTACATTAATTATCTCAATGTATAATTATTTCAAGATTTTTAATATCCTTTATTTGTTATTTACATTTATCAAATTATTAATGAAACATCATTCTATAAGCCATTAAGCTTATTCTATATTTCCTTAAAATAAAATCATATTAAAATGATAAAATAAGAAACTTCATCTTTAAAATCAATATTTATATCTGAACATATCCCTAAAATAACCACATATTAAAAATGAAATACTTATAAAAAACAGGTTCCTGAAATATTTTACTTTTCTTAAAATAAAATACTATGAAACTATTATGGAAATAAAAGTGTAAAAAATAGGACACAAAATCTATCCAAGGATTATTTTGGTTGATACTCACTCATAAAATATAATCCTAAAAAGTGTTAGGGTAATTCTATAATAATGTTTTTACCCTTAATTACTTTATTTACCTTTAACTATGGTAATTTAAATTACTATGTTTACTATTCAAATTTTCAAAAAATAAAGGGGAAATATTAAATAAATTATTAAATTTTGATTAGAAATACATTATCCAATTTTAATAATACAATTCAAATAGGTTTTAGAAAATAATTTTAAATTAATCCTGCATATGGGGTGAAAAAAAGGGTTTTTACTGTAATTTTTTTTTTACAATATTTAAATGTTTTTAAATCCAATATCAATTTTAAAATGACAAAAATGATAAAAATTTGATTAAATTTTATAATATTTATCTAATAATACTTGAAAACTAATCAAAAATATAATTTAAAATGATAAATTATTTAGAAAAAAAAATTGTTCTGAATTAAAATTCAATGTTTCCACTACTCATAAAAAATTAATACTTATAAACAAATAGAAATAATTCCCCAAAATTAAAATTATTTATTTATATTTAAAATAAAAATTTTAATTTATCAAAAAAAATTCATAATAGTTTAAAAAACTATATTAAAAAAGTGTTCCCAAAAAAGGTGGAAACAATACCTTTAGAAAAATACAATTTTGTATGCGTGAAAATTGGATCTTTTATTATATCATTTATATAAAGTAAATATGATTAATTTTAGACAGTAGAATAATTATATAGTATATAAACATAACTAATATCATTCAAAAATAAAAAATGGTTTAATTTTTTGGGATAAAACATGTTTGGTGAAAAATAATTGTTTTTCAAAAAACGTGCATTTTAAAGTAAAATTTTTTTATATTAATTTATAATTAATTGGAAACCAATGAATTAAATAATATATATTAATAATTTATTCAATCATATTCATAAACAATAATTTAATGGTTAAGAGATAATTTCATTACATATAATAATCTTAATCATATATCGTCGTTCATTTAAGCTCGGTGTTGAGTGAAACATTATCTATCGATGAAGTAAAATTTAAGAATAGGAAAATCATAAAATATTTTGGTGTTAAAAATTAAATAATTATATCCAGATTTTAGTGGTCACAATGGAAAAAAATAGCTTCATTTCGCAAGGAGGTGGTACATCATACATATGAATGAAGATTTTGTAACCCATTCGAGCAAGTTATAAGTCGATAAAAAAACATAATAAAATTTTAGTATAATGAAAATAATCTATTTTTTAATAAAAAATTATTAATATTAATATCAGTATGATGATTATGAAATAAAATATAATGCCAATTTAGAAATGTTACCTCTTCTCCAGACAATTTCTGTTGATTTTCACCAAAATGCATTCTATGTTTAATTTCTGATAAAAATATGTCTTAAATGATTAGAGGAGGGAATTAAGGAAGATATTTGGGTAGGTCTTGGATTAATAAAATAACTTTGTAAGTGTGACATGAAGATGAGATGGGATGTCTATTTATAGGTGAGGTGAGTGGAATAGTTGAAATTTTATGAAATGAAAATTGTATGCCCAAGTTCTTCACATTTCACTATGATCCAAAAAGGACCAATCTTGAGACATATAAATTATGAGGTATAAATATTTAAATTAAATAATTCATGTTAATGTTTTTATTATATTAAGGCCTTATCATTTCTGTTTAACTCATAATAGACCCATTTTTACCTTAACCATGGAAATGTTGTTTTACTTTTATTTATTTATTTACAAAAAAAATTTGATTAAATTATTAGATAACAAAAATTATTCTGATTATAAAAATGTTTTCCATTTTTCATAATTTAACCCACAAAATTGAAAAAAAAAATTTACAATTAAACCCATTTGTGTGATGAGAAATCAGTTTTCTAAAGAGAAAAATATTGAACTTTTAAAATATTTTATATCAAAATTAAATATTAAAATGATCAAAATGAACTAAATTTGATTTATAGTAATAAAATTGAACAAATATTTCTTTTTAAACCATTTAGAAATAAAAATTAACACTATAAATTATGTAAATGAAATTATAGTTTTCAATAAAAACTAGTATATTCACTATTCATTAAAAATTAATATTTTCAAAAAAAATTACAAAACAATAACCCATGGTTAATTTTGAAATGATGATAAAGATAATGTTTTTAATTTTATTAAATTCAATTTATAAATTTGTCAAATATTAATTTTATTATTATTCAAAATTAAAAATAAAAATTAAATATTCTTGAGAAAATTTTATTTTGAAAACATATAAAGACTTTATAAAAAAAATTAATACATGTTTGTAAATTTTATTTAATATATTAAAACAATATAATTAATATTTAGAATTTGGTTATTCATATTCTTTCCACCATTCATAACAGATATGTAATAGAGTCCTTTATTAAAAAATAATATTAATAATGTATCCCATTGTGTTAAAACTCAATGTTTTATATAACACAAGCTATCAAAGAAATTAAATTTATTCCAAAAATATATATCATAAAATAGTGGGTATGTTACATTATACCCTCCATAAAAAATATCTTCTCCCTATAAATTCATAACTCTTATAAAAACATATGTGGATACTTCTACCAATTATATCCTCATGTTTCTATATAGCTTTGTCAAACTACTGGTTTCGCCAAAATATTTTGATCAGTTGAGTTGTAATGTTTTGAATAATTTAATGCGTATCATCCAAAATCTCCAATAGTTTTTTCCTCATATTAATGATCGTGCTCTAGTGGTATTAAATCATATTTTAGTACAATTAATGGATCATATATGTACTTCCTTGGGATAGATACATGGAGCATATCATGAACTTGATTGAGGTTTGGTCGATCTGTGAGATGATAGGATAACATCCCAATATGAGTAATAATTTATAAGGGAATGGTATACATCCAAAATAGTTTTTCAATATTTCTAAATATCATTAAATTTTTCAATAATCACATTCTTTGAAACACCTTATCAACAACTTCAACTTCTTGATCATGCTAGTGATTTTCCATGTAACTTTTACCATTTCTTTTTTCTATACATATGGGATATTGAATGGCTCTAAAGTTCTCCAACATTTCATGAATTATACCGGGTATCAATATTTTTTGAATTAAAATTTTTCCATCTAAAATGGATTTACATTCTTATTTACATATATGGATTTAAAAAGATCTATCTAAATTCTTCATTAAAAAATATTTTTGTATGACAACACAACTGGAGGAAGTTATTAACCCTGACATCCTACTAAATCCCTAGAACAATATATAATCATGTCATCTTTGTTTATAACAATTATATTTAACAAAAAAATCTATATGTGGATGATACAAAAAATGAAAAAACTCAACTTTGTATCAATAGATTCATGAGGAATTCTCTAGAACATAGAGGTAAACATGGGATCCAAATGAGATATAATTGAACGTTTTACTCCGAGGAATGATTCCACTTCCTCAATACATATATTGGAAAGATTAACTAGTGAAAAAGCTTCTCTTATATCAATAAAGTTATCCAAAATTGTGACTTGATCAAGTACAACCCATACATAATTATACCATTTTTGCATTTTGGGGTGTCTGACGGCAAAATACTTGGTTATTTTTTCCCATTTTGATTCTGGTATGCGTAGTGGTTGTAATATCACCCTAGATTATTTTCTCTCAAAATTGACTTTCTAATATACCAAAAACTGATATACAAAATCTATTATATATCAATTAACTCCATCGTACTAGAAATACTCATTCAAATATCTATAGATCTTCATTCTCATGGGATAAATACAGAATGAGAAACTATGAGCTTCCTCTAAAAAATTATTATTCAAATCTTGTATAGATTGAAAACATACATGGTTCTTGAACCATATCATTCCATCATGATCATAGTTGAATATATAAACTTTTCTATCAATATTTTTTAGTTCAAAATCATGCTTATTTCCACGTTTAATTAATAAATAGATATATGTTATATCATTATATTGAGAAACACAATATTTCTTCTCTTCATTCAATCTTTCCATATCCATCCTTTATGGATATATAGATATTGTTTCTTTTTTTTTCCTAATATTGGGTAACATAGCATAATATGTTCTTCTGATGGAATGATCTACCTAGTTTACTTTACCACAATGGTAATGTATTGTGTAGTCATAATATATAATCAGATCTATCATCTTTTCTAGAACATATTAAACTCATTCTATGTGAATATATAATTCAAACATGTGTGCCCAATATTTATATCACACTTATTTCCATAAAGATAATTCCTCAATATTTTTAATTAATAAATTCCCATAGCTAACTACAAATCATGAGTTATGTAATATTTCTCAGGATCCATATATTATCATGAGGTATAATATATAACAATGTCATTATTGATAATAATTTTTCCCAATTATTTCTTATATGAATCACTTTATATTAGAAACCCTTCTCGGTTATACAGTAATATATGAATAGGTTAAATAATCAAGCATCCCTTTAATTATAGGAATTTTTAACCACACTCATCTATCATGGGTATCTTGGATCCCTTCCAAGTTAACATTGTGAGTGGATTAGAATGTCATGGGAAATTATAACAATTTCATTTATGATTTCCAACAAAACAAAAAATTGTATGGATCCCAATTGTTATGGTATTTCTAAGAGAGTATTCAATAACCTTTTCATTGATTGATCAACTAATATACCATCTTTGGAAACCATGTGACACATAAATGAAACTTTTTTCATCAAAAATTCATAATTTTTTAAATTTTTAATTTAGTTTCTCCATTATTAGGTTATTTTTTATAATTCTCAAGTAAACATTATGATCTCCATTAATCATTTAATATATAAGAATATCATTTATAAATACTATCAAAATCCAATCTATGTAATCTATAATGACTATTCATTAAATCCATAAGGATAGTGGGGTAAATAGTATGATAGAATTTAATGAATATATATTAATATTGTCCATACCATGTATGTAATGTTGTCCTGGGTGTATCCTCACTCTTGAACCTTAATGGATGACATTAAGAATTGAGCTCAAACTTGTAAATTTATAGTGCTCCATAAATTTGATAAAATAGGTTATGAATATTTGGTAGGGGATATTTTTTCTTGATCATTATCCTATTAAGAACCTGATAATCAATACAGAGTAACATTGATCCATCATTATTTACAAAAAAAGAATAGGTTCACTCCAAGGTGTCACACTTGGCCAAATAAACCCCTTTTCAGCATTCTCCTTGATTTGATTCCTCAACTCCTATAGCTCAAATAGATTTATTTTATAGGGAGTCTCAAAAATAGGAATATAACCTAGTAATAGTTATGCAGAGAACTCAAATTCATGTTTTGGTGGATGTATAGGATAAAATCATAGAAACAAATCAGTCAACTGCTTCATAATAGTTATATCATTGATGTTGATATTCTCTTAAACCATTCAAGAAAAATGACAAGGTTTAATATGAAAAAAATCCTAAAAATATGGATTTTATTTCCTTTAGAATATCATTTTTATCATTGAATATATAGAAGATTATATGTTGGTTTTGAATATCATGTGTGAATTCCATTCATCATTATTTAATGTGGGGCTTATATAGGAAAATAAAATCCATTCCAAATATAACAGAAAACATAACCATTTTAAAAATGGAAGGCTTTTTAGAAATCACATTATCACAAACATAAATCGGAGAAAAATCTTATACTTGATATATTATCATTAAAACATTATAGATTTTCACTACTAAGATTACATATAATAGATTGTGATGAATCTTCATAATCTTATAGAATTATTTAGATATGAATTAATGTGTATATATTGAGTAAAATAATATATTAACAATTTTATATTAGAAGATATGTGTATCTTGCACCATAAAGTAGTTGCATACCTCATCAGAAATAGATATCATATGATTTTTACCATTTAATTTCATCTTAAAAGGTTAATAATGTGGATCATCATCCTTAGATATAATATTAGTTATCTAGTTATCATAATGGCTATAATACTTGAATTTGAAACATTGGATCATTGATGGTACATTTTATGGATCTTTCTCTCTATATGCATCAATAACAAACATCTTTCTATCAGTTTATCATTTGACATATTGATGACCTCACCTTCCACAAAAGAAAATTTATTGGAACCATTAAAATAATTTCCTCCAAATTTACTTCTAAAATTTTATCATTAAGAAAAGATCAACATATTATTTCATTGTTTTTAGAGTTTCCTTTCAACTCCATCATTATTGTATTTTATAACCCATGATTTTTATGTCTATGTTCAACCTCCATTTCCCACATGATAGAAAAAAAAATTATTCATTACAATATATGTCTACTAAGGATAACACCCTTTAGAGAATTGATTTTATTCCAATTAATTGTCTATCAAACATACATTCAGGTTGGATGAAAATTATAAAATCATACCACTCAAGTCTTTTAAAATGTTTCCTCATAGGTACCAAATTAATCACCAGCCTTCTACTTTTTTCATGGAATTATTTCTCCATTATTGTATGATGATTATGAGGGAATAAATTTTTGGAAAATAATAACTGAACCACAACCCACTCCCAGGAGTTAATTTCATCTTTTTCAATTTTATTCTGGATGAGATTTCCCCATTGATTCGCTTAGCCTTCCAAGTGAAAAATATATGAAATGACTTTTTCACATTATTAAAGAAAAATAATGGATAATATATTTTCACCGGTACTGATCCATTTCTCAAAAAACTAATGTATTATTGAAACCACTCAATGAATGAATAATTTTCATCATTAAGGACAAAATATTAAGTAGTTCCCATCCATTGATCAATTGTAATTTAATCATCAATCATGGATTAAGAAATTGGTGTGGGGATTAAAATTATATTTTTCATTCAATTTCAAAAACATTTGGATGATTAATAGTAAAATCATTTCATTTTTAATTCACTCAACATACCCGGATTTCTTAGGGTTTTAGATATTTACAAGATCAAGAAATATTGGTGTAAGCAACAATAATCGTATTGTGGAACCACATAATCATGAAAAATTACTTATATTACATCTAAATAAAGACACCTTCTAATAAATATATTAAACTGTCGCATTAATCTTGGTCATTCATGGTTTTTATTCAAATTTTACAGGATGGATAAAAAATATTTTTTCAATTTCCACATATTATACCCTTGAACTATCCAACTAGGTGTACAAAAAGGATTATTTTCATTAACTAGTTGATGATAGAGTCCATATCAATAATCCTTTATCAGAGTTATTAACCATTGGTTAATTTATAAAATATCCACATCTACTTGTAGTATCTAGTCGAGGATTTAATTTCATGGAAACTACTAACTCTATACTATATAAAAATAAAAGACATTCTCATATGCATGGACTCATCCTCAGACTTGTACATAGTCATATCGTTAGAGATATAACAAATTTTTTCTCATTTAATTTTCCAATTTTTAACTAAACCATGCTCTGATACAAACAAAGTCCCAAAATACTCATAAATAAATATTATATCTTAATAGAAGAAAATTCATTAAAAACAAAAATATCCATGTCCAAATAAATTAGGTCTTGTGCCTTTGAAATAATTTACACATACACAGTTGGACCACAAGTGAGTTATATCATCTCCCACTATGTTCTTCAAAACTAGCATCATTCTTATACATATCATAAATAATAAAATTTATCATAATATATATAAACGAAAAATAAAAATGAATAAGATTATATTTACATTAAGAATGAATAAGAGATATATCAATATATCATGAGAATAAGTGTGTGAGAAAATGATAAAATAAATTTGACACAATACCCTATATCTCATTGATTATAAAAATGAGTAATGGAATTAATCTTTGAAGATAATAAGATAAGATTCATTATAGAATAAACAAAAAATGAACTAGGAGAAAATAACATTGCCATATTAGATAGATTATAGGAATGTATATAATCATATAAAATCATTTCATTTTTAGTTCAAGGATCTTTTCCATGACCATAAATGTGGAATGGGTTCACTAAAAAAACCACCATAGTAATTAAGGTACAATCATAGGACAATCAATGTTGAAAGAGTCCCTTACTAAATTGGGTTCACTAACCATTATTTCATTTTTATCTCATCATATTTTAATCCATAATCATTCCAATTAAGTGATATATAGGTCTGACCAATCTTGGTTATAACATAATCACCATTGTTGGTTATATCATAACCACTATTTAATAATGAAAATAAAACATTTTTGTTCCATAATATCAAAAAAAAATTAATATTATAACCAATGAAATGAAATGGGTTTATTAAATGGTTAATTATAGAATAACCCCATGAAAATAAATATGTTTCATAATCATTTCATCATTTCATCAATGCATAACCTATTGAAAATGAAGTGGGTTTCATAAGGATTTTATAATGGTATAACCCGTGTTAGAGAAATACGTTACATAAACATCTTGTCATCATAAAAATAAACCTTTCAGATAATATATAATAATGGTATATTTTAATAATATCACTATTAAATAATATGTAACATCAATTGTTGTCTTATTTAATATAAAACAACTTTCAAAGATCCCATATAATCATTCTTCAGGAAAGTAATTTTACATTGAAAATATTTTTTTTAAATCATAAGAACATTTTAATATTATTTTCATTTAAGATAAATATGAAAATATATAATTTAATATTTATTTAAATAATAGTAATTATATTGAGAAATTTAATTCATTATATACATGTTAAAAAAATATTCCTTATAAATTTTCAATATCATTAAAAAGGACCTTATTGGAAGATAAAATGATTATTCCCTTCAAAAAAATTATTATGTATAACTTTCTTGTGAATTGGTTTAATATATAATTTAGATAATGGAAGAATTATTTTTTTGAAATATTTTTTGAAAAAACAATTGTGTGAAAAATATGTTTTTGATCGAAGAAAGAAATATGTACTACTAGAAATGGTTGTTTTCCAAACTCTTTTATCCCAACGGTTTACAAAAACGATTGAGAAAGGGAGGTTATACCAATGGTTTAACAAAACCATTGGTATAGGCCTATTGGTAGGATCTATTACCAATGGTTCTAGAGAACCGTTGGGAAAAGCTTGCTTGTAGAAGGCTTTACCAACAGTTTTATAGAACCACTAGGAAAGCATGTTTTTTAGGGGATTTTACCAACTCTTCTATATAAACTATTGAGATAGGCATTTTTTTCCAACGGTTATTATAAACAGTTGGGAAAAGTTTTCCCCAATTAGCTGCCCCTCTTTATTCGCGAACATAACTGAATGTGTAGCAGTAGGTCATCCTCGCTCGACTTCCCCCATCTGAACAACTAAATATCCATCAGATCCATCTCAAATCAGGTATTTTCATCTTTCTACACATAAAATCTTTAAGTTCAACCTTATTATTATTCTTATTCATCTAATATTTTAGTTTTGTGTTTTGATTTTTTTGTGTATCTATTTTTATTCTGATTTGATTTAACCTAGATTTTCTCCATCCCATCGGATCCAATTAATTAATTAAATATTTAACCCTCCATCAAAGGTGAAACATCTTAGATTCGTTGCGGTTGTATTCCATATTTTATACGTATGTTCTTTTATGGTTTTTCTCAATCTTTTAATTAATTGTTACTTGTGAATTCATTTATATGTGTTTATTGATTTTTAACAAAGTTAATATGAATGTTTTTCTTGAAATTCCTTGTGAAATATTATTTAGTCCTATTCTCATTGAATTGAACAAGTCGTGAATTTGATGACTTTAAGTTTTACATCTTTCAACTTTTTATGAATTATTCAATTCTATGACTATTTAGATTTATTTTCAAAGAATATTTAAATAAATAATTAGTGAAATTGAGACTTTGTCTTAGTTTTTTATTCAAATAATGAGATAAATTTATTTGAACAAAATTGAGATGAACTATTTAATCTTTTCTAAGTAGTTTCAAATGATTGAATTTGTAAAATGTCAATGAACCCACTTGGAATGAGGGTGGGTGAGGGGGGCTGTTAGGGTGGTGAGGGGATGTCTGGGGGATTGGGGGTGCTTTCAGGGGTGAGGGGCGGGGGTGTCTGGGGTGAGGGGGGTGTCCGTGTGGTGCGGGGGGGAGTACGGTGGGTGGGGGCTGTTTGGGGGGTGGGGGCTGTCCGAGGGCTGGGGGGCTGTCCGGGGTGAGGGGGTGTCCGAGGGGCTGTTCGGGGCAATGGGGGTTGTTGGGGGGGGGGGGGGGGGGCTGTCCGGGTGGTGTGGGGGGTTGTACAGGGTGTGGGGGCTGTCCGGAGGGGTGGGCGATGTCCGGGGGTTGGGAGTTTGTCCGGGGTGGGGGGCTATCCGGGGGGTGGGGGGCTGTCCGGGGGGGCTGTCCGGGGGGGGAGATGTTCGATTGAGGTTGGGGGGGGGTTGTCCGGGGTGTTGGGGGATGTTGGGGTGGGGGATGTCCAGGGGGTGGGGGAGCTTTCCGTCAGGCTGTGGGGGGGGGGGTTGTCCGAGGTGTTGGGGGCTATCCTGGGGGTCGGGGGTGTTGTCCGGGGGTGGGGGTTGTCTGGGTTGAGGGGGGCTGTCTGGGGGTGGTTGGTCTGTCCGGGTGGTGCGGGGGGGGATGTCTGGGTGGTGCGGGGGATGTCCGGGGGGTGGGAGGCTTTCCAGGGGTTGGGGCTGTCTGAGGTGGGAGGCTGTCAGGGTGGTGGGGGTTGTCCAGAGTGGGGGCTATCCGGGAGGTGGGGGTGCTGTCCGGGGTGAGTGGGGGTTGTCAGGGGTGAGGGGCTGTCAGGGGTTAAGGGGTGGGGGTGCAGTCTGAGGCACGTTGTGGCCGGTACCACTCAAAGTGTCTAACTTTTATTTGAAATGGATCAGATATTAAGTGAAAACAACAACTGACATGCGGAAAACTAATCAAACACTTTGGATTGTGTTGATACTTTAGGAAAACGATACATTGGTAATTTTTTACGGGTACGAGTCAATTATGCCTCTATTTGAGACACGGTGTGGCCGATATCACTCAAAGTGTCTCACTTTTGTTTGAAATAGACAACATTTTAAGTGAAAACAACAACTGACATACGAAAAATAGATGAAATGTATTTGGGTTGTGTTGATAATTTAGGAAAATGATCCAATTTTCATTTAAGACGTGTATAAGATAACCCCACCTCAATCCAAGGCACGGTGTGGCTGGTATCGCTCTAAATGTCTCTCTTTTGTTTAAAATGGACACTATTTTAAGTAGAAAAAACTGGCATATGGAAAACTGAACAAACGTATTCGGATTGTCTTGATACATTAACACAATGATCCATGGGTCATTCGTGAGATGTACGAGAAGACAGAACATCATTCGGATGCGCAGTTTTAGCGGCAAAGCTGAATATGTGTTTTTAGGTGTTTGATGAGCTTGAAAAGCGTGCGTGGGGTGGTCCAAACTGGCCAAACGACCTTGGAATTCAATTAAATCCGATGACAACAAAGGGATGGTGAATTGTGAAATGGTTGGCTAGAAGTCATGTCAATCGGATGTGTCGTGTGACTGTGGTGGCCGAAAACGCACTCAGTGTGTAGAAAAAGGTCAAAACATGTGTTTAACAGTCACATTCCTGCCGAACGACATCATAATGACTTGAATTCACACAAAGATACCCTAATTATTACTTGTAAGCTGTATGAGGAAACAACACATCATTCGGATGCGCGGTTTGCGTGTCACAGCTGAATATGTGTTTTTTTTTGTGTTTGGATCACTTGAAAAGTGTGCGTGGGGTGGTCAAAATTGGTCGAACGGCCTCAGAATTCAATGAAATCGAATGAAAAAAAGGGTGGGAGAATTGTTAAATGGTCGGTCAGACGGAACGTCAATTGGAGGTGTCGTGTGGCCGTGGTGGCCAAAAATGCACTCTGTATGTCGTAAATGGCCAAAACATTTGTGTTATGGTCAAATACATACCCACCGACATTGAAATGACTTGAAATCACATGAAAACAACCAAATTATTATTATTGTTGTGTACGAAAATATTACACGTCATTTGGATGCACGGTTTTCACGACACAACTGAATATATGTTTTTTAGGTGTTTGGTGTGCTTGAAAAGCGTGCTTGGGGTGGTCAAAACAAGCCGAACGACCTCGGAATTCCATGAAATTAGACGAAAACAATGGGTGGGTGAAATTTAAAATGATCGGCCAGAAGGCACGTCAATCAGAGGTTTCTTGTGACCGTGATGGCCGAAAACGCACTCCATGTGTCGTAAATGGACAAAACATGCGTTTAGCGGTCAAATGCATACCAAACAACATTAGAATGAATTGAAATCACACAAAACACCCTAATTTTTTTTCATGAGGTGTACGTGGATATGACATGTCATTCGGACGAATGGTTTGTGCGGCAGAACTGAATATTTGTCTTTCATGTGTTTGGCACACTTGAAAAGCTTGCGTGGGGTGGTCAAAAGCAGTCGAACGTCCTTGGAATGCCATGAAATCAGACGAAAATAAAGGGTGGGTGAATTGGGAAATGGTCGGTCATACGACACATCAATTAGAGGTTTCTTGTGACCATAGTGGCCTAAAACGCACTCTGCATGTCGTAAATGGCCAAAACATGCGTGTAACAGTCAAATGCATACCAAACAGCAAACAAATGACTTGATATCACACAAAAACACCCTAATTATTATTCGTGAGGTGTATGAGGGGACAACATGCAATTTGGACATACAGTTTGTGCGAAACGGATGAATATGTGTTTTTTAGGTTTTTGGTGTGCTTGAAAAGCGTGCGTGAGGTGGTCAAAACCAGCCGAACGACCCAAGAATTCCATGAATCAGATGACAACAAAGGGTGGGTGAATTGTGAAATGGTTGGTCAGACCGCACGTCAAACAGAGGTGTCGTGTGACTGTGGTGGCTGAAAATTCACTCTTTGTGTCATAAATGGCCAAAACATGTGTTTTACAGTGAAATACATACCCAACGACATCATAATGACTTGAAATCACACGAAAACACCCTAATTATTATTCATGAGGTGTAAGAAAATACGACACATCATTCGGATGCGTGGTTTGTGCGGCCCGACTGTATAAGTGTTTTTTAGGTGTTTGGCATGCTTGAAAAATGTGCATGGGGTGGTCAAAACTAGCCTAATGACCTCGTAATTCCATGGAATTGGACGAAAACAAAGGTTGGTTGAATTGTGAAATGGTCAGCCAGACATCACGTCAATCAGAGGTGTCGTGTGACTATGATGGCCGAAGACGCACACCGCGTGTTGTAAATGGCCAAAACATGCGTTTAATGGCCAAATTCCTAGAGAATGATATCAGAATGACTTTAAATCACAAAAAACACAGTAATTTTTATTCATGAGGTGTATAAGGAGATGACATGTCATTTGGATGCGCGGTTTGTGCAACACGACTGAATATGTCTTTTTTAAGTGTTTGGCGTGCTTGAAAAGCATGCATGGGGTGGTAAAAACTAGATGAATGACCTCATAATGGCATGGAATCGGTCGACAATAAAGGGTTGGTGAATTGTGAAATGGTTGGTCATACGACATGTCAATCGGAGGTGTCGTGTGACTGTGGTGGCCGAAAACACACTCTGTGTGTCATAAATGGACTAAACATGTGTTTTACGGTCAAATACATACCTAATGACATCAAGATGACTTGAAATCACATGAAAAGACCCTAATTATTTTTCCTGAGCTGTATAAAAAGACGACATGTCTTTCGGATGTGCGGTTTTCATGGCAAGACTGAATATTCATTTTTTAGGTGTATGGCGCGCTTGAAAAGCGTGCGTGGGTGGTCAAAACCAGTTGAACAACCTCAAAATGCCATTAAATTGGACAAAATCAAAGGGTGGGTGAACTGTGAAATGGTCGGCTAGACAACACATCAATCAGAGGTGTCGTTTGGCCATGATGGCCGAAAACGCACTCCGCGTGTCGTAAATGGCCAAAACAAGTGTTTAACGTTCAAATTCCAATTGAATGACATTGGAATGACTTTAAATCACAAAAAACACCATAGTTTTTATTCATGAGGTGTACGAGGAGAAACCATGTCATTCGGACAGGCGGTTTGTGCCGCACGACTGAATATGTGTTTTTTAGGTGTTTGGTGCGCTTGAAAAGTGTGCATGGGGTGGTCAAAACCGGAAGAACGACCTTGTAATTCCATGAAATAAGACGACAATAATGGGTGGGTGAATTTTGAAATGTTCAGCCATACGACGCACCAATCGGAGGTGTTGTGTGACCGCGGTGGCCGAAAACGCACTCTATGTGTCGTAAATGGCCAAAACATGCGTTTAATTGTCAAATGCATACCGAACGACCTCAGAATGACTTGAAATCATAGTAAAACAACCTAATTATTATTCTGGAGGTGTATGAGGAGAAAACACATCATTCGTACGTGTGGTTTGCACAACAAAGCTAAATAAGTGTTTTTTAGGTGTTTGGTGCGCTTGAAAAGCATGCGTGGGGTGGTCAAAACTGGCCGAAAGACGTCATAATGCCATGAAATCAAACAACAACAAAGGGTGGATGAATTTTGAAATGGTCGGGCAGACATCACGTCAATCAAAGGTGTCATGTGACCGTGGTGGCTGAAAACACACCATGTGTGTCCTAAATGACCAAAACATGCGTTTTACGGTCAAATACATACCGAACGATACAAGAATGGCTTCAAATCACATGAAAACACCCTAATTATTATTTTTGAGGCGTATGAAAATACGACAGGTCATTCTGATGTGCGGTATGCGTGGCATGGTAGAATATGTGTTTTTTAGGTGTTTGGCGCGCTTGAAAATCGTGCGTGGGGTGGTCAAAACCTGCTGAACGACCTCAGAATACCATTAAATCAGATGAAAACAAATAGTGGGTTAATTGTGAAATGGTCGGCAAGACAAAATGTCAATTATATGTGTCGTGTGACAATGGTGGCCAAAAACGCACTCCAGACACCCCCCCGGATGGCCCCCCACCCCCTGAAACCCCCCCCCCCCTGTAGAGACCCGAAGCCTGACGTACATGAACATTACATTACTTTTGCGGAATACTTAGTACATAACAAAAACACACACACAAGGACCGTAATAGTTTAGTGTCTTTGGAAACTCGGAACGTAATATTCTGATCGTGGTGAAAGATCTTTAACATCTCCCATAATGATCTTCCTTTTTTTATCTAAAACCTTTCTTTATATCCTGAGGAAAAGAAAACTTAAAAGGGTGAGCTCAAATGCTCAGTAAGGGTAAACAACAGAAATATCAATCACATCATATTCAAAAGAACATAACATTTTGGAAATCTTAACCTGCAAAAGAGAGAATAATTTCATAAAATGGGATAAATCATGGCATTGAAATGTAATCACAATAATCATAACTTAAAACATGAAACTTTGTGGCATTCACACATAATCATATAGAATCATTTCTTGTTAGTCAAGACTCATTTCCAAGACTATCTTAGTGGACAAAGTCCCTTTCTGAATCGAGTAACCCTCCTTTCAGTCCTGTTTCACTGAACCGGTATAACCTACCATTCCAGCCATGTCTATCTCATGAGATATAAAATCTTTACCCAATGCATTGGAGGGAGATATAGGTCCCACCCATCTCTTAATGATACCATTCTTATGTGTGCCACAAAATCATAAACCATAAATCATTTCATAACCCATGTAATAAAAATGGGATTCTTAAACATCATGACATCATATAACAATTCAAATAAGATAAAGGAATTCATAAAAATAATTCCATCACAACATAATCAAATCAATGTAATAATAGGGATAAAAATAGAACCCTTTATTATCTTAGATGGAAAATAATTTTGATAAAACACTTGAAATAAATTCATGAGGAAAATATCCTTTCTTCTTCAAAATCAATTTCTTTTCACAAAACGTCATGCAATTTTAAAAGAAAGAGATTTTATTGAAAATAGTCATGAAATCTTTTGGAGTAAGCTTCATGAAAATAAGTCTTTATAAAACCGTAAAAATATGTTCGTGCCGTATAAGTTAAAAAAACATTCTTCGTACTTTTGTCGAAAAAGTCAAAAAGTACCTCGTACGAGAAACGACAAAAGATTCCTTTCATATTCTTTACTAAAAACTCACCGAAGGGTAAAATTGGATTTAAACAATTGTAGGTGGATTGAAATAATATTTCATATTTATGGAACATGGATGTGGATGATAAAATACACCCCAGTAAATGCCATAGTAAAAACAATCTCGGATAAAAATGAGATTGTGATATTTTCCCTTACCTTAGGTCCGAATTGCTTTGTAAGTGTCCGAACCTCCTGTATAATGATTTAAATCATGTTATTGACTTATTCCAGAATCATATTCATTGTTATTATATCATATATGGTCCTCTTATGATTTTATATTACCTGTTCTTTTGTAAATTCATGTTAAAGTAGCATTTTGGGTAAAATCGTCTCATTTGTCGTTCGTGTTTTTAACTTGTAATTATTAATATGATTACATGGATCATGATTACTTATATCCAGAATGTAAAAAATAATTTATATATAATATATATTCAGAATATATATATATATATATAATATCGATAAATGGAGTGAAATACACCGTTCATGGAGACGGTAGTCCGTACGTACGCATGAACGATGTTTTCGTTTCCTTATTGAAGTGAATGGAATTAAGTAGATGACATACATATAAATTTACATAAATCCTGTATCATTATTATGTAATATATTTCATTATTACTTATTATATATACTTTATAATCATTTATGAATGGTTAATCATTGATAATGAATCTCATCGCGTTGTGGAGACGGTAGTCCGTACGTACGCACGAGCGATGATATCGTTCCCATGGTCGTGGAATTGTGTTGAAGTGTATGTAGACTATTTCAGTATCAATATCACTTTATAATAATCATATATAGTTACTCATTACACCATTATACCCATCCTTGTAAGGTGATGATGGAAAATAGATTACACCACGGCGTGGAGACGGTATTCCGTACGTACGCACGCGCGGTGATTTCATTTTTTCGTAGGATGGATAGAAGGTGAATTAGGGTTGTTTCATATTTATAATAACATATCAGTATGTAAGTAATACTTATGTTATTACTTTATCATGAAACAACTAAAGAAGAAGAAGTTGAAGAAGAAAGAAATTGAAAAGATCGGTAATGGATATTACCTCTTCTTTGAAACGCCTCTTTGAATCCTCCACTTAGGGAACTATTATTGGTCTTTGAAGAAGACCAGGACCTCTAGGATTATTCTAGGGAAGTGGAGAAGGGATTTTGGCAGGGTTTGGCCGAGCTTGAGTGCTCAAATTGGTGTGAGGAGGAGGGGGAGGATGTGTCCTTTTATAAGGGAGGAGAGGGGCACCTTAGGAATATCTCAAAATATTATTTTATATTAAAGTCAAAATCGGTTTATAATGGTTCCAAAGGGTCTTATTTCGAAGCTAAAGTGGGGATGGGTAGCAATCCTATCTACCAATAGGATTTAGACAAGTTGAGGTAATTATTTTAACCTTATCAATTAGATTTAACTCTAAGTTAAATAATTTAACTTTTACCGTGTCTTTTTGTTTTCTTACACTATATGGTTAATAAACTTACTATAACATGCCAAACGAACCCCAAATTATTTATTATTAATATATATATCCTTAGTTAAGTCATTTGGCCGAACCTTAAATTTTTAGGAATAAAATAACAATTAATAATATAATATTTGATTTAAAAACTTTTTTGTGTCAATTTTGACACTATTTGATATATGATTTTTGTGAAAGTCATAAAAGAATTATATGTTCGAACCAAGTTGATTAAATCAACACTAATATATCATAGTAACCTAGAAAATTAGTGTAATTCATAAAAAGTCTCAAATTACATTTATTTTGGTGTTTATAACATCAATTATGTCAATATTTCATTAATAAGATAATTACTGCATCATCATTGTGTCATAAATAAATTAAATTATTTAATGTCTAAAAATTACAAATAAAATACCATTATGTAGGAAATATTTTTATATTTCTAATGAATATTTATAGTCGAATTTATCTTATGTATAACCCCATATTAAAAATGTTTTAGTAAATAAACTTTGATTTTAACTCTTTTAACCCTTCTTTAAATAAATTAATAATAAATGTCCTAATCTAATCCAAGTGGGCCTAAATGGTCATATTTTATTCCTAAGTTTGTTTTTGGTCGAATTACACTTGTCCAATAGAATTAGGACATGTGTTAGGGTAATAATAATATCATTTCTACCCTTAATTACCCTATTTACTTTTAACCGTGGTAAAAAAAAGTAAAAAGTTACTATTCACCAAAAATTATTTTTATCTCATTGAACCACATTTTAGTCCTTGATATTAACCGTGTCTCTCGGATTTTCGAAATTCCACTCACAGAAGCGGTAAAATTATGTTTTATGAAAAATTCAGTTTTTTTTAACTACCACTTAGTGGTTTCACTATTCATCAAAAATTGAAAGTTTTCAGAAAAATACCAAAAATTAGTACTAAGATATATTTGATATTATGAACTCCAAAATGATTTCTATTTTACCAAATTAAAATTATATCAGTTGCATTAACTAATTTAAAAATTAATTCTCGTCGTCAAAACAAATAGCGTGTTTTTAAGAGATAATAACTATCAAAAGATTGACACTAGTTTATAATTGGTTTAAATGTGAAATTACATCCAATGGCCAACATTGTATTAAATTGTAAAAATATATTCTAAATATACTTTAAAACCACTCATATTAATAATTAATCACTATTAATTATTTCTATTAAAAAATTTGTTTTTAATTAAAATTTAGTAATTTTCACTATTCTTCAGAATATGAAAGTTATCCGAAAAGTACCAAAATTTCACCCTAAGCTAATTTCGATATTCCGAATCCAAAAATGAAATCCATTTTGAAAAATAAAATTTACAAAATTCCAAAAAGTGGTTATTACTATTCATAACGGCAAGTTTTAATAATATTTTAATAGCATATCGTTGTTTAGTAAAACTCGGTATTGCGTAATACACACGCTATCAAGGAAGGTCGTGATTGCGTGTAATGAAAGTCAAGTCAAGGATGCGTGTTGTGCAAGCTCCTTTTGGTGTAGCGTACAACACAAGACATTAATGAAATTAAAAAGAATATTTTTCATAAAATCTCGGGGTGTTACATTCTACCCCCCTTAAAATGAATTTCGCCCTCGAAATTCGTTGGGGTTATAAATGGTTTACTATTTTAAATTTTCTTTGATAGAAACCCACATCGTAAATAGGAATACTAAAACATGGCTTTAAAAACTAAAGTATGAAATGTAACGATTACCCAAATAAACTAATCACTTGGTTTCCACATAGGTGAAAATATGGATATGGAAGAAAAATCTAACCATCGTGTTCTGATGGAGAGTGGTAGAGAACATGGCTATGGAAAATCCAACAATCACAAATCCATAAATTTGTGACGATCTAAGGTACCATCTGATTAATCAGGTATAAGAGCACTAGGACGACATTTTTGGTTTTCAAGATCGTTTCCCTAAAGTTGATGAAATTGGAATTAGAAGAAATACTTTCATGATTTTAGTATAGTCTCACCGTTGGTCGTTCATTGGACAATTTCCACTTCATCTCTTAAAGAAATGAAGTTGAATTTGTCATTCGTGATGTGTTAGCAGATCATGTAATAGAATGATGGGTCATTCCATCTGTCTCAAACAAAAGGTTTGAAAAGTTATAAGTTCATATTATGGTTAGATTAATTGTATATGGTTCCAAAAATGAACTTATACTTCGTATATCATACCGCTTAATAAAATAAAACTAGTTTCTACTAAACAGGGACTTCCTGTAGGCCAGTGGTAGGCAATAAAGGCCAGTCGCATTTCGGTTGTGGGTTCGATTCCCACAGCCTTGTCCGACGCGATGGGCTGTCGCCCGTCCTGCAGGTTTTCCTTTTTCTAAAACTATATTACTATAACATCCCATCAATAAAATCGAAAAAAAAACTTCTATCCTTAAACAATACTAACTTATGTCCAACATAATCCATTCCAATCTTTAGGCTTACCCATAATACTACAGTCCACTCTCATAATATAGTGAAAACAATTACCAGAGATTTAATACCATCGTTGATCCCCATATATCATAAGATATGTCTTGTTGGTCACATTCTAAACATTCAAGTCCTTAATCATGTATTCTCTTGAATACCCATTGAACCTTAGTGAAAACATGAATGCAGTTAAACGTTAACACTTTCCACATACCAAAATCCTCAAAATTCATTATAATCAAACCATGATATCACTTAGTCCTTATATCAAACATGAGCTCATGAATACTGTTAAACATTTCATTTTCTCATTTTCCCTTCATTATGCGCATATCGTCTTATTTCCAAAAATATCTCAATCACTTTGAATACCACATTAGACCAATACATAAATATTCCAATACTCCATGATACAACATTATTTTTGAATCCCATTACATAAGCACTTAATCATTCCACCACATCGTTGTCATATTCAACATCGCCAATAGTGATCACATGTGACTTCCCTTTATCCTTTTCCTTAAGCGGTTGCTCGTGTCGATCATAACTAACCCTTGGATTAGGGCATTTATTCGCATAATGCCCCATTTCCTTGCACTTGAAGCATTGAAGTGTTGGTGGTGTGTTCTCTGCAGTGTTTGCTTTATTCACATCATTAGAAACCCTTTTTCCATTACTTCGACACTCAGCAGCTCGATGACCTTCTTTTCCACACATAAAACATTTTCTAGTCCCATTAAGACAATCTCCACCATGCTTCTTTCCACACTTTGTGCATAAGGAAACATTCATCTTCTTTTCACCATTATTCTGAGATTTCTCCTTGAACTCCATCTTTCGTTTCTTGTCAAAACCATGAGATGGATATGTAACACCAACTTCCATTTCTACCTTGATAGCTCAACGCACAATTTCTTCATAGCTACTGAAGTCTCTTATAGCTAATGCCCTTCGAAGAATTGGTTTTAAGCCACTGAAAAATCGATCAACTTTACTTTCAGGTTGGATGATAATGCCAGATGCATACCTTGCAAGCCATGTAAAATTCGCTTCGTATATACCAACATATTCATCATCCTTCTGCTTCAGCTCAAGAAACTCCTTTTCCATCTTTGTTCGAAGAATACGAGGGAAGTACTTACTGAAAAACAAGTTCTTGAACTCGTCCCATTCCATGGACTCAATTTCATCTCCTGGCCTCGTATTCTTGATAAGATTCCACCATTGATCAGCTTCACCTTCCAAACGATATACTGCTAAGGTGACTTTATCATGTTCAGAACATTGAAGAACTAAAAATATCTTTTCAGTGGTACTGATCCATTTTTCAGCAACAAGTGGATCGGAATATCCATTGAAAGAAGGTGGACGTTGCCTCATGAAGGACTCAATAGAATATTGTTCCCTTCTCTATTCATTTGGAAGTCCAGAATGATTCATAGCTTGTGTAAGTATAGCAATACGATTTTGCACTCCATCTCCCATAACATTTGTTTGTTCAGGAGGGCAATCATTGCATTGTCCATTGCATTGATCAACACGGTCCCTTCGGGTTCCAGCCATCGTCTAAAACCCAAAAAGAATAGTGTGAGAGGCAAAAATCATGCTAGGGAAAACAACATAACAAAGGGGGAGTACCTTCAATATTTAACATCTTAGGTTTAATTCTATGATCGTTGGCGTAATTATAGTACTATAACCTATACATAAACTTAACCTTAGAGACATCCCTAGACACACCTTAGAAATACCTCTAGGGATCTCACTAAAGTTCTCGCATCCTAGTTTCCAAAGGTTGACTAAACCTTTCCTCTGATACCAACTATAGAGACCCGAAGCCTGAAGTACATGAACATTACATTACTTTTGCGGAATACTTAGTACATAACAAAAACACACACACAAGGATCGTAATAGTTTAGTGTCTTTGGAAACTCGGAACGTAATCTTCTAATCGTGGTGAAAGATCTTCAACATCTCCCATAAAGATCTTCCTTTTTTTTACCTAAAACCTTTCTTTATATCCTGGGGAAAAGAAAACATAAAAAGGTGAGCTCAAATCCTCAGTAAGGGTAAACAACAGAAATATCAATCACATCATATTCAAAATAACATAACATTTTTGAAATCTTAACCTGCAAAAGAGAGCATAATTTCATAACATGGGATAAATCATGGCAGTGAAATGTAATCACAATAATCATAACTTAAAACATGAAACTTTGTGGAATTCACACATAATAATAGTGAATCATTTCTTGTTAGTCAAGACTCATTTCCAAGACTATCTTAGTGGACAAAGTCCCTTTCTGAATCGAGTAACCCTCGTTTCAGTCCTGTTTCACTGAACCGGTATAACCTACCATTCCAGCCATGTCTATCTCATGAGATATAAAATCTTTACCCAATGCATTGGAGGGAAATATAGGTCCCACCCATCTCTTAATGATACCATTCTTATGTGTGCCACAAAATCATAAACCATAAATCATTTCATAACCCATGTAATAAAAATAGGATTCTTAAACATCATGACATCATAAAACAATTCATATAAGATAAAGGAATTCATAAAAATAATTCCATCACAACATAATCAAATCAATGTAATAATAGGGATAAAAATAGAACCCTTTATTATCTTAGATGGAAAATAATTTTGATAAAACACTTGAAATGAATTCTTGAGGAAAATATCTTTTCTTCTTCAAAATCAATTTCTTTTCACAAAATGTCATGCAATTTTAAAAGAAAGAGATTTTATTGAAAATAGTCATGAAATCTTTTGGAGGAAGCTTCATGAAAATAAGGCTTTATAAAACCGTAAAAATCTGTTCGTGCCGTATAAGTTAAAAAAAACATTCTTCGTACTTTTGTCGAAAAAGTCAAAAAGTACCTCGTACAAGAAACGACAAAATATTCCTTTCATATTCTTTACTAAAAACTCACCGAAGGGTAAAATTGGATTTATAAAATTATAGGTGGATGGAAATAATATTACATATTGAGGGAACATTGATGTGGATGATAAAATACACCCCAGTAAATGCCAAAGTAAAAACAATCTCAGATAAAAATGAGATTGTGATATTTTCCCTTACCTTAGGTCTGACTTGCTTTGTAAGTGTCCGAAACTCCTGTATAATGATTTAAATCATGTTATTGACTTATTCCAGAATCATATTCATTGTTATTATATCATATATGGTCCCCTTATGTGACATCCCAAGTAAGTACTGAATAATAGATATTTTTATCTATGTCGATTAATGATTAAGATAGTGTTATAGAGGCTTAAAATGAAAATAAATACAATCTTATGCATGGAATACACTAATATTCTTAAAAGATTGTTTTACTGCCTTTTGATGGAAAACCATTTTTGAATCTATATTTTGAAAATTTTATAAACTATTTTTGTCAAAATAAACTTATCTTTTATGATTGGGACATCAAAATTTACCTTGTGTGAATTTTTGGTATTTTTCTGACAATGTTCTTTTTTTTAATGAATAGTGAAAAATACTGCATTTTACATCAAAACTGCTTTTTAATCTAATTTAT
Source organism: Viscum album (assembly GCA_963277665.1). Lineage (NCBI taxonomy): Eukaryota > Viridiplantae > Streptophyta > Magnoliopsida > Santalales > Viscaceae > Viscum > Viscum album. The sequence continues at coordinate 652,275,534 of OY728133.1, read as the reverse complement.
TTATATGATTAGACTATGTTTTGAATTGGTTTTGAAGTGAAATTAGAATATATTTTTACCATTTTATCCAATGGTGGTCATTGGAATCAATTTCACTTTGAAATTAGACTTAAAACTAGTGTCAATCTTTTGATACTTATTGTTTTGTAAAAACACGCTTTTTGCTCTGGCAGCGGGAATTAATTATTAAATTATTTAATGTGACTTATATGATTTGAATTTTGTAAAATAGACTTCATTTTTGAATTCGGAATATCAAATATAGCTTAGGGTGAATTTTTGGTAATTTTCTGAAAAACTTCAATTTTTGATGAATAGTGAAACCACTAAGTGGTAATCAAGCAAACTGATTTTTCAGTTAAATGAAAGTTTACCACTAATGTGTATTGAATTTTGAAAATCCGACATACATGGTTGTCATTAAGAAGTAAAATGTGATTCAATGAGATTAAAATAATTTTTTGGTGAATAGTAACTTATTAAGTTTTTAATCGCGATTAGTGGTAATTAGTGTAGTTTAAGGTATAAATAATGCTTTAATAATATGAAATGACCTAGACACATGTCCCAACCTTATTGGGTGTGTCATGGCCGACCAAGACAAGCCATGGGTCAACTTGGGGACCCCATGGAGACACAGTGGTTTGGAAATGACATAAATAACTTTTTATTAAATGTTAAAGTAAAAATGACACAAACAAGAAATGTTTTACAAAAACAATATTTACATGGGGTTATAAATATCAGATTTTTGATTATAAATAGTAATTGGAAAGATAAAAAGATTTCCTACATCATAGTATTTTTTTATGATTTTTAGACATTAAATAATCTAAATTATTTATGACATAATAATGATGCAGCGATGACATCATTATTTGACGATTTAAATAAAATGGAAAGATAATGTAAAATCTATGAACTACACATGTCAAAAACCTATTGGATGAGTGGATTTCGAAGCCTTATCACCTTTTCCACGAATTATATCAATGTGGGACCTTTTGAAACCGAAACACATTTTCAAATAAAGTAATATTTCTTTACATTCCAAAAGTGCCCCTCCTCTCCTCTTATAAAAGGCCCCCACCTCTACCTCATTTCACACACTACTCAAGCCTTTGGCTCGGCCAACCCCTGCCCATTTACTCTCTCCACATCCCTCTCCTCATCCTAGAGGATTCCCTTTGGGCAGAATCCTTTCAAAGGAAGCCTTTAGACTCAAATCCAAAGGAGATACACTTTTAAAGGTAATTCATTCTCTCATGTTCATTTGTTTTATTTTTCTTCTCCAACCCCCTAAACTCTTTTTATTTACTTATTTTGTAACAACACCAGTATATTAAATATACAAGGATGTTGTTATAATATTTATTTGAGCTACACTCTCACACAACTACATCAAATGGTTAAAGAACATACGGTTTCCGTGGATGGGGAAATTCTGCCTCCCGAAACGATGATTGTTCAACACTCATTTAACACCTTCAAAGGTGGCCATTATGATGTCACTATTTTTATATATGATATATAATATGTTTATGTTTTTCTTAAGATTCTGTTTTTTTTTCATTTTGGGCATACCTTTATGGTTTCCATTATGGGTAAACACGATATCTTCATTTTAGGAAGTGCGGACTACCGCCCCCTCAAAGTGATTTGATTCGTTAAATACCATATGTGGGACATATAAAGGATGGAACTATGATATTATATATTATATTATACTGGAATTATAATATACCTTTATATCATTATGATTCCATTCTATAAAATACGAAATATAAATGAAAGTAGCGTTCATGCGTACGTACGGCTTACCGTCTCCATGAACGGTGCATTTCATTTCTTACCTCTAAATGATTATGTAATATTATAAATGCAAGTATTTACTGGATATATATGACATATATGATATCTACATCATGAATACCATTCTGGATATAATGAACCTTTGACCAAATTAACAACATGTAAGTGTAAGAAGTCTATTTTTGACTTATGAACCAAATACCGACAAAATGAACATTATTAACATAACTGATTACATGATGTTCATAACATGGTATAAAAGGAATAATGAACTTGAAAAAGATTCATAATAAAGTAGAGATTAACTCAAGTTTATTATTCAGGATATTAAAGAACGGTCGGGTCAAGTCGGATACGAGGTATGGGACTTCATCTCAATCTCCTTTCATTGAGGCATATTTTATTTTATACAAAACTTTCTTTTATACGGTGTATAAACCCCTTTGACTTTTACGTTTATTCAAAAGGAATCTTTTTTATACGAAGCGTTTACTAAACGACAAAAGGGAATGTTTTTGTCGTACGTATGCGGCGACAACGACTTCTTCGCCGTCGTAACCGTTATTTGAGTTTCGGCTTCCTCAAAAAGCCATACCTTCTTTTTTTTAAAAGAAAAATAAATACCATGTTTTACTTTGGTATTGAAAATGGTTTTCATAATGTTTTTATTACATCAATGGGTTGTATTAATATCTCGTGATTGAAATGTGGAAATGTTATGTTTCCTTTATGCATGTTTTATGTGATATGATTATGTTATGGTTCTTGGGAATTATTATGAAGACGGGTGGTTCCGTGATAAACTAAGGGCGGGTGAGCCCATTATAGCTCTCCAATGCATTGGGTAAAACGAAGGAGTGAAACGTTAAGGTTTCTCCGAAGATATTTTAGGGAATATACTGTGATGGGTATTCCAAACGTAACCAAGAGGGTTACTCCCTACGTAAGAATGTTATGAATGCCTCAAGTTACCTTTATGTATTATGATTTCTATGATTTATTCATGATTTTATGAGGTATGTTAAAGTGCCTATGTTTTATGGGTAAAGTATGATTTCATTCTTATGTATATATGAACTCATGTTTCCTTTCCATGTTTTTTTTATAACCCATACTGAGTTTTTATGCTCATCCCAAGTTTTTGAAATGTTTTTCACAGGTCAAGGGAAAGGTACATGATAAGATGATAGAGTCAAGGATGTGTCAAGAAATAATCCATGTTTTATTTTAAATGTGTTTCCATTGATGGGAAAAAAGAATACTATCTTTATGTAACCACTTTGTTTATATGTGGAATGTAATGCAAGTTTTATGATCTAATTCTCAAAAACTCTAAACCTGAAAAGATCCTCAACGTGTAATCTTGTATTAACTCAAGATTAAGTATGGTTTAAGGCTGGTGCCTTATAACTTATGACTTTATATTACCTGTTCTTTTTTAAATTCATGTTAATGTAGCGTTTTGGGTAAAATCGCCACATTTGTCATTCGTGTTTTTAACTTGTAATTATTAATATGATTACTTGGATCATGATTACTTATATCCAGAATGTAAAACATGATTTATATATAATATATATTCAGAATATATATATATATATATATATAATATCGATAAATGGAATGAAATACACCGTTCATGGAGACGGTAGTCCGTACGTACGCATGAACGCTGTTTTCGTTTCCTTATTGAAGTGAATGGAATTAAGTAGATGACATACATATAAATTTACATAAATCCAGTATCATTATTATGTCATATATTTCATTAGTACTTATTATATATACTTTATAATCATTCATGAATGGTTAATCATTGAGAATGAATCTCATCGCGTCGTGGAGACGGTAGTCCGTACGTACGCACGAGCGATGATATCGTTCCCATGGTCGTGGAATTGTGTTGAAGTGTATGTAGACTATTTCAGTATCAATATCACTTTATAATAATCATATATAGTTACTCATTACACCATTATACCCATCCTTGTAAGGTGATGATGGAAAATAGATTACACTAAGGCATGGAGACGGTATTCCGTACGTACGCACGCGCGGTGATTTCATTTTTCCGTAGGATGGATAGAAGGTGAATTAGGGTTGTTTCATATTTATAATAACATATCAGTATGTAAGTAATACTTATGTTATTACCGTATCATGAAACAACTAAAGAAGAAGAAGTTGAATAAGAAAGAAATTGAAAAGATCTGTAATGGATATTACCTCTTCTTTGAAACGCCTCTTTGAATCCTCAACTTAGGCAACTATGATTGGTCTTTGAAGAAGACCAGGACCTCTAGGATTATTCTAGGGAAGTTGAGAAGGGATTTTGGCAGGGTTTGGCCGAGCTTGAGTGCTCAAATTGGTGTGAGGAGGAGTGGGAGGATGTGTCCTTTTATAAGGGAGGAGAGGGGCACCTTAGGAATATCTCAAAATATTTTCTGTTTTGATTTCGGCTAAACTAGATCCCTCTCTCTCTACCCATGCTAGGAACTCCTTCCTCCATATAGATCCATCTAAAGTAAATCAATTTTTTAGTACTACACTCCAAATCTGTAAGGCTTAACTTAGTTTAAATATTTTGCATCTATTATTGTTTGTTTCTCTTTTTATTTGACTTAAACCAGGTGGTTCCATTTGTGGCATGACATACCCAATAGTGGCAGTTTTATTTGTTTTCTATTTTTATTCAACAATTAAAGTTTCATGATTATATGCATCAACTTGATTTGAATTCATCATATCCACTCCTTTTATGTAATAAATGAATCAAATCAAGGCACGGTGTGGCCAGTACAACTCAAAATGTCTCACTTTTATTTGAAATGGACATGATTTTAAGTGAAAACAATAACTTGCATACGGAAAACTGACCAAACGTATTCGAATTGTGTTGATACTTTAGCACAACGATCCAAGGGTATTTTGAGATATGTACGAGTCAACCTCGCCTCAATCTGAGGCATGGTGTGACTGATATCACTCAAAGTGTCTCTCTTTTATTTTATATGGACAACATTTTTAGTGAAATCAACAACTGGCAAACGGAAAACTGATCAAACGCTTTAGGATTGTGTTGATACATTAGGACAACAATCCCTGGGTCATTTTTGACGTGTATGAGTCAACCCTGCCTCAATCCAAGGCACGGTATGACGGGTACCACTAAAAGTGTCTCACTTTTGTTTGAAATGGACATGATTTTAAGTGAAAACAATAATTGGCACATGGAAAACCAACCAAACGCATTCGTATTGTGTTGATACTTTTTTACCATGATCCATGGATCATTTTTAATGGGTACGAGTCAACCCCACCTCAATCCAAGGCACGGTGTGACTAGTATCACTCAAACTGTCTCATTTTTTTTTGAAATGGACAACATTTGATGTGAAAACAAAAAATAGCATACGGAAAATCTTCACAAGGCTATACATATATACTGGAAATTAAGGGATAAAAAATAAAAAATGGTCTATTGTTAATACGTTAATAGAATTAAATATTCACAAGGCATAGATTGAAACACAATGGGTCATAGTATATATAGAAAAACATGAATTATATTAGGAATGAGTATCGACATCCCATCATGAACATGCACTAATATTCATGTTCTAATTCTCAATAATGGATATTTCATTCTATACAATAACATACAACAAATAAATATCATATAGTGATTTCATATGAAACCTATGAACACTCAAGCATACCATATAAACAATGGTCAACAAGGCTACACATGGTTTCTTGAAAAATAAGTTTCAAAGTCTTTTAAAAATACCCCAATGGTGAGGAATACATATTGTGACACCATAGACCAATGGATCACCTCAATCACATCCTCAAACAGTGGGTTCTAAGATAAAACCAAAGTCCCTTTGGAAACCCAATACCAAAGACTTTATTTAATATTTATACCCACTACCCAAGATGGTGATTCATCTCACATCACACCTAGGAGAGAAAATTAAAATTAGCCACATACCCCCTTTTTCAAATTCAAAAGTCTATTAAATTAATGTAGGTTATTCCAGTAACCCGTCTCATATGTCGAGATTGGCCAATGTTTCCCACTAACACATCAGGAACCATTTATACATGGATACATAATCATTCGTGAAATACAAACATCCCATGTTCTTCGTATAACGCATCCTATATCTAAGAGCATGACCACTACGATTGTCTATCTTATGGGTATCATGATCATTGTCCACTCTACCCATGTTTTTTTGTATGTTTTAAGATACTCATCCCAAGACCATGACTAAACATCCCATGTGCTTCCTATAACATGTATTTTTTTCTCTTGTGTGTATTGGTGTTATGGTTTGAGTGAGGAATGAATTCTAAATTTTGAATACTCTTATGTGTGTTGGTGTTGTGGTTTGAGTGAGGAATGAATTCTAAATTTGGAATAATCTTTTGGGTGTTATTGAATATCCTATAACATATAGGATTTTTCTATTATGGGTGTTATTTCATTTGAATTTATAAATTTATAAATTTTGAAATTCTGGAATGAATTTAAAATTTTGAATACTTTGGATGGGGATTTTGTATTGGTGTTGTTGCAGGTTAGGAGAGGGGGAGGTGTGTTCTTGTGTTGTTGTGGAGCTGTGTTGTTGCAAGTCTGGAGAGGGGATAAGGGCCTTCTACTATGGAGTTGAGCAAATGTATACCAACGGTTTTCAAGACTGTTGGTATAGATTCTATAATATAACTATACCAACGGTTTTGTTATAACCATTGGTATAGGTTTATACCAATGGTTATAACAAAATTTTTGGTATAGCCTTATGGATTTCCATATCCCCTATATACCAACGGTTTAAAACCATTGGTATAATTGTAACACACATATACCAAAAGTTTCACAAACCATTGGTATATGTTATACTTTAACACACATATGCCAACGGTTTGTAGCAAACCTTTTGCATACCTTCTATTTTTACACCTATACAAACGGTTATCACAGAACCATTGGTATAGGCCTATTGTCACGGATTACTTTTCCACTATTGAGGGAACCATTGTTATACTATATACCAACATTTTCCAGGCCTTTACCAACGGTTGTTAACTATTGGTAATGTGTAAAATTCCAGTAGTGAAGGTTGTTTTTTTAATCATTATTTTGGCTATTGTCTAAATAAATATAACAAGATGAAGTGGAAACATATGTTATCATTACATAAAAATATGAAAATAAAATTATTTATTTTATTAAGAGATATATCTTATTAATTAATCATTCAAAGAAAAATAATATAATATCTCTATATATAATAAGATTATAACACCAATCCTACATTGGTATCTATTGAATCATATGTCCCATTAAAGAATAAATTTATATGAAACATTAAATATCATGAATATAATGATATTAATGATATAAATTGTCAATATTGAAGATTATATATCTCATTAATTAAGAAAGGTGCATAACATAGCTTATGTCCCAAAGAAAGAAATTTGAGAAAAAAATCCCTTACCTTAAATCTCAAAATCCTTCTTAAATGCTCATAACTTATGTATAATGAAAATAATTTTATTATCTATCTATTATATTACAATAAATACATATATAATAACATATGGGATTTACTAATGACAAATTATTGCACTTTTATTAACGAATCATTGTTAAAGTCGTTGTTTGGACAATAACTGCTAGACTTTTCATGTGTATTTCAAATTTTTATTTTTGTTCATATTAATTTGATCATGATTAAATAATATAAATTATTTTATAAGTGAAATAAATATCATATATATTTATTATATTTGAATTTTTATATTTCCACTAAGTTCAGAGATTGAAATTTAAATACAACATTCGTGGTGACGGCAGGTCCTACATAATAATGAACACTATTTCAATTTTTTAGACGGAAGGAATAAAAAAAATTCAATAATATATTAACATAATATTACAATTTTAATTAATATATCTCATATATTTTAATTAAACACAATTTTTTTACTATCCATGTAAAGTTTGAATGAATGAAATCGCATCGTGGGGCCTTAGTCTATCGTATATAGTAGTGATGTTGTAAAATTCATATAAGATGATAATAAAGAATTTATAAATTATATATTAATTACATATTTATAATAATATCTTATATATCATATATACAAATTTATATCATCATTATATCTATCTGTAATTTGTTGTGATGGAAAAAGAATAACATCGATTTGTAATGCAGTAGTCTGTCATACGCACTGATGATTATTTCATATCTCATTTAATGGAAGTGGTGGGGTTTATTGAAAATTCACATAGAAACATATAGGTAAATGAAATATTATTATTATATTTTATAATAATGTTTTAAAAATTATTTAAGGAGGTGGAGGATGAAATAAAATAAAATGCTCTATTAAGGTTGTTTCTTCTACTTTGGATAATTTCTTTTGCATTGCACAAAAATCCTTTCTAGCATAGAATTATGACAAAAACGAGTCTTTTATAATGAAATAATAGAATTAACTAAGACATTTGGGTGGGTATCTTCTGAAAAAAAATGGGTTTGAAGTGTTAATTATAGTGGATAATAGATTCCCTTTTATAAGTGAGGTGAGTGGCACAACTGTATTTTTTTGAAACAAAAAAGGTGTACCCACATTTTTTACATGACAAAAGGGTCAAAAAATATACCATTTTATAAAATTATACAATACATAGTCTACAAAGGTCTCTTCAATCGGTGTTTTATATGTTTGGAGTCATTTTTTACCATTATTTTGTTATTTTAACCTTCAGTAAACCATTTTTTCCTCAAATGTGGTAAAAAAATTTCTAATATTATAATTATTAGTCATTATGTTTATAACTTATATCTAAAATATTATATAAAAATATTTTTTATATAAATATGTAATTATTTTTTCCAAAATAATCTCATAGAAGTGGAAATGGTTAAAATAATAGTAAACCTAACAATTAGATAATAATACAGTTCTTCTAAGGGAATATATACAAAAGATAAAAATAGTTTTATATCAAACTTCATTTGGAAAAGGATTAAAAGGAATTGTTTGTATTAATAGATATATAAATTAACTAATTTAAATTTTATTTTATATTTAAAAAAAATTACGTTGATAAATTCATTATATAAAAAGTTAGTTTACAATAAAATAAGTATTTTATAAATAATAATTGAAAAATGAATATTTTCATAAAAATAAAAATAATAAAAATATAGAATTTTTATAAATTATGATTTAAAAATGAATTTAATGTTATTAAATGAATTTTATTAATTTTTAAAAAACATATCTTATAATTTTTCAATAGAAGAGATATAATTTTTTCCAAATTGTTATTTTCAAAAAATATAAAGACTTTACTGAAAATTAAGTTCTTTTTTATCTATATGTTTTCATTATATATAAAAACTATTATTATTATGTAAAATTTATTTATTAATATTAATTATTAAAAGTATAAATTCTTGGTAATACTGGCCATGTTTAAATAATTATATTAGAAATATATTACAGTTTGTTAAATCACAATGTTTCATACAACACATGCTACTGATGAAGATAATTTTTAAAAAAAAAATACATCATAAAATATCAGTGTGTAGAATAATGTTAGAGAACAATTTAGATATTTAATATTTTCATGAGGATCTACATTTGATGGTTATCATGGGATATATTTACTGTTGGGTTAAAGAGGATGGTTCCTCAAAGGTGGGTTGGATTTTATGTGGTGTCTTTGTTATAATTTACTTACAACCATTAAATATAATTTTAAATGATGAAAGGATAATTTTAAGGGATATAAATAATAAATTAGGTATGGAATTAATAATATGGTTTTTATTAGTCAATTGAATTTTAATTAGTGGGTTTGAACCAAATTGGTAGTTAGTCAAAACTAATAATGTGTGTTCTTGGGAATTGCTTTCCATTAGACTTGGAAATAGATAGTTTATTAATCAATGATTATAAATAAACTGGTAAGTTTTTAATTGAATATATTCATGTATAATATATTTAATTTTCATTCATGTGTGGTTTTTTAATGTGGTGAGTTATATTTAGTGGTAGTACAATTTTTTGGTGGGTGTCATGGGGTGACATTGTAGTACTATGGGCTATGATAATTTTTTCCGATGTGAACCCTTAGGCTACGTATTGGGGGAGATTATTCTTCATATATTTTCATGTGATTTCTCTATTCCCCTGCACATGTTGGGTGCAGTTATTGACACCCTGATATTTTTCATCATAGGAGTTTTCCTCAACATCATGTTCTATGAGTGATGATATTCGGCAATCCCATCTTCCTTACATTCTCATTAGAATTAGACAAAATGGATTAGATGGTGTCCATTCTTAGTTATGATGCCTCAGTTTGTAGAGATTCCTTATAATGAAATATTAGTTGGTGGATATTACTAGTGATGATAAAATACTTGGTGTGGATTCCTAGTGATGATGAAATAGTTTTTGGCGATTCCCTAATGATCGTATCTCAATCGATGTGGATTCCTAATGATGATTAATTAGTTGGTGGTGTTTCCAAGTGATGAAGGATGGTTTAGTGATTATTTATAGTGATGATAAATTATTTGGTTTTAATTTATACTATAGATTTATTTACATGTTCGTGATGGGTGTCATGAAAGGGATGTGGAGGCCACAATGTTGATTTCCTTCAAGTCCATGATACACTATAACATTGGGAACAAGAGTGTAATATGAATGGGAAAAAATTATGGGTCTCATTAAATTAAGATATATTTATATTATTTTACTTAATTGGGTTAATTATTTATTTAGTGATCTATGGTGTCTTTGTGAGTGAGGTTAGTTGATCTGTTTAGGTGCACATTATATCCTTTTTTCATTCGTTAGATAATTAGTTTGAATTTATCACATTTTAATGAGAGAACATAGGTGTAATCCTTATTATTATGTATCTTATTCTAAACTAGTGTATATATAAGCTATTTTTATTATTCCTTGAGGGTAATATAGACTAAGTTAAATATTACTATCGCGGTAGTTTGATTCATTGCCATGTTGCTGCCTTATGATATTTTTATTGGTACTTTGTAGATTATATTTCATTGATTTTTTATGAACATGTGATTTTGTTTTTATTATATTCACAGAAACGTTTTTATTGGTTGTTTTATATTATTTTAATAGGATTTTTTTTGTAAAAAATATTATAATTTTTTGTTTTATACCCTCGCTAACAGTATCTAAATCAACGATTTTTATAGGAATTTATTAGGCATTACTTCCTCTTTTCCCATCCTCCCCATGGTAGTACTAGTAAAAGGAGGGCTGTTAAAACCCCCAAAATATTCATAACACAACCAAATAATTATTATAATGTATTTGGAAAATTTTTATGTCATTTTTCCCCAATTAATCTTGGATTAATACATGGGGTTTTGTTGTGTTCATCTTCCTTGATATTGTAAAATTGGAACATGGAGGTACATTGAGAATAACATTATTTTCCTCCAACATGTTGATAGGTTTCCTCATTCCAACTTAATAATCATTATATTTATTCCCATAATATTTAATATTAATGAATCACCTCATGAATATGAGCTAGTATTCATGGCGCTTCTTTCTACACTTTACAAAAAAAAGTAATTGAATGTTCTTACCTTCATAAGATTTACCATGTGAACAAATAGAGGAAAATATATTACTACTTTATAAACTCTATTCCCACAAAGCCATTTGGATACACCAGTAACCATATAATCATAAAAAGAAGATACCATTTCTTTATAAGTGTCCAAAATGTATATCCCTAAAAATTTTCTATACCTTGTATTTAGGGAAAAAAAGAATATGTAAACCTTATATTTTAGGTCAATGGATAATGAAAAATTAATCATGAAATCCATGTGATGTTTTCATTGTGAAACCCAATTTTTTTACTAAAAATTCCTTTTTAATTATTTTCACACATTTTTGTATAAAGTGATAAACAATAGAGAAAAAACAAAAAATTTGTTTACACTGAAGGATATAGAAAACTATTAAAATCGAATTTGAACCTATTAGAGTAATTTTCCCTATATAATATCTATTTATGGATAGATATCTTAGTATCTAGGTCATCAATGGTTTTTTCTATTAACCAATAAGCTATATTTTCCTTTGATTTAATTCACTCTTCCCTATATATGTTCATTTTTGTAAAGCCTCTAGTCATGATAAGGTCCTCTTTCTCATCTAGTCACATTGTTATATACATTTTTCCACAAGTATCATTATTTGGGACATGTGGTGTAAACCCTCTTTAAGGTCCTTAATAATAAAGGCCTCCTCCAATATTTCTTCTCTTAAATAGTTAATAATATCCCATGGTAACCCCTTGAAATTTTCCTTTCCTACCTCTCGGACTTGATCAGTCTGCCCTGTTATAGCCTCATTGTTAGCAGTATCTACCACTAAAGAGTCTCCCTACATAAAATAAAGGTCATCAGTCACACCATTTGTGTTTGATTGATCCTTAAAAACTCCATCTTCATATTATTCCTCTAATGGAGTGGAGACACGGTACAACTCCTTACTCAACAACATATAGACCGATGTTGTCTCCATGGGCTTAGGAAGGTGTGAATAATCATCTATCCCTTTTTATTTCATCCCATTGACAAAAATGTAGCTACATATGTTCCCAAATCCCTTCTACCTCTCATTTCTCCTTGGTTTTTGTATCCCTCTTCCATTCCAACCCTCTTCACTTCTTTTGAACCCATAACATAATCAATAGACTTTATAGATGGTATGTTCCTCTACAAGAATTAATCCTCGGACAGAGTCTCACATTGATCTAGAATTTTCTTTTCATTTATTAGGCCTTTGAAACTATTATAAATTTCTAGGAAAGACAAGGTTCCTCTTAGATGGTATCACTTCATGGAAATTATCCAACCATCATTTCCCAACACTGATGTCTCCTAGAACTTTTATTCCCTTGAATATCCTTCACATATCATTTTAGTCTCCACATCTAGTTTATTTGTAATACTAGATCACACAACCCCTGTAAAAAAGCCCAAATTTGTAATGTAGGGGATGATTTACACAACACTAAAAACAATAACCTTCTCACCTACTACTAAATCATAAAGAACATGTGTTTTTGGACTAGGATAGAATATATAATTCTTTAAATGGTTGTAAATATAATCCACCTTAATGTTAATGTTCATGTGTCTTTGTTCCTTCTAAGTTTCATTGGTCAAAATCATACAGCCAATTTACACCTTGTTCGATGTTGAAGAAGCAACCTTATCAGTTCCATTAATATGTTGAGTCAACAAAGAAGGTACCCCGAGATCCTCTTTACATCCATGAATGAAATTATGAACATGGTGACCCATTTGTTTACATGAAAATATATTAATCAATAATTGATTCAAATATAGACTCTTTTTTGAATTGAAATTCCTACCCAACATCAATCCAAATGAATTTTTAGTTCATTTACTATAAAATGAATGTTAGGGATATGAATTCTTTATTTAATAAAAATATATGAGAATAATATTTATCATATGATGGATGGAACCAATATTTTATTTAAATAATATCCTATTAATTCCTATTTCACAATCTATGTGATGATATGTGATTTTAAAAAAATATATATGTTATTTATTATTATAATATCCTTTATCCATTTCAAAACCAAGGATAGTTTTACATTTTGTGGAATTTTTAGAATCTGGAATAAAATAACTATATAACTGACATAGGAAAGTTTAATTATTTTATTTAATTTTACTTATTTGAAATCCCAAAATTAATATTTTTTAAAAAATAGAATTTCAGTTATTAATGGATATTTTTTATTTAAATTAAATTGTTTAATTTTTTTCATTTTTGGGAATCAAATTTAACATTCATATTAAATTTAAATTGGAATTTTTTTACCTCATTTTATTTTAAATAAAAAACATGGGATAGCTAAGGAGAGCATTGTAGGGAGTTTAAAATTTTTTATTGTTGAAACCTACCACATGAAGGAAAAAATTGATCACATAAAATAACTAAATTTTTTGAAAAATGGATTCATTTTCATCAAACTGACCACATATAGGAATGTAGATAATTCTAGAAAACTACTATGACTACCACCAAACATTCACAAATAAGTTAAGCTATAATATGAAAAAGTGAATCTTCCATAAGAATTTCTAAGCTATAATGAGATCTCAAACTATTTCAGGTGGAATGAAAAATCTATTATTACCATCATGATCACTATATCTTGATTCATTCAATCTTTCACACCATTATGTAATATAATCACTCAATCAATCGTGGAAAAGAATATAATGTGACAAAATTAATCTTGCATATGTAGGAGGAAAAATTACTCTACCGACTACACAATGAATATTTCTTGACCATATGAGATAATATTAATTGGGAATGTTCTAATATAATAAAAATAATCAGGCTACCATAAGAACAAATACACCTATCACATGAATACCCTATTCCCAATCATGTTAAAATAAATGAAAAATATCAACATCCTCAAGTTACCATATGTCCAACTCAATTTAATATATAATGAATAGAGATTGATAGTTCCCCTACAATTCTATAAATTTTTTTAAATATAACTATCCTCACTATTTAAAAAAGTGATGAAATGATTATTGGTGATTGAAAGTTCGACTTTTACATTTCCATATAATGAATTCCACAGATCTAGATGATGAAACAACCTTCACAACACACACAAAACATAAATATTTTCATTAAAATATTGAAAATAACATGATAAAGTGAATTATGAGACCAAATTTCCTTAAATTAGGCCTTATATCCATGTACTCACCCCCTCATTCAAATAATCTCTCACTTGCCATCACATAGATCATCTTCCTGACACATTTTTTCAGAAAAACTAACAACACTCATCTTCCCCTGTAGCCGTCAATTAGCAAAGAATAGTCACTTTTATTATTATATAAATATTATAGAGCATGACCTTGGAGTGTAATATTTTCATCATGAAAATTATAATGAATCTCACAGAGAGAAATATCAACCCAACAACTTCACATGTCGAAAAATACAATAGTAGGGAATTAAGGAATTTAATTCAAGGAACTTATTGAATGATCGAGATATGATGATGGGGAAGAGTCTTTGTGACACATGTATTATGTTGATATACTAAATTATGGTTATCCATGTTACTATATAAAAAACTAATCTTTTAACAATGGAATATGATGCTTTAATGTTTTCCTAATAATGTTGGGGTTTTTTATACTTCTTTCCAATATTCATTTATTCCTTATGTTCTAATAAATAAGTGATTCCATAGTAATTCATTAATGGTTGATCGGTGTATACTCCCTTTATAATAACACAAGACAAAAACATTCTTCCATGGATACAACAAAATTACACTAAAAATGAATTAAATTAAATTCTAAAATTTTTCTTAATGGAGGCCTAATGATAAGCCATTCTTCAGTTAGAAACAAATTCAAGGGGTTAATCTTTTTCCATAAATTTTTGGGAAATAATTTTGATATATGACTAAGCCTAGTATATATAACCTAATTGGATTATTTTTTGAAAAAATTTAATTTTTTTATTATACAATTAAGAGAGGGTAGAAATAAAACAAATGAAATCAAGGAGGATGGAAGTAGTGAATACTATGGAAATACCCATTAATGATTTTATTACAATCCATATGGAGGGACCCTATGATCAAATAAATAATAATTTTCTTGTCTATTTTACAATTTTATGTAAGGAGGTTAGTCATCATATTCCCCTTATTAAAATTATATTAAATCTTAGTATTTGATTGAAGGACAACTTATGAATTCCTTACTATGTGGACTATGATCAGATGAAAATAAATTTGGTTTTTAATGATATAACCAAAATGGATTAACTGATATCATCTAATTATAAAATAACATTATTACATATTGTAAAATTGATTCTAGTCGATAAATCCATTGATTCATATTTGATAGAAGGACCCAGTCTATATGTGGTCAAGAATGAATGAATAAAAAATTATTTTCAATGGGGAACAAATCCTCCCCCCACATGATCAAGATGATGAATAAATTATCTTGGAATTAATTTTAAATATATGAATATTTAAGGAATAGTAAACGTATAATTTAAATTTTTATTTAATTGACTTCCATCATCTTCATATTCTCCAAATAGAGCTAGTGTAGAAAGGGAAATATGGATGAAAATTTATCTCAAAAAAATATAATTTTAAACTAATTATATGCACTACATACCAACTACAATTTAAAAAAATTAAAAAGGAAAAACAAGTAGGAATCTTGACTAATAACTTGAATAAAACATGTCCAAATTATGTTACAAGGATTGTTAGAAGAGAATCCTAACTAACATTTAAGAGATTTTCATAATGATTGCAGTAATTTCAAGTTAATAGGTATCATAGAAGATAATGTTATATGGAAGGAGTTTAAATTATATATTGACGGAGGAAGTAAGGAATAATTATATTACCATGAGCCTAGATATATCACAACTTTTGATAGTATGAATTAATATTACCTATAAAATTATTTCCCATCTTTGAGGAGTCCCCAATAAAGGAATGGTATTTTTAGAATCAAGTATGATAGTGGGGGAACCTTTTATGATTTTTGTGATATTAATGAAACATAAAACCTAATCCTGACATCATTCCTTCAATGAACATAGTGTTTTGGTATTTTTCAAAATAGGTTTAATGGAATATTATTTAATAGAACTGGATGTCTCTTATAGAGGAACATTGATCAAAATATTCCTAGCTAAAGTAAGAGATCGAATTCATAGGATCTCCAAAATTTCCAAGAAATTTGATAGAAGAAACAAAAAATGGGTGACATAGGTGGTAGAAATAATTAAATTGCCTTTAATGGACAATATTATTGAAGAAATATCATATCTTATGGTTAATTTATTAGTGAAAATTTGATATTAAACATCCCCAACCACAATTCTAAAGGTCTATCAAAATTTCTACACTTAGAAATACTATCCTAGTTGTATGACTATTATTATAGGGAATATATGATTTGATTCCATTCATCATAGAACATTCATAAAATAACAATAAAAGAAATAGAGTATTCAATGAATTTTGAAATTCTCACATTGGATTTTTGACCAAATTAATGTAAATACCGTTATTCTTTTATAACTTACAACCATATTTCCAACATTCAACAATACAAATAAGAAACTCATATCCTTATAAAATTACCCAAAAATGGGTGATATAAACAAACTTCTATCGATGTACCTATTAGAAAACATGTGGAGTATCATAATACTTAAAAATAATAATATTTGATTCCAACGATTAGTAGTGAATTTTAAATAATAGTATAATGATGACATATTTTTCATAAACGACATGAAAAATATTGTTTCATGTAATATTACTACTCAATAAATTACTAATCATAAAGGAAATATTAGTTCCATTTCATTGAAGAGTGTAAATGAATATAAGAAAAATAAGGAAACCTCATATCAAGAAAAATTAAGATATTTAAATACCACCTTAACTTAATGAATCTATCCTTGAAAAAGATCATCATGAAGAAGTACATGTGGAGACACTCCCATTGAAATAAGGATAAGGTAAATGATAGGTTTCATGCACTATATAAAAAAACCTTCATTTCAATATAGTGTAATACAACAAAAGATACCAATGTAGAAAAATTACTACAATAGATCATAGGGATATCGAAAAAGGTAGAAATCAACATCCATTTGTGGGAATCCAGCAAAAAAATCATAAACTATGAAAAATTATCATTGAAACATGCACAAAGAAAAGATGCTTACATGAAAAATAAAGGGTAAATCTTAGAAAAATGTGTTTTCCCTTTTTTTCATAATTACATAATGAATAAAAAGACCTAAGTAAATTCACTATCAATTGATCCATAAGGGAACTCACATTTCTCAAGGTAATGTAAAATTTGGGATCATTGATTAATGTAATTTTGTATTTAGTTTTTTTCTCCCTTAATATTTCATAGGTAAAACCCACATGATTGGTTTTAAAATTGAAAAACTATAATGATTCATATCCTATTAGAATTTCAGGATATTTTTTGGTAATATTGAAAGGATTTTTATACCCTACTTGTTTTTACATACTGAACATGAATTAGGATAGAGTAAAAGTTAATTTCCAATTTTTTTATGTGATCCATTTCATAATATTAGTGGAATAATAATTAATATTAATAGGGAAATTCTTTCATTGAATTTTGTAGAGAATAAATAATGTTTAATAAATGTTGATTCAATGAAATATCCCCATTATGAGGATCTAATTATCATACTAACTAACTTTAAATGATTGTGTTTTTAATAAATAGATTAGAATGATTGATGAAATAATAAAATTATGTTATGATTTAGAAACACCTACTTTCTGTTATCAATTTGACAAATAATTAACATAATTTTGAATCTATTTTTTATGTTGAATATTATTTTGTTTTAATAAAACATTAGTAGCCAAAATATATTAATATAGTAGAACATTGTGGATCCTCACTAAAATAAAGTCGGATAACTCATATGGAATGTGCAACACACAAATATGCACTCTAATCTTGTAATTTTTATATATAAACATAAGCATGTTTTTTTGCATCTCTATTACCTATGAAATACGATATAGAGAGATGTGGGTGATTACTAATTAAACATTTCTTCTATACCTTCACTAATATATTTATCCTCAATGGATACATAATTTCATGATATGGTTTAGTTTTTCATTTTTCTTCACATATTTAATATTTTCTTTGCACAAATATGTCTATGTAAAATAATTAAATAACTACAAATTGGATAAGGGGATGCATAAATATTAGGGAATTAAGAGTATGTATTAATAAGGGGAATATGGTTTATCTTAATAAAGTTATTAAGTATTAAAGAAGTGTAGAAAATATATTTCAAAATATATATTTAGGTAAAGGTAGTTGCCAATATCCAAAATTTTAAAATACAGATTCAATTGAAATCTATTTCATTTAAAACCTACAACTAGAAATATTATGTGAATTGAAGTGATACAGAGAATTGAATTCATAAAGATTGAAATAAAATTCGAACAATTAATGAAACAATTATTTTATTCTTCTTCAGGTCACATACTTTTGTCATTGAAGGAATATCTATTCATGTAAATGAAATCACTATATTTTATTAATGTGAAATAAACAATGTTTATAGAGTTATTAAATGATTGTTTCTTGTAATTTCATTGTAATTAATTTTAAAAATATTCTCTATGCATTTTAAATTCATAGTAATTTATATATTTTTGAGACCATTGGAGAATATGGAATAAAATAATTAAATTTCTATAATCGGAACTATTAATTTTTTATTAATTTTAAATAAATTTTAATCCATACATTGATATTTGGTAGGGTAGAATTTCATTTTTTTAATGTTTATAGATTTTTTATTTTATTTGTTTAAATCATATGTAGTCATTTTATTCAAAAAGATTTTAATTTTCATATATAATTTTAATTTTAATTTTATACATTCTTATTTTAATAACAATAAAATAATATAAGTTACCTAAATATAGAAACAAAAAGTGTTTAAAATTCATCAATGTTCAAACATATCACATGAAGGTGGATGGAAAGAAATTAAATTAAACATACATTGTGAAGAAATGGTTGTGTGATCACCAAATTGGAATCATGCATGAAAGTAGAAAATATAATGTAGTGATAGTACTAACCCCTAAAACATCACAGAGTGGTTGAGCTATTACATAAAAATTTTAAGCTTCCACATGAATCACCATGATACAATGAGATAAATCATTAATATAACCCCAGAGTAATTCTAAATATAACAGGCCATTTTTCATCATGATTTCATGTATTATTCAAGATACCACAAACTCTAGGGGCATAGTAACTCTACCAACCATGGAGGAGAATCTAACGTAACCAACTCGGGCTTCCACAAAAAGAGGAGTGATAACTCTACTGACAAAAATAGGGAACATAGTCAACTATATAATAAAATCCTATAAATACATGGAGATACCACAAAAATACAATTATTATACCACATGACCAACTCCATTAGCGGCATGAAGATTTCACTATTGATTAAGCTATTATACATGAAAAAATAAAGAAGTACTAAATCTATCACAAGACTATCACAATTGACCGTATGATTATAGTAATTCAACCATACCCCAATGAAGATATAAATTTTGAAAAAAATATACGTCATAATGGAAATAATCTTCTAAATAAAGTCTAATTATTAACTATACAACACTTAAGGTGTCATATGGAGAATTAAATAATGTCCAAACCTACCACAACAAACAAAATGCACCATATTACACAAAATAATATTCATGAATATATAGTAAAAATTGTGTAAAAGTGAAATAATTATCCCAAATATATCAATTTAAGACCTATATACATGTAGGCCCTCCCATATAAAAATAAACCCCACCAACCTTAGAAGAATCATCATTCTCAGATGAGGCTTAAAGAAGAAACTCTAATAACTGATCTTCCTTTGTAGTCATAATGCAGTTAATTACTACCACTGTGATTCTTGAAATATGATTGTGGAGATAAATAATTGAAATATATAATTTTCACTAAGAAAACCCAAATGATGTTCACGTAGATAAGTCTAAACCCGCAACATTACTCATGAAAAATCAATGAAGTGGGAATTATGTAATGGAATTCATGAAAATTCCGGAAGGTTTAGGATATTATTAAGGTTAATAGTCCATGTTAATATATTATATTATGTAGGTACTATGTTTGGGTACCCTACAATTCATTTTTTAATAAATATTTTACATTGATAAAGTGGTTGCATCCATATTTTTTATCTAGTGAGGATTATATTTATAATTTTTTTAATTTCCATTATATTTTTTCTATAAAACCCTTAAAATGGAACACTAATGTATGAGTGGATATGTTGAGGATAATCCATTCAGTTTCAATATTAATTAAATCTAAATTTTATTTTAATATCTATTTTATTCAATCTCTTTATATTAATTCAATCTTTTTTGAAATTTGTTGATTTAGTATTTCATTAAAAATCCGATGCATATTCCATATTTAATTAAAATGAATATAAATTCAATAAAGAATATACCCACATAATTTTCTGTGTAATATTTATATTTTTTCATATATTTATCTTTCAATAGTATATATGACTTTCGCAGCTTAATTTACACGACACACAATGATTAAACAAACCATGACACACTATTCAAATATTCTTATATAATGCGTCATGTATCACCATAATGTTGGTTTTTTGAGTATTATTGTGGCATTATAAATTATGGAAAATCTTTTTTTGAACATGTTTAAAAGCAATTCATTTATTATCAACAAGCCAGAAATAAAAATAAAATCATTCAAATGTTAAAAGAGATATTTTTCTAAAAATCAATTTTTAACACAATTTTTTTTTACATAACAAATTTAATTAATGATTTTAATTAAATTATTTGATATTTTATTAATTAAAAAATTACATTAATTTAATGGTTATTAATAGTAAATTAATGAGATTAGATTTATTTTTTTAATTAAAAATTATTTTATCTAAAAATTATTTTTTTTAGGTTTGGGTATTATTTTGAAATTATTTTTTAAAAATTATAGTACTTAAATATAATAAAATTGATTCAATATTTAGAATCAGAATTTAATTTTTTTTCATGTGGACACATTCGTTTTTTGTCATTAGGAATAGTAACCAAGGTAAAAATGATTACAATAGTTAAGGTTGGTAGGGTTAAAGAGGGGTGAACCTAAAAAATAAAAAGTTCAAAATATCCAAATATATTATCTAAATACTTTTGGATTAATGAATATGGATCCTACATAAACTGATATTGGAAAAATATTTTTTTGGGGGCCTCTTCCTAATGATGGTGATGTTAATTTATTTTAATATTTTTTTTAACAACATGTTTTCCACTCCCTTACTAATAAAGGGGAACCCCCTATTATATTATCTAAATGACATAAGAAATTTGACAACTACTAACTTCCCAAATAATCTCCCACCATCATTGTTGATGATATTATTATTTTTTCTTCTTAAAAGACATGTCAGGGAATCATTAAGGTGTTTTTAAAATGAGGGTACTCAATGAAGTTGTATATGATCTTACAAATATTTTTTATGATTCATTCTTCTTAAAACTAGTAATTTTTTATTCAAATATATTAACCTGATGGAATAAATATATTTTATATAATTATATTTTTATGAGTTAATGGTATATCCATTCTAAATTTCATTCCCATTCATTGGAAAATGATGACTTCGCTCGTGGGAATGTCTGGACTCTCAACTCCATATATAAATGTAATTAGTTTTTTAATTTCAACATTAAATCGATAGTTAATGTATAATATTAATTAATATGTTTTATTTTGTTGATATAATTATGAGTATATTAGGTAGATTTATTATTGTTGATGCTCCTTTCCTTCACATTGTCTAAAGGAATGAAAAGGGAAATACCTTAAACTCCAAGTGATTCATCCTTTGAAAAAATATCAAAAATTGACAAATACATGAACCAAGATTCAAATGCACTTGGGTTGCGCAAGTTCCACCAAGGTCGCGCAATTATACTTGAACGCCTCCCAGTGGTTGCATAGGTGACTTGCACCCCCTCTTTTAATTTCTCCCAGGGTCTTCTCCAACTTATAAATACCCCCTGTGGGCCCCCCATTTCGGGGAGAAAAAAATTCCAGAAACTCAGATTTGATCTCCTAGTGCCCTATTCTCTTCTCGAAGCTTCCAAACACTTATAAGTAATTTCTTATCTAGAATGAAAGATCTAAAGGGAGGAAGTAAGGCCTAAGTGTTGAAACTCATCAACACCTGCGCGCCTGAGTGGCCAGCCCTTACGGGAAATGGCCACACTTGCACACCACTTTAACCCTTCAACAGAACTTGCGTGCCTCTATTCTGGAAGCCTCTAGGGATAGTACTAAGGGCTTGAGCCAAGTGTTTCCCATGTTTTACCCTAAGGTTAGACCATCGTGCAAGTACCCATGTGTCGTGCATGTACACCTACTCGACCAAGACCTGCGTGCCCATGCAGGACTTGCGCGACCCTCTCTTTTTGGGTGCCCTTCCTTCCCATTTCACCTCTCCTATGCCTATCCACCTATCCTATTAAAGATTCAGCCTTCAAAACCCTCTTCAAATCCATTTATGGCATGTTTCATTTTTTGGCTTTCTTATCTAAAGTAATTCTGTGGAACATCTTTCAAAACCTAGTGATTTACAAATCTTTATGTCACAAAGGTTAGAGATTTCATTCATTCAACCTCATCCTTTAAGACGAGATAATACTTAACCTGGGCCTCCTTTTCAGGAGTAAGCCCCAGTCCATGTTCTCGTAATTTGGGCATCCTCATTAATAGTAATCCCCAAGTCCCCTAAACTAGGAATCCTGTTTAGGAATAAGCCTCTGTCATAATTTCTCAACTATGGGCTTCCTTTTCAGGAGTAAGCCTCAGTCTAAAAGTTCCCAAAATCTGGGCATCCTCCTTATGAGTAAGACCCAAACCATAATTCCCTTAACCTGTGCTTCCTTTTCAAGAATATTCCCCAGTCTCAAATCTAAAAATGTGGGCATCCCCCTTAGGAGTAAGCCCTAAGTCTCTTAATTCTAAAATTCTCTTAAACCGGGCATCCTCTTCAGGAGTATGCCCCAGTATTCAAATCCCTTTAACCTGGTTCTCCTCCTTAGGAGTAATCCCCAGTATTAATTTTTCATAACTAGTCTTAATCTACTTTTTGATCTGGGCTTACTTCTCATGAGTAAAACCCAATCATAAGTCCCCTCCTAATTTGGGCATCCTCCCTAGGAGTAAGCCCCAAGTTAGAGTATCCAAATCTATATAAAGTACATATTTCATTATGAACCATGTTCCTAGACTTCCTCTCTGAAATATGTCCTGATCTCTATTTGGTCAGTCATACATACATAAGCCCCACATCATTTTCTATGATTGAATCTTTCGTGGCACAATTGTATGGTTTCACCAATACCTCTTGTTTCTCACACCGAGCACGAATCACATGAGCTTAGAGTGTAAATGTAATTATGACATATTTCTTTGAGCCATCAATCATACATAAACATCATACTCCCTTACATGAACTACATGGGTTCTGATTCCTTTTCTAAATAAAGGATACATAGGTAGCCCATCTGCGGGTACGATCCCAAATCTGAAATAATCTATATCCTTCTGAATGGAAATAAACTTCAAGTACCCCACTGAGTGGCTTTAAAACTAGTATGGTCATCATAATGACCAAGAGACTTTTATATAATGTAATAAAGGATACCATTGACTAAGAATCTCAAACAAATACAGATGATTCTCTATCTATGAAGAACCTAAAATACATATAAAAGATTCTCTAAATTTCCTACATATCAATCATTGATTTTCAGATCTAAAGGAAAGATCATTTTATACTTGGTAATTCAATAAGGATTCACGAACATAACATATATCGATAAAGGGAGTCCCGGAGTAGACAATAATTCCCCTCAAAAAGGAGTGATGAGTCCGACCTCCCATCCTCTCGACCAATGCAAATTCTTAAGTCTCATCGGTCCATAACTAATGAGAACCTACCTTTGTAAAGTAGGTCCAAATGGACATAGAACTATTGGATGTGTCTGTTTCTAAGAAAAAACCCGTTAGAAACCGCTTGGAATGTTTGGAACTTAAATCAATGACATCATTCCCAATTATAGAGGAAAAAATAAATGGTGAACCCGACGTGAATCTTTAACCAAGTTAAAGTGATGTTTTACCTATTTTGTTAGGCCCCTATTTAAACTCAATGAGAGGACCAACAATACAATCAATAACATATGTGCTTATCCAAAATATGTAGTGGTTGGACTTATCTTAATTACGCCTGTTATATCAAACAAGAACTCTTCTCCAAGATCTTCTGCATTACAGAAATCGCTTCTCTTAAGTTCACACCCGTGAATACTTCTGCTGTGAATACTTCTACTGTAATACTTCTGCTGGGAAGGCCTCTACTGCTACTCCTACTGGATCACCGTTTGCTCTGAGGATGATATCCCTTACTCAGCATCTTCAACACTGGGTATCAAATGTGCTGGTTAAGGAGTATCGTCAAAATGGTACTATTCCGACTCTGGATGCCGCTCGACAAGCCCTCCAAGTCAATAATTCA
This sequence comes from Viscum album, assembly GCA_963277665.1. Lineage (NCBI taxonomy): Eukaryota > Viridiplantae > Streptophyta > Magnoliopsida > Santalales > Viscaceae > Viscum > Viscum album. Next base: position 652,250,361 of record OY728133.1, on the reverse strand, counting down.
CCCTGGTCGTCTAGACAGCGATGACCAGCGATCAAAAAGAAGGTGGTGCCAACCACCATCTCCAACTGTTTCGGGTCATTATCCCCAGAATGCAATCACCATTCACTCCCATATTCTAGGGAGGTTAATGAGCAGGTCCCTCAGGTCCTTAATTCAAGGAGAAGGTGTTCTTCCCGAGGGCTCCCATCAACAATCGTTGTCAGACTCGTGCGGCAGTGCGCCCTCAACATGATGAGGGTATCATCTCCAGGCATTCACCTCAGGTTCCTCAAACATGAGAAGGCAAGAAAAACTGCCAGAGATGAAATTCGATCAACAGTGAGTAGGTTCTCATCTCTTCCATCTCTAGAGAAGTCCACAAACCTAACTTGGTGGCAAGCAACTAGTGGGCACACACACCCATCCGTTTTAATTCCGCTGTCCAGCTGACTTGTCTGGAAGCAGCACGCCAATCCCACTAGGCAATTCTGGCGGAGTACTATAGACAGGAACATACACCTGTTTATAAATCATCAGCTAGTCAGCAGGCTCGTCTAACTACATATGATGGATCCCACCAACCCAATGTGTTGACAACTGGTAAACAGGCACATACACTTGCTTACTCTCATCAATCCTGCCAGCAGCCTTGTCTGTCAGTATTGAAGGAATCTCATCAACCATGTTCGGATAAGTGAAATCAGTAGGCACATACACCTTATAGTATTGATCAAGCCTACCAATAGTCTTGTTTGGTAGTATTCGGGGAAGTTAGTTGGAATGCTCTGGCGACAAATAGGAGGCAGACTCAACTCTCTTCCCCCACACCTGAGTACTGTCAGGATTCACTAGTAGGAAAAGGAGGATAGGAGCAGGAAGACACACCTACTCCAAGCATGGAATGGAAATATATCCCTATTCCAGCAGCTGAAGTCACCAAGAATATTCTATCAATGGTGAAGGAGCAGAAGCAAATCCTTGCTCATATTCTGGATGTCTGCCAGGATATTATAACAGCTTCAGTAGCATCTCAGGTAAAGACACATAAATATATCTCTACCAGTGGAGTGACACATCAACAGTTCACTTCGGAACAGACACACACATTTGTTCTAGTCCAAGAGGTTTGTGGGGCTTACTCCCCCATATCATATGGACAACCAAGTCAGGAACATACATCTGATTTGAGTGAAGATAATTACTCTAACCTGATCATTTATCTTGAGTAGGCACATTCACCTACCCATAATGACCACTTTCATCAACAAGTGGTTCCTAAATTGAGTAATAAGAAATCCAAAAAGAATACCCACCCATCACAGTCAAGAAATCAAGATCCAATTTGTAATAAGGCCTTGCTCGACGGTGGAGTTCTTGAAGCCCTCAGACATTTATCTATTGGAATTAAAGATTCTACTCCCTCATTACCCAAAAGTGGGAACATTTATTCTCGAGGTCTTCATTAGACACTTACTCATGAGGTCTTGGTTCATGACAGTTCGGTAGATCTCGAAGTTTCGTCTTCAGATGAGAGCTACAGGAACCCTCTGTGTGGCCAGAAGACCAAGGAGAAAAATCTTTCATCTTTTTTTGTAACCCACCATGGTGGTCCTCCACATAATTAGGAATTTAACTATGAAAGTCCTCTCCGTAGTTATAATGCACATTCCTAGAAAATTCTCCAATGGACAATGTAGTGACGAGAAAGCCCTCTTATCTTATGGAACTTCCAAATGAGAAGCTAGTCATGTCTGATGCTTCACTGCTGGTAGGTGAAATACTTTCTCAATCAGAAGATAGTTTGGGGTGTAGGTCATTCTTTAAACCACCCCTGAGTCATTCATCTTCTAGTTTGATCAGTGAATTCTCTACCGATCTTGTTGAATCCGATGAAGAAACAAAGAAGCACCAACTCTGGTCCAATCAGGTAGAAGAATCTCCATTGAATGATAAAGAGGAAGTACTGAATATCAGAAAACAATGGACAAAAGTTGAAGTGCCAGTCATGTTTTGGCCTTCGGCTGACTCTCAGTATGACATGCCAGAGATGTTGACGGAAGATGGAATTCATGATATTTGTCTCAACATATGGAAAACTCTTTGTCATTTGAAAAAGAAAATATTATCTTATGATGAATATGAAAATCCTATCAAGATAATAGAAGGGTTAAATTCCAAATTGAATTGGATTATCTCTCTTTTTCTTGATATCTGAAGGTTAAAAAGAAGCAGAGATCCCTTCAGCGTTCATGCCTAGGCGCACTAGGAAGATTGTGCTAGTTAATTTCCAATGCCCCATTTGATATTCATATCAGGGGATGGGGTGTTCATGGAGCACTACATCTCACTATACTCTCCAGTCAGCAAAGCCCACCGAAAATGGTCTCATGAAATGTTATTTCCCATGGCCGACCACAGTCAATTGGCTATATTTGTAATCAAAGGCTTGCTAAAGAACATGCTTCAACTAGTTCTTCTCAAAATCAAGCATACAGAGAACAATTTGTTGAATTACTCCTGCATCAACTGACCAAGAATATTGAACAGGCCTCTCGTTTGGATCATGCACAACATCAAGTGACAAAAGTGTCAGAAATCATCCAATGGTCTTTTGAGCAGGGTGATAAAAGTTGATGTCGGTTGATGCATTGAGACAATTTATGGACTAAATTCCGCAAGATCAGGAGAGCTTACAAGAAGATCTCAGATATATCATGTCAAGAACCACCCCATCTTGCCATACTGTAGAATCTTTTAACCCATCCCTTGGAATCAACAAATAGGATTCGAGGAGTTGAGCAGGAACAACAGGAACAGCCCCAGTCCCCCAGACTGGGTACTTTTTCAAATCCTCAATATCTTCTTCATAGAAATTCGGTCTTCTCTCAATTAGGGAAGAAGCATCAAGAGGAACAAAGATCCAAATTATAAGGAGATTCCATCCAACTTACGGTTCATCAAGAAGTTCCTGAGGGATCAAATCGACAAAAGGAAATGTCTCATCAGAGACATGGAAGAAGACAATATCGTATAAATTCCGATAGAAGGGATGCAATGCATTATGCATAAATTAATGTCATAAATTCCATTGTTGTTGATCCACCAGATGAGTTTCACGTAGAGGGATCAGATTAAGAGGTTCTTGATCAAGAAGTTGTATGCACGGACACAAATGAAGATGGTGTGCGTACATGAAATCAATGGCTTACCCAGAATCTGGGTGTTCCTTCAAGTAACCCACTTCCCCCTCTCCGAAAGGGATCCAACAAGGGGAAAGGAAAGAATCAAGTTACATACCCTTCCTCTGGAGAATGCCAATCGCTCTCAATAGAGAAAAGATTTTCACAACAAGAAGAAGAAATGAAGGAATTGAGGATGAATGCAGAACTACTTTAGGGTATTCTTCCTCCTAAGCGTGCCAGAGTCATTCAGCCAAAGAAATTTGTTGTGGATACTTATATAGATCAACAAATATCCTCCTTGATCATCACACCCTCACAGGTCTAATCCTATGGGTCAAGTGCAACAAAAATAAGCAGTGCTACCATCGGTTGCAGTACCAGCTGCCACATCTGTCCAAGCTCCAATCATTGCACCTGTTCAGGTCCAAGCTCAACCGAATGTTTCTCAAAAGTTAATAACTACTATTGAGTCATTAACAGCTCATTTGGAATCTATGGAGGGAAAACGAGCTCAAATTCAACTAGAAAATAGAGCTTACCCTGAATGGGTTGATGCAATTCCTCCCCCATAAAATTTTTCAAGTACCACATTCCAAATCATTAATGGTTCGGGAGACCCAGTGCAACACTTGACACATTTTTTTTCTCATTGTGATCCTATGATAGGAACCCTTCAGCAACAAGAAGCAGTTAAGATCAGGTGTTATGTACAGTCATTACAAGGGCCTGCGTTTGTTTGGTACACAAGATTGCAATCCCTGTCAATTACCTCATGGGAGGATCTTCGCCAAAAATTCCTTCTTCAGTTCAGTTCAACGTTTCCAAAGACAACAGTTTTTGATTTTACAAATTGTAAGCAAAGGGATAATGAAAGGGTTTCATATTTCATTGCTCGCTGGAAGGGATTAACATATTCCCTGAGCTTAGCACTCCCTCAAGAAGAATTGTTTCCAATATGTGTGGAAAATCTACGTGATGCTCTATGCACGTCGTTGATCCCTTGGAAATACATAGGAGGGTTTCGAGACCTTACTTCAATCACTCAACAGATTGAAGACTCTCTTACGAAGACTAAGGATAAAACTCGTGTAATTCCATCAGCTCTAGGAAGGAGAATGTGTAGATAAGAGACTACTACAGTCATTATTAAACAAGCACATGTACCTTCTTCTACATCAAAACCTTCATCTTCCTGAAGGGCTCCTCCTCCTGAGCGTCAGCAACAGAATCTGTTTTGTCAAGATGATCAAAGAGATCAAAGATAGAAAAGATTTGAGGATTTGAAAAGCAAACTTTACTCTTTCCGAAATGAACAAGTTCCTGGCTACTTCATTTCAGCTCTGGAAAATAATTTGGTTCAATTGCCATAGCCCAAAAGTCCGAACAAGGAAGGAGATGAAGACCATCCCAACTATTTCCTATTTCATCAGATATTGGGGAATCCCATTTAGTAGTGTTTTGTCATTAAGGACCTCCTACAAAAAATGTTCGACTCGAGACAAGTCATACTGAAAGGTTCATCACCTCGGGTAGCATGTGTTACTACTACAACTCCAGAGGAAGAAGGAAAGTGGCAGGAAGTCAAAAACAAAAAATGTGTCGAAATATGATGATTGGATGGTCAAAAAAATGATCAACCGAACTCATGACATTTTTTGAATGCAATTAAAGAAACCAATTGTGTATTCTTCTATGAATCCATATAAAAACCTTCTTCATCAGATGGAAAATACTCAAAGAAATGACATAAATCAAAGAAATAATAAGAATCAGAAGAATATGAGTATGTGTCAAAGCACAAGTTGTCTTTGACTCTGGAAGATTTTATGCCATCTACTTCAAAGCCATGGGCACCATCCCACCAAACGGCATAGCCTAAATTGGCTAATCTGGTAGATTCTTCATCGAATGAAGAGTTAATATTTGGTTCTGTTAACATGATTCACTTAACAGATCCTTCAACGTGCTCAAAAAGAACAAGAAAGTTCTTTCACACAAGGAAGATTCAGTCCTGCATAGTTATTTTGGAAGATCAGTTGGAAGTTACACCTTCTTCCTCTCAGCAAGAAAATAGACCTATTTGGTATAATCTTCCAAAACCAGAAGTATTATCAACTCCTACCCTGATATAAGATACATCAACTTCCAAAGCATCAACTTCCAGGGCACCTGCTAAACCACATGTTCCTATTGGGAAACTCAGACCTTTGGATCAAAAGTATGATGTATTAAAACCCCTGGCCCAAGTACCGGCCATGTTATCAATTATGGATGCTTTTAATTTATCAAATGATCTTCAGGAGGAACTCATTGAGTCTTTGTCAAGTCCTCATAAGTTTGAAACTGAAATTACTACAGCTGAAGCCTACCTTGTAGATAATAATCCCGCAGAATTCCATGTAGTGATATCTTTCACAGATGAAGATGAAGATGATGTCATGCATGGACATATTAGACCTTTGTATTTATCTTGCAAGGTCAATGGTGTAGAAATCAGAAGAGCTTTCATTGATAATGGTTTAGGAGTCAACCTCATGCCCATTCGTACACTTCGTCGATTGGGCCTCACGGAATCTTATTTATCTCCTTCTACTATGATGTTACAATAATATGATAAAAATTAACAAGAACCACTGGGTGAGATTACACTCAAAACTATGTTTGGGGATCTTGTATCAAATTTAGATTTCATGGTTGCTGATCAAGACTCAGCCTTCAACATTTTTCTTGGAAGACCCTGGCTACATCAACAGGCGGTTATCCCTTCATCATACCATCAATGTCTCAAGTATTGTTTCGATGGTAAAGTTGGGACATTGTATGGTGATAAGGCCTTGTTCAAGACATGTTAATCCCAATACATTGAGGCGGAATTCTATCACATGAAGGGAAAGGAGAAACCCACAAGAAGGGAGATTACCAATGTTAATGCTCCAAATGGTTTGGAAAAGATTCTAGTAAATCCATTTTCACATGTGAGTACAGATTATGTGTTGCCTATCAGTAAAATTTACCAGATAGACTCAAATCTAAATACTCATATGGAAACATCCATAATGTCAATTACGGAAATCAAGCCAGACAGCATGGGAGAAATTGGTGATTCACCAAGTAATAATGACATCTCAAATAGGGATGTCTTCATTTCATCTGCTGAAATCCAGAATGTCTATACATCGCCAACTATGCCAGAAGAAGTTATAGAAATGTCAGAGGTGTACTGTGATGTCGATTCTCAATCCATCATCTACTCATTAATACCAAATAAAGGACCTTCATCATCAATCGGGTCAGAAATGGAAGCTTCTTATTCAAGTTGTTCAAATTCTAACATCTCTTCTGATCATGAAAATTCTACTTCATCATCTACTATGCATGTAGAAATAGAAGAAATAACACATGTTGAAAAAGAAGAGGAAGATCTTAAGGATTCTCCTCCATCATTTGAAGAGGGTATCTCTACTACTATGGATGAACTTAGAGAAATAAATCTGGGTACAAAAGAAGATCCACGCCCCACTTTAATTAGTGCGGCCATGACTCTTGAAGAACAAGAAATGTATATTTCATTTTTGAAGAAAAATCAAGATATATTTTCTTGGAACTATACAGAGATTCTAGGCCTTGATCCTGATGTCGCAACTCATCATTTGGGTTTTCCAGAAGAACATCAAGGATTCAAGTAAGCTACCAGAAGAACATGCCCACTTATGCTTCCAAAATTGAAGCTGAAGTGGATAAGCTTATCAAAGCTAAATTTTTCATAGAAGTTAAATATTCCAAATGGTTGGCTAATATTGTCCCTGTGAAGAAGAAGAATGGAAAAATTAACATTTTCATTGATTTCAGAGATCTTAATCTGCATTGTCCTAAGGATGATTTTCCAGTTCTGATTACAGAACTGTTAATTGATGCAACAGTTGGCTATGAAGCACTTTCCTTCATTGATGGATATTCTAGGTATAATCAAATCTGAATGGCTCCAGAAGATGAAGAATCTATAGCCTTTAGATCCCCTCAGGGTGTGTTCTGTTATCGGGTAATGCCCTTTGGCCTAAAGAATGCAAGTTTAACATATCAGTGTGCCATGCATCGTATCTTCAAACCCTTTTTAGGGAAGTTCATTGAATGTTATGTGGATGATTTTGTGGTTAAATCCAAACAACTTTCTAATCACTTTTCTGATTTGGAAATCATATTCCACAAACTTTGACAACATAATTTGAATATGAACCCCTTAAAATGTACTTTTGGGGTAACCTCAGGAAACATTCTCACCTTTATTTCACGCCATCGTGGTATTGAAGTTGATCCTAAAAAGGCAAAGTCAATCCTTGGTATATCACCTCTCGAAATTTGAATGAATTGAGAGGACTTCAAGGACACTTAGCCTATATTCGGAGTTTCGTCGCCAATATGGCAAGAAAAAGTTTACCCTTCACCAAATTGATAAAGAAGGGAGTCAGTTACCAGTGGAATGAAGAATGTTAAGAAGCATTCGATATTCGCAAGAAGTATCTTTTGATTCCACTGGTATTAATGCCACCTGTGGAAGGAAGACAACTTATCCTCTATGTGACCGCTTTAGAGTGATCGATGGGTTCCTTTCTTGCTCAGAAAAATGATGTTGGGAATGAAAACAGCCTCTACTACCTTAGTCAGACTATGCTTGAAGTAGAAAACCAATATTCAAGTATTGAGAAGTGCTTTCTATCGTTAATATTTGCAGTTCAGAAGTTGAGACACTACCTACAACATCACGAGGTCCAATTGGTATCTCGCAATAACCCACTTAAATTCATCCTTAGTCATCCAATTCATACAGGATGTCTGGTAAGGTGGAAAGTTATTCTGTAGCAATTTTATATTCAGTATGTGTCTCAAAAGGAAATTAAGGGCTAAGATCTAACTGATTTCCTTGTTGAACACCCTTCAGTAGAAGATACATATTCAAATATTGATCTTCCTGATGAAGAAGTCTTCTTTATTCAAGATAGTCTTGAAACGTGGGAAATGTACTTTGATGGTGCTTCGAGAAGTCCAACAGGGATGAAAATGGAAAATCCTAAATTCAACAAAGTTGGGTTAAGAATTGTGCTCATTTATCCAGAAAAGGCAGTGTTACCCTATTCCTTCTCATTGTTGGGAGGCTGTACAAATAATGAAGCGGAAAACCAAGCTCTCATCGCAGGCTTGGAGTTGGCGCTTCAAGCACAAGTGAAGCACTTAATGGTAAAAGTTGATTCAGACTTGGTAATCAAACAATTCAATGGGGATTATGCCATCATAAAAGAAGAACTAATCCCTTTGTATGATTATTTCAGAGAATTAATGGTGGAATTCCCTTCAGAACCGACATTTTCTAATGTCTCGTGGTCACAAAATGCCCAAGGTGATGCACTGGCTAATATAGACACAGCTCTGGCAAATCCAAATCGAGGCAAGACAACCATCAGTATTGCCCACTGTCATACAATTTCACCTTAAGTTCAAATCAGAACAGAGGAAATCAATGAAATTAGTTCCATTCCTGAACCATATGGTCATACTAAAGGATGGATGACACCTATTTGGGAATACCTTCAAAATGGAACACTTCCACCTGATAGAGTCGGGAAAGAACAAATCTGGCGATGTGTTTTCATGACCCCCTCCCACCAAAGATGCCCCTCCTGAGCTGGCAATGGTGAAAGGGAGATAATGACCCCCGAGTCCCGCCTCCAGTAGGCTCTGGGTTGGCGACTAGCACCAAGGGTATGAGTTTTCACAAATATGGGAGGCATTACCCTTTTTATTATTTTGGATCGGGAAATAGGACAAGTCAACCACCAAAAAGGGAAAAGAACAAGTGTATATAAATAAACCCAAACCAAGTCCACATGCATGTTTAAACAATTTTTATAACAAGGTACAAGTACAAGGAAGCTCAAAAGTACAATGCCAAAGAAAACAAGAGAACAACAACTGCAACAACTCCAACTGCCCAACTAGTAGGGTCCCGCACGGCCCTGGTAGTCCTCCTGGAAACCTGAAAGTAAACGTAGGGTGAGCATACAAGTATACTCAGTAGGGAAACCTAAATCTCTCGTGCACAAGTGGGGAGACACACTATGGTCCCGTGAGAAAATAGAAGAACCAGAAACTAACAAGGAAAAACTATCCACCCAGCCTCACTGGTCACACTCACCAAGTAACACAAACAAGTTTAGTATATATATAGAACAAAAGTATTGGGTACCCCGCACCATTTCCCACTTAATTAGATGCTGCTCTTCCTAACGGCAAACGTCCTGACGCTACCACACTCTTCCCGCCCGCACACACCTGGGCCAAACCACACATCCCGCCCGCACACACCTGGGCCTCACAACCACGCATCTCGCCCGCACACACCTGGGCCACAACCACTAACTCACCCGCAGACACCTTGGACTCATCCCGAAGGTTCCTAGGAATGGTAATCCTGCCCAAAGAGTCTTGGGCTAAAGGTCGCCTCAAGCCATCACAGCCTCCGAGACCTACCCGAAGAGTCTTGGGTGTAAGGTCACCTCAAGCCATCATAGCCTATGGAAGAAGGAGCAGGAAGGAGCTAGTAACTAAGGGGGAAAACCCCCTCCCATAAAATGGGAGTGTTCGGCACTAGGTGCTTGACATGGGTGTGGTGCGACAAAACACAAAGATACAATTATATATATACATATATCAAACACACAGCCCAACCTATGGCTTCTTAAAAAGAGAAACTGAGCATGTGCCTCGGCACTGCTACCACGAAGCATGCATCAACAACCAAACAATCATCCCCCAACCCCATTTAGGTTTTCATGTTTCATGCAATGGTTTAACAAATTATTACTACTGGGCAACTATCATCCAGACAAAACCTTTCACAAACATATCCCTACCATCCACAACCAAGGTTAGGTAAAACGCAAGCAACCACATGCCATTTCATTTACAAAAGATTATCACAACCATACAACATTCCATCATTCATTTATTTCAAAGTTCCACACATAAAACCCTTTCCACACACAAAACATTTCCACATTTGAAAACACCTTTTTACTTCAAAACACTTTTCATAATCAAAACACTTTTCATAAATAAAGGCATTTTCCACAACCAACCACTTCCCATTTCAACCCCATCGTTTACAAAACATTTCACACCTCCACGTTTCCACCATCAACCATTCCAATAAGATCACCACCCAAACGTCGCAGCACCGCTGCTCACCCAAACCACAACATCCCACAAAACACCCCCAACACATGCCACGTAACCAAGCCAACACCCACATGTTCATTATTCCATTTTGGTTCAACCGGGGTGATTACACAAGGGTTCTAGATTTTCATTTAAAAAGTCAAATTTACGTGATTAACCAATTTCCACATTTCATGAAGTTTCCATCCATAAGAAAATACAGAAGGAGAGGGCAACATTTAATTGCGTAAGCAAAGGCCCCCAACGACTCTGATTTTCAGTAGGTAGAAGCTCATTCAATTCACAAATATAATATCACAGGATATAAAAAGTAAGGTAACAACAATCACTAACTTCCCAACCCCATTCTTTAACCAGTTATTATCTTTATTTAAAGGTCCAACCATTTCTCATGAAAACAAAAGGATACCCGCCACACATGATACACAAATTAGAGAGACAAAGGTGAGATCCCTACCTCAAAAGGTCCCGATCACGCCGCTTCCGACGACGTCCTTCGGTGTCCTCCGCCTTCGCCAAACCCGACAAAAGCCTCCTAGGATGGAAGCTGGAGAAGGAAGGCCGGAAGGAAATGTGACAAGTCCGGGCTTAGAAGCTTCGTCTCATCGCTACGATCCTGTGGCCGCTGACGGATCGTAATTCGGAGCTCGGACAAAGATGTTAGAGGAGGAAGACTTCTTGATCATCCAAGAGTGTCGTCGTGAGGAGAAGAAGCGATTGGTCTGGAAATAATCCGCGACCCTTTATTATATAGCCAACGAATAGGTAAAACAGTATGCAGCGTGTATTGATGAATACACGGTGTGACTGTACACCCGTTACGTGTTTTGACTGGTCATCACACGACACGTCACGCGGTTTCCACGTGTTTTAAAAAAAGACGATAATTTTATTAATATGTGTGTTTCGTTGACCCGAAACATAACTCATAAAAAGGTATCCATCACTAGTCTTAAAATAACCGTCTTAATTACAGGATTACACTGCCGCTGACGGTTCGTCATTCCGACACCATATGAAGAAGTTATAGACTTTTTAAGTTTTGATCACCCAAAATAATAATATTATTATTTTATTATTATTATAATTACTTATTTATTTATTTTAATAACTCCAAATCAATCGTGATTTGGTCTCTTTCACGTTGGAAACAAACACTCCCTCCTTTTACATTTATTTCTCTTTTAATTTTATTCCCATTAATACCTTATAATCATTATTATAATATATAATAATAATGACTTACAAAAGAACCTCCTCAATCCCACGCCACCACAAAAGTGGCGCCTCCTTGGGTCCATGTCAACCACGCCCCACCCCTTATTGATTTCCTTTTTAATTTAACTTATTTGTTTTATTGCATTAATTTTTTTTAAATCTTTATTTCCTTTAACTCTTTCTCTCTCCAATCTCCTTTAATGTTATTATTAATAAAATTAATAATAACACCCATCATTAATGTTCTAATTTAATCCCATGAAATTAGATTACTATAATTATTCTCATATTAAACTAAAATCATTCCATGCGACTCAAAACCATTTCATTTAATTGAATTAAATGTCAATACAAAATTAATATAACTCACATATTCAACCCCTTTTTAATACATTTAATTTCATTAACCTCTCACACATAGTTTTACGTCATCATTGTTATTTATTGTTTTTCAATAATAACAACAATTCATCAACTTATTTTATTAACTCATCACCATTATTATTTTTAATAACAATAATATTTACGCTCATCGCATTGACTACATTAAACCACCGCGTTGGATATCTGAATCCAACCATGCCACATCAATGTCGCGTAACATCCGTCAATTTACTTATTTAATTCTATTTATTTTTATTTCACACTGATTAAATTGAAACCACTTTTATTAAATTAAATTCATTCAATTTAATAAACCCAACATATTTTTACACCGCCATTATTATTATTATTTAACATAATAATAATAACGAACTCACCTTTAATTTTATTAACGCACCACCATGCTTCCATTGTGAATCTTCATTTATTTGTTTGCAATAAATATCATAACTCATTTTATTAATTTCTCATTAATATTATGAATAATATTAATAACACAAGACCTATTATTATTATTCTAATTTAATTCCAACAATTTCTCAATTAATATTAAACTAAACGCCTTATTTTTTTTAATTCTTATTTAGGATTAAAACCCCTTTTAATTTAATTAATCACGCACTTTATATCACCATCTTTATTATTTAATATAATAAACTGACAAATCATATTTTAATTTTTTATAAATTCTTCTTCATTTTTATCATTACTAATTATCATTGTTACGCGCGCCATGTTGAACACATCGATTTCAACAAAGGAATGGACCGGAGGGGTCCGGTCCATTACATCAGATACCTCTTAAAATATTCTCGTCCTCGAGAATTAAAAACCAACCAAGAAAAAGAAAGGATCCAAACAACCACTCCGCAAGATACCTCTTAGGGCTCTTGTCATAACAAGAAACAACCGAAAACTCTATGAGTTAGGAATTCCCTCTCCTATGTCAAGATACTATCCGCTTTAGGCGGCATTGACTCGCCTGCACGGGTTTAATCGCATCCTCATTAATGCGTCTTGACTAAGGATCAGGTTTTTCCTTTCCCATATATTAGGGTTTTTTTCAACTTACACTGCACCCAACAACGTACAACCCACACACTGCCCGGACACATGGCTTGAGGAATTCCTTCTCCCATGTTGAGATATTATCCGCTTTAGGCGGCACTGACTCGCCTGCACGGGTTAAATCGCATCCACATTAATGCGTCTCGATTAGGGATTAGGTCTTCCCCTCCCCACATGATAGGGCTCTTCACGTACATTTAAAGAAAAGCGGGAAGCAACATAGAATTATAGACTCATGAAAAACAAGGTCCAGGCCCAAAGCATGGGCGAGAATGAGTTTCAACAATTGAGTGTGATGCTTTTGGATTTAAACAAAAAATAAACGAGAGCATTTAAGTAAAACATGAAACATCTCTCTCGATCTTTCGCCTTGTTGGGGTTGCCACTTCTGTTGCGTGAAATTGTCCGCGTCCCACTCCTCTGCATTTCTATTAACGTCCAAGTGCCATAGATGTACGGTAAACAAGGATTTCCTCAGCCCAAGTTGTAAGAAAAAACTCCAAGTTTTAATTATCATTTTATTTCAATTTCTTTCCCAGAACACCCAAATAAAGTAAAACACAAACATGATGATGCATGTACCTTCCCTGGGGTCTGTACCCTGCAATCAATATAGTCTCACTTGGTCGTTCGGTTGGCTCAGAGTCCTTGCATCGGATCACGGGGGGCCCTAAAATCCCATGTCCTAGCCGGTCTTCCCTGGCCCATGTCACGCACCAAGAATAACGAACACTGTTTCCCTACCATCCCATACAATCCTCATTGTGCCTAACTCCAGACTCCATCCTATCTCTCAACCATCAGCCTCGGATACCATTCTGTCACGACCCCCTCCCACCAAAGATGCCCCTCTTGAGCTGGCAATGGTGAAAGGGAGATAATGACCCCCGAGTCCCACCTCCAGTAGGCCCCGGGTTGGCGACTAGCACCAAGGGTCTGAGTTTTCACAAATATGGGAGGCATTACACTTTTTATTATTTTGGATCGGGAAATAGGAAAAGTCAACCACCAAAAAGGGAAAAGAACAAGTGTATATAAATAAACCCAAACCAAGTCCACATGCATGTTTAAACAATTTTTATAACAAGGTACAAGTACAAGGAAGATCAAAAGTACAATGCCAAAGAAAACAAGAGAACAACAACTGCAACAACTCCAACTGCCTGACTAGTAGGGTCCCGCACGGCCCTGGTAGTCCTCCTGGAAACCTGAAAGTAAACGTAGGGTGAGCATACAAGTATACTCAGTAGGGAAACCTAAAGCTCTCGTGCACAAGTGGGGAGACACCCTAAGGTCCCGTGAGAAAACAGAAGAACCAGAAACTAACAAGGAAAAACTATCCACCCAGCCTCACTGGTCACACTCACCAAGTAACACAAACAAGTTTAGTATATATATAGAACAAAATTATTGGGTACCCCACACCATTTCCCACTTAATTAGATGCTGCTCTTCCTAACGGTAAATGTCCTGATGCTACCACACTCTTCCCGCCCGCACACACCTGGGTCAAACCACGCATCCCGCCCGCACACACCTGGGCCTCACAACCACGCATCTCGCCCGTACACACCTGGGCCACAACCACTAACTCACCCGCAGACACCTGGGCCTCATCCCGAAGGTTCTTGGGAATGGTAAGCCTGCCCGAAGAGTCTTGGGCTAAAGGTCGCCTCAATCCATCACAGCCTCCGAGACCTACCCGAAGAGTCTTGGGTGTAAGGTCACCTCAAGCCATCATAGCCTATGGAAGAAGGAGCAGGAAGGAGCTAGTAACTAAGGGGGAACACCCTCTCCCATAAAATGGGAGTGTTCGGCACTAGGTGCTTCACATGGGTGTGGTGCGACAAAACACAAAGATACAATTATATATATACATTTACCAAACACACAGCCCAACCTATGGCTTCTTAAAAAGAGAAACTGAGCATGTGCCTCGGCACTGCTACCACGAAGCATGCATCAACAACCAAACAATCATCCCCCAACCCCATTTAGGTTTTCATGTTTCATGAAATGGTTTAACAAATTATTACTACTGGGAAACTATCATCCAGACAAAACCTTTCACAAACATATCCCTGCCATCCACAACCAAGGTTAGGTAAAACGCAAGCAACCACATGCCATTTCATTTACAAAATATTATCACAACCATACAACATTACATCATTCATTTATTTCAAAGTTCCAAACATAAAACCCTTTCCACACACGAAACATTTCCGCATTTGAAAACACCTTTTTACTTCAAAACACTTTTCATAATCAAAACACTTTTCATAAATAAAGGCATTTTCCACAACCAACCACTTCCCATTTCAACCCCATCGTTTACAAAACATTTCACACCTCCACGTTTCCACCATCAACTATTCCAATAAGATCACCACCCAAACGTCGCAGCCCCTCTTCTCACCCAAACCACAATAGCCCACAAAACACCCCCAACACATGCCACGTAACCAAGCCAACACCCACATGTTCATTATTCCATTTTGGTTCAACCAGGGTGATTACACAAGGGTTCTAGATTTTCATTTAAAAAGTCAACTTTACGTGATTAACCAATTTCCACATTTCATGAAGTTTCCATCCATAAGAAAATACAGAAAGAGAGGGAAACATTTAATTGCGTAAGCAAAGGCCCCCAACGACTGTGATTTTCAGTAGGTAGAAGCTCATTCAATTCACAAATATAATATCACAGGATATAAAAAGTAAGGTAACAACAATCACTAACTTCCCAACCCCATTCTTTAACCAGTTATTATCTTTATTTAAAGGTTCAACCATTTCTCATGAAAACAAAAGGATACCCGCCACACATGATACACAAATTAGAGAGACAAAGGTGAGATCCCTACCTCAAAAGGTCCCGATCACGCCGCTTCCGACGACGTCCTTCGGTGTCCTCCGCCTTCGCCAAACCCGAAAAACGCCTCCTAGGATGGAAGCTGGAGAAGGAAGGCCGGAAGGAAAGGTGACAAGTCCGGGCTTAGAAGCTTCGTCTCGTCGCTACGATCCTGTGGCCGCTGACGGATCGTAATTCGGAGCTCGGACAATGAAGTTAGAGGAGAAAGACTTCTTGATCATCCAAGAGTGTCGTCGTGCAGAGAAGAAGCGATTGGTCTGGAAATAATCCACGACCCTTTATTATATATCCAACGAATAGGTAAAACAATATGCAGCGTGTATTGATGAATACACGGTGTGACTGTACACCCGTTACGTGTTTTGACTGGTCAACACACGACACGTCACGCAGTTTCCACATGTTTTAAAAAAAGACGTTAATTTTATTAATATGTGTGTTTCGTTGACCCGAGACATAACTCATAAAAATGTATCCATCACTGGTCTTAAAATTACCATCTTAATTACAGGATTACACTGCCGCTGACGGTTCGTCATTCCGACACCACATGAAGAAGTTATAGACTTTTTAAGTTTTGATCACCCAAAATAATAATAATATTATTTTATTATTATTATAATTACTTATTTATTTATTTTAATAACTCCAAATCAATCGTGATTTGGTCTCTTTCACGTTGGAAACAAACACTCCCTCCTTTTACATTAATTTCTCTTTTAATTTTATTCCCATTAATACCTTATAATCATTATTATAATATATAATAATAATGACTTACAAAAGAACCTCCTCAATCCCACGCCACCACAAAAGTGGTGCCTCCTTGGCTCAATGTCAACCACGCCCCACCCCTTATTGATTTCCTTTTTAATTTAACTTATTCGTTTTATTGCATTAATTTTTTTAAAATCTTTATTTCCTTTAACTCTTTCTCTCTCCAATCTCCTTTAATGTTATTATTAATAAAATTAATAATAACACCCATCATTAATGTTCTAATTTAATCCCATGAAATTATATTACTATAATTATTCTCAAATTAAACTAAAATCATTCCATGCGACTCAAAACCATTTCATTTAATTGAATTAAATGTAAAAACAAAATTAATATAACTTACATATTCAACCCCTTTTTAATACATTTAATTTCATTAACCTCGCACACATAGTTTTACGTCATCATTGTAATTTATTGTTTTTCAATAATAACAACAATTCATCAACATATTTTATTAACTCATCACCATTATTATTTTTAATAACAATAATATTTATGCTCATCGCATTGACTACATTAAACCACCGCGTTGGATATCTGAATCCAACCATGCCACATCAATGTCGCGTAACATCCGTCAATTTAATTATTTAATTCTATTTATTTTTATTTCACACTGATTAAATTGAAACCACTTTTATTAAATTAAAGTCATTCAATTTAATAAACCCAACATATTTTTACACCACCATTATTATTATTATTTAACATAATAATAATAACGAACTCACCTTTAATTTTATTAACGCACCACCATGCTTCCATTGTGCATCTTCATTTATTTGTTTACAATAAATATCATAACTCATTTTATTAATTTCTCATTAATATTATGAATAATATTAATAACACAACACCTATTATTATTATTCTAATTTAATTCCAACAATTTCTCAATTAATAATAAACTAAACGCCTTATTTTTTAAAATTCTTGTTTAGGATTAAAACCCCTTTTAATTTAATTAATCACGCACTTTATATCACCATCTTTATTATTTAATATAATAAACTGACAAATCATCTTTTAATTTTATTTATAAATTCTTCTTCGTTTTTATCATTAATAATTATCATTGTTACGCGCGCCGTGTTGACCACATCGATTTCAACAAAGGAATGGACCGGAGGGGTCCGGTCCATTACATGTGTGGTCAATTTTACTCTTTATGACATCCCAGATCACCTATTGAAAATTCTCTACATGCCTGGTTTTGATGGAATTCTCTTCAGATGCATTGATGGTGAAGATATAATGGTTGTCATGAAATAAGTGCATGAAGGAGTCTATGGTGCCCATCAGTCTGTATATAGACTGTCCGATCAAATTCGAAGGCTCGGATACTTTTGGCGTTCAATGATACAAGATTGTGTTGATTTCACAAAGAAGTGTCATTCATGCCAAGTACATGCTAACTTCATTCATCAGCCCCCAGATTTTCTTTATACAGCTAAATACTCTTGTCCATTTTCCACATGGGGAATGGATGTGGTGGGACCTTACCCTTCAGCTACAGCCAAGAAGTTTAAGTATATTCTTACTGCTACAGACTTGTTTTCCAAATGGGCAGAGGCAATACCTCTCAAAGAAGTTAGTTCTAAAAGCATTGTTAGCTTCATCAAGTCTAACATCATTACCAGATTTGGTGTCCCTCATACCATATTGACGGACAACGACACCAACTTCGGTTCATCCGAGGTGAAGAAGTTGTATCAAGAATAAAACATCAAATCCAACCATTCATCTCGGTATCATACAGCGGCCAATGGCCAGATAGAAGCCTTCAACAAGAGTCTTTCAAACATACCGCAAAATATGGTGGATAAAGATAAGTTTTCATGGCATGATAAACTCTTTCATTCCTTATGGGCTTATCAGACCACCGCCCACACTGCAACGCAGTCAACTCCATATTCATTGGTATATGGAACAGAAGCAGTCTTTCCCATTGAAGTTAAATTACCTTCACTCAGAGTATCCATTTATGATCAGTCATCTATAGATGAACAATCTCAAAAGCGATTGAATGAATTGGAATGGTTAGATGGGAAAAGATTGTGGACCCTGCACCACTTGGAAGTATACCAGAATCGAATAACATGAGCTTTCATAAAAAAAGTTTGTATTCGTTCATTCATTCAGGGAGAATTGGTATTGGTTCTCAGAACTCCAATGATACCAGGAAAGAAACCTCCCAAGCTTGAAACAAAATGTGAAGGACCTTACTCAATACATAAGGTCTATTCTAATGGAGCTTATTCTTTAATCTCAATGGATGTAGAACTCATCACTCCTCCAACTAATGCCAGATTCGCGAAGAAGTATTTTGTATAAACACAAAATACACCACCAATGGTCCATGCATATGACCATAAAATATTTTCACTTTCGTCCAACATGACGTTAAACTATGCCCCCTTCATCATCCTTGCTATTTGATGTTAAACTCTACTACAACGGTCCATGCATATGACCTTAAACTATTTTTATTACTTTCATCACACATGACGTTAAACTGCATATCCAATGGTCCATACATATGACCTTAAACTATTTGCATGCCTTATGTCCAGCAAGACATTAAACTTCACCAATGGTCCATGCATATGACCTTAAACTATTCGTACCATCGTCCAACATGACGCTAAACTGTATCGTCCCTTTTCGTCAAACATGACGCTAAACTGTATCTTCCTTTTTCCTCCAACATGACTCTAAACTGTATCGTCCCTTTTCTTCCAACATGATGCTAAACTGTATCATCCCTTTTCCTCCAACATGAGATTAAACTGTGAAAACATCCCTAATACATCCAACATGACGTTAAACAATGTCCTCTTTTGTCCTTATTGCATGACATTAGACTGCACAATCCCCCTTTTTTCCAACATGACATTAAACTGTATTATCCCCATAGTCATAACTACATGACGCTAAACAATAAAAAAATCCCTTAATACGTCCTACATGACGCTAACAATATTTTGTCCCCGTTACATGACACTAAACTGTGTATAACAAATAGTCCTCACTGCAAGACTTTAAATTGCAAAGTCTGTTCATATGTCCTACATGACATTCAACTATTCATCGTTAGGGTTTTTGATACCTCTTGTTTCTCACACCGAGTATGAATCACGTGATCTTAGAGCAAACTTCAACCATAATACCCTATCTAGGCCGCTAACCATGCGTAAGTCCCAACACCATTTTTTTGGTCGTTGTCCCCAAGAACAATTTGATCAATAACTCATTTTTTTTAATTGAACTACGCAGACTTTGATCCTTTCCTTCTGGGCTGGGTACGTAGGCAACCTCCCAAGGTTCAAGCCCAAAACAAATCTCTTCACATCGGTTCACCTCCATCTCATAAGATGTTGATTCGTTAAACTGCCCTCAGAATCAATATCTTTACACTGGTTCGCCTTCGTCCTTACTATACAACGTTAAACTGTACAACACTTTTGTCTTCTACGAAAAAAACTATAACATTATTTGATACCCTCACCTAAGAGGGAATCATTATTTACATTGATTTCTAATCATGTTACATTCCAAAGACTATGTGAATACATGGCAATGCCCGAACCTTTTACCTTTGGACAAACCATCATTGCACTAAAGTCCCCTTTCACCCTTCACATGTACGGACCAAATCTGTACCTGGAGTATTTCTAGAACTACGTGGGCATTATTCCCATACTTATAAGATACATAGGAACGTTCGAGTATCCCTCAAATCCATCCCCATGTCTTTTGGGCCTAACCCCAAATTCCAATTTCAGTCCCTTGGCTGAAAAGTCCCTTTGAAAACACACACTGTGTATTTCTTATAATGATCTGAGTTCTATGACCCAAAACTAAGATCTATTACAATTTTGTCCCACGCGACGTTAAACTATATTTTAAGAACTATGTAGGGCTTGATTCCCATCCATATGGGATACGTAGTGAAATCCGACATTTCAATTCCGGACCCAGTCACAACATGATTTTCGTTAGCATTGGTCTGTGTATCTCTACATGAATTGAACAAATGCCCATTTTTTATGTGTCATAATCCAAAACTTAAATATTTTTAGATCTCCATACTCTTTTTCTCGACTTCTGGTCATAAAATGGCCAATTTCTGAGAGTTCTTTTTCTTGACTATGCAGCACATGCCCTTAGGTGGCCTTGCATAAACAGTCCACATAACAGACCTGTCAGCCAAAAGATGCTATTATTTGACTATGCAGCCAATGCCCTTAGGTGGCCCTGCATAATTAAACCCCCTAATGGGTTTGTTAAATTGTGGTAACTTCATTCTTGGTAATAAAACCTCTTTTTTCCTTATTGGTCTTAATGAAAATATGTAGGGATCCGCAAAAAATAGCCATCCTTAACATATTTTTCCCATGTTCTTTTTCATGATCTGAAAGTATTCAAGTCTATGGTTTATATTTTCCTTCGCTATTCTTGGGTCAGACCTTCATAGGAGTAACATTCATCCAGTTCGTAGACAATCTTGTTTGGAAATATCTTCTCCATATTCAAGTACCTCTCTCCATACAACAAACTCTATGCTTTGGAAATTTTGAATTCCCATAAACATTCACTGGATTTTTAGCAGTAGAAAAGTAAATTTCTGAGATTTCTATTTACTGACTATGCAGCATGTGCCCTTAGGCGGCCTTGCACAAGTAGTCTACATAATAGACCTATCAGCCAAAAGATTCTATTATTTGACTATGCAGCCAATGCCCTTAGGTGGCCCTACATAATTCAACCCCCTAACGGGTTTGTTAAATAATGGTAACTTCATTCTTGATAACTACTTCTTCTAATTCTTTCTATCCCTTTTTTAAAATAATTCCTCATATTCAAAATTTATTAAGTCATTTTTTACATATTTTCCCTCATACTTGAGTGTGGTAATATATTTTCAGATAAATTTTCAAGGAATTGAGTCCATTTTAATCCATTCGATCAAAGGTATTTCGACCATAAACATTAGCCATTTTTTTGTCCGACATACATGAATTTAAACTGCCCACAGAAGAAAAAGGAACTATAAATAAAAGTCATGTTTGAGCTCACTATACATACATATTGTATGATTTTAGGTAATATTTAGCAATAAAATGTTTCAATAGTTTGTAGGGTTATTTATAATAATCCTAGGAAAAATCAAACTATACTTACTAGGCTCATTATCTTAGGTAAAATTTAAAGCATGTAGCAAAGTAAAATGTGTTCACAAATGATTAAAGGTGAAAAAGTTATTCATTTGATACACAAGAATTAGAAGGACATCCCCAGATTGGAGTCTATTCTCTTTTCCAAGAAATTACAAGAGGCTGTCAACATAAGTCTTCACTTGATGTACAGCATCCCGAGCTTCATCGGCATCAACTTGAAGCTCATGAACTCGACCAAATTCACTCTTTTTATCTTGATGGAGTGATTTCTTGGCATCTGAAATGGATTTCATACCATTTTTTGAGCTCCCTTCAGTGAATTATTGAGTTGGTCAAGTTCCCCAGTAACAACATCTAACTGTTGCTGAAGGTGAATCTGCTGGACGACTTTATCTTTGATCTTATTCTTTAGCTCCTTCATCTTGGAAGCATAATCAGCCTCAGCTCTAGATACTGCAGCCTCAAATTCACTGATATTGGCTGATAGCTTCACCCTAATCAAATCTTGAATGCACTTTTGCTCCTGCTCCCTTCTTAAGATGACTTGCTTCACTGTGGCATGGATATTTTGATATCCAAAACCACCAAGTCCCAACATGACAAACAGGGATGACAGTCGTGGGATCTTATATGACAACTCTTCAAGAGGCACTTCAAATATGATTTTTCATATGTTTTTCCATGCCTTGCATCGTGCAAATTGGAGCGCCTTTTGTACTTCTGGATCCGAATCAGAATCACTGTCACAGGGGGGAATATAATCCGAGATTAACGCACTTAGGGATGTACCCTGTTCTGCTCCTTCCCGCCTGACCATTGCTTCTTCACATTCAATTCCCGTTGGGGTGGAGGCTAAGACTTCAACTCCAGATCTATCCACTGAAATTGATGGCCATGCATAATCAATTAAATTACTTGGTTAGTTTCAAAGTATAACAAAAGTTGATTTACTGTCTTGCAAATTAAGTACAGTCGCAAAAATTGTCATCAATTACCCAACGGTAGATCAGTAACTTGATAAGGATCCTCCCAGTCTTTCCTATCTTAAATAGGATTTTTAGGTTGTGGTTAAGGAAGATCAATGGGGTTTAGCTCCACCTGGGCTAATGTCTCTGCAATAGTAAGGTTTTCTGTACCCCTTTCAGGCATTGGTAGTTCAGCAGCTTGCTCGGATAGAACTGCATATTTGAGCCGATCATGATCAGACATGTAATCAGAAGTTATTTTTAACAGGACGAAGGATAAAAATCACGTCCGTAGTCTTCTAAATTACATGGTAATTTAACATGATCTAAAAAATCTTCAAAATATGCACCAAGTCCCATCATTCCATCCAATGTAATATTATAATCCTAGTTAATCTCACTAGTGGGAGCATTTGGTATGTCTTCTTGGAAACCTTCATCCTACAGTCTACGAACTTTGATAGCTTCTTCAGATAATGTGGCAGTGTCCGTTGCAATGTTTTCCAATAGATTGAGTGCAGGGGTTGAACCTAAAGTATTACAGAATGGAAGTCAGTTGATGATTCATTCAACATTTTATGAAGCATTGTTAACTTACCAGAAGCAGGTTCTTCTCTTCTTGCAACAGCAGCAGGAGGGATACTAGGAATAGAAGCTAGATCTTCTCCAGGAGTAGCCAAGTTAGCTTGAACATGTGATTGTTCACTAGTACCCTCCGTGGTCCTCAAATGAGGGTAAGTCCTCTCCCTCAAAGGATAAATTGAATAATCCCTGGCAATCCCCAGAAAAATGAACAATCTTTTCATTGTTTAAGACTCATGATTACCCAAGGACCTAGCACTACTAATGAAGAATTTAGCTGTGGACTTCCTCCTTATTTTCCTTTTTTTCCTTGGATTTTTGGGAGTGTCTGCAGTCTCCCTTATATGTACATGAATTGGATAATGGAAATCCATGTCCAACTCCTCATCCATGGCCTACTGTCCTCGAGATATCTCGCCCAATTCGCGAGGAGATTCAGCAGCAGCCCCGATGGCAGTACCACCAGGGCTATACTGTGGTGAAGGAACCTCAATAGTTCCTTTCTTTGCAAGCTGCAAGATGAAAAAAAATTCCTTGAGTAACAAATATTTGATTGAAATCAGGTTTCAAAGCAAACAAGGAAAGAAAACATAAATCTTCTGGATCCACTTAATCGTGCCACTTCTCATCTTCAGAAGCATCAGTCCCCTCAGTGTCTCCATGATCTATGATTTCCTTCACCCACTTGGTGACAGGAATATAATCGTTAGTGGTATATATGAGAATTTCCAGCTCTCTGATGTAATCCCATGCTTCATTGGGGTTATTCACGAACAGATATCTGTAGAAGCCAGAAGATTCCCTATTCTAGGGAGGTGTAGCCCCTCGCACAAATCTAGCCAGGCAGTTTCAGCAACACAATATAAACTCTCACCTGTCTGGAAAGCCTCTGGTCGTAGATATTTAGTATGTGTACCAGAAGGCTGCGAGGAAGGTTCTACAATCTTGGATTTCAGTTTTTTCCCAACTCCTGCAACTACAGATATAGAATAAGAAAATAAGACTTATTTCTCTATAAAGTAATGGTGGTTAAATTGCCACAATGATGTAATTCACTAGTAGTTGATGGAGTGGGTCTTTTGATTTTGACTGGAGAATTATATCGGGCATGAGGCCACTTTGACGTTGGTTTTGCCTCATCATCCGCATCTTGGGAATTCGGTGAATCAGTCCTAGATGAGGAATCCGGCGAATCAGCTCAAGGTGGGGAAGTATCACCTTCATGGGGAAGGGTTTCTTTCTCTATAGTCCTCCTCCTTTTCCCCACCTGATAAACTGAGTGATTCATCACCCCTCTAGGGTATGATGATATCCAGTGCTCGACATACCATGTAGTCAAATTATTTTCCGCTTTATCAACTGGTGTCTCAAACACTGCCCCGGTCTTCTCCCTAGATGTCAGCAACCATAGTTTCCGGGCATCCATCGGTTGTTTCTCTGACCTGACATGCACGGGGGGAGATACAACATTCTACTGCAAACAATTGAATTGACATGAAAATCTATATAGAGCATAGGCCTAGAATATAATCTATCTGTCAATCCTGGAAACTAGCACACCATCTCTGCAGGCCAGCATGTATTCCCTCAATTCTAGGCTAGCTGTTCCGTCATCAAAAAACTGCCCGGTTGGCGGATTTCAATAAGGAAATAAATTAAATTTCTTATACATGCTTAGCCTCACCTTCATATCATAAGAGTTGATAGATAGTGGAGCAATTTCAGATAACGCATACACTGATGGTCTAAAAGAACTTCCAGGAACATTTACCCCATTCTGTACATTATACGTCCTGATGTGAGTGGCAATCCATCCCCACATAACTTGTAATGGTCCCACTATTATTAAAGGATACTTACCCATGAAGATATGGAGTAAACTCATGTGAATATTTTCTAAAATAGGTGTAGCCAACCCCACCATTTTCCCATCATCCAACTTGGATGCTATAACGAAGCTCTCTGGCCTGATGCCTCCTTTCGAGTCTCTGACAGGAAAAAGATAAACACTAAGCCACAAGGCCAAGAATCCTGCCAGACGAGTCTTCTTTGGGATTATCTGATTTACTTTATATCCCGACATCTCAAATTCTCTTGCTTCCAGAGTCGGTCAGAATGTTCCAGGAGCACCCCTCTTCTCTATTTTGGGGAAAGTAGTAGGATGAGTGGGCTTATTCTTCTGGGATCCCTTCTCCTTCGATCCCTTCTCCTTCGCCTCCTTCTCTTGCTTCTCGATAAGAAACATATTCATCCACACCTCTAGATGAATATCTTTTCTATAATGAGTTAAGGAGGTCTCTGAACTCTTGAGATTATGGAGGATTTTCAATAATTCCCGAGTTAAAGCTAGATTATTATCTGAATCATTCCAAGTCTCCTTAGGAGGGATGAATTCATCATATATATCACCCAAAATTGGATCCCCTGAGATCTTGTGGACATCCCATAGACTGATGCCTACTTCTCCCTGAGTCGGAGGGAAAGAATTGGTTTCTAGGCTCCAATGGCAGAGTATCTCCATGACGAAGTTATCTTTCCTGTAAACATATGTTTTCCCAGCCTAGATGTCTTCATATATCACAACTCCTTTCAAATCCTCGACAAACTCTACACAGGTTTGTCGCACCCTGTATTCCCACATCCAGGTTGGCTTCACACCTCCTCCAGGACAGAAGTCCCAGATTCTCTTCCAACCTTTGGATTGATCCATCTGAGAGTTTTGGAAAATTGAGGGACAACAATGTGGTGGCAGCTGAGGATTATGAGGTTTTAGATCTGGCATACAAGGGCTATGATGTATCATATGGACCTTCTCCACTATTCATGCATTTATAAATTCCCCTCCACATGAGATATTTGCTGAAAAAAAGTTTGTGTAATTATGAAACCAATAAAGTGGGAGATATTTCTTTTCCTCTAGAAGGGTAACTTCTCACAGATGGCCATAGCCATACAAAGGCAGAAAAATGCTCTAGGGGAAGTCACGATGATACTTCTTCAAATAAATAGCCAAATCCAAGAGAGTGTTGTTGCAAATGGTATAATAATCATGGCCAATGATGCTCATCATATCATCAATTCACTTGCTAGCCAGTTCATTATCCATTCCAATTCTCTTGGGAGACATTGAATCTGCACAAAAATTGAATAAATTAACTCTTAAATGGGTTGATTTGTTATAAAATTTGTGAAGAAATTTCAAAAAAATGTCTAAGGCAATAAGGTGCGCAAGTCTAATTTTGGTGCACAAGTATGAATGTGTCGCGCAAGTATAGATGTGTCACGCATGTTTTTGGTGCACAAGTATCACCATGCAAGCCCAAATACCTCTATTGCAGCGCGAAAGAGAATAAATAGAGGAAAACAAGTTAACTTTCATGAAAGAAGCAACTTGCGTGGCGAGAGCTCGAATGTTTGAAATTCGGTGCTTTGCGCGAGGAATGACCGCATATATATAGCCCAGGTCGCACCCTTGATTGATGAAGCCTACGTGGCTCAATACTTGCATGCCTCCCTCTACGCGGTCCACACTTGCGCGCCGTATGTTCCTTGGTTTTCTTCTTTTCCTCAGAGTCACATCCTCATTTCTTATCTTTTTTCCTATCCATCGAAAAGGGTAAACATTATTTGTGTATCATGTGAACTATTGTCTCCATGAAGTGATGTAATTCATTTTCATCACCAATTTATATGAATGGTTATAAAAATATATACAATGAGTAAAAATAATAATTATAAAATTTATGAGATTATATATATTATTAATCATGGCTAAGGAGTAAGGATTAGAGCCATTAAACAAAAACATGCATGAAAATCATACCAGTTTTCACTTGAATGTTTTTTATGAATGAATATTTAATAAAAGGAAAAATGGGTGTTACAATGGAATGATGCATACTATGTTATATCTTAATACTATCCTACAAAATACTTATGAGAAATTAATATTTATTAAATAGTTGGTTTGAACATGAATGATTCTAGATGAGACATGAGGAAAGGGTTTATGTTACAATCTAATTTCTTTTAGAGATTACCTATGTCAAATTTCAATTAAATGAATTTATAATATTATTATCCTTTAAAAACCCACATATTTCCATATCCACTATATGTTTTGAAATTATAATTTATTAATACCATTTTTATCTCTTTTCACTTATAAAGATTGATATTTGTTAAGACAAGACATACTTATTTACACTTATGTTGGTCACAATTTAATTCCATTCCATGTTCCTGATAATTATTTCTTTACTTTTATTTTCATGATAAATTTATTATTTAACATCCTTATCAACAGTGTTTGACTTCCTTTTCAATTTTTTAAAATGAAGCTGTCTTTTTTCAGAATGAGTTGATTTTGGAATTTTTATTAAATTTTTTAATAGAATCATTTTTTTAATGTTTAAAACACAAATTTATTTGATCTCCAACATTAAAATTATATACATTAAATATTACTTTAAATTTTTATTAAGATGCATTCATATAAAATATTTTTTTAATTATTATATAAATTTTTTTATTAATTATCCTGAGGAAAAGGATATTATCTCATGTATTCAATGAAATTATTAAATTCTCTTTTAAATGTATTTTTATTTAGAATAACATACATTGATGTTTATTATACTTCACTAGGGATGTTATATGATGATTCAATCCATTTTATTTCTCTAGATGAATTATGATTATGGGATTGTGAAAAACTTATGAAATATCTTTTATTTCCCTAGATTATGCTATGATGGATTAATGATTATTTATAAACATGGGTCACCCATATGTGTGGGTTTCATTAAGTGATGGGGCGGTCTATCAAATCTCTCAAATTAATTTGTTATTTATTGACATATCATTATATTATATAGTTTGAAATGTGATGTGAAAATTGTAAAGTAAGGGGCTCAATATACTCTAATAGTCCTGGGTGTGATCCACATCTAAGGAAGTATTGTATTGAGGAGTGATCCCAATCCACTACCAGACTCTATCTACTATGATAGTCTTTTCAGTTAAATATGACTAATAAAATGAATTTCTATGATTATCATTGATATAAAATTAAAATGAAATTTTCTTATTGTTCTTATATCCACTCATTTCTCATGATTATTTAATGATGATTCCTCGCTATTATGGATCATGTATTTAAAAATTATATTCCTTTATTCTATGAAACAAGATTTCTGATCGATGAATGATTGGTATAAAATTTCAATTTTATAATCTTCCTCTCATAAAGTTAATAATATATTATTATTATATATGGGAATTGATAGATTTCTACCATGTTTACTTTTAATGTTCATATGATCCAAACCTTTCCTCGATTTCCATTTTCCCCAGGTTAGAATTAAATTGTTAATATCAGAAGATTATATAAATGGTACAATAAAAGAGAAAATTTGCGAGGTGGATTGAAGATCCTTTATTAAATAATTTGATTGTATACCTAGTCTCTAAAGAACCTAATAATTTATGGTCCTAGGACATGTAGTATTTTAAAATATATTGAATTTTAATCTAAAATGATGTAATAAGAATTTATGTTATGATTTAGTCACCAAATTTTGTATTAGAGTAGGGTTTAGTTGTTTATGAAGATTACAATTATAAAAATATAGTGAAACCCATAGAGATAAGTCTAAATATAGGATAAAAACCTTATTTTTTTGGATTATTAGATATTTTTTGTTTCATAGATATGAAATCATTTTAGGGATTTTAAAAAGTGGATTTGGATATGGCATAAGTTCACCTAGGGGTAAACATGTTGATTATGGTTGGTTTAGTATCAAATCAAACATTACTCAGTGTATGATGATTGTTCCTAAGACATACCTTGGTTTGATATAAAATGCCTTAAATTAGGAAGTAATATGAATTATTTTAATTAGCATATGATTACAAAATCTTATTATTGATTCTTGATACACACCCTAACAATTTTGGTTGTAGTACTGAATTAGTTATAGAATATTGAAGTTGAAATTGTGACAGGTGTATTCATATTTTGAAATATTTTATTTCAGCCTAGTAATTTGAATTACATTAAATTTTTATTCGTATCTAGGAATCTTAATTCACAAAATCAAGGATTATATTTCATTTTCTAAATAATAACATCAAATATTATGACAATCGAAACTCATGTTTATAGCTCCTCTACAATAGTTTTTTTTCAACGAATAGGATTCATAAAAGTCTTCTTATTATCACTTTAGTTGCATTTGATGTTATTTTATGAGTGAATTGAAAATAATTATATCTTGAACATATCAATTTCAATGGAATGGATATCAAATTTGATATTCTGAAATCAACCCATGATCATCTTTTAGTGTGTGGATGAGAATTGACAACCAGTAGAAGTAGCATCATTGTATGGGTCTTCCTACCTATTTTTGAGGGATAATTATCTCTAATGATTTCATAGAAACTCAACATTGAATATATTCATATTTTTTTAGAATATGAGTATGTATTTCCAAAATAAATTCATGGTCTTCCCATCAATCATGAAGTTGATATTTTAATAAAACTCATATCTGGCGCTACACCTATTTCAAATATTCCATATATAATTTCCCTGAATGAATTGTAGAAATATAAGAAGAAACTCCAAGATTATCTAGAAAATGGAAATGTATAGCTGATCACAAAACTATGATATGTACCTAATCTTTTGGATAAGAATATAATTGGGATATTGTTCTTTTACAATGATTGTCATGAACATAACATGTTTATAATAAGGAATACTTATGTTATACCCCGAATTGATAACACATTTGATAAAATCCACAAATATTAATATTGTTTCCTGATTGAATTTTTTTATGAATATAATCAATTGAAGTATAAGAAGGAGTATATGATAAAGATAGAATTTCTTGTAAGGAATGTTTATTATGAATTTTTTATAATGAAATTTGGAATTACCATTTCCCAAGATAACTTGACCGATTTGATAAATAGATTCATTACATATTCCGCACATCATTTTTTTATACATTATTATTGCTATTAATATATATTATAAGATCATTAAATTGAATGAAGATCATTTGATGGTTGTGTTGAATAACTTTAGAAAGGGTAATTTTTATGCCAAATTTAGTATTTTTTAATTTTAGCTACAGAATATTTCATTCATATCTCTTCTAATCCCATGTGATGGTATATTAGTGGATAATTCAACAACATAAGTTATTGTACACTATTCAAGACCGAAAACATTACAAAGATGCATTGTTTTCTTATGATAGTGTATAATACTATGACTTTGTGAGAGATTTAAAATGGTTATCCAATCCCAAGTCTATGTTGTCATATACGGTATCGGTGTTCCTTTGGAAAAATGATTGTGAGAAAATCTCAAGAAACTAAAGAGATTGTTATTTAGTGGACATGTACTCACACTACCCTATAGTGGAGTACAATTTGGGATAAATAGTTATGTGTTGAAGAAGGAACTAGGATTTCATCTTATGTAGAATGAAATGATGATTTATTATCCCACATAGTGATTGAAAATTCATGAGAAAAATTACACAACTCATGATTTGTATTTGGAAGTAGTAAATTATTTCTAAAAAATATGTAGGTATTATCTTTATGAAAAAAGGGATATATATATATATATATTTATAATATTGTTTTGGATTAAAAAATCACAGAAACAAATATTATAATATGAAACAAATTATATTGTTTGAGTTGATTAATGATCATGACATCTTAATACATTACCACCCTAGGATGGAATACAATGTGGCTGCCACACTAAGTTATAATGAACATGCTAGTTTGAAATGATGGGGATTAAAAGAGATCAGATACTACATATTTACAAGATATGGATATTTAAAACATCAACAATGGTGATATATCAGGTCGCTATCATTTGAATGTCATATAATATGTATATATTAGGATTAAAGGGGCAAAAAGGGGGGATGTGGAACTATAAAAAGGTGTTGAATATTCCTGATATTATCTACGATTATGATGGAATGATATTGTTCATGAAAATCATTTTTATCCAATAAATACCATAATTGAATAATGATATATTAGATTAATCTCATAGTTCATTGTTCTCTATCCTTCCTGGAGTATGGAGGATAAATAAATATCTAAAAGAGTATTTCCTCTCAGATAAAATTAAATTATATATTTGAAATTGTATATCTTAAATCCTACTAAATAGTAATTTATGGATGATATATAAGAGTATAAGGGAACATTAACACCATTACCCATAACTTAATTGTAATAGAAAAACAACAAACAAGATTTAATCATGGGACTCCCCAAAACATCTAAAGGGGACAATGCTATTTTTTAGTTGAACGCCTTATAAAATTAACATATTTATTTTACTTTAGAAACTATTTCCATCATGATCATATCCTTAATTTATAAGTTATGGTAGTGATAAGGTTTCATAGAGTACTATTACACATCATATGCAATTGATGTTTTATTTTGAACTCAATTTTATAGGGAAGTCCATAGTAGTATTTAAATTCATAGTTGATATTTAGCACTGCATATCACTCCATAAATATTTTATATCTGAGAGGACCATTAAAACCAAAGATAATAGGTTGATATCTTCTTAATATATATAAAATGTGGTTGGTATCAAAAAAATTATTAGTAATATTTTCATATATCAAAATATTTTACATGGGTTTTCATATGGATCTTTATGAAGCCCTATATTTTAGGAATTGGAAAACTCTAATGTTCTAGGATAATGTTTGATAGAGAAATCTATTGGGGCCTAATCTAGTTGTGGAAACTATAGAGTTGTTTGGATCCATTCAAGAGTACATTATGGATGATCTAGGTCAATATAAAATTACTAAAGAAAATAATTGATGGTATATGGGGTTTGAAGTTGGTGATAAAGTATTCCTAATAATATATCCTTAGAAGAAGTTTATAATATTTTAATTTTAGGTAAATTGAATCCCCTGATATATAAATCCTATAGAAAATTTTAGTCATATCATGATGGTTTCTTATAACATGGTACTTCTATAAAATATATCTCATTTTTATTATGTGTTCTATGTATCTGTCTTGAGAAAGTACGAACAGGTTCATTCACATGTAAAGAACTATGAGGTGAGGCAATTGGATCATGGAATATCTTATGAGAATTATATAATTGAGATTATTAATTAAAGGGTGAAATTTATGTGAAATATGATCACTCACATGGTCTTTGTTTTTTAATCAAACCATAAATTTTAGGACGCCACAAGAAAACCAGACTATGAGATAAGGAAAAAAGTGGAATCACTTATTTTATTAGAGGAACAAATTTCTTTTATTAAATTCAAAGAGTGGGTACAATTTAACAAAAAATATTTCATTATTTATTAATCATTAAATATTTTTATGAATTTGATATATCTCATTACAAGTGAGATAATGATTAAATAAACATGATTAAATATAGAAATAATATTATTAATTATGTTAGTTATAGCCAAGTTATTGGATTAGAAGGTACATATAATAAAATATAAATTTTGAAAATTTATTTTTTTTACAATCATAAAAATATGTCATCGGTTATCAATTGGGTTTTAATGAATATCAATGAAATTTAATATAAAAGAGTAGTTTTTCTGATAATGGTTTCTAATCAAAAAATGTGTTTTCGTCACATTAAATTAAATTAATCACTTTTGTGGAATGTTTATAGAGATAATGGTAGATTATATATTAAATAAAATTATTTTATAAATCAGTAAATGGGTTTTAAAATTAATAGAATGATAATATATGTAGTTTTATTCTTAATATTTCATTTAAAAAAATCATTGTGTCTGGCGTGAATTTTTTTTAAATAAATTTACACTGCATATTAGAATTGAATTTGATAAAATGATTTCAATATTTTAATGTATTTTTTTCCATATTGTTTTAATTACACCACATTCACTTTTTGTCATTATGAAAAGTAAAGGAAATAAAAATGAATTGCTAGGGTAAATGCTGAATAGATTAATGAAGGATTAAACTAATGAGATAAGTGATGAAGTGATAAAAAAATTGCATCGTTACTATTTAATGATAATAACTAGATCGTATATAATCATATCCTTGATCTAAATATAATTTCGAGCCATAATACCATTACAATGGAATGATTGTATTTTAATATTATTAAAATTTACCAGTGTTCCACTCCAGTCACTTATAAAGTGAATCCACCTCGCCTCTGTTATAGAATCAATTTAATTTATTTATTTCAAAAAATATCTTCTAAAATAAATTCCAAAAAACCTAACACATCTTCATGAGGTATTTTTATTCCCAAAATAACCTTCCAAATATCCTTAATGGTCTTTTCTAAGGGGGTTACTCAAAAGAGTATGTATATGTTCTTAATGATATTTTCATATTTATATCATCTTCAACCTAATTCAAATTTTCTATAACAGTAAAAAAATAATTTAATTAGAATATTTTATATAATTACATTTTTATTTTTTAAGAATATAATAATTTTTTATCAACTTCACATTATTTGTAAAAATATAAATTTGTTCAGGAATTCATGTGGACTACCACCTCCCAAAAGTGATGTAATTATATTTTCATTTATGATTTAAATGGAAGTTCATAATAATATGTTTATATATCATATATGATACTAATTATATATTAATTATTTTTAAAAGATGAACCATGATTTACCTTTATTTTGTTCCATCCATCTAAAAGTGGAACAATTATTCATGCATACGTATATATTATCATCTACATAAAGTGATGCAGTTCATTATTCCTCACCAATTTGTATGAATTGTGATAAAACTAAATATGATGAATAAATATGATACGTATTAAGTTACTATAGTTATTGAGATGATGAATCCATGACCAAGGTGAAAGGAACAAAACCATCAAACTAAAACATACGAGGAAAACCAACTACTGTTCACTAGAATGTTCAATAAAATGATAATTTTTCAGTAAATAGATAATAGGAAAATATAGTTGAATTATACATAGTAATTTCTTTTTGAATGTGTTTCTAAATAAAAATAAAAATAAATTTATATATATATATATATATATAGATTTCATTTATATCTATATAGATCTTTTAGAAAGGGTATATGTTATAATATCCATTCATTTTGGAGTTGTCTATTTTAAAATTTCTATTAGGGGAAATTATATTAAAATTTTCCATTACAACCCATCTATTTTCTTATAAATTGGTTATTCATTGAATTTTTGTTACCATTTTAATCAAATATCTACATATAATAATTGATAAAATGTTCTATGAATATATTATTATATTTCCCCAATAGTTGATGAACTTTTAATTCCATGTCTATGTTCATAATAGTGATTTCAAGACAGTTAATTATATAAATAAATTTTTATTTTATGTAATTTTTCTCCATTTTTGACATAATTTTAAATGATAAAAAAAATTCTTATTTATTTTCCAAATAATCTACTTTTGTAATTTTTCCCAAAAGCGTGGAAGGAATATTCATTTAACATTTATCGCTCAAACAACATTTCCCGCCATCATGGTTATTCAATAAATTGAATCATACCTTATATGTTTACCTATATATTTTAAATAATATAAATTTATAAATATTCTATGAATATATATTTTTAATGATAATGAATGAATATTATATTTTATTCTGTTTTAAAAGAAATGTCAAAATTCTCATTTAATGGTATGTTTCTTTTATATCAACATATTCAAATAATTCATATTCTTAACAGATGATGTGATCTAATGATATAATAAACGTTATTACCTAAGAGTTATTATTATTATGTGATTATAAAATTATTATATGGAATTTTTATTTTAAATAGGTTATGATATGATGAATTGATTAATGTTTTTTTCAAACACATATATACGGTTTCCACTATGTAATGTGTGGGTATAGTTAAGATGTCAAATGTATGGGGTAATGATTATTGTTTCATGAGATAATATGGAATAGAATAGAGAGTAAACCCAGTTCAGTAAGAGACTATATCCAAAATCATAGTCATATGAGTGAACCTAGACTATGGAAATTATTGAATGTGTAGTGAACCAATTCCACTTTGGGACTCTATCCAATATGATATTTTTGGAGGTGAAACTTGAATAATGATATTACTTTTTAATCATATAAATTCTACAAAAATCATATTATTTGGTCTTATGATTATGATATTACCTCACCGAACATTAATGATTAACTATAATTCCTCTCTCTAATGACTCGTTTATTTTAAAATTCTAATTCTTAATTCAATGACTCAAGATTTTTTATCTATGAATGATTGGGAATAAAATTTTTGAGTTATAATCATGATAAAATACCTTTATTTATATCTTATTGTTACATATGTCTACCAACTGATATCTCCCACATTTACCTTTACTGGGAATCTGATCTCGCCATTTCTTTTTTCTTTATTTCCCTATGTAATGAAGAAGGCTCTCAATTAATAAATGTCTATGAAGGTTACGATAATGGAATATCATTTTTTGATATGTTAAAGATATATTATTATATATTTTGGTTATGAATATTATACAAAAATGAAATTATTCCTTTATCATCATTATGCATATATTATTATTGAACATTCATCAAAATGGATGTAACATTTATTCATGTTAAACTCAGACTGCCTCTTAAAATAATGATAATTTTAAATAAATATGGGTAATCCGAGATATTTGGTAACTATTCTTCGTTATGTTAGGGAATACAGTTATCATTTCACCCCTATAATCAAGAAAAAAATCCATTTGAGGCCAATGAAGTTATATTTCACTTGTTCAGATAATAAAAATGAGAGTAAAATAATTAGATTATTAAATAATATGAGGTGAGGTGATATCCAAGATTATGACACTTTATATAAAATTAAATTATCCCAATAAAATTCACTCATAATTTAATCATAATGAACAAAATAAAAAAACAATAACACATCTAAAACTCTTTCCCCTCTGAATACAACATTATTCCAACACTTATATATTTAATATACGTTTAATTCTCATTTTATACTGGCTAAGTGATATTTTGTTTAACATTAGGTTATATAAGGTTTGTTTCCAACTTGGTTATCTAACATAATCCCAAAAATAAATAAACCAAATTCCAATAACAAATATAATAATATATATCTCTTTTATATAATATTAAGTAAATTTTGATGGAAAATGCCATAATGAAACCCTAAAATATATAGGTCAAATGTTTGTTATATATTAAGAATATAATACTTAAATTTTAAACAAACTATAAAATATTTTACATTTAACTTCATAACATGATCCTAAGTCTCACCAAAATCCAATAATTACATAAGATATCATTAGGATATACATACACATGGATCTAGCCATAAATCCATATAAGTGGGTATAAAAATAGGTTATCAAGACATGAGATATCATAAGAAAAAATAATCACGACCATATTACATAAAATAAAATGTTTACAAACCATCACATGAAATCATGTAATAAGAAAAAATATTTCATGAGGATCCTAAAATGTAGAAAAAATGTAAGCCAAGTAATAATAAACATACATCAAGACTCGTGAATAATACTTCATAACATTATGGATTAGGCTAACAACCCCTCTTCTACACATAACTTTATGGACAATGTTAATAAAATCTCATCACCAAACATTAGTTTAATAAGATATAATACATTATCTGACTAATTTGGGAGAGGTATAACTCTATTCCCACACATCATAATATTATATGAAAAATGTGTACCATATTTAAATTAATTATAAATAACATACAATCATGATAAAAATGAAACCGAAAAAATGGTTTATATAATCATGTCTTAAGGAATAACTAAATGATATTTATAAATTATTCACAGGAAAATAAGGGCCTATGAAATTTTTAAATTTATATTCAAGTAGATAACAATATTATATGATGATATATCTCAAATCATGGATAAAATGTCTTAAATAGTTAAGATATAGGTATAGAAATGAATAATATATATAATGTCTAATAAAATGGATAAATTACAATTAAATATGACAACAAAACTGGGTTTTACATTACATGAGAAAAAGACTAGTATATTTTCCCTAAATATAATATGTACAGATAAAAACTAATAAATATAAAATCCACTAAAATAGTGATTTTTGAAAAATAAATTATAGTTAGGAAAGATCCACTGAATAAATTATACATTTTGAAGGAAGGGTTAGGAAGGGAACATGAAACGATGTATATCCCAGGACTAGAAATAAAAAATACACTATTTATATGTAGGAAAATCATATATACGTAAGGTATAATAATTATATATAAATAATACATAAAGAAATAAAGATTAAAAATTAAGAGATCATAACCCAAAATAAAAAGGGTGAGTGAAAGGAACCCAATACCACAAGTCTTGAATTGTTGTAGCATGCTTCCCTAACATCTTGAATAATCAAAATAAATTTATAATTTTTTTAAAAAAAATTATTAATGTTTCTTCATTTAGTATTTTTTTATTCATGTTTATTATAATCAAATTCTTAAAAATAGATGTCCATTTAAACTATAATGGGATTGTTTGGGTCGGGGATTGATGGTAACCAATATATAATGATATTGGTTTAAATTCATGTCAAAGAAGTCTATATCTAAAAAATGGAAGTTGAAAGAGTTAATCACTTTCAAAAAGATTATTTTTTCCAAATAAGAAAAGGTTAGCCAATTTATACTTGAATAATTTAGCGTGTGTGTTGTCATATAATGGTGTCTCCAATTAACTGAACATAATTTGATTCATTTAATTTATAGTTATTTTCCAATTATGAATTAAGAGTGAAATTATAAAAAAATTAATTATTATATGTAATAGTAAAATATTTTACTATAACCGTCGATAATGGTCGTTATTGTTTTTTAAATTCCATATAGATTTTTATTCCAACAATAAATATATGTTTATCCATTAAACTACTATAATATACAATTTATTATTTTAAAAGTACTCTTATATATTTTTAATCATGTTTATGATTATAAATTTGTACCATTATTATGTATGTATATATATATCTGTATATATATTATTACAATTATCCTTGGATGTAATGACGTAAAATTAAATACATCGCCCTTGGAGGTAGTAAAGTGAATATAATATGGAAAATTCTTACATTTTAGAATAAATGATAGGATTACAGATTCCAGATAATGGATATTATATCTGTAATACAATATTTCATTATATCTATGAAATTTATTTCATTATACAATTTTGGTTAGATGGTATTTGGAGGACGAAGAATACGAAGAAAACTAAAAAGAGTTTCATTGATGTAGTTTACCTATTTATTGAGAAGTCCTCATTTTATTTTATGAATAGGTTAAATGAAAGGTCATATAGGATGAGATAAACCACAAGGAAATAAAAATATGGCTTTGGATTCATTTTTTTAAAATAATATTACCAAATAAGAAGTTATAATTTTTGAAATGTATTAGTATTTATATGATGTGGATAGTGGTGTTTTAGATTTCAATATTAGAATTAAATATTATTTTTTAAAATATAGATGAATCATGTGGTTCAATAGTAATGTTACTATGATATATTAGTAAATGGTTTATAGCATATTAATATAACTTTTAGAAATCCCAATTATCTGTTCATATACTATATTAAAAATTGAAAAACATATACATTAATAACTATTAACATATGTATTTTACTATTCATTAAAACTTTTTAAACACCCCCCATAATAAATATTCACATTATGATCCCAAAAATAAAAACTATTTGTCTAACACTAGAATATAAATTAACAAATTTTTACATTTATATCTAGCATAAAAGTAACTCTTTTATTGGATAAAGTGAATCATGATTTGTTAAAAGTATATAATTCTTATTACAATATTCTACATTTACCAGGTAATTATTGGGCGATATTTTGAAACTAGTAAATATTTATTTAGTTTGTGGATAACATTTACTAGAAAGATAATTTATCACTAACCCTAATAGTGTAATTAGTATTGCAACAACCACATTGTTACCCAAACTATTTTTCCCATTATAATAGTCATACTTTCATCAAGAATATAATTTCACACATACTCTTAAATCCTAATACTTATATCAGCATTAGCTCACTCATTTTCTTATTCATGGATATTTATATTTTGTTAAAAAAATTCTATTATTATTTATAATATTTTTTTCCTTTTTACAATTTTTTTAGCATTTAAGATTATTTTTGGAGACAATGGTGAAACAAAATTTCCACTTCTAGTTTTATTTTTTAATCTTTCTTCTTATAAAATTTTATTATTTAAAGTTTTAAAGAGTGTATTTATTATTCCAATATGATGTTATTTTTAATAGAATGTAAAAGTGCTTATATATTCTATGGGTTGAATTATTTTTATATTAAATATTTTACACATGTATCACATATATTTATATTTATATGGGAAATTATTCATATAAAACTCATGTACATTAAAAATATGCTTCATTTTTATCATAATTAATGTTACACTAATCATTAATACTGTCGATGTAACATGAATAACGA
The DNA here is from genome assembly GCA_963277665.1 of Viscum album. Classification (NCBI taxonomy): domain Eukaryota; kingdom Viridiplantae; phylum Streptophyta; class Magnoliopsida; order Santalales; family Viscaceae; genus Viscum; species Viscum album. The sequence goes on along the minus strand of OY728133.1, from coordinate 652,210,281 downwards.
GATTCTTTCTATTCTTCTAACAAGATCCTCTATAAAAACTCTCATAGAATTTGTCACCCTCAATTTTTTTTAAAAATGGATTTTTTTCCATCCATATCACCAATGAACCATAAAATAATCATCTTATTAACTTGAAAATATTTTACCTTTTCATTAGAAATTTGATTTTCTGATTTATAGTACACTTGACCAACTACTGAGAGATGAATTATAGGTGAAACATGTTCAATTTTTTAATGTCTTGACTCCACAAACTATAACTATTAAATATAATACCAATATTAAATCTATCAAATTACATTATTAAAAATATATATCATTGAAAAAACATGATGTGGTGAAAATATGTTGTGACATGTTTTGATCACATTTGATTCTACAAATAATTTTTTTTATTAAAAAATTTACTACTTCCACAAATTCTCTAACATTTTCATTAAAATATGATTACCATCAGGGATGTTTTGGAATTCCCCATAGAACTTAGATATTTTTTCAAAAACATTTACCGATTATATTCTATACACCATGATCAGCCAGGTCATTTCAATGAAATACCCTAGACTATACCTATTTTTTAATCATTTATCCAATTTTTCATCGAGAATTAGAAAATTTGATATTATGAAAGAAGATCAAAGTAATATTTTGTCATATAAATCATTATTTTCAAATATTTTATAATATATGTGAAGGCCACATATAAATGTTTTCTATTTTTAAAAAATATCATATGAACAATGGTGTAGTTGTACTAAAACAATACATGGTTTTGATATTCTAGATAAACCTCAACTAAATGATTATCAAATTTAATAAAATTTATAATCCCAATATGAAATTATATATAATTTATAAATTTATTATTTTTTAATAATTATTATTTCTTTTGTCAAAAAACATCACACAAAAACATATATAAGGATTTTTGTTAATAATTTTGTAACGACCTGTCCTCAGGGCCTGTGCCTTGACTACCCCAAGCCCGCCCTCCATAGGCCAAGGGCTGGAGACTAGCGCCAAAGGCAAATCCCCGATAAAAAGGGAAGGAATTTCCTTTAAACCTGTAACATGCTCAGTCTTAACACAAGTAGTGGGAGCAACAAGTACAAATATAGAAAAGATATGTGTGCTGAAAGTAAGTGGGCTAGAATACAAACCCAACTGCACAACAAGTACAAGTACACGTAAAAAAGGGAAAACAACTCCTGGATCATCCAAGGGGGAATCCTACCTGAAGGGTAGGTACATAACTCAAACAAATCATCCCAGTGGTATGTCCCGTCTAGTCTAGCTCCGAGAAGCCTTCTATCAGTCTCCCTCATCCTCAATCACTACTGACCATCTTCTACATAGAACACAACAAGGTTCGGGTGAAGCCCATGCCGGGGTGAGAATAACAATACTCAGTTGGGGACCCCGAGACCCCCGAAGGTCTCCCAGAATCCACTAAGGATAAACCACAGATGTAAGATACAATTAGGAAGTATCAACCAACCTTACTTAGGTATATTCCCATACATATACCTAAGTTACCAATCACAGTCCGGCTCCAACACTAGAGCCCAAGCACAACCCCATCCACAAAGGAAGGAAAGTCGATCACCATGATGATAATGGTTGAAAGAAAAGACTCACCTCACACAGGTATACAACACATGAAGAGGGGTAGAGATGATTAGATGTAGCCTCTGAATCATCTCCTGTGTCGAACCCACATAGGATCCTGGAACTGTTTCAGCACTGTAGAACCCACGTAGAATCCTGGTACAGAAGTCATCACTGTCGAACCCACATAGGATCCTAGAATAGTATCAGTACTGTCGAACCCATGTAGGATCCTGATACAGAAGTCATCACTGTCGAACCATTATTGGATCTTGGTACGGAAGTCACTTCTGTAGAACCCATGGAGGATCCTGTTAGAGAATTCATCGCTGTCGAAACCACGGAGTATTTAGGTATAGAAGTCATCACTATCGAACCCATGGAAAATCCCGGTACAATATCATCACTGTCGAACCCATGGAGGATTCTGTCATCTCAGTCGCAGCCAGCCATAGGGTTCCTGCACACAACATGCTCGATTCCGGGAGAATCTGCTCCTCGATCCAAGTGTTGATACAACAACTACCACGAAGTCTCAAGTTGATGTTTCCTGTATTTCTGTCTCACCATAAATAACCCAACGTGAGAGACGGTGCGTCGATCGGACGCCCGGTCTGTGAGTTATTGGCATCTCCGTTCCAGGGGTCCGGTTGGTTTTGAAGCTCAAACCAACCCGACTGTACCCCAACTGTGTCTGAACCTCAAGTAGAGTATGCCAAAATAATCGTCCTACTCCAATAATTCCATCGTTGTAGAGTGTTCATCGATCGGACACCCATATCCCAAGATGCAGGCTAAAAGGTGTAAATGGCCATAGCAGGCCCGGGTCTGGTCCGACCCAGTCTGACCGGCCAGGCCCGAACCGGCCCGAACCGGGGTCTGATCCAGTCCGCAGGTGCGGCCCGACTCGAGTGGTCGTCCTGAACCAATGGAGCGACCCGACCCTATGGGGTGGCCCAACCCGAAGGCGCGGCCCGGCCCGAAGGCACGGCCCGACCTGAGGGCGGCCCGGCCAGTGGCAGCCCGGCCGAGGGGCAGCCCGTCCGTTGCTGCCCCGCCGAGGGGCGGCCCAGCCTTGGAAGTCCAGTCAAGGGGCGGCCCGACTGTGGCGGCCAAGCCAGCCACGCGCGGGAGGGGTTCCCCTCCCTGTTCATCGAACAGAACCATTTCATTGCACCGGTTCATGAGCTGCGGGACTCGGGTGGTCCCACTAGTCCAGCTCCACAGTGGTCAACCGGCATCACAGTCCTCCTGCCCTCCACGCGGCGTGACGACACCGTGCTACCCCTGTCGTGGCCTGACATGGCCATGGCCTTCGGCGCCCCCGCGCGGCGCGACAGCACGGCACTTCTCTATCCACTGTGGCCCTCCCGGCCACGGTTCCTCTCTGGTGCGGTGCGATAGCGCTGCACCCCTTTTCCACGGTATTCCTTGACCGCAGTTTCACACATCCGACTCAGCGCGACATGATGGCACCGCACCTCATTCATCCACCATGGCCCTCCCGGCCACGATTTTTCTACGGTGCGGTGCGATGGCACCTCACCCTTCCAGCTCCGCCTCCATCATCAACCAGACAAGAATCAATGGAGGGAGGTCAGGCCGTGTTTGTTCAGCCCGCTCCTTCCACATTAAGTGATAATAAGTGGCCATCATTGAACCATAACGATTGAAGAGGAACGAGGATTTAATTTAATTGAAACCAACCCCTACCTCATAATTGTCATTTATTGATGATCTCGGAAAAGGGAATATTTCGATTCATCAATTGTCGCATTCATCGTGCACTCCAAATTCTTACACTCATGCATTAAAAAGGAAGAAGGGTACTCGTCCTTGGTGGACTAGCGTTCAGAGGTGACGTTGTTGTTGGTGATGTTCTTCACGGGCAACGTCTTCTCCTTTGACACAGATGAAGTTCGTTGGAGATGTCATGGGCATCACTTCCCTTTCCATGCCTCCATTGAAGAAGGATGAAGAAGATGGCGTCGTCATACTTCGGTGGCGGAAGAGATGTTCTTCGTGTTCTTCATGTGAAGAATTCTCTCTCTATTTCTCCAAGGCTCCACCAAAGTTTCTTGCACCAACCAAAATAATAGCTTTGTCTATTATTTTATTCTTGAAATGAATTCAAAAGAATTCAAATTGTGCCAATTAATTAAGATGTGTTCAATCAATTAATTTCTTGGGTTGGCACAAAATTAATAGGGAAGGTGGAGAGACTCAATTAATTAGAGAAAGTTTCATCCACATAAATGGGATGTTCAAGAGTTAAGGGGGGTTAAGGGGGTTTGATGCTCATGTGGGACCCACCTTATAATATCCTTCTAATGGAGGTTATGTGTAGGTGGGACCCTCCACTAACCTCCCCTTGGAGGTTCTAACTACCACCTCAAATAAAAATATGGCTAACACATATTTTTTATTCAGTTTAATTTAAAACCCCTGAAAACAAATATCCAATATCAATAAAATTAAACTGCAGTAAAGTTCTTCTTAAGAGAATATCGGCATTGCGAGTTCAATGGTGTCCTCAGATTTAAATTCTGAGCACCGGTTCAAAAGATATAAAATCCTGCTCGTACGTTTACTGAACCTACCCGAACAAAACATTGGAAAAATATTATCAGTCACCCTCAACCCACGTCAGTCGAGGTTAGGCTCTACCTAAGTGAAGCATGCCCCAAAAAAACGAATTGTACTCTCATATTTTTAATCTTAGTTACCGTTTAATTGTTATGAATTTTTCAATAATATAATTGTCACTTAATTATTTTATTTGCGGCCAAAAACTAACTTTTTCTGGTGGCCCGCACCGGCCAAAGTTAGTATCTGCTTAAATAAAGAAATCCCTCATGAGTTCATAGGTGGTCTAGGATTTTTAATCTGAGCTATTGTTTGTGAGTTATAATCATTTTAAAATTAAAATATTTTATTATTTTATTTTATTTATGCTTATCCCATTTTTGAGATTTCTAACAAGAGGCCTACGGCGAGTAAACTTTAGTCGCGCCTAGGGTAAACCTGCCATCTGGAGCACAAAGATGCCCTCAGATTTCTGATCCGAGTTACCGTTGAAGAGTTATTCTACATTTTTATTAATATTGATTATATTCATAAATTTATGCTTAACAAAACTTCGACGAATCATTCTTGGCACTCCGGGCATCAGAATTGTGCGCCAACAGAAACTGGGGACTCATAAAATTCCCATGTATTTAAAATAAATTCCATGGATTTTATAGGTCTTTAAATTCTCCCAGACTCAGAGCTTTACATCCCCATATGCTTCAACTCACACTTAGGGAACAAATGGGGGTATTGAGCATGCATCTGAGCCTCCCACTCCCATGTGCTCTCCTGGAGGTTTCCATGCTACCAAAAAAATCGCACCAGAGGTATCGACTGTCCATGTAGGACCCGCTGCTATCGATCCTCTCTCTCTACTGGAACCTCTGTGAAAGTCTCCCTGTCGTAAACGTCCAGCCCGCCATGGCTGATGATGTGGTAAGGGTCGTGCACTTATCTCCTCCGATGGGATACGTGGAAGACGTTGTGCACCCGGTACAACTGAGGAGGAAAAGATAAGAGGTAAGCCACCTTGCCAACTCTGCTGAGGACCTAGAAAGGTCCGATGAACCTCTGAGATAACTTGTTTCCTCGGCCAAATCTCCATTGACCTCATCAAGGTGAGACCCATAGAAAGACGTGGTCGCCATCCTCAAACTTCAGAGGTCTCCATATCCTGTCATCATATGACTTTTGTCTAGTCTGTACAGTCTTCGTTTAGTTCTGCATGACCTGCACCTTCTCTGTGGTAGCTCGTACCGTCTCTGGTCAGTAGGAAGTTGGCCGACTTGGTGTGTCAGTCAACGATTACCCAAATAGAGTCATGTCCCTTGGAATTACGTGGAAGACCCATCATGAAGTCCATGGATATCTCATATGTCTTCCACTTTGGGTCCTCTAAAGGCAGAACCAAGTCTGCTAGTACCTGATGCTCTTCCTTCACTTAGTGAGATATTGAGAGACAAACTCCGCTACTGCCTTCTTCATACCTGGTCACCAGTGCTGTCGTCGATGTTCCTAGTACAACTTCGTCACTCCTAGTTGTACCACTAAAGGGGATGTGTTAAAATACCTCCACAAATCCTCTTGAAGTGACAATAGTACCAAGTATGTCCTCTGAAGAAAATGGCGTGCTCCCCACCTTTAAAAAATCCATCAGGTGCCTAACCTATGGATATCCGAGCATGTCATTTCTCGCAGTCAGCGTCCCCACGCTGCACCTCCATAACTTGCTGAATAAGCAGAGGAGTGACTATATGAGACTGATTATAGGCTGCTCCATCTATGGAGAAGTCCGGTACGAATCTCCGATAGTATCCAGCCAAACCCAAGAAACTTCGTACCTACGTCACACTTCTGGGAGACTCTCAAGAAAGTACTGCTTCAATCATCACTGGATCTACTACAACTGCAGCTAAAGTAGACATCCCTCCCCCTTGGGGGGGCGTTATCCTGGAAACATATTTTGAAAATATTTCCCCATGTTCTCACACTCATGTTTGGAACTGAAAACTCAATACTCCTGCTGCCACAAGGGTAAGGCTAGCCGACTCAAGAGAGATCGACTGCCCCCTCCTATGCATGAGTTTAACCTTTGATTCCTAGGTTTCTTTTTTTCCAACGACGGAAAACCTCATCCCAACGTTGTAGATAAACCACAACCTTTTTTCCTAATACAGTCAATTTTGTATGAACTATGGTTTCCCAGTCCATACCCAAACTGACGTTGTAAGGCCTCGACGCTTCCACCAAGAGGTTCCAACCGAAACTCTCGCCTCAAGGTTTAGATCACACCGTCGGCATAAGATTTATTATCGAGTCTCCTACCAAAATTTATATCCATATGTGAGGATTAATTCAACGGCTTAACCGGAAACTCTAGGTCTGGGACAAGATTCGTGGAAGGAAGAAATGATTCATATTTATGTCTATTGATACAGCAGCTAGTAGTAGACACAGACCATACCTAATATCATTTATAGAGCCCTTGGGTCACACTCTTTGACTGCATGCAGCTATTCTATTCCCCATCCCTCCATCTCCCTAGGCCTAGCGGTGACTATAAAAGCGGGTGGTTATAACATGTCAAAATGTTCACCATATCATGCTACTCTCCAATATCTGCTTCCATGTATGCTGGCCTAAGATTCATCTATCCTTAACACTTCCTCTTCTAAAAACATTCTACATGCTCAAGTCTCTGAGACTGTCACCAGTTTCATACTTTCCAAATGCTAACATTCACTGGTTGTATCCGCTCAGCCAATGAACATTCAACCACAAAGGTTCTCTCTAGCACCCTAACATAAGTAGGAATGCATAGAGGAAAAAGTGATGGCTCGAATATCCTTAAACACACCTCACCTAGAGGTCCAAGATCTAAAGCATGGATCGTATCATATTCATCGAGTACCAGAAAAGATTGGTATGCCTCGATGAATACACAACTACCGACACGTCATCCTGCCGAGGCCGTATAAGATCTAGAAAACTCTCAACCACCTCCTCAAGCTAGCCCTCAGCCGTCTTTGGGTTGAGCTCGCCTCGTAACATGAGGGATATCAGGTTCTGAAAAACATTTAAGGCACTAAACATACAAGTTTCCTCTACTGGTACTGCCGATAGTGTCTACTGACCAACAGGCTGTGATATATTTGGCACACTGCCCGAAGGTACCCTTTTAGAAAATGGTCCAAGTACTGAAACCTCATCACTATGTGGACCATCCTCATGGTCACTCACTAAAAGACATTAGTAGATAAGATCTACATCTACTGTATTATTATCTAATCTAGGCAGAAAACTCCTGTAATCACCTCCATCCAGTCCTCTGCTGCTTGGGAATATGTCTCACCTCAAAACCTTGGAGGCCACTGCCCCTAGAAGTTGTGAAATGCACTTAGTCAGCGTGCATCATCCTCCAATGTGGATGGTAGAATCTTCTTCCCAATGGGTCATGGTGCTGTCGGGACACCACCTGAAGGTGCCAACATAGTAAGAGGGCCCTAAACTTGAGCCTCATCGCTCGATGGGCCTTCATCGTGTACTATCTCTAAAACCCAAGTTGGCTATCTATGCAGGGGAATCCTCATAAGGAACAGATGCACCAAAATCATTAAGTTATACCTGGTGATCTAACTCAAAGAGTTCACCAGAAGACTCTTGAAAACACACTCACAATCAGTGTTTTAATGCACTGAGTCGGAAATCAGATGTTCGGGTCCTGGTGTATGGATACGTCAGCCGCCACACCAACACTGGACTCCCTGGACTGAAAACCATACTCAATACACTAAATAATATTGCTTCACAGTAAGACATATCAGAGTCCTATGTTATACAGTAGAACTGACTCCTCTGAAACCAATTTGTCATGACCCATCCTCGGGGCCCGTGTCGTGACTACCCCAAGCCTTCCTTCCATAGGCCAGGGGCTGGAGACTAGCACCAAAAGAGAATTCCCGATGAAAAAGAAAGGCATTGCCTTTCAACCTATAACACACACAGTCTGAACACATGTAGTGGGAGAAACAAGTACTAATATAGAAAAGATATGTGTGCAGAAAGTAAGTGGTCCAAAATACAAACCTAACTAAACAACAAGTACAAGTACAAGTAAAAAAAGGAATACATCTCCTGGATCATCCATATGGGAATCCTACCTGAAGGGTAGGTACAGAACTTGAACAACTCTTCCCTATGGTACCTCTTGTCTAGTCCAGCTCCGATCAGCCTCTCGTCTGTCTCGCTTAGCCTCGATCACTGCTGACTGTCATCTGCACAAAACACAACAAGGTGTGGGCGATGCCCGTGCTGGGCTGAGTATAAAAATACTTAGTAGGGGACCTCGAGACCCCAAAAGGTCTCCGAAAATCCACTAAGGATAAACCATAGATGTAAGATACAATCATGAAGTATCAACCAACCTTACTTAGGTAAATTCCCATACAAATACCTAAGTTACCAATCATAGTCTGGCTCCAACTCTCGAGCCCATGCCCAACCTAGTCCACAAAGGATGGAAAGTCAATCACCACGATGATAATGGTTGAAGGACAAGACTCATTTCACATAGGTATAAAACACCTGAAGAGGTGTAGATATGATTAGTTGTAGCCTCTAAATCATCTCCTCTATCGAACACATGAAGGATCCATGAATAGTATCAGTGCTGTCAAACACACGTAGGATCCTGGTACAGAAGTCATCACTATCAAACCCATGTAGGATCCTAGAATAGTATCATTGTTGTTGAACCCACGTAGGATCCTGGTATAGAATTCATCACTGTCGAACCCATGTAGGATCCCGGTATAGAATTCACTGTTGTCGATGCCACAGAGGATCCCGGAACAGAAGTAATCATTGTCGAACCCCCGGAGGATCTCGGTACAGAAGTCATCGTTGTCAAACCCACAGAGGATCCTGTCATCTCACTCACATGCAGCCCTAGGGTTCCCACACACTACATGGTCGATTCCGAGAGGTTCCACTCTTCAAGCCAAGCGTCGATACATCAATTACCACGAAGTCTCGAGTTGATGTATCTTGTAGTTCCGTCTCATCATATGGAACCCAAAGCGACAGACAGCGCGTCAATCAGACGCTCGGTCTGTGAGTTATTGGCATTTCTGTTCCAGGGACCCGGTTGGTTTTTAGGCTCAAACCAACCTGATCGTACCCCAACCATGTCTGAACCTCAAGTAGAGTATGCCCAAAAAATCTTCCCACTTCAAGAATTCCATCACCACAGAAGGTTCGTCGATTGAACACTCATAGCCCAAGATGCGGGCTAAAATCTGTAAATGGTCGTAGCGGGTCCGGGTCCGATCCGAACATGGCTGACTGACCCAACCCGACCCATCCCGAACCGAGTTCTGACCCGGTCCGCGGGTGCGGCTCGACCCGAGTGGTCGGCCCGAACCAAAGGAGCGACCCGACCCTAAGTGGCGGCCCGACCCAAAGGTGCGGCCCGGCCTGAAGGTGCGTCCCGACCTTAGGGCGGCCCAGCCTATGGCAGCCTGGCTGAGGGGCGGCCCGGCCGTGGGGGACCGGCCGAGGGAGGCCAGGACGAGGGGCGGCCCAACTGTGGCAGCCTGGCTGCAGGGCAGCCCAGCCGACCACGCACGGGAGGGGATGCCACCCCCACCCCCCCCCCCCCCCCGGTTCGTCGAACAGAACCGGCACATTGCACTGGTTAAGGTGTTGCGGGACCCGAGTGGTCTGATGTTCCTTCTCCACAGTGGCTCGGTTGGCCGGTCACCACTGCGGCGCGACGGCGTTGCGGTTCTCCTGTCCTCCGCATGGCACGAAGACGCCGCGCCCCCACCATCGTGGCCGGACCTGGCCACGACCTTCAGCTCCACAGTGCGGCGTGACGGCTCTGCGCTTCTCCATCTGTCGCGGCCCTCCTGGACGTGGTTCCTCTCCGGTGTGGTGCACCAGGGCCACACCCCTTTGCTGCGACCCACCCTGACTATGGTTCCGCACCTCTGGCACGGTGCGGCACGACGACACCACACCTCTTTCGTCCATCGTGGACCTCCCATCCGCGGTTCTTCTCTAGCGTCGTGCGATTGCACCGCGCCCTTCCAGCTCTGCCTCCATCTTCAACCAAACAAGAATCAACAGAGGGACGTTGGGCCATGTTTTTTTGGCCCGTGCCCTCCGCATTAGTTGATAAGAAGTGTCCATCATCGAACCATAACAATTGATGAGGAATGAGGATTTAATTTAATTAAAACAAACCTCTACCTCGTAATTTTCGTTCTTTGATGATCTCGGGAAAAGGGCGGATGTCGATTCGTCGATTGTCGTGTTCGTCACACACTCTCAATTCTCAATCTCATGTGTCGTAAAGGATGAAGGCTACTCATCGTTGGCGGATGATCGTTTGAAAGTGACGTCGTCGTTGGAGACTTTCTTCGTCAGCGACGTCTTCTCCTTTGACGCAGATGAAGGTCATTGGAGATGTCGTGGGCGTTGCTTCCCTTTCCTTGCCTTTGTTGAAGAACGATGAAGAAGATGGCATCGTCGTGCTTCGATGGCGGAAAGGCCATTCTTCGTGGTTTTGTTGGGAAGAATTCTCTATCTATTTCTCCAAGGTTCCACCAAAGTATTATGTGCCAACCAATATAATATCTTTGTCTATTATTTTATTCATGACATGAATTCAAAAGAAATAAAATTGTTCCAATTAACTAAGAGAAGTTCAATCAATTAATTGCTTGGGTTGGCACAAAATTAATGGGGATGGTGGAGAGACTCAATTATTGAGAGATAGTTTTATCCACATAAATGGGGAGTTCAAGAGTTAAGGGCGGTTAAGGGGTTTTGAATCTCGTGTGGGCCCCACCTTATAACATCTTCCCAAGGGAGGTTATGTGCAGTTGGACCCCTCCACTAACCTCCCCTTGGAGGTTCTAACTACCACCCCAAATAAAAATATGGCTAACACATATTTTTATTTAGTTTAATTAAAAACCCCTGAAAACTAGCTTCCAATCTCAATAAAACACAACTGCAGTAAAGGTCTTCTTAAGAGAATATCGGCACTGCGAGTTCAACGGTGTCCTCAGATTTTAATTCAGAGCACTCGTTCAAAAGATATAAAATCCCGCTCATACGTTTACTGAACATACTCGAAAAAAAAAATCGGAAAAATATTATCAGTCACCCTCAACCCATGCCGGTTGAGTTTAGGCTCTAGAAAAGTGAAACTCGCCTCAACTAACCCAACAGTACACTCATATTATCAATCTGAGTTACTGTTTAGATGTTATGAATTTTAAAATAAAATAATTGTCAATTAATTATTTTATTTGCGGCCAAAAACTAACTTTTTCGGGTGGCCCACTGATAAAACACTATTTCATTGAATATTTCATTGATAATAAATGATATCATTTCTTAACATTGTGTTAAATATGTTTAATTAGAAAGTATTTGGGATTAGATCATTCATTTAAATATTTGATGAAAATTCCAGTTTTACCATTTATAGTTCACTGTAGTATTTCGAAGATAAATATTTTTATATTTACTATTTGAATTTGAAATTTTGTAACAGAATTACTATCTTAAGTATCCACAACTTTTATTCAGGACACTAGAGCTAAAGAGTACATTTGGTTGTTGAAAATGGTCCATGAATTCAAAGTTGGTCTGGGATCGCCAGAATGGAGAAGTTTCTGTATTTCGGCCATAACTCCTTCATATGGGCCTGTATTGAGCCCAAATTTGGAGAGGAGACAGAGGACCCGTGTCCTCACATTTGATCCTTCTGGAAGGCCGGACAATTCACGAGTTTTGGTGGTAAAATGGGCGGTTCAATTTGCATTAAAATATTTGGCCGAATTTCCACATTCACAATTGAAACCACTTGTAACATCTCCTCCACTCCCCTCTATAAATTGGAGTTTTTATCATTTGGAGGGGTTGGTACGTGAATTGGGAGATTGGAGGCAGAGGATAATTTGTTTCACCCAAGTTCTCCAACCATTGTAAGAGGGGTAACTCTTGAAGCAAGGATTCCCTTATCGAAGCCTCCTTCTCTTCTTCATTTTGTAATGTTTTCATTTGTGTAATAAACATAATTGTTATTATTTTATTTCTTCTATTTTCTTCTGTTTTGTTTAAATTTAATCTTATCTTAATCTTCCTCTTTGGGCTGGAATTATTGAGTAGAAGCGTTATTGGGTTATACCCATTAGAAACATTTGCACATGCAAAACGCTTCTACGATGATTACGCCACACATGAAAGAGTAGTCTTTTAGTAATCGATCTATCTTCTACCTTATTCATTTAATTATTTTGAATAAATGAGATACTATAATTCACATAATATGATCTATGAATTGTGTTTTTAAATTACAAGAAACTAAGCAAGAAATTGAACAATTAACACAAAAACACGCGAGGTTTTGATTTTGTGTAAATTGTGAGAGTGTAATCTTAATCGGTAATACAAGACCACACGGGATAAATTTGTAGAGTTCAAATATAATCACTAAACACAATTCATCCTCATTTCCAGAATGGATATGTTCTCTAATTAACCAATGACCATAATCTATCTTTAGAACAACAATCAAAGCAGGGTGCTGCGATTGCGTGTTCCGAAGCTAGCCTAGGGTTTAAATAATTCCATCCTTGTGGTTAAGTTAACTCTCATAGGGTTCGAGGGATAACGAATTAGGGGATCATAATTGAGTGGATATTGATTTAAATGATAATGATTAATAAGTGAATGAATAGGTAGAGTTAGATCGATTACGCCTTTTAAACGAGATTTCTAAAAAAACATCTTCTTGTTGTGTCTTTTTAATCAAACATCATTTCAAAATTAAAAACAAAAAAAATGCAATCATCTTCCAGCAAACTTCTTCTAGATCTATAAACTATAAAAAAACCCCATCCATTCAACTAGTGTTTTTATTCTCTTTTATTTTATTTTTTAGAATACCTTTAAGAAGTTGTTTTAATTCACTTCCTCCTTTGAGAGACGACCTTGGTCAGCCACTCTGCTGCACCTAAGTACCCCAAAATCACACTAATCATTTGAGGGTACCCATGACAGTGCTCTTTCAAATTGGTGCCGTTTCCAGGGAGGCAAGTAATTATTTCAACCAATTAGAGGTATTTATTTTATTTTACATTTTATTCTCTTCCTCTCTTCTTTCTTCCTTCTTTACCCAATCTGATTTTTCTTCCTCTTCTTTTATTTTCTTCTACTTCTTTTTGGATCATCAACTCAAACTTCTCATTTTTATTTTACTATGTTCCACTTTATTTCTTTTCATTTTTATTTGATCTATGACACTAAATAATTCTGAAGATCCCTTAGATCTTGACCCTGAGATTGAACGTAGCCTTAGGGCTTGAATCAGAAATTCTCAGTCTACGGGAAGTTTCAATATTCAACATGTTGGTGAATTCCTCTTTTTTGGAAACATTGAAATTGGAAGAAATTCAAATTCAAACACAAAAGAGGAACCAATGGATGAAAACAATGGAAATGAACTTAATAGAACCATTCGATAATTGGTTGCACCTGATGTCAACTATCAACCAAATTGTATTGTATACCCAAATCTCGAATCGGAATTTGAACTAAAATATGGGTTAATTCACTTACTTCCAAAGTTTCATGGCCTCTCTGGTGGGGATCCTAATAAACATTTGAAAGAATTTAATGTGGTTTGATCAACCCTAAAACCAAGAAATGTTTCTGAAGATCAAATCAAATTAAGAGCATTCCCATTCTCACTTGATGGAGCTACAAAAGACTGGATGTATTATTTGCAACCTGAAGATGTAACATGTTGGAATGATTTGAAACATCTTTTCTTGCAATGATTTTTTCCAGCATCAAGGACCACATCCATTCGAAAGGAGATATCGGGGATCAATCAAGAACAAGGGGAGTCAATGTATGAGTACTAGGAGCAATTCAAGAAGTTGTGTGCAAGCTGCCCACATCACCAAATCAGTGAGCAACTACTCATCCAGTACTTCTATGAAGGACTCACACCCATGGAGAGGATCATGGTGGATGATGAAGTTGGAGGAGCATTGGTAGACAAGACACCAGTAGCTGCACGAGCATTGATCGACAAGATGGCTCAAAACTCCCAACAATTCGGTGATAGAGGTATACCACATGTCCGGGGAGTACATCAATTAAGCCCTTCTTCTCTTGAAAGTCATTTGATTGATACTAAGTTAGAATAATTGACAACTATGGTGAGGCAGATTTCATTTGCTCAGAAGACATCCCAACCCCCTCCTTCAAGGACATGTGGCATTTGCACTGAGACATGCCACCCAACTAACTGTTTCCCACAACTACAAGAGACAGAAGATTGTGCAGCAGTGTTCCCTGGGAGACCATTTCAGCAGCAACAACAACAACCATATCCCCAAAATAAGTTTGATACAGTATACAACCAAGGGTGGAAATATTAGTCAGACATGAGATATGGCTCTGGACACCAACAAAGGCCCCCTTTTCAACCAAACTTCCACCAGCCTCCACCTTACCAACAGGGTTTCCAACAACCCCAAAGGAGATTCGAAGCTCAAACATCAACGAGTCAGCAACAAGGGAATATCCAACACAAGGTAGACTCTAACACTGATGATCTTTTGAAACAAATTGTTCTTAATCAACAGAATGAGCAGAAGAGTCAAGGTTCGGAGCTGAGAGAGTTGAAGACTCAAATGAGTCAGATTGCCACCGCCCTCCATGAACTTGTGAGTAAGAATTCTGAAAATCTACCTTCCCAACCCACTCCAAATCCAAAGGGGAATGTTAGTTCCATCACATTGATAAGTGGGAAGCAAATGAACGATACATCTGGACCTACCATTCCACCGGGATTCACCTCTACTCTAGAGAAGCCGCATTCCATACCAACTGATTAGAAATCCAAGGAGAAAGATAAAGGTAAGAAAAAGATTGATGATGTACCTCCTAAACCCCTTCCTTTTCCAAACAGGGTTGTTCAAACCAAGAAGATGGCTGAAGAAGCAATGAAAAAGGAGGTTTTGACACATTCAAGCGTGTGGAGATCAACATTCCTCTACTTGAAGCCATTAAGAAAATTCCAAGGTATGAAAAATTATTAAAAGAACTCTGTACCAATCGAAGAGGGCTCAAGGGAAATGGGAGGATCAACCTTGGAAGGAATGTCTCAGCACTCATTACACCAACTCTAGCAATGCCAACAAAGTGCAAGGATCCAGGGACATTCACCATCCCATGTACCATAGGGGAGTTGCACTTCTCTGATGCTCTTTGTGATTTAGGAGATTCAATAAATGTGATGCCTCACTCTGTATTCTCGTCCTTGCAGGTTGGTGAGTTGAATCCAACAAGAGTAGTGGTGCAATTGGCGAATAGAGCTACGACATATCCAGCGGGAGTCCTTGAGGATGTACTTGTCCGGGTAAGAGACATGATCTTTCCAGCGGATTTCTATGTTCTTAACATGGAGGATGATCAGGTAAGTTATCATGCCCCCATTAACTTATGTAGTCCCTTCCTCAAAAATGAAAAAACTATCATAAATTTCAATAAGGGTACACTTTCCATGGAATTTGGGGATGAAGTTGTGATATTTAATGTTATGGATTCCATGAAGTACCCTTCTGAGGACTATTCTGCTTTTGTTATCTCCCATTTTGAACCACCAAGTAAAAACTCCATGGATTTTGATTGTCCTATGCTTAGGGAGATTATGAGTATTGGTTCTGGTTTAATGTCTAAGAGAACTTTTACACCTGTTTCTAATGAACAAGACTCTCTAAGATTTGATTTTGAAATGGATTCATATTCTGATCTTGTTCATGTGAATTCTGATTATGACATGGCTACAGAGTATGCTGATGGATTTGATGCTTTATTCTCTGATTTTGATGATGTATATTCTGATACCGATGCTCTTTCTGCACATATTTCGGTTCCTTCAATGTCTTCATCCATACTACACCCTCCTTCATTAGAACTCAATCCATTGCCACCAAATCTAAAATACTCATACTTGTTGAGTGGTGAGAGATTACCTGTTATCATTTCTAACAATCACCCTTTTGAACATGAAGAAAAGCTTTTGAATATTTTGAGGGAGAACATCAGGGCGATTGGGTGGACCTTGGCTGACATATCAGGTATTAGCCCCTCCATTTTCATGAATAAGATTCTCTTGGAGGATGGGGATAAACCGGTGAGACAGCCACAAAGGAGACTCAATCCCACCCTCCTGGAAGTTGTTAAAAAAGAAGTTGAGAAATTTCTCGAGGTAGGTATAATCTTTCCCATTTCAGATTCTCAGTGGGTAAGTCCTATTCAGCTTGTTCCTAAGAAGATTGGTGTTACTGTTGTTAAAAATGAGAAAGATGAGTTAGTTCCAATGAGGGTGAAAAATAGTTGGCATGTGTGTATTGATTATAGGAAACTAGATCAGTCCACTCGCAAGGACCATTTCCCCCTCCCATTTATTGATCAGATGCTTGAGAGACTAGCTGGGAAGACACACTATTGTTTCTTGGATGGGTTTTCTGGATATTTTCAGGTTCCTATAGCTCCAGAGGATCAGGAGAAGACTACATTCACCTATCCCTTTGGCACATTTGCCTACCGGAGGATTCCATTTGGACTTTGCAACACCCCAGGTACCTTCCAGAGATGTATGGTGAGTATTTTTTCTGATTTAATTGAGACCTGCATGGAGGTATTTATGGATGATTTTACAGTGTATGGGTCTTCATTTGTTGAATGTCTAACTAGTTTGGGAAAGGTGTTGAATCGTTGTATTGAGAAGAATCTGGTCCTGAACTTTGAAAAGTGTCATTTCATGGTAGAGCATGGCATTGTCTTAGGGCATGTAATGTCAAAACATGGGATAGAGGTTGATAGATCAAAGGTAGATATTATTTCATCCTTACCATATCCTTCATGTGTGTGTGATGTTAGATCTTTCCTAGGTCATTCAGGATTTTATCGGCGCTTCATCAAAGATTTTAGTAAGATTTCTCTTCCTATGTAAATATTACTTCAAAAGGATTCTGATTTTGTGTTTGATGTTTCTTGCAGGAATTCATTCGATGAGCTAAAACAATGTCGGACCACTCCACCTATCATACAGCCCCCAAGGTGGGAGATTCCTTTTGAGATTATGTGTGACGCCTCCAACTTCGCGGTTGGAGCCGTCTTATCTCAGAGGGTGGAGGGGCGTTCACATGTGATTGCCTATGCATCAAGGACATTGGATTCAGCCCAATCAAACTACACAACCACGGAAAAGGGGTTTCTTGCTGTCATATTTGCTTTAGATAAATTCTGTTCATATTTATTGGGCTCTAAAGTAGTTGTTTTTTCTGACCATGCAGCTTTGAGGTACCTCCTGAAAAAGCCAGATGCAAAGCCACGACTTATCCGTTGGATGCTCCTTCTTCAAGAGTTTGACCTTGAGATAAAGGACAGTAAGGGGTCAGATAATTTGGTGGTGGACCACATGAGTAGGCTTAATCACACACTAGAGGATGACACCTTGGACCAGGTACCACTTCAGGACACTTTTCCTGATGAGCATCTCTATACCATCTCAGGTATGCATCCTTGGTATGCTGATTTAGTTAACTACCTTGTTTCTTATGAAATCCTTGAAAATTTAAAGAAACATCAAGTCCAAAAATTAAAGAGTGAGTCAAGATTTTATGATTTGGATGATCCATACTTATGGCGCATGTGTAGTGACCAAGTCATTTGGAGGTGTGTTCCCGATCATGAGTTTGAGTTTGTTTTGGATTTCTGTCATACACTTGCTTGTGGTGGACACTTTGGACCCCAACAGATAGCTAGGAAGGTTTTGGAATCTGGATTATATTGGCCTAGATTATTCCATGATGCCCATGTGTTTTGTAATTCATGCTCTCGTTGCCAACACACTAAGAACATTTCTAAGAGACATGAGATGCCCCAACAACCCATACTATTCTGTGAGATTTTTGATGTATGGGGAATTGATTTTATGGGTCCCTTTCCTAGTTCATTTGGATTTTTATATATTTTGGTTGCTGTTGATTATGTGAGTAAATGGGTGGAGGCTAAGGCCACCAGGACTGACGATTCTCATGTTGTAGTGGATTTTGTCAAGGCTGAAATTTTCTGCAGGTTTGGAGTACCAAAGGCCATCATCAGTGACCAAGGGACACACTTTTGCAATAGTAATTTTGATTCCCTCCTTCCAAAGTATGGGGTGACACACAAAACATCAACAACATACCACCCCCAAACAAATGGTCAGGCTGATGTTTCAAATCGTGAGTTGAAACAAATCTTGGAGAAAACCGTGCAACCAAATAGGAAGGATTGGAGCAAGCGCTTGGATGATGCATTGTGGGCTTATAAAACAGAATACAAGACCCCCATTGGTATGTCCCCATTTCGGATTGTTTTTGGGAATGCATGTCATCTACCCGTGGAAGTCGAGAATCGGGCATATTGGGCTATAAAGAAACGCAACATGGATTTGGACCAAGCCGGAATTCAAAGGAAGTATCAAATTCAAGAGCTTGAGGAGATTCGACTGTCATCATATGAGAACTCAAGGCTCTATAAGGAAAGATCAAAAGCAGCTCATGACAAAATGATCCAACAAAGGGAGTTTCATGTTGGAGAGAAAGTCCTTCTCTACAGTTGAGCACATCAGGTTGTTCCTAACCCTTTCACTTTTATATTATTTTTCATATTTAAAAATTATTCATTTCATGTGCATATATCATCTCATAGGTTCACATTGAGGACAATGCAATATTTTAAGTGTGGGGGAGGGAACCTTTTAGTTTAGTAATTTCAATTGCTTTCCTGTTAAAAAAACCCAAAAAATTGTGTGTTTTTCAAATTTTGTGTGTTTATTTTACAATTTTCTGTATGTTTTTGAAACTTTTGAGCTGAAATAATTCTCATAACCATTTTTAAATACATATCAATAAGTAAAACAATTTACCCCTTGAAACTAAGCTTAAATGAATGCTGAAATGACTTTGTTTCAAGTCCAAATATTTAGTAATTTCATGGAAAGTACACCGAATTTTGAATCCCATGACACATCTCACTGTCTTTATATTTGAAATCACTTTCTTGTGAGGCGTCTGAACCATTATTTTCATATTCTTTACATTCACCTCACTTCTTGAGAGAACCAAACCATGCTTGATTTAACCAAAATTTGATTTATTCATGTCAAAACTTGAGGGTTTGAGGTACTTATGTTTAAATGATTGAGGCATTTGTTTGGTATTAAATCCCCTATTTCAAAGAATACTTTTTTATAATGGCCTACCTTGAATATTTAATCCTTTTAGCCCTTAGAAGTCATGCACAGCCCGTTAGGTTAGCCACATTACAAGCCAATTTTCCCTATCCAACCAACTCTTGAAGTAAAATTTCATAATCTAGTTGAGCTTAAGTGTGGGGGATTTTGTCTTGTGTTTTGCCACCACATTCTGTGATACTTTGGGTGGAAAATTAAATTCTGAAGAGATGTGTTTGCTGCTGAAGAAATTCATTATATTGAAAGTTGTCCCTTTTCTGAAGCTTTCATGAAAAGTGAAGTTGTGCCTTTTCTGGAGCTTCTAATTGAGTTGGAAAGCTGTGCCCATATGGAGCTTTCAAGAAAATCATGTTTGAGAAGATTGAAATTTTTTATGCTGAAATGATGAATGGTGTAAACCTTTCATGACTTTTCATGATGTTGGAGCTGAATTGATACTATGGGGATTGAGGAGAAGACCACATTTAAGTGAAAATTAGATTAATGCAATTTTTCTTCAAAAGAGTCAAGCCCTCCTCATTCAGCCTCAGAGTTTTTCACATCTTAGTCCTACCAACCGAAAGCCGCAAAACAACCCTGAAAATTCCTCATGATAAACATATGTCCTTGACTCACATCGGGTAGCAATGTAGGAATCTATCAAGAATATGGTGACCCTTGTATGAGTTTGGATGAGGAAGACATTGCAAAAAAATTGATATTTGAGTGATGAGAGAAAATTCAAGCGAGGTAAGTGTTTTGTGCATGGGAGGATAAATAAAGTGGAAATATATTGAATGATATAAATGAAGAACTTGAAATAATGGTTTTTTACGAGGCATGATATCTTTTGTTTCTTGGGGTGTAATTGTTTGATCTCAAGGATATGTGTTTTAAAATTGTTTTTTATTTGATATTAATGATTACTTGATATGAGGTTTCTCCCAGGAGTGAAAAAGGGTAAGTGTGGGGGAGTTGATAAAACACTATTTTATTGAATATTTCTTTGATAATAAATGATATAATTTCCTCACATTGTGTTAAATATGTTTAATTAGAAAGTATTTGGGATTAGATCATTCATTTGAATATTTGATGAAAATTCCAGTTTTACGCTTTATAGTTCACTGTAGTATTTCGAAGATAAATATTTTTATATTGATTATTTGAATTTTAAATATTGTAACCGTGTTCCTAACTTAATTATCTACAACTTTTATTCAGGACACGAGAGCTAAAGAGTTCATTTGGTAGTTGAAAATGGGCCATGAAGTCAAAGTTGGGCTGGGCTCGCCAGAATGGAGAAGCTTCTGTATTTCGGTCATAACGCCTTCATATGGGCCTGTATTGAGCCCAACTTTGGAGAGGAGACAGAGTACCCGTATCCTCACATTTGATCCTTCTGGAAGGCCGGCTAATGCATGCTTTTTTGTGGTCAAATGGGCGGTGTAATTTTCATTAAAATATTTTTCCTAATTTCCACATTCACACTTGAAACTACTTGTAACCTCTCCTCCACTCCCCTCTATAAATTGGAGTTTTTCTCATTTGGAGGGGTTGGGACGTGCATTGGGAGATTGGAG
Organism: Viscum album; assembly: GCA_963277665.1. Lineage (NCBI taxonomy): Eukaryota > Viridiplantae > Streptophyta > Magnoliopsida > Santalales > Viscaceae > Viscum > Viscum album. Next base: position 652,189,203 of record OY728133.1, on the reverse strand, counting down.
GCAGAGGATAATTTGTTTCACCCAAATTCTCCAACCATTGTAAGAGGGGTAGCTCTTGAAGCAAGGATCCCCTTATCGAAGCCTCCTTCTCTTCTTTATTTTGTAATGTTTTCATTTTTGTAATAAACTTCATTGTTCTTATTTTATTTATTCTCTTTTCTTCTATTTTGTTTAAATTTCTTCTTCTATTAATCTTCCTCTTTGGGCTGGAATTATTGAGTAGAAGCGTTATTGGGTTATACCCATTATAAACTTTTGCACATGCAAAACGCTTCTACGATGATTACGTCACCCATGGAAGTGTAGTCTTTTAGTAATCGATCTATCTTCTAACTTATTCATTTAATTATTTTGAATTAATGAGCTACTGTAATTAACATAATATGATCCATGAATTTTGTTTTTAAATTACAAGAAACTAAGCAAGCAATTGAACAATTTACACAAAAACACGCGAGGTCGGGATTCTGTGTAAATTGTGAGAGCGTAATCTTAATCGGTAATACAAGACCACACGGGATAAATTTGTAGAGTTCAAATATAATCCCTAAACACAATTAATCCTCATTTACAGAATGGATATGTTCTCTAATTAACCACTGACCATAATCTATCTTTAGAACAACAATCAAAGTAGGGTGCTGCGATTGCGTGTTCCGAAGCTAGCCTAGGGTTTAAATAATTTCATCCTTGTGGTTAAGTTAACTCTCGTAAGGTTCGAGGGATAAAAAATTAAGGGATCATAATTCAGTGGATATTGATTTAAATGATAATGATTAATAAGTGAATGAATAGGTAGAGTTAGATCGATTATGCCTTTTAAAATAGATTTCTATAAAAACATCTTCTTGTTGTGTCTTTTTAATCAAACATCATTTCAAAATTAAAAACAAAAAAAATGCAATCTTCTTCCAGCAAACTTATTCTAGATCTATAAACTATAAAAGAAACCCCATCCATTCAATTAGTGTTTTTATTCTCTTTTATTTTATTTTTTATAATACCTCTAAGAAGTTGTTTTAATTCACTTCCTCCTTTGAGAGACGACCTTGGTCAGCCACTCTGCTGCACCTAAGTACCCCAAAATCACACATATCATTTGAGGGCACCCACGACAGTGCTCTTTCACCCACGCTGGCCAAAGATAGTATCTTCTCAAATAAAACAAGCCCTCACGAGTTCCGCAGTGGTCTCGGATTTTCAATTCGAGCTACTGTTTTTGAGTTATTAGTATTTGAAAAATAAAATATATTATATTATTATTTTATTAACAATTACTCCATTTTTTGGATTTCTCATAGGAGGCCCGCACCTACTAAACATAAGTCGCGCCTAGGGTAAACACGCCATCTTGAGCACAACGGTGCCCTCATATTTCTGATCCGAGTAACATTTTAAGTGTTATTCCACTTTTTCAGTAAAACTTCTTATGCGTGTTAATTATTGCTTAACAAAACTTCGACGAATAATTCAGGGCACTCCAGGCCTCTGAATCATGTGCCTTCAAAAACTGCGGACTCGTAAAATTTCTATGTATTTAAGAAAAAAAAATTACTTGGAATTTCTAGGTATTTACAAATTTCTTCCATTGGGTATGTTTTCAATTCTCCCTTCATGAAAATTATTTAAAAAACAATAGCTTTTTCCTCTTGATAACTAAATCATTTCATTAGAAGTACACTAAAAGAAGCTCAGCCATGGGTTCAGAGACCCATGACCCCAAAATTTATTAAAAAATTGTAAAGTTACAAGACACATGAGAAAATTATTACATGTGAAGTACCACATATAGATAGAAAACTCAAAAACACATCCAAACATTACCTTTTTCTAGACTGGCCTCAACCCCTAGACCCTCCCCAATTAGTAGGATGGCACCCTCGCCCCCATTCCATTACAGCTTCATTCTCTGTAGAACCTCAATATTATGCAATTCAGCTTCTTCAAGAGATTCTTTCCCATGCAACATTGAATGCCCAACTTCAGCAGAGGCGAAACCATGCTGGTGACCAATACCAGTAGGAGACACCTCATGTAGTTCCTGAGGATCCTCCTATACATCCTTAGAGTCCTGCACATCATTGAGAGAATGTGAAGCATTTTGAACTGTATGTTCCATCTACTTTGGGAACTCCAAACCGTAAACAGAAGTTGTTGTCGAGGAAGAGCATATTCGATTACTTCATCCTGCATTCTTGAGTCCTTCAAGATTAATAAAATCAAACTCAGTAGTACTAATAGACTCTAACATGGAAAAGAAATTGACAACTAGTTTTATAGGTTCTTGCAACACCTCATCACTAGATGTATCCATTGGAGCAACATCCAGATTAGTCTCCCTCTAATCCAAATCCATTGGAGGAGATCGTCACTCCAAAATAGTAGGAGGAGCTCTTGCCATAATATCAACCTATGTATGTGAAGAAGATCGCGCCAGACCCTCCCCCCTGGAACACCTTGCTGACCAGAATCCTTCTCAACAAAACCAGCTTTATCCATCAGTACACCCTCCTGAATCCCCTACTGTACAACAAATTCTCTTATAGCAACACTATCCATCAACAGATCAACTTCCATCTAAGTTCCCATATTGGCCACCTGAATCTCATCATGAATAATTGGACATTCCCTTGACTTCTTAGGCATTACCAGCTGGAATCCATCATCATCAAAGACCGTCATCTTAACCTTCCTATAAGTCGAGGCCAATTCAGTATGGTCAAACTCTATATTTACATCATTCTGGATAGCATCCTCATTCTCTTATTTATACCCTTCCTCCTCCTGAGCAAGCGTAGATAAACCATGGTGGAAAGCAGTAGTAATAGCTTTCTGAAATTCAGTAGGCTTAGTATGTTGGATAGCTGCCTCATGCTCTGATTGGTGCCCTTCCTCCTCCTCAGCCATACCAGCCTAGGACCTGTTATCAATACCCCCGATGATTCCAATGGTAGCCTTCTCCAATAATTTATCCTTCACTGGCACAGCTGCAGCAGTAGCCAGCTGAAATTCAGCAGGCTTAGAAAAACCATGCTGGATAGCCTCAACAAATGAGAATGTGCCAGTATTTTGAGTATACTTCCCCCTAAAAACATGCTTGTAACCATTCTGTACAATTGGTTTCTTTTTGCACTGATCAGAGGTATAACCCAAAGATTTACCAAGTGAGGATTTTATATTCCTACGACATTGCACAAAAGTATGACCAATACATAAACAAGACTTACAAAATGCAGGCAACCACTCATATTGTATAGCATGTTCTAACTTAAACTCACCTGAAAAAAGGAAGATAGTTTCAATAAGAACTTGAAATAAATAAATATCTACAAAAAACACGAGCAAAATGACTATATCTAGGATGTTCTGTTTCCTTATCAACCTTGATCGGAAAACCAACATCGGAGGCAACCTCCCATAAAACCGATGGATGCCAGAAAAACCAGTTTAAACCCCTAATTTGAATCCAAGTTTGAGTGGAGGAGTTCTTAATTGCAAGTGGACTTGCTAATGGATCCCACTATTGAACCATGATGTAACCAGGTTTCAGAAAAACCAGTCCAAAACTCCAGGCAACATTTTTCAATTCCTTCTACGGAAAAACAATATGGAACGTACCTCTACCAATTGATATCAAATGCCAGTCATTAAAACCCCAGCTCTGGGCGAAGCGAGTTCTCACTTCATTAACCCTCAAAGGGGCATCACTCTAAGTTCCCGATAACCTTGAAAGGATGGAGAACCTAAATTCTTCAAGATGAGCTTCCAACACTTTCAGACTTGCTTCAACTAATGTAATCGAGCCGTTTTTGGTAATTTGTTTATTTAATGAGGAAGATTCAATCTGAGATTCATTGAAAAGCCTATTCTGGGAGGCCAAACCCTCAGACATCCTTTTAGGTTTAATCAAATATTACTTTACCGCATCCATATGACATGATGAAATCCCACCACCCATAGCCACCACCTTCGCGGGGGGAATTAAGACATCTTTAGGATCAAAGTAGCAATCCAGTAGATTCGCCACTCATCATCAGCTTGAAGAACGCCCAGCTGTTGTTGTGCGAGAAGTCTCCCGCATTTCCTCCCTCACTTCATCAGAATTATATTATAGTAAATTTATTCAATAACATATATTCATTCAATACTTGACTCCATTAACCATTGTCTTTAACTGAAACAAGTATTAAATGAAATCATTATCTAGAAATATTTCATTAATTTCAAGGTTTAATGAAACATTCAATTTAATTATATTTACCTACTCTGGCATCAAGAATACTTTGTTTCAAAACCGTATGACTGTTTAATTTAGAAAATCATCTACAATAATGATATAAATTACTCCCTCCAAATAATTTGTAAATTCTTTTGTCCCAAAACATAGGAAAATCCCTTCTCATTTAAATTAATTTCTCACAACCCGTCCCCCGGGGCCCGTTCCGTGACTACCCCAAACCCGCCCTCCATAGCCGGGAAGTAAACCGTGTGTCATGATTGGAGACAATCGAAGAAGGAACTCCTTGTATCCGCACAATCTTCTGCACATAGAGGCATCCAAATCTCTCTATTGGACCCTGATGTCTAATCGGTAGGAAGTGGGCCGACATGGTGAGTCGGTCGACGATCACCCAGATAGAGACATGACCTCTGGATGTACGTGGAATACCCATCATGAAGTCCATGGATATCTTATCCCACTTCCACTATAGAACCTCTAATGGTTAAACCGAGCATGTTGGTAACAGGTGCTCTGCCTTCACTTGCTAACAAGTGAGGCATCGAGAGACAAACTCTTAAACTTATTTCTTCATACCTGGCCACCAGTTCTATTGTCGAAGGTCCTGGTACATCTTCACTACTCCTGGATGTACCTCTAAAGGGGATGTGTGGAACTCCCTCAACACTTCTCCTGAAGTGACACTGGTACCATATTATGTCTTCTAAAGAGAATGACGTGCTCCCCACCTTTATGAAATCCATTAGGTGCTTGCCCTGTGGATATCTGAGCACATCGTGTCTCGCAAACAGCATCCCCATGTTGTGCCTCCCTGACTCAATGAAGAAGTGGGGGAGTGACTATAAGGGACTAAAGGAAAACTTCTCCATCTCTATCAACAAAGGATATCTGTAAAGTAGCCAGCAGCTCTGCCACCTCACCTAGTAGCTGTATACCAGATCTCCTACTGAGTGCATCTGCAACAATGTTACCCTTCCAGGATTATAGAATATTTTGAATTCATAGTATTGGAGGAACTCAAGCCAATGTCATTGTCTCAGTTTTAGTTCCTTCTGATGGAAGATATACCTGAGAATCTTGTGATCAGACTACACTATAAAACGTTCTCCCATCAGATAGTGTCGCCACATCTTCAAGGTGAAGACCACTCCTACTAACTCCAGCTCATGGGTAGCATAGTTCTGCTCGTGCTGTCTCAGCTATCGAGAACCATATGCAATCACAACTCACTACTGCATCACGACACACCTAAGTCTGGTCCCTAATGAATCATAATATACTAAGAACCCTACGCCTTCCTATGGAGGCCTCAAGATGGGGGGCACTAGTCATCCTCTACCTGAGCTCCTAAAAGCTCTGTTGGCATCTATCTGGCCAAACGAAGGGTTTCCCCTTCTTTGTCAAGGATGATAGTGGTGCTGCAACTCTGGAGAAGGCTGGAACAAACCTCTGGTAGTATCCAGCAAATCCCAGGAAACTTTGTACCTCTATTACACTCCAGGGTGGCTTCCAAGCAAGTACCACCTCAATATTTGCAGGATCCACTAAAAATCCAGCCTCTGAGATGACATGTCCCAAAAAGTAAACCTCTTGAATCCTAAACTAGAACTTCGAGAGCTTACCATAATACGGGTTCTCTTGGAGTGTGTCCAGTACTACCTACAAATGGTAGGCATGCTCCTCCTCAGTGGTTGAGTAAATCAGAATGACGTCGATGTAGACTACGACAAAGCGATCGAGGTATGGTTGGAAGATCATGTTCATGAGTACCATGAACACTGCTAGAGCATTTTTTATGCCTAATGGAAAAACAAAGAACTCATAGTGGTCATACCAACATCTAAAGGTCATCTTCCACACATCCTTGTCTCGAACTCTGAGCTAGTTACAGCCTGATCTGAGGTCTATATTCAAGAACCACGTTGCTCCCTTCAGCTAATCAAAGAGGTCGTCAATCCCCGAGAGTGGGAACCTGTTCTTCATAGTCACCTGGTTTAGGTGAAGGTAGTTGACACAATTCCTCAAGCTCCCATCTTCCCTCTTGGTGAAATAAATCGGGGTTTTCCATGGAGAAACACCGGGCCAGATGAATCCCTTCTCGTGTAAGTCCTATAGTTGTACCCACAGCTCATGAAGCTCTTTGGGAGCCATCCGATATGCTGGTGTAGATATCGATGTTGTCCCGGGGTACAGGTCAATGTAGATGTCCACCTCTCTGCGAGGAGGTAGTCCTGGAACATCGACAGGGAAAACATCTATGCACTGGTCCACCACTAGAGGATAGCTAAGACTCTCCAAATCAACTGCTCCAAGGGTAAGGTAGGACAACTTATGAGTGATCGGTTGCACCCTCCTCTGAGTAATTCCATCATGTGCTGCAAAGGCTCCCTTCTCGCCGGTGAAGGGGAACCTGGTCCCATCAATGCGGACACACCGCACTTTGTGCCAAATACAGTCGATCTGAGCATGGACTTTAGATAACCAGTCCTTACCCAAGATGACGTCGTAAGGCCTCAACACCGATAATAAGAGATCCGAGACGAATATCTAACCTCCTAGAGTAAGCTCACAGTGCCTGCATAAGTGCGTAATCGTCAAGTCTGCTCCCATAGAAGTCTCTATCCGTAAGATTGAGCCAATGACTCCATCAGAATCTCTAAGCTCCAACTGAGGGCAGTGGAAATGAAAGAGTGACTGACACCTGAGTCTATAAGAACTGCAACTATAGTGTAGTAGACAAAGATCATACCTTGAATCATCCCTAGAGTGTCGTGATCGTAAGCCTCAGCTGCCTGATGTAGAACTCTCCCATGTCCACCTGCTCCCTGAGGTCGGGGTGAACCCCCTAGTGGTGGGGGCGGTGGTAACTCCTCGAAACGTTGTCCACCACCAGTTGCACGGACATCTCCTCTTCCACGTCTGCCTGCTCCCTACGGACCTCCTCGATTGAATCTATGTCTATTCCTAGGCGATCCTTCGACCATCTTATGATCATCTGAAAGGCGGGTCGGATAGTCATGAGCCATGTGACCCTAGTTGCCGCATGAGTAACACTGCCCTCTCCTGGCCTATATGTCTCTACCCCAGGTGCCCCACAAAACTTATTTTGAGTCATTAGGGCGTTCACCCATGGGTCTAGTCCTCTTGGAATTCTGCGAAATTTGTCTATTGCCAGCTATAGAAGACTCTGTTGCATGTTGACTAGTGGTGGGTCTCGCTGCTGGATACTGATCAGCAAGGAAAGTCTCCACAAAGAGGGCTCTCTCCAACACCCCAACAATATCGAGATGCTAAGGGAGATCATAGAAGCCCTGATATCTCACCTGAGCCCATGCTCAAAGGTTCGGACCCTGAAGAATGGGTCACGAACCATATATGTGGACTAGAGAAAGAGGTCAGTGAACCTCGCTGAGTACTATCCCACCGTCATGCTGCCATACTGCAGGTGAAGTAGCTCATGTATCCGTACCACACGTAGGGAGGCTGGGAAAAACTCTGCACGAAACAGGTTCTCGAATTCTTCCTAGAGCAGTGTCATCTCATCATGGACCTAGAGCATCAGGCTTCACCATCTTCCCTCTACTACCTATAGAAGGCTGGCAGCAAGAATCGCCCTGAAGTTGGATGGTGTCCCTACCAGTCGAAAAACTCTCACCATAGCCTCCATCCAATCCTCACCCTCCTGTGGATCCTTCTCTCCCATGAACCTGGGTGGCCTCTGGTGCTGGAACTCATGCAACGCGCTCAAGAAGCGTGCATCGTCTTCTGCTGGGGCTGGTGGCATCGGTGGCCCAACGGGAAGTAGTACCGTTGGTGCCTCCGCTGGAAAAGGGACCTGCACCAAGGCCTCATCACTCGGTGGGCTATGTGTATGTACTACTCTCCGGACCTTCACTGGTCATTCGCGGGGAGGAATCCTAAAAGAAACAGATGCGACACAGTCAAAGATTTATACCTGGTGAGCTGACCTGGTTGAGCTGACTTAAATAAAACTTTTGAAAACACACACACAATCATTGTTTTCGAGCACTGATTCGGAAATCAGTAGTCAAGGTCCTGGTGTATGGATATGTCGGTCACCGCACCAACACTGGACTCCCTGAACTAAAAACCACACTTAGTAAGCTCAACATTACTGCTTCACAGAAAAGATCAGAGTCTTATACTCTGCAGTAAAACCAAATCCAATGATACCAATTTGTCACGACCCGTCCCCCGGGGCCCATGTCGTGACTACCCCAAGCCCTCCTTCCATAGGCCAGGGGCTGGTGACTAGAACCTTAGGTGTAATTCCCTAAAACTGGGAAGGTATTTCTTTTATAACCTATTATCACTGACAACAGAGTATGATCTCAAAGAAAAACACTAAGTAAAACTGTATACATAGAGTGCTGAAAATTAAAGGGGATAGAATACAATCCCAACAAGAAAGTACAAGTACAACTGAAAAACAAGTACAACTGAAGGAAGGTAAACAGCTACTGAATCATCCACCGGGAAGTCCTACCTGAAGGGTTGGTACAGATATCCTCCACAAAACTCCACATCCATCCGTCTCCTCCATGTACTGTCACATCACGTTGTCCACCTCCAGGTACCTCCAGTCCAGGTACACTCAGCCTCGGTCAACGTTGTTCGTCGTCTGCATCCAACACAACGAGGTGTGGGCATAGCCTATGCAAGGGTGAGTATAACGATACTCAGTAAAGACCCTAAAACCGTCAAGGTCTCACAAAACCAACAAGGATAAACCACAAATTATTAAATCAACAGATAACCCCACACAGATATATGCCCAATCATATACCTAAGTTATCAAGTAATCCATCTCAATAATGAGGTAAACACAAAATTTACTGACTCAACCCAAACCAGGATTTTATTCTAGGGGTAGCATCAAGTAACATCCCCAGTCACACTGTCGAAACCTCGGATGCTGGATAAATGTTCCTCTATCGAGTAAAGTGGGCTTGTTTCCTCACAAATAGGTGCTTGTCACTAAAATTGGACTACTGAGGTACTCCTCATGTCGAGTAATGTGGGTCTACCACGTCACACAGAGGCGCTCCCCCTCATAGCCTAATGAGGTACTCCTCCTGTCAAGTACCATGGGTCTGCAACAACACACAGAGGCACTCTCCACTGTGGGTCTACTGGAACATCAATGCGCTCCCCACTGGGCTAGTCGAGTCACACCAAGTCGAATCAGTCAGCACTCGTCAGGTCTCAGCCAGCTAATAGGTCTCTATGCTATGCTCACTCATCTTTGGGAGGCTCTTATCCAAAAGATACTATTAGATGCTATAACAATCTTAAATTCTCACATATAAGTATATCAAAGGTCTTACATGTCATAGGGGTCTCAACGCAATAGACAGCGCATCAATCAGATGCCCGGTCTATCAGTTATTAGCCTTTTAGTCTCGGGGGCCCAGTTGGATTCCTGCATAATCCAACCTGGCCGTATCTAAACATTATCCCGAACTCTATTGAGGTATACTCCAAAGGACCATTGCACTCGAAGAAAACCTGCGCTGCTGACGGTTCGTCAAACAGTCACCTGGTACCAAATATATGGCTAAAAGAAAGTAAAGCGTCGGTAGAGGGCCCGGGTCCGGTCCGACCAGGACCAACCCACTCTGGGCAGACCCCGTCCGGGTCGACCCGGTTAGACATGTTGGGTCATTCCTGACCCATTGGGCGGACCAACCTGTTATGTTTGGCCCGGCCCGCTGGGCCCAGCCCAGCTGGCTGCGTGGGTGGTTCGGCCCTGGCTCAGGGCCGGTTCGGCCGAGAGCATTTCGAGGGAGCAGCTCGGCCCGAAGGGCGCAGCTCGGCTGGTTCGGCCAGGGCACTAAGAGGGGGGCCACGAGCCGGTTCGGGAAGTCGGGCGCCCGGGAGGCGGCCGGGCAGGGCGCGACCAGGTAGGGTGCCAAGGGGGCTAGCGGGTGGCAGGGCAGGACGTGACCAAGCCGAGAGGGGGCCAGGGAGGGCGCCAGGTGGGCCGGTGGGCATCCAGGTAGGGCGCGGTCAAGATGGTAGGCGGCCGGGTGGAAAGGAGGCCAGGTCGATGCTATTCGGGCTGGTGCGGTTCGGTGCGGCGTGGGACGGCGTGGTTCGGGCCGGGGCACGCGGGAGGCCGGCGGCAGTGCGGCCGGGCATGGGGGAGGCCAGTGGTGGTTCTGCCTACGGAGCTAGCTCGGTCGGGGCACTAGAATGCCACAGGGGAAGTGCGGTTCGCAGAGGCTGCAGGAAGCTCGACCTTTTCCTATGCCTTCGTTGTTTTCAATGTCGCTTCATCGTCTTGCTGAGAGACAACACAAACAAAAATGACAGAGGGGTCGGGCTATGTTGGTTTGGCCCGCACCCTCTGCATTTAGGGTGGTAACACTTGGCTCATAAAATAGTAATAAAAACTAACCACAATTTTTTTACAACCATGCAACGATTCCTTTCCAATCCAAAGAAGAGAAAATGAAAACGGAAGTTACACAAAAAAAAAATAAACCCCTACCTTTGATTGTCGGTCGCCGACGTTGAAGTCGCGGGAAGAAGATGAAGGAGTCCGTCGTTCGCCACATCTTCCATGCACTCCCAATCCTGAGCTGCGTCGGCTCGTTGACAACGATGCAGAGGGTAGGTCAATGGAAGATGCCCCATGTCGGTAGGATCCGAGGGAGGATGTCGAAGAAGGTCAGAGTTCTTCGTCGGTGGATCCTTCTTTGTTGGAAAAACTTTTCTCCCAAGCTCTTCTCTTGCCAAGCTCCACCACATGAGAAATGCCAATCAAAAATAATAATAGATTGAGTTTTTCTATTATTTAGTTGCTGACACAAAAAAATAAAATTGTTGAATTAAAAACATGGCTCCCCAAATTAATTCATTAGTGTTGGCACAAATTAATTTGGCGAGTTGGGACCAATTAATTAAAGGGGAGGTCAAGAGGCTCTCCCTCATTAATGAGGGAGAGTTGAGAGGTTTTACTCTCCTATATCAATAGGGGGTTTATCCCTATGTGGTCCCCACATTGTAACCTCTCTCGGGAGGTTAGATTCCGGTGGTCCCCACCACCATAACCTCTCATGAGAGGTTAACGTGTGGTGGTCCCACCTCTACCATCGATGAGGAGGTTTTAACCACCAAACACCCACATGGTGGCTCAAATAAAAATAAAGTGAAGATCACTTTATTTTATTATTATCCACAAAACCCCAAAACTATCTTTTAAACTCGACCCACTATCGTCGAAGTGAAAGTATAAATTTCACACTAGTCAGTATTTGGTTCAAATCAAAATTAAATTCTATGTTTAATTTATTATTAAAATACCATAAGGATATAATAATACTTGTTTCCTCTGATCTCAATTTTTTTAATTTATGATTATGCTGAACCTATCATTGAATTCAATAATACCTATTACCAAACTCGTATCCATAGTAAAATTACAAAAACTCTTAGGATCTACATATTAGTATAGTTTATATTGATATATATTATTCATTACAATAAACTTTATTGATTTTATCCATTCAAAAATGATGTTTTTAATCAATTTCAGCTACACTTATTGACTTACTCATTTTTATGATCATTTTTGGTATCTTCGTCATCTATGTATTTATTTTGATATTCATTAAATACATTTTCTCATCCTAATCTACCATACTCAATAAATATTTTTTCATGAATTTTTTTATTTATTTGATTAAATGATTACTCAATTCTAAAATAATGAAAACATGAAATTAAATAATATTATCTACCCACTTTTCTAATAAATTTTATAATTTTATCTTAGATGACTAACGCAATAGATTTTAGCATCCCCATTAGAATCAAACATCCTATTTTTTTATCCACGTAAATAATTAAAAATCAAATTTTTATGATAAAAATGTAAATTAAGGTTGTTTTATTCCTATAACACATATTATAAGGCTTCTTTTAGTTACATGGACATAATAAGGCCCTATTTTAAACATTTAATGAATTCAAGACTACTTACTTCCATAATTTCTTCAATAAAGAATTATCAATGAGAATCATTAGAGTATTTCTTTTTAGTTTTTTATTTCTCCTATCAATAATAAAACATTTTTATGGAATCATCATATATTGAATAAAATTCTTTCTCTCATGTTTTTAAATAAAATATCCTAATTATATATTGGAACCCCTCGTTAAATAATTGGTGTATAAATTCATTATTTTCTTTCTATGAAACATTTACAACAGTCTCTGATACTATAAAATATAATTTCACTCTTTTGGTTTCTCAAAAACCACTATCAAAAAATGTATATATATATATATATTAAAAAAGAGTACATAGTACCTATTTCCATTAATATAACATACTGATATAAATCCACACACATCATAATTCTCTAATTCTAGAAAATGTTTCATCTTATTATCATTTATCTTGTATTCTTTTTGAATGATATTTACCATTTCAGAAGCATAATATATATTTTTATTATTTAATGAATTCAAAGGGATATCATGATCACCTCCATGAGTCAAAAACGCATTATTTTGAATTTTTAATCAATTCACCAAGTCATTTATAATACTAATTATTTCACCCATTGTGGTTATAATGGACCTATAATTATATCCACTTATATGATATAGATCCCCGTTTATGTGATTCTATTACATTGTAATTCAATGGTCATTTTCTTTGATATTAAATGCTCTACTAATTCAACATATTTCACGTTCTAAGTCAATTAATTGAATTATACTTAGTAAATTTTCAACAGGATCAGAAATAACCCTGAAATGGGGATTCCTCACATACATCACAATAATTTTGTCTTTATTTGGGAGAATCATATTTAGGGATTATCCGTTACTATATCATAATACTCCTTCATTATATATTTTATTCCAATTACTATTTCATTGTTTCCTATTATATGAGATGTTCATATAATAAAAATAATTCATATATATTATATATTAGTTTATTTTAAATAAATCCATAAAATTTAATCCTTCTATTCCATTTTATTATTATTCTATGATTGTTAATTCGTATATATAGGTGGTGCATAAATATGTTTCCCATTATATATGATGTGTTCTCCACATTTTGGAAAAATGAAAACCTATTTTTCTTTCCTTGATACTCAATTCATCCATTTTTTGATACATACTACCACATTGAGTTTCCCTTGGCACATTAAATAAAATCCCTGATGATTAATATATTAATTTTCACCCAAAACTATAAACTAGTTATAGTATCCATCAAAATCATATTCAGTATATTGATTTTTATTCACGATTCTTGTTTGTCTTTTCCATGAAGTACCACTTTACTATAGATTACATATTTTTTATATGTACTATATTTAAATAACAAAACAACCTTACATGAGTCATATCATATTATGTTTCCACCACTATTTAGGTGGGCTTGGGACTCATTTAAATAAATACTTTTCTTAGGAGTCTCATGTTTATTTCTGGCATCAACCATGATATAATTTTTCTTAAGATAAATCACTACACCTACATATATTTCAATATAAAAAAAATATATGAAATAATATATATTTTTTGAGGAACTTAATTTCACTCCTTTAACATTTCCATATCTAAATTTATTAATATATGTTTTTCATTTGAGGATTATAATGTTCTATTTTAGTCTTCTACATTTTTCTTCAATTTAAAAAAATCACATTCAAGATCATCAACTGTTATGATAATTTATGCAATATTATTAGTATATCCATTGATAATCTTGATATGATCCTAAAATTTGGGAACTAACTAAATAATTTATTATTTTAGACTGGATTCCATTTATAAAATAATAATTATAATATTTTCCTAAAACACATCTTTAAATTATTCATTCTATTTCATGTAGAGTTCGAAATCGTATACCACAATTTTATATTTATTCATTTTTTTAATCTAACTATATATTTCGTTGAATGTTGGGATCTAACTCCCCTTGATAACAATAACACCCACAACATTTTATTCTTCACATTTATCTCTTTCTCATCATTTAGAGTTTTTTTATATTTTAACTACAAGTACTTTTTCAATGTGTTCCTCGAAATCCACATTCTCCCCCACAACCAAATCCACTAATCAAGTTCTATCATAGAAACATATATTTCTTATATTAAAAAGAATTTTCATTGACTATTTCTTTCCACACACATAATAAAAATATTACTTCTTGAGTACATCATATTACTTTTTCTTATGAACATTTTAGGGATATAAGATATAGGAACCCAATAATTTCCATTTGTAACCAATCTAAGTGAAATCACTCTTGTGAATAATAATTTTACTTCTTTTATATTTAAGGAAACGAATAATAAAATATTATTTAGTTACTTTTCCATATATATCTACAATATTGATCTTCTTTATTTCTTCAAACACCACTGACCAAGGTATTCCTTTTTTCGTAGGATCATACTCATTACTTGCCATAAAATATTATTTAATTATTCTAGAAAAAAATTCCAAAAATATGTTTGAGACCATTTTCATCCATCATTATCACACTTGTATTGATGTGTCTTAGAAAAGTCCCTATAATCATTTAAAAATTTTGAAATCATCATGGATTTTAATAATATAGTAAATTTACTCCAAATACTGTTAACCTAACAAATAATTCATAAAAATATTTTTGTTGGGTGAATCCTCATGTTATCATGATTTTTTTCAATGATTTTAATTTTTCTACCTACACTTTTAAGAAAAAAAACATAAATACTCAAAAACCATTCCAATATAGTGTTTATGGTCCCCAAATAAATCACAACCATGTAAATGACATTATAAATAATTTTTCCCAATGTAAAAATTTACACTATAATTACCATCCAACTATATATAATACCATTACATGATCCCCCAATGTCCCATATTCATTTAAATTCCATTAATGACAATTTTTTACATCCATGATATGTGATATGGGGAAGATCATTATTCATTTAATATATATTTTGATGTTATTTCTATTAATGGATGTAATGATTTTTGGATTAATGATCACTTCTATAACATGTGATATGACTAAAACACCATTTTGGTAGAATTTGAGATCTGTATTACTTATAAACTTAACCCACATGTTATAATACCAATTTTTGTTCTAGTAAAATGACGGATTCCATAATTGGATGGTGAATCATGGTGTATATATATATATACAATAATACACCTTATAATAATATTTTTCATTATTTTTGAAAAGAAAAATATATCACTCAACATATTTGAAACTGTTAAATAAAAAAAGAATAATTTATTTATTGTAATCAACAACACCATGATGCATCCAAAGAAAATATAATTAGTGTTGTGTTAGTGTATCAAAATTTGAAAATCACACTAATTAATTTTAAATGTATAATATACTCAATATATATTTTGGTTCTTGAACAATAAAAATATTTTGGACTCACTTATCTTGAACCATGGAATATTTCACTACACCTAAAAACTAAAACATTAATAATAAAAGATATTATAACTCCATCAATTTATAAACATGCATGATGCCCATCAAAATTGATTGTATTCTGTTAAGTCCATTTATTAATGTGATAGTATTTCCCAACTTTTTATATCAATCATTTAATAAGGATCACTCTAGAAAACTCTCCTAGAAATAATTAAAACATTTATTCTTACTCTTTGTATGATATATGTTTTCACCAAATATTGGAAAAAGATCACACTTAATCTCAAATAAAGAATTTTGTTTCATCATTAGTAATTGGAAAATCTCTCTATATATTTTGACAGAACTAAACTCAACATTCATCCATTTCAATCATGTATCACTCCCTTTTTAAATAAAAATAAAAATTTATGATACATAAAAACACATATGCAATAATATCATAGTGAATGGTATACCACATTATTTCAAATTAGTCAATTAATTGAATTATCAACCCGTGATAAAAAATGTTACATCTCTATCTATTAATTAAATTATTTTTTCTAAAAAATCACATCTTTAATAGACTGTGATGTTGTTTTGAATAAAACATTAAATTTTTTCATTATATTTACTTATCCAAATAGAACACACGGCTAAAATACTAAACATTTATGAACGGATCAATTTTTTATTATCCATAAATGAAAATAATGGTCATTCTAGACTTCAATATAATAAAAAGTGATTTCTACAAAAACCATGATCACTCAAAATATTTATACCAGTATTATTCTACTCATTTATAAATATTTCACTCAATGATTCCCATTTTTTCGTCATATCTGTAATATCAGGTAAAAAATTAGAATAATCCTTTGACACCTTAATTTTTCAAAATGTGAACATCATATTCGATAGCATGTATGACATGCAACACCAAGAGATAAAATTAATATAACATCGTGAGAATTTATGATATATATATTATTCTAAATAAATTTAATACATTTAAGATATTTTAATTCATAAAACAATTAGTTATATTACATTATAAAGAACAGAAAATTTCTTTTAGAGTGTGCATTACACACAAGACTGAGTTTTACAGAATGATAATATATTATTAAAATATTATTATATAATATAATATTACATAAAATATCCAAAAAAATTTATATTACAAATAGTATGAATAAAATTATAAAAAAAATATTTTTTAATGATTCGGTTACCAATTAATTAGAAATTAAAATAATAAGTAATTGAATATAATGGAAATATTTTTATAAAGAAATATTTTTATGTGGCCAAAGTAAATTTATATTAAATAAATTACTATTTATGGATGATAATAATGAAAATTATTTATTATATATGCAATATTTTTTTAAAATTAATCAAATATATATTATAGACATAAGAGATGAACAAAGAAAAGTTTATATAGAATAATTTGTCTGTTTCTTAAGATATTTTTTCATTCAATTAAGGGAAAACATATTTAAATAAAAAAATTTAATCATTTATAATTTATATTTGAAAAAAACTTTATGAAATATTTGTGTCAAAATAATATTATGGTGTATTTTTGTTATTTTTTTTGAGATTTTTATTTTTCTAATGAATGGTGGAAAATAATGAATATTAACTGGAATTTGAAATTCTGTCTAAATAATTTATAAGGGTAAATTATGTTATATTTTTCATTAAAATTAAAACTATATAATAAATAAATATATTATTTAAATTTAGGTCTTTTTAATAATTTTTATATAGAATTTATATGTAAAAATATAATGAATTTTTAAACATTTTTACCTTAAATCCCTATATTCTCGTGTTGCTTGCAGGATTAATTTTCAATTAATTTCATCCAATTATATTATTTGAATTTTTTAAAATTATTTCAATACTCGAATTAATAATTATTTATAATTTATATTAAGTTAAACTTATGTTTTGAAAAAATATATTATTGAAGGAATTTAAAATTAATTACATTAATTAAGGTAAAAGTGAGTTTATTTAGAGGTTAATAATTAATATTGTAGGGCCAAATAAACTATACTATTATCCAAAACCCATTGGATGGAAATTTTTTATTATATAACAAATTTTATCTAAAATGTATCATTATTGGAGGCACGTTATGTATTTAATTCCTCCCAAGAGTGTTTACCCTTTTGTTTTTACAAGAATTACAATCCTCCTCCATGACAACTGGGAACTCACCCACTTACTACGTCACACATTTCAAACCATAAGTCTCAACCAGGACCAAAAAACCCACTTCCCAACTTCGATACCATCATAAATAATGTTTAACTTTTTTAATAAATCATACCACAAAAGTCCTTTTGTGAAATGAAAAGGGATTCACCTAAAGATGAGGTAATTTTTTTCAAAGAGAAAACACATTTATTCCTTTCCCCACTCCAAAAATTAATCATATTTCATTAATATGTAATTAACTCAGTATATTAAATAAAATTTCAGTTTATAAAATTATTTTTATGACATAAAAATTCATAGACCTCTATCACTTGATTTACGCAGTCATCGTTTTTGTGTACGGCGGGCTACTACCTTGTGACTGATGTCGTTCATTCTTCAATTACAACCGCTCAAAATTATGAATAGTCTTGAATTTATAATATAAATATTATATATATTTTATTTATAATTAATGTATTCTTATATAATTATTATATACCGATACATTATTGATTTCTAATTTGTGGAATATGATAACGTTGTTCATTTGTACAATATACGACCCCCTCACAAAGAAATATGATTTATTCACGTTTTACAAGGAATATATACATACATATATAATGAATAGTTTATTTCATTTACTATCACTAGATTTTATGTATTATTATAAATACATATATAATCAATATATCATATCTTTGTACCGTGTTTTAAAATTTCAAAATTATGAAATCATGATATAATTTAGGGGAATAAAAAAAATTCAAAACATACTCAAAAAACTAATGATGTTTTCACCCAAAAATGGAAATAATTAATGGTTGTTAATTAAAGGGTAAAAATAAGTCACAAATGTATCATACATGATATCATAAATATTTATATTTTTTGGGGGCAAGTTAATAACATGTTTATAACAACTATAATGTATATTAAAGCATGTATGAATGAAAGGAAAATGTTATATAAATGGATTTAATTCTAAATTTTATTTCTTTAAGACATATGCTATATTCATTAATCTTATATTAGGTTGTTTATATAGTTCATTAGAAAATTTTTTATCATGAATTTATTCTATTTAAATATATTATATTTTTTAATTGATGTTATTATTTCACATTTTTCATAATTCAAAAATTTTTCACAAGTAGTAAGGGATTGTTGTCTCACCTTTTCTTCTACAAGGAATACACCATTTTCACAACATATATCTTCTGTGTGTGGTATATACTACCCCTATTTTATTTTATGACATTAATAAATTTTTCTTCATGCTATTCAATGTTTAATTTGATGTTTTTTATTTCATGTGGGCTATAATTCAAAAGTCACCATGTGATAAGTGTTTTCATCTCAATTTACATTCCATCAAGAATTATTTGTTATTATGCACCAATTCAATTTACTGTGCGGTATATACTGAATATTTTTTATTTAGTATCATGACTTATTAATACTCCATGGTATTTTATGTTTCACTTTGAGATATCTCATCTAAGGGATTTGACATGAAATTTTTTATGTGGTAAAATTTATTGTATAATATCACTTTATTTATTGATTGTTAACATTCTCAAGATACAATAAATTATATGTGATCATGTTTCATTGATAATTTCATTTATCCTAAATATCCATATCATATTTTATGGATATTACTATTTACTAAACCATTTATCATTTTTACATATGTTGTTTACTTGATAGTTATTTAATTAACTATGGAAATATCGATAAATCAATACCATTTATTCAATAAGGATATTCGATAAGGCACAATTTTCGTGAATTAAATATATTATTTGATATAATATGGATTATTTGGAAATGTATGACAAGTGTGGGCCCCTGATAATGATATCCCATTCATACATTGGTAGTCTTATCAGATGAGTCAATTGGATATCCTTACATGGTATTTCAACAAGTTTGTATTAAATTGTCTCTTGAATGGTCTCTATTGTAAAGGTATCATGTACCTAAAAAACATGACATCCAATAATTATGTTTTGATTCATTTATTTTTTATTTTTTCTTATTTGTGATATTTTCACTATGAAAAAAATAATTACATTCATTTTATTCATATACTATTAAATAAATACCATTTGTTTTCATTTATTAACCATTAAATATTAATTATTTATTATCTAGTTATTTTAATGGAATATTATTTTAGATTTTCATCATAACATATTGTGTACACAATTTTGTCTTAGTTTATAGATTAAATTGTATGTGTGTTTAGTTATATACCAAGGAAAAATGATTATCCTCATTGATTAATTATTTCATTAAATATACTTAACCCTTAAATATCATTTGAGACCATGCTTATATTGAATCATTTACGTTGGATTCAACGATGTTTAATAATAAAGATAATAATGGATATGATAAATAGAATAATTTTATTCTAAAATTTTTTTTTTTAATTTTTGTATTCATTTGTGACGTAAGATTCATGTATGGTTCTATTTTACATAGACTACTAAATTGTTCAGTATGCTAGGACACAATTTCATTATATCTTATCAAAATGTATTGTATGTAAAAACTTACTTCATGATTATGTGTTTGGGGTCTCTACAGTATGAATAATCAAAATATTTTATACCAACCATGGGAACTAGATTCTTGAAATCATATCATAGTGAACATAACCATCAGATATTATTTGAGTACAAGTATAAGAAAAACATCCTAATGTTTTGGTAACGTGGAAATTATGTGGTTATTATTTAAAAAACATCAATTTTTGGATAATACAAGTTTATTTGGTTTTAAATAGAAGAACCTTTGGTTAATGAATCTAAAAAAGGTTTTATCGATATTGATTAGTGAATAACCTGGTACACAACAAAAGCCTTACTTTTCTCTTAGTTTGACACTCTCCAGGGATATTCTTAGGATAAGTAACATTTTTATTACAAAATATTAAGAAGGATTTGAATTGATGATGAAAATGAGTGGCCAATGTTAATCCTTAACCAATGGAAGGACACATGTTGAAATAAAATAGTTGTATTATTTACATATGAATTTTACAAATAGTGTTTTGGTTACAGGAATTACGAAACATCTAAATATTATATATGTAATTTTTTATTTATTAGCATAAGAGTTATGGATGCCATCATGAGTTAGTAAGTTATGTTTGATCATATCATCAATGTCTTAAAAACCTCTTATTTTGTTTTATGTCATGGAATTCTACCAATATTAATGAAATTATGAAAATTATATTCTAGAGTACAAAATTTATATGAGGAATAATGAATTTTCATTTTATAGAAATAATTTTCATGTTATGGATAAAAACTTGGCTGATATACAAATATTATTATTAAACATTTTAAAGAAAATAGGTTTTATAGAAAACACATAAAAAGAGTATTTAGTGATTAATTTAATTTCAAGGATATACATTATACTCTTTTAACTATTTTTGGAAATTATATTAATATATTTTTGAAAAATGGAAACCTATATGCTTGGTCACAACCCCTCATATCCGTAAATAATATAGGCATTGATCCCAAAACTGATGGACATTAATGGTTTAACACCTACCACTAACTTACACAATGTCTTAGTCAATATGTCTTAGTTTTTATTTATTAAATTTACTGCATAAATATTAATAATGAACCAATAGTATTATATATGAGGATATGGATTAAGGTATTAACCATATTACTTTTTTAAAATAGTTAGATATAGATGGAAAGACATTCAACTATTTTATGGATGTTATTATTTTTGAAAAGTAAATATTAATGCTTCAGGTATACAAAATTAATTTATTGATATTCATTTTATTGACTAATGTGATAAGATTTTAATATATCGAAACAAAATTGAAGTAAGAAATTGATTTTATAAAATACAGATATGTCAAGTAAATATATATCCTTATATTTATAGTTTTTAAAAAAATTAATAAGAATTAGAGAAACAGTCTCAAAAAATGTTATCATAATACATTATGTTTTTTTATCGAGTGGTCTATTAAATAATAAAATATTTATGGTTCTGATGACCTAAAAATTCATGAGATAATTCACTTTTTTTTATCAAAGACCTCAATTAATCCATATAAATATTTACATTTTTCCTCGATGTCTATATTTTCACTTTCCAATAATGTTCTCCTATTTAAAAACATTGAAATATTTTATTCAATGGGACCTTTGTACTTCTACTTCTCTCTTGTTAGGATAAAATTTTATGAACTATTTTAAGATATGGGTGTTTAAAAAATCATTTCTCCAAATATAAAACGCTTGATAAAAAAATATCAAGTTTAAATTATAGGGACACAATTTATTTTAGGTGGGGCGAATGTAACACCTTGAATGTTTAAAATATGAACATAATGTTTGATAGTATGTATGAAACAAAAAACCAATGATAGAAAAGAATATAAGATCTCAAGAAATAAGGATATATTTAATATTTTAAATAAATTTAATCTATTATATATCTTTCAATGCATGAAACGTTGTGTTAGCTTGTTTTACACACAAGTAAGACTATCTTTGATAGATTGAGTTACACATAAGACTAAGTTATACCAAAATCAAATATTATTAAAATATTATTATTTAATATAATATGATATAACATATAAATTATTTTTGTAGTTATTAATATGACTAAAAAACATATAAAAACATATTATTGAATTATTTGTTAACCGGTTAATTAGAAAGGAAAGAAACAAAATTAATATCTCTGAAATGTATTTATATATAACTATTTTTCTACACCAAAAATAAATTTATCATAATAAATTAAATTAATTAATATTATTGAATGATATTCATGAAATTTTTATATTATATATCTGATATATTTTTTGGAAATTAATCAAATAAAATTTATAGACATAAGAGTAGAATAAATCCAATTTTACAACTAAAAGCTCTACTTTTCCAAAGGCGATTTTGTAGGATTTTAATAGAAATTTTTTTTGTAAATAAATATTGAAACTTTTATAAATTATATTTGACAAAATAAACATTATTTTTTAAATCATAATGTCAAAATTACCTTAATTGTTTTTATTTTTCTCATATGTTTCATTTTTTTATGAATAATTGAAAATATAGAATAATAATTCAAAATTTACTTTTATACTAAACAATTTATATGTTAAAATTATATTTTAAATTGTTTTTTAAACATAAAAAATATTGAATATAAACTATTAATTTAATTTATTTTATATGAATCATTTTTATATTTAATATAGTAATAAAAACTGAGTAATCCTTTGAACATTTTTACATTAAAAACAATCTTTCATGTCTAGTCTGTAGAATAAATTTTAAATTAACATCATCTAATTTTGATATTTGAATTCAGAAAAATAGATTTCATTTTTTTAATTATAAAAATTTATAATTCAAAATATGTTTAACATTGTTTCTTAACAAAAATATTAGTGAAAGTAATTAAAATTAATTACATAGATTAAGGTGAAGATGATTCTATATAGTGGTAAAACATTAATCGTATAAGCCAAATGACCTAGAAACCTGTTAAAAATAATATTTCTAGCCATATTTATGACATATCACCTATTTTATTGAAAAGCCTCATTATTGAAGACTCATTTTGTAAGGGATACCTACCTATAGTGTTTACCTTTTGAAATTTATAACAATGTCACTCCTTCTCCACGATAAAAGGGAAATAAAACCATCACTTATTCACAACTCTCAAGCCATTTGTATGAACAAAAACATTTAAAAATATCTTAAAAATTCCAAAACCTCGTTTTATAATTATATATTTTGGAATAGATTCAACTAGTTAATTTCATTGGTTCAATGTGAAATGAGTTACCCGAAAAATAGGTGATGTTCTTCAATGACACTTTTTTTTCCTTTATCCATCCCATAAATTATTATTATGTATTTATTATATGAAAACATCAGTATCTCAAATATAATAATATTTATATTAAATTTATGACAAAAAACATCACACACTTCAATCAAATGGGATTCATTATCATCATTTGTGTGTATGGTGGACTATTGTCTCTTGAACTGATGTCCTTAATTCTTCTATTACCTCCATTAATAATTTGGAATAATGAGGGGTTTTTAGTTCAGAATATATAAATATATATGTGTAATTAAATATTTATTTCTACTTGTCTAATTATTATATAATAAATAACTTCATTTTTTCCATTTTTATGAATATGATAACGTCGTTCGTCTGTACGGTGGACTACCACCTCGTGAACCAATAAGATTATTCACTATTTACATGGAATATATAAAATATGGTATTAATGAAAATATTAAATATGTATGACATGAAAATGATACTATAATAATAATATAAATATTTATAATTAATTTTCATTCTTTTAATAAGATAAAAAATTGAACCAGCATTCATGCGTACATACAACCTCCAATATCCATGAATTTTGCATTCCACATCCTATGACTAAATTTTAGGGATTAATATAAATAAATATATAATAAATATATATAATATTTAAATCAGGGTTTCAATTATAGATTTTATGATATTATTATCAATGTATAAGGGATAAAAATAACAAGTCAAAACATACTCGATATACAATGAATGTTATCAATTAAAATGATTAACATAATGAAATATTATTAATGAACAGGTAATAATATGTTATTGAATGATAATTTATGATATCATAAATATTAATATAGTTTATTTATAAGTAAATAATTTTTTTTAAAACCACTATGTTGGATGTGAAAACAATTATGACCAAAAGAAAATTGCAAGTTAAAGGGGATTTTATTCTAACTTATATTTATATGAGACAAATTCCATATTAACCACTATTTTGAATGTGTGTTGAATATATTTACCCATTAAATTTTATATAATGAATTTCATTTATTTAATTAAATTAAAATATCAGTTGATTTTATTTTTCCATGGGGATCAATAATCAAAAAATTACTCAAGTGGAAAGGGATTCTCATCTAACTTTTTCGTTCATGAGGAATATTCCATTTTTACTAATAATTTATTTATTGTGGTGAGCATAGTACCCCTATTTTGTTTTATATCATTTATAAATTTTTTAATGGTATTGAAATTTACATTTTATTGTTATTTCATTAATAGGGATTAAAATTCATAATTTAATATGTAGTATGGTTTTTGCCTCAATTTACATTTCATTGAAACTTATTTGTTAATTTTCAAGAAAATAAAATTAGTGTGTTGTACATAATTACCCTTTTTCGTTTAAAATTATGATTCCCCCAAACATAATGGTTTTTGAAGTTTCAAGTTCAAGTATCTAATCCAAGGGATTTTACATGAAGACAAACAAGTGGTAATAGTTATTGTATAATCTCACTTTCTTCTGGGATTATTACCTTTTACATGAAACAATCCCTTTATTGAGATCATTTTTCAAAATAAATTTAATTTTACAAAAAAAATCCATTTAATTTATCAAGGATATGATTATTTACATAACCATATATAATTTCTAAATAATATGTGTACTTGAAAATTATATGATTTACATGGGAAATTTTGATATATATGTATGTTTTACTAAATATTTAAATTTTATAGGACACATTGATCATAAATTAAATCCAATATTAGATATATAAGGAATTATTTGCATAGGTATGACATGGGCGAGGTTCATTTAGTGATATTCCCCCAATGCAGTGGTAGTATCATGGTATGATTCATTTGGATGGACTTAGGGGGATTTCACTTAGTATGTTTTAAACTTTTAAGTGAACAATCAGGATAGTAAATCTATCATATACCTAGAAAACATGAAATAAAATAATTTATAATTTATATCATTTAGATTCAGAAATTTTTATCCATGATATTTTCACAAGTAAAAAAATCTATGGATGCATTTAATTCTTAGTTTATTAATTAAATGAAATACATTTTTAGTTATTTACGATGTCATATTTATTGTACCTCTTATATTTAATTAAATGGAGTTTTTTTAGTTACTTACCTTTCCAGGTTTCTAATGCACTTCCTTCTCAATTAATTGATTAAATGGTATATATTTTCAGTTATTTACTATTCCATATTAATTATTCTAATTGATTCATTTTTGATTCTATTGTACTTAACCCTTAATTAGAATTTCAGCACACCCTTATTTTGTTCCTTTCTCCAGGATTCCATAAAGTGTACTAGGAAATACATGCACGTATATTCTACATAGAAGAATATTATTCTAAAAATAATAATAATTTTTTATTTTATAATTCATTTTTACTGAATGAATCATGTATGTACCTATATTAAAAATACAACTAAACTATTTGGTCATTTGGGACGTAATTTCCTTAAATCTTATGAAAATGTAATTGTCGTGGGCTTCTTCTCTAGGATGTTGGGGTCAGGGTAACTAAAAATCCATGTTATACCATTACTTCTAAATATTGTATTTTTATCTAGTTCCATAATTTCAAAACATCTATAATAAACATTATAATAAAATCCATATTCAAGTAGTATTTAAAAATGTGGTATAAACAATGATGTTATTGTACTAAATGACCTTAAGGATTTACCTTCAAGTTAATCATAAAAAATCATATTAAACTATTATAAAAACTCTATATAACATAATTTAATTACACATCATCGATAAACCTTAAATTTTTGAATAATTACAATCCAATTTGTTATGAAACACAACACAAAAACATATACCATGATTTTTATAAATGATCACTTATATTCATTGATGATTCAACGCATGTTTTTATCAATGATGATTTAAATTTATAATTATAAATCATATGGTGTATAATGATATTATAAATATTCAAAATACACTGAAAATTGATGTGATAAAGATTAATAGGAGTCATAATATGTGGTTGTAAAATATAAATAAAGCAGTTAAAAAAATTATTTTTACAACATTAGATTTGATAAAGTAAAATGTATATGGTATGAAAAAATATTATGTTTTATATAAATGATAAGTTTTTAAATTGAATTTATAATATTATAATTTAAATGTATATTTTATATATATCATGTCTACACCTAGATATATTGCTATATTTAGAAGATATTTTTTTCAGACAATGTAAAATTGGAATAATTTGATTATATTAAATGATGTATGGCTTTTAATTAATATAAAGTGGATTAAATAAATTATAAGAGAGTAATTTTATATTTATCAACAAGTTTATACAAAAATAATATGGTTTTTTTATTATGGGTTGTGATTGAAATTACAAAATATTATTCAAATTTTATTTTAATAATATATAATTTTTATCTTACTCATAATTTAAAGGTTTATACAATGAATATTGAATGGAATCCAAGAAAGGTAAATTAAATTTTACATAGACATGGTGAAATTTACATATCAACACTTTTAAAGATTCTCCAATGGGATATCAGTTCAAGGATTCATTTTCTCTATATTTAATATAAATAATTTGATAAAAAATATGAAAAAATATAAGATATATAACGATATGATAATTATTTTATCAATAAATATAAAATGTAAGTTATATTTAACCCACAAACTAGTATAATTTTCATTTAATAATTAATAAATTTCATGAATATATATATCTATATAATGATATATATAGAAAAATAATTATACTCTATAAATTTAGGATGAATATATAATGATAAACATTCATGGGATATAAATGATTAATGTGTAATTAAAAAATATGTTTGAAATAAATTAAGATTACAAGTATTTCAGAGGAAGATAAAATCTATATATAAAAATAAAAAACATGGAGTTTTATATAATTATTTTTTATAGTATAATATATATATAAGGAATGATATCCTGAAATTTTCAAGGATGTCAATGTTATGACTATATATATTGGTTTTTTATTATATTAGTATTGATAAGAAATGTGGTGTAATTTTTTTCTAAACATAATATTTACCAACATCATGATGTCTTCAATGGACTTTTATTGAGTAATTATATGCGCAACCCAACACATTTAATCAATAAATAATGATTATAGTAAAATTGTAATAGAATTTATGATTAAGAACCCAAAACAATTATTGATCAGGGGGGACAATTATTATCTAACAGGATAAAACATTCATCTAATGTGTTTTAGATAAATAGGATGTTTTAATATGTTAAAATCATTATAAGTATGCAATGAATGAGATATACATAGAGATTTTGGAATATCAAGGAAGAATTTTAAAATTCAAGAGAGTAAGTTCTTTAAAGATAAGATAATATAATAATTAAGAAATTACACACACACACACACACACACACATATATATATATATATATGGAAAAACAATTTTGCTAATTTATATTTCTTAATTTGAAATATTTTTTTAAATAGTTATATACTCGAGTAACGAAGAATTCCTTGTTGATCGTTAATCGAGAACATTATGATATAAATTACAAAAACTAGTTTTTTATTAATAAATAATAAAATACTATCAATAAATGATACAAATTCATCATTTCCACCAAAAATAGATATAAACACCCAACATAGTATGAGAATGATATCTAAATCTCATAGGTGTTAGTCTTAGATAAGTAGTTGAGAGTTGTGAATTTTTTTTACATAATAAAAACATTACCATTAGTGAATATATTTTCTTTGAATAGTTTGTGTAAATTTATCACAAACAAACCAAGATAACCCACATAAAAGGTGCCTATGTTTTCCCTAACATTATCTGATGGATGTTACCAATACCTATGGGATAACAATAAGAATAATAAAATTGATAAAAGTAAATTGGGAATGACATGTCCTTAAAAGTAAAAAGTCCAAAAAATGCCATAAAAATGAATATATAACATTTTCATCCTAATAAACTCTATAGAGGAGAAAAAAGGTCAAAAAACACTAATATGAGTCTCAAAGATGATAAGAAAACCCAAAAAACAAATGGATAAAAAATTAAAACATGTGATTCCATCACTCTAAGGTTCCACAAGTAATGTACACCATCCACCTATATGCGGTTCCTTCTCTTTACGTGGTTCTATAATAAAGAAATCCATGATGTCTAGAATAAATAGTTTGGTTTTACTATATATGACCAGTACAATTTTTCCAATATTTTGATAAGAACTGAAAATTAGATAAACTCTTTATTCTTATTGTAATTAAAGAATGGAATGGGAAAAATTATATTTTTTTTATCAAAAATTTCTTTAAGAATAAAATTCCGTGAAAATTAGAAAACTGGCACCATAGATATTCTATAAATTCAGGCTTAATCAAGAATCATTGTCGAATATTCATGAATATAATATTTATCAAAATTGAGGCATGCTCAATAATCTCCTTCAAAGATGAATTGAGTTTTAAATATATTATACTGTATGAAAATACATTTCCAATCAAAGAACCATGGTTAAGCAACAAAAGGGATGGATAATTAATGATTCTCACACATCTCAATGAATTAAATAAGACAAAGTGACTAAGGAACATCTCTAATGATGAATAGAAGAAGATAGATATGGGAAAATATACTTCCCTCAAGTTTTTTAGAAGTGTTTTCATTATTAATCCATTTCTTGGTAGAGATAATACATTTATATCAACTATTATTCCAACTAAACTACATAATATCCCATTTTCTTCAATGTAAATCAAAATATTTAAAAGGGTATATCATTTGATAAAAATCCTTTCATTCTTCCACAGTTCCTATTTCAAAAACTCATTTCATTTTAAAAAACCCTTCTCAACGGATTTTAATTATAAAATCATGTATTTAATTTGAAAAACCATCATCACGTAGTTTATTTTATCAAAATTCATGTCTTTTGATTCAAAAACAGCATCAAATAGTTTGTATCAAATTACATCAAACCATTAAATTACAAATCCTAAAATATGTTATATATTTCATTTTCATCACAATATAATCCATTGATATAATTTCAATTTAAGAACATTTTCCTTAACAAAAATAATAAAATCCTTAAAAATTATTTATCATCCATTGTTCCATTCTTGATCACACACTATTCCATTCCAATTTATATTTATCAAAAACCCAACTAAGTCTTTATAAATTTATTTTGAAACCCAATTTAAAAACCATAAATATCAAATAATTCAAAAAAAATAAGAATTAATTTAAAAACCAAATACCTTGATACTAATATCATATGACCATGATGAGTGCTTCACAAAGAGGAAATAGTGAATCCTCAAGAAATATGGTATGATCCATGGTGTAAGGAATGAACTAAAACATTGTGATGTATATGAAAAAAAAATATGATATGGGGTGTAACATCACAATGTGGTGGGGATGTGGAAGATAAAACCATATGAATGATCAACGGTTGTGTCCACGAAAAAAATCAGAACATGAACCCAATGATTCAAAGTGGGATATTGAGGAATAGAACTACATTGAAACTCAAATAGTTACAGCATAACATTAGCACTATAGTTTGGATTCAGCTATATAGTATTATGTCGTATTTCAAACCATGAAAAAATGTGTAAGATCAGAATTTATAGGCGTATGATGTGTATTGATGACCCTCCATAAATTTTAAAAATAAATCCATGAATTAAAACATAAAATAGATTATTGAGTAGTAAAATTGGATCATTAATGCCTATAACACCCAAATACAAGATGATTGCAGTTGTCTAAAACTAATGCAAATCATGGCTCTACAACATGGCCTAAATACCATGTTGTTGAACTTCCAAAAAATTCCACCTTTGTGAAGGATATTGTAAAACTTCTATAGGTCAAGGTAACTATGGAAGATTCATTCCCTCTATGGTGTGTGATTATCCACTATAGTACCACTATGGAGTAGCTAAAACCTACTTGGGACGTCCAACTCCTCTATGAAGTGGTCTTCAATGCAACGTCACGGTACCATCTTTTTTGGTTGGATATTTCCAAATAAATCAATTAATCATCAAAAATATAATATAATCCTAAAACAATTCACATTAACATATATCAACACAAAATAATGAGTAGAATAATGGAGAGAATCATAAACTAATGAAGGTAAATAAATTAAATTGTCTGTATTTTACAATAACCCCTGTAATAAAAATTTTCTTTTGTAGAAATCCAATTCCAAACAAGTCATAGAAATGTGGTATTGTCTCTACTCTCTCATAAATTCCTTGCACTCCCATGTATCATGTTAACCTTTATCAAATAACAATAATTCACAAATCATGTGTTTGTATTTTAAATATGGAATGTTTAACTAAGAATCGATAATCCAAATTGGTCACTCGTTCACAGTAAAATAAGCTTCCACATATGGATTATACTATATTAATACATGATATAGATTTGAGAGAAACTTTTTGATCTATTCTATATGAAATATTTCTGTGAAAATATTTAAACAATTTTGGAAAACCAGATGGTAATATAAATTAAAAATATACTAGAAAACCCCAAATTTACCCACATATCATGGTGCCAACATGCCCTATTTCCTAATAACTCAGTAAAAAAACCACATTAAAACTCATTGAAATCCAATGGTTAAAAGCAGCAATATCCAAAGGTAATTAATAGTTGTGATTATATGATTTATAGTGGCTCTATGCTCTTATTATTCTATGATGGACGAATTTATTCTAATTCATCATCTCTTGGAATGAATTATATCTTATATGGGATGTTTCTCTAACCACATAACAATACATAGGAGGTTTCATGGTCAGATATACATAGCCTCATAGGGTACCCTCATTATGGATGTCTCGATGAATTTATTATAAGATAAATCAACCATCCAATATTTGTTATCCCATTCTCCCCAAAATTCATGAGTAAATGATAATATAATGTCCTCGTGAATTTGAATTTCCTAGTATATCTATCTACCTATTTCCTTTTTGTATTCCATTGTCAACATCACATATGATCACATTTACTCTTAAATGACTATATAAAATTGATAAGAGAATGAGTGATCGATATCAAAATTTATTACAGACCTAAATCCAAAAATTCTCATGAGTTATTACACATACAAGATTCTAAATTACTCAACCTTGGGGGTATGATGAATTTGGATGAAGTTAGATGATTTGGTTATCTAACTGATCACAACCCATATCACATTCTTAAAAAACTATGAATATGAAATCCAACCAGAAAGACTATAGATATATTTTACCACATCCTACATGGAACCAGAAGGGGATGAAGAAATATTAAAGAATTTTTCTACTCATACAAAAAATATTGACATGTATAAAAATAAGGAAAATTTTATTAATGTCCCACCTCATTCTTAACTACTTAAAACACTTCATCATTTCATAAATCATATTTTTGGTTCCATTTTGAAATGCCCACTGGGATTCGTGAGAATCTCTATTCACAACCTTCATCAAAGGAAATGGTTTGACATACTCACACCAGAAAAATTTGATACCCTTATAAGATAGAGACCACTATTTTATGTTATCTACACCATATATAAAACCTTCAATCCTCTAAAAGACATTATTGTGTTACTGCTCCTGATGAACCTTCTTGTGTTATGTAAATGTAAACTGAACACTCCCCAATGTAATACGGATATAGTCTTATTAGATGCTTAAATGTGTATGAGTAATGTGGGCCATCAATTATGACTTTTAAAAATATTATTTCATGGCATGGAATAGAAGTATTCTAATTAAATCATCAACCATGACATTACCCTTTCCTAGAGTATAGGAAATATTGAAATCAAAATATTGTTGGTACTCTACCCACTATCTCCATTGATGTTTAAAATATTTTTGGGAGAAGGATAACACAATATATTTTTTATTGGATTAGATGGTTATCCTTTAACTATGATTTTATGGATACCTACCCTTTACATCATTCATCATGCACATGATTTAAAGATAATTTATTGCATAGTTATTTTAATGAGGATGTATCTGAAAATAACCATTAGTGACCATATGATCACCCTTCATAAGATCATAGTCCATACCTAAACACGCTGCATAATTGAATATACATTTTTAAGGATTTTTGTAATTTTTAGGTTTCTCTACATATACAATACATGTATAAAATGAAATATGTAGTCATACATAGTCTTAGAGTAAACCAAGGTGTCTTCTATGAATACCACAAAAAGCATCTAGGTACTCATTTGGAAATACTGTTAATTAATTCCTTGAAAGCTAATACAGAATTCATAAGAACAAAAGTAATAACAACATAATGTTAATGGGTATACCCGATTTTGATGATAGTCAGATGAATATAGGACTCCTTAATCTAATTTTGGGGATAACTTTATCGAAAATAAATATTTTTTGAACACTTATACTCTTTCAACCAATAAAAGAAACCATTTATATAGAGTAACAAATACATATTCTTGATTATCACATGGATGATATTTTAATTATAAACATATATTAAAATGTTCTCATCATAATTTATATAAAAAAGAACATGTTTTTCCCATAGATAAACACTAATTCAGATAAACCCTATGTATAATAGTTCGTCCAAATATATTTTCAACTCCTTCAGTAAGCTTTGGTTATATGGAAGATTGAATAGGGATAGAATTGTTTCCTATTAAAAATTAGAATGAATTGAATACCTCTATCATTGGTATAAAATAAAATAATTCAATTGGAAAAAATTAGGATGCTAAACATATATTGGAGTAAGTACACCATATGAAGGATCAATCTCCAATTCAAATGAAAAAATAGACTTCATCATACCCAACCCTGGTAGAAGATGTCTAGATCAACTTGAACTTGGGTCCCATTTTCCATGAGTGACATGAATATATAAATTGGATCTAGTAAAGGAACCCCATAATTTATAACATTTCATATTATCTATATTGGTGATCATGTAATCCTTCATTAAAAGAACTTATAGATAATTCTTATCTAGAAGAAAAAATCCCCAATAAAACTCGACATCTAATAAAGTGAAAGTACAAGAAGATGTCTACTAACCCAAATCATTCAATCTCTTAATGGGCGTAGAAATACTTATATTAGAAATCATGATCTTCATCCAAATATTTAAAAATCCCATGATAAATTTAGGTATAAAGTAATGAGAGGCACAAATATCAAATAAAGAATTATCTAAAGATGAAGCAATGTAAATGGTACCTCTCACTATTACAGTCCCCACAATCACTTTCAATTAAATTAATTCCACTTCATGAATAATATTTCATCTCTAGATAATTCATTATTTTTTGAAGAATATTTCATCATTATAGTCCCCACAATCACTTTCAATTCATTTAATTCCCTTTTTTCTTGAAGAATCAAATTACACCATATATCCCCTCAAAAATAAAAGTCATATACTACTCTGTACATTGGTAAAAACAAGAAAAACAATATGTAAATGACCCGAGAGTCAATAAGAGATGTAGTCACTAGTTCAATTGAGCATGAATGCTTTATAATCCCAACCATACCACATTTATAGTGGGTAAAAGGACCTTTACTGAATATTGAAGTTGACATAGAAAACTTCCACTACTGAGAACCACTATAATAGTTTCTACCATGATAACAATATTTTATCCCATATAATTTAAATGAACCCCAAGATCTACATCTAGTTATAGGAGAAATAACTATCCTTCTTGAATTCATATTCAAATAAAGCTCCACCATCAAAGATCTATCCTAAAAATTTGTAAATGTGGATAGTTTAAGAAAAACATTGGGATCAAATAACTTTTAGAATACCTATATCAAATCATCATACTTTTACTTCTCGTTCAACATTTCCACATGTGGGATGTAAAAAATATTGTAAAAGATTTTGGAACACTAATTTATAGTTTAGTTTCCTTCCCCTAATTTAAGTAAATTTGTCAATTTATTTAAAAAATTGACTATTTATATAACAACATTGTGAAAAGATCCATAATGTTAGTCCACTCCAAGACCAGATTCATCCCTATATAAACTATTGATTACCAAATCATTATTGTAGGAAAATATATCTTGAAGGCAATATATGTGATCTTAACAGAGTCATAAATTTCTAATAACTCAATGAGTTACTCAACATTCATAAACCAAGGATCTACCTCACGAGGCTTATTTATACCCTAGAATGATGGAGGTTA
This sequence comes from Viscum album, assembly GCA_963277665.1. Taxonomy (NCBI): domain Eukaryota; kingdom Viridiplantae; phylum Streptophyta; class Magnoliopsida; order Santalales; family Viscaceae; genus Viscum; species Viscum album. The sequence continues at coordinate 652,154,151 of OY728133.1, read as the reverse complement.
AAGATGAAAAAACTTTTTGTAATGATCGCTACAATCTCCCCTCTAGTGTAAAACCTGGGTAGCCATATTAGGATTAGGAGTCGCTATGTGGACCATAGTTTTGGCAATCCTCACAACAACCTTTACAAGGTTCTATTCAACATGATGGTTTACCTGTCATGGTCTATCAATATATCCATCTCATCATCTATTTAAATTCATTCTAGGGGTAATGTTACTACACATCATCAAAGAAAAATATCAATCAATAAAAATGATATCATAAATTCATTCATGATGAAACTAATAGTGTTATAGAAAACACTAATCAATGTCTAATCAAATTTTAGAATCATAAATTTAGTTTTTTTCAATGCACTTCCCCCAACAACCAAACGGTATCTTATAATGCATATAATTATATATGTCCAGGTTATCTATTTTAAAATACCCATTATGTCCCATAAGTATTTTCACAAACTGTATACTGACATCATGGAGGATACTAAATCACTCTTCTATACCTAATTTTCAGGATACATCCTTTATAACAAAGCTAAATGGTACATGATATAATCTTAACATGACAAAAAGGGAGATATCGATCCCCATGGGTAGGAAAAAACACTATGGAATTAGTAAATTTTTTTAGGGAACCATTACTCCAAAAAAGTTACAAGTAAAAAAAAAAGAAGTGGATCACATTTCCAAAAAACTCTTGGTTTGAAAACCCCTCCACGAGAGAAAACTGGTCCAAAACTCCTTGATATATGTCTCAAATATGGTTGGAAAACCCAACACAACTGGAATATCATAAACTCCAATACATGTTGATGACCCTTGATGGACCCAAAACATAGGAATACCCTCCACCATTATCTGTTTCCTTCCATTTCCATAAAAATATTTTAACAAAAACTATCAATTCCCTATGAAAAAGTTAGGGTGTAAGATAAAATACCAATATTATTTCACAAATAAGGTTTCAAGTATTCCAAATTTGATACACAATTTATGTATAATTTATAAAAAACATAGAATGGAATTATTTACATGATTCAAATAAAAAATTGTTTGATGAAGAATTTCCGATGACTATTAGAAAATATGTACAACCTCTATGCCATGAAAATGGAAATTATAAATCAACTTTATAAAATATGATTGAATAAAATATTTATAAAAAAGAATTCATGAAAAATATTTTACATAAAATATAACATGAGTAAAGATTTGGTATCCTGCATCATGAAAAGTCATTTCCAAAAATAAATAAAAAATTTGATTACGAGTAATAGGGGTTGGATAATTAAGGATTTTCATAGATCTCGGTGAATTTTGGATTATATAGAGTATAAGTAATATCTATAAAAGGGAAAAGAGATATATCTCTACGTATTAATATCACATATCTCATGTATTTTAGTGTCATTTTCATCATTAATCCATTTCTAGTGGAGTTAATAAATTCCAAGAGTGTTTCATTCCGACTAAACTACCCAGTCTCTCTTATGCTTCATGGTAAATCAACCATTTTGTATGGATATAACAATTGTTCAAAAATAATTTCAACCATCATTTCAGTTAGACCCAATTCAAATTTTAAATCATGTAAATCATTTACAAAAACCATCCTCAGTGGGGTTTTTTCAAATAATAATGTCATAATTTCCAAAAAAACATCAATGTGTTTTTATCAAAAATCAATCCTTCTATTTCAAAAAAAATATTAAATGGTTTTTATAAAAATCAGTTAAACCGTCACATTTCAAATCAGAAAATATAACAATACATTCATTTTCATTAAAAACATATCAATATTAATAATTTCAATAGAATAACATATTTTCAAAATAACAACATTTAAATTCCATCAGGAAATTTTCATAAACACCATTCTTTTTTCATCAAAAAATATTCCATTTAAAATTCCATTTATCATAATTCCATATAAATCATAAAAAAATTAATACCAATTTAAATCCCATATAAATCAATTGAATCAAATAATATTAATATATTTAGAAACCATAAACATTAATAATATAATCACAAAACCCAAATGAAAATTTTATAAGGAAGAACGATGAAGCCCCCATAGATTTGGTAGACTCCACAGTGCATGAAAGGTACTATAGAAAAATTATGTATATAAATCAACCCCCATGATACTAGGTCAAACACCAATTTGTAGTGGTTTTTAAGAAAAGAATACTATGGTGTAGAATCAATGTATGTTGCATGTAAAGAACAATAACATGAAACCTTTGTTGAAAAATATTGAGATTATTTAGTAGAACCATACAGACACTTAAACTTCTACATAATAGCATGAGCTCTGTGGGGCGAGCTGAACTCAGCAATTGTCCTTCAGTGTTTGGGAAAAAATCCATGTGAATATGAACATATGAAACAACCCATTGTTTTGAAATGATTATTGATTCTTGATATAAATTTAAATTATATTATAGTATACAATATTATGCACATACAACACATAGAGAAATAAACCACACAATATTTCAATCATTCATATCGTTATATTTGTTAGAAATTAAATTGAATAAAATTACCAAAATTGAAAGGTAGGGGAATATGATATAAGAGAACTATAATGAGAAAATGTGAATCACCCCATTATGATAGAATAAACATCCCCAAAACTAACACTATAGAAATGAAACAAAATATGAGAAAATCGATAAATATTTTAGAAACAAAAATAAATAACCTAAATTTTTTTTGAATAATAATTAAAGGAAAGAATTATTATATATAAGAGTTGATGAGACCGATGGAATAGTAATGTGACAGTTTGTGTGCTAACATAACCCTTATAAATAGTAACCTAGATGTTGTAATAGTAATTTTACCTGAAAATATTTAAATAAAAAATCATTATTCATTAATGTGAATATAAATATTAAAAACCCGTAAATTAAATGGAAGGAATAAAAAAATCAATGAATATATAATAACATATTTAATAAAATTTACTGTAAATTATTTCATGAAAATGAAAATTTAAATATAAAATGTAAAAATTTGTATGATATAAAATCATTTTCATAAAATTGGAAACATTTTTGAAATCACAACGTAAATATTTTATAAGGATGATATTTTTATAATTTTATTAAATACATCAATTTTCATGAGAATGATACAAATATTTTGTTTCTCTAACTAGTGTATCTTTAAATGCATTATTAATGGTATAATAAATACCAATTCATTTCTGTAACATTTAAATCAAAAAATATATATAATTTTATTTAAAATTCATTAATATATAATAATCATGTTTTCCAAACCAAAAATTTACATTCCAAAGACAACTGTCGAATGTATTACTTTAAAATTAAAATTTATCAATTTTTTCCACTCTCCAATTTAATAACCTATTTAATTTGAATTATATTTGTTTTTAAAGTATTAAAACCCTTATTTTGTACTCATACATTAATATTTATGTTAAAAAATCACTATTTTAATATTTACCATGGATATAGTTTTTTATTTATCAGTTTATTCAAAAACTACCCTCCCTTCATGTATAAGTAACTCTTCTCTCCCCCCTTGGAAAACTACTCATACCTCACTTACCGATACCAAATATATTTACAAATACTATCTCTTAATGCATTATAATTCATAGGTATGTACTTTAGTAAACTAATACCATTCTTAATAGAATTATAATGTCCTATAATGGAAGCAATACAATGAAAAGAGTATGTTTTTATCAACTATTATATCATTTTCTATGTCTCTACTCCTTTTTACCAATTTATTTAAAAATATATACAATAAGATTAATTATATAGTATAATAAATTTATATTAAGGATTTAAAGACATTATAAAAAATATATTTTTCATGTATTTATGTTTTATACCTCTCTTTCTCCTCCTTTGGATAATATTCTTGATAACTGTTAGTTAACCACCAACTAAGATGTTTCAAAATTCATTTATTTCAACAAAAATATGGATGGTTATGATAAATAATTTATAATATATATATATAATTCTTCTAGAATTAATTCTACTAATTTATAAATGGTCTTCAAAAAAAATAAAAAAATCGACACAATACATGAATGTGTTTAAGGAAAACATGGTATCAAAATATTTCAATTTAAATGATGTGAATTAAGAAATAAAATATAATTTTTATAATTGATAAAAATTTTAAAAACTACAATTATTCTCTTATATTTCAGTGATTTAATAAACCTATTTTTAATATTCTGGTCGTGAAAAATGGAACGAAAAAGGTAGGAATTAAGTTAATGGAATTGTCAAACCCCACTACCCCTCATTAGGTTACACATATTTCACATAATATTAAGTAGGTATAATCCTACAATATTCCTTAAATATTATTTAGCTATCCTCCCCATTCCTTTACAATTATATAAATTTTTACCAACATTGAAAATGATTTATATGCCAAATAAAATGAAATTTAAAAAAATAATTTTTCTTTCAAAAACACATCTTTTATTCATCTTATGTTTTATATTCTTCATTCAGGATTGATGATGTTTAATAATGAATTGTTTTCCTATATTTAGTTTAGAAAAAATTATTATTCATGAATTTGTATTTATTTAACCCTTGTGATCCCATTCTATCCCATAGGTTATTTCAGGACTAAATTGTTATACATTCTATGTGGCATGTATAAATATGAGAATTTATGATGTGAGAGGTGGACCAAGAATTATATATCCCTCCAATTAAATAGGTAATATGATATATCTCTTGATATTATAGGTATTAGGTGTGTACAAGATATTATATTTTTTCAAATTGATAATGTTATTATTTATGCACATAATTTATCTGTCGGCATCGTCCTAGATTTGTTCAAATCTATGTGTGGTATTTGGCCAATATGACATGTTTTTAAGTTTTTATGCCTGCACTACATTCTATTATATTATTAATTATATCCTTCCTGATTATTAGGATGATGATTATGACCACCCATGTTCTATTGATTTATGTCCCATATTCTTCCTCTAATTGGGATTTCATCTCACCTATTTCTATGATGTATTTCCCTAGGTTATTAAATGTACTAATTATAATAACAGATTTAAAAAGGATGAAGAATAATGATTTAAATATTTTTTATGTGTAATTATATAAAATGATTCATGAAGCTAATTTTTGAGAGACACTAGGCCTTTGGATCTTGTATTTAATTCCCTATTATGCAAATTTTCGTTAGAATAATGTAATAGTCATGTAAGAAAAATCCGGGTCACTATAGTTTGTATCCGAAGAGAATATAATTCATTTTAGATTTTTTATTATAGAATCATAGAAAAAATCATCAATATCTATCTATTTATAGTTATCAATCCTAGGATCATTTTTAATAAAGGATAAAAAAGGAATCACATAAGAGATGATTTTATATTTTGTTTTCACAGTGAAAAATATTTTATATTCATGATTTACTAACATATGAATCATTCAAAGAATTTATATTTTTGAAAATTTTGGGAACTTGAATAAACTAGGACAATGACCTGTGTGATGGAAAATGGAATGATTTTATGAATGATTTCCCCAATTTCATTGGAGGGGGAGTCTAAAACTTCATAGTGATACTTATACAGTTTCTGCATTCTATGTATAATGACTTAAACCTTGTGTTATTTCATCCTTCAACAATAATGGAACATATGGTTATTGATTCCTTTATTTGGAAATGGACATTGACATATAGCATCTCTTTTAATCCAATTATCAGGAAACATCGTGTTTAACTCAATGGGTATGATATTTTTTATTGTCCACTATTCTGAGAATGAGTATGTGACTATATTTGATTATTATTTATATCGATAAGATGATCAATGGTCGATGTTAAAAATTAATATAAAGTAGGAGAATGAATATTGAGCAACAGATTTTAAAGATTTTATGAATTTGTTACTCAATAAGTATTTCCCAAGAAATCTTCAAACAAACAAGGAGAGATATTTAATAGGTCATAATAAAAATTAGGAAAAGTCATTAATAGATTACAAGGAATCATTCATAATTATTTTGAGATAGACATCTAGTTTTGTTATAAATATTTAAGGAACAATTGATATATTCTTTATCCATTTAAAAATTCATCATCAGAAGGATTTAGATATTTGTGAATTTGGATGTTATGAAGATGTATCTCAATGTGCACTCAAATTAGAGATTTATTTTGGATAATAGTCGTATGGTTATAGAGATAATAAGATAATAATATAATTTCAATATGGGGTGTCCAATGAAAATAAGGGATTGTGTATCCAACCACCCACATGTGAAAAATGTGGGATAAATAATTATGGGAATTTCATCAATGGGATGGATAACATATTCATGTTTGGTTGAGATGGCCACCAAAATAATGAATGTTGGAGAGACATGAAGAGACATACCAACACGGTAGAGGAAAGTAAAGCACCTCATAATGCACCAACATTGTTTCAGTGCTTCATCTATATGTACAAATGAAATTATGAAAACATGTACACTAACCAATGAGACCTTGAGAAATTCAACATTAAAAAACACTAAAATCAATGGAGAAAGGGAAATCTTAAGTAATTACCACTACTAATGTGGAGCATTAAAATTATTTTTAGAAGGCACACCTCAAATTCACTCAGGAGTAGAATATGTTTTATTTCATTTAGGTTATATTCTTTCTTTTATATCCTTAAATATTTCCTAAACTATTGAATTGAATCCACACAACCTTGAACTTGAGATATATTTAAATAGAACTCATTGATTGATAATTTCATCCAAAGTGTTAGAGTATTCCCCTATTATAAGATGTTGGATGATTCTACCACTGGGACTTGTAATACATTCCTTAGTGAAGTTAGATTCTCTGATGGGCATGTATATGATCTTTTTATAAAGATCACAAATTAGGTATTCTGGAAAATAAATACCATTATATATTCTAAATCATCAAATACATCTATAAAATCTCAATTAATATCATGAATCTCTATTGAGAAATACCTCAATGGTGTGGGTGTTGTTTTGTATTGAATGATCATGATATTCCAAAATGGATGAGCATAAAGAAAGAATTGTCCTTGATGGAATTATTTTTTTACGGAATAAAATGATTTATTTCCTAAATATTTTTAGGGACATTAACAAAATCCTGAGGCATATTTATCAATATATCTTGTATAATAAGAAACACATATCCCCAAATACCACTAGAGTATGTCCTCGATTAAACTAGAGGGGTTAAAGAAGATGGTGCAATAAAATTTGGAAAATCGTTTCATATGACCAAGTGCATCACCTTGTGGTGAACCGATGCTCTTTTTCAAAAAAAGATATATAAAATAATATCTGTATAGATTATTCTGAGCTCCATATGATGAAAATAAAGATCAAGTATCCCCTACCATGGAATTATGACTTTTTAAATCAACTTTGAGGACCTCGGTACTTCTCAAATATATATCTTCATTCAATAGATAATCCCATGAATTTATAGAAGGAAGATATAATGTACATAACCCTATATACATGTTTTGGGACATAATAGTTCATATTTATTCCCATTGATCATACTAATTCCATTGTAAATATCTTTGATTTTATGAATAGAGTATTTAGAGGGAACCTCAACAAAATTTATAGTAGTATTTATTAATGTTACTATCATTTACTCCAATAAAAATAAAAAACATGAAGAGTATCTTAAGATTATACTAGAGATTTTTAAAATGGAGAAAATTTACTCTATGTTTAGAAATTGTTACTTTTTTATTCATTTAGCCACATTATTGAAGAATTTGATGAAATGTGAGGGAATTTTAGTGGACCCCTCAATAATAGTGGAAAGGGATGAATGTCCCATACATAAATGTGTAAAATAATTATATACTTTTACTATCATAACATGGTTCTATTGACATTTTATGATAAATTTCTCAAGATTTTATATAGTAGTATCTAATTTAACAAGAAAAATTTTATTGTGTGTCAAAGATTAATAATGTGATTAAATAATTAATAATTTCAAGAAGAGGATAATCATTATGCCTATACTCAAACTTTAATCCAGTGGAGAAGATTTTTTTATATATAGTGATTCTTTAAAGATTTGTCTTGGTTGTGTACTAAATCAAAATAAAAACTTAATATAATACACCTCACAAAAACTAATCATCTTGGAACAAAATTACGAGACACGTAATATAGAGGTAGAAGTTTTTATCGTCACTCTGAATATTTAGTGGAACTATATTTAGGTTGGGAAGTGTCACATATATAAAATCACAAGATTCTCATGTATATATTCTCATATAATGGTATCAACATGAATCTGATAATATAGTTAGATTTAATCAAGGACTATTATTATTCTATCAACTCTAATATGGAATAGTTGAACAAGGTAGTTGTTTCCCTTCTCAGAAAACAACAAGACACACTATTAATTATGAAGATTAAGAAAGTCATCATCAATATGGATCTTAAAATGGTGGATATAGAAATCATAATGGCATGGAATGAATAATAACTTTTACAAATTATTACCCAACTATAGACCTTATATAATATGAAGAAGGAAATAAGGTATGGTAGGGGCTAATAAAAAATAGTGAAAGAAGTAAATGAAATATATTATCATGAGTTCCACATCAATGACGATATCCTTAATATTGGAACTGGTGTTTTTGTGACTTAATCCCATATGATAAAGAATGTGTTATTTAATAATGTTGGTAGATCGTATTTTTTCCATCTATCTAGGAAGTACCAAGATATACCATGATCTCCAAGAGCACATCTGGTTGGAAAAAATAAATAATGAAATTACTTATTATACTTCAATGTTATTGTAATGTCACAAAGTTAAGTATGGTGATATGCATTAAAGGTGATGATTCTGAAATATCATATACCCTTGTGTAATTGGGAGAGAATTACTACGTAATTTTTCATTAGTCTCTAAAATACATCAAAAGAGAACAAAATGATATGGATTGTGGTGGATCGAATCAATAACACCACCCAGTTCATCATGATTTGAGAAAATTTCTCTCATGAAAAACTATCTAATATATATATAATGGAAGTGGTGTGCCTACATGGGGAACTAAACTTTATCATATTTAACAATTATTCATTGTTTAAATTTTTATTCTAGATATGTCTTTAACATGATGTGAATAACGAATTCAATATCTGCATGACCTATGACCACCAGATAGATAGATAAACTGAAAGGACTATTCTGACACTCAATGATCTATTCAGATCCTTCTCAATATAATTTTAAGGAGGATGACATCATCATCTCCCATATTTTTAGTCATCAAACTGCTACAACATCCACTCAAGTATTAAAATATTTATATATATAGCTCTATATACACAGTGATGTGGAAGTCTTACTTGTTGAGTTGAAGCTGGGGAATGAAAGCTGCATTGACCTGATATCTTTCATGAGATAATATATAAGGATAAATCCATCGAACAACATATATTATCATATTATAGTTAGAATAAGTTCTATTCTATCAAAGTTAAATGTGGCATAGAATTTGAGGTTGGATGGAATGATTTCCTTCAAAAATAACTATGGAATAGACTCTTATGGTTTGGAATGTAAGGGATTCTTATCCATAGACTAATTATCCACATTGATATCTTTTATTTCATAGTTTCATTGTACTTTTAGCTTTAACTTCCACAAAATATGGATATTGTTCATGATAATTTATATGTATCTCTCCTAAGGAAGTTCATACAAGATCACATATGTCACAACCCCCTCCCCAGAAAGTGTAACCCTCCTGGGCCGGCAATGTGAGAAGGGAGGTAATGACCCCCATGTCTCGCCTCCAATAGGCCCTGGGTTGGCGACTAGTACCGAGGGTATAGTAAACACACAAATAGGAGGAATTACCATCTAAGAGAACACATGCGGTAGATAGAGATAAGATAGACACCAACCAAATCCAACTCAGAACTAAAATATAATATAAAACCCAAGTGCACCTATTTAATGTCATGCAAAAGTACTACAACTAGAAGTGGAAAAACTACAAGTACCCAAAAGAGAGTGAATAACAGTAGCAACCATAAGCCCAAACAGCTCCTGTAACCCCAAGCTAGTAGAAACTAGCTTGGTCTCCAACCTACTCTAAGTGACCTGAAAAATAGTTTATATAAACATTGGGTTAGTGTAATAGTATACTCAGTAGGATCATCCCCGAATCCTCTAGTTCCAAATTAAAGGAAGCATTCTAAAGCACAGTGAACAACAAGTGAAACTTACTCGCCACCTAAACATGTATACTATGTTCCCACCCTCACCATGGCTAATCTCATCATGTAACGTATACAAGAGTATATTATATAATAAAGAATATCAAGGGTACCTTGCTGCTACTTCCCCATTGGTCTTCCACTTTTCCTCAATGTTTCACATCCTAAGCATCTCTCTCCAAAAAGGATTTCCCAAAGACACCTGGGAGAAGCACCACATTATGCACCTCGTGCAGCAAAACCATCACGTCTATACAAGAAAGTAACCAGGTTGTTTCTGGGAGCCACCATAGCTCGCATAACGTCTATCATACGTCGGGTATTATACCTCAAGCCATTATAGCCCATACACCGAGTAAGGATCCTCAAGCCATCACAGCCTATACATGTTACACCTATAGTAGTCCAAAGGATACAATATCCAGAATATATGTGTGTGAATAACTACAAGCCATTACTGCCCTCTACACACATATATGGCGAAAACTAACCACTGTGCCATCCAGCACAAGTATCTATACAGAGAAGAGAGAGGGGCCAAAGGGGAGTCAACCATCAATCCTCCCATAGAAATGTTGGGGAAAACACTCCCTAGGGCACAGAATCCCCAGGGTGTCAGTTTCCCTTACTCACAGGGTGGGGTAGCGTATAGAAACACAAAAAGTACAAAATATACTATATCTCACAACCACACTATGGGCATAACCTAGTCTTAGACTCAACTGCAGCTAATGTCCCTTGAACTCTGGACAGCCACTACTAATACTAGGTATCCTATAAGAAAACAACCATTTAAAGATATTTATTATATTACTTCATTCCCTTTTTATAAGTTCCACTTTAGGTTAATTAATTCTTTAAACATTAATTAACCATTTACAATTCCACATTAAACTTCGTTAGCATCACACCCAAAGTCCACTGTCCCTTTAAAATTACAACCTCATCATTATGTTCAGGAACACCAACCCCATGGGTTAACATCATTTATTCAATTATTCATTAAAGAATTACATTCTCATATTTCCAGGAATTAGAGAAAAACATTCTATGCTACTAAACACAAGAACGCTCAACCCAGAAAGTAGATGTACTACCCGTAGAGTCTTTCCTGCCTATAGTAAATGTATAGACCCATCCTCCCTTGAGAAGCTAAACATGGAAAGCACGTGGAATACCCTGTGCATCTTCGCCTCTTTCGGAAGATGGGAAAGCAAGACCAATTGCCTTGAGAAGTGGGGGAAAGTAAAGTAGATAATCAACCACTAAGAATGAGAAAGCATCCAATAATCACATCCAGCCAGCTCTATCATCCCTGGTGTCCTCCCTGACACCCACATGATAAACCAATGCATCTCGCCCCTCTAGGAATCATCTGCTACCACAAAAAAAGGTCTCCATGCCCCCACATACCACAATAGCCATCCAGGCTCACATCACTACACAATAAGCAGGAAAACAAATTGCTTAACAATTGGGATCTTTGCCCTTTAACCATCAAGAGGGTAACTCAGAACCCTACAAGGAATTATCTTTTTTATCAAACAACCAGTTATTTAATCCATCGGTAATTGAATGATCAATTATTTTTAGGTTCCGGCTATGGGTAAACTAAACTGCAATCTATCACAAATTTATTAAACATGATTAAGTCATCAATTTTATTAACATCAAATTACAACAAAAAGAACCAGATTCATTTCATGCCTCTTTATCTTTAGCCAAATAGTTATCAATTTATTCCCGGCTTTACATTCTTTACCAATTTTCATCAAGAACGAACGGCTAAACAAATAAAGCATAGATATCACACTATCTAGAAAAACTAGAGGTAATAACATACAATCAATATCAATTTATTTATCCGGTTCAAATATTTATTATGTCAATTCCATTGTCATATAGTGGGGTAAAACATGCAATCTATATAGTTTCACATATAAGAAAAGAGAAGCAATGAATCCCCTACCTCAAACTGTTCTTAACATTATTTATACCACAATGGCACACGATCTCTCCCTCTCGTGACAACTACATCCACCCAATGATGTCATGGTACGAACACACCAATTGAAACCAAAGTAAACTTAATTAGAAGCTTAGAGATCACATGCTATAATATGAATAGGATAAATAGGATAAGATGAACCCCAAAACAACAACGATAAAACATACCTTAATTCAATGAAGGATTGACCCTTTCTACTTGCACGAAAGTAGTGGGTGCACACAAGATAGAAGAAATTCAAGGGGAAAGAAATCCACAGGGAAACGTTTGATCTCACAATTCATATGGGAAGGAAGGAAAGGTTCAAGCAGGTCGCACCAGAGAACAATGAGGAATAACAAGGGAGGATGATATCTTTTCCCTTTTGAAGATCTAACATAGTGATGTATTAAGATATTCTTGATTTCCCATTAAAAGAGGATCACATTAAACCACGTGGTTTGACCAAGAAAAAACATCCTGATCCATAGGAATAATTAGTATAGGTGTTATGGCCTTTGAATCTTCCTTAGAGTCGTTAAAACAATGATTTAAATGCATTTTACATCAAAGGAAACGTTAAAGGGGTGAAACTATTGGAAGCTAGAAAAACTATTCATGAACCTCACCATACTGGAAACACAATTCATGAACCTCACCGTTCTGGAAACAGTGTTCATGAACCTCCCCGTTGGAACCTCACCATTTTGGAAACATTGTTTTTGAACCTCACTGTTGGAAGCTCACCGTTCTGGAAACACTGTTCATGAACCTCACCATTGGAACCTCACTGTTCTGGAAACACTATTCATGAACCTCACCATTTTGGAAACACTATTCATGAACCTCACCGTTGGAACCTCACTGTTCTGGAAACACTGTTCATCTAAGGTTACTATTTCACTATTCATAGAAGGTGAATGTTGACACTTTTCACCTAAGGTTACCTTTCCACTATTCACAGAAGGTTAATGTTAACACTGTTCACCTAAGGTTACATTTTCACTCTTCACCTAAGGTTACTATTGCACTGTTCACAGAAGGTTAATGTTAACACTGTTCACCTAAGGTTATAGTTGCATTGTTCACAAATGTCTTCTGTTGGAACTGTTCACCAAACTGGAAAATTGGAATAGTATTGGGGATAAGTCACCATGACCTCTAGGATCACCTTATACACCTGATTTTCGTGAAGGAATGGACCTGAGAGGTCTGGTCCATTACATCAGATACATCTCAAAACATTCTCATCCTTGAGAATTCAAAACTCACTTAAAGGGAAAATGAAACGGGGTTCGAACAACTACCCATCGAGATACCTCTCAAAAGAGAGAAAGCCACAAGAAGCAACAAAAGAAACCTATATTATAATCATGAAATGTCTAACCAAAAAGGGGACATCATTACATGGAAAGAGTTAAACATCATAAAACTCTTGGTAATGAGCATGTATCTATGACTCACGTTCCCAGGTACTCTCCTCCATGCCACCATGTTGCTACATGACACAAACCAAGGGGATTGAACGCCCGCACAACACCTTATCCTTGCGGTCTTGGATCTCTGCAGGGCCCTCTATAAAGGATGCATCATCATCAACATTGATATCTCCCCAATCGATGACATGAGAGTCATCATGGAGATAACAACGGAGCTGTGATACATGGAAAACATCATGTATCCGACTTATTTGTGGGGGAAGTGCTACTTGATACGCCACAGCTCCAACACGAGCTAACAACTCAAAAGGCCCAAAAAAGCGGGGATAAAGCATACTCCCATGATCAAACCTTCGCTTCCCACGATGGGAATTCACCTTCATAAACACATGATCCCCAGCATTAAACTCTAAGGGTCTCCTTTTTTTATCAACATATGATTTCTAACAATCTTGCGCTGTCTTCATCCCTCATGAATCACCTGAACCATCTCTGTTGTATTCTTCAGTAGTTCCGGTCCGAGAATTTCTGACTCTCCGACCCCAGTCCAGCACAATAGAAAATGGAATGGTCAGCCATACAAGGCTTAAAATGGTTCCATACCGATGGTGGAGTAAAAACTATTATTGTAAGATAACTCCACCAAGGGTAAGTTCCTCATCCATGATCCTCCAAAATCAAGAACACAAGAGAGTAACATGTCTTCAATAGTATGGATGGTTCTCTCTATCTGACCATCCATTTGAGGATCAAAAGTAGTGTTAAGGAATAGATGAGAACCGAAAGCATGCTGGAGACCTCTCCACACCCTAAATGTAATGTGAGGATCTCGGTCCTAAATGATCATCCTTGGGAATCCATGATGTCTCACCACCTCCTACAGATACTGCCTCGACAAAACATCCACTGATCTTGACACCATCATTGCTATAATGTGGGTAGATTTTGTTAACCGATGCACTACCACCCAAATAGCATCATGTCCTTCTGGAGCATGAGGTAAACTATTAAAAAAGTCCATTAAGATGTCTACCCACTTCGACTAAGGAATCTCTAATGGCTGGAGAAAACCACTAGGGACTGGGTGCTCAGCCTAGACCTTCTGGCATTCTAATAATTGAGACACAAACTCTGAAACTGCATGCTTCATTCCAGGAAACCAAAACTGACTCCTCAAGGCTCGATACAACTTTTTCATGCCAGGATGCACCACTAAAGGAGAACTATGGAACTCTCTGAGAACTATCTCGCACATCAGCAAAGGAATAAAAATCCTTTCATGATACAAAAATTTGTGTTGTTCATCCTCTTACCAACCATCAGGGGCCTCACCACAAACAACTCGGTCTCTCCAGACCTCCACCCCTAGATCCCCCAACTTGGACTCTTCCACCTTCTGAACTAGATAGGGTTGCACCATCATCTGAAAAAGACAACCTCTTCACCCAACATCTCCCATGTCAAGATGTAATGCTAACCGTTCTTCCATTACTCTCGAGGAATCACTGGATTCACGCACAGTATCACTACGTGACTTTTGAATCAGCACATCAGCTACAACATTACCCTTTCCAGGTGTATATGATATTTTATAGTCATATTCTTGTAATAACTCCATCCAATGATGTTGTCACAAGTTCAAGTCACACTGGGAGAAAACATACCTCAAACTCTTATGATCAGTGAAAACCACAAATTTCTCACCAATGAGGTAATGTCTACACAACTTAAGAGAAAGAACTACGGCTACCAACTCAAGATCTTGGGTGGAATAGTTACATTCATGGGGACGCAACTACCGAGACCCATAAAAAACAACTGGCCTCTTCCACATCAGAACACCGCCTAACTCCAGATGTGAAGCGTCGTAGAAAACATCAAACTGAACTCCCTCTATTAGAAGACGAAGAGCTGGAGCACTTACTAACTTTTCCTTTATATAATCGAAAGCTGCCTGACACTGATAAGTCCATATGAACACCTGATCTTTCCTTATCAAAGCTGTAAGAGGATTCACAACTTGTGAGAAATTGGCAACAAACCTCCTGTAGTATCCTGTAAGACCAAGGAAACATCACACCTTAGACACTGTCTTGGGGGATTCCCAAGACACAACTGCTTATATCTTCAATGGATCCGCAACTACTCCCTGCTGGGACACAACATTCCCTAAGAAACAGACTTTTCAAGCCCAAAACTCACACTTTGACAACTTCCCAAACAACTGATGTGGTTGAAGAACTCCTGAAACGGTGTGTAGATTCTCTTCATGCTCTTCTTCAGATGTGGAGTACACAAGGATGTCGTCGATGAAAACCCCAATGAACTTGTCCAGGTACTCATGAAACACATCTTTCATCAATCCCAAAGAACCCAACTAGAGCAATTATCATGCCAAATGACATTACAACAAACTCATAATGCATATGAAGACAACGAAAAGCAGTCTTCGGGATAACATCATCCTTCACCCACATCTGATGATATCCTGACCACAAGTCGATCTTTGAAAACCAACTTTCACCCTTCAGTTGATCGAAAAAATTATCAATCTGTGGAAGAGGATAGCGATTCTTTATTGTCACTTTGTTCAAGAAATGATAATCGACACACAACTGCAAAGTGTCGTCAGCCTTCTTCATGAACAAAACGTGTGCACCCCACGGTGACACACTCAGGCGAACAAAACTGCATTGTAGCAGACCATCAAGCTGTATACGTAACTCTCATAACTCATAAGGGGCCATCTTATATGGAGACATAGATATTTAAGATGTTCCTAGTTGTAGTTCAATCCCAAACTCGATCTCTCGTCGAGGGGGTAATTCTACAACCTCTTCTGTGAAGACATCAGGGTACTCTTCTACGAACCTAGGAAACACCAATTGCTAACCTCTGAAAAACCCAACATCATTTCAACCATCATGGATGGTAAGGATGGAATGAACCTATGACCCATACTAGGATCTCTCTTTCCAAAAAACACCACCATATCTCCATCCACACTAATGAAAATGACCTTCTTTCTGAACCAATCCACGATAGCCTGCACCGAATACAACCAATCCATGTCGAGGATGAAATCACATGGTTGTATTTTTAAACATTGAAAGTCTCCTCAAGAGCGATGTTCCTCCAACAATAGCTCACAGTCTCTACATACTCTAAACAAGTCATCTCAACCTCCAACTGGTGTAGTAAATTCCAAGGGAATTGGAAGCCTCTCTACCTTATGTCTCAAGGCATGGACATTGGTAGGTGATTTGAAGGAGTGTGTCACTCTTGAATCAAACAAGGAATACACCACTGTAGAAAACAAGAAAAGGGTACCTCGAACAACGTATGGATCGCCTGGAGCTGGAAACGCTAGAGCATGAAGCTGACCACGGCCTCCTCCATGACCTCTCTGACCCTGATGAAGACCACCACCAAGGCCCTTCTCTACTCTTTGAATATGGGGAGCATCAAAGGGATTTCCTCTATCTTCCCTATCTACCCTCTACTGATCTAAAGCTGGTGCAACCTGCTGGTGCTGCCTTGGCTGGAACTACCTCAACGGAGGAATCTGAAGTGGTGCACCTACTGCACAATGATTGCTTTGAAAGGTCGGGTACTCCCGCAGCTAATGACCTCTACCACCACAAGAAAAACAATTGTCTGGTCCCTTGGCATAAGCCTGAGAGTTTATTCCTCTGGAGAAACGAGGTGTGAAGGGCTAGGACCTACCCCCGGTAGAACAAAAACTCATCTTCCCTGAAAACCGGGAACCCGAGACCACAGCTCTTCTTTATGAGGAATCACTATGACTCCCCACTCGTTATGATCTAGTTCTAGTTGAAGTCCTCTCGACAACATCTAACCATGGAAGCACATCAAGATATGTTTTTATCATAAATGGGGTGACCTGGTGCTGGATATCTGAACGTAAAGCCTCCTCGAAATGCCTCTCCCTGGCCTCCTCATCTAGAAGTAGGTCCGAAGCATATCGTAAAAGGTTCCTAAAACGGATTCCAAACTCGCGAACACTAGAGCTCCTCTATCGATGGGTAAGAAGCTCCTAGATATTGGACTCCATCACAGTCGAAGAAAGAAAATCGACTCTAAACTTGTCTCAGAACTCCTCCCATGAGATCGATGACTCCTTATTATCCCCAAGGAAAAAGAACCACCACTTCCACTCTGCTCCATATAGCATTTTCACAACCAAGGACACCCAATGCTCCTTCCAAGCATGAATTGATATAAAGATAATATCAACATCCTCTAACCAGTCTTCTGTGACTGCATCTAAAATGGATCCCTTATACTTATACAGGCTCTGGCGTTGAAACTCTCGAAGTGTCTTCCTCCAAATGTTGACTTCGTCGCCCTCTACCCTGCGTCAATCTACTGGAACATCTTGCTGAACATATTCTATGAAAACCTGACGAGGACGTTGGCCTGGAGCCATACCTGTAAAATAACAAACCATTAGAGCTCAAAAACCAAGAATATGGAAGACTGAACATTAATTAATTAATTGTTTTCTTTTTATTCATTTTAAATTAACCAATCCAAAGGTTTACCCATTCAAACACCAGCACAAAGAAAAATGTTGCATGATCCTTTCCTATGTCTCTACCCTGCAACTAGTATCACCTCATTCAGTAGCAATTGTAAACTTAATGGTATGTACATCAGATCATAGGGGGGCCTAAATGCCTATGTCTTAGTTAGTCTCGAGTGTTTACGTAACTTGGTAAATGTGAATGACACCATTTCCCTACTAACCCATGCAACCTCGCCTGTGTCTACCTCCAAACTCCATCCTATCCCTCAACTAGACCTCTGAAACCACTCTTTCATGACCCACTACCCACAAAGTGTACCCCTCCTAGGCCGACAATGTGAGAAGGGAGATAACGACCCCTGAGTCTCACCTCCAGTAGGCCTTGGGTTGGAAACTAGCACTGAGGGTATAGTAAACACAGAAATATGAGGCATTACCCTCTAAGAGAACACATATAGAAGAGAGAGATAAGATAGACACCAACCAACTCCAACTCAGAACTGAAATATAAAAGAAACCCGAAGGGAACATATGTAATGTCATTAAAAAGTACTACAACTAGAAGGGGAAAACTGAAAGTACCCAAAAGAGAGTAAAAACAGCAGTAACCACAAGCCCGAACAGCTCCAACAACCCCAAGCTAGTAGAAACAATCTTGATCTCAACTTTTCTCCAAGTGACCTGAAAAATAGTTTATATAAACATATGGTGAGTATAACAGTATGCGCAGTAAGATCCTCCCCGAAGCCTCTTGCGCAAAAGTAATGGATGCATGCTAAAGCATAGTGAACAACAAGTGAAACTAACTTGTCACCTAAATAGGTATACTAAGTTCCCAACCTCACCATGGATACTCTCACCATGTAATGCATAAAAGAGTATATAATGTAATAAAGAATATCAAGTGTACCCCGCTACTACTTCCCCACTGGTTTGCCGCTTTTCCCCAACATCGCACATCCTAAGCATCTCTCTCCAAAAGGCATGCCCACAGACACCTGGGCGAAGCACCACAATATGCACCTCGTGCAAAAAAATCACCACATCTACGCAATAATGTAACTATGTAGTTTTTGGGATCCACCAAATCTTGCATAACGTGTATCATACGTCGAGTATTATACCTCAAGCCATTACATCCCATCCACTGAGTAAGGATCCTCAAGCCATCACAGCCTATACACATTACACCTATAATAGTCCATAGGATACTATATCCAGAATATATGTGGGTGAATAACCACAATCCGTTACATCCCTCTACAGACATATATGGACAAAAATAACCACTTTGTCTACCAGCATAAGTATCTAACAAGAGAAGAGAGTGGGTCTAAGGGGGGTAGTCAACCATCCATCCTCCTACCGGAATGTTGGGGACCCCCCCCCCCCACCCCCCTCAGGGCTCAGAATCCCCGGGGTGTTAGTTTCCCTTAAAGATAGGGTGGTGTAGCCTATAGAAACTTAAAAAGTAAAGAATATACTAAATCTCACAACCACACTATGAACATAACCTAGTCTTAGACTCAACTACATCGAACGTCTCTCAGACTTTCGGTTTCCACTTCTAAGACTAGGTATCCTATAAGCACACAACCATTTAAAGAGATTGATTAGATTACATCATTCCCTTTTTATTAGTTCCACTTTACATTAATTAATTATTTAAACATTAATTAACTATTTACGATTCCACATTAAACTTCATTAGAATCACACCCAAATTCAACTATCCCTTTAAAATTACAACCTCATCATTATGTTCCAGCAATTCCAATCCCAAGGGTTAACATCATTTATTCAAATATTCATTACAGAATTACTTTTCCATATTCTCAGGCATTCTAAAAAATCATTCTATGCTACTAAACACAAGGGGGGTCAACAACGTGAGTAGATATAATACCCGTCGAGTCTTTTCCACCTATAACAAGAGCGTTGAACCATCCTCCTTTGAGCATCTAAACACAGAAAGCACATGGCATACCCTATGCGTCTTCACGTTTTTCGGAAGAAGGGAAAGAAAGACTAGCTACCTTGAGCATTGGAGAAAAGTGAAGAAGATAATCAACCAATAAGAATGAGCAAGCATCTAAAAATCACATCCATCATGTTCCATCATCCCTAGTGTCCTCTCTGACACCCACATGCATAAACTGATGCTTCTCGCCACTCTAGGCGTCATCTGCTGCCACAACCAAAGGTCTCCATGCCCCCACATACCAAAACAGCCGTCCAGGCACACATCACAACACAAGCAGTAGGAAAAAATATATCTTAACAAATAGGCTACTGGTCCTTTAAAAATCAAGAGGGTAACTCAGAACCCTACAGGGAATTATCTTTTTATCAAACATCCATTTCTTTAATCATTCAGTAATTTACTGATCTATTATTTGTATGTTCCGACTATGGGTAACCTAAACATCAAACTATCACAAACTTATTAAACATGCTTATGGAATCAATTTTATTAACATCAAATCACAACAAGAAGAACCAGATTCATTTCATGCCTCTTTATCTTTAGCCAAACAGTTATCAATTTTTTCCTAGCTTTACGTTCTTTACCAATTTCCATCAAGAATGAACAGCTAAACAAAGAAATCATATATATCACACTATCAAGCTAAAAAAAATGCAATAACATACGATCAATATAAATTTATTTATCTGGTTCAAATATTTATTATGTCAATTCCATTGTAATCTAGTGGGATACAACACGCTAACTATACAGTTGCACATATAAGAAAAGTGAAGCAACAAATCCCCAGCCTCAAACGGTTCTTGACGTTGTTTATACCACAACGGTTCATGATCACCTCCTCTCAGGACAACTACATCCACTTGAGGATTCCACGGTATGACCACACCAACTGAATCCCAATAATACTCCATTTGAAGCATGGATATCACATGCTATAATATGGAATGGGGAAACATGAGAAGATAAACCCTAAAATAGTGAAGATAAAACATACCTTAATTCAATGAGGGATCGACCCTTTCTGCTTGCACCAAAGTAGGGGGTGCACATGAAATAAGAAGAACGTTATGGGTAAACCAATCCATGGGGAAGAGTTTGATCTCACGATTCATATGGGAATGAAAGAAAGGTTCTACTTCCTTGCACCATAGAAGAAGGAGGAAGAACAAGGGAAGAAGATATCTTGTCCCTTTTGAAGATTTAACAGTGCGATGGTTTAAGATATGCTTGATTTCCCATTAAAATAGGATCACATTAAACCATGCGGTTTGACAAAGTAAAAACATCTCGAGCCATAGGAAGAATTAATATAAGAGATATGGCCTTTGAATCAGCCTTAGAGTCATTAAACCAAGGCATTAAATGCATTTTAAATCAAAGGAAATATTAAAGGGGAGAAACTATTGGAAGCTAGAAACATTGTTCATGAACCTCACCATTCTGGAAACACTATTCATGAACCTCACCTTTCTGGAAACACTGTTCATGAAACTCACCACTGGAACCTCAGAATTCTAGAAACATTGTTCATGAACCTCACTGTTCTGGAAACACTATTCATGAACCTCGTCGTTGGAACCTCACCGTTCTGGAAACATTGTTCATGAACCTCGCCGTTGGAACCTCATTGTTCTGGAAACACTATTCATAAAGCTCACCATTGAAACCTCACCGTTCTAGGAACATTGTTCATGAACCTCATCGTTGGAACCTCACTGTTCTGGGAACACTATTCATGAACCTCACCATTGGAGCCTCACCGTTCTGGGAACATTGTTCATAGACCTCACCATTGGAACCTCACTGTTCAGGAAACATTGTTCATCTAAGGTTACTGTTGCACTGTTCACAGAAGGTTAATATTTCCAATATTCACCTAAGGTTACCGTTGCACTGTTCACCTAAGGTTACCATTGACACTGTTCACCTAAGGTTACCGTTGCACTATTCACAGAAGGTTAATGTTGAAACTGTTCACCTAAGGTTACCATCGCATAGTTTACCTAAGGTTATCATTGCACTATTCACATAAGGTTAATGTTTCCACTGTTCACCTAAGGTTACCATTGCACTGTTCACAAAAGGTTAATGTTGACACCATTCACCTAAGGTTACCGTTGCACTGTTCACAAAAGGTAAATGTTGACACTGTTCACCTAAGGTTACCATTGAACTGTTCAAAACTGTCTACCATTGGAACTGTTCACCGAACTGGAAAATTGGAAAAGTGTTGGGGATAAGTCACCTTGACCTCCAGAATCACCTCATACACCATATTTTCGCAAAATAATTGACCAGAGAGGTCTGGACCATTACAACATACATGTAATAAATATAGAGGTTTTCATTTAGAGGACTACCTCTCGTATGAGGAATATAATGTGAATATCATGGAACATAGAAAAAAAGTTCTAAAAAGACAACTCACATTATGAAAGTGGTGTGGAAAACCCACATGTATGGTTAGGTGGAATGGGAAGAAGAAGAAAAATGAAATTGAAGTAACGTCACCTATTGTAAAGATAGAATATGATTTATAAATTTCCTGGACTGAACATCTTATATAGTAATGTATGTAACATCCAAGAGTATATAAATTATATTTTTTCCATCAAATTAATATTTATTTTTTTATGTTATATAGTATTATACCTATAAAAAACATAGTGAAAAAAAATTATTTCATTAATTAAATTTATTCCATTTTTCATTTTTAAGCCTTTTAAAATTCTAAATATTATAATGGAAGAAAAAATATAAAATAGAAAAACTATAGTGGAAAAAAAATGGATCACTCCAATATAGTATATTCATCTCCATTGTGGCCAAAACTGTAGAAAGGTAATAATGTATTAGTAAACTAATTGATATTTTAGGAAATGGAAATATATAACCATGATAGAACATTAGGTCAATAAATAAATAATGAAATGTAATATTATTTATAGGTTATAATTTGACTATATGAATAGTAATGTGATCGTTTGAATAGTAACATGATAATTTGGAATTGTTACACGATAATTGGAATAGTAATGTTTCATAAAAACAATAAATTGTTACATAAATAATATTTATCTTAATATATTATATTAAATATAAATATTATAATAGAATAAAATAAATATCATGACTAAAGAACTCAATGAAAAAATAAGTACATTTTTAATAAACATTATTTTAAAGTATTTTGTAAAAAACATAAATTTTACATTAAAATTTAAAAATTTAATATACTATAAAATTATTTACATAAAATTAATTTCATTTTAGAAATAATAATTTCTAAATAATCAAATGGTTACTCTTTGTAATTTTCTAAAATACTTTAATTTTTGTGTGAATAGTAAGAATACTATTTTTTTCATAACTGATATATCTTAAATTAAATCATTTATTATAGAATAATGAACAAATAATATACATATATTTTTGATAGATCAAAAATGTTTTCAATTTATTAAATATCCATTAAAATTTAATAAACATGATTTCTAAACATAAATATTACTTTTTAAAATAGAAAGTCAAAATTATTCCTTTGAAATATTTTTTTTCATTTTTTCCAAAGAGGTTTTTAATAAATTATTAAATTATAATTATATAGGTGTATAAATTTTTAAATACATGTTATAATATTTATATTTTATAAATTATTTCAAAAAATCATTATTATAAGATTTACCATGGATATAACTTTTGGTTTCAAAATTTTATCCTAAAAATTCATGTCACCTTATGTTTAAATAACCCCTCTCCATCCCAATGGAAAACCACACCTCACACACGGAACAAGCCTCATATCTTAAAAATACTATCATAAAAACATATAACCATTATGGACATACTGAGGTACACCAACTCCATTCATCATGGAGTTATAGTGGCGTACAAGATAAGCAACACGCCAAAAAGTGTATGTTTTATCAACTCTTCTCTAATTTTTCTCCTGTATTCTCTTTTTTCCAATTGAATTCAAGAGAAATTATTTTAATATTTATTATAGAGTATGATAAACTCATATTAATGATTCTAACCTATGATAAAAATTATATTTTTCAATTATTTATAGTTTATAACTCTCTTTCCCCTTCTTCAGACAACCTTCTTCATAATGGTCAGTTAACCAATGAAGAATATATTTAAATCAAATTTTATATTGAAACAACAATTTTTTTTCACACTAAATTTTTAATAATATATAAATTTATAAATATATAAATTAATATTCATGAATTAATTCTAATAATATAAAAATGACCCAAATCAAATATAGTAGAATCCAAAAGAAATCAGTTATTTTGGAAAACATGATATCAATAAATTTCCATTTTTAATGATGGGGATTATGAAATATAATCCAATGATTTTTAGTGATAAATAATTGTAAAAATTGAAATAATTTCTTTTTATATATATTTTTTAATTAACACGTGATTATTATTTCGGTGGCATAAAAGAAACAAAATAAAGTAGCAATTAAGGTAAGGGGATTATCAAACGTTACTCCTCATCTTTGGGTAATCAATATTTCAATTAAAATTTCTTATGGGTATTACACTAATATTAAATTAATATCATTTCACTATTCATAAAATTTTTATTGTTCAATATATAATTGTTTGGTTCCAAAATTATTTTTATGCCGCGTATAATGATTTTTCATAAAAAAATTTCTTCCAAAACACATATTATACCCATCAATAGTTTTTTCTTGTTCTCTAAAAAATGAGGATGTTATGAAATATATTTTTCCCCATTTTCAATTTTTAACCCCAATGTTTATTCATGAATGTATGAATTATGAAACTCTTATTAAACCTATATATTTGGATGGGTTATAACATGACTATTATTGTTATACAATCTATGTGGCATGCATGATTATCAGAATTTTTTTGTGATGACGGGTCCTGGAATTATATATCCTTCTAATTAATTAAGTAGTGTGGTATACCTCATGATATTATGTGTATCATGCGTGAACATGATTCATGATTTGATTACAATGATGATGTTATGATTTTTGAACAAATTATTTTCATGGACATGTTTCTTTATTTTTCACAACTAGGTATAGTATTTGAACGATATAAAATCATATTTCAATTTAATTCATGTGAATCATTCCATGCATTTATCAAATGTTTTCATAAAAATTGCGATGGTTATTATTATTCTCACCCACGTTCTATTGAATAATGTCCCATTTTTCTCATCTTACATGTCTTTAAGGACACTCTTTTCATTGATGTATATCCTTAGGTGATTAAATGTCATAAAGAGAGAAAAAATATTTGAGATGGATAAAGAATAATATTTATATATAAATTCTGTTTAATTAAGTAAAATCTACATACAATCCTAAATTTCCAATGAAACAAAAACTTTGGATCTAATATTTGTATTGTTGTTTTTTTGTATATCATAAAGAAGATGTGATAGTTATGTAAGAATATTCTAGATCTCTATATGAATATTATTTGAATACTTTTTAATTTTGATTGATACCCTACATAAATTATAAAATAAACCCAATGAATCAAAGATAAAAATAGTTCTGTAAATCAAAACCAAAACAGATCTTAATAGTCTTAAATCTCAAAGTCTGGATGATATAATCATTCAAAAAATGACACAAGGCACATATGTATGGTATGATTTAAAATAAAATAGTGTAGACCTTCTTAAAATTTTATCTATGGAGAAGGATCTCATGAAACCTACTATGGTTCGGGTCACCACAGTGAAACCATTCCCTCTATTGTGTATCCTCATCACCTATAGTACCTATATTATGCATCCACATCCTTTACAGGTAAGTGAATTCATCTATGGAATGGTATTGATTTCTTTCAAAAAAGAACCGTTTTTTAAAGAAGTATCCAAAAATATTAATTTATGCATTCACAAGAATTTGTAATCCCATAACCAATCACATGACCAAAATATTAAAACCTAAATATGATGGACAATAAGGGAACAAATCAAGTACAGAAGACGGTACCTAAATGTAATGGCTGATATGTTACATAATTCATAGAAATATATTGGAAATGAAATATATATTTTGGATATTGGAAATATAATAATTTTTTATGTGGTAGTTTGTATATATTATTCATTACATATCATTTGTGGAATAGATAAAGTAGTTGGTATATGATTATTATATAAAGTGTGAAGGTAAAAATTCTTTCCCAATTTACTGTATTATATAATAATTTTAAAAAATAGATTTAGTTTTATATAAATAATATATTTTAATATTGAAATAATTGTTTAAATTTTAGATGGTTTACAATAAAATGTTTTCTATTTAATTGGATTGAAACCATACCACCCATAATGATTGATATTTATACATTAATAAATCACACAAATTTGGTGACCATTTTTTAAAAATTGATAGGAAAAATTAGAATATTTAAATATAATATTATATAAGGGGTATGGTAATATAGGTTTCTCTTAATAGAGATATATATTAAATATTTTTGAAATATCATATAACACAGTATTTGTTAATACTATTGGGGAAATAATTATATTTTCAATAAAAGTTTAAATAATATTAAAATTATACAATAGAGTTAGATAACATAAAATCAACTATTTAGTGAAAAATGATTCTGTTACAATGAATCATTTGATATTTTTATTTAAATCCGTTTTATATTAAAAAAAATATCACCATATTTATCTACAATGGCTCATCTCCCAATATAATTCCTCGAAGACTATTGTTAATGTTTTAATATATATATATATATATGTGTGTATTGGTTTTATCTTATTATTATGAAAATAATTTGATAGACAACTAAAGTTTCAATTTAATATAATGAGATTTTTTCTAGGGATATTTTCAAACCATAGAAACAATATTTATTAAATTAATATAGAAAGGGCCATTTGTGAGATAGTATTAAATATTATCCATATTAAGATACAGATCATAGATATTAGTTTACGTATCTATTGCATTATATTTCAAGGGATTGACAATTGTTAAAGGATGATGAGGAATACTTCATCAAGTGAAATTCTAGAAAATAATAATTTCCTTGAAAATATAGATATTAATCATCTTAACTATTAGTCCAATAGGAAAAACTATTTTTTGGGATAACTAATTTCAACCTCTAGTGTGAGGTGCATGGTGAAACCAGATGAGGAGTTGTTCAAGTATATTAGCCCCTTACTGAGGAAAATACCAATTGAGGGGCTAAATCAGGGTGTGAATATAATGTCTTGGATCCGGGTGCCAGACAACAGGTTCTCCGAACCCGATTGGTCACATGAACTCAAGCGCATTTCCCCAAATACCAGAGGCTTCCGACTAGAAGTGATGGCCTAGGTCTGATTGTGGGGAAATTATGCCCTCATTTGTCAAAGTGTAGTGTAGCGGAAAAATGTAAACATACTCAAAAGCTGAAGCAGTAAACAATGCAAATATGAAAGCAAAATTGTACTGAATTAAAAGATAACCAACAATCATATATATATGATTATGCAATATGTACTATTTCTAAGAAAGTATTCAAAATAGGATACACTATAATCAGATGCAATACAGTACAAAGTACGAAGTAGAGCAACAAAAACTAAAATAGTGCAACATGAACTCAACAACATTGCAAGCCTAAGATCCGTCCCATACTCTCCTAATCCTTTGTAACAATCATGTACTTGTGTAGGGACCCTTTCCATTATCGACACCTAGAGCAATATAATCTATTTGGGCCCAAGACATGACCCAAATAGGGTGTGAGAAATAAATCCGAGTAGGCAACCACCAAAGGCCCATTCCCAACTATCAGTAAAAAGGTTCAAGAGCAGTGTGCTATAATAAAATGCAGTAAAGTAGGAAGTACTCAAAAGTAACTATCTCTAACAGATACATTTCCATTTTAATAATTATATATCAATTCCAAGCTTGTGCTTTAGATTAGCAGGTACAACATAAGAAATCACCACAGGGAATATTCTAAGTTAACATTGTCCTCAGACATGCAAATCCTTACCCTTTGGAAAACAGAATTGAAACCCTCAGGTGACTACCCATAGGCATAATGAATATTTCCCACAGGCATACTAGATGACTCCCTCAGGCATAGAAGCTATTACCCATAGGCATGAGAAAAGTTTCCCTCTGGCTAAATGAAACATTGCCCTCAGGATAAACAAAACACTCCCTCAGGCTAAGAATTTAACCGAGCAGATCCCAACAAATAAGAAACAATTTATATAAATTTTCTCTCAAGAAAGATCATAACTTGCTTATAATCACGTCATATCCATGGGTATCCTGACCAAATGGATAAACAAGGGAAACACACCCTGGGGTTGACCTATATCAAGGAAACAATCATATACAACATTTTATAAATGTTCATTAGATTATCTATGAAATTATAGATATCTTAATAGCTATGGAATCAGACATACAACAACCCAAACATGGGTGTGTAACACAACGATATACAAAAGCAACTCGATAGTTGAAAATAAAACACCATACCACCTACCTTGATCTCCTCTAATCGATATACGTGAACGATGCCTCCCGAATCAACCAAGAATGGTGTATATCTGGGTTAAAGGTTCACCTATTCAAATGTAAATAACTTTTCCTCAAGATAGTATTGGAAGTAAACACTCAGGAATAGATAAGAACTCACCTGTGCAGTTCAAACAAGATCGTCGGCCAAGGAATCAGAGTCCCGGTGTGTGGCCGGGAGCTCTTCCAAGACCTAGCATTCCCTCCTGCGGCACTTGAGAGTTCTAAGATTCCTCTATCGAAAGACGAGGCTACTGCATGTTTTAAGTGAAAAAACATAACTACACGGAATGTACTATCAAGTACATGGCGCATACTTTGCATTTTTTTAACTATTCCTCTGAAGGAAACTTTCCACCGCCTCACTATTCATCAGCAGACTTGGTTACATGACATGTTTTTCTGAGTACACAGCGTGTACTATCATTGCACTGGCGGTTACTTCCACTGCCTTATTGTTCACCTCTCAACTGATTACACGATGTGTATATACTAAGTACATGACGTGTAGTTTGTTTTTACACCCTTCATTGCTGATAGAACTACATGCCCTGTATACTCATCCTACACGACCAAAGTACACATCGTGTGGAAAAGTATATGGCATGTACCCACAAATTTTGGGATTTTTCCCCATTTTCTAAATTTTCTTAAAAACACTGAAGGAAAATGGAAAAGAAGAAACCCGTACCTCAAGAATAAGAACCGGGTTCTTATTGTGAATTTTAAAAAAACATTTATTGATCTTTTCCAACTGTGATATGAAACACACATCCATTTTTACCTTAATAAATTTTTTATTAAAAATGAAAATAGGATGACTAATGAAGTGATCCTACTATACCTCTACAACAACCACTAAATAACTTAAGTCATCCTAAAAAACATTCAAATTGGAATTTGTGTGAAATTTATATCATTTTTTGATAATTATATGAATTCTCTTTTATGAAATTAACTTCTTATAAATTATGCTACACATAAACATAATTTCATAATTTATTTAGGGTAGTCTTTTTTAGTGTTTTTTCTGGTAGTCTATACTTCATATATGTTTTTGAAAAAAAATGTTTCTTTGTATCCAAGTTCATCCTTTAATTATACATAGTATTACTGTTTTTTGTGGAACCCACCATTATGATAGAACGTGTGGATAATTAAATAGAATTTTCCCAATATTTTTTCTTCTCTAAATAATTAGACGATCAGTGGTATTTTAAAAGGAAATTTATGCTAAAAACATGATCCAAAAAATATCCTTCAACAAATTTGATAAGATTGGTTTCCAAAATATTGCCTCTATATATTGACTTTTATAGTGACTGTATAATATTTTAAATCACATATAATATCCATGACTCCAGTACCCATAGCCGATGGTTATTTTATTAAATTGGTATGATATAGAAGATATCACTTCTTATTGTATCCTAATGTTTTTTAGAAATTTGAGACTATAAAATATACATGGTACTTACATTAAATTTAAACACATAAAATAAAATTTAAGTATTAAAAAAATATTTATTTTTTACCCAAGAAAGTCATTTGATCATTTATAGTATTCATCATTTTTTCCAAGAGAAAATGGAAACAATATAAAGGTGTGATATCAACTTTTTAGTATGGGATAAGATATAATGGAGGTTAATGTCATATAATCATGGTATAAACAAAAAAATATGGGAATAAATTACCAAACGGATAATTAATAATATGTACCTAGAAAATATTATAATATATATTTTCATGGATAATTTTAATTGGTTTCATAGTGATTGGATGTATAGTTTTTTATCTTAATCATGTTATTAAAGACTTTTCTTGCATCTCAAAACCATGCTTCTGAGTTATTATTACATAATATCATATAAAATATGTACAACATAAAGTAAATATCCTAAACTATTTTATCCCAGGAGAAAAAAAATTCCTTAAAGTGATATATAATTTTGGGACCCTCCCATCCATGTAACCATTTACAAACACATGTATTAATAATAAATAATTATTTTCATTGAATTTGGGGGTATAAATATTGTCATAATTCCTTTAATCGATATTATTTAATTGATATCAAGTTGAATACAAATAAATATTTTATAAATTATAGGTTATTGAGAAATAATTTTAAAGTGTCTTTAATATTAGTGTAATATAGTGGGATACATTCAGTGTTTTGTTGTATTAAATACAATGGATAGAGACCAAAGAAATGATTGAAAATTTAGCTATTAGGGGAAATATATTTATGATATGGAAATATATTATAATTATAACTATTTTTGAGGATTTTATACAAGTTAAAATACTATTGATTTACACATAATAAAAGAGTAAATTTTTGAATATTTCAATAAATATTCATTACATAAGGAAATTCAAATGAATTGAATGGTATTAAATATTGAAATTATGATTATTTTATGGAATCCCTTATCATTTTATCCACTATCCCACAAATAGATAACAATATCCTCAACTCCTTCAGATATTGGGATCTCGAAAGTGAAATATAGGTAAGGGTTTGAGAAAACATACCTCAAAATTTATGAGAAAAATAGGGAGAGACATTGAAACCATTATATACCTAAGTCTCGTCGCAAATTTTTTTGATAAGAAAAATCTGATAAAAACTATTCTTGGTGATTTTATACTAGAGATAGAAAAGATTATGAGTGTATATTTTTTTTGAAAATTAGGGAATCATGTTATTTAATTTATAAATATATTCCTTCAACATTATATTGTGGAAAAATAGAAAACCATTTTCTTTTACATGTTATTAAAGAATTTTATTTGAATTCAAGACCTAGTTTTTCACATTTACATGTTTTAGAATAATACTAACATACATTATTTTATTCTGGACATAGAAAATAGTTTTATCTATTATTTTTTTGACGTCTTAAATTGCTTTTTTGGATTTGGAAAAACCTTTATATGTATGTATATGTAATTTTATTACATTAACATAAATTATATTTATAAGTAAATATTTTATTTTTCATGTCACACATTATATTATATTTTACATTATTTCTATCAAATAATGAAGTCATTATTAATATTGTATACACATACAATAATTTATACTATCCATCTAAGTTGAGTCCATACATGTTTTTTACAAAATAAATTTACACTTGGATAATTTTGAATTGTAATAACTTTTATTTATATTCTAAGGAATATAATTATAGTTATATTAATATATATTTATAAATATTCATTATTAAACACTTTTAATAGTATTATTGGAAAATGGTTATTTTTATTTTTTTGGGAAGTGTATATGTATGACTATTGTAATATTTTTTTATATTGGTGAGATTATAAAATCCTCAATTAAAATTAATATTATGTTATTACCCCATAAATATAAACATCATTCCAACATCTAAAATAATTATTTCCCTCAGTTCTTATACCATGTATAATTTATTTCATACAATTTCATTATAATAAAAATTTATCCAATATTGTTACTTCTCACCCCTAACCAATTTTCTTAAAAAGGGGAAGAGGTGTTGTTGGTAATTATGTGAAATCTTCATGACACAAATATTGTAAATAAATACCAAGTTATTTTTAACAATTAGGGTATAATTTCCCATTCAATGATAAGATAATCAACCGAGATATTCATTAAAAAAACAACTATATGATTCATGCATATAATTTAATACAACATAAAATTATAACCAATCCAAAAAAAGACAAAACTATATTAGAGTACAAATTTGAAACTAAAACAAAAAACTCCAAAAACTCCAAAGACATCATAGTTATCAACTCAAAAACTCCAAACATGCTCTATGATTAAACACCACAATCCATGTAAAGGACTCATTACTCATCACTAAAAAGTTAGATACCTTTACTTTATGTTTGTCTTAATATACAATATCTACTAAGGAACTAAAGATCCCAAGAAGGGTGGGGGTACAGGACTCAAATAATTTTCGTAAATGACTTCCCAACTCATGGCACTATGATAGAATGTGTCATCACATTTATATGAAATAGGTTAACACTAAATTTAAACCAATTTGTATCGATTCAAAAAATAGTTTAACAAACCAAAACCATTACTAAGTAAGTCAACTAAACAACTCTTAAAAGCATCTCAAATTTCTATTTGGAATATACATTCCAAGATTCACACACACCGGCACAAGAATTTTGTGGTGATAGTTCCATACTCAGGAGTGGACTCTTGTTGATCTACCTTGTCATAAAAAGGTAATAGTATCTTGGGATTCCCAATGGAACACTCCCCTTGTATTGGTTACATAACTGTACCTCAATTGTATGTTATCAATAACCAAGGTCACATATATGAATTTAACTCACACAAACACATATTCCAAAGAACATATCAAGCCACATCAATAAAAAACTCAATTATTGAAAAAAAATAAAAACAAATTTCTATTCTTCAAAACCAGTAATAATTTGAGGAACAATATTTAAAATTATGAAACCAATTCCACATTTTTCCAAACAAATACATTCTATAATTCCATAAAATATCTATAAATAAGGTTTTAATCAATAATTTGAAATCAATTTCACAATTAAAATAAACCAATTAATATAATTTAATATCAATATTTCATGTTCTAAATCATAGGAGTTAATATTGACGCCCCATACCGCTCAAATATTTTTGAAAATTAATAGTGGTAGAAAACATAAAAAATAATCCTGAAACACAAAGAAACAACCTTATATCTTTTTCCATTTACAAAAATAATCATATCTAATCATTATTGGAATCAGGTACCTTGGATTTGTCCCCAAAAAATTATATCCATGATTCTAGGATAGTTTTAAAGATGAAATATAAGGAAAACCACCAATAATGTAGAAAATTAATTAAATCTTTTGATACAAATTGATTTTCCAAAAGATCGCTATTGGATCAATAAGAAATGTTTTAATAGCATGTGGAAGGATTGAAATTCATGTTAGGGTTGGATTATGGAATAATAAGTCACTGAGGGGGTATGCCAAGTGAGATCTATAATTTTATGATGTTTTTTTAATGAGGCAAGGTTGTGGTGAATAGAAAAGAAAACTCTCCACTAACCATTAACTACCAACTACCTCATAACACCCCTCCCATGATGGGATCACATGGTGTGACCAACCATGGACCAATTATGCTAAACCCCTTATCAAAAGTAAAATGATTTATCCTCAGTGGTCACATGGTTTCACCAATCTGTTCACCTAACCATGATCCTACCCAGTACCGCCTGTATATTTTTCATGGTTTTTGGATGTTATTCATGGTTTATCTAAGAATTTGAAAATAATACACCTCAAAAAAATAACCAAAAATTGTAAAAAAAATCCTCCATAACATTCCAAACACAAGACAACAACATTATATACATAAAATTGATAAATAAAGGGTTAATAACCTGAATCCATGAGATACTACATTCTCCACACCATTGGTCTTTCTATCACCAGAAATATGAGAACCGCTATGGGCCAGAAAGTATTCATCTAATTTCTAGACAATTTCAGTCTCATTCTCCCACGTTTCATTTAGAATCTGACTACGTTTCCATAAAACACAAAATGGACAGACGATATTCCAATGAAATTCATTATTTTGCCTATCCACAATCCAAACTATAATATGAATCAAAATAGGATCTTTATTTAGGTCAATATTATCCCATCGAATCACATGGTCAGGTTCATGTTTGATACTTATAGAATTGAGATACATGAAACAAATTATGAACTGAATTCAACATTGGTGGAAAATACAATTGATATTCCACCTCACCAATCAATTATAGTACCTCAAAAGGGACTATATGTTAGGGAGATGACATGACTCTTTTCCAAAAAAAATCCCAAGACTTTGAGATATTCTAAAGAACACTTAATCACTCACCTTAAATGACAAAGACCATTGAAGATGATCTACATAAAATTTATGACAACTATGATCCTTATACTTCTTTTTTTAAGATAAAATAAATCTTAAATGTTTTCTACTACGTCAGGATTTTTCCATTCAAGGAAGTCTAACTCATTTTACCAAAACAAATTGAAGAATTACATGAATTCCCACAAAATGCTAAAAATGATCCAAATTTATATTGAGGCCTGATAAATATTGGAATATGGAAACTCCACTAATGGTATGTTCTTCTCCAATAATCCAACAAAATACTCTACAAAATCCCTAGTAATGTCTTCAAATGTAGGTATTCTTATTTATTATTTTCCATCAATTATAGGATGAGATACCATTCTCATAGTAAAATGACTCCCATGGGATTTTATATGTGTATTTCCAAAAATGAGACATAAATATGGGGTGTCTATCTATTATTATAGAAATTAATATCATTTTTCACTTTACCACTTATCAGATAGATATTTTTTTACCAGACTTCACCTTATGAGATTAATGAATACTGATGAAATGGGACGGATTTGTAAAAAACTCCACCATCACCCATATGTTATCATTTTTTCAAACCATCTTTTGGAATAATTTAACAAAACCCATTTCGATATGCTCCCATTTCCTAATGATAATATGAAAATAATACATCATACCTTCTGGACACTAATACACTTTGTTAATAAATAGAGAAGTAAGGAATCTCATAACAAACTCAACCACTACCCTTTTCATGAAATCCAACCAAACTTTTTTGCATTCAATTCCTATCAAAACTTTTGTATTCCAGGATAAACATATAATTTTGTATGGTGGTAAACTAGATGATTTTTTCCAAAAAGACAAAGGTATGACCACCTAATCTCAAAAACACAACATTATTATCTCATCTAGAATCTATCCCTTAATGGTATCCCCATCATTGAATTTGGACCTCATAAAAACACATTTTGGATCATATTTCTAGACATATTAATGCTTCCCAATGAATATATGAACAAACTATACTAGAAAGAAAACTATAATGATACATCAGTCTTTAGAATCCAATCCAAATGCATGTGGTTATCACCATAATCAGTTTCAATTTGTCTAAATCCTTTTTAAACAAACTATATGAAATTCTTCCAAATGAAACATCCTATTAATTATCTTTTCAAATTGTATAAATTAATTTATATTCAAGTATTTAGAAATACTCCAACCCACTTCTTTATCTGAGACTTAAATTTATTTGTGAGAAAATGTGTCTCAAATTCTTATGATCCATAAACACCATAAAAATTCCCAAAATTGGTAATCATACCAATTATTCAAAAAACAGACTAAATCAGCAAATCCAAATCCTAATTTGGGTATTTTATCACATGATACATTAAATATCAAAATACATAATCAAAAAAAATAACTTTTGTTCCTGAGAAAATATCCTAACTAGGATCCCAAAGCCTCACAAAACACCACATATCCTTATCAAGATTCAAGAAATATCATGATAGGTTCTAATTTAAGGAAAATTTTATCTCTTGAAAAGAGTTTTTAAATTTATTATTCAATCAAAATGAAAAAAAATTCCTTATCAAAGAACAAATTGTTGAAGTTAGTCATGAAAATTAACAGAAACAATGTTTGTTATAACCATCTTGAACAGTGAAACAATTTATCTCAAAGACATTATTTTATTATTTTCATAATATTACAACTTCTATCATTTATGGATCCATATAAATTATTCTTTGAGAGATAACAAGGACAAGAAAATGTGCCTATTATTTCCAAAAATCAGACTTTTAAATATTGGAATATAGATTTTGATCTGTCAAAATACCTACACTATTGGAGATATCTTGAGACCAAGTTAATTTTATTTAACTACTAGGATCTCATAAATTGATCAAATATATCATCAATGCATAGAAGTGGAAACTGATTCTTTATTATTACATGGTTAAAATTATGATAATATATACAAATCCAAAGTGTTCTATCATCATTTTTTTAAACAAAATCGGTGCTTCCCACGAAGACATGCTAGGCCAAATGAACCCTATGGATTCCAACTCTTCCAATTATTCATTCAATTCCAATTATTAAATTATATTCATTCAATAATAAATAATGGATATATAACTAGTCCCTAGTTTGAAATCAATCATCATATCCACTTATCTTGTCACACCCCGACCGTAGATGACTTTTATTTTACTTCTTTCTTGGTCTCAGTTTAAAATTTTCAAAGTTTAATTATGTTGCAGGTTTCGCATCGGTGCGCATTTATCGCATCGTTAGCGGTGACCGTGCATTCGGCCCGGGTGACCGTGTGTTCGCCCGAAGTTTTGAATATTAAAATTTTTATATTGACATTAATATAATTATTAGTATTAAATTTTTATAAATATTATTTTTATTTTTATTATTAGGATCGTTAAAGTATTATGATTATTATACTTACAATATTATTATTATTATTTTTATAAAGTTTTATTATTTTTATAAATTTTCATTATTATTAGTAAGGTTTGTTTTATCTATTTACTTATTCAATCATATTATTATTATTATTAGTATAGTATTTATATTTTATTATTATGATTATAGTATTTTATTACTATTATTATTACTATTATTTTATTATCTTATATATATATATATATATATAATTTCATAACCCTAATTCTAACCCTAATCTTGTGAGCCCCCCTTTCCCTTCTCCCCTACCCCGTCGCGCGCCCCCTGCCCTCGACTGACCTCCTCCAGCGGCATGCTCGCTGTTCGACCTCCCTCAGGCGCGCCGCCCTCGCGCGGACCCCTCGGCTCCGCCGCACCCTGCTCCGCCCCGGCGCCCTCCGTCACTCCCCGGCCTCACGCGACCCCTGGCGCCTAGGTCGGCCTCCACGCGAGCTCCCTGACCTCCGCGTGAGCTCGCAGCCTCCGTCGCTCCCAAGCGCGCCGCCCAGCCCTCCGGCGGCCTCGCCGCGCTGCCCTGCCCTCCGGCGACCTCGTTGTGCTGCCCTATTCTCCGGTGAGCCCCCGCTCCGTCCATCGGCCTCTGGCCGCCCCGTCGGTGTTCCATAACCCTGCCGACGCCTCTGCTCCGCTCCGATACCGCCCTTTCGGCGTCCCTTGACCCTTTTTGTCACTCCGGTCGGCTCTGCCGCACCTTCGGTCGGCCGCATAACGGCTTTCTGCGGTCCGGCCAGCCACCACTACCTTGCGCCGGCCAGCGGCGCACCCGGTAATCGGTGCGCGACCCCCGACGGTCTCCCTGCCATTGCGTGCCTCCCATTCAGACTTGCACACGACCTCGTGCATTGAGCGCATTTCTACGCAGAGGTAATTTCGGTGATGTGAATCTGTTTGAGTTTATTTAACACCAATGGTTTGTTGTTTTGTAGTTTTGGTGTTTGTTACAGCGCGTTGGCAGAATAATTCCGCAACACAGAGGTCTTCGGCTTGCGCGTGTGTACGCGCCTATGTGAGGAGTGTTGCGTTGTCGGGTTCGGTTTGCGAATCGAGGTAGGTCTCGCACTACACCCACCCTTAAATTTAGAAATTTATTTATTCCTTGTCATTTCATTATTTTTCAGAAAATTTAATGTAGTATTAGAAAATTATTACTAGAATGGCGACTTCCTGAATTTTAAAACTGTGTACTTCTTGCATCGTGTTGAAAATATCTTTCTTGTATAAATTTGTGTTGTTTTCAAGTGATATTTTCATACGGGTACTTTATGAAATGTGTAAGTCATACTGAACTGTGTTTTTAGATGGTTTTTGGTGTGTATAAAATGAATGGTGTATCGTTTATGGAAAATAGTGTTTTCTTGAAAACTTGGATAGAGGAAATGTTGTTTGTCCTTTAAACTAGATTTTGGAATTTTTCAGTGGTGGTTTGGTTTTCCTTAAATGGGTTTCTAAGTATGTTTTTCTAGGTTTCAACATGATGGCGTGTGTCATATCTTTTGGAAATGCTTTGTTATCAAATGGTTTAAATATAAATGATGTGGTGGCCCGGTTAGCACTTTATTGATTGTGAACTAACTACATATATATATATACGTACTTATGGGGCATCTCTACAGGGAGACTTCCCTTAGAGGATTGTCGTGTAGCGGTGTCCGTGTAAGGGGTTGGAAAGTGCTGTGAGGTGAGTCACGCGTGCGAGGGCCTCCCACTTACACAGTATTATTAAAACCACCATGGGTTCTTGGGCGTCTTTTAGAGAATCGAGTAACAGTTGCTGGCTAACCCCGATTAGACGGGTTAGTCCCCCCTTGGTAGGTAAGCCTTTTGGGTCGTTCCACTTGTTGGCTGTTAGGGCGGCCAGTTGGTCACTGACTGTGGAGTACCATGCCGGCAGGTAGTCTGTACCCGAGTAAGTCTAGGGGTTTTCTATGGATGTTTAGGATCACCCATGGTTACTTGATGTTCCTTGCTTGCTTAATTTCAGTTGTTCTTTACATCTTATACTGTTATACTTTGTGAAAATGGTTTTCAAATGAAGATGTGTTATTCTCTTTGAGTAAAATTTTAAAATGTAACACTTCTTTCTCTTTTAGAATGAATTTGACACCAATGAAAGGAATTCAAATTTTGAAAAAGAATAAGGGTAATGTCTCGTGTTTTTTTCTTCAAGTGAAACATTATGAAAGCTTACTTTTATACTTTGTAGTTCAGACCTGGAATTTATAGATTCTTTATTTACTGGCAGTGCTTTGGGATTTGTTGTTGGGTGCACTTACTGGGTACTTTTTGTACTCACGCCTATCTTTTACCATTTCAGTTGCAGGTTCCTTATGTTCAGGTTTTCCTGGTTTGATTCGCTCAGTGATGGAGTGACGCTGGTGTTTAGTTGGGTGGTGATCGCGAGGTCATGTGGAGGTATGGTTGTTGTGTAGTTTTGTTTCGGTTGTTAGTGTTTATTTTTTTGTTTGTTTTTCTCTTACAAATCCTGGTTTCTTTGGGCTAAATCATTCCCAATGATTAACACTCGATGCCCGGTACTAGATGTCATCCCGAGGGGATCGGGAACGCCCCTCGGGACTTGCTGCGGACTGGCTCGGGTGACCGGTTCAGGGTCAACCCGGGCTGGTTCGTGACAAAATGGTATCATAGGAGGCCCTTGTTATTTGGTTTGTCTGGTTGGTAGAGATTAGGACTTTCGGGACTCGATAGGTAGGTACGGGAAGGACATCATGAACCCGCACCCATTCCGCACCTCGAGTTTCCAGGGGTAGTCTGGGAATTATGTCTTTGTCTTTTTCTGGTTTTTTTTGGATCAAGGGATGGCAATGGAGACAGGACGATGTTAAATCATGATTTCACATGGAGTAGTGACCCATGTGGAGTCCGGGTACACAGTTTGAATTCCTCCTAGTGGTCAACGCTTACTTGGGACATGGCCCACTACTATGTTTCCAGGTTAGGCATGACTACTAGTCCCTCACTCCAGTGTTTGATGCAATTTGAGTGTTGTTTTCGTTCTGGTTGGTGTAAGTGCGTTGTTGGAAATGAAAAAGGGTTTTTGAAAATGTGACTGATTTCTTTTAAATGACTTTAAATCTATGAAATGGGTTTTAAAAACAGAAAGCTTTTGATTTGGAAATCTGTTCTTTACTTGGAATTGGTTGAGAATGGTTTGGGATGAAACCTCATGTTCTCTTTATGAACGTTTGCACTTGTGTGAGAATTTATGGAAAGTACGTGTTGGTGCATGTATGAATGGAATCTGTATAAAGACATGTGAAATGGTTCATGGGATTACCTGGGTGAGTATTTTAAATTAAAGGCTTGGTCGTGTCCTCTAAATTGGTTTTTAAATGGGAAAGTGGTTTTGGAAAGTGATTTTGGTTTGAAAAATGGATTTAGTATTTAGAAAGTGGCCTTGAAATAAGACGGTTTTGAAATCTAAAAAGAAGGAGGTTTTGAAATTTAAATTAAAAGGGAATGTTAAAAAAATGGATTTTATTTTGTGTTGTGTTTGTATTTGTTTGGCCTTTGTGCTGACTGTTTTTGATGAAGTCACTTTTATTGATGTTACTTCGGTTTGATGTTGGTTTGGCTCTATGTTTCATATGTTGCATAGAAAATGCCGCCCAGAAAGGTCCACAAAGTTTCTGATGAGTCATGCCCAGTTTTTGGTCTTGCTCGAACGTTGTCTGTCCATCACGTTGATTGTGGTCCATTTGAGATAGTATAGTGGTTTGAAGTGGTCGAGTGCATCTTATGAGTATTGGTAACTCCTGAAGCTATTAGGGTACATGCTGTTTTGAGTCTGTTTGAAGGTCCAGCTTTGGACGAGTGAGAGTGGTTCGCCCCACTATCACAATGAGTTGGGATGATGTGGGTTTTCTCTAGAGCTGTCTTTGTCTGATGGTTTATACTTGAATAGGGGAAGATGAAGAATATGGAAGAGCTCATGTGTGTTTGACATGATCAACATATGTGAAAGTGTGTGTTGATAATTTCAAGGATCTTGTGTCTCTTTTTCAGAGATAGCATCGCAGGATCTGAAGAAGACTCTTCCCTTTAATGAGTGTCTTCATCCAGAGATCAAAGAGCGAGTTCTCCTTTTTGGGTCCATCTTTTGAGAAGTTGGTGCATGAGGTGTTTTTAGCCGAGTTGGTCTTCGGAGCGCAGACATTTGGCAATCCACTATTTCCAGTTTCTCATGAAGGTCTCCCATCTGACAAGCAGAGTGTGTCAGAAGGATCAGTTTCCAAAGAGTCCTCTTTAGTGGCTCTAGCTTACAGTTCGTCGGACCGTCTAATGGTGTACTATTGGTATTAACAATTGGGCATACAAAGTCATCATGTCACACCCCTCCGAAGACGTTCCATCATTGCAAGTATCTGGATCATCTATAAAAGTTTTGCAGGAAGCGTCACTTAAAGAGGATGCTATGATCGGAGAAAGTCAGTGCCTGACTGTGACGCAGAATATTCTTCATCCATCAGAGCCCCAGCCACAGGTCTCAGGGTGAATCCCGCGCACATTCAAAAGTTTACGGGGGTGTGAAGCCTCAGTTTTGGTTTTGTGTTTCGTGTTGTCAACAAATCATTAGAGGTCCTTCCATTCTAATTCTTCCACTTTTAAGGTTTTGGCGTTTTCGTAGGTTCAATGTTTCGTCGTGAAGTTAGGATGAGTATGTTCGTTTTTAATCCAAATAGTCTAGTTTGCCTGATTATGGTGTTCTAGATCGTGCGTTTTTCTTAAAGGTGTGTTTGGATCTTGCGTGAGTTGATCTCGGTTTGACTATGTTCGTTTGAAGATGTAAGTGTCTTGAAAGAATTGACGTTTTAGTTGTGACCGAGA
This sequence comes from Viscum album, assembly GCA_963277665.1. Lineage (NCBI taxonomy): Eukaryota > Viridiplantae > Streptophyta > Magnoliopsida > Santalales > Viscaceae > Viscum > Viscum album. Next base: position 652,112,076 of record OY728133.1, on the reverse strand, counting down.
ATACTTTGTGGGTTAAGTTTCTTCTCATAAGTCTTTCTCAAGTTTTCGGGGTTTTGGTCTAGGATGAGAGTTCTAAGTCTTAGCGGAGCTGTTTCGCTCGTGCTATAGAGGTTGGCTTGGTATGGTTGGGAGTTTTCGCATCACCCCCCTTTCCTAGGTTTGTCTATTTAGATGGTTAATTTTCTGCACATGGTGAGTCCTTATGGTGGGGAGAACCACTTTGTGTTCTCCCCTCAACCTCGGACTTCAGTTTTCACTTGAATTGATCGGGTGTGACCTGTGTAGAGTAAGGTCATCCTGAGATTCTCAGTTCACTTCGGTTCCTTTAGTTCCGTTTGGGCATGGACTTGGATGTTGACCGACTTTTGTCTTGGTGACTTTCTGGGGGCAGAAAGTGTCTGTGGTGGGGAGAATTGTCACACCCCGACAGCAGACGCCTTTTATTTTACTTCTTTCTTGGTCCTGGTTTAAAATTTTCAAATTTTAATTATGTTGGCAAGTTTCGCATCGGTGCGCATTTACCGCATCGTTAGCGGTGACCATGCGTTCGGCCCGGGTGACCATGTGTTCTCCCGGTGTTTTGAATATTAAAATTTTTATATTGACATTAATATAATTATTAGTATTGAATTGTTATAAATATTATTTTTATTTTTATTATTAGGATCGTTAAAGTATTATGATTATTATACTTACGATATTATTATTTTTATTATTATTATAAAGTTTTCTTATTTTTATAAAGTTTTATTATTATAATTAAGATTTGTTTTATCTATTTACTTATTCAATCATATTATTGTTATTATTATATTATTTTTATTTTATTATTATGATTATAGTATTTTATTACTATTATTATTATTATGTTATTATCTTATATATATATATAATTTCATAACCCTAATTCTAACCCTAATCCTGTGAGCCCCCCTTTCCCTTATCCCCTACCCCGCCGCGCCCCCCTGCCCTCCGCTGACCTCCTCCAGCGGCCTTCTCGCCGCTCGAACTCCCTCAGGTGCACCGCCCCCATGCGAACCCGCCCGGCTATGTTGCACCCCGCTCTGCCCCGGCACCCTCCGTCGCTCCCCAGCCTCGGGCGACCCCCGGCGCCCAGCTCGGCCTCCACGTGAGCTCCCCGACCTCCGCGTGAGATCTTGGCCTCCGCCGCTCCCAGGCGTGCCGCCCTGCCCTCCGGTGGCCCCGCCATGCCGCCCTTCCCTCCAGTGACCTCATCGTGCCTCCCTGTCCTCTAACGAGCCCCCGCTCCGGCCAGCAGCCTCTGGCCGCCCCGTCGGTGTTCCCCAGCCCTGCCGGCGCATCTGCTCCACTCCGGTACCGCCCTGTAGGCGTCCCTTGTTCCTTTCTGTCACTCTGGTCAGCTCCTCCGCACCTTCGGCCAACCGTGTATCAGCTTTCTGCGGTCCAGCCAGCTGTTGCCGCCTTGCGCCGGCCTGCGGCGCACTCGGTAACCAGTGCGCGACCCCCGGCGGTCTCCCTGCCAGTGCGCGCCGCTGCTTCTAACTGGCGCGCGACCCCGTGGGTCGAGCGCATTTCTGCGCCGAGGTAATTTCAGTGATGTGAATCTATTTGAGTTTATTTAGTACCAATGGTTTGTTGTTTTGGTGTTTGTTACAGCGCGTTGGCAGAATAATTCCACAACACAGAGGTCTTCGGCTTGCACGTGTGTACGCGCCTGCGTGAGGAGTGTTGCATTGTTGGGTTCAGTTTGAGAATCGTGGTAGGTCTCCCACTACACCTGCCCTTAAATTTAGAAATTTATTTATTCCTTGTCATTTAATTATTTTTCAGTAAATTTTATGTAGTATTAGAAAATCATTACTAGAATGGCGAATTGTTGAATTTGAAAACTTTTTACTTCTTTCATCGCATTGAAAATATCTTTCTTGGATAAATTTGTGTGGTTTTCTTATGATATTGTCATACGGGTACTTTATGAAATGTGCAAGTCATACTGAACTATGTTTTGAGATGATTTTTGGTGTGTATAAAATGAAGGGTGTATCATTTATGGAAAATGGTGTTTTTTTGAAAACTTGGATAGAGGAAATGTTGTTTGGCCTTTAAACTAGATTTTGGAATTTTTCAGTGGTGGTTTGGTTTTCCTTAAATGGGTTTCTAAGTATGTTTTTCTGGTTTTCAACATGATGGCGTGTGTCATATCTTTTGGAAATGCTTTGATATTAAATGGTTTAAATATAAATGATGTGGCGGCCTGGTTGCACTTTATTGAGTGTGAACTGACTAAATATATATATACGTACTTATGGGGCATCTCTACAGGGGGACTTCCCTTCGAGGATTGTCGTGTATTGGTGTCCGTGTAAGGGGTTGGCAAGTGCGGTGAGGTGAGTCACGCGTGCGATGACATCCCACTTACACAGTATAATTAAAACCACCGTGGGTTTTTGGGAATCTTTTAGAGAATTGAGTGAAGGTTGTTGGTTAACCCCGATTAGACGGGTTAGTCCCCCCTTGGTAGGTAGGCCTTATGGGGCGTGCCACTAGTTGGCTGTTAGGGCGGTCAGTTGGTTACTAACTGTGGAGTACCATGCCGGCAGGTAGTCTGAACCCAAGTACGTCCAGGGGTTTTCTAGGGAGGTTTAGGATCACCCATGGTTACTTGATGTTCCTTGCTTGTTTACTTTCAGTTGTTCTTCATAGATTATACTATTATAATTTGTGAAAATGGTTTTCAAATGAAGATGTGTTATTCTCTTTGTGTAAAATTTGAAAATGTTACACTTCTTTCTCTTTTAGAATGAATTTGGCACCAATGAAAGGAATTCAACTTTTGAAAAAGAATAAGGGTAATGTCTCGTGTTTTGATATTCAAGTGAAATATTATGAATGTTTACTTTTATACATTTTAGTTCCTACCTGGAATTTATAGAATCTTTATTTACTGCCAATGCTTTGGGATTTGTTGTTGGGCTCACCTACTGAGTACTTCTTGTACTCATGCCTATCTTTTACCGTTTCAGTTGCAATTTCCTTGTATTCAGGTTTTCCTGGTTTGAGTCGCTCAGTGAGGGAGCGACACTGGATTTTAGTTGGGTGGTGATCGTGAGGTCACATGGAGGTATGGTTGTTGTGTAGTTTTGTTATGGTTGTTAGTGTTGTCTGTTTTGTTTGTTTGTTTTTCTCTTACAGATCCTGGTTTTTTTGGGCTAAATCTTTCCAAACGATTAAAACTCGATACCCGATACTAGTTTCCATCCCGAGGGGGTCAGGAATGCCCCTCGGGACATGCCGCGGACCGGCTCGGGTGACCGGTTCAGGGTCGACCTGGGCTGGTTCGTGACATATCTTATGGGTAAAACCTAGAGAAACTTTTAGGAAAGACATTAGGAAAATTATCAATAATTGATACAAAACCAATATCCTAGATCTCATCCAATGATGTTATGGTCAAAGATTTCAACTAATAAGAGATAGTTATACTAGTTGGTTCTATCATTCTAATCACACATCACTTAATTTTCTAGTCTCCTCAAAAGGGATGCTTGATGCCTTCATAAGTTATAAAATTAACCCTTCAGTTATAACAATCGATATGAGAATTAAACATTTTCAACCAATCCACGGGTAGGATTATTTAATAGACGTCCATCTCAGGTATAGAGAAATATGATATAAATTCATCACCATTAATATTTATAGAATTAATTTTTTTAATAAATGGTTGTCATTCTCTTTGCCCAATGTGACTTTTTTGTTTCAAAACAGAATATATCATCTCAGCACAAGAACTTAGAGGATCAACAACATGAGAGGAAATAAAATAATGGTATGCACCCATATCATAAAACTCCTTCATAATGGTATAATTCTATAAATTCTTACAACTCACCATTTGTGGTCATTATTGATTATTTATGATCACATTCTCAGATCCATAAAATTTCATATACATTAGACTATGATGTTTGTTACCCTATTGAGAGTTCACTGGTTGTAGAGTTATGGTATTCCTATAATCCCCATGGATTCAATATTTTTACTCATGAGAATTATTCTTCTTCTATCAGCGCATTGTGTCATATGATGTGTATGATCCATGATATGTATCTCTATCACCATACATTGATATACATCAAAAATAGAGTAGAATATGTCCCATCATGTTTCAAATGTGACATGATATATGTTGTGTTGTAGAATCTCACTTCATGTTATCAAAAGAACCGCATTAAAAAAATATGGTTTTACCCTTTAGAGTAAGAGGATGATTGACTCATCATACCATCTAGTTCTAAGTCATACCACTACCTTGGAAATTGGTGTCCCTGTTATACTTATTCATAATATTATTGTTCCCACCATTTCTCATAGGTATAAATATGCTTTATCAATCCATAGTTCATGAGATTTATTTTTATTCTACCATCACTCATTTAACAATCTACATATAATTTGTTATATAAATCATGGTAATATTTTATAAAATCTATGTACATAACATCGATTAAAAAATGCATGCCTTAAAGGATTCCCATTTAAATACATTAGGTGAAAACAAGAAAAATTCATCAACTTATCTACATAATCTATCATTGAGATATTATCCTTCTTCAAGATGAAAAATTCAATTGTTCTAGAAATTATGAACATTTTATGGTAGAATGGGTTTTGAAAAATTATTAAAAATCTTCAAAGAAAATTTCTGGGTACAATTAACCATGAACTATTAAATCCAACCAATAGAGTGGTAGATCCTCTATCATGTACATGGAAAACCTGACTCTTATTTCAGCTAGTTTTATAGAAAATAAAATATTAAATTCTTCATGTTCTTCCACACTTCTACATTTTATGGTCCAAGATCCTCCTGTAATATGGGAAGATGTTTCTTCTAGAAATAAAGAGAATGAACCAATTTTTTCAACTTATCCCTTCTATTCCCTCAATCCACAAATTAATAAATTCTAGACAATAATCTGAAGTAGTTTTTGGTCCACCTATGGCTCAAGTAAAAAAAAATCTAAGATGCTTCTTCTGGTTGGATTCTTCTATGCCCAACTATTTCCATTTTTTGAAACCAAAAGGAAAATCCATTTCATCTTACTATCTTAAAACTGAAGGCATAACAATTTTAAATATTACCACATCACATTTACCACAATAAGGATATCCAAAATTCCAAATTTTTTCCCTTCCAAACCATTTTTGAAAATTCCACCGTTTTTAAAAAATAAGTCCATTTTTAATATTTTTAAAAAAACTCAATAGCTTTTCAGCAAATTATAAATCAGTACCCAAAATTAATTATGCACTCACAGTGGGAATTCATTTTTATCAATGCATGTTATACTTTTATAGTCATCTAAACCCATGACGATGATGTTATTTTTTTCGAAGAGTCTCTCAAAACACTCATTTACCCAAACTACCTAGTTACTTGAGGTAAAACATTAATAGGTAATCTATGTTTTTTTATTATATAAATTTGAACTTATGATGATCCTATATTCATTCTACCATTTCAAAATAAGGACTGAACTACATTTATATACAACTCCATAACTAAACAAACTAATACCATTTTCCTGAAAAATATATTTCAGTCGACCAAGACTTTTTCCATTTTTAACATCCAACCCTGACCAACTGTCTTGGAAATATGATAAGGTGATATTGGGCCTTATGTGAAATCCACAAGACATAAATGGATGGAAATAAATTCCAAGGGATCTTAAATATTATGACAGGATGTTCTTTGTATAGATAAAACTACCAAATGAGATAACAAACCAACCGATCACAATATTATACATGGGTATAATGTAATACAACTCAAATACATAACCATTCCAACAAAAAAGACAAAACAATATCAGATTATAATGTAGAAAATAAAACCCAAAGAACTAAAAAACTCTAAATACACTATTGAGATAAACTCTATAGTTCCCAATATACTCCAAGCTCTAACACCAAAATCCTTGACAAAGGTATCATGATGCATCACTAATTATATGAAACCCCTTTACTTTACATGTTTCTTGATAGGAAATATCAATAAATACAACAATGTTCCCTAGAAGGGGATCATAAAAAAAACATAGTAGGTTTCCCCACTATGACTTCCCAACACAATCCATAGTGATAGAATTTGTTTTCACATTTATATAAAAAATTTAAAACTAAATTAAAATCAGATTATATTATATAATGTGACAGTTTTCCAAACATAATCCTTTTACCAATGAAATAAATGAATCAAATTTCAAAAAAAAAATCACATTTCCATTTGGAACACCCATTGCATGATTCACACACACCCACACATGAATTATCACATGATAGTTCCATAATCATGATTTGTCTCTCAACAATCTATAAAGTCCTCACAACATAACTATATCTCAAGTGCTCTAATGGTCCATCACTTTTTATGGGCACACATCATTATACCCTAATGGTACTCACCCCTTATAAAGGGTCACATCAATTAAATGAAGTCACACAAACACATATACAAAATACCATGTCATTCTATTTCTATAAAAATTTCATTTATTGAAAAAAAATTGAAAACATTATTCTATTCATAAAAACCATCCATAATATGAAAATATAATTTTAAAATTATGAAGCCAATTGAATCCTTAAAAAAACAACAAAATTCTACAATTACATAAACTATATCTAAAGAGGGTTTCCATAAAAAATTGAAAATAAATTTACTAATTCAAATATAAAAATTCAAAAAATTTAAAAAAATCCTTCATGTTTTAAATTAGAGGAATCAACAGTGAATCCACCTTCCTATTAATGTTGTAGAAAATGAATAATGGTAGAAACAATAAAAAATATTGTCATGAATCTATGATAAATGTCCTTAGATACTTTTCTATTTATACAAAACAACTATCTGTCATCATTATTGGCATCACACACCATGGTTAAATCCCTAATGGATTAATTACTAGATTACAATATAGGGAATAATAATATATCTATTCTAAATTACCAAGAACAAGAACATTCCAATTATTTTGTTCTTCTAAAACACCTTGATTTACTAATGGATCACTCTCAAATCCATAGTAAATGTCTATCAATCATTTAGATGAAATAGAATTCATGTTAGTGTAACATTAGGGAAAATTAAATTCATTATGGGGTAAATTCAGGTGAGATCCACAATTTTTTATTCATTCTTAATGGGTCATGATTAGGGTACACAATTAAGAGAACTATACCCCAATCAGGCACTATCCACTGCCTCAAATCAAACCTCACATGGTTGAATTACTTGGTTTTCCAAACATTTCACTAACCACACTCAACTCCCTATATAGAATCACATTATTTATCTTGGGTGGCCAAATAGAATGTCCAATCTGTGAACCTAACTATGTGCTAACCAAATGCCAACTATTTCAGTTCTAGGGTTTCACATGAGGTATTTCACAGTTTCTGCTAGCCGTTCTCAAAACAATAATCTCTCTAAATTCTACAAATACTTTTCAAAACTATTCTAGATATACCAAAACATTAACCAATAACATTACATACATAACATACATAAATAAAGGGTTAATTGCATAAAATCATGGGTTCTAAAAGTATACTTTTAATTAATTTTAGATTATTTTCTTCTAGTGTTTAGGATTATATTCTTTCAAAATATTTTATAATCTTATATATAACTTTTTTTCACCATTTTAATTATTGTAATTATACTATTTTTTTATTATAATGATATAAAAATATAATTTTTATTTTATAAAAGTTATTATTATGATAATTTTTTTTACTATAGTTGAAACTTGGGTCATATATTCCCCCTATAAAAATTTCATCCTAATATATATATATATCGATCAAAAAAATATTAGGGATCATTCGTTGTTAATTCATTAGGATCCCTTATTGATTCCTCTGATTTTTTTTCCTATAATGTATTTTCCCAATCTATGTTGTCTAATTCCGCAAAAACTTCTATAGTATCAATAATATATACATGCTATTCATCTTAAGACAAGTTAGTCTCTATCTCTATATATCAAGTGTTGGGTATTTTATTTGGATCTAGATTATACATAGTAAATAGTGAAACAAAAAGGCATCATATAGAATAAATAAGTCATGTTTCATAGCTAATTGTTATTTTATATCTCTAATTATAAAAAATTTTAAAATTTCCCAATATACCTTGAACATAATATTCTCATTCTACCAATAATTATATCCCCTTTAATAGGGATTCCTTTAAAAAGAAATAATTAACTATATGAAATTCAATGCTTTTACTCTTATTATTTTCATAAGATTTATATTATTCTTAGTTTTTCATTATGTGAGCATAAATGAATTTAAATTTCCCACTCATCTCCATAATTATTTTTTCACTAACTAGTTTTAGTTCTCTAAAAACATTCCAACAGGTTGTAGTAATATATCATTTCCAATATAAGGATTGAAATGGTTCCACATAAATTACCAAATAGAGGATATTATTATATAAAAAATACATTAATGGATTACATTAATCTCATGTTCCTTTTATGTAAAGTGAGCATGACCTTAAGCCGCGCACTAGTTTTCAGATAGTCCTTTCACAAAAACCCCTTAATTTGATGAGAAGTGGTGTTGATAAAATGTATATATATTTTTAGAGACATTTGAATTTCCATCATAAATGTTCAGTGAAAATTAGGGTTAAAATAATATATTTTTAATATTGGTTCACCATGAAGACTCACAAAATTAATAAAATAATGTCTTACAAGATTCTCAAGGTGTATGTCTTCTATTTTTTCATGGTAATGTATAGACATAGAAAGGATTGCCAAAATATTCTATAATGCATCAATCCATCAAGATATCTAGAATCCTAGTAAAAATGTATATTCAAATATTACATATAGTAAAAAATTGGCTTAAGGAATGTTTTAATGAAACCATCTGTATATTATAGCACAACGAATAATAATTTGAACACCTTACATCATGACACATAGTTTTAGATTCACTACTTAATATCATCGAACCAGAAATGTTCTGTCAAATCCCTACACATATTGTTTCTACTAGGTTCTATTAATAAATTAGAGCTACACTAATTACATATAACCTTCTTTAAACTCAGTATGTAATCGAATTCATAGTCTCTCTCAAATCATTAAAGCCTCATTTTTTTTTTTAAATTCTATACATCTCTAATAATATAGGGGACCCATTATTATATTGTTATCCTTATACTAGTATTATTACATATATACATTTTCAAACAATAAATTTCTCACACAGTTTCCAAAATTTGGTTTTTCAAAAAGTCCCCTCACTTCATGATTCCTTCAAAATATTTAGACTCATGTTGTTAGAGTTCACAGAAGCCTTGACCCTACTGAGTTTCTCTATGTTGGATCAATTTGGTTATAATTTAGCCTAAAATAACTATTTTGAAAGGTTTTTCTCTTATAGTTGAATATTATAACAGTAAATCCTTATCTTTCTGGATTCACACCATATCTTGATTCACATTGTGTTAGAGGAGGATACGATTTTATGTTATTTTATAGCTCCATGTTTCTTTGAAACATTTATTTAACTCTTTTGGAAGGCCATATGTATTCCATATAAATAAATAACCTGTAACCATACAATTATATGTAAAAATTCATGTATTTTACCTTCCATTTAAAAACCTACGTCATTTATTTTTTAAATAAAATAATATTTTTGATAGCATAAAAGATATGTAATGCTATGTTCAAACAATAAATATAATAGTATAATTTAAATGTGACTCTTATAACCAATCCATTACATTAGTGGGAAAAAATTGTATTAATAGTATTATGAAATATTTGAGGTTATTACTCATTTAAAATTTATTAATTATTTTTTTGTAATTATGTACTAGATTTTTAGAAAATTCATTTATTTAAAAAAACTATTTCTTTAAAATGATTTTAATTGAATTTTATGTAAAAAATATATAATTACATTCAGGAGATTTTATAAATTTCTTTGATAGAATAATTTTAATTTTTGAAATAAAAATATAAATAATTTTCCTATTGTAAAATTTTGTTAATTTTATGAAAAGATTGATTTTTCAATTAATAGTAAAAATTTCAAATCGTTCTTCAAAATCATATTTTAGAAATTATTTACATGGTGAAAATATGTTTTGGATAATTTGTTAATGTAAATATGTTTATTTTTATATATAATAATTCAATTATTTTTCTTAAGTTGATTATATACTTCAATTAAAATTAAAAACATTTTAAGGCATTTCTCAGAAAAACTATTTTTCATTGTCTCTTACCTATTTAATTTTAATTTAAATTGTTCCAAAAATATGTTTTGAATTTTTTAAAATGGATTCCATATTTTTACTATTGAGGTCAAAATTTATTAAATTTCCTTTTATTTTTAGCCAATTTTCATAGAAACTTAAATATTGTTTTAATCATTGTTAAGGGTATTTTGGTAATTTTGGATAGAAAATGATAAGAACTATAAAATGACCCTAATAGTTATAAAAATTTTATTGGTTGAATTTTATTCAATCATAATTCAAAATGATCTAATTTCAATGGTTTAATGGACACTTTTCCATCCACAAAATGTCACATTCTTTATCTAAAAAATATGTTATGTTTCCACATGGGAAAAAGGTAGTTAATGTAAGAATCTAAGGGAAATATTTAAATTATTTTTATTATTTTTATTATATATATATATTTTTTAAGGACTTTTAGGTCCACAATAATGAGATTATGACATTTATAATATTTTATTTTATGAAAAGTCAACGATGGAATATTATTGTTTTTTATAATTATATCATTTTTAATATAGGTTTATTTAGAATTTATCTTTAACTATAAATAGTAATTTTTAATATATGATATTTATATAATATAGAAAAATTATTTTTAATTTTTACTAAGAAATTAATTACTTATAATGCTTACTCAAACGCTAATGAAGTAATTATTAAATTATTGGAAATATCAAATAAAAGTTATTATAAATAACAAAATTGTAAAATTATATAATAAATGTGATAAAATAACTTAATAGATAAAATTGACCTTTTGGGGATGTATTAAAATATATGTTTTCATTTTGTCTTATTGAATCGATATTTTCAAAAGTCAAAGTAGTGAATAGTGTTAAAAATGAAATTAGTGATATTTTAAAATAAACAATTTATTAATAATTAATATAAAATAAAAAATAATATTAAATTATACCAAATTTTATGGATAAGGATTGAAATTTATTCCATTATCCTTTTATGGGTCCTTTGGAATTTTATTGTAACTATGTTATCACTCAAATAGTAAAAATCCTATTGTCATTGAAATAGTTAAAGAAGATAAATATTGGTTAAAACAACTATTTAAGTGTATAAACCAAGATAAAACATATATAAATTTTATTTTATAAGATAATTTAGACCCATATTTATCCTATCATAAATTAAATCATACTAGAGTCATTTGGAATTGTAAATTAATTTATATTAATTTAATGTCATTTGGAATTCCAGTAGTTCCCCTCCCCTCTCCTATAAAATAAAAAAATTTGTCCTCCTTAAATGAAACTTAATATAATAATTTATTCATAAAATATATTCCAAAATCCATTACTATATTCCCTCCCCACATTCTAGGGTCTTATTTTAGTCAGAACACTAACCTTAGAGGTGTTAAGGAGTTAATTAGTGAAGAGTATCGAAAAAAGTGGTATATTTTTTAATAAATTGTTTCTGTTTTATTTATTCTTACACATACATAAAATATTATTTAACCATGATGAAATAATAAATTAAATATAATATAAATAATTATATTTTATTAATTCAGTTTCATGCCACATATTCATCTCCTTTTCTATTAAATGGGACAATAATTCATCGTTTGTGATTACGACACACTACCACCTCACGAACTGATGTAATTTTTCCGCATCACCATATCGAAAGACTGATTATAATGAATTAATTAAGTTTTAAATATTATATTAATTAAAACATTATCATTATGGGTATATAATATAGAATTTTCATTCTTACCTTTTTATGCATAAAAAAATGATATCATCATTCAGGCATACATGTAAATTATAACCTCCACAAGGTGAGGTAATTCATTTTTCATCACCAAATCACATAGATGGATTATATAAGTACATTTAAATAATTAATATGCTATTAACAATAATATTTTAATTATGTATAAATAAAATTATACTTACCCTTTTCTAAAATGATAATTAAACAATGGAAATGTTACTCATGCGTACGTACGACCTACTATCTCCAGAATTGTAATGTATTTAATTTTTCATAAAAATATTTAATGTAATAATTTACAATGATAATTTATGTATAAAAAATAATTATTATTTATTGATTATCATTCATGATTTGATGTAATAATTACATCTTTGACATTTTCTACCTACCGAAGTCATTTTTCACTTGGGAACCAAATATCATCAAAACATCCAATGTGAACATAAACTGTTATAAAATGATAATAAGTGAAAAAAATTAAATAGATAAATTGGAAAATTTCTTAAAACGTATAAATTAACATATTTCTATTATTCAGGAAGACTATTATTGTATTTTATGAGTATTACCTGATGCGAGGGACTTCATTTTACAAATCCTTTTTCGAATTTCATTTTTTTACTATTTTTACAAAAAGTCAAAATAAATGTTTTTTAACATACATGGAATAATAGGATTTTCAATATTTCATAAAGTTTCATTATTTGGACTCCTAGATTAACTATTTAAATGTCTATTTTCTAATAAAATGTTTCATATATAATTTGAAAAAAAATTAGAAAAATAACTATTTTTAAAATAGAAAATTTATTTTCTTGTAAAATATTTTTAATTATTTTCACAACAATGAAATTACATAATTCCATTATTCATATTATTTTTCTATTGAAAATGGATTCTTAAAATAAAAGGGTATTTTGATATCCAATAGTTTTTTACGTAATTGTTTCAAAGAATTCGTCACTTGTTTTATGATGAAAAGTTCGACCAGCAAATGTTATCTTTATGATATAGTGCATAAGAATTATATGAAATGCATGAGTTTGAAAAAATAATGGGAATATTGTTACAATAATGGATCATTTAATGAAGGTTATAAATGTTGGCGGCATATATGATAGTATAAACCCAATCAACCAAATAGGAATATATCATTAGTGGAGAATTTTAGGAGACAAGATCCCTCATCATTTAGTGAATCCTCAGACCCTACGGTAGATGAAGGATGAATAAATACTAAGGAAAAGATATTTTATGTCATTGGGTGTTTAGAAAAAAAAATATAACCCTATCCATGTATCATTCTAAAGGTGCAGCGGTTCAAAGGTGGATATTTTTTAAGAATACCAGATATAAATATTATCTTGATGATATGGAATAGAACACATTCAATAATATTTTCCATGAAAAATATTTCCCAAACACTATTTCACTCATAATGGGGAACATTTTTTTAATTAAGGTAAAATTTTAAAGATTGAGTGGCTCCATTTTTAGAAAACATCCCAAGATTAGATATGTATGTTATATATTTTATTCAGGATGGTGATAGTAAAATTAATATATTTTATGTTGGTTTGAAACCAGGCCTATGATGATCATTGGACTCATGATAATTTAATGTTTTTTTACTATTGTGTGAAATTTGAGATGGATTTTTAGGACACTTATGCATCATCAGAAGACAAGATTAAAAAAAATTAGGTGGTATAATATAGAGAAATAATAAAATAATAAATCATTGTGGTTTTAAGAAAACATGTTATGATTACATTAAAATAAATTTTGGGAAATATTTTTTTGGATCTGTAAAATATTACAGGTGTGGTATGTTTGGTAAGAGGTATAACAACCCTGAGTATTATGACACACTTAAACCTGATTTATTACATAAACATCACTTGATTAAACATAGAATATTGAGAGTTCTTGTGTATTTGGGTCTTAGGATCATTACATAACAACTTAAAACATGAAATACAACATCTTAATTGAAAACAACCTTTACATGACCACTACATTACCTCGTACTTAACATTGCATGGGATAGCCTAATGACATGCATAAGAAAAATGTGAGCTATAAAGCCCAATTTGGGAATAAAAATTGAATGAAATTAGGAATACGATACATGTTAGAAAATTTATATATCAAAGGAGCATAATAGAAACCTGAACATAACAGAAAGATAAAGCATGATAATCATAACATGGAAATGTCGCAACAACACTTAACAAGGAATTAGCATGAGCCAAGATTCATTGCACATGAAGCATGAGTAAACCCTCATTACACATGAAGCATGAGTAACCACTCATTTCACTTGAATTATCATTATTCAACACTCATTTCACATGACATATCATGATACTATATTTTACCCAATGCATTGGAGCACTATTAGGGTGCACCCTTCCTAAACATTTCATTTCATGCATAAGTGTGCCACATGGACCATACAACATGGAATCAACCATCATAATTTATTCCAAGATAAAGGAATATGAAATAAATACATGAACATTTATAATCAATATGTAAATTTTCATAAAGTTGAATAACCTTGATAGATAAATGGGCATGGTACTCACTACACAATGACAGTGGCCTGGAAAATCGTAGTGCAATTTCGGCAGCACAACGACGTGAAATAAGATCTCATAAAAAATGGTTGATGAGAGAGAAAGGTTTTTCTCATAATATTTACATTAAATGGACAGTTAGGGTCTATATTGATATGTGTCATAATAAACATAATGTAATTTAGATGCATAATACAAAATAATTACTTTTATTAAAAGAGGAGAGAGAAATCCCTCACAGAATTTTGTCATGGTAATAGAAGTACATGGGACACATTAATGAGAGATAAAGGGGAATAAAATCATCCAAACATAAGGAGGGAAGTAAGGGGTAGGTGGGAAATCATATCCCAAAATTTTTAATTGAAAAATAATTACATAACAACTTAAATAAAATTGGACAAAATGAGAAAGGAAGAAATCCCTTACTTGGAAGTGCGGTACCCAAAGCTTGGAAGAGGCTTGAGAGAGGCTTCTTGGGAGCTTGGTCACCTTGGGAGGATTCTAGAGAGAGGCAGTAATGGGTTGGTCAAACTCCAATAGTGTTTAGTGAATATTAAGTGGGATATTGGGTGGGTTTATATAGGAAAGGAGAGGGAATTCCTTATTATTTAGTTTTGGGACACCTCCTATTAAAATAATCAAATCCAAAATCCAGAACATGGTTTTTCCCCATTTTTTTAGAAAATGGGGAGTGGAAAAAAATATTTTATAAGTCCAATGTCTAAAATTCTTAAAATAAGAGGGCTTCTTATGTGGAGGTGAGTCACACTCTCAAGGAAAACAATTTAAAAAAGACAAAATCTTTTATAATCCTTGAACGGTCCACTAAAGCATTGTAAAATAAATCAAACTAACTCAAAATCAAATTATTTTAATGCTAAAACATATATTGGCCGAAAATAATTTTTATAATATTTTATTATGTAACACCCCAAGCTTCCACGGTACGTTTCCCTTCGAATAATGCGATAGCGTGTGTTGTACGCAACCTCGAGTTCTAACACACACCACAACTAATTAAACTAGCCGTTGTGAATAGTAATACCTAATTTTTGAAATAATATATATTTTATATTTCAAAATGGACTTCATTTTTGGATTCGTAATATCGAAATTAGCCTAGGGTGAAATTTTGGTACTTTTCGGATAACTTTTATATTTTGATGAATAGTGAAAATTACTAAATTTTAATTAAAAACAACTTTTTTAATCAAAATAATTAATAGTGATAAATTGTGAATTTGAGTGGTTTTAAAGTATATTTAGAATATATTTTTACCACTTAATATAATGTTGGTCATTGGACATAATTTTACAATTAAACCGAACATAAACAAGTGTCAATCTTTTGATAGTTATTATCTCTTAAAAACACGCTTTTTGTTTTGACAGCGGGAATTAATTTTAAATTAATTTCTGCCACTTCTGTGTTTTGAATTTAGAAAAATGGATTCCATATTTGGAATCAGGATTTCCAAATTGTGTAAATAGTTAACTTTTATTTTTAGACATTTTGAATAATTACTGCGGTAAATATTTTATTTACCATGGTTAAGGGTAAATCCGGTAAATAAGGGTTAAAAAATAATATTATAATAATACAAAATTACCCTAAAACGTGTCCTAACCTTATTGGTGGACACATACCCGACCATGGGCATCCTTGGGTCGATTTGGGGACCCCATGGAGCCACTTGTATGTGGTAGGGACACATTATATTAATAAAGTTAAAATAAAAATAAAAATGGCATAAGCTTACATCTTTTAGAAGAACAATTTTTACATAGGGTTATACATGTTGGATTTTCGATTATAAATATTCATTAGAAAGATAAAAAGATTTCCTACATAATTATATTTTATTTATAATTTTTAGACATCGAATAATTTAAATTATTTATGACACAATAATGATGCAATGTTTACCTCATTAATAAATCATTTAAATAAAAAAGATTATAATGATTAAAATATTATATAAAACCTGTCCAATTCTTATTGGTTGATTTTATTTAGAATATTAGTCATCTTATCTTCGACCTCAATGATTTTTGGACCATTATAAACCGAATATAATTATATTATAAAGTAATACTTTCACTCTTTCCTAAAGAGCTCCTCCTCTCCCTTATAAAAGGAGACCACTTCTACTCATTCCTCACACCTCTCAAGCCACTTGGCTCGTCCAAACCCTGCCCAAATAAGCTCCCCACATCCCTCTACCCATCCTTGAAGCTTCCCCTTAGGCAGAAAGCATTTAAAGAAGTCCTTTGGTTCCAACCAAAGTGAGTTACCTAAATTAAAGGTAACGTTTGCTCTTAAATTATTTTCATTTATTTTGCTTCTCCAACCCCCAAACTCTTTTTATTTCCTTTCTTTTGTAACAACACCAGTATCCACAATATACTAGGATGTTGTTATAAGAAGTATTCAAACTACACATACACACAACTCCATCTAATGGATGATGAACATAATGTTTCAGTGGATGGCAAACTAACGCCTCACGAAACGATGATTGTTCAAATACATCTTACCGCCTCTCATGGTGGCCATTATGATGGCACTGTAATTAAATATGATATTAATGATATATATTTTATATATAATCTTCTGTAATTCCATTTTATTTCATACCATTATTCGTTTCATGTTGTATATACATACGATAATTTCATTTGAGGAAGTGCGGACTACCGCCCCCTTAAAATGATATGACTCCTTCATACCACACATGGAACGAATAAAGGACGGTGTTAATGAACTTATGTAACATATATAAAATATTATATTATACTGGAATAGTAATATACCTATGTATCATTTGGATTCGATTCTTTTAAAATAAAAATTAAATGGAAGTAGCGTTCGTGCGTACGTATGGACTACCGTCTCCACGAACGCGATGAGATTCATTATCTATCGTATCCATTCAAGTATAATTATCATTTGATGATTTAAAAATGATGTTTAAGGACTTGATACCATTCTGTATTTGAATAATACACATCCCATTAATGACGAATATGGCTCACATAACAAAGAATATAAAGTAAAATGAACCCGTTAACACCCGAAATGACGATAATTCTAAGATATTATTAACAAATAAATGTTAAAAGATCATATATGATATCACATTAAAGTAAATGATTCTTGTATTATTCAATAACAATTATTTCACCATTATACAGGAGGTAAACCTACCATCGACCAAGGAAAAAGTACAAAGTAAGGGATTCTCTTATCTCACTTTCAATTCCGTGAGATTTCCATTGTTCGCTCCTAAATTATTGAAAGTGGTGTATTGTGTACTTCCATGATTCACTTTATATTCATGTTATTCTGTAAATCATTTGGTGGTTATTAACTTTTGGCCATGCGACTCAGTTGATTAACGTGGTAAGGGGTTTCTTGTCTCACTTTTAATTCCGTGAGAATTCCATTGATCAGCACTTAATTATTGCATGTGGTGTATGTGTACTACCCGTGATTGTATTCATTGTGTAATATACTTTATTTTATGGGTATTTACATCATCATGGTATGATATTTCTTTCATGGGTGTTTGTTTCTTAAGTTACCTAATCAATAAGGGAATTTGAGATTTCAATTTCCACTCATTTGGCTTTACGCATATTTCATTGATTATATTACCCCATGATTATGTGTGGAATCACTATTCATTTGATTATGTCATAATTTCCACTCCCCTTCCTGTGGATATACTTTTGATACACATAATCACTCCATTGAAAATTCTCACGTCATTGATATGAATTTGATAAGAGTAATTTTAACTCTTTCACCATTTGTTGAGTTAAACATCCAATTCGTTGGTGTTGTTTTTACCGGAATATGTGTGAATATACTTTGATTGTTTTACACTGAATATCCAATAATATTTAGTGTATTTATATTTTTCACACATAATTATGTTGTTGATTTATCCTTAACCTAAGGATATGGCCTTTATGAGAGATTTCATCTCAACTTACATTCCATTGAGACTTCTTTGTTGATATACACCAAATCACTTTTATGTGGTGTATATAATGTACTTTGACATAGTATGTCATGAATTCCCTTTATTCTCATGATATTACAAAGTTTTGATTACCTCAATTATTTTCATTCAAGTGTCTCTCTTTTGGTTAGAATCTCTAACTAAAATACCATTTTTAAATGTTTTAAAGACTTATTCATCTAAATCTTTCTCATTAATGTCCATGTTTTAAAAATGGTTTTAAGGATTTATTTATATGGACATTAAAGTTTAGAAATTAAAAATCCTTTTAAAAAGTTTCAAAGTGGTATGGGACACTTTGATTCAAAAATCTATTTTTAAATGGCTTCTTGACAAATAGTGTGACTTTTAAATGTTTTCAAGAAAAGGGGGATATTTCTCTCAAATAGTTTTGATGATTATTTTCATCTATGTCAACATCCTTAATTATTCTTGATTGAGGTTAATGTGATACAATACAATCTTCCATATTGTATCGAATGAGTTATGTTTGACTGTGGATGTGCTATTTTTATACCATTCATGGTTTGTGGTAAAAGTATTGACATTTCGTATGCTAGTTTTAATACGAATGTTTATGTTATGTTTAAACCTGTTCATATGAGGAATGAATTGGACTTAATAAGTGACGGGTGGAGCCCGCTATAGCTCCTCGATGCATCGGTAGGTCTCATGAGGCCAACTAGTGTCTTGGCACAAGGCCTTGGCAAAATCTTATTTGTAGTCTTGGCACGAGGCCTTGGCTATGTGGTTATGATAGTCTGGAATTATGCATTCCATCATTATGAAAGTGGTTATTGATATTGCATGTGATCATTCGACTAGTAGAATATCCATGTGAGTAAGTAAATGGCATTATTTCATTTTACCTTTGCCATTTTATGCTGAAGTTCAAATTTAAAAGGCTTTTGTTTTAGTTATAAATTGCCTTAAGTGTTTATTCTTATTTATGAAAGCTTCTGCTATAATGTTATCCTTACTGAGCATCCGAGCTCACCCCTTTCAATGTTTTATTTTTCCCAAGATTATGAAGAAGTAATTTATGAATGACCTGCAGGGGTAGTATGAGGGGATATGAGGACAAGATGTTTTTTTTATGATGTAATGTAAAAATTTATGGATGTATCTAGTTATTCCAAGGCTACTAAACTAATCGTTCTTTCGAGACTTGATCTTTCTCGTGATCATGCCAATGTTATGTAATAATGCACTGACTCTGGGTAACTAGGGTCAGGGCGTTACAGTTTGTATCAGAGGAAGTTTAGTACAAACCTTGGAAGCTAGATTTAGATAAACTCTGATTAGAGCATGTAAACCTAAGATGAACTTTGAGGATTAGTATAGAAGAACTTCCTAGAATTTTGGTATTGTAGAGATTTTGTGAGTTTTCCGAGCAATACATCCCTGTCTGGATACGAGCAGGTAGAGGCGGCTCTGGCACAGATGTACCTAGGGGTAAAACCCGAAAACACCACTTTGAGCTAGACTCGAACGGGAACTAGTGCACGACAACGGGCCTTGCTGCACTCTTGGTTACGACACTCCCGGGGGATATGCTTTGGTAAATTCACAAGATTAGTATAAACCATTATTAAGGGAATACAAAAAAAATGCCCCTAAGAATATATGTCGGCAAATAGATAGTGGATAACCTAGATTTTAACATAGGGTACCCCAAGTTAGGATATATTGTTCAATTACAAGATTTTCCTATTATGTCTTTTTTTTTACATTCTTATTAGATAAGTATTCAAAAACCCTAATTGTATTTTCTTTTGTTAGTTGAAACATGGAGGGAGCAAGATCACGAACAACTCTTCTCTCTCTTCTTGAAGAACTACTTACAATTATTATCCAGAAGTCATGCGCAGACGATGTTGAAACTTTTTCAAATGTCCATGTTACATGCAAACAACTTTATGAGACATCCAATACCTCTAGCATTGCACGATTATTTCAAGGATCAAGTACCGACTATGGGATAATTTTGCGCTCTCAACTTTCTTACCACGCTAAGCGTGGGAAGTACCATCAGGGGCTTTTCAAATTATTCACTTTATCTCAAAATTACGATGCACTAAATGATTTTCTAGATGCTGCAGAAGAGGGAGACCTTCGAGCAGCCTATATGTATCAAATTATATATTTATGTCTTTTGGGATATACGAATACTGATTTACCAAAATCTTATTTTTAAATATTTGAAGATGAATCAGTGAGAATTTTTCTAAAAAAACATGTTAATGACGATGTCTCAAAATTATATATAAGAAATACCTATTTTTTTATGATTCATCGATGCTTCCATCGATATAATCCAAAATGGATGAGTAGTTTTTTGGTAAAGGAAGTAGATGATTTTGAAAAATTCCTGAGGTACCATTGTGACACATGAACGCATTCTACCAAAAGGCAAATCCGCCTAGTCTCTCCAGAGTTCATGTTGTGATCCACATACCTCTAGTGACAAAATACATGCCTGACCCAATGCATGTACTCACCTATGAAGAATTATAACTGGAACTTGATCTATCTTATTGTGGAGAGCCTATCAAAATTCTTCATACCGAAGATCAAGTGTTGAGAAACCGGATGACTTGTCTGGTAAAAGATCTATGGAGAAATCATAAGATGGAAGAGGCAATGTGGGAACCCGAGGAACATATGATGAAGAACCTATGTGGAAATAAATGGATGGTGAAATGTTTAAAAGTGTTAGAGCTCTTTATTTATGGGTTTACTTTGGAATAATTTTCTCTTGTATTTGTAACCCCATAGTTTGCCATGTGAGAATGATATTTGAGGAATAATTGTCTCTTCTATTGTGGATATAGGTATAAATAACCATTTGGTTTTATATGATCATTGAGGTTTGAGAAAATGATAAGTTATTATAATTTGGGATGAAAATGCAAAGTATGATATAACATTTGTGGTTAAATTATGTTATTTTGAGGAATTTATCTCATTTTGGTAATATTATAAAATATAGGTTTTGAAAAAGGACAACACGTAGACCGTATGACAACCCGTCGCGTCGGACAAAGCTGTGGGAATCGAACCCACATCCAAAGTGCGATTGGGATTTATCGCCTACCACTGGACTACGTGAAGTCCCTGGTTAGTGTGACTTTTTTTTGTTGTTAAATGATTTTATTGATCAATAATAAGATGATTTGGGTTCTTATTTCTTATCAAATGAATACCCTTGGTATAGGAAAATGATTTGGTGATTAAGTGATAAATGTTATTTTGGAAGATGTTCACTTTGTTGGGAACACTATATGCCCAAGGAAAATCGAATACAATGGGGTTTCATTTGTAGAGTAATGGTGGATTTTTATCTACGTTTTTATTGTTGATTTATAGTGATTTGGGTTATTTATGGAAATGATTAACCTATAACAGAGAATATGTGATAATGTTAATTACTTTTAAGTATGTGACTTTAAGAGTATTTGATGTCATTTGGAGATACAATGTAACATGGGAGACTACATAATCAAATTCTTCTATGTTTTGGGTTTCAATATTAGTTTGGATTATATTAAAGGATTTTAAGGACAATTGGTTATTGAATGGTATCTATTTAACTTTGGGGTATTGTTGGTTTAATTTTAGAAAATTAAGATTAGTGCATATTTATCTCAATGAATATCCTTTTGGGGGATCATTAGATCATTCACTAACCATTTTGGTTTTGATTAATCTTCAAATACAATGTAAATATATGGTTTATCCTGCATGGATCATGTGATTCTATAGAAGTTATTCTAGCTCTTCCAGTGTGACCAAGTCTTCTTGAATACTCATCGTTTAAAAAAAATTGAGTTAGTGGTGGAAATTTATTAAAGAATGAAAATCTACTTAAAATGTAAGTATATCTCATGATGTTCTTAGTCAATATCATAAATGAATTCCTCTTCCTTATGTAATGTAACTTAAAAAAAATGTTGTCCCTTTACTTTCCTACTAGGAGTCTAATGGTCGTTTGTCCCAACACAAGTTTGTGGTTTTCTCATTGTTAACTTTCTCCTGATCATGATTTCTATCCCTCTCCATCAGAACTTGACACTTAGTTTATCATCCATATCCATGTTTTCTTACATGGAATCCTAGTATGGGTTATCTTGGATGACCCTTATACCTCTCTTTCATTCTTTTAAAGTGATAGTTTTATTGACTCTTTTTCCGATGTGGGACTTTCCATTGTATTCCCAAGCAAAATTTTAAAAAATTGCGAGGAAGCAATTTATTGAAGGAGGGGAGAATGTAACACCCCAAGCTTCCACAGTACGTTTCCCTTCGAATAATGCGATAGCGTGTGTTGTACGCAACCTCGAGTTCTAACACACACCACAATTAATTAAACTAGCCGTTGTGAATAGTAATACCTAATTTTTGAAATAATATATATTTTATATTTCAAAATGGACTTCATTTTTGGATTCGTAATATCGAAATTATCCTAGGGTGAAATTTTGGTACTTTTCGGATAACTTTTATATTTTGATGAATAGTGAAAATTACTAAATTTTAATTAAAAACAAATTTTTTAATCAAAATAATTAATAGTGATAAATTGTGAATTTTAGTGGTTTTAAATTATATTTAGAATATATTTTTACCACTTAATATAATGTTGGTCATTGGACATAATTTTACAATTAAACCGAACATAAACAAGTGTCAATCTTTTGATAGTTATTATCTCTTAAAAACACGCTTTTTGTTTTGACAGCGGGAATTAATTTTAAATTAATTTCTGCCACTTCTGTGTTTTGAATTTAGAAAAATGGATTCCATATTTGGAATCAGGATGTCCAAATTGTGTAAATAGGTAACTTTTACTTATAGACATTTTGAATAATTACTGCGGTAAATATTTTATTTACCATGGTTAAGGGTAAATCCGGTAAATAAGGGTTAAAAAATAATATTATAATAATACAAAATTACCCTAAAACGTGTCCTAACCTTATTGGTGGACACATAACCGACCATGGGCATCATTGGGTCGATTTTGGGACCCCATGGAGCCACTTGTATGTGGTAGGGACACATTATATTAATAAAGTTAAAATAAAAATAAAAATGGCATAAGCTTACATCTTTTAGAAGAAAAATTTTTACATAGGGTTATACATGTTGGATTTTCGATTATAAATATTCATTAGAAAGATAAAAAAGATTTCATACATAATGATATTTTATTTATAATTTTTAGACATCAAATAATTTAAATTATTAATGACACAATAATGATGCAATGTTTACCTCATTAATAAATCATTTAAATAAAAAAGATTATAATGATTAAAATATTATCTAAAACCTGTCCAATTCTTATTGGTTGATTTTATTTAGAATATTATTCATCTTATCTTCGACCTCAATGATTTTTGGACCATTATAAACCGAATATAATTATATTATAAATTAATACTTTCACTCTTTCCTAAAGAGCCCCTCCTCTCCCTTATAAAAGGAGACCACTTCTACTCATTCCTCACACCTCTCAAGCCACTTGGCTCGTCCAAACCCTGCCCAAATAAGCTCCCCACATCCCTCTCCTCATCCTTGAAGCATCCCCTTAGGCAGAAAGCATTTCAAGAAGTCCTTTCGTTCCAACCAAAGTGAGTTACCTAAATTAAAGGTAACGTTTGCTCTTAAATTATTTTCATTTATTTTGCTTCTCCAACCCCCAAACTCTTTTTATTTCCTTTATTTTGTAACAACACCAGTATCCACAATATACTAGGATGTTGTTATAAGAAGGATTCAAACTACACATACACACAACTCCATCTAATGGATGATGAACATAATGTTTCTGTGGATGGCAAACTAACGCCTCACGAAACGATGATTGTTCAAATACATCTTACCGCCTCTCATGGTGGCCATTATGATGGCACTGTAATTAAATATGATATTAATGATATATATTTTATATATAATCTTCTGTAATTCCATTTTATTTCATACCATTATTCGTTTCATGTTGTATATACATACGATAATTTCATTTGAGGAAGTGCGGACTACCGCCCCCTTAAAATGATATGACTCGTTCATACCACACATGGAACGAATAAAGGATGGTGTTAATGAACTTATGTAACATATATAAAATATTATATTATACTGGAATAGTAATATACCTATGTATCATTTGGATTCGATTCTTTTAAAATAAAAATTAAATGGAAGTAGCGTTCGTGCGTACGTACGGACTACCGTCTCCACGAACGCGATGAGATTCATTATCCATCGTATCCATTAAAGTATAATTATCATTTGATGATTTAAAAATGATGTTTAAGGACTTGATACCATTCTGTATTTGAATAATACACATCCCATTAATAACGAATATGGCTCACATAACAAAGAATATAAAGTAAAATGAACCCGTTAACACACGAAATGATGATAATTCTAAGATATTATTAACAAATCAATGTTAAAAGATCATATATGATATCACATTAAAGTAAATTATTCTTGTATTATTTAATAACAATTATTTCACCATTATACAGGAGGTAAACCTACCATCGACCAAGGAAAAAGTACAAAGTAAGGGATTCTCTTATCTCACTTTCAATTCCGTGAGATTTCCATTGTTCGCTACTAAATTATTGAAAGTGGTGTATTGTGTACTTCCATGATTCACTTTATATTCATGTTATTCTGTAAATCATTTGGTGGTTATTAACTTTTGGCCATGCGACTCAGTTGATTAATGTGGTAAGGGGTTTCTTGTCTCACTTTTAATTCCGTGAGAATTCCATTGATCAGCACTTAATTATTGCATGTGGTGTATGTGTACTACCCATGATTGTATTCATTGTGTAATATACTTTATTTTATGGGTATTTATATCATCATGGTATGATATTTCTTTCATGGGTGTTTGTTTCTTAAGTTACCTAATCAATAAAGGAATTTGAGATTTCAATTTCCACTCATTTGGCTTTACGCATATTTCATTGATTATATTACCCCAAGATTATGTGTGGAATCACTATTCATTTGATTATGTCATAATTTCCACTCCCCTTCCTGTGGATATACTTTTGATACACATAATCACTCCATTGAAAATTCTCAAGTCATTGATATGAATTTGATAAGAGTAATTTTAACTCTTTCACCATTTTTTGAGTTAAACATCCAATTCGTTGGTGTTGTTTTTACAGGAATATGTGTGAATATACTTTGATTGTTTTACACTGAATATCCAATCATATTTAGTGTATTTATATTTTTCACACATAATTATGTTGTTGATTTATCCTTAACCTAAGGATATGGCCTTTATGAGAGATTTCATCTCAACTTACATTCCATTGAGACTTCTTTGTTGATATACACCAAATCACTTTTATGTGGTGTATATAATGTACTTTGACATAGTATGTCATGAATTCCCTTTATTCTCATGATATTACAAAGTTTTGATTACCTCAATTATTTTCATTCAAGTGTCTCTCTTTTGGTTAGAATCTCTAACTAAAATACCATTTTTAAATGTTTTAAAGACTTATTCATCTAAATCTTTCTCATTAATGTCCATGTTTTAAAAATGGTTTTAAGGATTTATTTATATGGACATTAAAGTTTAGAAATTAAAAATCCTTTTAAAAAGTTTCAAAGTGGTATGGGACACTTTGATTCAAAAATCTATTTTTAAATGGCTTCTTGACAAATAGTGTGACTTTTAAATGTTTTCAAGAAAAGGGGGATATTTCTCTCAAATAGTTTCGATGATTATTTTCATCTATGTCAACATCCTTAATTATTCTTGATTGAGGTTAATGTGATACAATACAATCTTACATATTGTATCGAATGAGTTATGTTTGACTGTGGATGTGCTATTTTTATACCATTCATGGTTTGTGGTAAAAGTATTGACATTTTGTATGCTAGTTTTAATATGAATGTTTATGTTATGTTTAAACCTGTTCATATGAGGAATGCATTGGACTTAATAAGTGACGGGTGGAGCCCGCTATAGCTCCTCGATGCATCGGTAGGTCTCATGAGGCAAACTAGTGTCTTGGCACAAGGCCTTGGCAAAATCTTATTTGTAGTCTTGGCACGAGGCCTTGGCTATGTGGTTATGATAGTCTGGCATTATGCATTCCATCATTATGAAAGTGGTTATTGATATTGCATGTGATCATTCGACTAGTAGAATATCCATGTGAGTAAGTAAATGGCATTATTTCATTTTACCTTTTCCATTTTATGCTGAAGTTCAAATTTAAAAGGCTTTTGTTTTAGTTATAAATTGCCTTAAGTGTTTATTCTTATTTATGAAAGCTTCTGCTATAATGTTATCCTTACTGAGCATCCGAGCTCACCCCTTTCAATTTTTTATTTTTCCCAGGATTATGAAGAAGTAATTTATGAATGACCTGCAGGGGTAGTATGAGGGGATATGAGGACAAGATGTTTTTTTTTATGATGTAATGTAAAAATTTATGGATGTATCTAGTTATTCCAAGGCTACTAAACTAATCGGTCTTTCAAGACTTGATCTTTCTCGTGATCATGCCAATGTTATGTAATAATGCACTGACTCTGGGTAACTAGGGTCGGGGCATTACATATTACATCACTATTGTTTCATTATTATGTCATAAAACATGTTATATATTAAAACGGTATTAAATTTTTACCCAAAAATTTGACTGTCTCAGAAAATTATGAATACATAAATATTGTATAATTTCGAAACCATGATTCCAAAAATAATATTAATTTTGTCTAAATAATTTTATAAATATTTTAATTTTTACTTGTAATATAAAAATCAACATTTATCGAAAATTCATGGGTTTTGACAAAAAACAGCTTTCAAACCTTAATAAAATTAAAATTGTATTCATAAACTTATATGATCTTTTATATATAATAAAAATTCTTTTAATAATAATAATATTTTATTAAAATATTGTTTAATTCAAAAATCCATTAATTCATCAAAATAGATTTCATAGTTGAATATTAACTAAAAATATTTTTTGTGCTTTAAAAACTATTTACAAAGTAGAAATAATAAATTGAATGCACATTATTTAAAAAAAATATACATAGTCATAGTGCTAGGGTCTTGGAACATAACCCTTTATAACTCATGAATTAGATCGAAGGGTAAGGTGTGTGATGGTAACAGACTCTTGTGTTGGCTCGGATAACCTCACTCGTGTGGTAATCTCTATTAACTTCCACTTCTCCCGTAGTTAGTTCCGCTCAAGCTTAACGTGTTCAAGATCAACATGGGCTTGGTCAATAGTGATTCCCAATGACACCACCTCATTTTTGAGCTCCGACAAATGGGCTTCATAAGGGGAAGGTCTACTAGATTGGTCCATCACATTCTTTGTCTGGGTAAACTGGATTTGTTAAAGCCCTATATTTGTACTAATCATTTTATCATTGTTCAACGTCTATATTAGCAATGGCCACAATTTATAATGGTATATTAAATTCCAAAAACATAAAACAAATGAAGTTAACATTTTATATAAACATAATAGGATATTTAATTATATCAATAGGAATTTCCATTAATGAAAGTTTAGGTCGTTACAATATTCCCCCCTTAAGAAATTTCACCCTTGAAATTTATTTTTCCCACTCTAAAACAAATGTGGGTGTCTTTGCTTCAACACTTCTTCTGATTTCCACGTCACTTATTCAAACTTTTGGTTTTTCCTCAACACCTTGACTAGTTTCATTGTCTTATTTCATAGAAATTCTTCTCTATGATCTAATATCTTCATTGGTTGCTCCTCATAAGAAATATCATCCTCTAGATGTACTACCTCTGAAAAGAGTACATGTGAACGGTCTGGTATATACTTCCTTAAAAGGGATACATGAAAGACATCATGTACTTTGGCCATGGTAGGTGTAAATTCTAGTTGATAGGCCACAACCCCAACATGTTCAAGAATCTCAATGGGGTCGATGTACCTAGGACTTTACTTCCCTTTATTTCCAAAACTCATGACCATATTCCATGTAGATATGTGTAGAAATACCAAGTCTCCATCTTTAAACTCAAGGTCCCATCTACGGTTATTGGCATAACTCTTCTATCGACTCTAGGATGCCTTGATATAAAGCTGAATGGTTTTCACCTTCTCCACCATTTCTTTAACCATTTCTGGTCCTAGTAGCTTACTCTCACTGAAATCATCCCAACATGCTGGTGTTCTACACCTCTTCCCATATAGGGCTCCATAAGGTGACATTCGGATGCTCGAGTGGAAACAGTTAATGTATGAGAATTCAACCAGAGGAAGATGTTGATCCCATCATCCTTTAATGTACATTTAGCATGCTCTCTACATATCCTCATGTGTTAGGATAGTCCGCTCAGATTGGGAATCAGTTTCAGGATAATAGGTCGTACTAAAGTTCAGTTCAGTATCTATAGAATATTGAAGACACTTACAAAACATAGAGGTGAATCTTGGATCTTGATCAGATACAATAGATAGTGGTACTCCATGTAGCCTTACCACTTCCTTGATATATATGTGCCAGTTGATCCAATGAGAAATCCTCCAAAATTGAAATAAAGTCTGCAGACTTTTTAAGATGATCCACAACAACCCGGATTTCATTATTGCATTTAGATGTCTTCGGATTTCCAGTGACAATGTCCTAGGTGAATAGAGAAATTTGAACAATGTGCATCATCCAAAATTTTCTTCTTCAGATCTGGATATGATGGAACACATAGTATTTTCCCAAATCCCAAAATTCCTTCTTCATTAACATTGAACTCTTAGGATTTCCCTTTTCTGATAGCTTCCACTTTCATCTGAATTCTCACATCATCCTTTTGAGCATCCTTTAACCTTTCCAAAATAGACAGTAGAGCAATAATTTGAGAAAGGAATAATTATATTCCATTATTTATGATTCCCATGTCCATCTTCATCAAGTCTAAGAAGATTGGATCCTTCTCGATTCTTATCAATGATAAAATTGTTGGGTTCTTTCTACTTAGAGCATCTTCCACCTTGTTCGCTTTCATAGGGTGGTAATTGATTGAGTAGTCATAGTCTTTGAACAGCTCTAACTATCTTTGTTGGTTCATATTCAACTCTTTCTGTGTGAATATATAGTTGAGGCTTTTGTGGCCTGTATATATTTCACACTTCTCCCCAAAGAGATAATGCCGACAAATTTTTAAAGTGAAGATCACCGCAGCAAACTCCAAATCATGCGTTTGATAATTTTTCTCATGAAGACTCAATTTCCTTGAGGCATATG
Organism: Viscum album; assembly: GCA_963277665.1. NCBI lineage: Eukaryota > Viridiplantae > Streptophyta > Magnoliopsida > Santalales > Viscaceae > Viscum > Viscum album. Next base: position 652,082,089 of record OY728133.1, on the reverse strand, counting down.
CAATGAATTTTTCATTTTTCATCAACACACATCCCAGAACCTTCTTCAAAGCATCACTGAATACCATAAAAACTTCTCCACTTGTGGGTAAAGTGAGCACGGACGCAGTGATAAGCCTCATTTTTAGCTCCATGGATCTTTCTTTGCATTCATCACTCCAAGAAAACATTTCTCCCTTCCGAGTTAGCTTGGTAGGAGGGTTGACAATCATGAGAAATTTCTCAAATTTTTTTGATAATATCTAGCTAACCCAAAGAAGCTATGATTATCTATTACCGATGTTGGCCTCAGTCATCCCTCAGATGAATCTGTTTTGAAGGGATTCACAGATATCCCATTGCTTGTGATGATATGTCCCATGAATGAGACCTCCCTCAACCAGAACTCACACTTGTTGTACTTTTCATAGATATTCTCCTTCTGCAAGGTCACTAGTAATGTTCTTAGATGCTCCTCATCATCCTCCATGGTTTTGGAGTATATCAGAATATCATCTATAAAGAATACCACAAACTTTTTGAGGTAATACCCAAAGACTCTATTCATCATGTCCATAAATATTGTTGGGGAATTAGTGACTCTGAAATGAATTACTATGAATTCATAGTGCCCGTATCTTGTAGGAAAGGCAGACATGAGGATATCTTACTTTTTCACCCTTAATTTATAATATCCTGACTGCAAATCCACCTTGGTGAATTATTGTTCTCCCCACAGCTGATCAAACAAGTCATCCATTCATGGGAGAGGATACATGTTCTTTATCGTGATATTGTTAAGCTAATGATAATCAATGAAAAGGCACATTGACCCATATTTCTTCTTGATGGAGAAGAATGCCTCACCCCAAGGTGAAACATTTGGGCATATAAACCATTTATCTAGATTCTCCTGTAGTTGTTTCTTCAGCTCCTCAAGCTCCACCGCAGCCTTTTTATATACTATCTTGGATATTGGCAACGCCCTAGGTATAAGATCAATTGATAATTCAACATCTCTTCTAAAAGGAATACCCGTAAATTCCTCGGGAAACCCTTCAGCGAATTCCCTCAGAATATGCATGTCTTCAAGGATGGTTTCCTCCTTAGACTCAATCATATGATCCAGATACGCATTCTCATAGGGCAGTAATATCCTCACTTGAGACGATGGAGCTAAAAAATATTCATCTTCCTCCTTGAACTTATATAAAATCAGGGGCCTTTTCTCCAAAAGGAGAGTGATTTCCCTCTCAAGGAAATTTATGTTGGCTATATATAAGGAATGAAAATCCATGCCAAGAATTGCATGAAATTCCACCAGAGGGAGTATGATGAGGTTCGCCGGGAAATTCAATCCACAGATTATGATAGGGGAGGAGTTATTTTTATGGGATGAAATGATATCCCCATGTGTCATACTCACTGACATCTTTACATCCATGATTTGTGGTGTTGCTGGGATTGTTCTAATAAACTTTTACGATATAATAGAATGTGTAAAAAATGAATCCAGAAGTACTTTTTCTATTCTTGAATGAATAACTAGTGTATCTATCACCACTTAATTTTTGGGGTTCACTTCAATAGTAGTGATGGAAAAAATCTCTCCCTTGCTACCTTTGAGGTTGTTGGTTACCTCTAAAAACCCTTGGCTTAGGGAACTGATTTTCAAGATGCCCTGGTTCATTTCATTCGTAGTAATGAACAACGCGTTGAGGATCGAATGGGGTTTTCCTCTCCTTTGATGCACCAGTGGATTTTTCTTATTGGAAATTAATAGCTATGTTCCCTTCTCTCCCACACCTAAAGCTTTTCCTCGTCCCCTTCAGGATATTTTCGGTGTGATTATTTCTCCCCCCTTGGAAAGTGGGGTGCTGAATCTTTTTAGCACCATTGGATTTATCCATCAAGACACTAGAATTGAATTCCACCCTATGATTCTTATCCCCATGATACCCCTAAGATTCTATAATCTTCATTTCTACCTTGAGGGAAATCAGACAATTTCTTCATACCTGTCGAAGTCGCAGATCACCAACACTTTTCCTAGGCTAGGTTTCATCCCACCAAATAAGCGGTCAACCATGAATTTGGGTGTAATGGGAAAGCTGGAGGTGTATCGTGCAAGCCTTGTGATTTTTCCCTCATACGCTCTGACAGATTTGTTATCTTTTTTCTTGAAGGAAAGGAATTCCCTTTCCATCTTAAGTAGGAGGGTGTGCGGGTAATATTTATCGAAAAAAATCTTTCAGAAATCCTTCCATTCCAATGCCTCAATCTCCTCCTCGGGCATCATATTTTTTATCAATGTCCACCATTTATCAACTTCACCCTCCATATGATAAGCATCCTAGAGAAACTTCTCTTGTTCAAAACATTGAAGGACATATAATACCTTTTCAATGGAGTTGATACATTTTTCGGCGATTGAGGGATCATATGATCCATTACAAGTAGGAGGGCTTTATCTCATGAAGCTCTAGATAGAGACATGTTCTTTCGTGGGGGGGGGGGGGGGTTGAACGTTCGTCATGACCCATGTTTCTATTCAAATCTTCAGTTAACTGAGAGAGAATCATGACAATGTTTTTGATTCCCACTCACATCGGACTGGGCATCTCATTTGCACAGTCATCACATTAACCTTCACATCGGTTGTTATCCCAAGTCCTCCTATTACAAGACTTTGGCTGGAATAAATGGAAAGATAGGGGAAACACATAAAGGTTAATCCAAGAACAAAACTAATGTCTTATAGATAACTTTTATTTCCTTATCTTATGAATCCATAGGCTTCAATCTATGCTTTCCATGATTTACTTTCTAAAATATATAATTAGGGTCATTTTTTTAATTACCTTAATAAGGGTTCATACCATGATTTTGAAATTACCAATGAATATCCCTCAAGAGTGTCAAAATCATGATTGCAGTGAGGCATGTTGTCATGCACCAGTTCTTGTTCGAGTCTAGCTCAAAGCGGTGTTTTCGGGTTTTACCCCTAGGATACATCTGGGCCCGAGCCGACTCTACCTGCTCATATCTAGATACAGATGTATTTTCTTAATAAACCACTTAATCAATAATCACCAATACTTAGGGATGTTTTTATTATACTTATTATTGCCTCTATGTCTTCACTAGGTTTTTCTAATCCTAATCCCAAAAATAACTAAACTCGTACTCTGATACCAACTATAAAAACCCTAATATTTATTACACACTCAAACCGGATTTATTACCTAAACATAACTTGATAAAACATAAAAGATCGAGAGGTCTAGTGTATTTGGCGATTAGGATCATTACATAACAACTTAAAATATGAAATACAATATCTTTATTGAAAACTTCCTTTACATGACCACTACATTATCTCGTACTTAGCATTGCATTGGATAACCTGAGGACATTAATTAGAAAATGGTGATCTATAAAGAACAGTAAGGGAATAAACATATAATAAATTTATGAATAAGATAAATGTTAGAAAATAGGAACATAAATGTAGGACAATAGAAACAATAACATCAAGGGAAGATAAAGTGTGATAACCATAACATGGAAATGTGGCAACAACACTTGACATGGAATTGGCATGAGCCAAGGCTCATTACACATGGAGCATGAGTAAAACACCATTTCACATGAATCGCAGGTAAACACTCTTTTCACTTGAATTATTATGAGTCAACACTCATTGAACATGACTTATCATGATACAATACATTACCCAATGCATTGGATTGCTATCAGGGCATAACCTTCCTAAACATTTCATTTCATGCTTAAGTTAGCCACATGGATCATACAACATGGAATCAACCATCATAATTTATTCCATGATAAAGGGATGTGGAATACATTCGTGAAGATTTATAATCAATAATTAAAAGTTCATAAAGTTGAATACCCTTGAAAGATAAATGGTAATGGTATTCACTACACAATGACTTTGTCTTGGAGAATCATAGTGAAATTTCGACAGCATAAGGACGGGAAATAAGAACTCATAAAAAATGGTTGATGAGAGATAAATTGGTGTCTCATCAAATTTACATGAAATGGATATTAATAGGTTCATATAGATACATGTCACAAAAAACCTAAAGGAATTTAGATGTATAGTACAAAAGAATTACTTGGAAGTAAAAAAGGATAGAGAAATCGCTCACGGAATTTCGGCCTAGTAATGGGTGTACATGGGACACATTAATGAGAGAGAAATGGGTATCCCATAATCCAAAAATAAAGAGGGACATATTGGGTAGGTGGTAAATCATACCCCAAAATTTTTAATTGAAAAAAAGGGCATAACAACATAAAGAATATTGGACAAAAATGAGAAAGGAAGAAATCCCTTACATGGAAGTGTGATCCCAAAAACTTGGGAGCAGCTTGAGAGAGGCTTATTAGGTGTTTGGGGAACCTTGGGAGGATTCTAGAGAGATTGGGGAATGGGTTGGTGGAACTCAAAAGGCTTTGAGTGAAGAGGAAGTGGGAGATTGGGTGGGTTTATATAGGAAAGGAGAGTGAATTCTTTATTATTTAGTTTTGGGATGCCTCGAATTAAACTAATCAAAACCACAAACCATCCCATGGTTTTTGCTTATAATTTTTTCCAAATGGGAGTGAAAAACAATATTTTATAAGTCCAATGTCTGAAAATCTTAATTAAATAAGGTTTCTTATGTGGAGGTGAGTCACACTCTCAAGGAAAACAATTTAAAAAGACAAAAGGTTTTATAAGTCTTGAAGGGTCCACTAATGCTTTGTAAACCAAATCAATATAACTAAAAAAATATTATTTTAATGATAAAAGATATATTAGCTGAAGATAATGTTTATATTATTTTATTACATGACTATTGATTAATTATGATGTCACAAAACACATTATATATTTAAACGGTATTTAATTTTTACCGAAAAATTAAACTTTCTGAGAAAATTTTGAAAAATTCACCATTGGATAATTTTGATATCCTGATTAGACAAATAATATTCATTTTTTCTAAATAATTTTATAAATATGTGATTTTTACTTTTATAATAAAAACCAACATTTACCAAAAATTCATGGGTTTTGACAAAAACAGCTTTCAACCCATAATAAAAATTAAAATTGGCATTCATAAAATTATATGATAATTTATATTTAATTAAATGTAATATAATAATAATAATATTTTATTAAAATAATATTTAATTCAATAATCCATTATTTCATCAAAATAGATTTCTTAGTTGAATATTAACTAAAAATACTCTTTATACTTTAAAAACTATTTACAAATTAACAATAATAAAATGAATGTACATTCTTTATACAAAAATATTGTACATATTCGTATTGGTAGAGTTTTGTTACATAAACTCTTATAACACCTACATATGACTGAAGGGTAAGGTGTGCGATGGTGATAGACTCTTGGGGTGTCTTGTAAAACATCACTCGGGTGGTAATCTCTTTTAACTTCCACTTCTCTCGTAGTCGATTCTGCACAAGCTTAACGTGTTCAAGCTAGAATTAGGATTAGTCAAGTGCAAAACACAATGATGCCACCATATTTCTGAGCTCTGCCAAATGGTATTCGTATAGGGCAAGTATACTGGATGAGGCCATCGCTTTCTTTGTCTAAGTAAATTGGATTTTTTAAAGCCCTATATTTATACTAATCATTTGATCATGGTTCAACATTTATATTAGCAGTGGTCACAATTCAAAATATTATTTTAAAATCCAGAAACAAAAAAACCAATGATGTTAAAATTTTATATACCCATAATAATACATTTAATTAGATCAAGAGGAATTTCCATTAATGAATGTTTGGGTCGTTATAAGAGGTTTATTCATTGTAAATAAAAGATTCCTAAAAAATACAGTAATGATATAATAGTGGTCCATTCAATGATAAGTAGTCTTAGTTAAAATGGGTTGGGATATCATGCCAACTTATGTTTTAAGTCACCTACCCTGGATGGGAAACATCATAATCAGAATCAAAAAGGGGTGGAAAAATTATTTTATAACACTATAATTGATGTTGGTATATCTTATGAAGTTATGATAGCTTCAGGGAGGACTGTGTTTCTATAAGGCTGATCATGTGTTCAAAGACTTAGGAAACCCACATTTTACCTTTTAAGAAATGAAAATACATTATGTTAAATTTATCATGTATTAATTTAATTTTTAGGTATATGTAACACTTTATATGATGGTATAAACAACATTAGTTTATTAATGACTCTATTAAATTTGGTAGAGATGTGTTTAGAGGTATTAATAGAATTTATGTATTTTATATTCTTTAATTTGCCGAAATTATGGAATGTTATAGTTTTGGAACATACTCTTGTTCAAAAACTGATATATTTATCAATGTAATATTGAAAACCATATACTATTAAATTTTATTTGATTAATAATATTCAAATTATATTTTAAAGGATGAATAATGAAATTTCAGGTTATTTATAAAAATGGGTAGCATATTATGGATATTATATGACTTAAGAAATAAAATTTTTATGTGAAAAATTAATATTGATTAATATTATATGGACATAAATGTTAAAATTTCTCTTTAATGACAATTTAACCAAATATTTTTTGATTTTTGGGTTTAAATATAGTCAAGTTTTTTTTTGATAGATTTTAAGGATAATGATTTAAGGAATTTTGGAGATTACATTTTTTGTGAATTATCCTGTATTATTCTAACCATTCTGTATTTGGGTAAAGTTTCATGATATATTGAATTTATAGTTAATATTATTTGGATTTTTTATTTAAGTGCATTGTGTTTGAAAAATTCATATCGAATACTAATCATTTGGAGAAAAGATAATTTTATGGTGGAAATTAATTATAGGATGAAATTATTATTTTAAAGAAAGTATAACTCCCTATATAATAATTATATATGGTAATTTAATTCCCCAACTCTGGGAGAATAATATTAAAAAATTGTTAAATAACAATGTTATCAGTTAATTTTTTTGCTGGGAAATCAATGTCTTTTTAACGTATCACAGATTAATAGTTTCGTAATGGTTAACATTATAATAATTGTGTTATCTATCACTCTACATCATAAAATGATAATTAATTTTCTCTTATATTTCCATTTTCTCTTACATGGAATCCTAGTATGGGTTATCTCATGTGATCTTCGTACTTCCCTTTCTTTTTTTCAAATAAAAGTTTTATTGACACTTTTTTTATGTGGGATTTCACTAAAATGATATTTGGAACATTCAAACCCAAATCAAGAGATAAAGTTCAAAATTATGAAGCTGTAATATCTATAAGGGTGGGGGTATAATTTAATATCCCAGGTTTAGAAAAAAGAAAGACTATGTTCAATAGTGTAGAAGATACGTAACACCGAGCTTAAACGAATAATGGAATCTTATTATTTAAATTTGATGATTATAACATGACCATTAAATTAGAGGGAATATATTTTATTAAATAAATTAAGAAATATTTAATATTCATACTAATTTCAAATTTATTAATTAATTTTTTTAACAAGTACATGATTTTAATAAATGAAAATTTTTTCTTCAAACAAATTCTTTCCCTTAAAAAATGATATCAATTTCTATTTATGTAACAATTTAATAATAAATTTTATTAACATTGTATAATATTTATATTATAAAATTATTTTCATTCTCAAAATCATTACATAAATATTTTACAATGGGGAATTTTTGATTTTTTTCTGAAAAAATTAATATTCAATGAATAATAAAAAAGACTTATTTTAATACAAAATTATATTTATTTTAATGAATTTAAAAGGTAAAATTAGGCATTTGAATAGTTTTAAATTTTAATTAGTTTAATTTTTATATAAAATAAAAAATTAAAATTTTTAAATGGATTTTATACTTTAACTTTGTATACAATAATTTTATGTTTAATAAAATAAATTTTTATGAAAAAAACTATTCCTCGTTGTGTTAATTTAAGCATAAATTAAATTATGTCTCTTATAAGTTTTTAATTTTGAAAAATAGTTTCCATATTTTAAATCATGTGGTCAAAATTTAGAAAATAGGTTCCTTTTATTATTGACCAATATGAATAGTAACATCAGTAATTTTTATTGCGAAAATAAAGGATAAATTGGGTAATTGAGGTTAAAAAATTAAAATGATAAAGACTAAAAAACTACACTAACACTAGAAAAAAGTAGTTTATGAATTTTATTCGATTATAAAAATTAAATGATATAAATTTAATTATTTAACTGAAAGTTTCCTTGAAAATGACTTATATATTATTTAAATCAATGCAATTCACAAAATACTACTTTCTTTGTCTTAAAAATATCTTACGTCTCCAAATGGGTACAAAGGTAGGATACGAAGTAATGCAAGTTACCATTTTTAACTGAGTGATCAAAATTTCATGATATAAACTTATTTTTTATTTGAGGGCCAAATTGATGATATTATGACCTTTATAATATTTTATTTCAAAAAAATTCAAAGATTCCATACTCATGTTTTCAATGAATATATCATTTTTAATATTGGTTTATTAAGAAGTTTTCTTAGACTATAGATATTAATTTTATATTTAACATATTTATCTATATAATTATTTTATTTGGAGTTTTTAGGGAATAAATAAATACCTTAAATACTTACAAAACTCTTATTAAATAGTTATCTAATTAATGGAAATATAAAATTAATGTTATTAAAAATATAATAATAAATATAATTTAATATTTTAATTTAGATAAAATAATTTTATATATTACTTTTACATGTTGGAGATTTAGCAAAAGATTTTTTTATATTATATTTTTATTTTTTATGATTTAATGTAATGAATATTGTCAAAATTAACATTATAATCTTTTTGAAATAAAAAATATTTTTTAAAAATATAAAAAATTCTTGATAAAATTTAATTTGGAAACATTATTGTGATAAGGATTATAATATTATCCACCACCCAATGATGGATATTTTTTTTCATTTTAGGGTAACTATATTATCCCACAAAATGTAAATATTCAGGTTGCCACTATAAGAGTTAAAGAGGTTAGATAAGGGTTAAAACCAGATTACATGCATGAAAATATTGTAAAAATACTTATAGTTTTTATTTTATGAGTGTATTTAGACCCATACTATATATATATTTCAAATAAATCACATTGGGTCCATTTGGAATAAGAAATTAATTTATATTAATTTTATATTTTGAGAAATTTAAAGAGTGCCCCTCTACTCTCCTATAAAACGACACCTCTTCTTATAATTTCATCATAGTTAAATAATAATTTGGTTTAGAAAATTACTATACAATTACCCTATTATAATCCGTCCCCATATTATATATTTCTTTTTTTGGAAGAACACTCACCTTAGTGGTATAATGGTGTTAATTAATGGGCACTATCCAAAGAAGAGGTATAATTTTTAATGAATTGTTAGTATTTTATTATTTCTCTAACTTTGTAAAATATTCTAAAATCATGAAAATATAATAAATACGGTAACCTATATTTAATGATATGTTTTTATTTCATTTCACGTCCTATATCATTCTTCTTCTCCATTAAATGGGGAAAAATTCATCATCCATGTGTACAGTGGACTACCATCAAGCGAACCGATGTAAATCATTTTCCATCCCCGTCTTTAAAAAATGGATATAATAATATATTTAAGGTTTATATATATTTTTAATGACATATTTATCATAATTAAAATGTAAAATTTAATTTAAATTATTTCATTTCTATTCACATAAAAATGATAAAATCGTTTATGCGTATAAGTGAATTATCACCTCCACAAAGAGATATGATTCATTATTGAACACCACATCACAAGGATGTTATATATATATGTATATTTAAATTATTAATATGATATAAATAATATTTTTAACTTTAATTAATGTTAAAATAATAATGAACTTTTTCAATGATGATCATTAAAAAATAGAATTGTCACTCATGTGTACGTACAACCGATCGTCACCGTGATTCTAGTAAGGTTTATTTTCGTAGGAATATTGAATGGATGAATTCAAATGTATAATTGATATCAAAAATAGTAATTATTTTATGATTATAATTTCAGATATTATGGAATAATTACCACATTAACCATAGTCTACCGATTAAATTCATTTTGGACTTCTGAACTGAATGTCCTCAAAACATGTGATGTAAGCTTAAATAGTTAAAACATTATAATAATTGTAATAAAATGTATAATGAAATTATAAAATGTTATTAATATAGTATAAATAAACCTATTTTTATTATTCCTTAAGATAAATATTTAACATGATGAGACGGACTTGATATAAGGAACTTCCATTTAAAAATCATCTTCTAAAGTTCATTTTTCATCTATTCTAATAGAAGTGAGAAGAAATGTTCTTTTAAAGTTATATAAAATAAGAGGATTTTTCAACATTCATGACATAAAATTATTTTTAATTATAATTTATTTTTCTAAATTTTTATTTTCAATGAAATTTATTTCATATAATAGTGGGATTGTTTTAAATATGGGTGTTTTAAAAATGAAAAAAAAAATCATTACAAAGGTTATTAATGATTTTTTCTTCAGAGAAAAACACTATTTCCCTTGTTCATTTTATTTTACTATTGAAAAATTATAATTTGAAATAAAATGGTTTTTATATACTAAATTTATTTAATGTGAGTTTTAAATATTTATTCTATGGTTTTATGAACAAAATTGAAGCATGATTTTTTAATTATGATATGATATTTGAGCATTATATGAAACAGGTGAGCCCGATATTGCTTATAAAAAGTGTTGGACCCATTTATAGCTCACATTTTTTCCTGATACAACTTATACGAATATTTTATCCTAATTATGTATCTTGAAAATGTTTGATCCTGATATAGATAATACATAGTCTGAGCCCCGTTATATATCTCCAATGCATTAGGAAATGATTATCTTCTCTAGGGATTTATATTGAAATTCATCCCTATAGTTATTCCAATTGTAATTGTTTTTAAAGTGTTTTATGACTGTAATGTTATAAGTTATATAAAAAGGGTTTTAAATGTATTTTTATTCATTTTAAATAATGTTTTGAGAAAAACATTTGTCTGTCTTTCATGTGTAATTGTTTTATTAAATGCACTCAAAAGAATTCAACAAAATGAAAACATTACATGAGTTTTCTTGCTTTAAAAAGACAAATGTTTTTTATTTTATATCACTTACAAAGATGTTTGTTCACATTCGATGTTATTTTAAAAAAAACATTGTTTAAGGAATTGTACAGATAAGGATGAGATTACGAATAAAATTGTGATAACTTAACTAAATTTTTTTTACGGATATATTTTTTGAAAAAAAAGGATATTATGAAAAAGTTATCATTTGTAAAATATGGGTTTTTTATTTATGATTTTTCCCTAATTCTCATAAATTGTAAACCCAAATTATATCTAGGTAAATGATGTGATTTAGTCTTAGAATATCTAAAATATGTAAATATTGTGGTCAAGTCCTTAGAATACTCACTAATTCATTTATTGTTAGGTAATTTCTTGGGTCACTATATGTTCTTAGATAGTTGGAACAAATTGATCATAAATTCATTGTCCCCTTTAATTAGAGTGGATGCTAACATTTCAATATAGAATGTTTATTTTCTTATATTGATCCAGTTGAATAATTTTACTGTAACAAATTAGTGTTATTTAAAATAATGGTTTATTTTTATTTATTACGTAATTAAGTGGAGAACTCAAAATGTTATTTAAATCTAGTTTACATGATATTATAGTTCATCTCTAATTAATTTTTTAGTTTATACTCATAGAATGTATGATTTAGTATTGATTGTAGTGTGGGTTTCTTGAAAATTTTTAATATAGTTTCATGTTCATATTCATGTTTTTTAGTACTCACTGGGGATTCCATAAGGTTGTTGTATTAAGGGAACTTGTAACTAAATTCTAGAATTAAATCCCCTCTAACATATTCATATATAGTGATTCGTAGTGTCTCAACATGTAAAATTGAAGATAAAACGGTTATTCCCACATTTTTCGACATGCTATAGTAATTAATCGAGGAAGAAATCATAAACAACAATATTCACAATATTATGCTTGAAAAATCAATGAAAAATGAACTCATTATTCCATCAATATGTTGGATTAGATGGTATCTTGTCCACTATATCTATAATAAAATGTATTTTCTAGTCTGTGAGTAGGATGATTCTCCATAAGGCCTCTAAATTATATCATATTAATTTTTTTAGGATCTAAATAATATATTATTGGATAAAATATTCTTAGTGTAATTATGGAAGGAGGAACATAAAAATAAAAACATTAGGTCAGGATTTAGAAACGATGCCTATTTAAAAGAAAAATGTCTATAATTAATGGGAGAATAATCATCCTTGGAGGATGGGTAAGGAGAAAATAATCCCTCCCATGATTCATTTGGTTGTGTATAAGATTCCAAGGTAGTATATAATTATCATGAATTATAGGAAAAATTTTAAAAAAATCTTGGAAAAGTGAGTATACACAAGGATTGCATTAATTGAAATCAGAAAGTGTAGGGAAAAATCTTTTTTACAAAAAAACTATGGTGACAATATCAATGTGGATAGACATTACATTCAAATAATTAAGTATTTAAACTAAGTATTTTAATTTAGAGTGAATGTAGGAGAACCCCAAAATTGTGGATTTAGTGTTAAAGGAGGAAATCGACCAACACAATATTGACGATAATTTTGGAATAAGTATAATAGGGAACAAAGAAATTGAAATATAGGTTCACATCTTGTAATATTTTAAAATAATTGGTGGTCATATTAATCCTAAGGATGGAGTGATTGGAATATGGTAGAAAGAGTATAATGATACTTATGAATCTTCCTTGATCATGTATCATACTTAGGGTCTAATTTCTGTATGTGGGGACTCAAATACATCTCATATCCAATATTCTTTGGACCTATTCACGAACTCTGTTAATGAGATTGAGGGAATGTATGAACCATAGTTCTCTCAACTTCCTTAATAATTCTATTATAAAATGGTATATTCATATGATCAATTTTAATGGTTTCAATATAGGAATGTATCATTTAATATGTAGACATAATTTATAAAATTATTTTAATAGTTTGGACATGGATAAATGGTGTAAAGGATTTAATGAATAAATCATTTAGTGAATCATATTGTGACATGATATTTTTTTTTGAATTTTATCATGACTTATTCCACATTTCTGACTTCTTAGAGATGGTAAATCTCATCATCCTTGACATTTATGTTAAACATCGGCTTCACCCATTTCATGAAATCAGGGTCCAATCTTTGAAATACTACATTGGACCCTTTATAATGATAATTAATAAGAATCAAAATACTGCGTCATGGTTGGGTTCCTATTTTCCAAAATTACTTTTTGATGATCTAGAATGGATTGAAATGATAGGATATTTTTAAGTATTCTATCATATTTGTGTAGTTTTATTTTTTGTTCTGATATTTTCTTGTATGTAGATTTGATGACGGTCCCCACTAAATATATAAAGATTGTTTTTCTTGATAATGATTTTTTAGAACTCGTAGATTAATCATGTGAAAATTAATTATTCTTCCCTTTACCTAGTAATTTTTATATTAAATGTTACTAATTCTATGAAAAATGGATCCCAGTCTATCCACATCTTATAAATTTCAACATGATCCTACATAGGCAATACATTTGATGCATTTTTTACCTTACATGGGTGGTAGTTTATATCATAGTCCTAGTACAAGAGTAGTTCCAAGAATATCATTTAAGGCATGAGTAGATCTTTTTATATGAATACACATGTAATAGTATTGAGATCCATATATAAGTCTAATATTCCGTCATAGAGGTTAATTATCTATATATTTAGGGAAAATATTAGAACATTCAACATAGAATCATTAATTAGATAGTTTCTTCTAGTGACCTTGTAATCATGATTTATAAGAAACATCCCTCTCATTTTTAGAATGAAACATTTTAAATATTTTTATTGCATCACTATATATCAAAAATAATTCCATACCCTATAGAAATGTTAATACTAGTAAATTTAAAAAAAATTATTATGTTACTAAAATATTTCATCATATTCTACTAACCATCTTAATATAACACTGTTATGGGTTAACTTAGTTAACATGTTGTCTAATCAATAATTGTTTTAATAAATCAATAGAATAAAAATTAAAACCATGAAACTATGTAATCATTTTATATTTTAAGGTGTTATCATTTCTTTAAATTCCATTGTGTTTAAAATCTATATAAAAATTAAATCATTAGAAAGATAATAATTCCATGAAAATAATCATTTTAAATCTACAACATATTGATTCTTTCATAGAACTAATTTTTTATTAGGTTTTGAATATTAATTAACAAATGGTTTTGATTATCTTAATATATTTTAGTGTATATCAAAATATCATCATTAAATACTACTAATAATTTATTAATATAATAATTGTAACTCTATTTATCATAACCATAAACATTGAGAGTCCATTTTTTTACACTTATAGGATTCAAAAAAATACTCGTTATGTTCTTACCATTTCTTGATTTGTGCATCTCATCCTTGCGCAGGGGCCATGCTAATCTTCTCTGTATCGTTCCAATTTTATCAGATGTCTCCGAAGAGATTACTCATTATGTTCATACATTTTATGGAATTTTAGCTTTGTTAAATCACCTTTTAAATCTTAATTGATGAAAGTTTTATTGAAGATAAATGTTTGAGAAGTATTGGTCACATTGATTTTCATTAAAAAAATTCATCAATGAGTATAAAATGATAATTCTTACTTATATTAAGGATAATGATGTATATATAATTGATTCACATCCTTATAGAAATATCATTTCCTTAAAATGAGGTTATGGACTCCCGAAGTATGGACAATTGGGTATATGAACCCATAGTAAGACAAATATTTAGTTTCTTTAACTACACCAATGCCATGGGTGAAATATATAGGGTATCCCGGATATGTGTATTTGATTGTTGATAGTTTAAATGGGAAGATAACATCACATTATAATGGATTAATTAGTAATTCCTCGGGAAATAAGTTAATATATTCTCACAAAATAAGAACATTCTCTCTTATAATGATATACCTCACATTAACGGATTTTTTTCAGGATTCTCCTTCACTAAAAATTTCATTGTGACATCCTTACTGTGGTTTTTCAAGAAAATATTAGATTATGAGGCATTTACTCTAAATATAAGATATTATATTCCTTTCCAAAAATTCTAAAATAATTTACATAGAAATATATTATTTCATTGTACCTTGTGAGTTAATTTATACAAAGGATTATGGAAAATTTTACTATATGTATATCAATAATTTTTTCATCTATAAAATATATTTCAATCTTAATAGACACTTCCAAATATTTAATCACTAAAAAATTATTTTCACTTGGTATTTTGAGTTAAAAATCATTCTTTAATGTATATGGGGATGACTAAATGTTCATATGAAAAATATAGATATTAAATTGTGTAAAGATCTAGAATCAAATAATTCACTAGAAAAAATTATTTTTATAATAAACATACCTACAATCCAGCCATTCAACAATAAAACATACACTACTATAATTACATAAGACCATTATTTTTTTAATGGATTTTTTTAGGTGGACTCCAATTATTCAATGAATTTTGTTAGAATATCATCACATCTCCTTGTAGTATAATAATTAGAAATTGGAGAATTATCTTTGGTTAAATTGCATTCATGATCTTGAATTTTATTTCCATCACACATATACAAAACTACCATTAGTTTCTTCGGTTCCCTGTGTTTTTATTCAAAGAGTTATTACATGTTTGAAATTTCAGACATCCTCTCTTATCAATAAATTTTTTTATCCCAAAATGGAACTTAAACATCCTTATATTATCTGATTTTATGCAAAAAAAATAAAATAATGCATAATTATATCTCTTTCTTCATGATAATTGAAATTATCCCCTATAGTTTATAAATTTTTTAAGTGACTAATTCCATTTTAATTCAGGTATTTTCCTCATATATGATTTGATCAATAATACCTTCTAGAAATCATAATTAGTCTATATAATTTCATTCCAAATAGGTATATTTATCCAAATATATTATAATATTTACCTATTATTTTTTATGAAATATAGTAATTTTTTTCAATACTAAAAAATCCCTCAAATAAAAAACACTTTTCAAAAACTACACATAAAAATAATTTAATTAAATACTCTCTATCTCATCATCCTTCGTAAAGATTAGAATAAATGATCTAAATTGATCAACTTCTCCCCTTATATGGTATTCTTCCAAGATAAAAATATCCATTTCACTATATAACTATATGAGGAATATATTTTCTAAGGAACTAATACATTGTTCAACATAAATTGAATTATGGTTTCTATTATATGATGAAGGTTTCTTCCATAAGAAGGGGATCAAGATTGTTACCCCATATTGTGGGGGAAATGTTTATTACATAAATATAATTCTATTTTTCATAACCTGGGTCAAAAAAATATTATAATTATATTTTTCTCATCTCGTATAAAATATCCACTTACATGCCTAGTTGGCTAGTCACTACATTGATTAAAAGTGACGAAATGGGGTTTTTCAATCCATTCATCACTATTTATAATAAATTGAATTTATTTTATAATTATCTAACAAAATAAGGAATATAAATCATAATATATGATTTATATTAATATCAAGTAATCAATATTTAATTTCTATATTGTTTGGTCCTACATTTTTACTATCTGACTACATTCTTTTAAATATAATTCCAATGGTTTCTACTAAACTTTCATTGATACCAATTGTGACAACCCAGAATATATTACTCTATGTAGGTGGTTATTTTAATACATTTGTATAGAATAGATTATATAACAACATAAAAGATATTATATTTTAATAAAATTAGAATACTATATACATACAATATTCTTTCATTACATTCAAAAAATAAAATATATAATTAAATTTAAATGAAAATTTATTATTCCTCCACACATGTCCTTGTATTATTCATTTTAATCTTCTTATTTTCATGGTAAATAAATATATGCAATTAATGTTTGAAAACAATTTCCTAGTAAGGGATGGGGTATTTTGGAAGCTGATATAGAATAATCTAGGCATACAAAATAAGGTGGAGATAAATAACTAAAGGGATGTTAGATAACAAATCCACAGAAAAAAAAATAAAAAAATTACATGGATAATAATGAATGACTACAGAGTAATGGGATACATAATAACATACGTCTCAAAAATACCATCAAATATTTCACATAGATATCGTAAACATGTAATTCTGGCCATGTTTAAATACATCAACATAATAAGGTTAACATACACCAAATACCCCAAATAATATTATATCATTATACCTACCAATATAACATGAGAAATATCATTTTAGGCCCCATAAATCACATAATAATTTTAATTCATCCAAAATATAAAAGTGTTTGGTTAAAAATAATTGTAACAATTTTAGTATAATCCATTTACAATTTCATTTCTTGTTAATCAATATTTATATTTATAAAAGTAATGTGTATAGAAATTTAAAATAATTCCGTCAATATTTAGAATACATATATATATCTTTGTGAATATCTATAAATACAATAAAAAATCATATATTTAGAATGAAATGGAAGGAATCATTGATAAATGTAAACTAGAGTATAGTACATTTATTATATGGGGGTGCTAAATGAAATATCCAAATTCCAATGAAATTATAGAACTATATAAAATTATAAAATATATGCCTATGATAAAAAAATATTTTCTGGATTATAATTCCTTATGAGGGTGGTATTATAATAGGAAATGATAATTTTTATATTATAATGTAATCATATATTTGTAGTGATGATACATAAAATATGTACATGTGGAAATGTACTATAATTAAAAGGCCATATAAAGAGAATTGATGAAAAATTTATGAGGACTGTTACCTTTCTATGTCCCTCACCAAATCTTGAGTAGTTTCTACATAGATTCTTATGATTTTGGTATCTCCGAATTAAAATGCGGACAAGTGTTTAAAAACCCTTACCTCACCTTATATTTTCCGAAAATCTTATAGGACTGAGTTTGGTTGAAATAGAGATATTGATTGAAATCCTTATATACCTAAGTATCTCCTCAATGCATCTTAAGAGGGAAATGAGAGAAAAATCATGATCAATTATTTTATAGTACAGGGAAATTATAGGACGAGTTGGTATTTATAGACAACGATGGAGAATTCTTTTTTATTTAGAAACACTGGTTTTTGAATTAATTTTGGGAATAAATAAAAAATAATTATCCTTAATATGGATTTAATCAGATGTATTTGACACTAAATGTTGGGGTTTTTAATTTTACATGTTTAGGAAAAAAGAACCTTAATTTTTTAACATATAAAATATATTTGTTAATGAAAAAATTGTTTTCAAAATGATAAAATAAATCATATATTTTTTAAAGATCTTTATAGGTTTGGAAACTAATTTTTTTTTAAATATATTTTTTTGAATAGACAAGTTTTTAAAAAAATTAAAGTAAAT
This sequence comes from Viscum album, assembly GCA_963277665.1. Classification (NCBI taxonomy): domain Eukaryota; kingdom Viridiplantae; phylum Streptophyta; class Magnoliopsida; order Santalales; family Viscaceae; genus Viscum; species Viscum album. The sequence continues at coordinate 652,063,411 of OY728133.1, read as the reverse complement.
TATTTATTAAAAAATATATATATAATAATTAATTCATAATTATTTCAAAATACTTGTACTTTATTTTTTATTATTGACCCACAATTCAACTACCTCATAAAATTCATAAAAATTATACATTCGCTAATTTCAATGTATAGATTATGAATTTCATGACCATTTTATTATATTATATTTCTATAAAATAAAAATATATTTATTAAATAAATATCTACAGTATTTAAAAACAATTTATATGGTGACAGTAATTTATGAATCTTATTTAATGAGTCTTATGTTTATTATTTGACATACATGAAAAATTATATTTATTATTCTTTGGAAAATATTTCAGATAAATAATTTATAACTTTATTATTTTAAAATGATTTTTATTGTTGTGTGATTCTATGTATTGTTAATTAAATGATATGATTAATATTTTTTAGATTCCAATTGTCACTATTACCTTCCAAAAATCACACAACATCATATATATACACTGCGTTATATCATCTAAAATCCATCATAACCTCCTCTTTGTTCTTATATAATTTTTTATTTTTTTATTTATAATTTTAATATGACACAAATATGTATTTCATTAATTTTAGGTATACTTTTATGATCAAGATTATGGTGCTCCATCAAATTTATATTTTTTCAATTTTTCCTGTTGTAGATTTTATAGTAAATTTTGTTTTTTTTGTTCTTGTGTTGTACTATAAAAAATAAATAATAAAGTGTGAATTGTTAAGTAGTAATTGCAATGAACTATCTAATTACTATAGTATATTCTCAGATCTTACATCATGGAATGTTAACAAATAAACCACCCATTCAAAAATAACACATCCTATATATAAATTTATTTGTTTTTATATAATAATCCTAGTCTAATTTCTAATAAATTTGACATATCACCCCCTTAAACATTTATGTGACCCAATAAGAATCATCCTTCAAGTCTAATGAATAATTTAGACTCAAAATTATAAATGGTGTCTCATTATAACACTTCTTTCAAAAATTAAAGGTTTATTTACTTCAAAAAATTCATTCAAGGATCATAAAAATTCATTTTTAAAATAATAACTTCCTGTATCAATTTCATGAAATTTTACAATTGAGTCCTCGAATTATTTATCAAGGTCATTCATTCATGGAAATAATCCTTTTCATTGATTTTTTTTAAATAAATATATTTTGAAGCTCCATGTAATTAATTAACTAGATATCAATACTTTCTCATTATTTTTTATGAAAAAGAAAAAAATCCAAATAAATCAAGAATCCACCTCTTTATCAATGTATCAATAGTCAGTATTTTGTATGTTCTTTAATATTATTTCATAAAAATACTACCCAAGAAATCTATGTAGACAATTTTAATATATTTTATATCATACCCCATTTTTTTTATTAAAAAACACATAATAAATACATAAATTGTTGAAATATTTTTTTCCCTTGTAATATTCATTTTATATAACACCAAATGATAATAAAAAAGTCAATTAACATGTAACCTAATGAAATATGAGCAATGTTCATCATGAAAAAATGAGTATTATATAAATATAATTAATTAATCACTTTATTTAACTCAATCTCCATTGGTTTCTTGAAATCCACACTATCTATAAATTATTTCAAAATTCAGTTCTTAGAATCCACACTAGTTGCAACATTGATTATCCCATTTTAATTTCACCCCCCCCCCCAATTCACAATTGAATAATTGTACCCCCTTTTCATAAATCTAGAGACACTCTCTTATTTTATAGTAATTTTTGAGAACATTCTCCTCGTTTATCAATAAAAAAGTTTCCACACAATTTTAGGTGGAAACAACTGATGGAATACAAGAACTCCTCTTGTAGAGGGGGTTCTAATTCCACACAATTTATGTATATGGAGTAAATTGAAATCTCTAAGCTAAGATATTTTTCAGAAAATTTTCCCTTGGGTAAGGTCTTTTTCATAGTATCTACAACTAGAATTTGAGTTGCTCTAATCTCTAACATTTAAAATCCATGTTTTTTCACATCCTCAATGGAGTGGTATATGGTCTAACAAATATTTTATCTTTAATAATATATTTTATTTTTTGTAATATTAATCATACTTGAATTATAATACATAATTACAATAATTGATTTCACCTCGACACCAATATCCTCAAATTATGGTTTTATATGTAACCATTGACTTCACAATTCAGTAGCTAAAAGATATTAAGGTTTTACAGTGCTCAGTTAAATGAAATATTCTTTCTTACCATGTAATGAGTTAAAAAACATTTTAAATAGAATTCAAATCCTGATGATGCATTTCTATCAACTATTAATCCACAAAAATCCATATCTATATATCCCAATAAATAAACATTTATTACATTATAATGTTAATAAAAATCCACTAATCGATTAATATAAAATAGAATTATTTTTATTATATTCATGTGGATTTAATAAGGATTATATTGGTCCATTTCTTCCTGAAAATTGCTAAAAAAGTGTCATGTCTTGTCATTACTAACCAATAAAGTCTCTCCTTGGTCTAACAATATTTTATTTTATTGAAAACATTTCTATTATAATGCTAGGAAAACATCAATCAGTTAGAAACAAAGTTTTTAATTCCATTTTAATATTTATTTTCATATCATTTCATAACCATAATGAAATATTTGAATTGAGAAATAAGTGTTCCATTCCATTATTTTATCACTTAATACCCTGTAAATTTTACACAATCTAATCATATATATTCTGAACTCCCACTTCATCAATTCTACATTCTACATTATTTTATTCATCCAACCCACTAATGATTTCATCACTAATATATATAAGAACAATCATCCTTCAACCCCACTGACATTTTGATAATGATATTATAATTAACAAACTGATATTAAAAACAAAGAATTATTAATTATTTATCAAGTCTAAAATGAAATTCTCTTGTTGATTTCATCAAACCATAATGATAATTATTTATCAAACCAATATCGTTCTCATATTCATACATATGAAATCTATTTTTAAGATAAATTTTCACCTCTTCCTTAGAAAATAAAATATAGAAATTATTTTCCAACGTCTATATGAAAAAACATAAACCAATTTTTTGACTATTTGGTAATGAATCATTGAGTTATTACAAACCATTCAACGATATAAAACAATATATCCATACTGATTCATTCAATATGGGATTATACCATGGGAAAAATATCTTTTTTTGAATCTCCACGTAATTACTGTTTAATTTTTTATAAGACATATTTACTTTTACTAACATTCATATACATCAACCACAAAAAAAAATTGCATGTCTTATTATTGTCAATTTTTTGATCTAATCATGCATAAAATTAATCCAATTTTCATCATCAGTATCTTATTCAATTTTATTTTCCCCTAATTTCAATAAGTGTGATGTTTATTATAGGGAATTTATTCTCTGTTTCTGTATTACATTTACCCATTCACAAATAAATTTCTTATCATGTGATTCACCATATATTGTCAACATTTGTGTAGTTTTTTTATTATGCCTCATATTATTTTTCATCCACTTATTTATTGAAATCATCATAAAAAAATTTCCCACAAGTTGTTCACTCCTCATTAAATTCATTCAAAATTTAATCGTATATTTCATGTTAATTTTTCACAATTTTCAAAATGGTGATGTCTTCGATTTGGAAAATATTTCATAGAAATTTTTTGAGAAAAAATGTTCGATTATATCATTAATGATTAACCAGGTTATGTCCATTCATCTCTATGATATTAAAACATCATTTGGTTTTTATTATTTTAAATATGAAAGTAATTATCTTTTAAAATATTTAATTTCCATGAACCATTGTTTCTTCCATTATAAAATACCATATGAATTATTATATTCTCTAAAACACAATAAATACTGATTTGTAATGTATGTTGTCATCATTATGAATTCTTGCAAACATCTCCCTTGTAGGAAATTATAACCTATAATCATATGAGGAATAATATTTATGATTTTGTTTATTTTCATAAACTACTTTTTTACGAGGATTCCATACTACTGAAACTTAGTTCCTTGCCATATATTTCAAGAGATAATTGTCAAATTGAATTTTGGATAAATTTATGCACTTCTTTCTTGAAATTATAAATTTTCATACTGAGAATATGTTTAACAAACCTATGATATTGAGTAATGAAATTGAACAATAAATACTAATATTTTATTTGAATATTATAGGTCATACTATTATAATCATCAATGAATAAAACATATTATCTCTTTTTAATTGGTTATTTGTAATATATTCTTAAAACCATCATCATGAACCAATTATAGAAACCTTTTTAACTTCTTATCATTTTCAGGTAAGACATCTAAATAATCATTCATATAAGAAAACAACACACATATGAGTATGATCATGATTAATAATTGGGAATATTTTTAAATTTATATTAAATAATTTAATGAATATTTAGATCTTGTGGCTAATACATATATCCTATAAAATATTTTTATATTTTTTTAATAGTAAGAACAAGTATATTATTCTACACTAGTAAGTTAAAATTTTCATAAATATGATTCTCATAGAACCATGTTAAATCATACCATCCATTATTGATAGAAAACATCATGCTAAAATTAATAGCATTTCATGAGTCACAATGTTATATAATTCTAATAAATGTATTTACAACACCTAACACTATCAAGAAATCTAGGATTTTCATTTAATTTCTACTAATTACAGTTTACTAAAATCCCATAATAATTAATAATTAATCATTTCCAAATTAAATGACATGTTATTTTTCATACAATGTAACCTCGACATGAATGTTTTTTCTAATCAAATATTAAGTACATATTCTATCAATAATCCATTATTCTTATTAATATATTCAATTTAAGTCAATATGTATAATCTCTCCCATCGTATCACATTCATATTTTTTTCCATGTTTTAGAATTCAAAACTTGTTTGGATTGATATATTTGTTCCTCCATCAAATAATATGATGCATCCTCATACAATAATGTTAAAAATGGATTTTCCATTTTTATTAATCTTGATTAATACTTTAAAAAAATATAATTCTCTTTCAATGTCTCGTTTTACATACTATATTTCATCCTCAATTACAAATGCCTAGTGAGAATTCCATATCCATAACACTAAAAAAATTTATCAAAATCATCACATGAATGTTAAATTCCACTTGGTTAAATTTATTACTCTTAGAAATTCAAATAACCATTTGATGTATATCATACTTAGAGACATGAAAATTTTAATTTCTCTATAGAGTTTCCAATTGTTATATAACATTGACTATGATTTATTTTTTTAATTATAAATCCCCAAAACATGTTTTCATTCATTTTGGACGAAATTATTTTTAATGTTATTTACTAAATAATGTAAATTTGATTCCCATGTTTCTAATTTATTTTATAATAGATATAGATATTTGAACTTCATGATGTCACAAAAAGTTTCCATATTCTTTACTAAAATTCATCATTTTATAATAAAATTATGATTTTTTCTTTCACGCACATCAATGCATTTGAATTGAAGTATCACTATTCTAGTAGAACTATATTGGATTCAGTATTGAATTATTATTTTGAGTTTTTACTTCATTACATTCTCTTTGTATTTATAAATATTATGTTTGAGATACCAATTTTTATCCTTAAACTCAATGTTATCCAATTTCTTATACCCCATGTAGTGTTTGGAATCACATGCATTTCTATTAGATAACTTTTTTTGAACCCTAAAAATCTACATATTTATGTGAAATGTCTAAATCTATATTAAGGTATAATCTTCCCTCTAATTTATTTTTATAACCAGTTTTATTTTCCTCTCTTTCTCAATTATAAATGAATTTCACAAGGATATCATCATTTATATCTGACTAGTACTCATTTTTATGCTTATTCTTCTTATTAGATGATGTATTGTTATGAATGGTATTTTTTAGGAAGTAATATTTTGAACATATTTTGGATATCACTTTTTTTAATATATATTCATTTAGAAATTATCCCCATCATAATCCCTAATTCTTTGTAAACCCCTTTTTAGTGGTTTTTTAACTATTCGACACTAAAAACAGGTGAGAGGAAGTACCATTTTAAAATATCATTTTCTAATTTTAATATTAAAGGAATAAAAATAAATTTCTTTATCAAAATACACTTTTTGGGATCACCATCAACTAAAATATTCTTCATTTAATTGAATTCCTAATCTTGATATTTATCATTTTCTACAATGTCATTATATTTATTACTCATCTAATATGAAGTGAGAGTAATATGAAGTCAATTAAAATGTGATAAAATTAGTACACTTATAATCATGAACTAAAATAATTTGATTGAATAATGGGGGAAATCATCATGTTTTTCTAGTCACAAAGATGAAATCATCAACGATTTATTTATGTCCATTCATGTCTATAATAATATCATTCACTCAATAGAATAATACAATAATAGATTATTTTTTTGGAATCATCAACCCCTCATAAATATTTAAAAGAACATAAAATTCAGCTTACATATCCATGAACTCAACTTTTAGGTATTAAAAAAATCTCTCAAATTTTATGTGGGGACTTTCAATACATAACCATTATTTATATTAATTTTAGAAAATATCCCCCAAACAATTATTCTCTCGGAATTGGTATCCATAATTTTAATTTATATCACTATTTAAACCTTGCTATCTATTTTCACTATGATTCTATGAATAAGAGCTATATAAGTAGCATTAACTACGGAAAAAAGATAATTGCTGGAAATTATTCCATGGCTCTAAAATATATTTTTTTGTGGATTAGTCTTGGTTTTTTATTCACTATGTCTAATACATAAAATTTCATTGAAACCCACCAATTTAAACCTTTTCTATGATATCAATTATTGGCCCTATGATAGGGGAAAGGACTTAAAAGGACGGTTGAATAATAGGATAACAATTTTGAACAAATCCGATATTGATATTATTCAATTATGAGATACATTACATTTATCTTTTTAATTGGTTCACCAATAATAGGCTATGTACAAGGAGTATAAAATCAATGATATGTTAGTGTAAAGTCAATTTCAACGCCATATTGTTTACATATTTAGATATCAATATTTTCCCCTTGTTTATAATGAATTACAACTAAGAACACACATATCTATTAAATATAATGAACAATTCCTCCCCTATAAGAACTTTTTTAAAAATAAGAATTAGATTAGATATGGTAGACAGTAAAATTCTAGAAAATAAATCAAATTCTTCATATAAGATATGAATTCCTCATTAAGAAAAAATAGTTTCCCCTTAAATAATGTTTCCATTATAAAATGTTCTCCGTGTAATATTTACCCCATAATTTCATTATGGTAGTATTGTTTTTAGATACGTTATCTATGTTATTTTTTTCTTTTATATTATTTTTTTATTATTCATTCAATATAATTTATTCATTAGTGGTGTCATTCCATGCATTTTATTAGATAAACTCTTCAAATTGTGAAAATATTGAATATGTTATCAATAGTATTTTTATTTTAGAAGTAATTCCTGAAAAATATAATACATAATAGATTACCCCTTTGACATTAACATATGATTGGTTTATATAAAAATACCACTCCCTATTTGGATATTCTTGGAATCTGAAAAATATTTAACTTCCTGACCAATAGGTAACTACACCTTCCATTTATATAAGATGAAATCTTAATATAAAATGACATATTTTGCATCACGGAATTATTAAACCTTCAAACTTAAAATGTCTTTTCATTAGTGTAAAAATATAATATCACTAATTATATTCCTTCATCATATCTTTTGAAAAAATTTGCATCCTTTCTATAAGTGGTACAATATTGGCACACTCAGGAAAACAAATTTTAAAATTATACCTATTATAAATTATTTCACATATCCATCTAATTTTTTCTAATAAATTATCCTCATTGTAATTTTTTCATAGATCCTTTTAATTAATTTATAAAATTATGTCATTGTATTATTCATTCGTGGAATTAAAATATTCTCTATATTTTTATTCTTCATTGGTATTTTAAAATCAATATAATTATTTTTTTCTATTTTTTCATTAGGTAAATATTTTAAAAGTCTAAAAATACCAACACAAAATAAATCCAACAACACATCTTCATACATCAATAAATATTCACCATTATATAAAATTAACAACATTATTTGTCAATATAAACATACCAAAGACATTAAAAACACATTTTATGTATTTTTTATAACAATGTCTCATAATGGTGCATGGATGAGTGTTTATTTTTCATGTTAGGTGATCAGTAAATATTTAAATATAAATTTAATTTGATATCATGGATGCATAGTAAGAGGATTGAAAATTATTAAATTTTAAAATTATGGAGAAAAACTAGATTGTTAACTATGATTAGATAATATTACCACTTATTGGAAATGAAGAAAATATATTCTAAAAAGTGATGGACTATGTAATATATAGTTTTTCTGGAGGGAGACTAAAAATTATAGGTTTACATGATTAAGTAATTCTCTTAATAAGATCATATTTTATAGTGTCTATAGATATAACTATATCATTTTCCATGGGATTTTCTTGTTTTTATGAGATGACACAATCGTAATATGAATTTATTTGATAACATTTTATAAAATTATTCATAAATTATTCCATTCCAACTATATCCAATGTAATATTATTCTTCATTGCATGAGGGAAAGGGAAATAATAGAAAATGGATATCCCAATTACTCTGAAAGTTGTAAACCAATGTTAATGAGCCACAACGGAGTTATCATAAGATCAAAAAAGGTGTTAAACTTGAATATGAGGGAAATGAAATAATTCATGGAATAAGATCATGTAACCATCATAAATGATAATGTGGCATGAGATACTAATGTTATATTATGGCATAAAAAATTAGAATTAACAAATGATTGTCATTAAATAATGTCATCTTGCTTGGAATAATATTTTGAATTCATATAAAATAATCATAAATCATGATGACATAAATTAGGAATATTAAAAAACATAACAACTGAAATCATAAATTATTTCAATGATCTCTTCCATGATCATCATGAAATTGTGCAAAAATATGAACATATCATATCCATTCATAAAACAGTGAAAAGATGGGAAAAAATTACTTACCCTGTGAAATAGAGTGTTACATTATTTTGGAACCAACAATCTCATAAATCTATCCTAATATATATGTATTAGTTATTCAATAAAATAGTCACAAACCAATCAATTTAAAATATATAATAAACCAGAAAATAGAATTTGTTATAAAAAAATTATGACGTAAAAAAATTATTTTCTATGGAGAGAAACTGAATGATATCATGAATGTTTATCCCTAGTGAAAAATAATAATAATCAATGAAATATAATAAATTACGGTATTAATATATATTATAATTTCTTTAAATTAGTATTAAATATTAAATAAATTAAGAAGTTATATATATTACTTCTGGAATTTTTTAATAAATATAGAATTTATGAATAATTGATTCCAGTAGAAATGGAAAAAATGTGGATTCAAGAACATGGATTATTGATGATTAGAAATTTAGAATCAATGGAATAAATAATAAATTAAAATCTGAATGAGTCCGATCATGAAACATAATGGTTGAGAGTTAGAGAAATACTTTCTTCCATCTTTGTAAAATAGTCAAAATAATTACGAATGGCTATTATACAACCATATACCATATCTTTCAAGAATAAAAACATTGATCGTAAATATTAAAATTTAAAAATGGGAAAAATAATAACCCCTTACCTTAGATTATCTTTTGTTAAAACATTCGCTAATTTTAAAGAAGAACTATGGTTTTCCACTTTGATGCCTTCTATGATTTGGATGATACACGTCTTCTTCTCAAAAACTAGGTATTCCAAACATGATAAAAAAATTATAAAGGTAATTTTTTAAATAATTAAATATAATTAATCATTTTTTACCTACAATGAATTAAATAAGGACCTATTGATAAATGATAATATGTGTGTATTTTTTAAATTGTCATTAATTAATGATTAGAAACATTAATCACGAGTTTCATGTTCCTATATGTAGAAAAACATTATTTTTCATCTAAACTTATTCCACACATTATTTATGATAATATTAGATGCTTTTCATATTAAAATATAAATAATTTTTTTATCATTATGTTTTTTGGGGTTATTTACAGGGTTATTATTTTCTTATTAGTATATAAATATATGGGAAAAATTATAATTCATGTTATATAATTTAGATAATTTAGTAGTCGTAAAATTATACATTATAATCATGAATATACTAATTTATTCTAAATCATATCACATTGAGAAACTTAATTTATTACCTTTCCAATGTTGTGTATTTATTCAGTAAACATTTCCTATAACAGTGGAAAATAATATCCACATGAAAATATATTTTAATTTTTGAATAATATATATATATTTTTTATATATCATTATACAAATAAATTTTTTAATATGTTTCTAAATTTTTATATTATCTTATATATATAATAATAATAATAATAGGTTGTATAATTCAACTACAACCTAAAATATTTCTTTTAAAATGAAATAAAACTAAGAAATATCATCCATATTATTAAGAGATTAAATAAAAATATTTACTTTCAAAACAAATAATTATGAAGATATAAAAATGTAAATTTAATAAAATTTATCATTTTAATTTTTTTTGATGATTTTGAAATAAACACTATGATTATATATTACTTTTATTAATCATTGTAATAACTTCGTTAAAATATTTTCAAATAAAATACATTTTCCCTTATTTTGAAATCATGATTTTAAATCTTTAGCATTTTTTATAAAAATATAATATCAATAGAATGAAAATTAAATTTTAAATAAAACATATAGTATATTAAGGTAATATTTTCAAGATCAAATATATCCATTTAAACTAAAACCCCACATTCATATACAGTTATTGTTTCCAATAAATTACAATCATAAATATAAATATAATTCAAAATTTGATTAATTATTCAATTTTACTATATCCCATAATTAAATAAATATTTAATTTCTTTAAAATAAGATGTTCTTTTAATGATAAGAATTTTTCTTTTAAATAGAAAATGTTTTCTAAATTGAAATAAATTTTTTTATTATAATATATAATGAGTATCCAAACAATAATATTATATTTACATTATTTTCTATATAATGGGTATCATTTTTCTTATTTCAATATAAAAATAAATGCTACCCCAATAGTCATATAATGACTAAATATATACATAAATTTTATATATCCAATGGATATATATCTAATAATAGATTACAATTATAGTAACCCTTTCAATTCAAATGTATAACCATAAATACTCTTGTAAAACCCATTTACCCAATTCCATTAGAAAATTTCAATCATATATCAATATTTTCATTACATATATATTCATATATTGTGGATTGAATTTAGATAACCATCATCTGGACCCCAATATTTACACTAGCACTATTAATTCAAGTTTTTCAAACTCTAATGATTAAAATGATTCCCTTTAACTCAAATTTATAACAAGGCTACAAAATGTATGAATTACCATAACACCGCTCTGAACTCAATTCCTAGAACTGTGAATAAGAGGAATAAATTAAACACACACATAACACTTATTTAGGATTGAAATAAAAACCCATCATCCAAATCAAAATGATTGGTAAAAATGTATAATTTTCAGGAAGTAAACTTACATCATATGAATGTTCTTGGAGGAAAATGTAATATCCTTTTTTTACAATGATTCAAAATAGTCTTATGTTAAATTATTATTATCTTAAGTGGTAAAAATTATTTATCATAAATATGAGTTGATAGATGTGTTAAAGTCCTTAAATGAAAATTAATTTTATGTGATATTCAATTGAATAGTTTTGGAGTTCGACATTGAGTTAATGTGAGATTTCAAGGCCCAAAAAGTCTTGTTGATGACTAAATAATAATATAATATATAATATATATAAGGAAATAGGTGTGTAGTGGAAGACCCAAATAGGTGGGTTTTAAAAAAAACACTGACAATTGATGTAATCTTGTCGACGTCGGAGAATAGAATAACCCTTTAAGATGAGGATCACATGTGAAGAGTTTTAAGTACAAAATAAAACCGAAAAGTACCTATTATAAATTTATAGTCATTCAAGACGTCAACTCATCATTGGAGATCACTTCTCAAGGAATATGATGTTTAATTCCCCTAGATCATCCACACGGACTTCAAGGAATCCACAAGAGTGCATACCATCATAATCTGGGTGCTAGAGTCGTGCTACAATGACTCCATCAACACTATGACAATCACTACATCGCTCTTCTTGCGATGCCTGAGAGAGGTCTCCATCTGATCTCCTTGGATCTAGAGCCTCACTCTCTCTATGATATGGGAGAGAGAAAGAGAGTGAGAGAGGTGGTTAATAGTGCATGGAAAACTCCTCTCCTCCTCTATTTATTGAGTGAAATGAAATTACCTAGAAATACCGGCCTGACCCACGAACAATTAATCACACTATATAAATTATATTATGACAACTAAAATAAGTGATAAATATTATTAATTTTATTATAAATTACTTTTAATATATTGAAATTTATTACATGATAATAACTAGTTATTAACTCGAATCATCATTCCCAGAAATATTAATTGAACCATGAATAGCTAATATTCATCAATTAATATTTCTCATGTATTGACTTAAAACTCATAAATAAATTTAATAAATAAGTTCAATGCTCATTATTATAAATTCCAATAAGATAAATTTATTTGTTGAATTAGTGATCTTATTTCTTGTACAAATCCCGGAACCCAATGATGGGGCCCACCATGTCAAAAACTCATATTCAACTGAATAGGGAAGATTCTTGAATATGCTATTTTGTGTGACCATCTAGGACCTTATCTTGATAGTAGTTAATATTATTCAAAAACCAAGAGAGGGATCTAGCAATCCAACATATCCCCCAAAGAGATAAGGATTGTCATAGTAGTGACAACCAACCTATGACACACACATTATAATATAATATCTTTGTCTGTAATATCTCATAAACTAGGATGCACTCACATTTCATTTACCTTCTTTTACATTATTTTTTTGATCTAACTGGAAAGATTTACCCTTGACTACCATGGAAATGTTCTTATAAAGATACTTCCATCCTTATCAATATGGCATAATATATATTACTTCCATAACCAAGAACTGAAAATCCTTTCTTGATCATTCAACCAATGCCATGCCACCAATGAATCACCCATCATAAACTTCCACATCACGCCTTCATTTCAACGGTTTTCCTCTTGCATCAAAGTACACAATCAAATGATATAAATTGGTAATGATCTCATGTATGGAGACCAATACACATGATTGTATATAGGAACATCCAATGACACCTGGAACATGTGGCGTTTATATTGGCGGGTTAGTCCTGATGATCTCACTACTAGAGATCACCAAGTGTGAGCTTCATGAGAATAAGTCTCAATGTTTATGATCCCCAGGCATTTAATAGTCAAATATCATCTACGTCCAATCAGTAAGGTGTATCTAGACCACAAAACATATATTAATGATTAATGTCATAGTATATTGAGGTTTTCATTATATACTAGGAACTTCAATATCCTCTCAATATGGAAATTACTCTTTGGAAATTACCATTTCAATAGTGGACGCCGAAAATTAAACACTATAATGGTAAGATGATGTCATGTATTGATAACTTTATAAACGATATGATAATCAAATGCACAAAATAGTTGGGTTTACAGAACCCACGATTTCAACAATCCCACATTCACTTGATCCAACTCGCTAACCAAACACGTATGATACTCACATGGTGAACATCATGTTTCTGCTGAGTAACGACTTTAGTTATTGGATCCACCAAGGTTATGACACATGGCTATTCTGTTATTGCAACCTTGTCGCATTCAGTAAAACTTCCTAAGAGATGGTGTCCCAAATATATATCTCTCTTCCACTGTCACAACCTAACATCTTGGCTAGTACAGATATAATAAATGACATTATGATAATATTTTATTAACTGCGTTAGATTCCATGAACTGTAAAAAATAGTTATGTTTAACTGCTTCTTAGCTATCGTAGAAGTTGCAACGTACTCGATCATTGTAGGTATTGCTACCATTGTATGATATGATCTTTAATTTCTCATCATCATTAGCCTTACTACGATAGTATATCATATTGATCTATATAAGACTTGTTTATATCCTAGAAAACTAGTATCCTTTCTTCTCCACTTATGAGGTATATAAATTTTGTACTTTCTGAAGTACAATTATATAGTTATGATTGCATCCATTGTAGTTCCCCTAGATATAACATATATTTGCCTATTATAATGCATATCCAGGAAATATCAATTCTTGTACATATCGTGGAATACATGATTAATCCATTTCTTTAGCTTATGGACTTCAACTCACCAATTTTATCTCTTATCATGTACTGGACATGTCAACCTAAAGAGATTATGCCTGGTGAAATATTTTTCAATTCATTTCTAGAATAGTTCCAACTTGTATTTCTCAATACAATGTAACTATATGTATGAATGACTAGGACCCAAAAACCATTAAACCTATCTCAGAAGATCCAGTTCCCAAGAACATAGGTTGTTAATTTATGTCAATCAATGGAGAATAAATTTCATCTTGGTCTCAGGTAACTTAAAGACCAATCTGTTTTCCAACATTTTCCAAACATATTTCACATGGATACCCATTGGTGCTCCCACTAACCTTTTCTAGACACCCAAAAAAATTCATTTCAAATGAATATTATGTGATCTTGTTTATTACTTTAACCCTAAACTAGATTTCAGTAACTTGCAACCTTCTGTTGCATTATGTGACATGACCATCCCTTTATGTTTATATTGTATTTACACATTCCACAAATGATGGTCATGAAATCTAATGCTTAATATAATTATCATAGAAATTGGTTATGACAAGTAACATTCTAATTCATTTAGGCAGAATGACTTGGTCTAAACAATTGATCCTTATTGGTAATATGCCTGTACCATCCATGTATCAACACACCTGAATACCCACCACAATATTCAAAATTATAAACCCCTTTTTGTACATTGATACAAGGAATCCATT
The DNA here is from genome assembly GCA_963277665.1 of Viscum album. Lineage (NCBI taxonomy): Eukaryota > Viridiplantae > Streptophyta > Magnoliopsida > Santalales > Viscaceae > Viscum > Viscum album. The sequence goes on along the minus strand of OY728133.1, from coordinate 652,048,131 downwards.
AATTGATTTTTTACTTACAGTTATTAATTTTAGCTAATTTAATTACACAACTTACATGTAGGAAATATTATTCCAATTTAATAAAATATCACCAGCTGTGGTGAATATAAAACCCATTACAATGGTTTTATCCTTCCTATGTAGTATGTGTCTCGGAAACAAACTATATTCCACATGTTCTTGCAGAACTAGTTCTTATACCAACTATTTGTGCATCTTAATAATTGACTAAACACAAGTCAGTATAGATCCCATTATCTCTAATAGAGATTTACACCGCTATATAGAAGTGTTGACTATTACTTGACTACCTACTTTTCTATTGTAGTTATTTATGTAATATCCTAAGAAACCATTATGATTATTACACTAAATTCACAATGTGTTTGTCTTGATGAAATTTTTTTGTGTCTTAACAAACTCTTTTCATAAAAACACATGCCCTTATAACATAATGGATTTACATCATACTATGAATTTTATGATATTCATTTGTAATTATAATTGGAATATGGTTATAGGATAATGCTATTATTCGCGAAGCACGTCATCATATATAATGGAAGTTTCTGCCTGTTTCAAAATTGATAGTACTTACATCATTACATTGATGTATAATATTTACATTTAGTAATTCCTCTAGACTACATTTTGATGATAAATGTTAACATTTAAGACTTCATCATCGATCCTCCTAATTAACATCAATTTTGTGATGTGGATAAGGTAATGTGCCTTTAGGAATTACTCCACACTACATTATCATGATCGATGAATGTACAATCATGATATTCTTCGGTATGCCGGTTCGAAGAAGCTGATATCTTCGAACCATGCTTATACAACACTTTATTATTCATTAATAACCAAAAGAATCATATAAAGTATATTTATACCTCTATTTTACCCTTGTAATAGTTCACATTCACTTATTGAACAATTTCCAAAAATGTTGTGACATACCTTTATTTCTAAAGGATCCTTTGTCCAAACTAAAGTCGTCGATAATATGAGAGGTATTTAGTTATAATGAGCCTAAATATCATACATGGTATGTTTTTCACATCCACTTTTATTATTACTTGACAAAGGATTATCTTTCCACAATTGAGTATATTTATTACATTTATATTCATCACTCATTTCCTATAATTCATGTATTAATAAAATAGTGATTTAATTTTAAATACCAAACACAAAATTCATTCTAAAACCTAGAAGAATGTCTTTTTTTATAAAGTAACAAGACTTTAATGTTTTTGGTTTTACACATTTAGAGTTCCACATGAATCTTTCTCATGTAAATTAAGAAGTCATGTACTTCTCTCCACTGGCCAAGGTATCACCTTTTCTCATCCACAGAGAGAATACAACTATCATCTAGTAAGTTTTCTATACATACTTGTTTACCATATTATAACCCACACATGACACCAGCATACTGTATTTAATACCGAAGTTGTAAAACTAAAACATTACAATTGATGAATATTTATGAATCAGAAGTGGGTCATTCTCTTCTTTAATTAAATTTATTTCAATTAAACATTCATAGTATTATTTCATAATCTAAAATGAAAATAACATCCTGTAAATACCTCATTCATTGAAGGGCATTTCTTGTGTTTCATTGGAATTACTTTACTTTTATTCTTTTTAACATTTTGTTTCAATTTATTCTCCATTATAATTAATGATAAAATTATCTTTGATATTCTTAGTATCTTGATGAAACTTAACTGAATAGGTAATGAAGCGTTTACTCAATACATGTTCATTTTATAACTTAAAATGAAACTTCTTTAAAGGGATGAAAATTATATGAGAAATGAATTCATATAAATATTATGATCCATCTTTCAATTTACATAATTTGGTGTAACCGTCGTCTTATTCATATCATTGATTCTCATTATCCTTGAAAATTTCTCAGATATGAGACTTCATGTTATATCATCCATGTCCCTATGTAGTGAGTGAAAATAACACTAGATGTTGATGCAAGAATAATAATATAACTAACATATTCTTTCTACATTAGTCACCTGTAATCAATTTCTCCCATGATTCTTGAAGTATTTTAATAGTGTTGGGCACATCATCACCTTGAGTTTCCTATATCATACTACTACGCATAAGTGACCTTATTATTCATGGATACTCATTCTAGTGTGGAACTTTACATTGTAAATTATATTATTTGTAGTTTTTTTTAAAAGTGGTATAATTTTCCATTTAAAAAATTAAATTTTAGATGATTAGTACCTTTTATATAGATTATCAGGTTAGTCATTTTGGATTAATAACCTAAATAATTTAATGCCTCCTACTATTTTATCAGATTATAAGAAACCTTTGTGCTAGAATTAGAATACTCTTCCACTTGAGTATTCTATTAGAAATGATCCATAAACCACCCCTCAGGATCTACAATCTATGGTTATGCGACAACATGGAGGTTTCAAGGTAGGACTTTGACTGGACAACTGTATAAATGTGTGGTTACATGATCTGTTGAATGAAGTCCCATATTCTAAAATCAGAACATTATTTACTCAATGCTTGCATTTAAAATTATATCTAGTTATCTATGTTCAATACTTACATTATCTTTACTTATGTTGACCCATCACTCTGATAAGGACTCCCCAGTAGTAAGAGGCACCCTCAGCTATGGCATGACCAGCACCTCAAATAGTCGGTTTTGTCCAAATTTGATTAATTGAATGTGGTAATGACTTCATATATCATTGAGAGTTTTATTGTTTTTAATCTGGTGAAATGAATAATTTTCTATTATTATTTTAAATCATGTTCTATGTGATCACGCTCATAAAATACAATTTGGTAAATAGAAAATTCATCGCGTCACATATTCATTTTATCAAACATGCTTATTTATTATTATTCTATGTGATTGTAAATTAAGTACACATACACAGAAACAATAAACCATGAAATAAAAAAACGAATACCTGATCATGAGCCAATACTAATGGTTGATTCGTTGAGTGAATAACATAACAACCTAAAACCCTAGGGGAAATACCTTGAGTCGAATAGCTTGCAACTCATATTATAGTGTCTTCCCCTCTAATGCATCCTATCTCATGGATGGTGAACCATCCTGACTCATCACGAATTGCGTTAGTGGTCATCTCTTCATCATAAAAGATTACTCTCATGTAGGTGAGTGGCTCTTAGGGAGTAAAATGTACAACTCTGAATTGGCGTGCAAGCCCTAACACATATAACAAATCTAATACAACACAAAGATCACCCTTTTATAATTAAAACAATTATTAAAAACTGAATGCAATAATTAAATAAATAATTAAATTAAAATCACCATAAATAAATTGGTCGGACCCGCCCTAACCTGTTTTTGTGCATTGCTAGTTACCTGCTCGCTAGGAGGACCTAGCGGTGATCAGAATTGGGTCGATCCAACGCGAAGCGAGCTAGACGGGATCGATGGGAACATGGTGGATGAGGCATGAAAGGTGTAGTATCTGGACAAGAACCCACCAGTAGGGGGTTTTCAGTTGGTTTCCAGCCGCGACGGTCTCTGTTGTCAGGAGACGGGTCGACCGGTGTTGGTGCCGGTGAGGTCGCTCCGATTGGATGACAGCGACACCTGGTTGACACGGCGGTGGATTTAGGAGCTGTCTGGATCAGAGAAACAAACTAGCCCGGGAGGTCGTCGACATGGGTGGATGATGTGGGTTCCATATGAGAGAGGAGATGGTGGCAGAGGGCAGGAAGAAGGATGGATGAGCCTAGTGTTGGCAGAGGCAGCTGGGAGGCCTGCCGAGACGGGGCGCGGGGAAACTAGTGGATACGGAAAAGGCTAGGAAAAGGCATCCCTTGGGTCCGAGTCAGCGGTGAGGGTGGAGGCCGGAGGGTAGAGTGTGGTGAGGAGGGTGCTGTAATGTGGTGAGCAGTGGCCGGCTGGGCAGCCTGCCCAGAGGGATGAGGGGCGAGCATCCTGGTACGCCACACAATAGAGATGGATGTGGGAGGTGGTTGTAGGGGATGTTGCTTTCCATGGGATTAAGATGACTAGGGGGTCAACCCCACATACCCTAACCCCATTTATTTTTATTTTAGTTTTTATTATTTTCCAAAAGACCTTAATAATAAGTCTTTTGTTCTCAATTGATGCCTTCTCTTCAAATCACCCATACTTTTTTTAAAAAAACCCCACCCTTCCTTATTTTAATTTTCTAAATCATATTATTAGGATTTGGAAAATTAATAATAATACCATAATAAAAAATATTATAATAAATATAGTATTATTAATTATTATTATTATTATAATAAATTAATATTATAAATATATGACAATAATTGTTATTATAATTATCCTCATCGGTAAATAACTGATTTGTAAGAAAACTATTTTGGCAACCAGAATTCCACCTGGGAGGATGAATACATCCAATTTTAATACATCGGATGGTCTCTCATTGGTTATCCAATATAGGATTCAGAATCTATCTATGATGTTAGGATAGTAACTATTCCCTCATTTAAAGCTAGGGAAAATTTATTTTATTTTCCTTAAAATTGAAAGGCATCCCTCTGATATCACTTGAAGGAATAGAGCATGAAATGAAATCCCCAAATAGGTGGGTATTTATAAAATTTCACTGATGGTCAATGTAATCTTGTCGACATCGGTGAATAGCAGCCCAGTTTAAGGGTAGGATCATGTCTGACGAGTCTAAAGCAGAAAATAAAACCGAAAAATACCTGGATTAAATCAAAAGTTGTGCATGACGTCTTCTCATTATTGGTGATCATTTATTGAAGAATATGAATGTGAATTACTCTAGATCATCTATATTTGCTTCATGGAATATGCGGTAGCACCGATCAACAGAATCCTAGTGCTAGCGTAGAGCTATAGTAACTCCTTCGACACTCTGATGATCACTGCATCGCTCTACTTGCAATGCCTAATAGGGAGCTCCATCCAAGATCCAATGATCCAGAGCCTATATCTTTAGGATATGGAAGATATTGGAGGAGAGAGAGAGAGAGAGGTGGTGAATAGTTCCTAGAAAATTCCTCTCCTCCTCTATTTATAGTGTTAAACGAAATTACCTGGAAGTACCGGCTCGGCTGCCAAAAAAGTAATCACAATATATAAATAATATTTTTACTACTACATGGAGCCATAAATTATATTCATTTTATTATCACTTGTAATATATTAAAATATATTACATGATAATTATTGATTAATTAACTCGACTCAACGTTCCCACTTGAATATTTAATATTCATCAGTTAATATTTTTCAGGTATTTACTTACAACTCGTAAATACATTAAATAAATAAATTCAATGCACATTATTCTAAAATTGAATAATATTAATTTATTTATTTCATTGGTGATTATATTTCTTGGAAAAATTCTGGACCCCAGTTGTGGGGCCAACCAATTCCAAAACTAATATTCAACTGAATTGGCTAGATTCTTGAATATGCTATTGTGTGTGACCCTCTAGGCCCTTATCTCAATAGTGGTGAATATTCTTCACAAACCAAGAGTGGGATCTAGAAACCCATCATAGCCCATAACGATATGAGGATTTTCAAAGCAGAGAAAACCAACCTACAAACACACACTGTGTAATATAATTTATTTTTGTCTATAATATCTCATAAAGCATGATGAAATCACGTGTCATTCCCATTTTTTTAATTTACAGTTTATTGATCTTACTAGACATATTTACCCTCAACTACCATGGTCGTAGTCCTATAGAGGTAATTCCATCCTTATAAACAAGTCCTGATATTTATTACTTCTATAAAATGGATATGACAAATCCTTTATTGACCATTCGACCAATGTCATGCCACCGATGACACACCCAACAAAAATTATCTCTCTATGACTTTATTTCCATGGTTTTCGTCTTACATCAATGTATTAAATCAAATTACATACATTGGTAATGATATAAAGTATAAATTCTATTAAACATGATCATAGATAAGAACAAATAATGACACCCGACACATTTGGTGTTCTTATTGGTGGGTTAGTCGTTGTAATCTCACTACAAGATATCACCAAGTGAGAACTTCATGATAAGAAGTCTCAATGATTATGATCCCCAAGCACCTAATTTTCAAACATCTATTGTGTCAAATTATTAAGATGTATTTAGACTATAGTACATATATTTAAGATTAATGTCACAATATCTTGAGGTTCTCATTATAGTCTGGGAACTTCTAAGACCTCTTCAAAAGAAAATTAATCTTTGGACATTACCATCTCAATAGTGGATGCAAAAATTTCTACACTATAATGGTAAGATGACCTAATGTATAGATAAATGTATAAAAGAAATGGTAATCCAAATCACCGAATATTTGGGTCTAGGTCACTCAAAATTTCAGCATATATTACATGAAAACATTTTAATCATAATTATTGAATAAATCCAAAAATGGTGTATCGTTTGGGAAATCCAAGACCACCAATTGTTCAAGTAAAAAGTGTTTACCCTTGGTGGGGTATAATATTTGTATGTTTCGGGTGTTTCTATTCCTTTCTCATAAAAATAAATTATATAATAATTTTTATCATATTATTTTTGAAAATAATTTTATATCTCCAAAACGGTGCGTCATATAGGAAATCAAAGAACTTCAATATGTCTAGGATGTGGAGTTTATCTTATGAAGTGTATAATATTTGTACGTTTCAAACGTTTGGATGTCTCATTGAAGAAAATAGACATTTTACTATTTAATTAATATTAAATTACTTTTTTAATATAAAATAATTAATATCACTCAATTAGTGCATCGTGTGATAAATCTTAGACCACTATTAAGTCCATAACATGTTTTTTATACTAAACATGGTGGAACTTTTATACACCAAGGGTATCTCATTGGGTTGATAGTTAATTTAATTCATTTTTTAAATAAATTATACAATTTAATTAATTTAAATAAATTATTCATCTTCCCCAAATGGCTAAATATCCATTAAATCGTAAAATATTTTTCAAAATTTTTGTTTCTTGACCATTTTGAACAGTTTCTATTTCAACTCCTTAATGAGGATGAATAAATGACCCTGCATTTATTTTTTTGTTTGATTAATTCTGAAAATCAGGTTTTTAAATAACTAAAATGATAATAAACCTTTTAGGGTTTTAATCATAGTTGAACCTTTCAGTTACTTTCATGGTGGATCATCTCAAGTGTGAAATACTCAAGCTCCTTCCCATGATTGGGTTGATGTTTTTTCGGTTCAATCTCAAGCCTCCCCAATCAGTATATATCCTCTTACCTAGTGTTCCACACCTAGCCAATGAAGAAAGTGATTTTTTATTTATTTATTTTCATTGTGTTTCTCAATTTCTTTATTCTATAACTTCTTTTTTTATCAGAATTATGCATCATCGATACCATTGAATTTATGTCAATGAGAAGAAGAAAAAAATCGAAGGAAATAATGCATTCCTTGATATTTTTTTCACTTTTCAAAAGGATATTTGAAAATATTATAAAAGGATAATCTCATGGTTTTATCTAGTGAAAATTTATCAAATTTTCATATGATTTTTTCGTTCTATTATTAATGGAAAATTCAATGTCTTATTGAAAATAATTAGAAAAATTTATAAATGGATAATTATAAGGTAATTATTAAATTACATAGATTATCAAAATTATCTTGGGATAATTAAGTGTTTTATAAAAGGATAATAATCATAATATTAAAATGATAATATCATATAATTATCAATGATAATCCCAACAAATTAGAAAATGAAAATTTTGAATAAAATTATCAACTCATGTTTATCAGTTCATTGCATGTAATTTTTGAAAATAATAATTTGAATATTATCTTGGTGAGTTAAAATATTATCACATGTAATATTTTAAAGTGATAATTTGAAAATTGTCATGATGATATAAAATATTTTTGCATGTAACATTTTAATGGAGAAATCTAAAATTATCCACATGAAAAAATGTATCATTGCATGTGATATTTTATGTCCTTTTGATATAGAATAACTCATATTGAATGTAGAAACCCTTCAAAAACTTATACCATTGGTGTTTTGATGCTTATTATAATATGTAAATGAGGAGGTTTATTCAACCACACATTGTGGTTTATCAATTCCCTTGACATCGACAACCTTAAGGTAGGTGGTTCCATCCCGATTAGCCAAAATAATTAACCTCAAATTGCTTAATTTATTTAAACTCTTTAATTAGTTTCAATTTATAAAACTTTATTTCAAGGGACTTGATTTGAAACCCATTTCTAGTGATTTGGGGTTTTGAAATGGTTTTGGCTTACATTTGTGGAAAACCCCCTATTCCCTTGAACTGGGGCATGTTTGAAACAAATGATGGAAATGGATTGTTGTGAAATTGGTGAAATTTGTTTTGAATTTATTTCAAACATGTGAAAATGTTTTAAAATGTATTTATATAGACCTACAGGTTTTATCTTATTAAAATTTATGTTTTTGATTAAAACATGTATAGGTTTTAAATGTAAAATTGGAATATTAAATGGGATAATGGGATTTAATTGTATTTTATGAAATTTTAAAATAAATATCCCATCATTGATTGTGTAAACCCACATGAAATCCTGAAGTATATTATGAGTAATTTAGAAACAATATATGATTAATACAATGGTCTAAAACATACATGAATTAGGTCACATCCCTAAGGTTATGGTGACAATTCCTCTTTGACTAGTGTCTAGAGGACATATGTGAACACATATTGTTGTGTTCACTTAGATAATGAGGATTACTATAGCATGAAACAGAAATTCATATACGAAAGATGACTATGTTTCTCACTTTTGATTATATTTGAGATATAAAATATATTAAAATATTTTTAAACAATTTAACATTCCCTTTCTAAATTTTTATAAACTATTTTATATAAAAAGCATTTATTTAAGACATTGTTTTATAAATCTTACCTCACGTGTAAATTAAATCTAATTATTAATGTATTTCCCATCATTTTAATTTTATAGAGTGATTTGTTTAAAAATTATTTTAAATTCCTAACATGTTTACTTTCAAATTAGAAGCATTATTTTTATTAACCATTCATTGGAATCTCTTATGGAGTCCTTGGTGAGACCCTAATAGGATTTTTTTACCACATCCAAATTTTTCCTTCAGGGGTTTTCATACTTTCTTTTTCTAGGATTGTGCAATGGGATATGATCTCTGGAGGTAGATGCAACTGTTGAACCATAGCATGGTATATTGTGTCTTTAGGGACTAGGGTTGTTTTTCTACAATTCTGGTACTTGTGTTTTAGTATTTTTGGATTTTTTTTTATTCCTTTTGTATTCAGTTACACCACTCCTAGTAGATTTTCTTTTATGATACATAATGTATTTATTATTTTACTTTCTTATTTTTAGTGGAAAATTCATTCCCAATTCTAGTTTGTATTATTCCAGATTCTCATCACCAACCCACGGGGATCAGGACCCCTTTAGGCTTTGTTAGGGACGGATTGGTTGTTGGGTTACAAGGGTACCCGAGATGGTTCATGATAGAAAATGTGTTGGATATATGAAATTATAATGTAGATTGGAAAATATTTCACATGATAAATATTATTTTAGTGTAGTAAATTATTCCAAAATCATGTTTCTAATAGAGGCATGGAATAACCGAAGCATTATGAGGGAAATATGTAGCTTCAAATCTAATATTGAGAATTGAAGGGAATTTTTGATTCATATATAGGAAATTATGAATCCTAGAAAATGATTCTAAAGTGGGATATTATTAGTCTTGGATAGTGTGGGAACAATATTTTTTATAAGCACATGTATATTCTAGAGTGATAAATTTAAGGTTTCCTAGAATGGGAGAATATGGGTGATTCGATGGTGCAAGAAATTTCAAAAAATATCTATAATAAGGGATATGTAGAAGCAGCCCTACTGATGACTAACCACATATGATGGATCTATGAGAGTAGGATCCATATAGAATTAACTCTATTAATTTTTAGGAAAAAAATCAATTTCTACATGATATACTCCCTTGGGATGACTTGATGTAAATAAATTCATTTCATTTGCATACACTATTCATCGAAAGAGTTAGTCGAGGTGATAGAATTAAGTTAGTGGTGATGGTAATAAAAAAGGTCATCCAAAAACAACATAAGTTTTTGGAAGTTGTTTCTGTTGGAACCATGGTATTTCTATGCATGAATTGGAGTATGGTTTGTATTTGTTGTCAATCCTCACTGGATGTTAAGACTGTGTGCCAACAAAGTGATCATACAAGACAATCATATAATAGTATTGAAGGTGGCACCGTTTTCCAATGTTTGCCAAATTTTTGGGCCTAAAAATCGACAAATGGAGAAAAGTGTTATTTGGAAAAGAGACTTGCATGTTGTTGACTTGAAGGAGAGGAAACTTGTGTGCCCTTTCTTTTTCAAAATCATAACATGAAAATATGGAAAAGGGAGAAGGGAGATCAAGTTTTATGTTTGGTCGCGCAAGTGACTTGTGCGCCGAGACCTACACACCGAGGGGAGACTTGCACGCCATCACACAGGCTATCCAATTGCCTATAAATAGAGCTCTACCCCTCCTCATTCGGTATGAAGTTCAGACTTAGAGAACATCAGAGCTCACGTCATGCAGGTGTAGTGGTCACGCAAGTGGTGGTGGGTCGCACAAGTTGAAGTCGTGTGGCAGTTGTTTGATGCGCGTCCATGGTGTTTTGGGCGAGAATGGGTGTTGTTCACCCAAGATTGGATTTGGGGAAGGAAGTGTCACGTAGGTGGTTTGGTGAAACTTGCGCGCCAGGATTTAAGAAGTGCGAAAGTTGACCTTTGTGCACCAAAACCAGTTTGGGTGGAAAATAATGTGAGTTGCGGAAGTTTGAAGTTGAATAAGTGAGTGTCGCGCAAGTTGGAGAGCTAGACTTGCACGCCATCTTGAAACGTGAAAGACGGGATTGGAGAAGCGCACCAGGTGTGGTTGAAGTATGCCAGACTTTCTGGGGCTACGCGAAAGCTCGTTGTTTTCCCGATACCTTTGGTGTAATGTTAGATTAGTCAACGGGTGGAAGTCGGACTTCAACAGAGCTTCTACATACAACAGAGTATGCATTATTTTGCAATGATAAAGAGACCTTCATGTCTATAAACTGACTGGGACTTCACCAAAGGTAGTGATCCAGGGTGAGTCAATGGGTGTGACCCAAGGGACGCAGTAAGCTATCCCTGATCTTTTGTAGAGGTAGTGAGCCTAGGATATAGTGACTATTCCCAAACCTTTGAAGTCCACAACGATTGAAGAATAGTTGAATTTGGTATAACTGAAAACCTATCGGCGTATTCTCCTTGGATGTAGCCCTTAGTGTCGAACCAAGTAAAAAGTGATGTGTCACCTTTTTGCATTTGAATGTTTTTTTCTGATCATATTCATCATACAAGTTTAACAAGTTCCTACCAACGTGGGATCAAGATCCATCTCATTAAAAGAAAAAGTTGTCACCCTGATTCACCCCACCCATCTCAGGGTGTCATGGGGTCGTACAAGTTGTATCAGAGGGAGGTTGATGGTGTTGAATATGTCCTTTGTCTTCATAGAGAATGCAGTCAATGTCAGGTGAGTCCCTCTCTTCGATGGGAGTAATTTCTAGATCTGTAATAATAGAATGAGATCTCATCTAAGATCGGTTGGAATGGAAGTCCTTTTTCCACTATCAATGGTATTCATGTTACTGATCCAACATGGCTGGATATGACGGATCCTGATAGGAAAATTCTTGATGCTGAAGATAAAGCGCAGAATGATCTCACCACAGCCCTTTCTGATCAGATCTATCTAAAGGTAATGGGTTGCACCTCAGAAAAGTCCATGTGGGATAAACTTGAAAATATTTATGAAGGAGATTGAAAAGTGAAGGAGGTAAAACTACAAGTCCTACAAAATAGGTTTGATGATCCGAATATGCATCTTGATGAGAATTCAGACTCCTCTTCAGCTGAATTACAGAAGTGGTTGGAGAAATTCGGGGTCTAGGTGAAGAAATCAAAGACGTTGACATTGTAAAGAAAATACTAAGAAGACTTCCACCCTTGTACAATGCAAAGGTGTCAGCCCTTGAGGAGAGATATCTTTCCAAAATTTATTTGGATGATCTATTGAGAAGCCTTATGGAATATGAAATGAGTGTCAAACCATAAGATGCTACTACATGAGTAAGCATGGAAATGGCGTTCAAATACATGGAGAAACTGAAAATTTCAAAAGATAGTAGTGGTGAAGACTTTGAGGAAAAAGAAATTCTTTCTCTCATTTCCACAAGTTCCAGAAGGGAAAAGGGAAATTCAAAGGGAAGTATCCTCTATCTTGCTTTAATTGTGGAAAAGTTGGGAACATTGCTTATTAGTGGTCAATAATGATCTATGATGATGATAGAGATACTGAAAACATTGAGAAGCCTCAGAAAAGGTTTTTCAAGATAGGAGACTTCAAATCAAGAATTAAAGTAATAAAGAAGAATTTTGTCTATTAAGATAAAGATGATGATAATGAATTCTGTGAAGAAGAAGAACCAGAGTTCAAAACTAGAAACCATGCTTCTATGATGCCCACTATTGAAAAATCAGAAGATAATGGTGGTGAAAATCAGATAAAAACTAGTGGAAATCCTGAGTTGCAACTTAAGGATCATGTTAGAAATATTAAGATGAAATGTTAGAGTTTCAATTAGTGAAATAAATTGTAGAGGAATCCACTAAATATGATGATCATATTGAAGCTGAAATTGAGTGACTGGAATAATTTCTGAAAGTACAGTCTAAAATACATGAAAGCAATGATGATGTAGTGGATCTAAAGCTGAGAATTGATAAGCAGGGAAAGGTCATCAATGTCCTCACATCCAGACTAGAAGAAAAATCCAAGACTGCTGAGGATCTTGAGGAGGAAGTTATCACTCTTAGGAGTAAACTTGAGACTGAATCAATTTCAAAAAAAATCAAGGAATAAAATATAGTTTGGAAGATTCTCATATTGAGAATTACTAGCAAGAGACATGTGTGGTTCAGAAGGGGTTGGGAAAATCATGAGTGATCAAAGACCCGCTTGCATGGGAAAGAGTGGAATTGGTTGTTAAGCTGAGACATCAACTGCTAGAAGTGAAGTGAGCCAAAAGAAAGAAAAGATGAAAATCTTGAGTGATCAAATACCCACTTGCATGAGAAAGAGTGGAATTGGTTGTGAAGCTGAGACATCAACTGGTGGAAGTGAAGTGAGCCAAAAAAAGACAAGATTAACGTCGGACATGTTGAAACATTGCCTAAAGTGCTTAAAAAGAAACCCTCAATCCAAACTAAAAAGAGAACTAAAAATTATCCTCAAACATTCAGAAATGACAGTTAGTACAACTATTCTCCCAAGGAAGAAGGTATGAGGAGAAATTCAAGCGAGAAGACATTTTCTCTCATGAAGTCTCAGTTCTGTGGTTATCTGGGCCATATCATGTCATACTGCGAAGAGGCAAGGAGCTACCTGAATGGAAAAGATCTGGGACGTCAACAAATGAGACTGACTTCATATCCTACATCCTATAAAAGAAATAGTTTCTATGGATACTTTTTTCGTTGTTCTAAATTTGTTCATAATGCTATTAATTGCAGGCAGTGAAGGGACATGGACACCTCATACTGGAGTTCAAGACAAGTCAAGTTTCGTATAAAAGATAGTGTTTCTCTTTCAAATAGGTTTTCTCCTATTGAAGAAGAATTAGACTATGAAGAACCAATGTACATAGATGAGATAATTGAAAGGCCATCAGTGATCTATACTCAATCCAATGTCTCATGAAAATAAAGGAAGAAAATTGAGAAATCCAACCTTGCAAAGGTACCCCTCAAAGATACAAAAAGAAATAGTAGCTGGATTCTGGATAGCGGTTGTTCATCTCATATGACTGGTAATGATGGCCAATTAATGGATATAAAAAGGAAGGTTGATGGTAAAATACTATTTTATAATGATGGATCTCTGAAAATCAAAGGTAGCGGAAGTACTGAATTAGATAATGGAGAGCTAAAGAAGACAGAAGTCCTTTACGTAGATGGCCTACATCATAATCTACTCAGCATGAGTCAACTCTGTGACTCGGTACTTATAGTTACTTTTAATCAGAAAGGTTTCACAATCAAGGGAAAGATATTAAATTCACTTACGAAGGGATCCATAATAGAAGGAAACTTGTATCAGGTCGATAGTAAAGAAAATGTTTGTTACATGACTGTTGAAGAAGAAAACAATTTGTGGCATCGGAGACTGGGACACCTCAATAAATAAGACATGGAGAAAATATCAAAATTGGGGATTGTCATGGACATTCCCAACCTAAAGTGTGAGCATGAAAAGTCTTGTGATGCTTGCATTCGTGGAAAGATGGTCTGCAGTTCATATCCTCCAATGAAAAAAAGGGCATCTCATCTTCTTGATATAATTCATACAGATGTATGTGGGCCGATAAATGTTACTGGAACTCATGGAAAAAGGTACTTTATCCTTTTCAAAGACGATTACAGTAGAATGGAATGTGTTATGGTCATTCATAGGAAATGACAAGTGCTTGACTGCATGAAAATATATTGGTGAATCACTGAGAATGATACTTTCCGAACAATCAAAGTGTTGCTATCTAACAATGGAGAGGAATACACGTCCATTGAATTCGAAAATTACCTGGAGAAGCATGGGATACAACATGAGGTAGCTGCTGTGAGGACTCCACAACAAAATGGAGTTTTTGATCTTAGGAATTGACAGGTGAACAACATGGAACGAACTATGCTGATTGAGATTCATATTCCATGACATTACTAGAAAGAGTTTGTTCAAGTTGCAGTGTATATTCAAAATCAAACAAGACTTTATATGGTTGAGACGAAGACACCATATGAATTGTGGCATGGAAGTAATCCCTCTTTGAAATACTTTCGTGTTTTTGGAAGTAAATGCTTCATTAGAAACAAAGAAGGAAATAAAGGGAACTATGGTGACAATGTAGATAAGGAAATTTTCCTTGGATACTCAATAAGCAGCAAAGTCTACAAGTGTTTCAACAAGAGATTAGGAATTATTCTGGAAAGCAGTGATGTTAAGATAATTGAAGAGAAAAACACAAATGCTTCAAGGGAAACATATGCTGATGTGATAGAAAGTGAGGAAGAAAGTGAACGTGGAGAAAATACAAATACAGAAATAGAGGAAGTTGTACAAAACACTCAGTAGTCACATCATGATGTTGACTGGGAAGAATCTGAAGAAGAAACTATGGATGGAGAGAATGAAACTCAACCTCACAAGAGAAATTGAAGAGCTGAGATTGATCGATCTAACATAATTGGGGATAGGAGTGCACCCACTGAAACAAATAGGATGAAGAATAACATGCAATCTTCATTTCTGTTAGTTGTGGAGACATCCTCATTTGAAGAAGTTGCAAAGGATGAATCATGGGTGAAATCCATGAATTAAGATTTAGATCAGATTGAAAAGAATCAAACAAGGGATCTTGTCCAGATACCCGAAGGTCACAATGGAATTGGTACAAAATGGATCTTCAAGAACAAGCTTGATGAGCATGGAAGTGTTATTAGAAACAAGGCACGACTGGTATGTAAAGGATACTCCCAGATTGAAGGCGTTGATGTTGAAGAAACCTTTGCTCTAGTGGATAGACTAGAGTCAATCAGGCTTTTCCTTTCCATGGCACTCTAAAGAGGATATAATGTATATCAAATGGATGTCAAGACATCATTCTTGAATGGTGTACTCGAAGAAGAAGTATACATCAAACAACCAGTGGGTTTTGTTCTTGTTACTGATGAAACAAAGGTCTGAAAACTAAAGAAAGCTCTATATAGTTTGAATCAGACACCATGAGCATGGTATTCCCGACTGGACTCGTATCTCAAAAAGCTGGAATTAAAAATAGGGGGAGTAGACCACAATCTGTATGTGAATAATTCTCCAAAAGATCAGTTCACAGTTCTAGTCTACGTTGATGACATTATTTTTGGTGGCAGCAGGCAGAAATCAGTGGATGAATTTACCAATCACATGAAATCAGAATTTGAAATGTCTATGATTGGGGAGATCACATATTTCTTGGGGCTTTAGGTGATTCAAAGGCAGGATTAAACTTTCATTTATCAAGAAAAGTATGCAAGAGAGTTGCTGAAGAAGTTTAATATGCAAGACTCCAAACCAATATCAACTCTGATTGCAGTTGGAACCAAACTTGGAAAGCATGAGGATGGGGCATCTATAGACCCCACTATGTATAAGAGGATAATTGGGAGCCTACTGTACCTGATAGCGACACGGCCAGATATTGTCTTTGCAACCTATCTAGCGGCCCTCTTTCAGAGTAATCCAAAGGAGGTACATATGACAGCAGTAAAAAGAATCATGAGGTATATTCAAGGCACTCACACTTGTGTCTTATACTTTTCTGTAGGAAGAGACAATGAATTATTAGCATTTTCTGATGCTGAATGGGCTGGCAATGTAGTGGAAAGAAAGTCCACCAGTGTTGGAGCATTCTATATTGGGAATAAATGTGTTGGATAGTTGAACAAGAAACAATAATTTACTTCTCTTACTACTACTGAAGGTGAGTATATATCTTCCAAAAAGGCATGCACTAAACCTCTATGGATGAATCAACGACTAACAAATATTGGTGATGTGGTGAAGAAACTAGTGGTAATTTACTGTGATAACAAGAGCACAATTGATCTTACTAAGAATCATGTTCAGCATTCTCATACAAAACATATTGAAACCAGGTATCAATTTATCAAAGAAAAATGTGAGCAAGGCATGATTAGAATGATCATGTGGGAACTGATGGGCAAGTGACTGATATCTTTCCAAACCACTGTCAGCGGTTGTGTTTGAGAAGCATCAGTTAAACCTTAGTGTCCATCCACCTCCCAATGCATAAGGAGATTACGAAAAACCCCTCTCCTCAGTTTTGTTAACTATTTTTAATCTTTTTGTGGATATGATGCGGGTTTATATGGGAGATACTTTCCAGGGGTGTTTTGAGGTGTTCAATGATCAAATAACGATCTTTGGGTTTATTTCCAATGGGGGAGAAGTAATAAATTCAGGACATGTTTGGTATCACGATTAGAATTCGGTAATAGGATAAAATCATGATGAGAATTCGGTGATAGGATAAGAAGGTTTTTTGACATGTAATGCTTCTGGGAAAATTTAAGAGAATTGCATGGGTGTCATTAAGAAATTCCAAAACATGGGATCCCAATTTATGCTACCCCTCTTGTTTTCTATAATGAGCATTTCTCATGTAGACTTAGAGTGATGGCTGAGTTGATTCTTGGGTTTCTGGTTTGCCTATGGCTGGGGATCTTTTGAATTTATTTACTGATTACTAACAAACCCAAAGGGGGAGATTTTTGGAATCATAATCATTCTATGAATGAATTGGAGTATGGTTTGTGTTCGTTGTCAATCCTTAGTGGATATTCAGACTATGTGCCATCAAAGTGATCATACAGAACAAGAAGATAATAGTATTGAAGAAGGCAATGTTTTCTAGTGTTTTCCATGTTTTTGGACCTCAAAATTGACAAATAGAGAAAACTGTTTTTTGGAAAATAGACTTACACTCCGTTGACTTGAAACATAGTAAACTTGCGCGCCTTTGGTTTTTCAAAATCATAACAGGAAAATATGGCAAAGGGAGAACGTTGCTCAAGTTTTATGTTTGGTCGCGCAAGTGACTTGTGCGCCAAGGGAAGACTTGTGTGCCGTCGCGCAGGGTATCCAATTGCCTATAAATAGTGGTCGACCCCTCCTCATTCAGTATGAAGTTCAGACTTAGAGAAAATTAGAGCTCCCATCGCGCACGTGTAGTGGTCGTGCAAGTGGTGGTGGGTCGTGCAAGTTGAAGTTGCACGGTAGTTTTTTGATGTGTGTCCAAGGTGGTTTGGGTGAGAAAGGGTATTGATCGCCCAAGTTTGGAGTTGGGGAAGGAAGTGTCGCACGGGTGGTTTGGTGACACTTGAATGCTAGGATTTGAAGAAGCGTGATAGTTGACCTTTGCATGAAAAAACCATTTTGGGTGTAAAAGAATGTGGGCCTTACAATTTTGAAGTTGAAGAAGTGAGTGTCGCGCAAGTGGGAGAGCTGGACTTGTGCGCCGTCTGGAAACTTGCGCACCGGGCTAGGAGAAGCGTGCCATGTTTGGTTTAAGTATACCAGTCTTTCTGGGGCTATGTAAAATATGGTAGTTTTCCTGATACCTTTGGTGTAATGTGATATTATTCTACGGGTGGAAGTCAGACTTAAACAGAGAATCAACATACAATAGAGGATGCATTCTTTTGCAATGATGAAGAGACCTTCACGTCTGTAAACTGGCTGGGACTTCACCAAAGGAAGTGAGCCAGGGGGAGTCAACTGGAGTGACCCGAGGGATGTAGTAAGCTATCCCTAAACTTTTTTAATGGTAGTGAGCCTGGGATAGAGTGATTTTTCACAAACCATTGTAATCCACAATTAGTGAAGAATAGTGGAATTTGGTACGGCCGAAAACCTGTCGGCGTATACTCCTTGGACGTAGCTCTTAGTGGTGAACTAAGTAAAAAAGTGTTGTGTCACCTCTCTACATGTGAATGTTTTCTTTCTGATCATATTCATCATACAGTTTTAACAAGTTCCTACCAACGTGGGAACAAGATCTATCTCATTAAAAGAAAAAGTGGTCACCTTGATTCACCCCTCCCCTCTCAGGGTGTCCCGAGGACGTACAGTTTCACCTGTTGAGTCTTACTATAAATTATTTGGTGGGGTACCTATACTCCTAGAATTTTATATTGTAATTTTATTTTCATTCCATTCATAGAATAAGTGAACAACATTCCACCTTGGTGTATGACTAATTCTGAACCATGTTAATTATTTATAGTGTCATTTTGTTTTTTATTATACGATTATATTTTAAAAGTTTTTGAGTGGAGTAAATTGAATTGTGGTCTGTTTTTTTGGTGCATTACCCTGTCAGTTCTAGATATTTCTTTTTACTATTTCATTCCAATTCTTTAATTCAAAAAAAATTGATGTTGTGGATGTTTTTTTGGGTGCTTCTATTTTATTTGGTTTTATATATAACATTATACTTAGTGGAATAATATTTATATAATCCTCAAAGAATTAATAATTTAACTTATAATATTTTAATTTACTTTTTTTTATGTTCCACTTGAAAAAATTATAATTTTTATTTATTTACCATATTTTCATAGGGTATATTTTATCTAACATTTTAATATTAAACCACAATGAAATAAAAAATTACTCATTTTAGTTTTTTATTTTTATTAAAATAAAAGTTATTATATATATATAATATTAGAGGATAACCCATACAAATAACATCGGGTGTAATATGATAATTAATAAATTTTTTAATTCCAAAAAGATTGAGGCATCATCAATGTGAGGGAAAACGTAGCTAGCACATCCCTATATAGGCAATTGTGTTTTCAATAAAATTTAGTGTTGAGATGATTCTATGATATAGTTTCATACATGTTAGTGTACAATGAATCTGATTTTGGTCAATCAAATAATACCTAAAATGGTTATTCCATTTGGGTGATTGGAATATAAGACTCCATATAAAACACTTTTCTATTGGCCTTATTATAATGATGGAGTGGACACCACTAGTCCGACTCCATGGATAATGTGAATCTTTAAAACCATTATGGAAACATAACCTCACTCGAAATTCATGAGTATACATCTAAAGGATGAAAAAAAATAATGGTATGGTTTTAATGACCCATTCCGTTAGGAGTTGGTGGAATGAAAAAATATTAGATTCTATTACTATCAAATTATAAAGTGGTTTGAATTTTTGATATTGAATAAAAATATGGATTAATTTTAAATCTTAAAAAGGTTAATGTATTATTATTTAAGTATGTAAAAAAATTAAATTGATTAATAAAGGAGAATATTGAATTATGATGTATTTTAGATTTAGTAGGGTGGTGGAAAAGATAATTGGGTACACAGTAATGTATCACTAGGTACCTTGTGTCAGGATATATAGGTATTTTTAACTTTTATATCCACCAAAAAGATAATTATACTCCACTCAACACCAAGTTGAAAACCAATTCTCTTGTGTAGGACCAGAAAATATTGGATCAGTCATGCCTTCCACTTTTTTTCTTCTTATTACTCCTAGGTGATTCATGTATGTTATATTAAAAAAAATATAGTAAATATCACCTTATATTCATCATTTTATCTTCTTATTAAGTTTCATATTACTTATGATGAATGGTAGTAGTGATTTAATTTTTTTTTCTACCAATAAATTAATGTATGAAATTACAATTATAGAAATTTAATATAAAATTAAAATAGGTTTTCATGGAGGGTTGAAATCTCCAAATTGTTCAATTTTTCAAGATAATTATTTACATGTGATTTCCCCATTTTATTTATTGATTTCGGAAAAAATGGTCAATGAATTATGTTTTTAATGTAGTAATTTTTTATTATAGTTTTCATGTATATATATCAGTGATATTCCCACTTTATCAATTGGTGTTTGGGAATCACTTCACTTCTTATAATTTTTTATCAGGATATGCCTTCTCTAATTAATTATTAAAATAAATTTTAAATTGAAAATTAATTATTATAACAAATTACGTATGCATTGGGATGAGATAGGGGAAAAAGGGATTGATGGGGATTGATAGAGGAATAGAATTAATGGATGATTATATTATAAGGGGTAATTCAATAAATGATATAGTTTGTTCAAAATATTGTCCTCTTTTTACATTTTCATACTTTCTCTTATTCGATGAATGAATATTTAAGTGGTTTAACCAACCTAAATATGAGTAAATGGGAATTGATAAGGTATATAGAAATGTGTGAGAACAATTGGGGCCAAATTAAATGATTTTTAAGAACGTTATAAATCTATAGACATTCTCCAATAGTATATTATGAAAATAATCATGGATGGATTGTTATAGACTCAATAAAGTGTGTATATCCATGGGGAATTAATTGAGACACATAAATTGGCCTTAGTTAATCATGTGTGACTTTTTTTAGAAAGTTATATGTTATTTATGAGTTTTATTATATGTTAACTCAATCATTCTATAAGGATATGTGATCAAAAATAGGGGTTCTATATGAACTAGGGTGGGGATTATCTAGACTAGTATCATAATCCCTAATAAAATTGTAAGAAAAAATCATTATAGGTAAGACATCTGTTTCAAATACCCAATGAGTGGGCATTCTTTTGAGATCATGAGATGACCCTGACCTGCACTCTCAGACATGGTGTTGAAAAAAAATTCTTTACACACTATAATTGATATTAAGTTACTTTTCCTTACCATTAAATTCATATGTATTTCATTTTTTTCATAAAATAAACATTTCCTTTAATAAATCAAAAAAATATCACTGAACTAAATGGTATAGTGTCATTATATATTTTCTACATAAATGTATTTTTTAAAAATTTATCAACATTTCTCAAAAATAACCTTCTCATATTATAACCTTCTTGGAAAATCAGACAATGTAATCTTATTCATAACCATGGTCATCTACATGTTCAAATACATTCTCACTCCAATACTGGTGTGAATCTCATATTCAAAATACTCTTTGAAATAAAGGGTTCTGGAATCCCTCTTTGGACTACATGTTCCCAAAAATGATAGAGGATTGTGGGTGAATAACTTTTTATTGGTATATAAGATAATTTTTTTTAATAATTGTGTTTTTGAAGAGGGAATATGTGTTGTCATTTTATCAATGATATGGGTGAAATTTTTGTATGTACTCATTTATTAATATAAATGAAATTTCATATTCAAAGATAGTAAATATAAAACTATAAATTAAAAAGGAATATATGAGGAGTGGTTCATAAATAACTCAATCACTTGTTAATATATTAATTTAAAGAAAAATAATAATTAATAAATCTTTTTAACATTAAATCCACCTTAAAATAATTTTTGGGATTATTATTAAAAATTTACATTAAACAAGTTTAAATGATGATAATATTAACAAGTTAATATTTATATAAATAATTTTATATCATACGTATCTATAATATTCAAGAAAATCACTGATTCACACAAAACTAGTCATTATAAATGTTTTATAAAATCATTTATTAGAAAGTTCCCCAACTTATACAAATGCAACATTGATGTTGTATAATATTATTGAATTATTATAATATTTTTTAAAATTAAGAATAAATTAATAACATAAATATATATTATTCACCAACACTAGTTTCATATATTAAATTAATAACGCATATTTATTATCATAGTTATCTAGAAGACATACTTAAGATGGTATTTTGAATTTTCTCACCTTTCACTAGAACCATTTAAAAAATTTTATATTTAACTTATTATATGACTATAAAATTAATATGTATACATTAATATCATTTATTAGTAATGATATATATCTCTTAACTATGACAAAATCATTATCCACCATTAAATATTTTCAGAAATATGTCACATTAAATTTTCTTAGTGACGTGTAAACATGTATTAGTACCAATGTTTCATTCATATTTATCTGGGAACGATAATTAATTTGTTTTAATTATGTAATATTTAAAATATATTTTGAGTATTACATCATGAAATAGTTAAATTTTTTTCATAAATTTTTATATCATTTTTATATCACGATGATATCAAAAAAAATGTATTCCTAAAATGTATTTTTAAACTATTAATGGAAAAATTATTTTTTTTTGTGAAATAACAAAAAATAAGAGTAAGTTAATTTTAATATAATGATAATAAAACCATATTAAATTATTTAAAATTGAAATTTTAAAATTTTAAATTTTAAATTTTTAATAAAACAATATATTAGAGGTAAAAAATTAAAAATATATTCTTTTCTCCAAAGAAACCGATTTAACTATTGCATACATTAGTGAAATAATTTATAATAATAAATAAAAATGAAAATAAATATTTTTAACATAAATATAAATTTATTAAATATAAAATAATAAAATAATTTTATATGTAGATGTAAATAAAAATCATGTTATATATATACATCTTTCCCCTCAATAAAGAAATATCATATTAAAAAATAATGAGTTTAATAGTATAATGGATATCTAATTGATTATATAATATATTTTTATATATCATATATATATTCTTAAGGTAGTTTCATGACTCCTCACCCAAAAGTGTACTCATCCAGGGCTGACACTAAGGGAAGGGAGATGGGGAATGCTTAATTCCCTCCTCCTATAGCTTCCAGTTTGGAGACTAGAACCTAGGGTATAATAAAAATACATATGGAAGGAATTACCCTCTAATAGAACACGTAGAAAGTAGGGATGTGATAGATACACCAAACAACACCACCTAAAAATTTTACAAGAAATTGATGTAAATAATTTCAATTTCATGTTGTGTTATAACAACTAAAAGGGAAACTACAAGTACCAAAAGGTAAAGACATAGGTGACCCAAAAGCTCAAATAGTACCTGAAAAATAATGAACTGGTAATATATTGAAACATATCTAACCTTCTCTGGATGACCTAAAAATAGTTTATATAAATGTACAATGCTAATAATATCATAATTAGTAGGATCAACCCTAGAGCCTCTCATGAAAAATATAAAGAAATCATGCTAAATCATAGTGAACAATAGTGTAACTAAATCATATTGTAAATTGGTATACTATTTTTCCAAACTCATAATGAAAATATATTACCAAGATTAAAAAATAAGAGAGAATAAAATATAATAATGAAAAATCAAGGGTACCCCTCTCCTTATTCCTTTCTAGTTTTCTACACTACCCAAGAATCGCATGTCCTGAGATATATACCTAAAAAATAATCCTTCCTAAGGAAATATGGGAAAGGAATAACAACATGAACCTTGGGCATCACATCATCACATTATCCCATATCACATGTCTCTATAGTAATCGGGTAGTTTCTAGGAGAAACCACAACACTTTTGACATGTATCATACATCAAGTACTATATCAGAATCCATTATATTCCATACACTGTGTAAAGTACCACAAGCCACCACATCCTTTACACATCATACATATAATAATACTATAGATAATATATACAGTAACATGTGAGTGAATTAACCACAAGACATTATATCCCTCTACAAAAATATATGGTAAAAGTAACTGTCACACATAACAGCATATGTAACTACCAAGAGAATACAGAGGAGACAATGGTGAAAGTCATCAATCCATCTTACCTGTGGGATGTTTGGGAATAACCCTCTAAGATTCCACAAAGTTTCAATTTTCATAACTATCATGGGTGGAGTAACATATAAATAAAACAATATACATGATATAATATATCTAACAACCACACTATGATAATAACATATTTTTAGACTGAACTGCATCTAATATCACTTAGACTCCCAGCATCCACTACCATGACCAAATATCCAATATGAACACAAACATTTAAAATCACTGCATCAATTACTTCTTTTATTTTTATTATTTCCTTCAATAAGTTAATACATTATTTATTAATTAATTATTAACATTATTACACATTAAATTACATTAATAATCATATTAAATTTCATTCCCTCTAATAATAATCCCAAAAAAGTATTTGATTGATCAAGATAAATATGAATTCATAATTTTTCTTCCATTAACGCCAACCACAATCATGATGAATTATTTATGTGTTATTAGCACCATTACATAATCTATGTACTCTAAGAAAACCACCTTATTCTATGAGAATAAATATTCTCCAACAATATTACTTTTTCTTATAATAAACAAAAAATAATAAACATGTTTCACATTATTTATCATTTTCATTTATCATAAATTATAACATTTAGTTATAAATTCCCATTACTTCAAATAGATTATAATAAAAATACATCAAGAACATAATTCCTAAATGCCTCATATTCTATTATTATTATGACAACTAATTATCAGTTAATTTCATATTTAAATTATTTCCCAATTTTCAACATGAATGAAATGATAATCCGTAGTATAACAATAAAATTTAATATATAAAGAATAGATATCACACTATTTTTTACATCAAGATTCAAACCATCATCATCGTAGAAAGCATCAACATGTGATCACTATAATAAATAAATTATTTATCTCGTTTATCAATTACCAGGTAAAATCGATTTCAATTGAAATGGATAAATCATACCATCCATAATATTTATTAGGAATAAATTATAGATGAAATGAATTCCCTAACTCAATGTAATCAAAAATTTTCAAAAGAGAAGTGTCTATTATTGTAGATCTCGATTAACTCTCTCTGAAAAAGCTTATCACCTCCATGGATTACGCAATAAAACCAAAAAATAAAAAAGATAAAAAATATCAATTAGAAACATGGATATGTCCTTCGATACCATGGAATGATGAAATATAAGGAACCAAATATAAGAAACTTAATGGAAATTTTAGAACATACCTCAGATTACCATGGATTAAAGATGAGAATCCAAGGGTTGATCTTAATTGAAGTAATCCAAACACACATAATGATCGGAATTTTTATCTCTGAAATTTCATGATTATGGTTATAGGGTTTTAGAAAAAACAAGGCCCTATTAATTATAAGGATACTCTACATATAGTATTTACATGGTGTAAAACATTTTCATATCATTTAAATGCTGATCATCATATATGAATGAAAAAAATTTGACCCCAAAGAAATTAATCTTGAATTATTACACATAATGTAACACCCCAAGAACATTCTTCAAACTATATATGAATAGATTTCAGATCGGAAAGTAGATCTCACATAACATTTGAACTATGAATACATAATTTTAAGTATATACACACTATGTATTCTCCCTACATAAATAATTTTTTAGCTGAACAACACCATAATTATTCTAGTCCTCCTACGAGCACCATTATCATGAGAATCATGCATGGGGTCATACTACCTGGGTTTTAGACCATAGATTAGGTACTAATAAAATAATACTAATCATTGGTAATATAATACCAAATCATGAGAAGAAACAAAAGGGTTCATCCAAACAGCGACCCTGGGAGATACCTCTCAATGATCTCATTAGCGTAGGATCTCAACCCCCTCATTAGAGGAACAGTGTGAAACTATGCCACAATTAAATATAGTGCCTAAAAACTCTCTCAAAAGATATACCTCTCCAATGAGAGTGAATTAAATAAAATAAACAAGATTAAACTATCTCAAAATCCATAAATGTTACCATCCACAACAAAAAACATTATATCATAAATGATAAATATCAAATTGATCAGGGGGTATTAAGCATGAATCTATAATTCACATTCCGAGATATTCTTCTCTATGCCTTCAAGAAACCAAAAAAATTGAACCAAGGTAATGTAACACCCATGACACACATTCTCATGGAGTTCCTTAAATCCATAGGCCACTCTTTAAAGGCAACATTATCGTTAATTTTAATATCACTCCAATTGATGAAATCGAAGTCATCATAAAGATAATAAAAGATCTGTGGAATGTGAAAAGATATTTTATTTCCATGTCATCTATGGGGAATTTTTATTTGATATATCACATATAAAACATGAGCCAACACCTTGAAAGGACCACCAATCTTGGGATAAGGTATACTCCAACTTCCAAACAATTACTCCACTGGATGAGGGGTCACCTTCAAGAACATGTGATCTCTAATCTCAAACACTAGAAGTATCCTCCAATGACCGGGATAGAATTTTATATAATCATGCACTACAATCATCTTTTCAGGAATTTCGTATAAATTTTTTAATATTCTATACTAGTTTCGGACTGAGAATTTATACCTCTTTGACCTAGTCCAAAATAATGTTGATGAAAAAGGTTAGTAGTACAATGTTTCAAATTGTGGCATGCTAATGGTGGTGTGAATACTATTTATGTACGTAAACATGAACTGGGGAAGGATACTCACCCATAAACCTCCAAAGTACAAGACGTAAGAGTGCATCATGTCTTCACATGTTTTTCTTATAACAGGACAGAACCCATAATCCCATATTCAGTACGAAAATCATACTGTTTACATATCTATATTTGATGCTGATATGTGTGACCCTTATTTTTTCAACCAAACCATATTACGTCATAAGAAAAAAAATCGGATCACATATATCCTAGAGGTGAATTTAAGTTTATAGTTTTATAGAATTACAAAGAACACCAACATAAATAATTCACATGACCTTAAATGATAATTTCTCCCACTTGACCCATACATTTGTTTTGATAATAAGGCACCACCATTATCTATATAAAATCCATGCTATGAATAAATTTTTCTACCCCATTCATTATAACCTAAAATAATGGAAACAAAATAATGTTGAGCTCAAATACACAGTAAGGGAAAATGAAATCTTTAACAAATTTATATAATCGGTGAGCATAAGAAGAGAATACGAGTATGATTATATATTCGATGTTCATGAGTATAACATAAGAATATTCATACCCATACATACCCATATAATCAATCATAATAACATGGAATAAGGATTTTACAAAGGAAATAGTCTCCAAAATAAATAGTCATGAGAAATGTAATATTAATTTTGATCAAACGAAATACCATAAACCTATAGAATGTATAGACAACAAATATTGTTATCCAAGGAAATTATCCCATAGAACCTTAATAGAACACTTACAGATTGAAATTATCATATGTCTAACAAATAATATAATTATATAAAAATAAAAATCATTATGAAATGCATTAGAGTATTGTATGTGTGTATAAATCATATAATCTATAATTGGTTCACCTGGGGAATTCTAGGCCACCACATCATATAAGGTGCAATGGGCTTATTTGGTGCTATCAGATCCACCACATAATATAAATTGTAATGGGACCACTTAATGTTATCTAGTCCACCCCATCATATAGATGTAATGGGCTCACACGACACTATCAGGGACACCCCATTGTATATAATATCCTAGAACCACAAGATAAATAATGTACCTATATATATTTTATCCTTAATATATTATAAATCATCATTATTATTTCATAATATGAATAACCCATGGAAAATAATTGGTTTTCATGTCAATCTATTTGAAACATTATTAAAAAATGGAAACGAAATGGGTTCTATAACTATCTCTTTCAATCATTATTATATCATTGATAGAGAAATGGGTTTTATAACAGTTTATTTGAAATAATATTAATCCCTACAAAAATGAATTAATATAGATTCATTAAAAATTATTCCTTGTGGTGGATAATTAAAAAAAATTATTGACATTGATGAATGGAAATTCTATTAAAATATAATTAAGAATATATGTTAGTAAAACAACCTTTTCATTTTGAAAATCACTTTTATAATGTTAATTTTTTTTTAAAAAAAATTATTTTCAAAATAATTTATAAAAAACAAGAATTTAAAGATTATTAATAAAAAATTGCATTGAAATTAAAATTTTAAAATATAAATTTGATATTAAAAGAAATAACAATCATGTCAGCATGTAATTTCATACATGTGATAAAGAACATTACTTTTTCACGATAAAATGTTTATAAATGTTCAATGATCTAAAAGAGAGAAGAATATTCCATTACAACCCAATTTTTAAAGAGAAATGGGTAAAATATTCTTTAAAAAATAATTTTAAAATAGTTAAAAACCTTTTTAATATAGTTTAGAAAAAATGGTAAAAAATATTTTTGATTGTAAAGAGTAATAATGTTGGTTTTTCTTTTAAAAACACTTTATCAAACATTCCAAGTTCCAAAGGGAATAAAAATGGTCAAATTTAATTAAAATATAATTATTAATTATCGGAGTAAAGAATTAATGAAAATTATATGTCTTTAACATAAGATAAATAATCATACACAATCCAGATAAACAATGAGATTATGATAAAATACACTTATCTATTGTTTAACATTAAATCATAATCCCTATAAAAGAATAACATTAAGTGAAACATATAATATCATTAAAATAATTATATTCATGATATAAGATGTCAAAGGGTAGGTTTATACATATCATAAAATTATGTAATTGTATAACATAAAAACTCTATGAAAGAAGGAAAATTGTTATGAAAGTCCATTAACGCAATAATAACATTTAAACTGTAAACCCCATGAAATACAGATCATAAAATATACATATAAATCCCCAAAAAAAATTAGGTATAATATTTAAAAAACTCATTTTTTTGTATTATATACACCATAAAAATATTATGTGGAAATGTCGTATATCTTACAGAAATTAAAGTTGGATGAGAATAAACCATAACCTTATGTTAAACTTGTCAAGTGTGTCTTTATCTTCCTGAAAAATAAAAATAAGTTAATTATTTAAATTCTATATATTTTTTATGAAATTTATTATTAATTTTATTTCCATTATTAAAATTTTATATATGATTTCATAATAAATCATATTTTCAATAGATGTGTGGACCATATTCTGATTGAGAGTCAAAATTGACTTATGTGGGATAACACTGGTCAAGGTGAACATTATTCAAAAATATCCAGTATAATAATCATTATGATTTTGTATCCTATTTTATGGAAGTTTGTATGGTTGTAGTCCATAAAAATAAAATAAAAAACTATCACTATATGCAAAATTATTATGTTATTATATCCTCATGAAAAAAAAATTAAATATGTGGGGAATGAATCATAATAAATATCCTCGTTGAAGAAGATTATATCTTTTTCAAGAATCCTCCTTCATTTTTCCATAATTCCATAAAATTATGGATTTCTTCCAATCATAAGGCTTAAATTATGTAGTAGGGGTGTTGGGATGTGATTTTGGTAGGTATTTGATGTGTAAAGCCGCTTGAGAGTTGTGCATAAGTGAGGGGATGAAGATCCCCTTTATAGTTGATGAGGAGTGGTATTCTTGTATGTAATCAAAAGTATTCATTTTTTGGAGGTCAATATTACATAAAGTGGAACAAAAATTGATTAATAAATGTTTTTATGGATTATATGGTCTATAAAAACGTCAACCACACAATAAAACACATTTTTTAACAATTTTTTCTTTAACTATTATGTTTCCATATTTTTCTCATATTGTTTTCTCATTATATTAACTAGATTTACAATCTATGTAATTTATCAATTAAAAATAAATTAAATTGAGAAGTATTAGATAATTTATAACCATGGATTATAAATACTAAATCCAAATTATCAAATAAAAAAACATTGTGTGTTTAAAATTATTTTTAAAATAATTACATGTAATGTGAAAAAACACCACTTTAAAATCAAACGTACTAATAGATTTTATTACTAATTTGGGGTTAATGTATTCATTATGAAAAGAAATTCATCCATTAATTGGACATGGCTGATAATTGTTAACATTAAAAAAATAATATTCAAAAGACATGATTTATTATTTATTTTTAATTTTTTAATAAAGTATAATTTATTATAAAATAACATTAATGTAAATTTTGGAATTAATCATTTAATTTGAATTTTAATAATATCAATAAAATGTTTTCATTAGACTATATTATTATATAATCAATTTATCAGGATAAATTCATTTAAAAATTAATGGAATAAAACAATTCACCCAATTTATGTCACATTTAATATTTTTAGTGTCATTTTATTGAACCAATTATTAACTAAATATTTATTGTGTTAGAGTTTATTAAGTATTTAATGTATCTAATTAATAACTATAATATTAAACTAAAATATAATTATTTAAAAAATAATTTATATAATAGAATAATATTTATAACAGAACCTATATAGTTTTTAACCTATCACAAATCATTATATAAATTAAAAAGAAAAAAGGTTTCATTCTATTTATTTCATTACTTGACCTATTATATAAGTAAAATTCATAGAAAATTGTCCCAAAATCTCATAAAAGAAGATAATGATGTCATCAGGGTCAAAATATTTCTATAAAATGGGTTTTGGAAAAGTTTAAAGGTCATTTTCTCCTAATGTTTAATTTTTAGTCCCTTCATAAACTTATTTTTACCTTAATCACTGTGATAAATTTTAACAATTTTCACTAAATGTTATGTTCAAAAATTATGTTTCCCTTATTAAAAATTATAAATTATCCATATTCCAAATATATAATGAAATATTTTCAATTAAATTCAAATATTTTTCATAATTTAATTTAATATTAAGCCCATAGAAGTAATGAGAATGCATGTTTTCAAAAAAATCAAAAGATTACAATGTTTTAAATCAGATTTTCAAATTAAATAAATTACAATGACCTAAATGAGATTAAAAGATGTACAATTTATCAAATTTTAAATTAAAACTAATTTAAAATGTAATTTATCATTATAACTAAATTAAATGAAATGACAGTTTTGAATGAAAATTCAGTATTTTCACCAATCATCAAAAATTGATTTTTTTTCATAAAATTACCAAGAATTTTCCCAAAGGTGATTTTGGTATTCAAAAGTAAAAAATAAAGTAAATTTTAGCCAATAAATTTTCTAAAAGTTCTAGAAATTTATTATAATATTTTTATCATGTGAATAAATATTTTTTCAAAAACATATATTTTAAGAATAAAACCACAATATTAAAAAATCGATTGATTATTTACTATAATATTTATAAATTTTTATTATCCAGTAATAAATATGTATATAAATTTAAAAAGTATTTACTAATATTCATACCTTCCAATTTAAAACAATTTTCTATCGGTAATAAAGATCGTGTGTCCTTTAATATCAGTGTTTCATGTTCCATATACTATTGTACAAAAAAATGTAACTACTATACATAATGGAAGATAAAATCATTGTTTAATATCCTTTATACTATAGAATATAATTTTCTTATTTTATAATCTTATAGAGTAACATACTCATCCTAATTACCAAATTATTTCCACACAAATTTATCATTAACTAGATAATCAAAGATAATAAAGTTGATAACACTTTTTAGTAAATGCACATTTCAAAAACATTTAACAAAAAATAATCCTATTGAGAGTGAAATTGAATAAAAAATTTCATATGGAATAAAACATAACTATGTTTTAAACTAAGATAACATAGGTAGTAATGGGGTAGAATAGTAAATAATTATAGGGGTGGTAGATTTCATTGGTCAAAAGTATGTGAATGATCAACAGAAAGGTTTGGGACTGAAAACCATAAATCTGTTATAAATAGGCTACCAGATTCAACAAAAATGAAGGTAATGGGATAATAATTTTATTTTGAGATCTTGTTACAAGAGTTAAGGAATTATTTCACCATAAATATTGAATACAATGTCAATTATACTTACATGTCAAGTATAATTTTATCCTTTATCCACATTCCATGAAAATGCCATATTTTTCTCTAAATGATGAGTATTCCAGATGATTTTTTTCATACATGAATAATTAAAATCAAAATTTAAGGGCTAAATAACTATAAAATGGATTAATTTTTTTTTCTTTCTATCTTTTTGACATTAACAGAAACCAAAATAGTTATCTCATAGAAAGATAATTCAAAAAATGAGTAAACCTTTATATGATTCATTATATATAAAAATTAAATAGCAATACCCAAAGTTAAAATTAAATCATACCTAGATTACCTCAAAATAAATGGGTGATTTAATGTCAAATTAAATCTCTTACCTTTAATATTTCATTCCAAAAAACATCACAATATCTCCTTTTTTTAAATACCAATTTTTAATCTCATAGTTATATATACAATAAAACTTGTTTTCCTATAATTACCAATATATCAAAGATCATATAAAACATAAATTTTATAAATAAATTAAAAAAAATTCCATAAAATGTAAATTAATACTTGAACTTAAATAAAATACTTTATATACACTTTACCAAAAAAGTTTTATCCCAATGATTTATTGAACACATTATGATCTAATCGCTCAAAACACCAAAATGGGTATTTAAGAATTTAAACTAACAATCCACCATAATAATATTGTAAAGACAGGGAAATTCCATGGAAATTATTTTTTCTTAAATACATGGGAATTTTACGAGTTCGAAAAAATTTACGGTGCTTGATTCCGAGGCCTGGTCTGCCCAGAATCAATTTCTGAAGTTTTGTTCGGGTACGTTCAGTAAACCTACGAGTGGGATTTTATAACTTTTGAACCAATGCTCAGAATTGAAATCTGAGGGCACCATTGAAATCACAGCACCGGTATTCGCTAAAGAAGACTTTCACCTTGATAGTAGTTGGTCGAGAATGGAAGTTATTTTTTGGAGTTTTTAAGAATAAAGTTAAATAAAAATTAGTGTAGCTTATTTTTATTTTGGCGGTTAAAATCTCTAAGGGGAGGTTATAGGTTGGGGCCACCACACCATTACCTCCCATGAGAGGTTATGGTGGTGGGTCCCGCCCTCACATAACCTCCCTTTGGAGGATTTCTTTGGTGGGGACCACCCGGGGGTTGTAAACCCTTGGAACCCCCAATTAAGTGGATAAACCCTTGAGCTTCCCCCACGAATTAAATGTTCCAACCCTCACAATTAATTAGTTGAACTCTTTCATTTAATTAATTGACACCTTTTGAATTCTTTTGAATTCATGCCAACAATTAAATAATAGACAAAGTTATTATTTCATTTTGGTTGGCATCTATTCATTTGGGGAGCTTTGGAAGAACTTGGATGACCCTTGCAGAAATAAATTCCAACAAATAATGACGGACATCTTCCTCAATCTTCAACCGTGCCAAAAGAGAAGGGGTCAACTGCGAGGAACGCCGTCTTCGACTTCGTCACCTCCGAACACTTATCCGCCAATGATGGATATCATCTTCCTCTTCCAACATTAACGAATCGACACTGCCTTTCCGCAACTTCATCAATGATCATCGTCATACGAGGTCGGGGTTTGAGTTGAATTTGTTCCAATTCTACGTCGTTCAATTTATCGATTGAGATTTTTCGATTGATATCTATATAATGTGGAGGGATCGGACCAAATGAACATGGCCTGCGCGGATGAGAAGGGGGTCATGGCCAAGTCGGGCCGCGTTAGAAGGGCGCGGTAGAGTCGTTCTGTATGGAAGAGGAGAGTTGCGGCCAGGGCGGGCCACGGTAGAGGGGTGTGGCGCCATCGCGCTGCGCCGGTGGTGCAGAACCGCGGCAAGGGAGGGCCGCGGCGGAGGTGGCGCAGCATCGTCGCACCATGTGTTGGAGGTGACCGCGGCCAGGGCGGGCCACGGTAGAGGCTAAGGGGCGGTCGGCATCGGGTTGGCCGCCAGTGGTGCGGAACTGGCTAGCCGCTCAGCCAACCGGACAAGGCAGGACCCTCCTGGGTCCTATGGCTTTCGAACAGATGCTTAGTTCCGGTTCCATTTGATAAGCAGGGTGGCACGACACCCCCCCCCCAACATGTGGCTCAGCGGGCCACGCGGGTCGGCCCGCCGGTCGGGCCACACGGGTCGACATCCCGTCGGGCTGCCCTCAGGCAGGGCCGCCCTTGGTTCGGGCCTCCCTCAGGTCAAGACGTGCCCTCAGGCCGGGCCTCCCACTCGGGCAGCGTCGTGCCCTCAGGCCGTGCTACCCCCCGGACATGTTCGGACCTGCGGACCGGGTCGAACTCCGGATCCTATCCCGGGTTGGGTCGGTTCAGTACGCCTGGGTCGAACCGGACCTGGACCCGCTTTGGCATGTTTTCACCTTTTCGCCCATATCGTGGGCAACGAGTGTCCGATCGACGAACTGTATGCGGAAACTAAAATCTTAGAGCAAGAAAGTTCTTTTGGAATACCCCAAATGAGGTTTGGACATAGTTGGGTTACGGTTGGGTTGGTTTGAACCTAAAAACCAATCGGTCCCCTAGAATGGAAATGCCAATAACTCACGGACCGGGCGTCCTATTGACACACCGTCTATTACATTGAGACCCCTATGACAATGGAGATATTTGAGATACTTCTACTTGGGACTTCGTGAAAGTTGGAGTATCGACCAGTAGCTCATGGAGCGTATCCTCCTGGAGACGAGCGAGCGGAGTACAGAGACCTAGTAGCAGGCTGAGAGCTGACGACTGCTGCCCTTTCAACTCAGAGGGTTTCGACTAGCCCAGTGGGAATCTCCTATGTGTGACGTGGTATACCCATAGTGGGGAGAGCCTCTGTGTGACTCATTATACCCATGGTACTCGATAGGAGATGTACCTCTATAGGGTAAAAGGGGGGAGCGCCTCTGTGTGATGTGGGAGACCCATAGTGGGGAGCGCCTCTGTGTGACGCAGCAGACCCACGATACTCGATAGGAGGAGTACCGCAATAGTCTAGGATAGTGGGAAGCACCTCTGTGTGATGCGGCAGGCCCACAGTACTCTTTAGAGGAAGAGTACACCACCAGTATAGGTTTAGACAGTTTGACTGGGAGTGTTACATGTTACCACCCCTAGAACAAAATACTGGTTTTGAGCTAAGTCAATGACATTAGTGATTTCCTCATGATTGAGATGGGTTACTAGATAACTTAGGTATATGTATGGGCATATACCTATGTAATGGTTATCCATTGATTTCATACTTTGCGGTTTATCCTTGTTTGATTTTGTGAGACCATGAGGGTCTCAGGGTCCCTACTGAGTATCATTATACTCACCC
This sequence comes from Viscum album, assembly GCA_963277665.1. Taxonomy (NCBI): domain Eukaryota; kingdom Viridiplantae; phylum Streptophyta; class Magnoliopsida; order Santalales; family Viscaceae; genus Viscum; species Viscum album. The sequence continues at coordinate 652,012,261 of OY728133.1, read as the reverse complement.
CTGCATGGGATATGCCCATACCTCATTGAGTTGGTTGCAGACGATGGAAAACGCTGACTGAGGCAGAAAGTAGCATGAATGGACGGTACCTGGAGGTGCACCACTCGGAGTGATGGTGCACGGAGCAGACGGATGGACGTGGAGTACTGAGGAGTCCATCTTAACCTACCCTTATGGTAGGAACCTAAGAGGACGACCTAGTAGCTACTTTACTTGCTTTTAGTTGTACTTGTTTTCAGTTGTACATGTTCTTTAATGTTGGGCTTGTATTTCCCACCCCTTTTACTTTCTAGCACTTATTCATTATACAGTATTGCTTAGTGTTTTGCTTCTAGTTGTGTACTCTGATTGTGTGTGTTTACTTTCTATAAAGGAAATTCCTTCCCAGCATAGCGATTTACACCTTTGGTTTTTGTCCCCAGCCCCCGGACTATGGAAGGTGGGCTTGGGGCAATCACGGCAAGGGCCCCGAGGACGGGTCGTGACAAATTGGTATCAGAGGAGTCAGCTCTACCATAGAAATTCAGACTCTAATCATTCTTTTCTGTGAAGAAATAGTGTTAAGGGTACTGAGTGTGGTTTTCAATTCATGGAGTCCAGTGCTAGTGCGGGCGGCTGACGTATCCATACACCAGGACCCTGACTATAGATTTCTGACATAGTTCATGAAAACACTGATTGCGTGCGTTCCATTAAAAATTTCCTTAAGTTAACTCAACCAGGTCAGCTCCCCAGGTATAATATTTTGAGCGTGTTGCATTTGTTTCTTTTAAGATGCCTCCCCACAGAGCCCCAAGAGTCGTACGCTCTGACAGACCACCGAGCGATGATGCCTCGGTATAGGGCCCTTTACCAGCAGTGGCACCAGAGTTACCACTTCCCGTTGGGCCACTGATTCCATCAGCCTCAGCAGTAGATGATGCACACCACTTGAGCACGTTTCATGAGTTCCAGCTCTAGAGGACACTGAGGTTCTAGGGAGATACGGACCCACAGGTGGATATGGATTGGCTAGAGGCTATGGTTAGAGTCTTTAGGCTAGTAGGGACACCAGAAGACCTCATGGTGATCCTTGCTGCGAGCCTCCTTCAGGAAACAACAGGAAGATGGTGGAGCCTAATTCTCCAGGTGCACGATGAGACGGCACTACTCTGGACAAACTTCAAGAGCCTGTTCCAGGCAAAGTTTGTTCCAGGGACTCTACGGGTGGTGTGGATACAGGATCTACTTCATCTGCAGTAGGGCATCATGACAGTAGCACAGTACTCAGTGAGGTTCACTAGCCTCTTGCACTACTCCACGGATATGGTACGTGACCCATTCTTTAGGGCTCAGACCTTCGAGCAGGGACTTAGCTGAGAGATCAGGTCATCGATGATCTCCCTTATCTTCCTGACGCAGGTGGGGGTGTTATAGGGAGCCCTCCTAGTAGAGAGTTTCCTGCTTGATCAGTCACCCGCAGCGAGACCCACTACTAGTCAACATGTAGTGGAGTCTTTTGCAGTTGGAAGTAGATAGATGATGCAGAGGTCCAAGAGGACTAGACCCACAAGTGGACAACCGTAGGACTTAGTATCTGTTGTGTGGCGCACCCGAGGCAGCGAATTACCTACCAAGAGTATGCAGTGTTACTCATGTTGCAAGCAGGGCCACATGGCTTGTAACTGTCCGACCTGTCGTTCAGATTATCATCTGACAGTTGAGGGACCTCCCAGGCAGAGGCAGAGGTTCGATCAAGGTGGTCCGCAGGGCGTAGGCGGACATGGAAGAGGAGCTGGTCGAGTAGCTGGTGATGGACAACATTACGAGGTGATACCTCCACCACCACCAGGAGGTCCACCCCGTCTATAGGGAGCAGGTGGACAAGGGAGAGCTCAGCTGCAAGAAGTTGAGGCCTACGACCACGACACTCTGGAGATTATTCGAGGTACTATCTATGTCTACTCCACCTTATCTGTAGTTCTTATAGACACAGGTGCCAGTCACTCTTTCATTTCCACTTCCCTCATTCGAAGCTCAGAGATTTCAATGGATCAGTTGGCTTAATCCATACGTCTAGAGACTTTCATTGGAGAAGACATGATTATTATGCACTGGTTCCAGCATTCTGAGCTTACTCTAGGAGGCGAGAGCTTCGGCTAGGATCTCCTCATAGTGGCATCAATGCCTTATGACATCATCTTGGGTATGGACTTATTATCTACAGTCCATGCCCAGATCAACTATATTAGGCAAAAAGTGTGGTGTGTCTGCACGGATGGGACCAAGTTCACCTTCACCGGAATGAAGGGAGCCTTTTCATCCCAGGATAGACTTACTCAAAGGAGGGTGCAGTCGATCACTCACCAGTTTTCTTGCATTACCCTCGGAGTAGTTGATGTGGAGAGTCTAACTTATCCTATTGTGGTGGATCAATATGCGGATGTTTTCCATGAAGATGTTCCAGGACTACCTCCTCACAGATATGCGGACTTCTACATTGACTTATACCCCGGGACGGTAGAGATATCTACTCCAGCATATCGGATGGCTCCCGCTGAGCTTTGTGAGATGCGGGTACAGCTGAAGGACTTACTGGTGAATGGATTCATCCAGCCAAGTGCTTCTCCCTGGGTAGCCCCTATTCTTTTCACCAAGAAGGTGGATGGGAGTTTGAGGCATTGTGTTGACTACCATCACTGGAACCAGGTTACCGTAAGGAATAAGTACCCACTCCAAAGGACTGATGACCTCGTTGATCAGCTCAAGGGAGCACGATGGTTCTCAAAGATAGACCTCAGATCATGTTATCACCAGCTCAGAGTTCTATATGAGGATTTGCAGAAGATGACCTTCATATGTTTGTATGACCACTATGATTTCTTGGTTATTACCTTTGGCGTAACCAACACTCTATTAGTGTTCATGTGTCTCATGAATAAGATCTTCCAGCCTTACCTCGATCGTTTTGTCGTAGTCTTCATCAATGACATTCTGATCTACTCAACTACTGAGGAGGAGCATGCCAACAATTTGAAGGTAATGCTGGACACACTCTGAGAGCACTAGATTTTTGGTAAGCTCTTGAAGTGCCAGTTTTGGATTCGGGAGGTTCACTTCTTGGGACACGTCATCTCGGAGGATGGAGTTGTAGTAGATCCAGTGAAGATTGAGGCGGTACTTTCTTCGGAGCCACCCATGAGTGTGAAGGAGGTACAAAGTTTCCTAGGTTTGGATGGATACTATCAGAGGTTCATTCCATACTTCTCTAGAGTTTTATAACCACTATCATCCTTGACGAAGAATGGGAAACCCTTCGTCTGATCGGAGAGATTCCAGCAGAGCTTTCAGGAGCTGAGGCAAAGGTTGACTAGTGCCCCTATCTTGAGACTTCTAGAGGAAGGCATAGGGTTCGTAGTCTACTACGATGCATCAAGGACCGGACTTGGGTGTGTCCTAATGCAGGAGCGATCAGTGATCGTGTATGGTTCTTGGAAGTTGAGACAGCATGAGCAGAACTACGCTACCCATGACCTGGAGTTAGTAGTAGTGGTCTTCACCTTGAAGATGTGGCGGCACTTTCTGATGGGCGAACGTTTTACCATGTACTCTGATCACAAGAGTCACAGGTATATATTCTCTCAAAAGGACATGAACCTGACATAGTGTCGTTGGATTGAGTTCCTTCAGGACTATGACTTTGAGATAGTCTATAGTCCTTGGAAGGGGAACGTTGTTAGGGATGGGCTCAGCATGAGGACTAGTATACAGATGCTAGTAGTGGCGACAGAGCAGCTGGCTGCCTTGTAGATATCTTTTGTGTATTGGGATGGAGCAGCCTATCTATAGTCTCTTACAGTCACACCTCCACTTCTTCAGCGAATTAGGGACACCCAACATGGGGACACTGAATGTGAGACACGATGTGCTCAGATATCCACAGGGCAGGCACCTGATGGATTTTCTGAAGGTAGGGAGCACGTCATTATTTTCAGAGGGCGTACCTTGGTACCCGTTTCACTTAAGGAATACATGTTGAGGGATTTCCACACTTTCCCTCTAGAGATACATCCAGAAGTGGCAAAGATGTACCAGGACCTTCGATGACAGCATTGGTGGCCAGGTATGAAGAAGGAATTAGCAGTGTTTGTCTCACGGTGCCTCACTTGTCAGCAAGTTAAGGCAGAGCACCAGGTACCAGCAGGCCTGGTTCAGCCTTTGGATGTCCCAGAGTGGATGTGGGATGGGAAATCCAAAGACTTCATGATGGGTCTTCCACGTACATCCAGGAGTCATGACTCGATATGGGTGATCGTTGACTGACTCACCAAGTCGGCCCACTTCCTACTGATCATAGAGCAGGGCTCAATAGAGATCTTGGGACGCCTCTATATGCATGAGATTGTGCGTTTTCATGGAGTACCTTCTTCTATTGTCTCTGACTGTGATGCACGGTTTACTTCTCTTCTATGGAAGGGGTTGCAGGAAGCTTTCGGGACACAACTTCGCTTGAGCACTGCTTTCCATCCTCAGAAAGATGGTCAGACTGAGCGGACCATCCAGACCCTCAAGGACATGCTCAGCGCATGTGTTCTTGACTTTGGTCACAGCTGGGAGGATCACTTGCCTTTGGTGGAGTTTTCCTACAATAGCAGCTATCACTCTACCATCGGTATGGCGCCTTTTGAGGACTTTTATGTTTGGCCTTTTAGATTGCCACTGTGTTGGACATACCCAGGGGAGTCAGCACTAGTGGGACCAGAGATCGTACGCGCTACCACAGAGAAGGTGCAGATCATCTAGGAGTGGATGAAGACTGCACAGAGCTGACAGAAGTCATATGCTGACACAAGGCGGAGACCTTTGGAGTTCGAGGATGGCAGCCACGTCTTTCTACGGGTCTCACCTTGACGAGGTCTACAGAGATTTAGCCGAGGCGGAAAGTTATCTCTGCGGTTCATCGGACCTTTCTAGGTCCTCAGTAGAGTAGCCAGGCCACACGGGCTAGCCAGCCAGTCCACGCGGGTTGGCCAGCCCGCCGGGCCATGCGGGCTGCCAGCCATCCGGGCCACACGGACCTCCAGCCAACTAGGCCACGTGGGCCGCCAGCCCGCCGCGCTTCCCTTAGGCCAGGCCCCCATCGGGTCGGGCCGCCCCCCTCGGGTCGGGTCATGCCCTCAGGCCGGCATTCCCCCTCATACTGGGTCGGACCCACAGATTGGGTCAAACTACGGATCCGAACCCAGGTTGGGCCGCGTCAGTTCGACTGGGTCGGACCAGACCCGGACACGCTTTGGCTTGTTTTCACCTTTTCTCCTATATCTTGGGATACGAGTTTCTGATCGACGAACCTTCTACGGTTATGGAAATATTAGAGAAATACGGTTCTTTTGGAATACCCAACTTGAGATTTGGAGACAGTTAAGTTACGGTCGAGTTGGTTTGAACCAAAAAACCAATCGGGCCCCTCGAACGAAAATGTCAATAACTCACAGACCAGGCGTCCGATTGACATGTCGTCTGTTGTGTTGAGACCCCTATGATGAGGCGGATCTTTGAGATACTTCTACATGGGACTTCGTGTAATTTGTAGTATCGACCAGTAGCTCATGGAGAGGATCCTCTTGGAGATGAGTGAGTGGAGTACAAAGACCTTGTAGTAGGCTGAGACCTGAAGACTGATGACCTTTCGAATCAGAGTGTTTCAACAAGCCCATTGGGAAGCGCCTCTGTGTGACGTGGCAGACCCACAGTGGGAAGCACCTCTATGTTATACAGCAGACCCATGGTACTCGATATGAAGAGTACCTTAGCAGGCTATGAGGGGGAGCGCCTCTACGTGATGCGGCAGACCCATAGTGGGGAGCACCTCTGTGTGATGCAGCAGACCCACGGTACTCGACATGAGGAGTACTACAGCAGTCCAGGATAGTGGGAAGCACCTCTATGTGACGCGGCAGGCCCACAACACTGTTTAGAGGAAGAGTACACCACCATCCAAGGTTTCGACAGTTTGACTGGGAGTGTTACATGTTACCACCCCTATAACAAAATATTGGTTTTGAGCTGAGTCAATGACATTAGTGATTTCTTCATGATTGAGATGGGTTACAAGATTACTTAGGTATATATATGGGCATATACCTAAGTAATGGTTATTCATTGATTTCATACTTTGTGGTTTATCCTTGTTGGATTTTGTGAGACCATGAGGGTCTCAGGGTCCCTACTAAGTATCGTTATACTCACCCCTGCAGGGCTATGCCCACACCTCATTGTCTTGGTTGCAGACGATGGACAATGCTGACTGAGGCAGAGAGTAGCAGCACTAGACGGTACCTGGAGTTGCACCACTCGGAGTGACAATGCACAGAGCGAACGGATGGATGTGGAGTGCTGAGGAGGCCATATGTACCTACCCTTCAGGTAAGAACCCCGGAGGACGACACAATAGTTTCTTTACTTGCTTTCAGTTGAACTTGTTTTCAGTTGTACCTGTACTTTACTGTTGGGATTGTATTTCTAGCCCCTTTTACTTTCCAGCACTTCTTATGTATACAGTATTACTTAGTGTTTTTCTTCTAGTTGTGTAATCTAATTTTGTCCGTTTACTTTCTATAAAGGAAATTCCTTCCCAGCTTGGGGATTTACACCTTTGGTGCTAGTCTCCAGCCCTTGGCCTATGGAGGGCGGGCTTGGGGTAGTCACAACATGGTCCCCGAGGACAGGTTGTGACAAATATAGACCTAAGATAGTGTCCATAAATATTATGATAGCCTCAAATCATAACATACTAATCTATATCATTGTCTAAAACAATAGTTGATACCAATTGTAAAAGACTAGAACATGCACTCCCAGATTCAATGTGAAATTTAACACATTAAATTTCCATCATTGATGTCGATATGGGTTACCAATTATTTAAATCAAACCATTCAACATCCAAAGGAAAATTTTGATCACTTTCATCATATATGGCCTATAAGGTTTAATGTTTTATAGAATTACGACCAACCCCAACATAAATAATTAACTTGACTATAAATGGGAATTTTTCCCACTAATCAATGATTTATATTTTATATTATAAAAGTATGATTATCCATATGAAATGAATTGTATATATAAAATATTCAACCTCTTTCATTATAACCTGAAAATTGTATCATTATAAGGGTTATCTAAAATTCATAGTAAGGTAAAATGTAAGTAATAACAAATAAATTTCATCAGTGATAATTAGAAGAGAATATGAGAATGATCAAACATTCAATGTGCATGAGTATACAAAAATAATATTCATACCCATAAATACCTTGAAAATAAAAATTGATAGCATGGAATAATTATTGAACAAATAAAATAGTCATAAAATCAATAAACATGATCCATGTGATAATAGTCATGATCAACTAAAACATCATAAACCCATAGAATGTGTAAAAACAATGTGTGGGTGTCTTGGAAAATCATCTCATGGAACCCCTAAAACCCCATACAGATTATAATAACCACACACCTCACATCCAATATAATTCTCCATATAACGCAATCAATAACCAATGCATTTGGGATCTAACTGGGTTTATCTATTATATAGGCTACAAGTGGCTCACTCGGTGCTATCTAGGTCACCCCATCATACAAGCTCTAATTGGATCTCTTGGTGCTATCTAGGCCACCACATCATATAAGATATAATGGGATCAAATGATGATATCTTTTCCACCCCATCATACATGTTTTAAAGGGATTACCCGATAGTATCTTGGCCATGACATCCTCAATAATGTACAAGAACAAAAACATAAATAAAGTACAAAGTGATTTCATTATAAAACACATAAAAAAATAATTACTCTTTCATAAATGGATTAACCCATTTAATGGAAATGAGTTTCATGTAAATATCTCTAAAATATTATTAGCTCGTGGAAATGAAACTAATTATATAAAAATATCTTTGAAACATTATAACCCTTTGAAATAGAAATGTGTTTCTTAATAATATATTTAAAATAATCTTAATCCATCGAGAAAATAAAGTGGTTGGTATCAATAACCAGTAACAACACTGAAGGATAAGTAACAATAAAGGTTTTCAATATTGATTAATGGAATTACCACTAAAAGATCAATAAAAATATTAATGAGGAAAGTATCCTTTTAAAATTTGAAAATCAATTTTAAAACATAAAAAATTAAGAAAACACTTTCCATTTAAAATAACTTATAAAAACTAGGAATTTCAAGAATTTTTATAAATACATTTTGTAATAATAACCCTGTAAACATTCAAAGGAATCTTTCTAGAAATAATGATCATGTCGGTGGGTACTTTTGTACATGCCATAATGAATATTCCTTTTTACTGATAAAAAGGTTTGAAAAGTGCCTTGATTGGAAAGAATTAATAATATTCCTTTGATAAAAATTAAATAACAAATCGGATAAAAATTTATTTAATAAATCATTTTAAAAAACACTAATTCATTTTCACTTTTTTGAAAACGTTATTTTGGATGAAAACATATATCTTAATGAAGATGGAAATGTAGTCGGATATTCATAAAAATATATTATCAAAAATTTTGACGAAGTGTTAAAAAAATTACAATAACTTTAAATTATCTTGAAAAAATATATCAGAATATAATTCATGATAATTATATGATTTCAATAATAGAAACTCAATCAAACACAATCCCGGTAAACAATGAAATTTTATCATATGACTCTAAAAATTTCTGTAACATTGAATCGTTATCCCCATGAATGAATAAATTTAAATGTGTCTTATAATATCATTAAAATAAGGATATTCACATTTAATAATTCAAAGGGGATTTATATACACATCATAACATTATAGGGTTCTATAACATAGAAAATAACTCAAATAATTAAAATTGTGACAATAATACCTTACCATTTTGGTAACATTGAAACCATAAACCCCATAAAATAGGGATCCTAAAATTGATATATTAATCACAATAAATTTATTTATATTAATAACAGAATACATTCATGAGTACTATATATAAAAAATAATAAAAATATGTGGTGAATATTCCACATATCTCACAGAAATAAAAGAGAACCATGAAAAAACACTTACCATAAGTATGAATTGTCACGTGGAATATTAACATCCTAAAAAATAAAAATAAGTTAATTATTTACATTCTTGAAAAATATTTCCAGGTTCATTATTACTTTTATTTTACTTATTAACATGTTATATACAATTATTTAACCCATTAGTTTTACATCAAATATTTTCACCATTTTCATCATGTCTGACAAAAATGACTTAGGTGGGTTAACTAGGTTTGAAGAGGTAATTATTTAAAAATATTTGGTATAAACATCATGAAATAATAATCATATTTATACAAAATTATACTTTTTAAACCATTAATTAGTAATGGTTATGACAAATGAACTAACATTATGATCATGGAGATTGCAGGTCATACATAAACATGACTAACATTTCCATTTATAAATAAACATTATGGGAAGAAGTTTAGTAAAATTAATCTATAAAATATGATAATAATATCCAAAATAACAATTTTTTTAATTATATATATTTATATATATCGTTATCGTTATGTGAAGATAGAAAAAGTAATAGCATCGCTTCGAGGAGGCTACAGTCCACATATCCACGAATGATGATATCATTTTTCTGGTGAGTTAAAAGGTAAAATAGAAAATGACATATTATATTAGTATAATGATAAATATTTCATGAATATAAAAATATTTCATTTATATGCCATATATTAATTATTTTTACACTTATTACCTTCCATTATTATGTTAGTGAAAATTGAATCACATAACTTCGCAAGGTAGTTATCCACCATACACATGAGAAACATTATCATATCCCTTATGGTATGGGAAAAAAGTACTATATTATATAATGAATAATGTGTTATAATATATTATAAATAAAATATATAATATTTTTATCCATCATCATACCCATCTGTGGGAGGTGGTAAGGGAAAATGGGTGACATCGTTTCACAATGATGTATAAAACCATACACACAAATGATGAGTTCGTAACCCATTTGATGGATTTTTGTGTGTTCTTAGTTCATACAAAAAAAATAGTAACATATAAGTACAAGTAATACACTATGTATATTATATTATCTCGAGATAAGAAGAATTGAAGGATGTAGTGAAATAAATAAAATTAATATGATCGTTGAATAACATTATATTTTCTAAGGGTATCTTACTTATATTGTAACTAAATCCTTGAAAGGTTGTATTTATGCCCATACTAAGAATTTTAGGATGAGTTTAGCGGAGTTTAGATGTGATTTGGTCATGTTTTGGATGTGAAAAAAGGAATTTCTGATGTTAAAAAAGTGAGGGGATGTGGATCCATTTTATAGTTGAGGAGGAGAGACATTATTGAAAATATAAAATATATTTACCATTTGAAGCAAAATAATAACAAAATTTTAACCCAATTTTTTTTTTTTAGGATAATATGGTCGATAAACACATCCAAAACATAATAAAACACATGTTTTATGCATTTTTTCCCTTAACTCCTAAGTATCAATATTTATTTAATTTTCAATTTTCATTGTGGTAACTAGTTTTCCAATTAACATATTTTTCCATTAAGAAAATATTAAATATTTACTTATTTGATTTTTTATACCCACTGATTCTAAATATGAAATATAATTTATCAAATAAAAATCATATATGTGTTGAAAATTAGTTTTATCATAGGCATAAGTAACATGAAAAAACATCATTTTAACCCTATCTATACTAAAAATGGTTTTTAATAATTATAGTCCATATATTCATCATAGAATAACATTTCGTCACTTAATGGAACCTATTTTATAATTAATAACATTTAATAATAACTTATACAATTATATAGATTTTAGTAATTTTAACTCATATAGTAAAATGTAATTTGTTATAAAATAATATTCATGTCAATTTATAAATTATTAATTAAATTTGAATTTAATATATATCATTAAAATAATTCAATTAAAATATTTTATTCTAAAACTTTTATAACATCATATATACATTAAGAAAAATAAGTTAAATAAATAACTCACTCAATTTACATTAATTTTATTTTTTTAGTATCAATTTTTTTAGTTAATTATTGACTAAATAATTATTTTGTTGGCATTTCAAAAGTAATAAAAGTAATCAATTCATCTCTAAAAATATTTTAATTATATAAAAAACCGATTTTTGTTTCAAATTAATATTTATATCCAATCTTATATTTTTTTAGTCATTATCCCTGGAATTATATAATTAATAAAGAAAAATGGTTTCTGTAATGTGCCGACCCCAGTTACCCAAAGTCGGTGCACTATTTTAATAAATTTGCATGATTACAAGAAATCTAGTGTCGAAGGACCAATCAGTTTTTCAGCCTTGGAAAATAGATTGCATAAATTAACATTACATTACAATTTCAAACATAAAACACAACATAGATAGTTCTTTGATAAATCCATTATTCCCTTTAGTTTCACCCTGCATATCAATCATAATACACATCTTGGAATCCTGTGAAAATAAAACATAAGAAAGGGGTGAGCTCAAATTCCTAGTAAGGGTAATTAATTTAGCAGAAGCTATAAACTTTTAAGGCAATATGTGTAATAAAAACAATAGCCTTTTAAATATAATCATGAACATAATATGGAAAATTAAATCCAATATTACCATATAAACATGTACATGGATATTATACTAGTCAAATAATCCCATCTAATAACTAATTTCATAATGAGAGAATGTATAATTCTGAATATTAAGTTCACTGTCATGGCCTTGTTCCAGGACCTAGGGTCTAACTGTAACTGGACCCCAACCCGTAGAGCATCTGTAACCATACTCCATCCCGGAGAGCCTCTGTAACTGGACCCCATCCCAAAGAGCCTCTGTTACCGGAATCCAACCCAGAGAGCCTCTGTAAATGGACTCCAGCCCGGAGAGCCTCTGTAACCGGACTCCAACCCATAGGTTCTGCTATAACCGGACACCAACCCGAAGGGATTACTTTTACCGATCCACAACCCAAAACATACAAGTCCAACACATTCATCTTAAGAAGAGGTTGAAATATAACATAAACATTCATATTAAAACTAGCATAAAAAATGTCAATACATTATCCATAAACCATGAATGGTATAAAAATAACACATCCATAGTCAAACATATCACAAAACCTTCAATACAATATGGAATATTTTTATTATAATAAATCAACTTTAAACAAGTTTAAAATCCATCAAATGATGTTGACATAGATGAAAATTATTTCTAAAACTCTTTGAGAGAGATATATCTTTTTCCTAAAAACATTTAAAAGTTACTAAATTTAAAAAAGAAGACAATTTAAGACATTTTTGAATCGAATTGTCCCATACAACTTTGAAACTTTTTAAAGGAATTAGCATTTTAACAACATTAATGTCTATATAAATAAATCCAAAGAAACCATTTTGAAAACATGGAAATTAATGAGAACAATTTAGAAGAATAAATATTTGAAACATTTAAAATAATGTTTTAGTAAAATAATCCCTTAAAAATAGTCCCTTTGAAAACACTTTTATGAAATAAGGACATGGATAATAAATATGTCCCAGTAGATACTTACGTAAAAACCACCTTGGATAACAAATAGATTGTGAAATTAACCCTTACCAATTTAGTAGCATACGAAACATACACCCCATGAAAGAAGTATCATATAATGAATATGTAAATACACATAAATTGAAGTGTATTACAAAGAATAAAATTATGTGAAGTACATACACCACACAAAGGTTAACAGTGGCAATATGGCATGAATCTCACGGGAATAAGGAGTGAGATGAAAACCCCTTACCTTGAACATTACATTAGTCGAGGGTACGTTTAACCTCCTGTATAAAGATCGTAGTATGTTATTAAATTATAAAAGAAACATATTAATATTTATAATATCATAAATGATAAATTTATGACTTTATACTACCCATTTAATAATAATTTCCTTGTTAAATTAAAATTTCAGGTAATAATCGCTTTCTTTATCGTATGTGTTTTAACTTGTTAATATTGATTGTATCACTTAGATCAAGATTTAAATAAATCCAGAATATAAAACACGATTTATATATGATATATATTTAGAGTAAACATATTTATAATAGGAATATATATGAAATGAAAAACACCGTTTATGGTGACGGTGGTCCGTACGTATGCATAAACGTTGTTTCCGTTTTCATATCGTATTGAAAGGAACTAAGTGAATAAGAAATATGTAAGAAAATATATATATATATATATATATTCAGTAGAATTATTATTTCATATATTACATACTTATTAGTAATATTTATTTTTATAATCGTTAATTAATGGTGAACGCGAAAATGAATCTCATTGCATCGTGGAGACGGTAATCCGTACGTACGCACGAGCGATAATATCATTTCATTAAAGGTGTGGAATTGGATGGTATATTAATTTTATATAGACATTATCATGTTATTTTCATTATTTATATACATATTAATCATCATTATATCCATCCCAATAGCATAGTGTTGAATAACAAATTACACCACGGCGTGGAGACGGTAAGTCGTACGTACGCACGCATGGTGGAATTATCATTCATAAGATGGATAGAATAATGAATATAGTTGTGCCATATTTATAATAACATCATAGTATATAGAAGATACTAGAGTTATTATTTTATAATGGAAACAACAAAGAAAGAGTAAGTTGAAGAATAAAAGAACTTGAAAGAGGGTGGTGAAATCATTACCTCTTCTTCGGGTTCTTCCTTTTGATTTGATCAAAAGGGATCCTTAGGTTGCCATTATGACCAACAGAAGTCCTCTAGGATGAAGGTATGATAGTTGGGAGGATATTTGGGTAGGTTTTGGCCGAGTCAAAAGGCTTTGAGGGTGTGAATTATAGTGAAGGGGTAGTGCCATTTTATAAGAGGGGTGAGGGGCACCTTAGAAAAAACATTAAATTTTATTTTATAATAAAATCCTTTTCAGTTAATAATGGCTCCAAAATGTATTATTTAATATCTGAGGTGGGGATGGGTATAGAACTACTCAAAGAATAGGTTTTAGATAGGTTTGGGTCACCATATTAACCTTAACATTTAGATTTAACTCTTAGTTAACTAGTTTGACATTTAACATGTCTCTTTGTATTTTTATATTATATTGTTAATAAACTTACTATAAAATGTCAATCGAACCCCAATTGGTTAATTAATGTCAAATATATTATTATATAAGTCTTTTGGCACAAACTTATATTTTTAGGACTATTATATCAATGAATAATACAATATTTGTTTTAAAAACTATTTTTGGACAATTTTGACACACTTTGGTATTTATTTGTTGAAAAAATAATCACAACATGATTACTTAAAAAAAATATTCAATCAATACTAACATTTCATATTCACCTAGAAAATTCGTGGATGTAATAAAAACTATGAAATTATATTTATTATAATATTTATAATACCATTCATTTGATTCTTTTATTAATAAGGTAATTTCTGTATCATCATTGTGACATTAATAAATTTAATTATTTAATATCTAAAAATTATAAATAAAATACCATAATGTAGGAAATATTTTATATTTCTAATGAATATTTATAGTAGAATTTATTTTATGTATAACCCTGTATTAAAAATGGTTTAGTTATTAAACATTGATTTTAACTCTTTTAACTCTTCTTTAAATAAAATAATAATAAATGTCTTAATCAAATACAAGTGGAACTAAAGGGTCATATTTTATTCATAAGGCTGTTTTTGGTTGAATTACACTTATCCAATATAATTAGGACATGTGTTATGGTAACAATAATATCATTTTTACCCTTAATTACCCTATTTACTTTTAACCGTGGAAAAATAAAAGTAAAAAGTTACTATTCAACAAAAAAAATATTTTTATATTACTGAACCACATTTTACTCCTTGATATTAACTATGTCTCTCAGATTTTTGAAATTCAACTCATAGAAGCGGTAAAATTAATTTTTATGTAAATTTGCAAATGCTCTTAGGAGGTGGGTAAAATACGGTAAAAAGTTTGATAAAATTTTTCTATATCTAAAATTATTATAAACTGACTCCAATTAATTAATTTTAATTTATATTTGTATTATGTATCTATTTTGACATAAAATAAATTTAAATAATTATTTAAATAAAAAGTCAGTTTTAACCAATAACTTAGTGTTTTTCACTATTCATCAAAAATTGATGTATCTCAGAAAAATACCTAAAATTAAGCCTAAGCTATATTTGATATTACGAATTCAAAAATGAATTATATTTTACCAATTTCAAAACATATAAGTTGCATTAATTAATTTAAAATTAATTCATGTTGTCAAAACCAAGAAGCGTATTTTTATAAAATAATAACTATCAAAAGATTGACACTTGTTTATGTCCAATTTCAATGTGAAATTTCATACAATGACCATCATTGGATAAAATGGTAAAAATATAATCTAATTATACTTCAAAATCATTAAAATGTAGAATTCAACACTATAAATTATTTTGATTTAAAAAGTTGTTTTTAGTTAAAATATAGTATTTTCACTATTCACCCAAATATGAAAGTTGTTAGAAAAACACAAAAAATTTATTGAAACTAAATTATTATGTCCCGATTCTAAATAAGAAGTTTATTTTGAAATATTGAATATATAAAAGTTTCACATATTAGATTTAAAATGGGTTCTCCATTAAAAGTCCGTAAAATTGCCTTTTTTGAAAAATACTTCTTTTATCTGAAAAAATGTATTTGTTCTTACATTATGTCTTATAAAATTATAATATGTATTATAAAATTATAAGGATTATATAAAGTTCAAAATTCAATTAATACTATTCATAACCTCTTTTGAAGGGCTAGTTTCGTAAGTTGTGGTGCACTTGAACTCAGTGTCGTGTGTAGTGCAAGTTATTGAATTACATTAAAGAAAATAACGTACTATGAAATATTGGGGTGTTACATTCTTCCCTCCTTCAATAAATTGAGTCCTCTCAATTTGAAATTTTTCTTCGAAAATAAACGGTTGAAAATAGAAAATACCTTTGTGGGAAAACCCACATCAGAAATTGGGTTAATAAAATTTAGTCTTAATAAGAGGGAAAAAATTATATATATATATATATATATATAATAGACAAGCAGAGTTTCATCCTTCAACTAATTCCTACAACAAACTCATCTTTCACTCCAAATGATTTCAAAATAAAATTCTATTTATCCGAATCGTATAAGGTTCCAAAAATAATAAATTTATAATTAATTTGTCAAACAATTTAAAATAAACCAAATTATACAAACTAGTACATCATGTAGTCCAGTCGTAGGTGATGCACCTTTGTCGCTCTTGAGTTGCGGGTTCAAGTCTCACGGCCATTTCGGACGTGGCTAGTTGTCACCCGACCTCTGGGTTGACCTTTTTATAACAATCCAAAAATAACCTTAACTATAATATCCAATTTCAAACTTAATCCATTCCAACCATTAGACTTATCCAAAATACTTATATCCAAACTCTCTGTCCAAAATTTATAAGGAAGTTAAACACAATGAAGATCCTTTTTGCTAGGTAATAAAATTTGAACGTCTCTATCATGTATTCTTTTAAAACACCACAACATCCTGAATTACCCTAAACCTTATTGATTTCATTCATGCTTCCTTATTCCTTATAGAATACTGGATATACTCCTATCCAAAAAAGTTTTAAACTCCAACAATGATGGAATATACAAATCATTAATCAGTTTCAAGGAAGTCAAGAATATTCGATATAATTTATCCAAATCAACCGTATCTAATTCCAAAATCACTACCTCATTATCAGGACCATATTAAGAATTAACTTTCCTTCAACCACGTGTTTTTTAAAAAGTGTAGCTTACTATTAAGTCACTTTTCTTAGAACCATATAATCTCAAATCATCATAAAAATAGTACTGTAGTATAATTATTATATACTCTATAATTCTTATAACATGTACATCATTAATAAAATACTCAATTGAGACAAAACTTTACTAACAACGTAATAAATCTAACCATTCCTCTTCATCTTTGGTAGTATTATAACATTATTATTATCCAATAGCAGCATTTGGGGTATACTCTGATGATTTGGACATTGATTCGTGTAGTGATCCAACTCCTTGCAGATTAAGCTTTATACACATGAAACCTTTTTCAAAACCTCGTAATCACGTACATGGTGTCCTTTTTCTCCACACTCATAACAAACTCTAATTCCCTTCAAGAATTTACCGAGGTGATTCTTTCCACAATTATCAAATATAGTAAAATCCTTCTTTCCCTTCTTCCCTTTATCCATATTTCTCTCTACCATCCTTTTATTCTCTGGATTCTCTTCAAACCCATAGGACTCAGAGAATTATTTACTTATCTTATTAACACATGATACTATTTCTTCATATGTTGAAAATACGTGGGATACTATTTCCCTTAAAAATGATGGCTTAATACTATGAAAGATATGATCCTTCTTACTCTTTCGATCATACGTATTGTTGGATTTCACCATTCCTTCTACAGGGCGCCATTTCTATACAATGTAATACACTATGTTAGTTTATGAATTGCAATGAATAATTCCAAACTTGTAAAATACCTAACAAAAATTCAACAGTTTATGGATATAATCCATAAAAATATTTTCTTTGAGGAGGTATATACTCGTAAATCCTTCATTATGATTTGTAAAGAAAATGTAAATTATCCTAAGCATATCCCCCGGGAGTGTCGTAACCAAGAGTGCAGTAAAGCCCGTTGTTGTGCACCAGTTCCTGTTTGAATCTATCTCAAAGTGGTGTTTACAGGTTTTACCCATAGGTACATATGTTCCAGAGCCGCCTCTACCCGGTCGTATCCAGTAAGGGGTGTATTTGCGTGGAAAACTCACAAAATCTTCACATTACCAAAATTCTAGAAATTTCTTCTATACTAATCCTCAAAGTCTATCTGAGGGTAATGTGCTCTAATCAGAGTTTATCTAAATCTAGTTTCCATGGTTATTTCTAAACTTCCTCTGATACCATCTGTAACGCCCCGACCCCAATTACTCAGAGCGAGTGCATTATTCTAATACATTGGCATGATTACAAGGAATCAAGTCCTGAAGGACCGATCAGTTTAGCAGCCTTGGAAAATAGATTACATACATTAACTTTACATTACCATTTCAAACATAAAAAATCATAGATAGTTCTTTGAGAAAGGCATTATTCCTTTTAGCTTAACCCTATATATCAATCATAATACACTTCTTAGAATCATGGGAAAATAAAACATAAGAAAGGGGTGAGCTCAAATGTCCAGTAAGTGTAATTAATTTAGAGGAAGCTATAAACTTTTAAGGAAGGATGTATAATAAAAACAATAGCCTTATAAATATAATATTTAACATAATATGGAAATATAAATAAAAAATTACCATATAAACATGCACATTGATATTCTACTAGTTGAATAATCACATGTAATAACTAATTTCATAATGAGGGAATGTATAATGCAGAAGATTAATTTCTGTGTCACGATATTGTGCCAGGACCTATGGGATAACTGTAACCGGACCCCAACCCATAGAGCCTCTGTAACCGGACTCCATCATGGAGAGCCTCTGTATCCAGACTACAACCCGAAGATCCTTTGTAACCGGACTCCAACCTGGAGAGCCTCTGTAACCAGACTCCAACTCAGAGAACCTCTATAACCAGACTCCAACCCGGAGGGTCTGCCGTAACCAGACCCCAACCCGGAGGGCTTACTTTTACCAGTCCCCAACCAGAAACATACTAGTCCAACACATTCAACTTAATATGAGGTTGAAATATAACATAAACATTCAAATTAAAACTAGCATAGGAAATTTCAATACATTATCCATAAAACATGAATGGTATTAAAATAACACATCCATAGTCAAACATATCAAAAAACCTTCAATACAATACGGAATATTATTATTATAATCAATCAACATCAAACAAGTTTAAAAACCATCGAAGGATATTGACATAAATGAAGATGGTTTATAAAACTCTTTGAGAGAGATATATCTTTTTCATGAAAACATTTAAAAGTCACACAATTTAAAAAGTAATACATTTTAAGATAATTTTGAATCAAAGTGTCCCATTCCACTTTAAAACTTTTCAAAGGAATTAACATTTTAATAACATTCATGTCCAGATAAATAAATCCATAAAAACCATTTTGAAAGCATGGACATTAATGAGAACAATTTTGAAAAATAAATATTTAAAACATTTAAAAGGATGTTTTAGTAAAAAGTCCATTAAAAATAATCCCTTTGAAAACACTTTTATGAAACATGTACATGGATAATAAATATTTCCCAGTAGATACTTACGTAAAAACAACATCAGATAAGAAAGAGATTGTGAAATTAACACTTACCAATTTGGTAACTTACGAAACATACACCCCATGAAATAAGTATCGTACAATTAATATGTAGATACACATAAATTAAAGTGTATTACACAAAGAATACAATTATGGGTAGTACATACACCACACAAAAGGTAATAGTGGCAATATGGCATGAATCTCATGGGAATAAGGAGTGAGATGAAACCCCCTTACATTCCACTTTCCTTTAGTCGAGGGTATGTTTAACCTCTTGTATGAAGATCATAGTATGTTATTAAATTATAAAAGAACCATAATAATATTTATGATATCATACATGATTCATTTATGACATTATACTACCCATTTATTAATAATTTCCATGTTAAATTAACATTTTGGGTAATAATCGCTTTCTTTATCGTTCGTGTTTTAACTTGTTACTCTGGATTGTATCCCTTAGATAAAAATTTAAATACATCCAAAATATAAAACATGATTTAAATATAATATATATTTAGAGTATAAATATGTATAATAGACATATATATGAAATGAAAAACACCGTTTATGGAGACGGTAGTCCATACATACACATAAACGCTGTTTCTTTTTTCATATCTTATTGAACGGAACTAAGTGAATAAGATATATGTAATTACATATTTATATATAAATATATAAATATTCAGTCGCATTATTAAATCAGATGTTTCTTACTTATTAGTAATATATATTTTTATAATCGTTGATGAATGGTGAACGTGGAAATGAATCTCATTGCGTCGTGGAGACAGTAATCCGTATGTACGCAAGAGCGACAACATCATTTCCTTAAAGGTGTAGAATTAGATGGTATATTAATTATATAGAGAAATTATCATGTTATTTTCATTATTTATATACATATTACTCATCATTATATCTATCCAAATAACATAGTGTGGAATGACAAATTACACCACGGCGTGGAGATGGTAAGTCGTACGTACGCACACATGGTGACATTATCATTCATAAGATGGATTGAATAATGAATATAGTTGTGAAATATTTATAATAAAATCATAGTATATATAAGATACTGGAGTTATTATTTTATAATGGAAAAAACAAAGAAATAGTAAGTGGAAGAATAAGAGAACTTGAAAGAGGGTGGTGAAATCATTACCTCTTCTTCGGGTGCTTCCTTTTGATTTGATCAAAATGGTTCCTTAGGTTGTCTTTCTGACCAAAGTAAGTCCTCTAGGATGAATATAGGATAGTTGGTAGGATATTTGATCAGGTTTTGTCCGATACAAAAGGATTTTAAGGTATGAATTACAGTGAAGGGGGAGTTCCCTTTTATAAGAGTGGTGAGGTCACCTTAGAAAAAACATAAAATATTAGTTTATAATAAACTCATTTTCGGTTTATAATGGCTCAAAAATGTATTATTTAAAGTATAATGTGGGAATGGGTATAACAATACTCAACCAATAGGTTTTAGATAGGTTTGGGTCACCATATTAACCTTAACTTTTAGATTTAACTCTTTGTTAAATAGTTTTACATTTACCATGTCTCTTTGTATTTTTATATTATATGGTTAATAAACTTACTATAAAATAAAAATAAAACCCAAATTGTTTTACTAATATCATATATAATATTATAAAAATATTTTGGACGAAACTTATATTTTTAGGACTATTATATCAATTAATAATAAAATATTTGTTTTAAAAACTATTTTAGGTAAATTTTGACACTCTTTGGTATTTGTTTTTTGATAAAATAATAAAAGCATGATTACTTCAAAAAAAAGATATTGAATCAATAATAATATTTCATATTCACCTAGAAAATTTTTGGATGTCATAAAAACTTTTAAATTATATTTATTTTAATATTTATAATACCATTTATTTGATTCTTTCATTAATAAGGAAATTACTGCATCATCATTGTGTCATTGATAAATTTAATTACTTAATCTCTAAAAATTATAAATAAAATACCATTATATAGGAAATCGTTTTATATTTCTAATTAAAATTTATAGTAGAATTTATCTTATGTATAACCCTCTATTAAAAATGGGTTAGTTATTAAACATTGATTTTAACTCTTTTAACTCTTCTTTAAATAAAATAATAATAAATGTCTTAATCTAATCCAAGTGTACCTAAAGGGTCATCTTTTATTAATAAGGTTTTTTTGGTCGAATTACACTTATCCAATATAATTAGTACATTTTTTAGGGTAATAACAATATCATTTTTACCCTTAATAGCTTTATTTACTTTTAACCGTGGTAAATAAAAGTAAAAAGTTACTATTCACCAAATATTTTTTTATCTTATTGAAAGAAATTATACTCCATTATATTGACCATGTCTCTTTTATTTTCTAGATTCAACTCAATGAATTGGTAAAATTATGTTGCATGTAAATTTGCAAATGCTCTTATGAGGTGGGTAAAAGACGGTAAAAAGTTCAATAAAAGATTTATATATCTACAATTATTATAAATTGAGTCCAATGAATTGAATTGAATTTATATAGGTATTATCTATCTATTTTGACCTAAAATAAATTTAAATAAAATAAATAATTATTTAAATAAAAAGTCGGTTTTAACCAATAACTCAGTGTCTTTCACAATTCATCAAACTTTGATGTTTCTCAGAAAAATACCCAAAATTCAGCCTAAGATATATTTGATATTCCAAATTCAAAAATGAATTCTGTTTTACCAATTTCAAAACATATAAGTTGAATTAACTAATTTAAATTTAATTCCCCTTGTCAAAGCCAAGAAGCGTATTTTTATGAAATAATAACTATCAAAATATTGACACTTATTTATGTCTAATTTCAATGTGAAATTATTTACAATGACCATCACTGGATTAAATGGTAAAAATAAAATCTAATTATACATCCAAATCATTAACATTATAATTAAACATTATAAATTATTTTGATTAAAAAATTTGTTTTTAGTTAAAATATAGTATTTTCACTATTCATCCAAATATAAAAGTTGTTAGAAAAACCCAAAAAAAATTATTGAAAATAAATTATTATGTCTTGATTCTAAAGAAGAATTTTATTTTTTCAAATTGAATATATAAAAGTGTAAATATTTGATTTAAAAAGGTTTCTCCATTAAAAGGCGGTAAAATTGCATTTTTTGAAAAATACTTATTTTATCTGAAAAAATGTATTTGTTCTTAAATTATGTCTAAGAAACTTATAATATGTATTATATAATTATAAGGATTATATAATGTTCAAAATTCAGTTAATATTATTCATAACTGCTTTTGAACGGATAGTTTGGTAAGTCCGGGTGCGCTTGAACTCAGTGTTGTGTGTAGTGCAAGTTATTGAATTACATTGAAGAAATAACATACTATAAAATCTTGGGGTGTTATAGTTTCTTTTGGAAATTTTATTTAGATTACTTGTTATATAAGTCAATTTCATAGAATAGTTTCCCAAAAAATAATGAAAATATCCCAAGGCCATATGGGTCTAAATAATTCCACAAATGGGTGTCGGAAGAGTCTCTATGTAATTTTCCCTCTTCTGTTTAATGTTTAATCCCTCACTCAATGAGTTTTTACCATAATCATTATAATTATTTTTATCTATTTTAAAAAAATATAATCGTTAAATATTATGTTGAACTTATTAGGGATTATAAATTATTATTATTCTTAATATTGAATTGATTTTTTCAAATTGAATAGATAGAACTGGTAGAATTTATTAGAATATTAATCCTGAAAATGTAATTAGAAAGCAGGTTTTCAAAATGAAATGGTTTAAATGTTTACAAATTTTTTATATCCAATTTAAATATGAAATTGAATCCAATTATCTAAATTGGATTATTATATTTTTTTAATATAACTAACTATTCATTAAAAAAATTAAATATAAATTAATCTTTTTGGAAAAAATTAAATGAAAACCCCATTCCTATTAAAATTCAATAGTCTTTAATATTAATCAAAAAATTGAAACACTAAAGAAAAATAAAAAAAATATTCCTATTATAATATTGGTATTAAAATTATAAAAATTATTATCCACTTCTAAAATAAATTTTGTACTTGTTTATAAATTTAATTATAATGGTTTTTAATGATAATTATAAAATATCATTTTCGAATAACACATATTTTTTGAGAATAAAACCCCTTTACTAAAATTTTATTGACTATTTACTAAAAATATTTTAATAATTTGTATTGATTAAGAAATATATATAGCTTTGTATTTATATTTTATAAGGTATTTAATACAATTTATACATGAAAATTTAATTTATAGGTTATAACGATAATATAAATCATGGATCATTTATGTTTGGTGTCAGGTGATTAATATGCTATAGAAAATAAATATATAGGGGTCTGATGTAAGTAAAGATAAAATATATGTTTAGTGTTGTTTATGAAATCGAATTTAATTTCATTTTTTTAAAATATTATGGCATTACATTTATGGTCTTCTCTACTTGATTCTTCTATTGTGGATGAAAAGTATTTCTAAGTAATAATTGAGATCCCAAATTTTTTTTGCAGAAATCTCAACACAATTTTAGTAAAAAAAGTATCTTAATCGAAGTTGATTATCCATGGTACACCATGGACATAAAAAACCTCATCAATGTATTTCTTTTCAAAAACATCTACTAATATCAACTCCTAGATCACTATAAAGTGGTTTTATTTCATCATTAGATCCACTATCGGCCAGATATCGTCATATCCTCAATGATCTCAAGGTAATAATGAGGTCCACTGATATGTCCTCCCAATTCCTCTTGGTAAAATTCAATGGATGAAAAAAATAAGTCAGAACACGGTCTTTATTTTTCAACTTCATGTGGACCATACATCAAGAATAAAACTCTACAAATCCATTCATCAACTTAGGACACCAAAATTGACAACTCAAATATCGGTAAAACTTTCTCATGTTATAATAAATTTATAAAGGTTTTATATGGAACTCGCAAAGAACTATCCTACACTTTTCTAGTGGAAAAATATTATCTTTGAAGAACACTCGGTATTTTCCATGATCAGAACACCTGTTATTGGTGTTACTAAAACTAACTCGGTCTCCTCAACCCCCCCCCCCCCCAGAATCCCCAAACCCAGGACTACTCCACCTATTTCACCAAAGACAACTACACTATTCTATATAATAGAAAACCATTACACAATCTTATTCAATATCTAGATGCATCATGAGGGTTTTTTTGCAACTCTTTTTGAATCTAATGATTTAGGATAAGAATCACTATGTGACTTTCTACTCAATAAATTAGCTAAAACATTTAACTTTCTAGGTGTATACAAAATCTAAAACTTTTTATCCTGTAAGAACTCTACCCACTGATACTAACAACATCAAAATTAATAAGGGGTGTATACATAACTCCATATCTTATGGTGGATAAAAATAAAAATAAATGATCAATAATGAGGTATTGTCACCGCAAATTCCATGAAAACACAACTGCCTCCAACTCATTATTGTGGATGGTGTAGTTACTATCGTGGAGAAATAACTATCTATAATCATAGTAAACAACCAGTGGTTGTAGAATTAAAACACAACCCAAAACAGGAAATGAAAAATCACATAAAATATCAAAATGAACTCCCTCTATTAGAAAATAATGGTTCGGTGTAATGAAAACCATCACTTTTAGGTACTCAAAATCATCATGACATTATTCAGTCCTTAATAATGAAATATCATTTTATGTCTATAATATTAGTGGTGTCACAAAATTAGATAGATCGACAATGAAACTATTTTATTATATTAACATAATAAGGAAACTCAACACCTATTCCACTATCATGGGGTATCCTTATAGAAAACTACCTATATGTTTAATGAATCAATGACCACTCACTACTTGGATACCACATTCCTTATGAAATGAATTCCACAATCCAAAAATTCACACACTGAGAACTTCACGAATAGTAGTTCTTGGAAAATAACTCATAAAAGGGAAAATTGATTATATTTATTTTCCTCCATGGACATGGAGTATAGAAAGATTTCATCGATGAAAACTACCATGGTCTTATATAGGAACTCTCTGAAAATTGTGTTCATCAACCCCCATGAACACTGATAGATAATTTATCACCCCAAACGACATTAAAATGACCACATAATTCCCATGATTAAAAATATAATGTAGTATTATTAATATTGACTTCCTTCAGATCCATCAAATTATATTTTAATAGTAAAATAATCGTTGAGAGGAAACTTTATTCCTTAAGAGGATCAAATAAATCATCACTCTATAGAAGTGGATAGTAGTTCTCCACTATCACTTGGTCCATGATATTTTAATGGATACAATTCATCAATCTACCATCATAATTCTTCAAAAACAGAATGGTGTCACCCCTAAGTTACACACTCGGTCTAAAAAACATCACTAAAACATATCATGAAGATATACTCATGGATATATCAACTCAAAGGGAACCATCCGATACAAAGGCATCAATATAGGAGACACACCTGGATGTAACTGGATCTGAAACTCAATATGGAATTGTGGGGTAAAAGTTACCACCTCATCTAAAAAGATATCAATTTACACTTCCACAACCCTATAAAACAGTGAATGTTGATGCTCTTAAGAGATTAGAAATAATACTTCCACCAAATAAGAAAATAATGGAACATTTATATGACCCATTAGAGGGTATTTATTACCAAAAAACACAACTAGATCTATATAAACCATCGTAGAAAACAACCATCCTTCTGAAGTACCCTATGATAGACGGCACCGAGTACATCTAATCCATAATGAGGATGATTTAATGTGGCTATATTAGAAATATTACGAAATATTTTCTATATTTGGGCTACCCCATCAATACCTCATAGTATGTATATACATGATACCAATAATATGGACCTCCTACTCACATAGTAAATTCTAAGGGAACTAGAAGCCTCTCCACCTAAATTCCCATAATATGGATTATGTTTAGTTATATAATGGAGTGCATCACTCCAGAATCAATCATGGCATGAACCTATATATAAAAAATCTAAGGGTTCCTAGAATGATATTGGTTTATAGTGAATTAAGAAATGATAATGCATGATGTTGACCATGAACTATCACTTGGCCTCTCTAACTATGTTAACGACCACCTCCATCGCCTCACTCTACTTTCTAATGGCATAGAGTGTCACGGGGTTGTACCCTCCAGACCACATATCCTCTCTACTGATCACAAACTGGATCTGTATGCTTTCAAAACCCCATGTTTTTCAGAATTATTTTTTTTCTAATAAATTTTATTTCTTTGATAGTTCTTGTAACATGAAACACCATTTTATTCTTGCTCCACACACAACAGTGGATTAACATACATTACAAAAAAAATTCAGTTTCAACAAAACCATCATATATTATTAATTTATTTATTTAAACGTGATAGTTATAAACTAGATGTTAAAAAAATGATAAAAAGAGAAATAAAAAAATTCAAATATAATTTACAATGCTTTTAAATAGGGAAAAGATATTAATGATAAAATATATAATATTTGAAAAGTATTTATATGTTTTGAAAATGCAATTTTATTTCAATATTCTTATTTTTATATGTTTTTATGGAAAATAGTAAAATTAATTTTTGACACTATTTTAAAATTAAATTGATGAAAAAACATTATTATTTAATTTATAATGTAAAAATTATCTTAGGTTGATTTTTCCATATTATCCCAAAAATCATTTTTTGATGACTAGTGACAAATACTAAATTTTAATTGAAAAATTCTTTTTTAAAATTCTTTTTAAATATAAACTTTATTTAATATTATTTTCAAATTTTAATTAATTCAATTATAAATATTTTAATATAATTTAGGTAATTGAAACCAATTTAACATTATTATATGATATAAATTGTTTGTAAACTTTTCAAATTTTCTTCTTCAAACCCCCAATTTCTCATCATGTTTGTGGGATTAATTTTTCTTTTTGAATGGAATATGCAAAAATAGATTCTATATTTTGTATAATAATAATTTTAAATTTCTAATAATTTTAGATTATTTTCTTACTAAAATGAAAAGTGAATTCATTAAAACTTAATTACTACTACCATGGTAAAAATAAATTTAATGTATGGTTAAACTAAAAATATAAAAGTTAAAATGTCCTAAAATAATATATTAATTTTATTTTATGAGTTTATTTAGACATTAGAAATCAATTTCTTTTAAATAGGACAATTTCATGAAAAATTACATTTAATATGACTTATATTTTATGTTTTGTAAAAAAAAACATTCTTTTCTTACTTTTAATATGTCTACATTTGGTATTGGGAAAACATGTGTTTTATTATAACCGTATCTTTTGAAAATAATTTTGTTTTTCAATGAAACAAATTTATTTTAATTTTTTGGGATGAAATAAATATTTTAAATTCATAAGAAGCACTGAAATAAAAATTATTTAGTTAATAAAAAAAATAAGATAAATGATACTAAGAATATTAAAAGTTATGTAAATAGAATTAATTATTATCTAAAAATAATTTAATAGATGAATATATCATTTTATGTTGGTTTTAACATAAAATGTTATAATTAATAACATTTTATTGACATTTTTTATTCTAATTTTTTCATAATTGGAATTAATTTTATATTATAACACATGATTTTCTATTAAATGATTTAAAATTACAAAAAATACTATCATTTTACAAGTGATTTTTAAATGTAAATATATATCAAATATGTTCCATTAATGTATGCAATTATCTTTTACAATGAAAATAATTACCCCTAAATTGTAAAAATTTTGTTGGTGTGTTTAAGGTTAAAGTAGTGTTTCTGCACGTTACATGTGTTTATGTTAAAATTCATTTCCGAAACACATAGGAATTATATTTTATAAATTAGTTATCATATATAGAATAACCGGGTACAAATTATTTCATAATTATCACTCTTATTTATCCTTAAGGGTACAATTACCCATATTAGAAAACATGTTACTTTAGTGAAAATCCTAATATGGTACAAATAGGGATCCTATAAGATAAGGAATGAAATGTTTAAAAATAATGTTTTATTAGGTGGAAGAGGTTTGTAACTACCGTATCAACCCAGAAAACTTTTAATTAACATATTTGAATCATCATGAGGTAGTATTGACCTCCCAATAGTGAATACTTTTGAGTACTTACAAAAATTACACTCCTACCTAACGATAAAAGGGAACTCACTCTTCCCACATATTAACACCTAAAAATCCATTTGGATTGATCATTATATACCAAAATCACATTCAAACATCCTTATATTCATATATTGGCCTTACTTTGGGCGTAATTATATCCTATTAAGGATTTAGCTTAAATCAAATGGGAATACCTAATGAATAGTTAATGTTCTTCTACGAGAACGTCTATTTTATTACCTCCCCCACCCCAAAAATTATTATTATTCAAATATTATATAAAAAATTAATTATATAACATATAATTAGTTTTTTATGTTTTATGTGTATTAACTATAACCTCACACACTGCCATCAAATGGGTTATGAAATCATCGTTTGTGTATACAACGGACTACAGCATCATGACCCTATGTCATTTAGTTTTCCTTTACTACCTTTAAATGATGGGAAAAACACTATATTGGTAATTTATATAGAATATATATGAATTTTATGATTTTATTAATATTATGGAAATATTATTTCACACAGTTCCTCAAACTCTTCATTTTTTTTGAATATGATAGCATCGTTTGTGTGTACGATGGACTACCACCTTACTAAGCGATGTGGTTCATTCAAGCTTTCTGTGAATGTATTAAAGATTATTTTAACAAACATATTTTATATATATGAAATTAAAATTCTAATGGAATAATATATATATATATATCATTTAAATCTATTCCGATCAATACAATAAGAGAATGGAAACAATGTTCTTGCACATGTACCAGCTACCGTCTCCATGAACAGTATATGTCAATTCCAACAACTAAATATTTTGGTTTTCTATAAATAAATATATAATGAATATATATGATATTTATATCATGGATTAAATTATATATATTATAAATCCAAGTTCGAAGTTATAGAACCAGAATGACTTGTCAAAACATATATGAAAAAACAAATATGTTATTACAAGAAACAAAACATTTACATATAATTGTTTATTAATGGATAATAAAAGGTCATAATAAAATCATATATAGTATTATATACATGAAAATTTTTCTTAAATGAATTTAAAATAAACTTTTATTTATTATAAAAGTTATTTTAATTATTACAATGGACTTCAATACTTAAAAAATTGGATTTCGCATCTAACTTTAATTTCATTGAGATTTATGACATAATCACCGCTTATTTGTCTTTGTGGTGAAATACTAAAAAAGAATGTATTTTATGATTATTATCCTTAAATTTATGTAGTTATACATATCCATTTTAGTATCTCTCTATTGTAGGTTTTATGCTATCAATGATAATAATACAGTAATGGATTTTTATCTTAATTTTCCATCTTCGAGGTGTATGTTATATTATACACCTATAAACATTAATGAGGTGTTTATATTGATCCTTTGACATTTTATATCATTAATATCTGTATTTTTATGATATGATATGTTTCATTTAGTATTATTATTTTAGGGGATGTATGATTCAATGATATTAATTAGGTAATATTATTATGTTACAAGGTCATCGTTTATTAGGATTTATTATCATTATGCTTCCAATGATGAAATAGTATGATCTAACGCCCAATTATTATCATAAATATTTATTTTCCAATGGTTATTAACAATATATTAATTTAATGGTATATTTTTTCTACACATTGGTACATTATATAATTTTGAAAATATATTTAAGAAAATATGACTTTATTTATCTATTTGATTGGAAAACTGTTTTATTCTAAAACAATAATTTCTAAAAAGGATTTCAAAGATGATTTTAGAATATATTCTAACATAGTTTTCAAAGAAAAGTATTTTAAAAAATTTATGTTTAAAAAGCGTTTTAAATTATTTTCAAGTATTCCATTATATGTTTTCAAGGATATTTTCAATGAAAAAAGATCTCAAAATTTTTTGTGTTTTGAGAGGTGTTTTTCAATATGGAAACGATATTTTACTCAAGAAATATTTCATATGATATTTCAAATTCATTTTCCACCTATGATGATATATCTGTTTATTTTGTATGGCTTAATAGTTATACAACCTAATGATATAATTCATATTTATTCTCAATTTTTTTATGATTTGATGAAATGATTTTTATGAAACCCGTTTCTCTTACATGGGTAATACCATGACAAAATACCTATGAAACCCTCATATTATTGGGAGTTGTTCTATGATTAAATGATTATGAAATATTTTTATTTTACAAGGGTTATGATATGTTGAAATGTTTATGAAACCCATTTAATTTCATGGGTTATGATATGATTAATTTTTATGATCATTTGGAACACATTAATATAATTTTTTTATGTGAAGGGTGGTCCTATATCACCCTATAATGAATTTCATAATGTTTTAAATCTCATTATAAAAACAAGATTCAAGTTGAGAATGAATCTGTTTCACTATGGAAAATTGTCTGTTATGATGGTATTTGGATTGAACCTTGACTACTATGGTTGTTTTGTATGGCCCTCTATATTCTGTCCATAATGTTATGTGTAAACCTAATTACATATTCACAATGTTATTCATGAACCTGATTATTAGTTCAAAATGTTATTCATGAAGCTGATTACATTTTCACAATGTTATGTATGGACTTATCTTTCATGTCTACAATTTTATGTGTGGACATATTTTCATAGCCATATGTTTATACACTATTCTAATTTCATGCACATAACATAATGAGTGAACCTAGTTCAATTTATACATGTTAACAATGTTACAAGATTATGTGTATGAAAAAAATTTCATTTCTTTGTCCAATGTTATTCTTTCGTAGAATATATTATTTTATTCTCTCATTATTCTTGGCATATTAACTTCTAATAATTATTTGATAACTCTTGATTATGACCTTTGATATGAAGGGTATGGTTTTTAAAAGTTATTCATATGTTCTCATACCCTTATGTTCATTTTATTGTTATGTATATATGTTATTTACCAATACTGATCATCTGAGATCACCCTTTTTTATGTTTCATTTCCCCAGGTTATTAATAAAATTTTTAAGTTGGGGTAATGAAGGGGAATATAATTGTGGGAGTAATTGAATATCTTTCAAGAATTAAGAATATTATGATCCATGATACCAAATTGATTATACAATCATGGTCCTCAAGTGTGGGTTTGGGTAATTTAATGAATATTCATCTTATAACATGTAATATTATTATATGTAAATCCTGGGTTACTATATCTAGTATCAACATAATAGTTTAGTTAACCCATGGAAGCTAGAATGAGAAAGCATTCATGTGATCCCTATGGGTATTTTTAAGGAAATATATTGGGATGTCATGGCCCGTCCCCCGAGGATGGTGTCGTGATTACCCCAAGCCCTTCTAACATAGTCCAGGGGTTGGTGACTGGCACTAGAAGGCATATCCCTAAAACGGGAAGACATTTCTTATTTAACCTACACATACATAGACTACGTACACAAAAAAAGTGACAATGTAGTAAAACTGCTGAAGTGAAAGTGTAAACTGAAAGTAAAGGGGGTAGTATACAAGCCAAATTGAAAGAGATATAGGAAAAATGAAAAAAAAATATTGAGGTTGTCTTCCAATGATACATCCTGAAGGGTAGATATAGCTCATATCTATGGAACTCCAGGTCAATCGGTCACCCATGTGCACCGTCTGGTCCTTTCTCCTTAACCTCAATCAAAGATGTCTGTCTTCTGCACAAGAAACAATAAGGTGTGGGTGAAGCCTATGATGGGGTAAGTATAATAATACCCAATAGGGACCCCGACACCCCTGAAGGTCTTCATTAATTCCACAAAAGAAAAACCACAAAGAATTATCCCAATAATAAAGAAAAAGTAAAGTCTTAACTCAAACTGGTTATAAAAAATAAAGAATATGAATTATAATGATTAGTCGTAAAGGTAAATAATCTTATTCCATTGAGAAATTCCACTACGGAACCATGAAGAAATCACTCTGTCACTGATCCACACAGGGTCGTAAGTCATTGATCCACACAGGGTGGTATGTCGTCTTTCCACATAGGGTCATAATTTTCTGATACACGATGGACGACTCTAAAGCTGATCCTCATCATGGCGGGCCACTACTGATCCACATAGGGTCATAATTCGTCGATCCACACAGGGTTCTAATTCGGTGATCCACAATGGGCCACTCTAAGGCTAGTCCTCATCGGGATGCACTACTACTGATCCACACAAAGTCGTAAATTGTCGATCCACATAGGGTCATAAGTCATCGATCCACACAGAGTCTTAATTCACTGATCCACATTGGGTTATAAGTCACTGATCCATGATAGGATTCTCTATGGATAGTCCTTGTCAGGTCTCTCTACTGCTAATCCACACAGGGTCTTTCTCATGTTGATCTGTAAAAGTTTGTATGTCACTTGACAGCCAGCCACATGATTCCCACACATGGTACGCTTGAGTCCCATAGATTGTACTCCAAATGATATTATTCATACCTCAAACTCCATGATTTCCCAAGAAGAAGTATCACGAACATCCTCCATTTCATAAGGGTTCCAACACAACAGATAGCGCGCCAATAAAACGGCCAGTCTGTAAGTTATAGACATTTTAGTGTCATGGGTCTGGTTGGATTCAAGTCCAATCCAACTAGATCCTACTCCAACTATCTCCAAAACCCAAGCGGGGTATCTCAAAATTCATGTCTTGTCTTTAGGATTCCATCTCCACAGACAGTTCATCAAACGAACATATGGTTTAGAAGATAAGACCCTTTATGAAAAATTGGGCTAAAAAGGGTTCGAGTTTGGTCCGACCTGGTCTGACTGACCAGACCTAGTCTGTTGGGCCCAACCCAAACCAGCTGGGCTCGGCCTAGCTGAAACTGGTCTAAACCAGCTCATCTCAGCTTGGCCCGAACCGGCCCGAACAAGCTGGGCTCAGCCCATCCCGACTGGGTCTGGTCTAGCCAGTAGGGCTGCGGGCATGGCCCGCCAGGCAGTAGCACTGGCCCAGCCCGCTTGTTGGGCACGACCCACCAGCTGGTTGTGGTCCCCATCTTCGAACAGTCTAATATTTTTGATCTCCCCAATTAGTGGCTCCAGGGTGGAACCACTCCACCTGATCAGTCGGCATGTAAAGTTTAACAGCAGGACCTGTGGGTGTGAGTTCTCCCTCCACTGGGGCTCGGAGCCATGTTCCTCCTCCACAGCGTGCTGTTGTGGCATGCCACCTCCATCAAAGCGGACGACATCGGTGGCTTCCCCCTCTCCTCTACGTTTCCAACGGGGGCCACCAACTCCTCACAAACGACAAGAGCTAGTCGCTGCCTCCCTCGATCGCTAGCACCGCCGCATTTTTGGATCTTCCATGGGCCTCCGGTGATGCTCTGCAGGTCTGATTTCATTCCCTTTTGCATTTATTGGCCTCCCGAGACGCCGCCTACACTGTGTGGCCCTTGGTTTATCCTTTCCGCCTTATTTCTCGGTCTCCAATCTAGAATGCAGACAAAATAAAAATGATGGAGGGTTCAAGTCTTATTCGGTTTGGCATGTGCCCTCCACGTAAGCGTTATAACATGGGAAGGGTTCAAATATCATCAATAGAATATGAATTCATAAAACCCTTTGTAATAAATCATGACAAACCCCTACCTATAACTCATCGGAAGATGCTGCGAATGAGGAAGAATGGTCTGCATTTGAATATTTTCATCGGTAATTGTTCCTTCCTCATTCTTCATTAGAGAAAGTTTCTATTAGCATTTTGTCAGAGCTTCCTCACATTGATCACCAAAACTCATTCCATTGGTTTGTTTAAATATAAGATAAAGAACCACCCACCTTGTGTTTTATTAATTTTTTCATTAATAAACCCCAATTAATGTTCCATTAATTCAACAAAGGTTGTGGTAACGCAACCCAAGAGACATTTCATTAAATAACTCCCATTCCAGACTAACATTACCACGTAGTCCCTCTATCCGCCGCTCAACGGTGAGAAGAGAATAAAATAACTCATGGAGTTATTTTATTATTTTTTTAATGTCCAAAAAATTAACTTTTTCATCCGACCCTTTCCGATCGATGTTATGCTTTTCCAAAGAGAATCATGGAGCTGTGAATTCAACGGTGCCCTCTGATTTTTTATCCAAGCACTGGTTCAAAAGATAGTAATAAATGCTCGCACATTTACTAAAGGTACCTTAAAAAGATCAAAAATCTATTCTGGGCACTTTGGTCCATGGAATCACGTACCATCAATTTTCACTGACTCGTAATAATCCCAAATAATTTTAAAAAATATATGATAAATTTCGGGTCTTTACATCCTCCCCACCATAGGAATTTACATCCCCAAAAGCCACAAAAAAACTCAGGAAACAAGTGTAGGTACTGAGCATGTATACGAGCCTCCCACTCCCATGTGCTCTTCTAGTGGTTCTTGTTCTTCCTCTATACTCACACCATAAGAATTGACTATCCACAAATTCCCCACTCATGTTGATCCTCTATCACTACCGGGAACTCTACAAACATCGCCCCATCGTCAATGACCAGCTTTCCCCAGTCGATGATGTGTTATGGATCATCCACGTACCTCCTCAGCTATGACATGTGGAAAACATTATGCACCTTGTATATATGAGGGGGCAGATCTAGGAGATACCCCCCCACCCACTCTGTTGAGAATATGAAAAGATCTAATGAACCTTGGAGATAGCATGATGCCCCAGCCAAATCTATGTAAACCTTGTCGAGGTGAGACCCAAAGGAAAACATAACCACCCTCCTCGAACTCCAAGGGTCTCTGTCTCCTTTCATCATAAGACTTCTTCCAGCTCTGTGTAGTCTTCATCCACTTATGGATAATCTACACCTTCATTGTGGGAGCCTGTACCTACTCTGGACCCATAAGTGCTGACTCCCCTGGGTCTATCCAGCATAAGGATGATCTGCATGGTCACCTATGCAAGGCCTAAAATGGGGCCATGCTGATGGTGGAGTGATAACTATTGTTGAATTAGAATTCCTCCAAGGGCATAAGGTCCCCCCAACTACGACAAAAATCAAGGATGAAAGCACGATGCATGTCTTCAAGTGTCTGCATGGTCTGCTGGGTCTGACCATCTATCTGAGGATGAAAGGTTGTGCTCAAGCGTAGTTGTGTCTCAAATTCCTCATGTAATATTTTCCACTACTGGGATGTAAAATGAGAATCATGATCTCATAAAACCATTTATGGAACCCCGTGAAGCCGTACTATCTCCTGTACGTAGAGGTGTCCCAAGACCTCTACTGATCGTTGCTCTCATATGGGTAGGAAGTGGTCCAACATGGTGAGTCAGTCAACGATCACCCAGATGGAATTGTGTCCCCTGGACGTACATGGTATCCATGTCACAAATTTCATGGATATTCTATCCCACATCCACTTTGGAACCTCATGTGGTTGAGTCAAGCCTTCTAGAACATGTTGTTCGTCCTTCACTTTCTGGTGAGTGAGTCATCATAAAACGAACTTTGCCACTTCTTTCTTCACCTCTGGAGACTAGTACTGACGTCGGGGGTCCTGTTACATTTTCACCACACCAGGATGTACTGATAAAGGGGATTTTTGGAACTCCCTCAACAGCTCCTCCCATAGCGTTATTGGTACCATGGTGCATCCTTTAAAAATGACGATGTTCTCACAACCATCATAAATTATTTCAGGAGCCTATCCTGAGGATATCTGAGCATGTCGGGTCTCGCAGTCAACCTCCCCAAGCTGTTTTTCCATGGATCACTAAATCAGTGGGGGAGTAACTATCATACAGTAGAGGTAAGCTGCTCCGTCACTATCCACAAAGGATATCTACAACACGACTAACTTCTCTGTCGACTCACTCAACAACTATAAACCAGACCTCCTACTGAGTGTGTCTATCACAACATTCCCTTTCCCAGGGGTTTAAACTATCTCAAAATGTCATAGTCCAGGAGGAACCATAGTCATTGCCAATGTCGTAGGTTTGAGGACCTTCTGTGAGAAGATATAACTAAGACTCTTGAGATCCGAGTAGATAGTAAACCATTCTCCCATAAAGTAGTGCCATTACATCTTCTAGGAAAATTCCACTACTGGTAACTCTAGGTCATAGGTAATGTAGTTCTTCTCATGATACCTCAGCTGCCATGAGCCCAAGGAAATCACCACTTCCTCTTGCATCATAACCCATCCCAGTCTGGTTGCGGATGCGTCACAGTAGACTGCATACCCAACTCCCTATTCTGGTAGCCTCAATATTTTGGAACTCATCATTCTCCACCTCAACTCCAGAAAACTATTCATGAATCTCTCTATGCATAATAAATGGTTTCCCTTATTTGTCAAAGATGAAAAGGGTGACGATACTCTGGAAAATTCTAGTACGAATCCCTGGTAGTACCCAACCAACCCTAGGGAACTTTGAAACCTGGTTACACTCCTGGGTGGCTCCCAAGAAAGAACTACCTCTATTTTTTATAGATCTACTACAAATACAGAATCCGAGATAACATATACAATAATTTGCATCTCATGTATCTAGAACTAGCACTTGAATAGTTTTCTATAAAGTTGGTGCTCTTGGAGTGTATCCAGAACTATCCGTAGATGCATCTCCTTCTCCTCTTCTGATGTCGAGTATATCAATATATTGTCAATGAAAACCATCATGATGTGATTGAGGTAAGGATGGATGATCCTACTCATGATCCACATTAACACTTTCGGAGCATTGGTTACACCAAAAATCATCCCCATGAACACATAGTGGCCAAACCAGTTTCTTAAGGTTGTCTTCAGTTTGTCCTCATCCCATACCCATAGTTGATGATAGCCTGATCTGAGTTCTATATTCAAAAACAATGGTGCACCCTTCAGCTAATCGAAGAGATCATCAATCCTCGTAAGTGGATATTTGTTCTTCATGATCACCTAATTCAGGTGCTGATAGGCCAAGAAAAGTCTCAAGCTCCCATATTCCTTCTTGGCGAACAAAATCAGAGCTTCTCATGCAGAAAAATTGGGCCTTATGAACCCCTTCTCGTGTAAGTCCTACAGATGTACCCTTAAATCACAAAGATCTATGAGATCCATCCGTTATTCTAGTTTAGGTATCGGTGTCCTCCCAGTGTACATGTCGATATAGGGGTCCACATCTCAGTGAGGAGGTAGTCCTAGAACATCATCAAGAAAGACATCAGCATACTAGTCCACCACTACAAAATAAATCGTAATCCTATCTTCATCTGCTCTGAGGGTAAGGCTAGCCAACTAATTATTGATTAGTTGAACCCACCTCTGAGAAAGTCTATCTTGATCTAAAATGGTTTAATTCTCACAGGTGAAGGAAAACCCGGTCCCATCCTTGTGGTCACACCACACTTTGCACCAAAAATAATTGATCAAAGCATGGACCGTGGATAACCTATCCTAAACCAAGATGACATCATAAGGCCTCGAAGTTGCTAATAGGAGATCCCAGATGAAGATATTACCTCCTAGAGTAATCTATCACATTCATAAATAGTGCATAATCA
Source organism: Viscum album (assembly GCA_963277665.1). NCBI lineage: Eukaryota > Viridiplantae > Streptophyta > Magnoliopsida > Santalales > Viscaceae > Viscum > Viscum album. The sequence continues at coordinate 651,973,917 of OY728133.1, read as the reverse complement.
TTGAATCCTCTCCCGTAGCAGTCTCTTATCGTAAGGATCGAGCCAATGGCTCTACCGGAATCTCTGAGCTTCGAACGAGAGTCATGGAAACAATATAGTGACGAGCTTCTATGTCTATAAGAACTATAGCTAGGGTGGATTATACATAGATCGTACCTCTGAACCGGAGATCGACCATATCTACTAGCTCTCTGAGTTTGGGGTGAACCACTTGGAGGTGGTGGTTGTATAATCTCAAACAATTGCTCACTTCCTGCCGAATAGCCTACTCCTCTTCCACATATGCTTCCCTATGGACCTCACTGATCAAATATCTTCCTCTTCCTATTTGGTCCCTCGATCGTCTAATGATATTTGGTATGGTGGGTTGGTTAGTAGCAAGCCTTGTGACCCTACCCGCCACATTAGTAGAACAATATTCTCCTCTGCTGGCCTCTTTATCCAATGAGCTCTACACCTCTGACCCTATATCTTACGGTTGTCCACTAGAAGGTCTGGAATTCTTGGGACCCTATGTCATCTTCATACTACCTGTTGTAGATGACTCAACCACGTTTAATTTGGAAGTGTCTCTTTCTATAGTTCCTTCTCAGCTAGGAATCTATACACTGGAAGTTCCCGTTCTATCACTCCAGCCTATGTCGGTATGTTGAGCGATATCATCGATGCTCGGATCTCTATTCAGACCCTATTCAAGGGAATAGGACATGAAGAACGAGACTCGTACCTTTTTGGTGGAGTAGTGGGAGAGGTAAGTGAATCTTTCCAAGTACTATGATATTGTCAGGTTTCCCTACTGTAAGTGTCGAAGCTCTAGAATACTCACAGAGTTTAGAGTTGCTGGAACAATATCTACCTAGAAGAGGCTCTAGAAGTCCAACCATGTAAGGGTTGCCTCATAGTGCATTTAGAGTGTCAGGCTCCACCATCCCCTTTTTGTTCTCTTGAAGAGACTGGTAGCTAGGATAACCATCGGGTCTTCTGGTGTCCCATCTTGGTAGAAAACTCTAGCCACAGCCTCCAGCCAATCCTTAGCCGCCTGTGGATCTATCCCACTTAAAAACATCAAAGGCCTCTGCCACTAGAACTAGTGCGCCGTGCTAAGTCGGCATACACTGTTCGCTGGTGGGGCTGGTGGTAACTAATTCCCTATGGGTAGTGGTGAGGTTGGTACACCACCAGTAGGTACCATCGCCATAAGATGGCCCTACACCAAGGCCTCATTGCTAAATTGGCCATCAATGTGAACTTTCTCTAGAATCACAGTAGGCTATCTACATGGTGGAATCCTATAATGAAACAGATGTTCCACGATCAAAAATTTAATACCAGGTGAGATGACTCCAAAGAGATCAAAAAGAAAAATAACATTTTCAAAACACATGCAAGTAGTATACTCATGTACCGAGTCATAAATCAGAATTCAGGGTCCTGGTGTATGGTTATATTAGCCGCCACACTAAAACTAGACTCCCTGAACTGAAACACGAATTCAAGACACTAAACACTATTTATCCATTGAAAACATAGACTATTAGTTCTTCTATTTGAACCGACTACCCTTTGATACCACTTTTTCATGACCCATACCCAGGGGCCCATGTTGTGACTCCCCCAATCCCACCTTTCATAGGCCAAGGGCTAGTGACTAGCACAGAAAGGAATATCCCTAAAACGGGAAGGAATTTCCTTTGTAACATTCACAAACAGAAACTAGTTACACAACAATAGTAACCACATGGTAAAACAGTTGAGGTAAATGTGTAAACTGAAAGTAAAGGGGGCAGTATACAATCCCAACTAAAATAGATATAGAAAAAAAGGAAAAAAACTCCTAAGGTTGTCCTTAAAGGATCATACATGAAGGGTAGGTACAACTCATCTCTATGGCTCGCCACGCCAACTGGTCACCTCTATGCACCGTCTGATCCTGACTCCCTAACCTCGGACAAAGTTATCCATCATCTGCATAAAACACAACATGGTGTGGGTGAAGCCCATGCAGTGGTGAGTATAATAATACCCATTTGGGACCCCAAGACCCCCAAATGTCTCCCATAGTTCCACAAAGAAAAACCCATAAATCATGATACCTATCACAAAGAAAAAGTAAACACTCAACTCAAACCATGTATAAAACGTAAAAAATATAAATAATAAGAATTACTCATAAAGATAAACCATCTTATTCTGTTGAGAAATTCCACTACTAAATCATGAAGAATTCACTCTATCATCGATTCACACAAGGTCTTAAGTAACTGATTCATACAGTGTCGTAAGTTTTCGATCCACATAGGGTCATAAATCATTGATCTACAACGAGCCGCTCTACAGCTGGTCTACATCAGGTCATGCTATTGCTAATCCAAAAAGGGTTGTAAGTTGTCGATCCACATAGGGTCATAAGTTGTTAATCCATGATGGGATGCTCTAAGGTTGTTCCTCATCAGGTCATGCTACTGTTGATCCACATAGGGTCGTAAGTCGTCGATCCACACATTTTCATAATTCGTTGAACCACACAAGTTCGTAAGTCACTGATCCACACATGGTCACAAGTTTCCGATCCATAACGGGCTGATATATGGATGATCCTCATCGGGTCATGCTACTATTGATCCACACATGGTCATTATGATGATGATCCACTAAGGTTTGTTCTGATGCTAATCTAAAAAGGGTTATATCTCACTTGACAACTAGCAACAAGATTCATGCACTTCATATGCTTGAGTTCCATAGATTCTACTCCTCAAGATATCAGTTGTACTTAAAATTCCATAAAATCTAAAGAATAATTATCCCGAATAACAACCATGTCATAAGGGTTCCAATGTAATAGAAGGCACGTCAATCGGATGCACAGTCTATATGTTATAGGCAAATTAGTGCCAAGGGCCCAGTTGGATTCAAGTCCGATCCAAGGCGGTTGTACTCCAACTATCTCTAAAACCCATGTGGAGTATCTCAAAAGGACCTCCTCTTTCATAGTGTTCCAACGTCATAGATAGTTCATCAAAAAGACGTATCATTTAGAATATTATCAACTTTATGTGAAAATGGGATAAAAAGTGTCCGGGTCCGGTCCGAACCGGTCGGACCGACCTGACCAAGTCCGATGGGCCCGAACTGAACTGGCTGGGCTCGGCCATGCCCTATAAGGTCTGGTCTGGCCTGGTGGGCCCTAGGATCAGCCCAACCCACCCGGTATTGCACGACCCGCCAAATGGGTGTGGTCCACCTCCCACAATTGACTAAGTCCGTTCAGGCTTCCCAACTAGTGATTCTAAGTTGGCATCGCTCCACATGACTGTTCCACATGGACCGGTCAACTGTAGTACCCCGTATGTAGGTCCACCCTCCACTGTGGCTTAGAGTCATGGCCCTCGTCCATGAAGTGCTTCCATGGCGCGCCACCTCTGTCAACGTGGTTGGCATCAACCGGTTGTCCCATGTCCGTCGTGGATCCATCGGGTGTCGCCGCCTCCTCGCGGCCAGCGAAAGATGACCCCATCCTCCTTAGGTTATCGGGGGAGCTTCTACGGGCCTCTGGTGAAGCTCTGGAAGTCCTATTTAATTCTCATCTGTACCTACGGGACACCCGAGATGCTGCCTACATTGTGTGGCCCTCATTTTATCCTTACCACCTTGTTTCTCGGTCACCAATGAAAAACACAACCAAAACAAGAATGGAGGAGGTTTCAGGCCTTTTTTGGTTCAGTTTTTTCCCTCCGTGGTAGCATTATAACAAGGGAAGAGTTAAAACATCATCAAGAGAAGATGAATTCATAAAACTCTTAGAAATAAATCAAGACAAACCCCTACATGGAACTCGTTCGAAGTTGTTGTGGATGAGGAAGAAGGGTCCACAATTGAATATGTTCGTCGGCATTCATTCGTTTCTCATTCTTCATTGGGGTATGTTTCCACCAATGTTTTGTAGGAGTTTCCTCACATCGATCCCAAAACCCATGCCATAGGTTTGTTTAAATAGAATAGTAGGAACCACCCACATTGTGTTTTAATAATGCAGCTCATTAATGAACCGCAATTAATGTTCCATTAATTCAACAAACATCGTGGATACGCCACCCAAGGGTTGTGTTAATAAATGAATCCCATTAAAGCCTCATGTTACACTGCGGTCCCTCCATCCACCGCTAAATGGGGAGAAGAGAATAAAATAACTCATGGAGTTATTTTTTTTGTAATGTCTAAAAAATAACTTTTTCATATGACCCTTTCTGGTCGAAGTTATGATCCGCCTAAGAGAATCATAGCATTGAAAATTCATTGGTTCCCTTTGGTTTTTAATCCAAGTAACGATTCAAAATATAGAAATCACTGCTCATTTGTTTAATGAACGTACCATAAAAATGTTAAAAAATTCTGGTTTACGATCTTGGGGACTTGAAATCACATTCTGTCAATTTTTGTAGACTCATAATAATTCCAAATAATTAAAAAAATTATATGGAAAATTTCGGGTCTTTACAAGGGATGTTGGTATAGATAATTCTAAGGATGAGTTAATGTTTAGGATAATTTCCTAGAATTTTGGTAAGGGTAAGAGCAAGTGGTTTTCAATGAATTCCATTCTTGTCTAGATACTACAGTTGGATGTGTTGTAGGTATAGTTATTCCTAAGGTAACCACCCTAAAAACACCATATTGAGTTATACTCAATTGTGTAATAGTGCAAGACAACAGGACTTGCTTCACACATAGTTTGATACTCCCATGTGATATTATTTGGAAATTCAAAATGTCTTTATGAACCATCAGGAAGAATTTAAATAGATAATTACCATGAATAGGATATATTAAGCCTATGTTTTCATAGATTAAAAAATAAGGATTGATGATTTATACATTTAAATACATTTTTTTAGGATTATTTTTTTTAACTCTGTTTAATGTTTAATAATCTTTGTTTTTAGTTTTAGTAAATTTATATAACCCAATGAAACCATTTTAATTATGAATCAAATGGAAAATTAAATTAGTGTCCCCCTATTCAACACCATGTTATGGGATATGGAATGAAATACTTCATTTATGTACTAATAAAACAGTTTCAATACATGAATCATGGTAAACATACTAAAAGGAAAATGTGAAAAATTTTGTTGATTCCTTAATAAAGAAACACCCACATTATTTTAGTGTTTCTACTGATCCATTATTTTCTTGATTAATGGATCAGTATAATAGAGTATATATTTTTCATTCTCAAATGTTAAGATCGTGAAAAATTCACTCTGTTTATCTACTATAAAGAATGTGAATAAATCAAATGGTTGAATCCAATTAGAATATGAGGAAGCTAGAAGAAATTGATTACCGAAATTAGGATTGGTTTAAAATATTATTTATTAATAAATACATTCATTTTATTCTACATACAAAAATGTAGAAAAAATTCCTAGATCGTAACCAAAAGGATGCGGAAAATATTGGTGCCTATAAATAATATTAAAAAAGAATTTAAGGGTACTCTAATGGTATTATAATTCATCGTGAAGGTAAGTTTGATCAATTAATCAGTGCCTTGAAAACAAATCATTGAAGTTATTAGCCAAAATGGGCTTTAGATGCTATGAATAAATTTTTTGATGTGAACTAATTGTTGAAATGGAAGCTAGAAAGCCACTTGGTTCTAGAGGTAAGAAAATCAAAATTAAGTTCTATGGAAAATCCATTGCTACGTCACATAGATGTATGATATTGTTTTAAACTCTTACATTCCAAAAATGTGTGAAGTAACACTTAAGTGAGTTCCTAAAAGGAAAAAAGGGTTTCCAATTGTAGGGAGGAATTCCATTGAGTAAAGCAATATAGAAGTGATGTGATGAGTCCAGTCAATGAAATGACTAGAGATAGCTCAACAGAATGCACCACCCACACAATACAGTTTCAAGTGTTAGGAGTTTGAGAATTCTGAAAGTTAATTACCCAATAAAATGGTTAATATAGATGATAACCTATAGCATACTATAAGGAAAAAGGATAAAGGGAAATCTTATGAAATTACCAAGGATGAAGTGAATCATGACAATTGGGAATCACTTATCCTCCCCTCCTTAGATTGGAATTTCATTTTTTTATTTTTTGTTAATAATATCTATGAAAATATTATGGTTCATCATTTTGTTAAATTTCAAGTGATTATATAACTCTACATGGATTTTGGTATAATGTTATCACATTTTATATTATATCGGTAAAAAAATGAAGATATGCTTTCAATGAAAATGTTTTGTATAAGATACAGCTTATTTAAGGAATGAATGGTGAATTATAATTTGGAAGTATATATGTATCCAAGTATGACTAAATTATTAATTAGGTATACCATTATGGTTTTATGAGTTTAAAGTTGAGATTAAGTCCAATTTTTTTGACATGCCTTATGAGGTTTAATGTAATGGATGTTTTCTAAGATTGAGGACATTTTAAGAGGTATTTAATGAAATTAAACCCTTTTTATTTATATTTAGGTACAATTTTATTTTAGGATGAATTCATTTAAAACTTGGGGAAATATTATTAATGGATACAATATGATATTTTTATATGGATTTATATGGTGGTTTTGATTAACACCTTCTTCATTTTGTTTTTTTAGTTCATTGATAGCTTTTACTTGACCATTAATATATGTATTTATAAAGACCATTATGGAAGGATTTGAAGAAATACAATATATTGGGATGAAGTTATTGAAGGAAATCTATCATTGCTTGACAAAGCCAATGATATGGTAGACACAGTTAAACCCATTCAACAACAAGTAAGAACTGCACAATGTTTATATAGGTGTTATTTTGATAATCATCAACACAAGTTAGAACTTGATATTACTAAGAAAGTATTTCTATTAAATTAAATATTAAATAATGGGGGAAAACTATGGCCTAGGTATATAGCTCCCATAAAAATACATTATCATATTAGGATACATGATTTTCATTTGGGGCTTCCACAAAACCTCACTCAGGTTTCTAATGTGTTCCTTGTCATACACCTGAGGAAGTGTATACAAGATCCATCACATGTACTAATCTCAGATTCGGTACCACTGGAACATGATATTTCTTATGAGGAATAACTGTTAGATATTATGGATGGATAATAGAAGTTTCTACAAAATAATACTACTTACTAGTTCTATTTTTTTAATAAATGAATCATTTGGAAACCATGTTGGAACCTATGGATTTATTGAGGTAGAAGTGTCCTTTGTTTTTTTATACCAAAGTGTTGAATTTTGAGGGAGAAATTAATTTTAAATGCTGTAGAATATAACACCTAATGATTTTACTAATTATTATTTTCAAATATTAGATTTTCATTTATGGTTGTATTATACACAATACTATTTTCAGATTTCACTATATGCAAGACTCTCTTAACTCATGTTACACACAATGGTGAGTTTTAACACCACCATGATATATTATTAATTTATTTATTTAAATGTGACCCTTCTAACATATACAATAAAATTAGTGATATGAATAGTCATAACTACTTTTTTAATGTTAATTTTTTTATATATAGAAATTATATTGATAAAAATATATTTTTTAAATTATTTATTTGTTTTGAAAATATAAGTTTCCCAAAAATATTCATTTCATGTATTTCTATGCACAATAATAACATTAATGTTTTGAAATTTAGTAAAATTAAATTTATAAAATAAACATAATATATTGATTTATAATGTGAAAATTAACTTGGAGGGAATTTTTGGGATTTTATGAAAAGTATCATTTTATGGAATAGTGAAAATTTCAAAATTTTAATTGAAGAATGCCTTTTTATTTATTTTATTTACAACATTAAATATCTATTTAAATTTGTTTCAAAGTATAATTTTTTCAAATACATGTCTATTAATACAATTTATGTCATCGAAATCAATTTCACATTGAAATTGGATATAAAAACAATGTAAAATTTTGGACATTTTTTCATTAAAAACACATATTCCCATCACATCTACGGGGTTAATTTTAAATTATTTTTTTCATCATTTATAAATAGAATTTCATATAATAGATTACATATTTAAAATCATGATAATTTATAATTTATAATATGTTCAATGTAATGTTTTACCAAAATGAATAATAAATGTAATAAAAAAAATTATGATTGTTAAGAAATAAATAAGTTCACCGTGATGTTATACTAAGAAGATAAAAGTTATAATGAGCTAAAATATAAAACTAATTTTATTTCATGAGTTTATTTAGATCATTGAAATAAGTTTCTGAAATATTTAAATTTATTTCCACATTCCTTTGAGTATGACCCATATAATATGATAAGTAATTAAAAAGATAAAAATATATTTTTTTTTTAATTTTAATATATTTGATGCTTTGGATTGTGTAAAAAAATATGTTTAGTTATATATTTTTTTTGAATATATGTTATATTTTTTTCATGAAAAATTATTTTAATTCTTTTGAGTTGAAATAATTACTTTAAATGCTTATGAAACTCCAACACATTAATTATTAAAATAATAATTGTATAAAATAAATGATACTAATAATATTTAAAGTGAAGTAAATTAAATGAATTATTGTATTCCATTTATTTTTTAGATTAATATATCATTTAAAATAGTTTATTATTATACGTATTATAATTTTCATCTTTTTGTTGATATTTTAAAATTCACATTAGATGAAAAATAAAAAAATTGACAATAATGTTATTTTATAACAAATTATTTTGTTATTAAATTATATAATATATCTAAAAAATTAATATTATTCCAAGTGATTTTTAAATTTTAATAAATATTAAATATTGTTCATTAATGGACTCCTTTAACTTTTAAAATGAAAATATTAACCCCCAAATAGTAAAAACATTGGTAGTGTGGTTAGGGTCAAAGTAGTATTTTTTCATGTCATATGAATTATGTTAAAATTAATTTGAAAAAACATTGGATTTATATTTTATAAATTATATATAATAATTTTAATCATTGGGTATAAATTTTCTAATAATGATCCCAATAATTTCTTATTAAATTAAAATTTACCAAGGTTAGTAAAATAGTTTCTATAGTAAAAAAATGGAAAATAGGGATACTTATAAGTAAAGGAATGAAATGTTTAAAACGTGTTTTTTATATTGATATGGAGTTTTGAATAAACTGTATCATCCCTAAAAACCTCTAAATAAACAATTTTTATACACATGAGGTTAGATTGACCTTCTAGTAGTGAATAATGTTAAGTATTTATAAGAATTCCACTCCTACTCAACTATAAAAGGTCACTCAATCTTCTTACATCTTGAAACATATAAAGACATTTGGATCAACCATGATCTCCAAAATATCAATCCATACACCCTTAACTCATCTAATGATAATTAGTTTGGGCATAATGCCAACCCAATATGAAATTAGTGAAAACCTAAGGTGAATGCCCAAAGAAGATGTAAGGTTCTTCAATGAGAATCGTTATTTTATTTCTTCACCCACTGCATCCAATGATTTTTATACCATGATTATATAAATTAAACATTTTATTTATATATTTAGGTGTTTTGTGTAAATAGTATTACCTAAACCCACAAACCCTTCAATCAAAGTGATATAAAATCATCATTCGTGAGTGTGATGTACTACCACCTCAGAAATATATGTCATTTGGTTTTCCATTACAACCATTCATGGATGGTAATAATGATGGATTTATTATTTATATACAATATATAAAATATTTATGATGTTATTATGATTATTGAAACACTATATCACACACACCATTATACTCTACATTTTTTGGGAATATGATAACTATGTTCTTGTGTGTGGAATACAACCTTCTCCCAAAGTGATTAGAGTCATTAATGCTTTACATGAAATGTATTATGATGGGATTGATAAAAAAATTTGGATATATATGAAATAACATGACACTATAAAATATATATATATATATATATATATATATATATCATTTAATTCTCTTTTTTCAATATGATAATAAATAAGGAAAACATCCATGTGTACATAGGACATACCATCTCCATTAATGGTGTATTTCATTTTCTATCACTAAATATTATGTATTTATCTATATACATAGGTAATTAATATATATGAAATTTTTATGATTCATTAAATTCTGGATATTTTGAAACCATTATCAAATTAAGTGGAAAAATCAACAATTCAAAATATTTAAGAAAACAATGTGGTTATTACTTGAAACATAACATTAATATGGAATTGTTAATAAACAAGTAATAAAATGTCATAAGAAAAGAATATATATTATGATATATATTAATATGGTTCTGTAATATATTTATAATAAACATATAATTATTATACATTATTTTTGAATGAGTATGACAAAATTCAAGACTTATGGTAATGGTATTTCTTGTCTTGCATTTATTTGTGTGAGATATATGCCATATTCACAAACTATTTTTATTTTCAATCGATTAAAATAACCATGAATTTATTTTATGATTATTATAACTATATATATTAGGTTTACATATCCATTTTAGGATATATAATTCATGTTTTTTATGGTTTATATGTTTCCAAAGCAATAAAGTATTTTTGTGTTAATTTTATTTATTTTAGATGTATGTTCTATTACACACTGATCTTATCTTATGAGGTCTATATACTTCTCCTTTTAAATGATTTATAATTAATCTCTTTATTTTAATGATATTTTGTAATTCATTTAATGTTATTCTCTCACTGGTAGTGTGATTGAAATTTACCGAATGTTATAAGAGTTTTATGTTACAGTCTCTTCATTTATCATGATTATTTATGCCTATGCATAAGATGAAGAAATCATGTAATATAAATTTTAGGAATTATCAATAATTTTATTCTACTATAGTTATTAGTGATATCATAATGTATCATAATCATTTTCCACTTTTTTTAATTATGATAATTAAGAAAAAACATAATAAAATATGATATCTCTCATTATTTATTCATAAAATGGTTTTCTTCCAAAACCATGTTTTTGGAAAATGTTTTCAAAGATTCATTTAAATGATCTTTTATTATAATTCTCAAAGATATGGTTTTCAAAAATTAAAATGTATTAAAAAGTGTCTCAGATGATTTTTAAATTTTCTTCTATATGTTTTCATATCTATTTTCAAGGAAAATGTTTTCAAAATATTTTATTGTTTGAAATGACTTTTCCAGTGCATAAATGATATTATCCTACAGAAATGATTTAAATGATCTTTAAAAATTATTTTCAATATAACATGATGTTTTTTGTGTTACTTATTATTTAATGGGGATATGATCCAAGGATACCATTCATATTTGTTATATGAATGGTCTATGTGTTGATGGATGGTGTTTATGAATCTTATTTATCTTCCAAGAGTTGTTCCATGATAAAATAATATTGAAACCCACTTCTTTTCATTGGTTAATCTATGATGAAATGATTGCGGAGCATGTCATTTTCCAATGGTTATGAAATGATGAAATATTTAATATACTAATTTAAATTCATTGGTTATGATATGATGAATACTTATGATCTTGAAAAACACATAAATATGGTTTTCATTATTTGATGATTGCGAGTAATATCTCACTCTAATGAATTAGTAAAATATTTATATCCCATGATATATATAGGACTATATTTTAGAGTTAATAAGGATTAATTAGGGACTTTTTATATTATGATTCTTTTGGGAGTGAACCATAACTACTATAATTGTTATGCATGGAACCATATTTAATTTCCATAGTCTAATATGAGAACCTCTTTACACCATCGAAATATTATGCATGTACCAGATTACATGTTCATAATGTTATGCATGGACATGATTACATGTTCAAAATATTATGCATGCACATGTGTTTCATGTTAGTAATCTTATGTGTGGACCTAGTTACATGTTAAAAAGTTTATACAAGGGATTTATTTCATGTTCATATGAACGACTAACATTTATGAAATGAATCATGATTTGGACCTTTGATATGCATGGTATGGTTTTCAAATATTACGATCATGTTATCTTACACTTATGATCATATAATTCTAATGTATCTCATTTTTTAACGCTTAATAACAATATGAGATAACCTTTTCTTATGTTTCCATTAAATAGGTAAGGAAAAAAGGTTTTAATTATGATTAATATAGGGTATGTTCTTCATGGGAGACATTTAATATATTACATCAGTTAAGAATATTGGGTTCCAAGTTTCCAATGTCTTGAAACTATTACAATATTTATGATTCTTTATGTGTAATTTAATAAATATTTATCTAAAAAGATGTAATATCCATATATGATAAGTTTGGTTCTATATAGTAATGATTTCCTTTATCTGAAACTAACTCAATGTAGGAACCATAAGTGGAACACCTAGAACATTTTGACTACTCATAAAGGATGGAAAATCTCTTTATTGAAGACATTGGCCATTAAAACACTTGTTTCTAATCCATTTCCCTTGTACTAAATGTTTATACAGTTATATAAATGACATGAAGAGGTATACAACCTACCACTAGAAAACCGAACGATCTTCTTTCTAAGGAATTGGGATCCCCAAACCGCCACTCTACTTCACGTGGAATCCTGATGAATCACCTATCATAATTATCTTGTTATAGGAAGTGACATCTCAATAACCTCTTCTCTTTACATCACTAATAGAAACTTGTTTATAATAAATAGGGTTATCGGGTTATACATCTCATGATGGAAATCCAACTCAAAATAACTCACCCTAGCCTCATCATCCAGCAATATGTTTAAAGAATATCATAGAAGGGTCCTGAAATGAATCTCAAACCCTCACATGCTGGAACTCCCCTATCAAAGGGTAAGGTTATCTTTTTAAATGGATTCTTTCACATTCAAATAAAAAGAACTATAATAGAAACTTGTCTCAAAACATTACAAATGAGAATGTTGACTGATCATTATCCCTACTAAATAATAACCACCACTACCTCATTGTTCCATGAAACCTCATCACAACCAATTAATCCCATTTCACTTTTTGAGGATTGATTAAAATTTAAGCTATCTCAACCTCCTAAAATTATTCTAATATAAATGAATTTAAAATGGATCCATCACACTTTTATAGACTCTGATACAGAAAATTTAAAATGGTCATCCTTCATGTTTCATCATCAAAATCCTCTACTCTGTGGCGATATTATACATTATTATTCTAAACATCATTGGCACTATCCTAATGATGAAATCAAACTAGAACAAAGAAAACCAAAAAAATAAAAAAATATTAGACTTATTGAACACGAAATATTGTATATATTACATTAATGAAATATTTACATGTTATTTTTTAATGACTTAACATATCCCAAGGTGTGCCCATTCAAAACACATGCATAAAGAATAATGATGCATGATATTTGCCTATGTTTCTACCATGAAACCAATATCACTTAATTTAGTTGGATAAGTGAAATTAAGGTTCCTTGAATAATATCATAGGGGAAACAATACACCCATGCCTCATCTAATCTCCCATGTTTACATCTCATACTAAACTTAGTTGACACTATTTCACAACTGTTGACCTCACCTGTTTTGATAATCCCAATTATGATTTCATATACTTTGATAATCCCAATTAATGGTTATCTATATTCAAATTCTCTCAAGATATAATTTTCTGTTATCAAGATGATAATAATGTTAAAATAATCCTTGAAATATGTTAATCAATGTTTGTTTATGTTTATATATGTTCTGAAGTTCTTCTAACCCATTCGGATGTGTTTTGCATAAAACAGAAAAGTATTAAGTCATTGGTCTGTTCATAGCTACTGATAAAGAGCTACCGGTACATAGTCTACTGATAGACATAGTCTACTGATATACAGGGTCACCGATAAGCTAAGGTTACCGATATGTACAAGAGCTACCGACAGAAACCAAGCACCCGATAGAATAGGTCTACCGGTTTGTATAAGTCTTCTAGTGTAAAATTGATCGCTGATATGTACAGAGGTACCGTTATGAAGAAGTCTATCGATAGAACCAGTTCACAGACTGTTACCGATAGTAGTCTACTAATACGAGCTATCGACCGGCCTACTGATACACAGATTGGCGAATGATATGAAATGACCGAAATAGTCTACCGATACAAGTACAGAGTCACCAATACATCGATCTATTGATATCCCAAGAGCTACCAATGGACCAAGAGATTTCGATGGACCAAGAGCTACCAATGGACCAAGATCTACCGATGGATTAAGAGCTACCGATAACAAGAGCTACCGATAGAATGAAGTCACCGATATATATAGCTACCGATACAAGTTCAAAAGAGCTATCGATGGAAGATCCTGCTACACAAAGTCCACCGTACATATTTATGAACATGAGATACTAATGATTAACAAACCAGTCAAACTCTATACTCTCAATACTATTTATTTATTAAGCTAACGGTTACATTTTTTGATTTTAATGCAGTTAATGTTATTTAATGAATTCTGTTTCCATGTCAGGAAACTGTACCTAGTACCCATGCAAAAAGTAATCATTCCTTTTTGCCGGAGCTAAAAGCTATAAAGGGAAGGAAAGATAACATTGCAAAGTGGTGATACATAGAGATAGAAAGTGAAGTGGTTGCATACAGAGAGCACAATAAACTAAGAGGGCTAAACAAGCATTCAAACGTGGAGCATTCATGCAAGGCTACATCCATACTCCAAGAACTCTGAACATACTTGAAGCCGATCATTCTGAAGCAAACCACAGGCTGCATCATGAGTGAAGAACTACCACAAACACTTCATGCACTCAAGCTGACAAGCTGAACCTAGAACCAAAGAAGAAAACGACACTCTATTGTCTGAGCAGAAACCAGAGAAGGACTCAGAAGCTTGTCTGACCAACCAAACGAGTCTGGAGCTGCACTTCCAATCACTAAGGCTCTTCTAAACACATTCTCACTTACTTTAGTGATTCTTTTGTTTACATTTTGAGTAGTGTGTGTATCCTGTTTATTTTACACACACACTATCTCCGGATCTAAAGTGGAGGATTCTTAAATCCTCATTCAAACTCTTTGACTCTCTTGTTTCCCACTGTGGATAGTGGTAGAGGTCGAGTAAGACCTGGACAGCTATGAGCTATTGTTTGTTTTCCCACATAAAACGGTGGTACAGGTCGTTGTACCTAGACAGTGTGCTCACTGTTTTTTACCCTGATCCAGGGTGTGGATCAATTTATATAAATTGTTGAGAGGACTAAGTCTCATCTTGAGACTTAACCTCTTGGTTAACTCTGCTGTTCTTTTTATTTTAAGTCATAAGTATACTATATATATGTTTCATATTCCGCTGTTATCACTTTGAAATACAAAATTATTTTAAAGCTACTTTTATAGTTAAATTAAAAAGTTTTTATACTTATTGTAAACCAGTAAGTTAGTTTCAAAAGTTAATTTAATCTTCAGATTAATTTAACTGAGACCTAATCAATCTTTAAGAAACTAATTGAACATTTACACTCTGTATAAATTCACTACAGTTTATCTTTGATTTTAAATTGGGGTATTTTAAGAGAAATATTTTTAATAGAAATTTTTAATTGGAACTCAATTCACCCCCCTCTTGAGTATCCACTCCATCCAACATTTGGTATCAGAGGATTGTTTATTAATACAAATTTTCAAAACATTCTATTTTCAAATGTGATTTTAGTTGCATCTTTAAAGATCTTAAATTTCTCTTAGTTCTAAATTTTATCTTTTTAAAACTATTTTCTAAAATATAGTTATGGATAATAGACTAGAGGGTGCTGCTACTAACTGACCACCTTTCTTCAATGGTACCAATTATGCCCAGTGGAAACTGAAAATGAAATTCATTTAGAGAGTATGGGTTTTGATATCTAGACTGCTATAGAATCTCAATATAAAATTCCAGAAACTGAAAGAACAACTTAGGATGAACCTAAAAAGACTGGTTATAATAATAATTTCAAAGCTATGAATGCCCTATACTGTGCTTTAGGAGATAAAGAGTTCAATAGAATATCTTCTTGCAAAACTGCTTATGAAATATGGGATACATTGGGTGTTTTTCATAAAGGAACAACCAATGTTAAAGAAATGAGATTGAATAATTATACTATTAAATATGATAATTTTAAAATGAATACTGATGAACCTATTTCTGACATGTATCTCAGGTTCAATGATATTGTCAATACTATGAGCTCACTTGGAAAGGTTGTTCCAACAAAAGGAAAAAATCATGAGAATCATGAGATGTCTACTAGATTGATGGAGAGGAACTTCGGTTTCAATTAGAGAATCATGTGACATTGGAGCTCTCTATGTAAAATAGATAATTGGTAAATTAATGATGTATGAGGAAGAACTTAAGGTGAATAAGGAAGAAGATGATGAGCCCAAAAGAAAATCTGTGGCATTCAAGTCTACTGCTTCTAAGAGAAAAGACAAGGATAAAATGAAAATACCTAATGAAAGTTCAACCAGTGAAGATTCTGATTCAGAAAGTGATGTTGTAATGGCTCAAATATCCAGGATATTTAAGAAGTTTTATAGGAAGAAGAAATTCTTCAGAAAATCTAACTACAAAGGAAAGTATGACAAAAAAAGGTCATTGGAAGAAGGATTGGAAGAAATATGATAAGGAATATGATATAGTCTGCTTTGAGTGCAAGAGGAAAGGACGCATCAAGGCTGACTGTCCAAAATTGAAATTCAAAAGAAACATGATTATAAGGACACGAATTACAAGAGATGCATGAAAGCTACTTGGAGTTCTTCAGAGGATAGCACAAGTGAATCTGGAGTTTCTGATTCTCAAAATAATCGTGCCAATATGTGCTTCATGAGTAATACCTCTGAGTAAACATGCCTAAAGAGTTCTCAAAAAAGGTATGGTAATTGGACAGTGGATGTTCAAGGAACATGTCTGGAGATTATTCATGCTTCAAAAGCTTAATCAAGGTTGATGGAGGCCATGTCTCCTTTGGTGATAATTCTAAAGGAAAAATAATCAGCCTAGGCCAGATAGGTAACACTGATTCAGTTTTTATTTCTAAATTTATATTTCTTGATGGACTTAAATACAATCTTTTATATATTTCACAATTATGTGATGATTGTTTTAATGTTAAGTTTGAAAATAATTCTTGTAATGTTTTTAACTCTATTTTTTTTAGTATTTTCTGTTGTAATAAATAAAACTGTTTATGCTATTGATTTGGATTCTTTAGTCAAACAAAATGTTACTTGTTTAAATGGATTTCATAAAGAATCTTGGATATGGCACAAAATATTAGGACATTGCAACATCTATTCACATAGAAAATTAACTAGGAATAATTTGGTTAGAGACCTACCTAAACTTGAATTCCCAAATGACAAAGTTTGTAATCCCTATCAAAAGGGAAAACAATATAAAGTTTCTTTTAAATCAATGAAAGAAATGTCAACTTCCCAACCTCTCGAGTTGGTTCACATGGACTTGTTTGGACCATCAAGAGTTTCTAGTTTAAATGGGATGCACTATGTCTATGTCCTAGTAGATGACTTTTCTAGATATACTTCGGTATACTTCTTGGCTCACAAAAGTGAAGCTTATTCTTACATTGTTAAATACTCCAAATCTGTAGAAAACCTTAGTGGACTTAAGATTAAAAATATGAGAAGTGATCATGGCCCTGAGTTTGAAAATCAAGAGTTTGAATCTTATTTCTCATACAATGGATATAGTCACAAATTTTCTGCTCCTAGGACACCTCAGCAGAATGGTGTAGTAGAAAGAAGAAATATAACCCTTCAATAAATAGCAAGAACCATGATTAATGAGTATGACCTGCCTATTTATTTTTGGGCTCAATCTGTGAATACAGCTTGTTATATTATTAATAGAGTTTTAATCAGACCCTTTCTTAAGAAGACCCCATATGAGTTATGTAATAATAGAAAACCTAATGTTAGTTACTTCAGAGTCTTTGGCTATAATGTTTTTATTCTTAATACAAAGGATAATATGTACAAGTTTTCTTCTAAAAGTGATGAAAGAATTTTTCTTGGTTATTATTTAACTAGAAAAGCCTACAGAGTCTTTAATAAAAGAACCAAATGTGTGGAAGAATCTGTTCACATCATGTGTGATGAAACTAATCCACATGAGCCTAAAACCTTTCATGATAATATTGAAGAAGATTTGAGTGTTCTGGA
This sequence comes from Viscum album, assembly GCA_963277665.1. Classification (NCBI taxonomy): domain Eukaryota; kingdom Viridiplantae; phylum Streptophyta; class Magnoliopsida; order Santalales; family Viscaceae; genus Viscum; species Viscum album. The sequence goes on along the minus strand of OY728133.1, from coordinate 651,955,640 downwards.
CCTTAATGATAAATCTAAAGAACCTACTGTAAAAATATCCAGTTCTGGACATATTCTATAATCTGATTCTATAGAACCCGAACATGGAGATGAACCTGAAAGTTCTAGTCCTAACTTTACTAGATCAATAAGGATTATAAAGAATCGTCCTTTGGATGTTGTTGTTGGTAATCTTGATAGAGGGACACAGACTAGAGCTTCTCTAAGAAACCAGGTTGAACATCAAGCCTTTCGTTCATAACTAGAACCTAAAAATGTCAATGATGCAATCAATGATGAATTTTGGGTAGTGTCTATGCAAGAAGAGTTAAACTAATTTGAAAGAAACAAAGTCTGGGAATTAGTTGACAAACCCAAGGATACTCTGACAATAGGCACTAAATGGGTTTTTAGAAACAAAGTTTATGAGTCAGGAAACATAGTTAGAAACAAGTCTAGACTAGTTGCACAAGGATATAGTCAATAAGAAGGTATAGACTATGAGGAAACCATTGCACATGTAGCTAGATTAGAAGCTATTAAAATTCTACTAGCCTATGCTGCTCATCTGAATTTCAAGTTGTATCAAATGGATGTCAAAAGTGATTTTCTAAATGGTTTTATAATTGAAGATGTTTTTGTTGAACAACCACCTGGATTTACTAATCCTCATTTTCCAAATCATGTTTTTAAACTTTATAAAGCTTCATATGGTTTAAAACAATCTCCAAGATCTTGGTATGATAGACTTAGCAATTTTCTTATTTCAAAAAGTTTTACTAAAGGGATTTCTGATCCAACTCTTTTTATTTAAATAATTTCTAAAGATTTTTTAATAGTTCAAATCTATGTTGATGATATTATTTTTGGATCTTCTAAACACTCCTTATGTAATGATTTTTCAAAGAGTATGAAAAATGAATTTGAAATGATTTTAATGGGTGAACTCAAATATTTTCTTGGATTTAACGTTTTTCAAAAGGAAAATGGTATTATTTTGAATCAAAGTAAATATACAAAGGATCTTTTAAAACATTTTGGTCTGGATAGTATTAAAGAATGTAAAAATCCTATAAGTACAGTATGTAAATTGGATGCAGATGAAACTGGGAAACCAATGGATCAAACCAATTACAGAGGTATGATTGGAAGCTTACTTTACCTTATTGCTAGTTGACTAGATATTATGGTTAGTGTGTGTATGTGTGCAAGATTTCAAGCTAATCCAAAAGAATCTCATTTATTTTCTTTTAAATGAATTTTTATGTATCTTAAACATAATGTAAACTTAGGTTTGTTTTACCCAAAAGGAAAATCCTTTGAGTTAGTGAGTTATTCAGATGTTGGATTTGCTGGTTGGAAGTTGGATAGAAAAAGCATACCAGGAACATGTCATTTATTGGGAAAATCTTTGGTATCTTGGTGTAGTAAGAAGTAGAATTTTGTAGCTTTTTCCACTACCGAAGTAGAGTACATAGCTTTTTGTAATTGCTGTGCACATATTCTGTGGATGAAACACACTCTTTTGGAATATGGATATGATTTTAAGCATGTCTCTATCAACTGTGACAACACTAGTGCAATAAACATTTCTAAGAACCCTGTATCTCACTCTAGGACCAAACACATTGATGTAAGGCACCATTTATTGAGAGATAATTACCAAAAGTGTGATTTTATTCTTGAGTTTAAAGGTACTGAACATCAATTAGCTGGCATTTTCACCAAACCTTTGAGTTTGGATAGGTTAAGTTACATTAGACATGAGTTAGGTATGATTAACCTTGATCGGTAGCAACCTCACTGCTAAATTCTCACTGATGTAAACTCTCACCGATAAATTCTCATGGATGTAAATTCTCACCGATGTAAACTCTCACCGATAAATTCTCACCGATGTAAATTCTCACTGATGTAAATTCTCATCGATGTAAACTCTCACCGATAAACCCTACAGATGAGTGTGCTGTTTTTAAACATCTTTCTACCTCTAGAATCTAAATCATTTTTTACTTTATCTTATTTTATTTATTTATTTTATGATTCCTAAATGATAAAAACAATGTTCGAGCTACTTCCCAATACACCGAGTCTCAAACCCTTTTTCCTCAAACCTTAGCTCCCGAATCCTCCGAGAACCCTAAATACATTGAATCCGAGATGGAAAAAACCAAAATCCCTTCTTTTAGAGATGTTGCCGATGAGCCTAAGGGAAAGAAGAAAAAGTCTGAGCCAGAAGCAAGTGGCAGTGCTAGCAGGAAAATATTAAGAAGATGACCAGTAAATCCTCATTTGCAGAATAGAGTTATTGTGATTGAAAAAGAACACTGTGTGGAATGGCTACTGGCAAGTAAATCATTAGTGCTCGAAGTGCTAAAAGATAAAAAATGGGTAGATTGTTTTTCGAACAAAAATGGTTCCTACTATCCGAAGCTAGTGAAACATTTTTATGACTATGTATATTTTGATAAATTTGAAGATGAGAACTGAGTAACTTCATTTGTGAATGGAAAAGAGTTGTCCTTTTCATCGACTGAGTGGGATGATTGTCTAAAAGTTCCACACAAAGGTGTATATGGATATGTTTTGAGAGCTATGCCACCTACTAGTGATATCTTTGATTATGATACTGCCTTGGAGGAACTCACTGGCGATGGAAATCAAAGACAAGTAGTAGCTACAGAAATTGTTGGAAAGAACAAATTGTTTTCAGCATGTCTTAATACCGAGGAGAGGAGACTTTGATAATTTGAGATATCAGGATATCTATCTCCTGCATCATTTGAGACATGGAGTCAAGGTGAATCTGTGCAGATTGTTGATGACTCAAATGGAGGATATGATTAGACCCAAGTCAAAAACTAATGCCTTGTTCTTTTCCAAAATGATATCAGTAATGATCAAAGTGAAAGGAATAGCTCTGTCTCAAGATGGGAAAGTGGTAGTAAGGAACAATTTTTGTGTCACCAGTATAGTTTGAAAATACATGAAAATAAATTGGAACCCATGTAGAGGAGAATGGTTCACTGATGACAAGAATGTGTATGATAAGTTCAATCATGTGGATCATCCTTCAAGACCGAAGGATGTCAGGGATCCAGGTCTGGGACCTGATGAAGAGGAGATAGAATACAGTGATGATTCAGAAGAGGAAGAGTCCTTTGCTGATGAAGGAGGAGACCCTGACTTACCTCCTAGACCAACTCATGAAAATCTAGATCAACATAAATTAGATAAGGAAGAAGCTACTTTAGAGGATGTTGAAGTGGCTTCTGTAGAGAATGACGGAGATGTTCTTAAAATTGAAGCCTCTCTATCAGCTGATTTTAGCCTTAGTCCAGTGATTGGACAATATTTAGTGCCTAATACAGATTCAAATGAAGTTGAAATACCCTTGCCTATTTTGGAAGACCCTCCATCTATTGTAGAGAAAGAATTGATAGTAGAAGATTCTCATGAAAAAGGAAGATATGCTAAGGATGATGCTGAGAATGATATTGTTTTACTTGAGGATACACCAGTTGAGGTGGAGCATCAGACCAAGTTTGGAAGTGTTATAGTGGATATTGATATTGAGGACTAGGAAGAAGACCCAGGTTTTGTAGCCTGTGGTTTAGACTATCCTGATTCTGAGAATGAAGCATCTCTAAATAGACCAAAAATCATTTATGATGTTGAGACTGAGTTTTTTCCTGAAGATGTGGTCAGAATATGTGACCTGGATACTTTGAATAAAAAGATTAAGGACAGTTTTGTGGAAGAGGTAAAGAAGATGGAAGTTTCTCTGGTATCTTCAATTCAATCGATCATGACTGACTCAGTGGTCAGTTTAGCATCTGAAAGAGTACCCACTGTAGTTGCATCTGCTGATATGATCACCACAGATGATCTATAATCCTTAAAGGATGAGCTGAAAGAATATTTTAGAGCCTCAGTTTCTGAGATAAAGCACTATTTTGTTAAAGAGATGAGTATGTTGGAAAGATCTTTTGAAATCTCTCTAGGTTGAAATTTGTCATCTTTTATGTCCAAAATAGTGGAAGAAGTTAAAGACTAACAAACTCAAATAACAAGATTGGAAGAAGATCTTGAAGCTCTAAAGAAATTGGTTATCTCTTTGGAATCTTACATGAGCTCAAAATCCCAAGCAGACAAGGACTTAGCCTATGTCAAGAGTTTTGTAAGTTAGATGGTTTCAGGGTTTGAATGTTTTAAAACTTCCATAAAAGATCATGTTAAAACCCAGGATTCTCAAGTTCAAAATCTTATCAGTTGGTTGACCAAGAACTTCAAGGAAACAGTAACCTTCTCTATTGGTTCTATTGCATCTAAACCTTCAGTTAATTTGAAACCGATTCGAGCTATGATTAAGGAAGAGCTTGGTTCAGCTTCAACCAGTGGCTCTATGGACTCATCTGATCTGAGAAAAGTTGTGCTTTCTACTAGAGATTAAGCTAGAGTAATAATGAAGATAGTCCAAGACTATATGAGAGAATCTTCTACCTCTCAGAAAGAAGTGAAAGATAAAGTGGACTCCTGTTTCCAAAATATTTACACGAAGAACCAAATGACCAACCACTACAAGCATCTGATAGAGAATATGATGCTGCCCCCTGTCAATAAAGATTTCAGAGAACAAGTTAGCAAGCTAAGAGAATTGACTCCAGCATTGGACAAATTTATGGAGAAAAAGGATGACTTCATATCTGCTTTGGAGAGAAGAGGAGGAATAATTATGGATTTCAGAAATCTGTTGTTGCCTTTTCTGAATGTTGATGTTAGGCCAGTGATTATACCTCCAGCTTTACCAGCCTCTGCCTCTACTGCTTCTCTTATTCAAATGACTCCTGCCCAAGAAATTCGAAGCCTCACTCCTATGATCACTTAAAGAACTCCTCAGTACAGGCCAGGCACAGTGTCAGTGGCTCAGCCTCCTATAATCATCTCTGGTGTTCCTAAGCCTTCACATGCATCCACATCACCTGAATCCTCTACTGATCCAAAGGGCGAGTCTCACATTGAGGATGTGGATTGAACAAGTGGATAGCCAGTTTGATAGTAATCCATTGTATTTTGTTTTATTTCTTTTTACCTTATTTGCACCATGCAATAAAACTGGATTTTATCTCTTTTCTCATTTTTGTTCCTCTTCTCTTTTTTTTCCCACATTTTGATTATCAAAAAGGGGGAGAAATATTCTACAAAGATTCTATGAAAGGGGAAAATAAATTTAGGGAAAAAGTATCAAAGGTGGAGAAATTTTATCTAAGGAAGATCTATCATTCTTTTCCCCTCTAATACAGTTACCCTTAATTCTATGATATCATTACATTTAATTTTATCTCTGATTCTATCTCATTTAATTCTATCTCTGATGAATTATGTTTTATAACATACTGTTTTCTCTGAGAAACTTAAATTCCATGTTATATCATCTGATACAATTACTCACTATTTTAAAATGATAATATCATGAGTTGTGATTATCAAAAAGGGGGAGATTGTTGACCTCACATGTTTTGATAATCCCAATTATTCTTTCATATACTTTGATAATCCCAATTAATGGTTATCTATATTCAAATTATCTCAAGATATGATTTTCTGTTATCAAGATGATAATAATGTTAAAATAATCCTTGAAATATGTTAATCAATGTTTGTTTATGTTTATATAAGTTCTGAAGTTCTTCTAACCCATTCAGATGTGTTTTGCATAAAACAGAAAAGTATTAAGTCACTGGTATGCGTATAGCTACTGCTAAAGAGTTACCGGTACTCAGTTTACGGATAGGCTTAGTCTACCGTAGACAGAGTCACCGATAATCTAAGGTTACTGATATGTACAAGAGATACCGACAGAAACCGAGCTACCGATAGAACAGGTCTACCAGTTTTCTTAAGACTTCACGTATACACTTGATCGTTGATATATATAGAGATACCGTTATGAAGAAGTCTACCGATTGAACCAGTTCATAGACAGTTACCGATAGTAGTCTACCGATACGATCTATCGACCGGCCTACTGATACACAGACTGTCGACTGATATGAATTGACTAGCATAGTCTACCGATACAAGTACAGAGTCACCAATACATCAAGCTACCGATAGCCCAAGAGCTACTGATGGACCAAGAGCTACCGATGGACCAAGAGCTACCGATGGACCAAGAGCTACCGATAACAAGAGATACCGATAGAATTAAGTCACTGATATATAAAGCTACCGATACAAGTGCCAAAGAGCTACCGATGGAAGATCCTGCTACACAAAGTCCACCATACACATTTACCAACACGAGATACTAATGATTGACCAACCAGTCAAACTCCATAATCTCAATACTATTTATTTATTAAGCTAACAGTTACATTTGTTGTTTTTAATGAAGTTAATGTTATTTAATGAAGTTTGTTTCCATGTTAGGGAACCGTACCTAGTACCCATGCAAAAATTAATCATTCCTTTTTGCCGGAGCTGAAAGCTATAAAGGGAAGGAAAGAGAACATTTCAAAGTGGTGATACATAGAGATAGAAAGTGAAGTGGTTGCATACAGATAGCACAATAAACTAAGAGGGATCAATAAGCATTCAAACGTGGAGCATTCACGCAAGGCTACATCCATACTCCAAGAACTCTGAACATACTTGAAGCCAATCATTCTGAAGAAAACCACAAGATTCATTTTGAGTGAAGAACTACCACAAACACTTCATGCACTCAAGCTGGCAAGTTGAACCTAGAACCAAAGAATAAAACGACACTCTATTTTCGGAGAAGAAACCAGAGAAGGACTCAGAAGCTTGTCTGACCAACCACACAAGTCCAGAGCTACACTGCCAATCACTAAAGCTCATTTAAACTCATTCTCACTTACTTTAGTGATTCTTCTGTATACATTTTGAGCAGTGTGAGTATCCTGTTTATTTTTACACACACACTGTCTCCTGAGCTAAACTGGAGGATTCTTAAATCCTCATTCAAACTCTTTAACTCTCTTTTTTCCCACTGTAGATAGTGGTAGAGGTCAAGTATGACCTGGATAGCTTTGAACTGTTGTTTGTTTTACCACATAGAACTGTGGTAGAGGACTATTTACCTGGACAGTGTGCTCATTGTTGTTTACCCCGATCCAGGGTGTGGATCAATTTATATAAATTGTTGAGAGGACTAAATCTCAGCTTGAGACTTAACCTCTTGGTTAACTTTGTTGTGCTTTTTAGTTTAATTCATAAGTATACTATATATATGTTTCATATTCCGCTACTATTACTTTGAAATACAAAATTATTTTAAAGCTACTTTGATAGTTAAATTAGAAATTGTTTATACTTATTGTAAACCAGTAAGTTAGTTTCAAAAGTTAATTTAATATTCAGATTATGTTAACTAAGACCTAATTAATCTTTGAGAAACTGATTGAACATTTACAGTCTATATAAATTCACTACAGTTTATCTTTGATTTTAAATTGGGGTATTTTAATAGAAATATTTTTAACAGAAATTTAAATTGGAACTCAATTCACCCCCCTCTTCAGTATCCACTCTGACCAACACCTACCATCCCATGTAACCTCAACTATGACTCACTCCAATATCATTATTATCCCTCAACCTGAACCTTTGATAAAACTATTTTATGAGCCCCCACCACAATGTGTACCCCTCCTTGGCTGGAAATGAGTGATTGGAGATCGTGAATACCAGAGTCCTACCTTCTTTATGCTATGGGTTGGCCTCTAGAACAAGGGTATAATAAACATACCTATGGGAGGCATTACCTTCTAAGAGAACATCTAGAAGAGATAGAGATATAATACACAAAAACCAACTATCACCTAATAATATGTATAAATGAAATAAAATTAAAAACATGAAGTTCCATAAAATGATATGACAATTAGATGGTAAACTAAAACATCCAAAAGTTTATGAAATAAGTGACCATGAAGCCAATACTGCTCCTCAAAAAACATGTGGCACTAATATGAATATCAAAATCCAACCATCTCCAGATATCCTAAAAACCATTTTATATATATTTATGGTGATAATAATAGTATATTTAGTAGGATTCTCCCACATGACTCCTGGCAATAAGATAAGTAAATCATTCCAAATCAGATTCAACAATAGTGAAACTAACTCATCTCTTAAAAAAATGTATACTAAGTTCCCATCCTAACTATGATTAAATATCATCAAGTATCCAATAAAAGACACAAAATTATATATAAAAAACATTAAGGGTGTCTCACTCCTGGTTCCTCACAGTTTTATCTTTCTCCACCAATGTTGCATGTCCTAAACTACATCTCTACAAAATAGGTCATCTTAATGATAGTTGGGAACATAATCACAACATGAACCTCATGCATCACTTGATCACATCATCCCATACCACATATACTTGCTTACAAGAATTTTTCTAGAGAAAACACAACCCATATGACAAGTCTCATACATTGTGTATTATACCTCAGTAAATTACAACCGATACACTAAGAAAGGTTACACAAGCCACCACAACCTATAAATTTCATACCTATCATAGTACATTGGACGCTATATTTGGTGATACATGTGTGGGAAATAACCATAATCCATTAAACCCATCTACACACATATATGGGAAAACTACCCATCATGTGTACCATCATGGGTAACTAGTAAGATAAGAGAGAAGTGATCGTGGTGGCAGTCAACCATCTATTGTCCCGTTGGGATATTGGGGGAAACAACCTCCTAGAGTCCATTGTGATTCAGTTTCAAAAACCAACTTGGGATTGAAACAAATTAAATCATTGAAAATAAAAGATATAATATAGCTCACAATGACAATATGGGCATAACCAATTCATAGATTCAAATTTAGAAAACATTCCTAAGAATCCCAACTATCTCAGCTAAGACCAAATACCCTATAAACACTAATACATTTAAAAGTGCTACATTAATTAATTATTTCTTTTGTAATATTTCCTTTCATTAATCAATCCATTAGACCAAAATTAAAAAATAACTTTATACCGCATTAAATTTTGTTAGCCATCAGATTGAATTCCATTCCCTCTAGGAATAATACAAACAAAGTCTATTTTTTAAAAAATTAAAATATTTTCATCATTTCAATTTAATCATCACTGAACCTATGTGTTATGTATTATTTATTCATTATTATAATAATTCCACAATCTTTATACTCTAGAAAAACTATCCTTTTTTACCACCAAGTGGAAATTTTTAAAACAAACACATATAGCTATATTAAGAGTATGAAATGGAATGTAGATAAAACAATAAACCTTGCCATTGTCCATTAAAAAAATCCATTTAAAGAACGCATACAACTTTATCACATCAAGGGGTATACCAATAATCAGCTAGTTACATCGTATCTACTGTTATCCTATAAACCCACATCCATATCCCAATGCATCTCGACAACATTGGCATCAACTATTGCCGAATTATCTTTAACTCCCCACCCAGTATCACATTGGAAAATTCATCCCTTCAACCCTAAGCTCATAGAAAATTCATTCATACAAACCCTGAATCACATAACATTGAGAAGCTATCAACTGAAGAATATTATGGAGTATATAAACAAATAACCATTGCTAATGTGAAAATTTAGGCCCTAAAACTTTCCCTCTAGCCTTCTCATATAAATGAGCTCTAATGACACCAAACTCAAAGAATATCTCCCACCATAAAGAAATAGAAAACTCATGAACCAATAATTATCATTAGGAAAGAAATGTTTCTCATTAAATAATTAATTGATCTATTATTATTCATGTGTTCCAACCTTGGGAATCCTAAGGCATTGGGCCATCATAAGCTATAAAAAGCTATGAATTCTCTTAATAATAAAACACTTTTGGCAATACTGTCAGAAGAACCATTATACATTAACAAGACTTTTATTATTATTAAGAAAACTCATAATTATGCTTTGCATTATTTAAAAAATCAATTCAGCGTAGAGGATAATATTTTTATATATAATAATTGCATTATTCTTATTTTCACTTAATTATATTAAACACTAGATTCAGACATGCATCATCTTCAATAATTATTAAGATAATTAATTATTAATTAATCATGTCCTTATGTTCATTACTAATTTCCATAAAAAACATCTTTTTAATCAAAATAATAACAATATATGATAACAATAGTAGAATAAAATTCACATTACCTAATAAATATAGAGGCAAACCATTTTCATAGTAGAAATAATCAACACGAGATCACAATAAAGAATTATTAATTATCTAGTACAATAATTATTATTTCAATCCAATTTTTATAAAAATGGATAAATCTTGACAACGATGGGATTACACATAAATAAGTAGAAGAATCAACAAATCATATGCCTTGAAAGAATCAACGGTCTTCAAATGATAATGGAACAACATAGTATATCCCGATCTGTGCTTTTATAAAAATAATCTTCACACCATGGATGATATGACACAAATGCACCAAAAAAACTCCATTTTGAAACATAGTTATGATCCACCATCATATTGAAGTAAGAAATAGAAGGAACCAGATCAAATAAACTTAAGAGAAAATCTATAACATACCATAGATCAATATATATCAATGAAAATAATCCATGAATTTATCTCATTCGAAGGAAAACCAAAATTCCTAATGAGTGCACTAATGATCGCTTAAAATTCAAGAGGAAGTCTATAAGGATAACCAACTACCAAGGACCCTTCTATTTATAAATCCACACTGCATAGATAATTTATATTGTGTGAATTCTTTTCTGGTTGTGAAAATGTTGAGATTTTGATATCACTGTAAAATGTGTCTCCTCAATGAAATTAATCTTGAATTATTACACATCATGTAACACACCCTAAAAAATAATCTAACAATATGTAAATGGGGTTTAGGATATGAAACGACTCTCAATCAATCCATGAATATCAAATAAGTGATTTTAAACTCTTACGCACTGCGTATTATCCCTAATTCATGATTTTAGCAGTTGAAACACTCTAAATATTATCTACAGCTCCTCTGAGCCCCATGAGCTTCAGAAACATGTAGTGTGTCGAACTACATGGTATTGAAAATCAGAAAAATGAAAATTAATCCAGAGATAATTTATTATTATATATAAACCTCACTATCATAGGTAGGAATAAGAAACTCATCATTTCGGTAATAAAAAAATTATGAAGGAATAAAATTTTATTCCACAGTGTGTATGAAACACAACACCAAGAATAGTAGGGAATATAACATCCACAGTCATTTTGTTATTTTTCCAATTTTAAATAAATATAATCTGTTATATAGATTTATATTCAAAAAATAATTAGTTATCTTCTATTTATGAAACCATAAGATTATTTTATATCATGCATTACATGCAATATCGAGTTTTTTCAAATAATATTAATATTATAATTTAAAATTAGCATTATATCATATCCATTAAATTAGAGGTTACGAATATGATTAACTAACTAATGAAATTATATTTTAATTCATTGGTTATCAATTAATTTAAAATGAAAATAAAAACCAATTTAATATAATGTAAATGTTTTTATAATAAAATATTTTACCCTTTAGAATAAAATTTATCACAATAAATTAAATTTATTTCTATAAATAAATGAAAACTAAATAAATTTATATATAATATATTTAATCAAATATTTTTTTAATTAATCTAATTCATTAGATAGAAATTAGGTAACAAAAAATCAAATTTTATGTACAAATGATGTATTTTTTAGAAGACAATTTCATTGCCTTTTCATGATGCATTTTCATTAAAAAAAAATTGGTAATTTTATAAATTATATTTTAAAATTTTTACTTCATTTCTTAATTTGTAATTTTAAAATTACCCTCGGGTGAATTAATTTATTTTTTATGAAAAGTTTCATTTTTTATGAATAATGAAGGTTATTTAATATCAATTGAAAATTTATTTTTCATCTAAATAGTTTATAATGTTGAATTATATTTAAATTTTGATTAAATTTTAAATTATATCAATTATAAATGTATTGATTTAATTGAATTCATTGGAATCATTTCTATATTGAATGTAGAAATAAAAACAATGTAATCTTTTTAATATTTTAATATTAAAAATAAACTATCTCATCCCTTCGATTGGATTAATTTTAAATAAATTCCATTCACTTTAGTGAATATATATTGAGAAAATGGATCCCATATTTAGAATAAGAATAAATTATAATTTATAGTATGTTAAATAATTTTTTCTTCCGAAAGAATAGTTTATGAAATTAAAATTAGTTATAACTATTAAGGAAAAAATGATTTTACTAAGCAGTTAAACAATAACCTTACAGAAAAAAATGATGTAAAAACATGTCCAAAACCAATTTCATGGCTATATTTTGACCATATACCCTATTTTATCAAAAAATGTTCATTATTTGAGGAACATGATGTAAGGAATACCTCCTAATATAGTAGTTCCCAGTCAGTGTAATTATATCAATGAGAGTGGCAGGGGTGAATTGGTGATACTTTTTATTTTCTGTTTCTTTTCAATTGAAACAACCTTAGCCTCCTGTTAAAGATTTGATCCCCTGCTGAAACAAATTTGAAAACATATCCATAAGAACAAAAGCATTTACAAGGTTAACTATTCAATAAGAATAGCTACATCCTTATAATGGTTTTGATGTGATCCAATGTCCCACAATCGATTAGAAAACAATCCTTGTATTATAACGAGTATGTTATACCCTTTCACTCATGTATCACTATATAAACAATTCCAATAGATCATGTGCACCCTCTTAGCCTAAATATTGTGATACAATGATTCTGTAAAAAAAATTATACGTTCTTCATTTCAATTCCACAAATGTACTCAATTGATAACACTTCTTCAATTTCCTACCCAGAATATGATATGAACTTCTAAGAATTTTTTTAAGGAAAAACCAATCCAATTTTCCAAGTATGTTTTTCATAGTATGATTCCTCTGATTAAATTCTCCTTGATACGATTCTTCCATGTATTATTCTTCTAGATACAATTATCCTCAGCTTGAAAAATATGACTTTGAAAGAATACAATGGAGATGAATTGGAACCACTTTAATTAAGAGTGTGAAAAATAAATATGAATCTCCCTATGTGATTATTCATCTTTCCAAAAATCTCAGTATGAAAATTTTGAAGTCGATTATCCATCTCGATATGCTGATCATCCAAATACAATTAAAAATCCAACTACAGTAATCTGCTGAGTACGATGATCATCGAAATATAATGTTGTGATCTATTCCCTTGTATTTAACTTCAACACACCAATATTTTTTCTACCAAAATATCATTATGTAAATACACATATTCCCTCTAAGAACTCATAGCTTCTCTCTATTATACGGTGAACTATACATCGGTTATCAAAAAAGTACGATGTACTTTTTAACATTTATATGTTACCCAAGAGAGGTTTTGGTGAGAATCCCAAAACCATTCCCACTCAATCAAATCCACACAAACCTCAATTTCCCCTAAAATATTAGGAGTATTTAGACTTCATTAACACTTATTAATTATTCCCAAATATTCTAAAATATTCACTTCTTCATCATATTTGTATTTCAATTTCCAGTTCGATTTCAATTCACGTGTCTGATTTTCAAAAGTCGATTTATTCAATACAATTATTTGTAACTATTGGATATATAAATGATTAAAAAATGTGTACTAGTATAAATGTTGAATAAAATCATTAATTGAAATACCATTCTCCCCCTAGACATCATATTTAGAAAATTACGCTTACAAACTGCTTTTACTTATTCACTTCTAATATTGACCCAATTGGAAGACCAAAAAGTAATTCAACCATTTTGAAATGGATGATTGCATTGCTGATCTCATTATTTCTTTCTCTTTTCATTCATTAGTCTCACAAAATTTTAGCAACATTCTTCATTCAATGTTTGTTCTAGTATCTTAACATCTATCATGATATTAAATTCATTTGAGAACAACTTCAGTATCATCAAACATAAATTGGAATGTATCATAACTTTCCATTCATTCGATCTTATTTCTTTTATTTTCAGGTCGAGTTGGATCTTTTTAGGATATGATTGGCCTGGATACAATCATCCTATGTATTCTAATTATTGGTATTATAATTATTAGTATGACCTCTTTCTTCCAGATCCTCAGTATGATTTTCCAAAATATGATTTTTTTTATTACAATCTTCAACACATTCTTTCTTTCCTTCCACCTGAATACCATAAATCTGGGTATGATTTCTTTTCAATCAACAACATCACTTTCTTCAATTAATACGATTACACTCTAATCTCTTTTCCCTTTTCCAATCAACCTCAGTATTAAGAAACTTAATATATTTGAGGATCAGATACTATTGTTTCAGAATCATATTTTCATGAATACGATTCAGAATAACCTTTTTGTAGAATAAAATCGTCCTGAATCTATTTCAACCCACCTTTATTACACCAAGATTCTATAATAAGTTCTCCAATTAACTAATTATTTATGAAAAAAAATCCTAAAAACATAGTAAAATTTAATTTTATCGTACTCATGGAAACTCTAATATGACCTCATCTTTCATACCAGATCTAGAGTTAATCTGGTGACCATTTACATCCAGAATGATAAATTATACTTGTGACAGATTCTTTCATTCTAGAAAATGATCAATTACACATTACTATGTTATAACATTTTGGACCCAAGGTTTTCCCGTTTAGAATATGTTATTTCAAACATACTCTCCCCATTACGATTGATAATGTGAGTCTGGTTCTACTGAATACAAAGGTTATAATTTCAACAAAATATAATGTGAGGTTACTTTGCTTACATCTTTCATCTTCAAATTTATTAAAAACAAAAATCGACATTTGAAAACAAACACCTTCTTATTCATCTTTTCCCTTACAATCTCTCCCTTTGGATTTTTTTTTCAAACAATTTTCATGAATCACTAAACATTTTATCTTCAAGAAATGTATTACTAATCAATTGTTCTAGGAACACGTGAGATAAATCATTATAGGAAGAAAGAATCATTTATATAAAAACCATGATTTACAAAAGTGTAGATTATGAAAAACTTATTTATCTTCCTCTTATTTTCATTCTCAACTCATATCCTTTCCTAAAAAAACAATACAATTGTTTCCCTAAAACCACTATAATAAACAGTTAGAATAGTTCACACACATACAATACTGAATTCACAACATACCCAAGGATCCTTACTTTTATAAGAAATACATTAACTTATGAAACAATTCCCTCCCATGAAAATACAATCCAAAGGTAATCAGAGAGAGGGGATAAAACACATACCTCAAACTTCTTGAGAAATAGGTTGGACACCCATGATCAACATAAATTCAGAAAATGATTCATTTGGTTAGGGTTTTTTGAATATGTCAGCAACTTGTTCTGATGTCGTAACATATTCCAGATTCAATTCATTCTTCTCCACATGCTCTTTGATGAAATGATATTTTATTTCAATATTATTTGACTGATAATGTTGAACTAGATTCTTGGTGATATTGATTATACATTGATTATCACAACCCCAAAGCATGGGTAACATTACATCAACAAGTAAATCATAGAATTGAGTTTTCATCCACATATATTGAGTAGTGTCTTGAATGGCAGAAACATACTCAATCTTCATCCATACTGAGATTCATTGAATTAGGTTTCTTTGAATGTCAACTAACACAATTCTTTCCTAGATAGAATACTGCACTATATGTGAATCTTATATCATCACAATTTCATGCCCAATTAGAATATAAATACCCGAAAAAAAATATTATCTGAGCTTCTATACCTAACTCCAAATTATATTATGCCTTTGATGTATCTAAAATTTTTTTCCAGAAATTTATTGTGAATTATTTTGAGCACTCTGAAATATTTCACATTAGGTAACAACATGAAAAAT
Organism: Viscum album; assembly: GCA_963277665.1. Classification (NCBI taxonomy): domain Eukaryota; kingdom Viridiplantae; phylum Streptophyta; class Magnoliopsida; order Santalales; family Viscaceae; genus Viscum; species Viscum album. Next base: position 651,939,649 of record OY728133.1, on the reverse strand, counting down.
ATTGGTTCATGATTTAATCAAATAAAATAAACATCCAATCAATATTTGAAAATATTTTTGATCAACTTATTTTCCATCCACATATGTAGAAAAAAAATTCCCACTAATATTGGGGTTGAAATAGGTTTTGATTTTCCATTCCAAACCTCTTTAGAATATCATTAGAATATATTTCTTGAGAAAGAGAAACACATTCCTTCTTTTGAGGTATTTTTACGATAATAATGTATTTATCTTCCTCCAGTATATAATTTTAAAATACTTTTTCATTTCATCAAAAAACCTTTCACAACATATTTCATCTTTCCCACCAATGATAATTTCATCAACACAAAATATCACAATGAGGAAATAATATTGAATTTCTTTGATATAGATATTTTTATGAACTTATCCATTATTGAAATTAATCTTCCATAAACATGAATCCAATTCAGAATAACATTCCCTAAGAGCATGTTTTATGCTGTAAAAATACTTTTTCAATCTACACATAATAAATTAATCTCTCCCAACAATAAATCCACATGTTTATTCAATATAAACTTATTCTTCAAGATCTCCATTCGAGAATATAGATTTAATAGTATATTTAAAAGATCTTTTAGCCTCATTGGAAAACAATAATAAGAATGATTCTGATTGTTCCTAATATTTCCACAAGAACAATGGTTCCATAAAAATCAATACATTCAATTTAGGAATACCCTATTCATAAAGTTGTTTCTTTGTTTCTTATCACATCCCCTTCTTCACTAAACTTGTTCTGGAATACCCACTTTCTACCAATAATGTTTTTGATTCCAGGATTGGGTATGATTTCCCATGTATCATTCTTTTCAGTGTGACCCAACTCTTCATTCATGGCCTGAACCCATTCTGGATACTCCAAAGCCTCTTTCACATCATTTGGCTCTACTTTTGAATACAAAGAATTATGTATAATAGAATTTTTTGTTATTCTTATTAGAACCTTATGATATTGATCATTGATTATATTCTGAGCATCCAATTTATTTCTTAGTCTTGAATTATATTTTGGAATATCATCCTTATCACTAGAAATGGATGAGCATGATTCTTATTCTTCAGTTAGAATAAAAAAAATTATATCCTTATTATAAATTTTTTCTTTAACATTCTCAACTTCCCTTTATGCCTAAATTTTGTTTTCTTTCTCACCTATTTTAATTACTTTTAATTAAATAGAATCAAAAATTCTTTTTCCACTTTGTTGAAGCATAAATATCCTCTTCCATCTAGAGCATATCCATGAAAGATTCCTTCTTCACCTTGTTTCTCAAAATATCTATAGTTTCCACCTTTCTTATTTATATTACATGGACACCCAAAAACTCATAAGTGTTTCATACAGAGACTTTTTCCATAAAACAATTCATATGGAGTCGTACCTAATCCTAGCTTACAAAAAAAATCTATAATGAATATAAATAGTATTACTCATGTATTTCCCCCAATTGTACTGATAAACACCATGTTCGAGAAACATAATTTTTTTTTATTTACACCAAACTTCTATTATTTCTTTCAGAAACTGCATTTTTTTGATATTTTTTTTTGGAAATTATACCCATGTAGAATTCCATGATTCTCAAGTTATATTTTGAATTATTCACTTCTATTTTAACAACCACTATTTGTTCTCAATTTCATCAATGAATACTCATATTCTTCCTCATCCTTCCTTCTGCGACATTTAAATGTTTCAAAAGATTCAGATTTGTGTTTAATATAAATGATATAATAAATTTTATTAAATAATTAATGAATGTAATTAGGTAATTATATATATCCTTTGATTTATTTCTCATTACCCATTGATATTTGAATCAATCTTGTTGAGGGGTTGTCTTTTACAAATCTCAACTATCTTATGAACATCAATTGTAATCTTTCTTTTCTAACAAATAGTGTAACACCAATATATTCTTCTTAGAGAATAAGGAATTTCTTAGACACTATTTCTATTAGATAACATTCTCATGTTTCTCTAACCCATGTGACCCAGACTTCTATGCCACAATTGATTTTATTACACCATACTCATATAACAAGAGTTTTTTATTTCACCAACCTGAAATAGGTTTCATTTTGTATGTTTTCCTATTCTAACAATCTTTCTGTCTTCCTTCCTTTTCAGGAAAACACAACTCTTATAATGAAAAATTTGTTACCATATTCACACAACTTTGAAATACTTATAAAATTGGGGTTCATCCCATCAATATACAAATCTTTCTTGGATTTTATCTTTTCTTTCCCAATGATGGTCAAACCAACACATTTTATTTTCAAGGATTCATCAATGCCAAATGATATTATTCCTTATTTCAGGTCCTTCACAATCATTAAAAATTTAAAATATCATTTCATATGGGAAGAACCGTCATTATGAGGAATCCAAGGTCGTTCTCCTTTTGTGGTTTTCAATGCAGTTTCCAAAACAAGATCATTTTCTTCTTTATTTTCATAATTCAGATTTAGCTTCTGAGAATTATTAAGAATCATTTTTTTTGGTAAAAAATATCATTTTTCAATGTCTCTAGGTATTTCACATATTTCAAAAAAAAGTTCCATGGGTTGCAATATATTTCTAATAATTACTCTAATGTTTTCATGTTTCATCGAAATAATCTTATCAGTCATCTTCCTTTGAGGGAATTTTATCCCCCTTAAACCTTGACTTCCATTACATATGGAATAATAATAATGATTTTGGTGGAACCAACACTTATTTTTCTCTGTCATAATCCACCTAAAAAACAACAATGGACGTAGATTTTGTATCTATCTCTGAAACATCCATACCAGCCAGAATTAGGAATATGATTTTCTACCACCTCCTTCTCTTTCTTTTCTGATCCACGAAACATTCTATTAACAATCAAATTCTTTGTTTTATTTTTTTATTTATTGAAACCAAAAGTATTTGATTATTTTATAGGCTCATGTAGTTTGAAAATATTGTTGGACTCAGGGTTATATGAATCCTCTAAATTCCCACCTTTTGGTGTTGGAAACATATATAACATTGCCATATTTCTTATTTTCAAAAAAAATTCCTTGAATAATTTTAACCTTTGGAGATAACATTTGTTGATTATTCTCAGGTTTCTCATTTAATGAATATTAACTGACTTTAGAGATAGTGTTTTTGAAACTTTTATTTATTTGTTAAGATTTTAAATGTTTTTGTTGAATAAGTTCATGTTATTCTTATTTGGACTTTAGCTTAACCACCATATAGTCATTACGATTATTTTTTTCTATATGATATTTATTTAAGTAATAAATCTATTTTACTACCCTTACATTCTCATTATAAAAACACTCTTGATTTTATAATGAGGAACATTCATCTTCCAAATTTTTTATTTTATTTTCAAGACTTTTAATATTTCTCATAAATTCATTAAACTATTCTTTTAAATGATGTTCAAGTTGAGTTTATTATTTTTTAAAACCACTTGTTTTGAATTCATTATCATTCACTATTTAAATAATGCTATTTTCAATAAAATATTCAACTGATTTTTTGATTTCAGTAGCAATTTCTTATACTTCTTCATCATTAGACAAGAAACTTCTTCTGTTGGATTTAAGAGTTTTCTTTATTTCCCAGTGGAATCAATTATTATTTATCTCTATTTTTCTATTGTGACCTTATTGGATTTATTTCATTTTTATCACTATAATATTTTATATTTTTTCAATGGTAATTAGCTATAAAGTGACCAAGAACTCCACATTCAAAAATTTTCAAGGGAAATTTCCATTATTATTTCTCTATACCACTTATATCATTTTTATAAAACAAGGATAAACATCATCAAATTTTTTACATACCAAATTTTAAGAATCATGTTCACCAGAATCATATTCAAAAATAATATTCATTGTATTTTATTTCTTTGTATCCTTGAAAGTAATTTCCATACCAATCTTTTTTTTTCTTTTCATAACTTTATCCCTTCTCAGTTCATAAGTAATGAGAGTACAATAGAAATCATAAAAAGATATTTTTTATGATATCTTCTTTCCAATGAAGAATTATTTTCATCAAACTAGTTGGGAAGTATTATATATATTTGTTCAAAGACTACAGAATCATCTTAATTTTCACCAAGGTATATGATAGTACTAACAATGTCATTTACCCTCGTAAATAATTCTCCAACAGATTCATGCTCATCCATCTTCAAATCTTCATATTTCAATCTCTATATTTTAATTTTTCTTTATTCACTTTCATATTTCCTTTGTATATGTTTTTCAATTTATCCCATAAACCTTTGGATGTGGAAACACCTTTTACTCATTATAATTCACTTTAATAAAGTGATTTTAATATAGCATTATTGGACCTAAAATAATTATAATGATTCTTATTTTCAACTAATGTAAGAGGTGTTTTATAATCAATAATAGGAAACCCATATGTTTTAACTTCAAGAACGCCATATCCCATTGAAATAAGATATGGAAAAATTATATCTTTCTAGATATGATAATTCATTCCATAAAAACCATAATACATTTACTATTCACATAATTCAAATTCTCCATCAGTAAAAAATAAGATAAGGGAACCTGGCTCTAATAGTGGTTGTAAGTTCCTAGTCAGTTTATTTATATCACTAAGAGGGGGAGGGGTGAATCTGTGATGCTTTTTTTCTGTTTCTTTTCATTTGAAACAACAATCTCCTCTTATTAAAGATTAAATTCCCAGATGAAAAAAATTCAACCACACATCCACATGAACACAAGGATTTACAAGGATCTTTATTATATAAGAATATCTAAGTCATTATCATGTTTTAGATATAATCAAATAACATTCAATCAACAAGAAACCTATCCATGGATTACAATGAGTAGGATATACCCTTTCACTCGTGTATCACTATGTAAACAATTCCAATAGTGTGTGTGCACCCTCTTAGCACAAATAGGGTAAAAAATGATTCTGTAACAACTCATGTAACATGTGCTTCTTTTCAATTCCACAAATTTATTCAACTAAAAACACTTCTTCAATTTCATATCCAAAATATTGTAACAACTTCTTAGAATTTAGTAAAGGAAAAACCCTTTCAAATTTTCCTAGTATGTTTTTTATTGTAAGATTACTCTGAGTACGATTCCCCTTGATAGGATTATTTCAGGTATGATTCTTCAATATATTATTCTCCATAGTATGAAGAATATTACTTTTATATAATATGGTAGAGGTGAATCAACACCACTACAAATCTATGTACAAAAAACAAAGAATGATTCTCCTTGTACGATTCTTTCTTAGTTTGAAAATATGAGTATGAAAATATGAAATATTATTATCCACCTAGATACAATGATAAATTTAATATGATTGACAAAATGAATATTTTAATTAGCTAAGTACTATAAGCACTCAGTACGATGATCTTCAGAATACAACATTGTGATATCGCCTCTTCTATTTCAATTCAATTCGTCAAACCTTTTTCAATAAAATTCCAAATATAGAATACCACTTCATCTCTCTAAAAACTAAAATATTATCTCTCTTATTTAGTTAATAGAATATCAGTCATTAGAAAATTATTGTGTACATTTCTCCTATTATAGGTAACCCTCGAGTTTTTTTACGGGAATCCCAAAACCATTCCCACTCAATCAAATTCACCCAAATATCAATTTCCCCAAAAATCTTGAGTCTATTTTGATTTCATAGATTCTTCTCGATTCTTCAAAAATCTTATACAATAATAAATTCTATTTCAGATATTCATTTCCATTTTCAACATGATTTCAATTCACATTTCCAATTTTATGAAGACAGTTTCTTCAATACAAAGTTATGTAACAATTGAATATATAAATGTATGAAGAAATGGATACCACTATAAATGATGAATACAATCATTATTTTTATTACCAAGCTACCCCATGATAGAATATTCAGAAAAAACTACTTATAAACTATTTTTACTCATTCACTTATATACTTGAAGTAGTTGGAAACATACAAAGTAATTCAACTCTTTTGAAATGGTTTATTAAATTGTTTATTTTATTCATTCCTTCTCTTTTCATTCATCGATCTTAAGAAATATTTGAAAATTTATTCATTCACATTTTTTTAAAGTATCTATTATTTATACATGACATTAAATCTATTTGAGAACAGCTTCAACATCGTCAGACATTAATTTGAATTTATCATAACATTCCATTCTTCAAGCTTTTTTATTTTTTCATAGACTAAGTGTGATATTTTATGAATATTATTATCCTATATTCAATAATCCTGGGTACAATAATTTCGAGTTCAATAATTATGAGGATGAACTTTTTCTTCCTGATCCTGAGTATGAATTTTTAAAATGCGATATTTTCTGAGTGTGATCTTCAGTACCTTCATTGATTCCTTCCACACAGATACGATAAATTAGTATACAGTTTCATTTCAATTAGAATCATCTATTTTTTATCATTATTCAATACCACTTTAAGCTTAATTATATTTTCCTAAAAACACCATTCTCATCCCACTAAATACATTTGTGGATCAGTTTCTATAGTTCCCGAATTTTATTATCCTGAGAACAATTCTCAGAAAACTATTCCTAGAATAAAATCAGTGAGAATATTTTTCACAACCCCTTTCTTTCACCAATATTTCATTATAATAATTCAATTAACATATTATTTATGAAATGAAAATCAGAAGATAATCATCACATTTAAATTAGTTGTAGACATATAGACTCTGATACTATCTATTTAGTCATACTAGATCCAGATTGAATCTGATGACCATCAAATTATAGGAAGATACATTCTCCATAAGAATGATTCTATAATTACAGATAATGATCAATTCTTAATTATGATCTTCTCTCATTCTTTAACCAAGGTAATTCTAATTAGAACATTTTTCCTGCAAACATCCTCTACTCGTTATGATGGATAGAGTGAATCTGATTATTTTAAATTGAGAGGTTATGATTTATAATAAATACAAAGTGTGATAATTTCCCTTACATATTTAATCTTATACTTTCGTGGAAAAAAATAAAAAAAATTGAAAACAAATACCTTTATATTCATCTTGGTCATAACACAATAGTATTTACCTTATTTATTTATAATAATACCACTACTCCTCAACTATAAAATGGAACTCAATCACCCAAATTTTTCACACCACGCAAGCCATTTGGATCAACAAACACCTTTCAAAATAACCTCCCAACATCCCTACCTTACTCATATAGGCCTATATTTTTTCATAAATCCATCCATGTAAGCCCTTTTGGGAAAATCAAAAGGATTTTCCTGAATAAGAGGTAACCTTCTTCAATAAGAACTTCTTTTATATCATCTCCCACCCATTCAATTATTATTACATATTTATTCTATAAAAACCTCAATATATTCAATATAATGAGATTTTTTTTATGATAAGCTCATGACCTCCAAATTTAATGATTTCTATCAAATGAAATTTGCACTCATTGTTCATATGTATGATAGACTACCGTATCACGAACTGATGTTGTTCATTCTTCCATTATCACCATTCATGGTAGAAAATATTGAATAATTTATAGTTTATATATTTTATATATGGAATTTGGAATGTATTTATTCTTCATTAATATTTATATAACTCATATAATCATTATTTTCAAGCTTTTGGGATATGATAATGTAGTTCGTGTGTACGGAAGACTACCACTTCATGAAACAATGTGATTTATTTACACATTACATAGAATGTATTAATAATTTTTTAATAAAAATATTTCATATATATATATAATAAATATTATAGAAGTTTAATTTTATACATATATATATAATATAATTTTCATTCTTTTTATATGATAATAACATGAAAGTAGTGTTCATGCGTACGTATGAGCTACCATATCTATGAATGGTGCATTTCACTTCGTATATATAAAATTAATAAAATAATCCAAATAAACATATAATAAATATTTATGACATATGAATCATTTTTTAAATTACTTATATGGTTATATAATGAGATATTTAATAATAATTAAATTCCAACCATACACGAAAAGAAGAATGTTATTACCCAAAACAATGAAAATAATGAAATATTATTAATTAATGGGTAATAATATGTTATAAAAACATCATATATTATATAATAAATATTAATAAATGTATATTATAATTGAATAACATGTATTAAACCATTATACAAGAGATTAAAATTTTTCTATACAAAATTAAAGCATAAGGTAAGGGGATTTCTAGTCTCACTTTCATTTCTGTGTGACATAATCCATATTCACTAGTAAATTATTGGTGTGGTGTATATACTTACATATGATAGGTTATATAATTAATATGAATTAATTAATGTTGTTAAATTTTTCAATCGATTTTATTCGTCCTCGGGTCTAAATATTCAAAAAAATACTCATGTAATAAGGGTTTTCTTCTCAATTCACATTTTTTGAAGAATTATTTATTATTATGTACCAATTCAATTTAATATGGTTTATATACTACCCCATTTACAATTAAAATCATGAATCACTCATACTTCATGGTATTTTAGGTTTCACTTTGAATTGTCTCATCCAAGGTATTTGACGTGAAAATTACCACATGAAAAAGTTGTTGTTTAATCTCACTTTCATTTGTGATTTTTTACTTTCCAATGAAAACATTACTTCCTTGTGTTAATTTTTTATTTGAAATTTAATTATTCCTAAATATCCATATCAGTTATCATGGATATGATTATTTACAAAATGGTATACCATTTTTACATACATTGTGTACTTGATAGTTATTTGACTAACAGAGGAAATATTGATAAACATGTATCATTTTATAAATAAGTATATTTGATAAGAAACATTGTTAACTAATTAAATCAATTATTTGATTGATGTGGAATTATTTGGATACAAAAGACATGTGTGGGTCCTTGTTAATGATATCCCCTTGTTTCATATATAGTCTATGAGGATGAGTTAGTTGGCCAGCCTTAGTGGGTTTTCACCCAAATTGTTTTAAACTGTCTTGTTAAAGGTCTTCATAGTAAAAGTATTTTTACCTAGGAATCATGGATTCCAATAATTAAAATTTCCTTAATTCAAATTCCATTATAATTATTCGTGATGATTCACTCTAAAGAAATCTATTGTTGCATTTCATTCTATTTTTATTGATTAATTGCATGTGTATTTTGTTATTTTCATTTCCATATTGATTTTACTTAACCTTATCATGAAAATCATGTTTTCAAATTGAAATGTGTTTTTTGTTATCTAAAATTCCATATTTTTTACCAACTCCCTCCTAAATTTATTTATTACTTGGAATCCTTGTTCAGTTATTTACCTTCTCATATTGATTATTCCCCTTGGTTTATTACTTCTTCCACATTACATAACCCTTATTGAGGAATTGAGATCATCCTTATTTATTTTCCATTTCCCCATGATTCCATGTAGTGCACATTGATATTAAATGATGTTCACAATTGATTATTTTTATTTTCAAAAATATATATATATTGTAATTTTTTTAATCCATTGTAATACAAGACTCATTATGTATCTAGTTCATCAATACTTCTAAAATTATTAGTCCTTCAGGATGTGTTTCCCTATTTCCTAAGCCAGTGTAATGGTATTAGGCACTACCTCTTGGAATCTGGGTTCGGGGTCTCTATAGTTGGTATAAGATCAATTTTAATTGAATCCTTGTGAAATTTATTTATTGAAAAATAGATTAAGGTAAACAAATATATGATATAAATTGAGTATAACTATTGAATATGTCATAATATTTTCATGAGGAAGAGATTATGTGATTGTTCCTAGAAAATAAATTCTTATTTGGAAACTAAATATTGATGGGGATTGGGGATAGATGTTCCTAGGGGTAATAACATTGAAAATGGATCACCATGATTGAATCGATCAAAACATGGTACACCATAACTGGATTTAGTAGGCTCATGGTTTAAATATCTATGGTGATATTCTTAAGATAATTAAAATTTTAATTACAAGATATTATAAATTAGATGAAAATATGATGAAAATTATTGACCTAGATTAAACATCAGTCCGAAGAAGGATGAATTTTAAAATATAATAGATGAAGTGTTTTTAGAGTAATTTTATAATTATTATTTTGATTATATGTATTATGAAACATACTTTTATTCTAGAATATATTTTATATTCATTAAAATAATAATTATTGATTCCATCATGTGTTAGCAAGTTAAGATTGAACATAAGTTCAATATCTAAAAAACCAGTTTGTATGTTATATATGATGAGAGTATAACTAGATTAAAGAAAATATGGAAAGTATATGTTTTAGTGTAAAAGTTATTAAAGGAATAATTCCTTTAAATTTTATAGAAATTATTTCAAAGGTATTGATAGAATTTAGGGTTGATTTATATATATAGGTTGATTAGAATTAGAAAAAAATATTTATTGAAAATCATCGTAAAAATGTTTATTTAATAAATTAAATCTATGATGCGGCGTATAATGAATGTGACAGAGGTTTTTCTTACATTTCATACAAGAATTATTTTCCCTAATATCGTGTGTTACACTTAAGACTGAGTTTTACTAATCAGCAATAAGTTATTAAAAAAATTGATGGTATGATTATATCTCCCCTGATATAGAGAGATTCTATTATTAGTGAAAATGTAAAGTGTTATAGAATTTTTAAAATGGGAGATTTATATTGATCCCTATGAAGAATATAAAAAAGAGTATCTGGAACCTCATTAGCCCATAAAAATTAAACAACATGAAAACGCTAATTTTTATTTCCATCCACCTAATAATTATCATCCCTATATGTATGAGTGATAATATGATCCAAAGAACTGAGTTAATCCAAATATTTGGTCCACTAGTTGGTGAGCTTCCATGATAGATGAATGGAGAATGTATAGACCGAATGACCCAAAGAACTTATTTTTTATTGATTTTTGATCAACCCCTTTCAATGGATGTAGGGGAACCCTTACAAGGCTAGTAGTCTTAGAGATTACATGACCCGTAGGTCTTAGTAAATATACAGACTATACTTAGAACTCCTCATCCCAGCTTCTTCATCGTGATATTAGCTCAGAGAATAAATAAAACCCCAAAATCCATGAATATAGCTGAGAAGATATCCCTAATGATTCCTAAAAATAGTTGTGTAACTAGAGGGACCCAGATCTCTTATTGAGACTCCATCAGAATTAATTTCAATTTTCCTAGACAAACGGTCCTTTTAAAATACTTCAACTATGACATAAAATGATAAAATAAACCTTTGACACCATTCCAATTGAGAATAGATATGTCATGTTTTTAATTAGTGCACAAATCCTTTTTTGGATGGATTGCTTCACAGACAGTTGAAATAATCCCAGAAAAAGAAGAAGAAACCTTGAATGTGAAGCGTTAATGGATAATTTTGTTCTTGAAATTCTAAATTAAGTGTATGTGTTCCTCTATGTCATCTTGAAAGAGGTTCATGATGTAGGGAGAGATTTCTAAAGTTCACCAGTCCTTCAGAAAATCATGGAAAAAGACAACCTGAGGTAGTTTTAATTCATAAATCTTTGATATATCATTCCCCATTTATGAGGTATCCACACAACTGGGGAATTTATGATCAATATATTCCATGGGTTTACGAGAAATAACACAGTAAGAGAAAAATATATTCCACAATGTTGTAGGTAATCATCGGTTCGGAGCTTCCTATACGACAATCTCAAAAACAAGATGGATAAAGATGGCATAATAAAACACTTATTCATTTCTACAAGAAACTCGAGATCCATATTAATTAACATAGAGTGTTAATAATACATAAAATCTATAATAATAATATTAATAGTAGGATCTCATGCCCAAATATCATCTTTATTGGAGAAAAAAATACACCATTGTAATGATGTGATCTGGGAGATTTTACATGCTACTATGTTGGCCTTTGATTGAAATGTGAAGATCCATATTTAAATACGCATACACTAAGGAACAATATTAAAATTTCCTTTCCAAAATTGAATGGATTCATATTTGAAAACAAGCCACATGGGTTGATAATCAGTTGAGGAAAAAATAGATTTGATGGCAGTTCATACTGAAGAGTTAAAGTGATTGAAATTTCCATTCTCGAGTATATCCATGAATCTATCCTGAATAAAAAAATACTCTAAATTATAATTGATAAGCCTCCACATATATAATTATTATAAAGAATCATTTAATCCTATAAGATTCTTAATACCAAAACCCACTATAGCATATGGATTGAATATAGTATTCCAAGAACCCTAGATAAAATCACTTCCATAATGTTACCACTCCAGATAAAGTTATTAATAAAATCATTGATGATCTTGATAGGTAAAATCAAATTCTTATACACTATGAAAGAGTAAACAGACTTGGAAGTGATAATAAACATTACCAAACATATCCAACCAACCATATATAAATATTTTCTATTCCAAGAAGAAATTTTTCATCTGATCTGGGTAAATATTTTAGAAACATAATAGTCCTCCATTATTTTGTAAAACATAAGAACCCCAGGTAAATGAAAGGGAGAACACCCTCATGAACACCCAATTCCCAGATAATGTCAATTGTACATATATTAGATATGTTCCATCCAAATTTTACAAAATAGTTTCCCCAGCTACATGCCTCACTAGAAAAATTCTCCTAGTGTAAAAGATCTGTCTAAATTTTTGTGATATTTATATTATCCCTATGTATGAAGAGAATAATTTCATCTGGATATAATAGATTAGAAAGATAAATGAGTCCCCTACCTACATAAATAGACTTAATTTTTATATTACTAGCTATGGTGGAATGGAACCTTCTATGATAATCCTATGAAATGGAAAAAATAACTGCAGATTAGGGGTTTCCTTACCTGAAACCACAATAAAAAACAATATTTCCTTAATAATATCCATTAATAATGAAAAAATGTATATAGATCCTAAAATGATCATGGCCTTGTTAACAAAAAATTATAAAAACAAACATTATAAGAACTATGGAAATAAATTATCAGCCAATCAAAACAAAATCATTTCTAGCATCATGATTAAGAGAAATATTACCTCCCACAGGGGACTTATTAATTATAATTACACATTCCAAAGTAGTGATGGGATAATTTTGAATAGATCTTCCCATGATGAATCCTAACTGATTTGCAGAGTTAATCGTTCTTGCAATAGAGTTTATCATATAAGATATTTTTTTGAAAATAGTATTATTAATGATGTTCATGAGAGAAACCAGGCTAAAATGATGAATATCATTGGAATTATCCATTTTTTTAATAAGGGAATGAAACCGATCATTCATCCCATGAGGTTGAATTCCTCCTTTTAAAACATGAAAAACCAACCTGTTAACATCAACATGAATTATTATAATATTAATAATTAATATTCTATGATATAACCTATCCATAAAATTGGGGGTTAATAAATGGTTTAACCAAATCATAAATATTTATGTTTGAATTAATTGGTTTACAATTAATTAAAAACGAATATAAAAACTAATTCAATGTAAATGAATAATTTTTATGAAGAACTATTTTTTGTTCCCAAAGGAGTTCTAATGTAATAAATTTTATTAATTACTGCTAATAGATTATATTAATGAAATTAATATTTTATGTATTCAATAATTATTATTGATTTAAATACAATACATTTTATAGTAATAATATAAGAACAAGCCCAATTTTATGGATAAAAAGATGTATTTTTCTTGAAGGACATTTTTCCACCTTTTAATGGCCCGCCTATTTTAAAAAAATAGATGTAACTTTCTTTAAATTTTATTTAAAAAAAATAAATATCATTTTTGAAAGATTAATTTCATAACTATCAAAGGGTGATTTTTTTATTTTTCTAAGAAGATTCATTTTTTGTTAATAGTGAAAATTTTGAATTTAAATAGAAACAAATTTTTTATATAAATAATGTATATGGTTAAATTATATTTTGAATTTTTTTAGATATTTAATTATATGATGGTTATATATATTATTACAATTTTTTCATTGGGATCAATTTTATATTGAACTTATATATTAAACCATTTCAAATATTTGAACAATTTCATATTAAAAACCTGTATTCTCATCCCGTCTATGAGATTAATTTAAAATTAATTACTATCACTTCTATAATAAGAATTCATAAAAATACCATTCATATTTGGAATAATAATAATTTATAATTTCATGTAAGTTGAACTTAGTTTTTGGAAAAAATTATTAGTGAAATAAATTAAAATTAATTACATTGATTATGGTGAAAATATTAACACATAAAAACACTGAAGTAAGAACATTTTATTTGATAGCATGTATGACACACATTTTAATGCTCAAAAGGGAATATAATATCCTAATAATTTAAAATATAGTTAATATTTTTAATTCATAAATTTATATCATTCATTGAATTCAATGTTGAGTTATCTGGCATTACACCTAGTAGATACTTTCTATGATATCATGCTTTACATGCAAGAATATGTTTAATAGAACTACAATATATTCAAAAAAATATTATTCAGTACAATAATATATAAACAATCTAGTAATTTATTGTTTATGGAAAGTATTAACTAACATAAGAAAATTTATTATTTATAAAAAAATTAAACAAATTCATTAGATACAAATTAATTAGAAATGAATATAATAACAAATTTAATATAAAGGGAATGTTTTTATAAAACACTATATTAATACACACAAAGGAGAATTATTATTATAAACTAAATTAATTGAAATTATATAATTAAAATAATTAATTATAGATATTATATATTCAATAAGATATTTTTTTACATTCATTACATAGATTCTATAGTCATGAGATAAGAGCAAATACAATATTTCGCATAAAAATCAATATTTTTCTAAAGGCACGTTTCCCCAATTTTAATACAAATCCGATTTAAAATAAATTATTTGGCTATTTTATAAATTTATATGTAAAAATAAAAATTATTTTTGAAAAAAATTTATCAATATTGTTTTAGGGTGAATGATTTTTATTTTTCGGTGATGTTTCATTTGAAGAAGAATAGTGAAAAATAATGAATTTTAATTCAAAAATATTTTCTCATTGAAATTATTTATATAAGTAAATTATATTTGAAATTATTTTTAAGTTGAATTATATTAATTTTATAAAAAATAATCCAATTTAGGTAATATTAATACATTTATAAATTTAATTGGATATAAACACATCTCATACTTTAGAGTATTTTTCCTTCAAAACTGGCATTGTCATCCCATCTGGAGGATCAAATTTAAATTAATTTCTACCACTTTTGTTATTGAAATTTTAAAAAATGTAATAAATATTAGTATTATTAATAATATATAATATCTAATAATTTCAAATTATTTTTTGATGATGAAATATTTGTGAATGTAATTAAAATTAACTACTCAAATTAAGAGAAAATTTTTATTACGAGGGATTATACCTTAAACATAATAGCCAAAACGTCATAAAAACTAGTCCAAGATCCATTTTCTGTCTATATTTTTTCCCTATCCTCACATGTATTTAATTTTTTTGATTATCCAGGACACTTTTTATTGGAAAATGTGGGTGGAATTCCCTTTAAAAAAATTACGATAATATCACTCCTCCTCCACTATAAAAAAGAACTCACCCCTCCTTCTTCCACACACCTATGAAGCCACATTTGATTGAACATGTTCTTCCAAAATATCTGCTAAAAATTCTTCCCTCCTCTATATATGAAAAAAATTTCTATGAAAAATATCCATGGATTCCCTTTCTTGAAATCCAAATGCAGTTACCGAAATATGTGGTAACATACTTAAGAAATCTATTTTTCGTTATTTTCATTCTTGAATCCTAAAATAATTTTATTCCATGATTATATAATAACACTAGTATAGATAATATACTGAAATTTGTTTCTCCAAATATTTTAACCTTCACTTGAACATACATCAATTTAATGTGTACATCGAACTACCACATCACAAAAAGAAGTCGTTTTGTTTCATAACCACCTCTCATAGTTGGGAATTATGATGTACAATATGTTTATATATTATATAAATGTGATGGAATATATATTAATATGGTTCTTTTATAATTTATTAACATGTTTAAAATAATTATAATTGAAGGTAACAGATGTTCACCCAGAAGGAAACGCAATTTAAGGGAATTTCATCTCACTTTTTACATCTGTGAGACAAATTCCATTTTAACCGATTACTTATTTTGTTTTGTGTATATACTATCATGTTGGATATATCGTATAATGAATTCTTTAATCTTCACTATAATTTGGGTTTCAATTTTAATTATTTATTCAATGTGGATTTGAGTTAAAAGTCACCAAGTGGTGAATAATTTCTTAACCCAATTTATTTTCTTTGGGTTATATTTATTCCTTATTGTCTGTAATAATCCAAGATTATTTTTGTAATGAAATATTACTGTAAATTTTAATATTTAAACTTATATTATGTGTATTTAAATTCTAAACACATAATCTATTCATTGACTAATTTTTACATCATCATTATGGTGTTTTCAACTAATTAATTCACAATCTCATTTTTTTAGGATTATTTGCACTTGAATTTCCATTAGAGGAAATTATTGAATCATTATTTCATAAATCAAGTAATTTTATTTTAATATGGTTATTAATGACATTTTTCAAGTAATTATACCATTTTCCCACACTTTGGTACTTTTAATATCATAGAAAATATTTTTTATAACAACATGACTTCATTTATCTCGTCACTCAAATAAACTATTTTATAATAAAAAAAAGTTTTCTAAAAAGGTTTTTAGAAATATTTTACCTATTCCAAATACTTTATGAATTAATTTTTTAAACTTTTTGTCCTTTAAATTTTTTTTCAAAGGAATCTTATTTTTCCTTTCTAAACAACGAAATTTTCTATCATTTTTTTAAAAAGGAATATTCTTTTTAGTTTATACGGAAAATATAGATTTACCAACCATAAATTAATAGAATAATCCTTTGAATGATTGAATGGTTAATATTTAATGAAAAAAAATTATTTTCAAATAAAATTTATTATTTAACAAAATCAAAACGAAAAGGATAGTTTCCTAATTTTTTTTGTTAAAATATCTTTTTATAACATTCTCATTCATTAATGACAGAAACCATTCATTTTACTCCAATTAGGAGATTTTATATTGAGGACTTCCTTATTCTTCATATGGATTGTTTTTTATTGTTTTAGTTAAGGATAATATTTACATTAACATCCTTTATTCATTTGTTAGTCCATTGAAATATTCAGTCTCTAAGGATTATTAAACATTATGTTTCCCCTAATTATCTATATCATTTATAAATGATATATTTATTGGATAAAACATATATCATTTTTACATATGGTGTTTACTTTGTAATGTTATATCATTAATCTCATTAATCTCATGATACTCTAAGTTTCTTTTAATTCATTTGGAATTATTAATCAATTGATTTAAAATGGTATGGGGAACTTTGGATTGTTTAAAGATTATTTTCCTTAAGAATTTCCTAACGATTTTCCAATGGTATCTTTATTCATTAATTCCAAAAAAAACCTTTTTATTATTTATACTCAATTAAGAAAATATTGATAAAAACATATATTTTAATTTATGTGCATATAAGATAAGGCACATTTCTAAATGAGTTATTTGATATATGATGAATTATTTGGATAGGTACGACATGGGTGGGGCTTAGTTATATAATTCCCTTTGATGCATTGGTACTCCCATCGAATGAGCTAGTTCGCTATACTGTTATGGGTTTTTACATAATATAAAAAGTCTCCTCATTAAAGGTCTTGACGGTAAAGGTATTATGTATCTAGGAAACATGGTGTTCAATAATTGTGCATTTTCTTTATTTAGATTTAGTTTATATTTATCCATAACATTTTTCATTGACATATATATGGATTCATTTCATTATTATCTCATTGATTAAATGGAATTTGTTTTAGTTTATTACTATTCCATATTGATTATGTCATATCTAGTAATTTTGAATGGAATTTTTTTTTGTTATTTAACTTTTCATGTTATTTATCCCCTAATTTTATTGATAGTATGGAATTAGCATTTAGTTATCACCTTTTTATATTGACTATTGTCATTGATACATTATTTCTTCTGTTATACCAACCCTTACAAAGAATTTCAGATCACCCTTATCTGGTAACCCTTCTCCAATAATCTATGAAGTGTGCTAAGAAAGATATATAGTGATATACTAGATGAAATAAATTTACTGTTATCCTTGAATTAAAACCAAAATATATGTTGTAATTAGTGTATTCATTTTTAATAAAAGACTCATGTATGTATCTGGTTCACCAAAAATAATAAACATAGAAGTGCTTAAAGATTTTATTCCTTATAATTAGGCTAATGTAATGGTAGTATACATCAGATCCAACCATTCTAGGATGGGTTCACTACAGTTTGTATGAGAGGATGTTTAGTAGCATCCTTTTCAACTAAATTTAGGGGAAACAAAGATTAGAGAACTTATCCCTAAGTTAGACATTGATAATAAGTATATATGAACATACAATAATTTTGTAATGTAGATATTATGTGCATATTCCTATAAATTAAACAATGTCTGAATAATACATGTGTACGTGGTTTCGAAATAAATTTTCATAGGGGTAACAACTCAAAAAAGGTGTGTTGGGCTGGACTTGATCACTAACTAGTACACCACAATATGCCATACTATGCACTTAGTTTGACACTCTCGGAGAATATTCATAATATAATTTATATATTCCTTACTGAACATTATCAAGGATTTTATTATAATATAAAAATGAATATCCTAGGTTAAAATGAGGTGTATTACATTGAAAATAAAATGTCAAGATTTTGACATCCTACAAATGAATATATTTTTTTAATATGATAATTGATTCTAACACCATGGTTTTTGGTTATAGGAGATTCCCTCTTCTAATGGATAAACTCTTGACCAAGGAATGACATATAAGAAAAAAAGGGATGATGTATTAATATATTGTGGTTGTATAGAAAATCTTCTTTAGAAGGATATTTAGTGATTAAATTTCAACGATGTATATCATATTGTTCAATATGGTTTTAATACCAACCACTAACTATCAAAATTTCATGGTTAATATGTCATTGTTTTTAGTTAATAAATTTTACGAATATACATTAATGATGAAACAGTGGTATCAATTTTGAGGTTTACATATTACTTTCTTAACCAAATTAGATTTGGAGAAGGGTTATAGAAAAATATTTATGCTTTTCACTCTATTATGAATCTTATGATCTGTTATAAGTTAATGTTAGTAATTTATGAATCCAAGTAAATTTTTGGATATCCATTTGTTGAATTATTGGATAAATTTTAATTTGTAAAATAAAAAAAGAAAGAAAATTGTGCTTATAAAATAGAAATATGTCAAATATGTATATTTCCTTATATTCTTAGGCAGTAAAATAATTACCCAACATTGGGAAAATGATCAAGAAACATAAATATTTTCTTAATAACTTATTTTAATTCGTGTTCCTTTAAATAATCAATGATCTATAGATTTGAGGCACTAATAATTATATTTATCATTCACTTTTTTTTATTTATGGCTTAAATCACTACAAATGATTATTTATTCTTTTCCTCCAGATGCATATCTCTATATTTCACTAATGTTCTCTTACTTAGAGACCTAATTATATGTTATTCCATTTAAACCTTTGTACTTCCCATTATCTCTTTTTTAGATGATGTTTTATTAAATATTCTCATGATATGGGATTTTAACATAGGAAAAATAAAACAATTTATTGTAATGATCATGATAAAATTGAGAGAATGTGATTTAATTAAGATGGGGAGACTGTAACATCCCAATATTCTAAAGTAAGACCATTTTATTTGATAGTACATATAAAACGCAACACCAATCCCATAAAAGAGTATATTATCCTGATAATTTATAAAATAATTATTAGTTTAAATTAATTCATTCTATATCTTGATATTCACGCAATTTTGAGTTATTTTGTGTTATAGGAACAACGACTTTCTTTGATAGCTTGTGTAACCCGCAATACTAAGTTTTACCAAATAATAATATATTAATAAAACATTTTTTTGTATAGTAATATATAACGCAACTATTAAATTAGTATTTACTAATACTAATAAAAAAATATAAAAATATATGTTTTACACATATATAAAACAAATTCAATAGTTAAAAATTTAGTAGAAATTAATATAAGAAGCAATTGAATATAAAGAGAATGTGCTTATAGAAAACTATTTTTATTCTAAAAACGGTGTTTTTTCCTAATAAATAAAACAAATTACAACTATAGAATCAAATTAATTAAATATAGATGTCATATATAGAATTAATTTTTTAACATTAATAAAATAGATTCGATAGTCATAAGATAAAGAAAGAATCAATATTTTACATAAAAATCAATATTTTTTAAAAGGAACGTTTACCCTCTTTTAATGGAGAACTGGTTCTAAATAACTTTTTTTTGATTCAATAAATATTATATATAAAATTTAACATAATATTCAGAAGATAAACATAAAAAATTATGTTTTTGTGAATTTTTTTCTTTTTCTGTGAAGTTTAAATTTTTTATGATTAGTGAAAAATACTAAATTATAATTCAAAGATATTTTTACTCTAATATTTCTATAATGATAAATAAACTTTTAAATTGTTTTTAAAGTCATTTATATAAATTGGACATAAATTAATCATATTTACATCATTGGAATTAATTTCTACTTGTAATTGTATATAAACCCATCTCATTTTTTGAGTGTTTTTACATTAAAAACCGGCATTATCGTCCCGTTGGTGGGATTAAATTTAATTAAATTTCTAAAAAATCAGTTATTGTAATGTGAAAAAATGGATTCTATATTAATAATAAACATACATTATAATATATCATAATTTTAATATAGTTTTTTGTGAAAAATATAGGTGAATGTAATTAAGATTAATAATATGATTAAGACAAAAATTATCTTTGCAAGTGACTAACCCATAAACATAAGATCCAAATGACCTAGAAAAATATAAAAAATAATTGTTTCCCATATTAATACCATATAATTAAATGTATTATTATTTTATAATTATTGAAGGCAATTTTCATAGGAATAATGTGGGTTTATTTCCCTTTCCAAAAATATACAAGAAGGGAACTCCTCCTTCATTTTAAAAAGTAACTCACACCTACAACTACCTTACACCACTATTATAAAAACAGGAAAGGGAACTGCCACCTTTTATCAGCTCTAATAAAAAATGTTGATAAAGAATCCATATATAAGCGCTAAAATTTTACCGCTGATAAAGGAAGGCTTTGTCAGTACTTTTTTAGCACTGATAAAACTGTAGTCTGATATTTTATAAAATCAGTTGCACAATGTCCTCTGTTTATCATGCCCTAAAGATCTCATGGTACTGTACCCTTGTGACAAATCCCCTCCACCCCCCCCCCCCCTCTGATCTTTTCTTTCAGGACCTCCGCCTCCCCCCGATCTTCGTGTTTCCAAACCTCCACCGCTAGACCTACACCTTATCCTCCCCCACAAACCCCTTCGACAGATCCTCCTCCCCACAAACCCTACTTCTCCTCCTCTCCGCTCGACCCTACTCCTCGAGAACCCTACTCCTCTATTTCTCAACAGTTGGTGGCTCCTCCTGTGCACCTCCCCCTCTGGAGGTTGCGACATCCCCTCCCAACGTAGCGCATAAGGCTCTCCATTTATCCTCCTCTATGGTGAATTTATTTTCTCTTCTTCATGATTCTCTTCTTGATCTTTCTTCTTATGAAGGATGTGACAACAATGATGATTCGTTTTTTGTGTTTTTTGTTATGTTTTTAATGGTTAAAGGTCATACATAGGACTTTTAGATTACCCTCATGTGTTAAGTCATGTTTTATTTGACTATTCTTCTCATTGTTATGAAATATTTGTAAAATCTTTTGTTGATGTTGGGGACATGAAATTTCTCCTTCTTTATTATGAGTAAATTTTGGAATTAACATGATATTTTTTTCCATTAGATGGATAGTACTTATTAACATAAATACTATAATGAATTACACTAAAAGAAATTAATGTGAAGAGGGGGTTTTGCATGTGATTTATGAAGTTCCATAATATTTATTATATATTTATAGATTTATTGGTGTTTTTACTAAGTGATTTATTCTTGATGTTGTGAAAGAAATTTTTTACTACTAATAATATTTTATAATCAACTTTCATTATTTTCTTGTCACTAAAGGTAGGTAATGAATTTCTTGTTTGGAAATATGTAATTAAAGTGTTATATTTAAACTCTAAATTATACGTTAATATGATAAAGTGTTTAAGGGGTAGTTTTTAGTGTGAATTTCTTATATGTTTCCCTTTCATGATACAATGTATGGGGTATTTATCACTATGATTATAAGGGTGATGGTTGATTGATGTGGTTGGGAGCATGTAGTGTGGTAATTAATACAGTAGTGATGGATGGATTATTTTGTGGTTATAATAGCAATGATACTGCTTTTTAGGCAGAAAATAAGTGTTTTTATGGATTTTAGAATGTGTTTAGTTGTATTTTATGTCATTAAAATTTAGTTGTTAATGGGTGGTGTTATAGTTTCCATTTGGCAAAGAATATGGTTGGAATAAATTAAAATAGTAATAGATGATGGGTTGGAAATGATAAATGCTGGTTAGTTAAATGATTAAGGATAATGATTGGAATAATTATGTTTAAAAAATGGTTAAATATAGAATAAATTTTATTAATGATTATTGAATGGATTATAGTGGGTAGTGATTTAATGATTAGTTTTACATTAAAATGGTTAACAATTGAAATGCATATGGTAATAAAAATCCAAGAAATTATAATGTTAAATGAAATGAGAAGTTGGTAATGTTGATATGTATGATTATGTGATTTTTTGAGGATAATTTTTGACATTATAATGGAAGTTGTTATAAGAGGGTGGTAGTAACAAGGAAATGGTTGACGAGGGTGTTTGTAGGGTTAGTTTGATTTAAACCCTTAGGAAATATTTATGTGTGACTATATAATTATTATATTTTTATATTATTTCTTACGCACCACCACTTGAGTCGAGTAACCTGATGGAAATCCATATGGGTACTTTGGTTCTGAGTGTTTTTCTCAATATCTAGGTTATAGAGGGAACACATATACAACCAATCCCTCTTCCATTCTCCCCCTTTACACTTATTATGAGTTTTAATTCCTTATAGTGGGTGAATATATATGACCTATAATAGTTTTAGGTTTTGGATTATATATATTCTTGTTGAAATTATTATGTGTATTTGGTGTGGATACATAGTGGGGGTTGTGCATTATAGGAAGAGAGTATGATGTTTATGTCATTCATGTTCATGATATCATATTGTGATGAGGATTTGATGTGTGGTTGTGATGTGGATATGGTTTTTTATGTGTTTTTGACATGTGTATGTGTGGATATATGGTTATGATATTATATAGAAGGGGTTGAAGCATAAGAAATATTCCATTAGAGTGTGAGAATGACCAGATTATTGGGGAAGTGGATGTGGGGTAATTTATTAATATATATTCTTTTGATATTACACTTAAGATGATGTTTGGAATTAGACACTCATGAGTATTGAATAGGATGATAGGTAAAAAATATTTGTTAAAATTTTCATATGGAATAACATGGGAGACCATCTCAGACACAAGAGATTATCCCCCTTATGATTTAAATTAAGTAGCTTTAGCTTACCAAAAATATTAGGCATGAGGATATTAAATGTAGGGAAGATACCTAGGAGTGGTAGATGTATCATTATTGATTATTCTTGTGTCTGTAATGGGGTGATTTGATGAAATTATAATGAATCTAAAGTAATTATATTAAATAAATTCCATATTGTAGTGATTATGAGAATCCTTTCTTTACTTATAGAGCTGGCTACTGGTTTTCATTCATATGTATTTTAGGTTGGTGAGGTATAAAAGGATGGACTAGTTGGACATAGAAGTGTTGACCCGATAGAGGAGGATGAGCCGTAGAGGATGATGTCGTGTGAGTTTTACCATCTATGACACAAGTGACTATCCCCATGAACCCCTTTGTGTTTGGAAACTGTGTTGATTTTTATGGGGGTTCTATCCTGGTTCTATAGATTTCCAAATCTTTATTGGAAATAGTTAGGCTCTATTAATCTCTATTTTTATAAGGAAGTGGTTCTCTTATACTATATTTTGAAGTCTTGTTTTTTGTATTTGAACCATAAATACTAATATTTGAGATTCAAATAGGATGGAGATGAATAATGATTGGATGGATTCTAATCATTTGACAATAGAGTTTGAGAACGAAGTGAAATAATTCATCCATTTTGCAAAGGGTCACCCAAAGGATCCTTCTCAAATCCTTTGTCCCTGTTTACATTGTTTTTATTATAGACTACTTACTCCAGAGGAGTTGGAAGAACATTTGATATGTCATGGAATAGATCAGAGTTAAAAAATTTGGAATAAACACAAAGAAAAATCGAATGTATCAAATGGCTGGGATAAAACTGTGTTTTATGTATCATCAGATATGAATACAAATATGGATAATGAAGAAGACCGTATGGAGGATGTGATTACAGATGTTAATGAAGATGAAGATATTATTGAGCAAATGATGAAGACAATTGAAGATGAACTCTATTATTGCCCAAAAGTTTTTGAGAAGTTAAAGATTTGTGAGAAGATGCCACTATATGCTAGATGCACTAAATATACAACATTTTCAGCTGTATTAAAGTTGTATAAATTGAAAGCAGGCAACGGATTGAGTGATATCAGTTCTACGGAACTACTTGCTCTCTTGATTGACATGCTCCCAGAAATAATGAGCCCCCAAGCCAGACATATGAAGCTAAATGAATGCTACGCTCGATGGGTATGATTTTTGAAAGAATACATGCCTTCTCTAAAGACTGTATATTGTTTCACAAGGAGAAAAAATCACTTACAGAATGCCCAAAGTGTAGTGATTCTTGATATAAGAAATATGAATCCAATCCTACGAAAGTTGTATGGTACTTTCAAATCATTCCAAGATTTAAATGTCTATATAGAGGTGAAGAAACTGAAAGACAATTGTTATGGTGTGCAGATAAAAGAAATAAAGAATGAAAATTACATCATCCATCCAACTCTCCTCAATTGTAAAAAATTGATCATGAGTATCCTATATTTGTAAGAGAGCTGAGAAACATTCATCTTGCATTATCTACTGATGAAGTGAATCCTTTTGGTTTTCAAACTAGTACTCACAATACATGGCCTGTTATGTTGGTAAATAATAACTTTCCACCCTGTTTATGTATGAAGAGGAAATTCATCATGTTATCTATGCTTATATTAGGACCAAAACAACCAAGTAATGATATTGATGTTTATCTGGATTCTTTGATCGAGGATTTGAAGTTATTGTGGGATTCAGGTGTTATGTTTTATGTTTCTTATAAAAGTAAATACTTCACGTTTAGAGAGATGTTGTATGGGACAATAAATGATTTCTTTGATTATGGAAATTCTCCAGGCTATATAATTAAAGTTACTCAAGGGTGTCCCATGTGAGAAGAAGATACATAATCAATTAGGTTGAAACATTCATCAAAATCTGTGTTTTTAGGACATCATAGATTTCTACCTTGTCGGTATATGTACTGATCTTGGACGACATAATTCAATGGAAGTTCAGAAAAATGCGTAGCACCGTCTCCACTAACAGGTGATCAGATGTTTGAGAAAGTAAAAGATGTGAACACAGTTTTTGGTTAACCATTTTCGAAAAACCATACACAAAATCGGTTGGAAAAAGATATCAGTTTTTTTTGAATTACCATACTGGAATTGTTTGTACATCATAAATTATCTTGATGTGATGCATGTGGAAAAAAATGTATGTGACAGTGTTATCGGAACATTGCTAAATGCCCCTGGAAAAACAAAATATGGAATTAAGGAAAGTTTGGACATAGTTGACATGGGAATATGAGAATATTTGGCTCCCTTGAAGGGTAAAAATCGAATGTTTCTTCCTCCAACTGCTTACACTTTTTCTAGGGAGGATAGATATCAGTTTTGAAACATATTCAATGATGTAAAGGCTACAGAGGGGAATTCATAAAATATAAAGAACATTGTGTTAATGAATTATTTGATGTCAAAAGGTTTGAAATCACATGACCACTATATTTTCATGCAAGATCTAATTCCTATAGCTTTACGTTTCATTTTTTCCAAGAATGTTCCTCATATGTTAACCAAACTTTGTTTCTTTTTCAACGATATATGTAGCAATGTTTTAGACCCGGTGAAATTTCCAGCTATTGAAAAATAAATTTTCATCATATTATGTGAATTAGAATTGTTCTTCCCGCCAACATTCTTGGATATGATTATTCATTTGATGATTCACTTAGTGTGAGAGATTTGACTTTGTGGTCCTGTGCAATATAGATGTATGTACCATGTTGAACGGTATATGAAGATTTTGAAAGGGTCTATCAAAAATCAAAGTCAGCCAGAGGGTTGTATAGTGGAGTGATGTATTGTTGAGTAAGCCATTGAATTCTGTACCGAATACCTATCTGATGTGAAAAGCATTGGTCTCCTGAAATCTCATCACACTGGACCCATTGAGGGTGGGGGAATTTCTGGAAGAGATGTTGTGAAAATCAGTATTATAGATAGGGAGCAGGCCCACCTTTATGTTTTTCATACTAGTTGGGAGGTTTCTCTATATATTGAAACTTAGAAAGAAATTATTAGGCAGTTGAATCCATCAAGGGCTGAAAAATGGATATCAAAAACAAATAATCACCAGTTTATAGGAAGGTTTCAGGACCATATTTTTAAGGAGTTGGGTTAAAATCCGAGTTCAATTTCCGAACAACTTCGATGGCTAGCCTCCAGACCAAGTGTGTATTTATTATCTTACAATGGTTATGTAATTAATGGTTATACATTATATACATATGAACATGATGAAGATAGTACCATGGAAAATAGTCTATTTACACTTGTGGCTAAAGCATTTCATGTATCTGGTAGTAAGGATAGAAATCCAATTTATGCAAATATGTCATAATTTGGCATTATCAAACAAATATGAGAGTTGGATTATACGACATTCTAATTGCCGATTTTTCAATGAAAATGGGTTGATAACAACAGTGGTGTTAAAATAGATGAATGGGGATTTGTGAATGTTGATTTTAGTAAAGAAGGGTAAAAAGACAAATAGTTTATAATTGCATCACAAGAAGTACAAGTTTTTTATGTTCCAGATTCCGAAAACTGAAAGTGGTCGATTGTTCTGTTATCGTCCAAAACTACTTAAGGGTCCGATGAAAATTCAGTTGAGGATAATCCTTTCAGTGGTACGTCGCAATCATTTCATCATGGTCCCAATGTAGATGATGTTTTGTATGTTAGAGGAGACCACAATGAAGGGATTTGGATAATCGATAGAGGTGTCAAATCCCTTCAGCCATTGAAAAAAAGAAAGAGTGTTCAATAAACAGGTTATATTTTGTTTGTAATATAGATCTTGTAATATCATGTTATTATCTTATCATTAATGAATTTATGTAATATAAATTAACTGTTCAACCACTTTTTCAGATAATAACTTATATACGTTCTAGTGATCATAACCTTGAGGCTGAACAAGTCTCTCAAGCTGTTGTTGATGCTGCTCCTGCTGAAGCTGCTCACAGTGTAGAGAAACTATAAGTTTCTAAACATGTTTTTTCTCCTAGTGTTGAGGTCAAAAAACCATCAGCACATGTTTTTGCTACCATTTCAGATGAAAATATAGATGATTTTGATATCGGTGAAATGGTCGGGGATAAAGGATCGACGTCACAGAAAACACAGGTGCGTCGTATTATGAAGGTGTTAGCCAAAGATCTTAAGGCAAAAAGAAAATTCATAAAATTTGATGTCGGATGCAATGCATGAGGACAACATGTGAATCCCAACAAGGCTATTTTTTGTAGATACATGGAAGTTGTCACTTGGGAACGCATACCGATTGACATAGATTCATGGCACCATGTTGTGCCCAGGCTGACGACTATGATCTAGGAAGAAATTACGGTAACATTATGATATTATTTCTATAATTTACTAGAAAATAAAATAAAGAAACAATGTCTTACTCTTCTCAATATCTTTCAAAGTACATTTATAGTAGAATATTCCCACAATAATTATGTACTGAGGCTTGAAGGAAGGATTCATCGATGTTTTCGCACTATTTTAACAAAATGTCACCTGAATGATTTCAAAGGTAAAATAAACCCGCACCCACCCATTTTCTACGCTCACCAGATATCCCAAGAAGCATGGGATGAATTTATTGGCCGCTATGGGGATGAGAAGTTTCAGGTACATTGTTGGTGATAATACGTTATTTGAGGATACGTGTATTCATCAATTTGATTGTCAATATTTCATTTATAAAACAATAACTCTATACTGAAATTAGGGAACATGCATCAAAACCAATATACCTCTATCCTAAAGCAAGGATGGGGTATGCTTTACAAGAAAAGAAAATGGTAAATATTTTAAATTTATAGTAATATTATTAGGTTCCAATAAACAACATCATAATTATCTTTATATATTTATATGTACATTGATGAGTCTAAAACCAAAGACACATTCATCCCATGTCATGTGATATGGAAGGAGGCACGTGTGAATAATAAAGGGAATCTAGTAGATGAGAACACACAAAAGGTGTGGGAAATATGTGTAAGTATGACGCGATGATAAAAATATTTGTTTTAAATTTCTATTACATAAAAATAATTAGTTATTTTCCTATATCCGACAGTCACAGGAATCAGCTACTCATATAGAAGATTCAGACCTATTATCGATAGTTTTGAAGTAGCCAGAACAATACGGTCATGTTAGAGGTATGGGGTTTGGGGTGACACCGTGAGTATATTTTGAGATAGAAAAAATGGATGATAGAGATGAAAAATTGAAACAAATGAGAAAAAGACTTGAAACTCTTGAGGAATAATTTAAACAGCAGGGAGAGTTTCTAGAAACTTTTATGGGTGGGAAGCAAGGAAAAGACACAACTCATGAACAACACGGGCGTGAAGATCCCACCTCACCCCCACCAGCTTTGAGGTGAGCCATTCCCCTCAAAGAGCTGTCTTGGTCATGGTAATCAGTATTTTAATAATTATTCCCATGAAATGTGAATCAGGAAAACACTGATACATTTCCTATACTGATCTTCTACATGGTAATAATGACTGTGATTTATATCTATCAACACTCACCTATCACCTTGTAGCGAGGGCTATAGTGTTCAATATCCCAGATGACAAGCTGCATAATAGAACACATCCGAAAGATCATCTGGAAGTGATGATTACTGTATCACATGAGCCGATTGCAGAGCGACCTATTCCACTTGATGATGATGATATTTATACAGTTGAAAAGGCTATTGGGGCATTCATTTCATGGCCATCACAACTTGTAAGAGTACATACAGACAAAGATGTATTTATTTCATTTTTTTCAACCTAAACCTTTATCAATTAATGAAAAAAGGGTCTAAACCAATGAATGTTATTATAGACAGAGAAAGGGAAGGGGTGAAAAACGTCAGCTCAAAACCATCTAAAGGATCGACCAACTGATCCCAAAGAGCTACTGAAATCACAATAACACCACTTGTTCTCTATCCAGATTTACTAGCATTGAAGACTCATATGGATATGAAGCTAAGAGGTGGTATTAGTCATATAGTGGATTTCGAAAAGAATATATATAGAGAATAAAGTCAAGATTTCATTGCTGCTGAAAATGTAAATGATATCCTTGAAAATGGTTGGATAGGTGTTACTGTTGTAAATATATATATGAGGTATGTTTTCATGAATTGATTTTCTAAAAGGTGATCTAATGTGAAAATTATGACTAAATGCATTTTATATTTTTGACAGACGTATATATGATAAATAGTTGAAGGAATTTTCCCATGATCTGAAATTAGGACTCATTAGTCCTCATACCACATCAACACATCCAATGAAATTAGATCCATCAAAAAAATATGAAAAAGTGAATGGCTTGCTGAAAACATTTGAAAGAAAGATTACAGATGACAGACTCTTCCTAATTCCAACCATGCAGGGGTAAAACTCTATGATTAATGCATATAAATTATATTTTCACTTATTTTATTACTTATTCCTTTTTGTGTTTTAGGAAACATTGGATACTAATTACGGTGAACTGGGATACTCCAAAGATTTATTTTCTGGATTCAAAGCAAGGATGTCCATCAAACTGACCATACATGATGGAGTTTGTGAATATGTAAGACACTACATCCTACGTTTTAGGTCTAGACATCATGTAATATAATTTATATTATCTTTTACTAAGGATTATGTTATGATAGGGTGGTGTATCATTATCGTCTAAAAAAGTAATGAGGACAGGGGCTAAGCATAAGGAGGTGAGCAAGTACTACGTCTGGACAAATATTAGAGTATGTATAATAAAATTTCACTATCCAAACACATATCAACACAAGTTACTTATTCTCCTAATGATCAAATTTTTTGCAGTGTCTAAAACAAACAAACGATAATGATTGCGGTTAATATGTTTGTAAATTTATGAAAGATATGATTTTTCATCAACAATCTAGCATCCCTAAATAGGTATTTTCAAAAACAACTACTATTTAATTTAATTTATTTATTAATTATTTATTTTTATATTTTGCAGTACTACTATGACTGAAAAAGAGACTCATACTCACAAGACAATATAGATTTGTTAATAAATGAGTTGGCTGCATACCTGATGGTAGATTGTACAGAAATAGCATGAAGATCTTACTTGGGGACGTGTACAATTGGTGGTCATTTTTTAAAGGGGTTAAGGGGATCAAAAGATGAAACATTATTGTATGTAAATGTTCGTAGGAAAATTGTAATTGTTATTATATAAAACATCCTTTCTCCAATGAGTCATTTTCCCATTTTAACAGATGAAATGCACTATCAACATGCAAGAATGATGAACCACTAAAAGTGTCTCTCTTTTGTTTAAAATAGACAGAATTTTAACTTAAAACAACAACTGATGTATTCAAATCCAACCAAATGCATTTGGATTGTGTTGATCGTTTAATATAATGGTCCCATGGGTCATTTTTGACATGTACGAGTCAAATCCTCTTCAATCTGAGGCACTGTGTGTCTAGTTTCACTCAAAGGGTCTCTCTTTTGTTTAAAATGGAAAGAATTTTAAGTGAAACAAAAACTAACCTACAGAAATCTGACAAAACACATTTTTATTGTGTTTATTATTTATGAGAATGATCAATGGGTGTATTGGGGACATTTATGAGTAAACCTTGCCTCAATCTAGGGCACATTGTGGCCGGTATCACTCAAAGGGTCTCTCTTTTGTTTAAAATGGGAAGAATTATAAGTGAAAACATCAACTGACATATGAAAATCAAACCAAACGCATTCATATTGTGTTGATCCTTTATTAGAACGATACATGGGTTATTTGTGATAGGTACGAGTAAACCCCACCTCAATCAGAGGCATGGTGTGGCCGGTATCACTCAAAGTGTCTCTCTTCTTTTTAAAATGGACAGAATTTTAAGTGAAAACAACAACTGACCTACGGAAATCTGAAAAAATTCATTAATATTTTGTTTATCCTTCAAGATAACAATCCATGGGTGTGTTGGTGACGTGTACAAGTCAACCTCACCTCAATCCGAGGAACTGTGTGGCCGGTATCACTCAAAGGGTATCTCTTTTGTTTAAAATGGAAAGAATTTTAAGTGAAAACAACAACTGACATATGAAAGTCCGACCGAAAGCATTTTTATTGTGTTGATCCTTTAGTAGAATGGTCCATGGGTCATTTTTGACACGTATGGTTCAACCCCGACTCAATCCGAGGCTCGATGTGGCCGGTATCACTCGAAGTGTCTATCTTTTTTTTATAATGGACAGAATTTTAAGTGAAAACAACAACTGAACTACACAAATATGAACAAACACATTTGTATTGTGTTGATCCTTTAGTATAATTATCCATGGGTGTATTGGTGATGTGTACGAGTCAACCCCCCTCAATCAAAGGCACAGTGTGGCCGATATCACTCAAAGTGTCTCTCTATTGTTTAAAATGGACAGAATTTTAAGTGACAATAACAACTGAAGAACGAAAATCCAACCAAACGCATTCGGATCGTGTTGATACTTTATGAGAATGGTCCATGGGTGCATTTTTGACGTGTAAGAGTCAACCTCACCTCAATCCGAGGCACGGTGTGGCCGGTATCACTCAAAGTGTCTCTTTTGTTTAAAATGGACATAATTTTAAGTGAAAACAACAACTAACATACAAAAATCCGACCAAATTCATTAGGATTGTGTTTATCCTTTAATAGAATGATACATGGGTGCATTGGTGATGTGTACGAGTTAACCTTTATTCAATTCGAGGCACGGTGTGGCCAGTATCACTAAAACTGTCTCTCTTTTATTTAAAAAGGACAGAATTTTAAAAGAAAACAACAACTGACCTACGGAAATCCGACCAAACGCATTCAGATTGTGTTGATACTTTAGTAGAACGATCCATGGGTTCATTGGTGATGTGTACGAGTCAACCCCACCTCAATTCAAGGCACGGTGTGGCTGATATCACTCAAAGGGTCTCTCTTTTGTTTAAAATGGACATAATTTTAAGTGAAAACAACAACTAATGTACGCAAATCCGACCAAACAAATTTATATTGTCTTTATCCTTTATTATAATGATCCATGGGTCATTTGTGACATGTATGAGTCAACCCTGACTCATCTTGAGGCACGGTGTGGCCGGTATCACTCAAAGTATCTCTCTTTGGTTTAAAATGGACAGAATTTTATGTGAAAACAACAACTGACCTACAGAAATCTGACCAAATGCATTTGGATTATTTTGATCCTTTTATAGAATGATCAATGGGTTTTTTGGTGATGTTTAAAAGTCATCCTTCCCTGAATCTAAGGCATGGTGTGGCCGGTATCACTCAAAGTGTCTCTCTTTTGTTTAAAATGGATAGAATTTTTAGTGAAAACAGCAACTAACGTATGAAAATCTGAACAAATGCATTTGGATTGTAATTATAATTTAGGATAATGATACATGGTTCATTTTGGACATGTAAGATTCAACCCCAAGTCAATATGAGGCACGTTGTGGCTGGTATCACTCAAAGGGGCTCTCTTTTTTTTAAAATGGACATAATTTTTAGTGAAAACAACAACTAACGTATGCAAATCTGACCAAATGCATTCGGATTGTGTTGATCCTATTGAAGAATGATACATGGGTAATTTTTGATGTTTATGAGTCAACCCCACCTCAATATGAGGCACGATGTGGCTGGTATCACTCAAAGGGTCTCTCTTTTGTTTAAAATTGATAGAATTTTAAGTGAAAACAACAACTGACCTATGTAAATCTGACCAAATGCATTCGGATTGTGTTTATTTTTTATGATAATGATTCATGGGTCTGTTGGTGATGTGTATGAGTCAACACCACCTCAATCTGAGGCACGGTGTGGCCAGTATCACTCAAAGGGTCTCTCTTTTGTTTAAAATGGACAGAATTTTAAGAAAAAACAACAACTGACGTATGAAAATATGACCAAACACATTAGGATTCTATTGATACTTTAGTATAACGATCCATGTTTCATTTTTTATGTGTACGAGTGAACCCCGCCTCAATCTGAGACACAGTGTGGCTGGTATCACTCAAAGTTTCTCTCTTTTATTTAAAATGTACAGAATTTTAAGTGAAAACAACAACTGGCCTATGGAAATCCGACCAAATGCATTAATACTGTGTTGATCCTTTATTAGAACGATCCATGGGTGTATTTTTGATGTTTACAAGTCAACATTTTCTCAATACGAGGAACGGTGTGGCCGGTATCACTCAAAGAGTCTCTCTTTTGTTTAAAATGGATAGAATTTTAAGTGAAAACAACAACTAACGTACAAAAATCTAACCAAACGCATTTGTATTATGTTGATCCTTTAAAAGAACGATCCATGGGTGCGTTTGTGATATGTACAAGTCAACCCTTCCTCAATATGAGGCATGGTGTGGCCGGTATAACTCAAAGGGTCTCTCTTTTGTTTAAAATGAAAAGAATTTTAAGTGAAAACAATAACTAACGTACGCAAATCTGACCAAATGCATTATAATTGTGTTGATCCTTTAAGATAATGATTCATGAGTAATTTTTAACATGTAAAAGTCAACCCCACCTCAATCTGAGGCATGGTGTGGCTGGTATCACTCAAAGGGTATCTCTTTTGTTTAAGATGGATATAATTTTAAGTGAAAACAACAAATGACCTATGGAAATCCGACCAAATGCATTCAGATTCTGTTGATCCTTTATGAGAACGATCCATGGGTGTGTTGGTGACATGTATGAGTCAACCCCGCCTCAATCCGAGGCACGGTGTGGCCGGTATCACTCAAAGGGGCTCTCTTTTGTTTAAAATGGACAGAATTTTAAGTGAAAACAACAACTAACGTACCCAAATCCAACCAAATTCATTTGGATTGTGTTGATCCTTTAGTAGAATGATCCATTGGTCATTTTTGACATATAAAATTCGACCCCGCATCAATCCTAGGAACGGTGTGGCCGGTATCACTCAAAGTGTCTGTCTTTTGTTTAAAATGGGCAGAATTTTAAGGGAAAACAACAACTGACGTACGCAAATCTGACCAAACACATTTTGATTGTGTTGATCCTTTAGGAGAACGATCCATGGATTCCCCCCCAACCCCTTGGATGGCCCCCAACCCCTGGACGCCCTTACCCCCCTAGACACCACCCTGCAACCTAAACACCTCCCCCACCCCCTAGACACCCCCACCCCCATAGACAGCCACCCCCACCCTCTTGGACTGCCCCAACAACCCCATGGACCATCCCCACCCCCCTGGACCCCACCCCACCCCCTGAACACCCCCACCCCCTAGAAATCCCCCCGACCCCCTGGACGCCCCCACCCCCCTAGACACCACCCTGCAACCTAAACACCTCCCCCACCCCCTAGACACCCCCACCCCCATAGACAGCCACCCCCACCCCCTTGGACACAACCCTACCCCCTTGGACTGCCCCAACAACCCCATGGACCATCCCCACCCCCCTGGACCCCACCCCACCCCCTGGACACCCCCACCCCCTAGAAAGCCCCCCGACCCCCAAACTAAATGGAGTAACCTGAATAAGAGGTAACATCCATCCTTAAACTCATTTTATTTATTTTTATTCTCCACATACTCAAATATTGTTATGTAAATATTATATAACAACTCCATTATAATAAATATATTGAAATTTTTTTATTCTAATATTTCTACTGGAATATATACACACATCCATATAATTGGTATTAAACATACCATTTATGTGTACGGTGAACAACCACCTCACAAAATGATGTTGTTTGTTTTTTTCCTTTACCACCTCTCATGGTTGGGAATTATGATAGAAACACTAGTTATATATGATATAATAAATAATAATATTTCTCTTAATTAAGTTAATAATAGGTTTTAAACAATTATATATGAAGTTAAAGGATGTTCACATAAAAGAAAACACAAGGCAAGGGATTTTAGTCTCACTTTTAATATCTTTGTGATTAATTTTATTTTCACCTAATAATTATTTTTTGAAGTATATATACTGAAAATTTTGATGTAATATATCAAGAATTGTTTAATATTCATTTAATTTTTAGTTTCAATTTGAATTATTAATTCTAAGGATATTTGAGATAAAAGATACAAAGTGGTGAAGAAATATATTAATCCAATTTTTTATCTCAGGTTATATTAAAATGTCATCGTCATTGAAATTGAAATATTAGGTTTATAATAAAATTTTAAAATAAAATTTTTTATTTCAAAAAAATTATTTGGATTTACATTTGATACACATAATCAATTCATTAATTTATTCTCACAACAACGTTATGGTCTGTCAAGGGTTTATTTCACAATCTTATTTTGATTGGGATTGATTACACTTGAATTTTCATTAGATGAGATTATTGGATAATTATTTAATAAATTATTTAATTCTAATATCCTATTTTTCTTCATGGCCTTTATATGTAATAGTACCGTTTATCCACTCATAGGTACTTAAAAGGTTTTAGAAAATGTTTTTAGGAAAACCCAACATTATTTCTCTCTTTAGTTGGATAGCTAGTTTCAATATAAAATAAAATTTTTCTAAAATGGATTTAAAAATAATTTTTAACCTTTACAAATGATTTATTAAGATTTTTTTCTCTTTTTATCATTTAAAAAAAATTCAATGGAATGTTATTTCTGCTTTCCAAAAAATGCACTATTCTAACTTTTTTACTAAGAAAAGGGAATCTTATTTTTACCTTGTATGAAATGTACAAATTTACCCTTCATCATTTCATCAATGGTTACTTTGTAAAATTAAAATATTAATATTTAATTAATTTCTTAATAAAATTTATTTTAATATAATATTATTATAGAAAATTCCAAATTAAAATGATACTTTCCTCAATAATGTTTTTAAAATATATTTTTTTAGTATTACCATTAATCATTAACAAAAACCTATTATTTTACTCCAATTTGGTTATTTAGTATTGATAGCATTCTTAATATTCTTATACATTTTTATTCCTTAATTTGGGAAAGTATATAATTGGAATTCACTTCCTTTATTCAGTTTTTATTACCCTTTAAATACTAAATCATCAATAATAATTAAACATTATGATGTCCATATTTTTCCATATTGTTTATCATGGATATGTTTATTGCCTGAAAAACATATCATTGTTTTCATATGGTGTTTATTTATTTATTTTATAACATGAATTTCCTTATTCACATGATATTCTAATTTTCATCTAATTCATGGGGAGTTATGATTCGAATGTTTCTTAGGTGGAATGAGACACTTTGGAATGCTTAAGGATTATTTTCCTTAAGAATGTTTAAATGATTTTTTAATTGTATCTTCAATCATAAATATCAATAACCCCTATTATTCTTTATACTCTGCTAATAAAATATTTCTAAATGCTTATATTTTACTCTATATTGATATTTTATAATGAGAATTTTTAAATCCATTATTTTATACATTAGGAATGCTTTAGATACGTATGAAATGGGTAGGGTCGGAATATGGATAGGCCCTCGATGTATTAGTAGTCTCATAACATGAGTCAGTTGGCTATCCTTAGATAGGGTTTTACCTAATATTTTAAACCAACTTGTGAAAGGTCTGATGGTAAAGGTACCATGTAACTAAAAAAATGGAGTCCAATAATTAAAATTTTACATCATTTAGATTCAGTTAATATTTAATCGTGATATTTTCCAATGACATATTTATGGATTAATTTCATTCTCATGTCATTGTTTAAATGGAATGTATTTATGTTTATTAACATTACATATTGGATAAGACTTATGTTGTTATTTTTAATGCAATTTTTCATTTATTTAACTTCTTATATTGTTTATCCACTAATTTTATTGATTATTTGGCATGTGGGTTTAGTTGTCATCTTTTCATATTGACTATTCTCATTAATTCATTATTTATTCCTCTATACATGACCATACTGAGCATTTAAGATCACCCTTATTTTGTTTCCCTTCTCTAGGATTACATGAAAGGAACTAAGAAATATATTTAAGGATTTTTTATGTGGAATAATGTTATTTTTTCCCTTGATATAATAAACAATATATATTACAATTATTTATTCATTTATAATATCATACTGATGTTTGTATCTGATACACTAATAAAACTAAACCATGTGGTCCTTTGGAATTACATTCCTTATAATCATTCCAATATAATGGTTTAGACATTAGATTCAGGCTTTCGGAGTTCTGGAATCTATAGTTTGTATCGAAGGAAGTTTAGTAGTAACCATGGGAACAAGATTTAGGAAAACACATATTAGAGAACATGTCCCAATGGAAGACATTGAGGATTAGTATAGAATGACATCCTAGAATTTTGGTAAGGTAGTTATTATTTGTATCTTCATAGAAATACATCTTTTACTTTATACTACAAGTGGAAATGGTTCTGGAACAGATTCACCAAGAGGTAACAACTCTGAAAAGGTGTGTCGGGCTTGACTCGAGTGTAACATGGTACATGACAATGGTACATACTGTGAACCATTTTTAACACTACAGTAGGATATTATTAGGGTAATTAACATTTTTCTTACAAAACATTATGGTTTATTTGATTAGATGATGAAAATGTATAGACTATGTTAAACATGAGGTGTATTAGATTGAAAATAATGTGTCAATATTTAGACTTCCTAAAAATTATTTTAGGGTTTTTCCAAAATGATAAAAGACCCTCACACTATGACTTTTGGTTTTAGAAAACTCCTTCTTCTAACAGATAAAATCTAGACCAAGGAGGGACCTATGTGTAAAAAATGGATGAAGTATTTATATCTCTGGGTTTTATTGAAATCCTTGGTTAAAAGGCTATTTAATGATCAAGTATCAAGGATTTACATCATATTTATTAATATGGCGGTTTAAAAGGAAACATGTATTTTTGGTGAGAACCCATTAATTCTAGAAAGGCTATGAGACTTGAACCCATGACCGAAGAATGATAATGGTTTAATTCCAACTACTAACCTACATAATGTTCTGGTTAATATCTCATTGTTTTTAGTTAAAAAATTTGAGGTGTAAATATTAATGATAAACTAGTGGTATCACTTTTTAGGATTAGATATTAATGTATTAAAAATATTATATTTAAAAAATAGTTGTAGCTAAGAAGTTTCATGTTTCACTATTTTATGGGTCTTAAGAGAAGTTAAAAGTATATTGTAGTGATTTACAAATCAATGTAACTTTTTGTATAGCTATTTCATGAAGTAAGAGATGAATTAGAATTGATCAAATCACAAATAAAGGGTAAAAATTCTGTTTAAAAAATATAATTATGTCAGATAATTATATTTCTTTATATATTTTGGCAGTAAAAGAAGTTCCCATTATTGGGAAAATGATCAAGAAAACAAAAATGTTGACCTAAACCCATTATTTTAATTATTGTCTTTTTTATCATCATAATGTTAAGGATTTGAGTCCCTCAACGTTCTATTGAAAAAACAATTTTCTTTGATTGATGACCTCAATCACTCCAATTAATTATTTATTATTTTCCTCTATATATTTTTCTCTATATAACACTAATGTTCTCTTAATTATCGGCCTAGTTATATGTTCATCCATGTGAACCTTTGTACATCCCATTCTATCATTTCTAGAGGGTGTTTTACAAAACATTCTCATGATTTCATACTTATACATTAAAAATATCAAAATATTTATCACTAATATTGAATTTTATATGTGGGGATGCGGTTTATTTGAGGTGTCGATATTGTAACTTTCTAAAGTTCTAATGTAAGATCATTCTATTCGATAGCGTGTATGACACGCAACCAGAAGAATGTAAGGGAATATATTATCACAATAATTTTCAATATAATTACTACATTAAATAAATTCATTATATATCTTTAAAAAAATTCAATACTAATTTTTCTTGTGTTACACATAATAATTAATTTCTTTGATAGCTTCAGTTACACACAAAACTGAGTTTTTCCAAACAAAGATATATTAATAAACCTTTATTATTTTGTGTAATAATATATAAACCAATCATTAAATTATATGTTATGAATACTATTAACTAAATTATGAAAATATATTGTTTAGAGAAATATAAAACCAATTCATTAGACACAAATTAATTAGAAATGAATATTAAAACCAATTGAATATAGAAGAAATGATTTTATGGAAAAATATTTTTATACACACAAAGTTGTTTTATCATAATAAAATAAATTAATTTAAATTATTGATTGATATTAAGGAAATATATATGTTATATATTCAATAAAATATTTTTTAAATTCATCAAATAGATTTGATAATCATAAAATAAGAATAATCCCAGTATTTAGCATAAAATTCAATATTTTTCTAATAGTGCTTTTACCCCCATTTAATAGAGAACCTATTTTAAATCCAATTTTTGGTTATTTAATAAATTTTATATTTAAAACTATATATAATTTTTTAAATTTATGCATCAAAAAAATTAGGGTGATTTTTGGTATTTTTTTATTAATATTGATTTTTTGATGAATAGTGTAATATACTAAATTTTATTTGAAAACTACTTTTTCATCTAATTTATTTATTCGGATAAATTATATTTTTAATTTGATTTAAATTTATATAGTTAAATTTTAAAACAATTATTCTAATTTAGTTATTTGGAATAATTTTCTCATTGAATGTGTCTATAGACACATCTCGAATGTTTGATTGTTTTTGCTTTAAAAAGTTGCATTGTCGTCCCATTTACTTGATTAAATTTATATTAATTTCTTCCACTTATTTTACTTGAATATGGATGA
Organism: Viscum album; assembly: GCA_963277665.1. Taxonomy (NCBI): domain Eukaryota; kingdom Viridiplantae; phylum Streptophyta; class Magnoliopsida; order Santalales; family Viscaceae; genus Viscum; species Viscum album. The sequence continues at coordinate 651,898,787 of OY728133.1, read as the reverse complement.
ATGTATTCAATTATTATAATAATAATTATTAATAATACATAATACTTTTATTTTAGTTTTTGACCAAAAATATTATTGAACTAATTTAAAATTAGTTATAATGATTAATAAAAACATTAGCTTAACAAGGGACAAACCTTAATCATAAGAGACAAAATTTCCTAGAAATGTTTCCAAAATCTAGTTTATGTCCATATTTCTACTACATCCATGATTTTATTTAATTGATTTCATTATTGGATCCACTTTTCCTAGGAAAAATTTGGGTAGAATTCCATTTCCTAAAATTTACAAGAATATAACTCGTCATCCACTATAAAAATCAATGCACACCTCCCTCTTCCTCATACCACTCGATCAACTTTTTCTTAATTAATATATTCCCAAATATCTACCAAGAATCACTTAACTCATCAACTAATCCCCCATTTTGGAATAAATCTATCCAATTAAGGCCTTTTTTACAATCCAAGAGGAGTTTCCCGAATAAGAGTTAATATCCTTTCTCAAAAACCTTTTTCTTTATTTTCACTATCCACCCCACAATTATTCTTATTCTATACTTATATAAAAAAATTATCTTCAATAAACTAATATTTTTTATTATTATATTTATTACTAAACATACACAGGTATACATATACTGGGTAATAAACTTACTGTTTATGTGTACACCGAACTACCCCCACAAAAAAGGATGTCATTCATTTTTTTGTTACCATCTCTCATGGTTGGGAAGTATGGTGGACAATATGGTTATATATATCATACATATGATATCATAAATTTTTATATTCTTCTAAAATAAGTTAATAACTTGTTCAAAACCATTATAAATGAATTTTATGAATGTTCACTCAAAATAAAAGGCAAGGTAAGTGATTTTCATGTCACTTTTTACATCCAAGAGGTAAATTTCATTTCCACCCCTTACATATTTATTATGGTGTATATAATTAAAGTTTTGATATATAATATCATGAAATATTCAATATTAATGGTATTTTTATTTTTATTTTTAATTATTTATTCTAATAGGATTGTAGTTAAAAGTTATCAAGTGGTGAAGAATTTCATAAACCAATTTCTTTTCTTTGGGTTATATTAATTACTCATTGTTGTTAACATTCAAAGATTATGATTTTAAAAAAAAATCATTATCTAGTGTTTTATATCCAAATATTATAATTTTATTTACTTTTGAGACACCATTTCTATTCATTTATTGATTCTCACATCAATGTTATGGTCTTTTAGTCATTTTCATCACAATATCATTTCGTTCGGGACTATTTACACTGGAATATAAATTAGAGGAAATTGTTGAATCATTGTTTAATAAATCATTTAATTTCATTTTCCTTTATTCATTCATGACAATTTTCAAGTAATAGTACACTTTTTTACTCTTAGGTACTTAAACTTTTTAGATATTTTTTTTAGTAAAACCCGACTTCATTTATCCCTTTAGTCGGCGAACTTATTTTCTTATAAAAATAAATTTTTATAAATATATATTTAAAAGTATTTTTACACTTTACAAATGATTTATTAGAGATAGTTTTACCCTTTATACCTTTTACTTGTGTTTTAAATGAAATATTTTTATTGCTTTTTCTACAAGGAACTTTTCTAACCTTTTTTCCATGAAAAGGAATGTTTTTTTTACCTTGTATGACATATAAATACCCAACCTTAAAAATTTCATAATATTGAGTGAAATCAAGAATTAACTTTAAGGATATTTTCAGGTTTACATTTTTATAGAATTAGGCCATAATTATTACATATCAGCCTGAATATTACAAGTAGACACTACTAATCTGTATCCATTTTTTAATAAAATATAAAATCCTAATAATAAATATATCTAGTTACATGTTTTAGACATCATGACATTTCCTTGATCACATCCTTGTCCCTATTCCACTTCATGTCCTGTGAAAAATATTTCAAAATCTTGGGATGAGAAAAAAGCT